>OX411713.1:0-1343333 GCA_948252095.1 Dicycla oo
GATAACACAAATAAAAGGAAAATTACACATTTAGATTTTGAAATGCCCGTTCCAAAGCTAGAACTTTTTCGGCGGAGCTGCATTTACGTGGCTCCCCTAATTTAGAATGCTTTGCCTAGGTCAATTACTCAACTACCCTTCAATAAATTTTGTGTTGCGTTGCGGAAGTGGTTGTTACAAGAATGTTTTTATTCATTAGATGAGTTCTTTCAAAAGTGTCCCTGTAAATTTTATACATTAAAGCACAGATATATTTAATTGTTAATTATGTAAAAACCTGTACTATTGCATGCTAAATATTGGCCAAATGTGTGTTACTAAATATGTTATATTTATAAGAACTTCATGTACCTACCATATTTGATGCAATAAATGAATTGAATTGAATTGAATTGAATAAAGAACGATTGGTTGTACTATAAGTATTCATCAACTGGTGAAGACTCGTCTTCTTTGTTTTATCCCTAAAGGCTTAGTTTGTTAAGAGTTCTACGATGATCATGATCATATAGGAATAGACAAAACTACTGATCTTATATTGCATGTTGGTCATTGTATTGTTTGTCTGTCACATAAAAAAAGTCCCTCGCGCTCCTAGCCAACTCATAGAATCTTGGACGAAGCCTGAGGTACCTTTTTCAGTAGTTTACACTGATGTCCTTGGTCCCCTAACAGAGTCAAACGGTTTCCGATACATACTTCTCGTGGTAGATGCTTTTACTAAGTACTGTCTGTTGTACGCCCTGTACAGACAAGATATCGCCCAGTTAAAACGCGTATTTTCCAATACCATTTCACTATTCGGTACTCCGGTTACATTCGGTAATTGTGTGTGACCGTGGCAGAATGTTTGGAAGTGCATCCTTTCAAGACTGGGTTACTGAGTTAAGCTGTAACATACATTTTATCACGCTTGAAATGCACCGTGAAAACGGGCAGGTCGAGCGTTATTGCAGGACTGTCCTCAACATGTTCTGGATAGAGGCGAGCAACAAGGTGCGCAGTGGTTCAATCGACCCGTACCTCGCCTCTGCAGCTGCTGCCTGGCGTTGAAGGGACTACTCCAGTGCTGAGTTCTCCTAAGCGAGACGTCGCGTGGAACGACTTGCACCCTAGCCGAGAAGCTCTTCTAACGCTGAGAAGACAGAAGGCGTCTGAATTGCTCGCTGAAAATCAGCAGCGGCAAGATACGTACGTGAACGAGCGTCGCCGTCAGCCGCGTCGTCATCGGCAGTTGCGTGTTTGTGAGCAAGGGCTCGCAGAGCACGGGGAAGCTAGACTCCGGCATGCGCGGTCCGTATAAGATCGTGCGTGCACTGCCTCATCACCGTTACGAGCTGGAACTGCTTGCCGGGTCGTATGGCAAGAAGACCCAGTCGGCTGCAGAACACATGGTGCTGTGGCGAGGCGAATGGACGCCAGACACTTGCTCAGCTTTCTTTGAGGGTGACAAGCAAACGTGGGGCCTCTGTCACTGGCCGACAAGTGTAGACATGTGTCGCTTGGTCGTAATGGTTCTTCACGAATGTATAAAACTGCAAACGTGGGGCCTCTATTATGCATTCGTGAGGGTGACAAGCAAACGTGGGGCCTCTGTCATTAACGCCGTGCGAAGTATATAGAGTGGCACATGTTGCCTATATATCTAATTGTGCGGATTCATTTTTATTTATTTTGTCTTAAATGTGCTGCGAGTGACCGAAGGCCGAAATTCGATCATTTGTAGCACATTTGCTTTATTGTTTGGTATTCTATTAGTTTTGCTGCTTTATCACAAAATAAGTAACTGATCAGTTGGTTTAACAACTTTATTTTAGCTAACATTTCCGAAATCCTTGCTTGTAGGCGCTTGAGTGCACGCTTGCGCCTGTGAGCATAGGTTTTCATGTAAATCTGCTATTTATGACCCTCTAAAGTACATAAAGTTCAATTTTTGTTGTCTTTTCCCTTCTTCACGCTGCACTGTATTGTCTTTCCTATAACATTAAATGCGTTGCAGATGATGATCAAACTGATCAGGGTGCGGAAGGCCTGTCTCGTGAAGATGAAGCGGTCGAGGACGCCCAGCAGTCAGGAGAGGCCGTGTTGGAAATACCAAGCGAGGGGTGGAGCCTAACATCGCGCCATGGTGACTCAGGATTACGTGAGCGGTGGGGCGAGCGGTGCGCCGCCGCGCCGGCGGCAGGTGGCAACAGACGACGGAGCGGGAGCTCACTTCTTTGCTTGGCGGTTGGACGTGACGGTCGTTTATCGTAGCTAGAATATTGTGCATAGGGTACCTAGGGTCTAATTGATTATTTTTGTAATTAAATCTCATTTAGTTAATTTACTCGTTATTTTTAAAATTCAACCTCACCTCTGGTTTGTAAAAATATTATATAATTATGAGGCAGATATGTTACTAGCGCGCGCGTTGTGAATGAAGACTCGAAAACATCCCCACTGTCTTTAGTCCGCGTCAAGCAAGGCGTATAATACAGCACGCGACCCTTTTTTTTGTCATTTTGCACGAGCAGATTTTAAACGTTGGTACGGTAGTATGTAGATATTTTTTACTGTGAAGTTGGTTTCTTTCTATGAACGTTACACATGCATAGGTATGTTTTACGTAGAATCCGGTTTCAAAGAAGTGGGGCGCGGTCTGCCTTCGTGGCGGGTGCAAGCGATTTTAGCCTTAAGGGTGGTCTACCGGAAAGTTGCGCCGTAGTACATACTCCCGGCGCGAGATAACTGATGAGAGTGCAACTATGCAATGTTCGATCACACGTACATACTCCCGGCGCGAGATGACTGATGAGAGTGCAACTATGCAATGTTCGATCGCACGTACATACTCCCGGCGCGAGATGACTGATGAGAGTGCAACTATGCAATGTTCGATCGCACGTACATACTCCCGGCGCGAGATGACTGATGAGAGTGCAACTATGCAATGTTCGATCGCACGTACATACTCCCGGCGCGAGATGACTGATGAGATTGCAACTATGAAATGTTCGGTCGCACGTATACATACTCCCGGCGCGAGATGACTGATGAGAGTGCAACTATGCAATGTTCGATCGCACGTACATACTCCCGGCGCGAGATAACTGATGAGAGTGCAACTATGCAATGTTCGATCGCACGTACATACTCCCGGCGCGAGATGACTGATGAGAGTGCAACTATGCAATGTTCGATCGCACGTACATACTCCCGGCGCGAGATGACTGATGAGAGTGCAACTATGCAATGTTCGGTCGCACGTATACATACTCCCGGCGCGAGATGACTGATGAGAGTGCAACTATGCAATGTTCGGTCGCACGTATACACTCCCGGCGCGAGATGACTGATGAGAGTGCAACTATGCAATGTTCGATCGCACGTACATACTCCCGGCGCGAGATGACTGATGAGAGTGCAACTATGAAATGTTCGGTCGCACGTATACATACTCCCGGCGCGAGATGACTGATGAGAGTGCAACTATGCAATGTTCGATCGCACGTACATACTCCCGGCGCGAGATAACTGATGAGAGTGCAACTATGCAATGTTCGATCGCACGTACATACTCCCGGCGCGAGATGACTGATGAGAGTGCAACTATGCAATGTTCGATCGCACGTACATACTCCCGGCGCGAGATGACTGATGAGAGTGCAACTATGCAATGTTCGGTCGCACGTATACATACTCCCGGCGCGAGATGACTGATGAGAGTGCAACTATGCAATGTTCGATCGCACGTACATACTCCCGGCGCGAGATGACTGATGAGAGTGCAACTATGCAATGTTCGGTCGCACGTATACATACTCCCGGCGCGAGATGACTGATGAGAGTGCAACTATGCAACGTTCGGTCGCATGTATACACCCCCGGCGCGAGATTACTGATGAGAGTGCAACTATGCAATGTTCGGTCGCACGTATACATACTCCCGGCGCGAGATGACTGATGAGAGTGCAACTATGCAATGTTCGATCGCACGTACATACTCCCGGCGCGAGATGACTGATGAGAGTGCAACTATGCAATGTTCGATCGCACGTACATACTCCCGCCGCGAGATAACTGATGAGAGTGCAACTATGCAATGTTCGATCGCACGTACATACTCCCGGCGCGAGATGACTGATGAGAGTGCAACTATGCAATGTTTGATCACACGTACATACTCCCGGCGCGAGATGACTGATGAGAGTGCAACTATGCAATGTTCGGTCGCACGTATACATACTCCCGGCGCGAGATGACTGATGAGAGTGCAACTATGCAATGTTCGATCGCACGTACATACTCCCGGCGCGAGATGACTGATGAGAGTGCAACTATGCAATGTTCGATCGCACGTACATACTCCCGGCGCGAGATGACTGATGAGAGTGCAACTATGCAATGTTCGGTCGCACGTATACATACTCCCGGCGCGAGATGACTGATGAGAGTGCAACTATGCAATGTTCGGTCGCACGTATACACTCCCGGCGCGAGATGACTGATGAGAGTGCAACTATGCAATGTTCGGTTGCACGTATACATACTCACGGCGCGAGATGACTGATGAAAGTGCAACTATGCAATGTTCGATCGTACGTACATACTCCCGGCGCGAGATGACTGATGAGAGTGCAACTATGCAATGTTCGGTCGCACGTATACATACTCCCGGCGCGTGATGACTGATGAGAGTGCAACTATGCAATGTTCGGTCGCATGTATACCGTCCCGGCGCGGGATGACTGATGAGAGTGCAACTATGCATTGTTCGGTCGCACGTATACACTCCCGGCGCGAGATGACTGATGAGAGTGCAACTATGCAATGTTCGGTCGCACGTATACACTCCCGGCGCGAGATGACTGATGAGAGTGCAACTATGCAATGTTCGGTCGCACGTATACATACTCCCGGCGCGAGATGACTGATAAGAGTGCAACTATGCAACGTTCGATCGCACGTATACACTCCCGGCGCGAGATTACTGATGAGAGTGCAACTATGCAATGTTCGGTCGCACGTATACATACTCCCGGCGCGAGATGACTGATGAGAGTGCAACTATGCAATGTACGGTCGCACGTATACATACTCCCGGCGCGAGATGACTTATGAGAGTGCAACTATGCAATGTTCGGTCGCACAAACACACTCCCGGCGCGAGATGACTGATGAGAGCGCAACTGTGCAATGTTCGGTCGCACGAACATACTCCCGGCGCGAGATGACTGATGAGAGTGCAACTATGCAATGTTCGGTCGCACGTGTACATACTCCCGGCGCGAGATGACTGATGAGAGTGCAACTATGCAATGATCGGTCGCACGTATACATACTCCCGGCGCGAGATGACTGATGAGAGTGCAACTATGCAATGATCGGTCGCACGTATACATACTCCCGGCGCGAGATGACTGATAAGAGTGCAACTATGCAACGTTCGGTCGCACGTATACACTCCCGGCGCGAGATTACTGATGAGAGTGCAACTATGCAATGTTCGGTCGCACGTATACATACTCCCGGCGCGAGATGACTGATGAGAGTGCAACTATGCAATGTACGGTCGCACGTATACATACTCCCGGCGCGAGATGACTGATGAGAGTGCAACTATGCAATGTTCGGTCGCACAAACACACTCCCGGCGCGAGATGACTGATGAGAGCGCAACTGTGCAATGTTCGGTCGCACGAACATACTCCCGGCGCGAGATGACTGATGAGAGTGCAACTATGCAATGTTCGGTCGCACGTGTACATACTCCCGGCGCGAGATGACTGATGAGAGTGCAACTATGCAATGATCGGTCGCACGTATACATACTCCCGGCGCGAGATGACTGATGAGAGTGCAACAATGCAATGATCGGTCGCACGTATATACTCCCGGCGCGAGATGACTGATGAGAGTGCAACTATGCTATGTTCGGTCGCACGTATACACTCCCGGCGCGAGATGACTGACGAGAGTGCAACTATGCAATGTTCGGTCGCACGTATACACTCACGGCGCGAGATGACTGATGAAAGTGCAACTATGCAATGTTCGATCGTACGTACATACTCCCGGCGCGAGATGACTGATGAGAGTGCAACTATGCAATGTTCGGTCGCACGTATACATACTCCCGGCGCGTGATGACTGATGAGAGTGCAACTATGCAATGTACGGTCGCACGTATACACTCCCGACGCGAGATGACTGATGAGAGTGCAACTATGCAATGTTCGGTCGCACGTATACACTCCCGGCGCGAGGTGACTGATGAGAGTGCAACTATGCAATGTTCGGTCGCACGTATACACTCCCGGCGCGAGATGACTGATGAGAGTGCAACTATGCAATGTACGGTCGCACGTATACACTCCCGACGCGAGATGACTGATGAGAGTGCAACTATGCAATGTTCGGTCGCACGTATACACTCCCGGCGCGAGATGACTGATGAGAGTGCAACTATACAATGTTCGATCGCACGTACATACTCCCGGCGCGAGATGACTGATGAGAGTGCAACTATGCAATGTACGGTCGCACGTATACATACTCCCGGCGCGAGATGACTGATGAGAGCGCAACTATGCAATGTTCGGTCGCACAAACACACTTCCGGCGCGAAATGACTGATGAGAGCGCAACTGTGCAATGTTCGGTCGCACGTACATACTCCCGGCGCGAGATGACTGATGAGAGTGCAACTATGCAATGTTCGGTCGCACGTATACACTCCCGGCGCGAGATGACTGATGAGAGTGCAACTATACAATGTTCGATCGCACGTACATACTCCCGGCGCGAGATGACTGATGAGAGTGCAACTATGCAATGTTCGGTCGCACAAACACACTCCCGGCGCGAGATGACTGATGAGAGCGCAACTATGCAATGTTCGGTCGCACAAACACACTTCCGGCGCGAGATGACTGATGAGAGCGCAACTGTGCAATGTTCGGTCGCACGTACATACTCCCGGCGCGAGATGACTGATGAGAGTGCAACTATGCAATGTTCGGTCGCACGTATACACTTCCGCCGCGAGATGACTGATGAGAGTGCAACTATGCAATGTTCGGTCACACGTATACACTCCCGGCGCGAGATGACTGATGAGAGTGTAACTATGCAATGTTCGGTCGCACGTATACACTCCCGGCGCGAGATGACTGATGAGAGTGCAACTATGCAATGTTCGGTCGCACGTATACATACTCCCGGCGCGAGATGACTGATGAGAGTGCAACTATGCAACGTTCGGTCGCACGTATACATACTCCCGGCGCGAGATGACTGATGAGAGTGCAACTATGCAATGTTCGATCGCACGTACATACTCCCGGCGCGAGATGACTGATGAGAGTGCAACTATGCAATGTACGGTCGCACGTATACATACTCCCGGCGCGAGATGACTGATGAGAGTGCAACTATGCAATGTTCGGTCGCACAAACACACTCCCGGCGCGAGATGACTGATGAGAGCGCAACTGTGCAATGTTCGGTCGCACGTACATACTCCCGGCGCGAGATGACTGATGAGAGTGCAACTATGCAATGTTCGGTCGCACGTATACACTCCCGCCGCGAGATGACTGATGAGAGTGCAACTATGCAATGTTCGGTGACACGTATACACTTCCGGCGCAAGATGACTGATGAGAGTGCAACTATGCAATGATCGGTCGCACGTATACATACTCCCGGCGCGAGATGACTGATAAGAGTGCAACTATGCAACGTTCGGTCGCACGTATACACTCCCGGCGCGAGATTACTGATGAGAGTGCAACTATGCAATGTTCGGTCGCACGTATACATACTCCCGGCGCGAGATGACTGATGAGAGTGCAACTATGCAATGTACGGTCGCACGTATACATACTCCCGGCGCGAGATGACTGATGAGAGTGCAACTATGCAATGTTCGGTCGCACAAACACACTCCCGGCGCGAGATGACTGATGAGAGCGCAACTGTGCAATGTTCGGTCGCACGAACATACTCCCGGCGCGAGATGACTGATGAGAGTGCAACTATGCAATGTTCGGTCGCACGTGTACATACTCCCGGCGCGAGATGACTGATGAGAGTGCAACTATGCAATGATCGGTCGCACGTATACATACTCCCGGCGCGAGATGACTGATGAGAGTGCAACAATGCAATGATCGGTCGCACGTATATACTCCCGGCGCGAGATGACTGATGAGAGTGCAACTATGCTATGTTCGGTCGCACGTATACACTCCCGGCGCGAGATGACTGACGAGAGTGCAACTATGCAATGTTCGGTCGCACGTATACACTCACGGCGCGAGATGACTGATGAAAGTGCAACTATGCAATGTTCGATCGTACGTACATACTCCCGGCGCGAGATGACTGATGAGAGTGCAACTATGCAATGTTCGGTCGCACGTATACATACTCCCGGCGCGTGATGACTGATGAGAGTGCAACTATGCAATGTACGGTCGCACGTATACACTCCCGACGCGAGATGACTGATGAGAGTGCAACTATGCAATGTTCGGTCGCACGTATACACTCCCGGCGCGAGGTGACTGATGAGAGTGCAACTATGCAATGTTCGGTCGCACGTATACACTCCCGGCGCGAGATGACTGATGAGAGTGCAACTATGCAATGTACGGTCGCACGTATACACTTCCGGCGCGAGATGACTGATGAGAGCGCAACTGTGCAATGTTCGGTCGCACGTACATACTCCCGGCGCGAGATGACTGATGAGAGTGCAACTATGCAATGTTCGGTCGCACGTATACACTTCCGCCGCGAGATGACTGATGAGAGTGCAACTATGCAATGTTCGGTCACACGTATACACTCCCGGCGCGAGATGACTGATGAGAGTGTAACTATGCAATGTTCGGTCGCACGTATACACTCCCGGCGCGAGATGACTGATGAGAGTGCAACTATGCAATGATCGGTCGCACGTATACATACTCCCGGCGCGAGATGACTGATAAGAGTGCAACTATGCAACGTTCGGTCGCACGTATACACTCCCGGCGCGAGATTACTGATGAGAGTGCAACTATGCAATGTTCGGTCGCACGTATACATACTCCCGGCGCGAGATGACTGATGAGAGTGCAACTATGCAATGTACGGTCGCACGTATACATACTCCCGGCGCGAGATGACTGATGAGAGTGCAACTATGCAATGTTCGGTCGCACAAACACACTCCCGGCGCGAGATGACTGATGAGAGCGCAACTGTGCAATGTTCGGTCGCACGAACATACTCCCGGCGCGAGATGACTGATGAGAGTGCAACTATGCAATGTTCGGTCGCACGTGTACACACTCCCGGCGCGAGATGACTGATGAGAGCGCAACTGTGCAATGTTCGGTCGCACGAACATACTCCCGGCGCGAGATGACTGATGAGAGTGCAACTATGCAATGTTCGGTCGCACGTATACACTCCCGGCGCGAGATGACTGATGAGAGTGCAACTATACAATGTTCGATCGCACGTACATACTCCCGGCGCGAGATGACTGATGAGAGTGCAACTATGCAATGTACGGTCGCACGTATACATACTCCCGGCGCGAGATGACTGATGAGAGCGCAACTATGCAATGTTCGGTCGCACAAACACACTTCCGGCGCGAGATGACTGATGAGAGCGCAACTGTGCAATGTTCGGTCGCACGTACATACTCCCGGCGCGAGATGACTGATGAGAGTGCAACTATGCAATGTTCGGTCGCACGTATACACTCCCGGCGCGAGATGACTGATGAGAGTGCAACTATACAATGTTCGATCGCACGTACATACTCCCGGCGCGAGATGACTGATGAGAGTGCAACTATGCAATGTTCGGTCGCACAAACACACTCCCGGCGCGAGATGACTGATGAGAGCGCAACTATGCAATGTTCGGTCGCACAAACACACTTCCGGCGCGAGATGACTGATGAGAGCGCAACTGTGCAATGTTCGGTCGCACGTACATACTCCCGGCGCGAGATGACTGATGAGAGTGCAACTATGCAATGTTCGGTCGCACGTATACACTTCCGCCGCGAGATGACTGATGAGAGTGCAACTATGCAATGTTCGGTCACACGTATACACTCCCGGCGCGAGATGACTGATGAGAGTGTAACTATGCAATGTTCGGTCGCACGTATACACTCCCGGCGCGAGATGACTGATGAGAGTGCAACTATGCAATGTTCGGTCGCACGTATACATACTCCCGGCGCGAGATGACTGATGAGAGTGCAACTATGCAACGTTCGGTCGCACGTATACATACTCCCGGCGCGAGATGACTGATGAGAGTGCAACTATGCAATGTTCGATCGCACGTACATACTCCCGGCGCGAGATGACTGATGAGAGTGCAACTATGCAATGTACGGTCGCACGTATACATACTCCCGGCGCGAGATGACTGATGAGAGTGCAACTATGCAATGTTCGGTCGCACAAACACACTCCCGGCGCGAGATGACTGATGAGAGCGCAACTGTGCAACGTTCGGTCGCACGTACATACTCCCGGCGCGAGATGACTGATGAGAGTGCAACTATGCAATGTTCGGTCGCACGTATACACTCCCGCCGCGAGATGACTGATGAGAGTGCAACTATGCAATGTTCGGTGACACGTATACACTTCCGGCGCAAGATGACTGATGAGAGTGCAACTATGCAATGTTCGGTCGCACGTATACACTCCCGGCGCGAGATTACTGATGAGAGTGCAACTATGCAATGTTCGGTCGCACGTATACACTCCCGGCGCGAGATTACTGATGAGAGTGCAACTATGCAATGTTCGGTCGCACGTATACACTCCCGGCGCGAGATGACTGATGAGAGTGCAACTATGCAATGTTCGGTCGCACGTATACACTCCCGGCGCGAGATGACTGATGAGAGTGCAACTATGCAATGTTCGGTCGCACGTATACACTCCCGGCGCGAGATGACTGATGAGAGTGCAACTATGCAATGTTCGGTCGCACGTATACACTCCCGGCGCGAGATGACTGATGAGAGTGCAACTATGCAATGTTCGGTCGCACGTATACACTCCCGGCGCGAGATGACTGATGAGAGTGCAACTATGCAATGTTCGGTCGCACGTTACACTCCCGGCGCGAGATGACTGATGAGAGTGCAACTATGCAATGTTCGGTCGCACGTATACACTCCCGGCGCGAGATGACTGATGAGAGTGCAACTATGCAATGTTCGGTCGCACGTATACACTCCCGGCGCGAGATGACTGATGAGAGTGCAACTATGCAATGTTCGGTCGCACGTATACACTCCCGGCGCGAGATGACTGATGAGAGTGCAACTATGCAATGTTCGGTCGCACGTATACACTCCCGGCGCGAGATGACTGATGAGAGTGCAACTATGCAATGTTCGGTCGCACGTATACACTCCCGGCGCGAGATGACTGATGAGAGTGCAACTATGCAATGTTCGGTCGCACGTATACACTCCCGGCGCGAGATGACTGATGAGAGTGCAACTATGCAATGTTCGGTCGCACGTATACACTCCCGGCGCGAGATGACTGATGAGAGTGCAACTATGCAATGTTCGGTCGCACGTATACACTCCCGGCGCGAGATGACTGATGAGAGTGCAACTATGCAATGTTCGGTCGCACGTATACACTCCCGGCGCGAGATGACTGATGAGAGTGCAACTATGCAATGTTCGGTCGCACGTATACACTCCCGGCGCGAGATGACTGATGAGAGTGCAACTATGCAATGTTCGGTCGCACGTATACACTCCCGGCGCGAGATGACTGATGAGAGTGCAACTATGCAATGTTCGGTCGCACGTATACACTCCCGGCGCGAGATGACTGATGAGAGTGCAACTATGCAATGTTCGGTCGCACGTATACACTCCCGGCGCGAGATGACTGATGAGAGTGCAACTATGCAATGTTCGGTCGCACGTATACACTCCCGGCGCGAGATGACTGATGAGAGTGCAACTATGCAATGTTCGGTCGCACGTACACACTCCCGGCGCGAGATGACTGATGAGAGTGCAACTATGCAATGTTCGGTCGCACGTATACACTCCCGACGCGAGATGACTGATGAGAGTGCAACTATGCAATGTTCGGTCGCACGTATACACTCCCGACGCGAGATGACTGATGAGAGTGCAACTATGCAATGTTCGGTCGCACGTATACACTCCCGGCGCGAGATGACTGATGAGAGTGCAACTATGCAATGTTCGGTCGCACGTATACACTCCCGGCGCGAGATGACTGATGAGAGTGCAACTATGCAATGTTCGGTCGCACGTATACACTCCCGACGCGAGATGACTGATGAGAGTGCAACTATGCAATGTTCGGTCGCACGTATACACTCCCGGCGCGAGATGACTGATGAGAGTGCAACTATGCAATGTTCGGTCGCACGTATACACTCCCGGCGCGAGATGACTGATGAGAGTGCAACTATGCAATGTTCGGTCGCACGTATACACTCCCGGCGCGAGTTGACTGATGAGAGTGCAACTATGCAATGTTCGGTCGCACGTATACACTCCCGGCGCGAGATGACTGATGAGAGTGCAACTATGCAATGTTCGGTCGCACGTATACACTCCCGGCGCGAGATGACTGATGAGAGTGCAACTATGCAATGTTCGGTCGCACGTATACACTCCCGGCGCGAGATGACTGATGAGAGTGCAACTATGCAATGTTCGGTCGCACGTATACACTCCCGGCGCGAGATGACTGATGAGAGTGCAACTATGCAATGTTCGGTCGCACGTATACACTCCCGACGCGAGATGACTGATGAGAGTGCAACTATGCAATGTTCGGTCGCACGTATACACTCCCGGCGCGAGATGACTGATGAGAGTGCAACTATGCAATGTTCGGTCGCACGTATACACTCCCGGCGCGAGTTGACTGATGAGAGTGCAACTATGCAATGTTCGGTCACACGTATACACTCCCGGCGCGAGATGACTGATGAGAGTGCAACTATGCAATGTTCGGTCGCACGTATACACTCCCGGCGCGAGATGACTGATGAGAGTGCAACTATGCAATGTTCGGTCGCACGTATACACTCCCGGCGCGAGATGACTGATGAGAGTGCAACTATGCAATGTTCGGTCGCACGTATACACTCCCGGCGCGAGATGACTGATGAGAGTGCAACTATGCAATGTTCGGTCGCACGTATACACTCCCGGCGCGAGTTGACTGATGAGAGTGCAACTATGCAATGTTCGGTCGCACGTATACACTCCCGGCGCGAGATGACTGATGAGAGTGCAACTATGCAATGTTCGGTCGCACGTATACACTCCCGGCGCGAGATGACTGATGAGAGTGCAACTATGCAATGTTCGGTCGCACGTATACACTCCCGGCGCGAGTTGACTGATGAGAGTGCAACTATGCAATGTTCGGTCGCACGTATACACTCCCGGCGCGAGATGACTGATGAGAGTGCAACTATGCAATGTTCGGTCGCACGTATACACTCCCGGCGCGAGATGACTGATGAGAGTGCAACTATGCAATGTTCGGTCGCACGTATACACTCCCGGCGCGAGTTGACTGATGAGAGTGCAACTATGCAATGTTCGGTCGCACGTATACACTCCCGGCGCGAGATGACTGATGAGAGTGCAACTATGCAATGTTCGGTCGCACGTATACACTCCCGGCGCGAGATGACTGATGAGAGTGCAACTATGCAATGTTCGGTCGCACGTATACACTCCCGGCGCGAGATGACTGATGAGAGTGCAACTATGCAATGTTCGGTGGCACGTACATAGTTAAACGAAAAGGATCCAACCCGGCAACCCACATTAAGTGTAATGTGGGTTGGATCCTTTTCGTTTAACTATGGACAATTATAGTTGGAATGTATGGGAGAATATGTTTTTCAACTACAATATTTGGTCCGACAGGCACTTGACCGGTTTTTTAATACGACGTGTAAAAGTGATCCCGATTTACGGAATAAACTATTTAACTTTCATTTCATTTCAAAAGTTAATGATCAATAAAAAGTAAATGTTCAGTTTCATTCCGTTTCCATACTTCGACAAAATGACAGAAATATGAACCTTCATTATGTTAATTTTGTAGAAACGTCGTCGATTGAAATTCGAAGAAAAAATCGATCAAATTTATTAAACGTATAATTTATTAAATAATAATTAATTGAAAGTATAAGTTAGCGTGGAACACAGTAACATGATGATGACTAGTCGTTGCTGACGTGGCGTAGCGTGGCACGTGGTCACGTGGTCACGCCGCGGTCACGTGAGCACGAGCACGAGCAGCACGACCGCGAAGCCCGCCACCAGGCACACGAGGAGGCTCACCTTCTTCTGTGAACAACAAAGCACGCTAGTATCGCTCCGGCGCGGCGGCGGCGTCGCTCTCAACACCCCAGCTCTCTGCGCGGTCTGACGGCACAGTGTTCTGCAATGTTTACGTATTTAGAGGTTTCTCGAATTACCTTCGCTTGTTTCGAGTAGCAACGAGTGCAACGGTTTTAACATATGGGAGGCGCTGCTGGGAACTTTAGGATAATGGGTCTCCTATGGACTGCAGGATGCAAGAGCGGGTGAAGCGAGCTCGCCCCGCCTCGGATCGGTTAGGTTTTAACATATGGGAGGCCCTGCTGGGCACTTTAGGCTAATGGGTCTCCTGTGGAGTGCAGGATGCAAGAGTGGGTGAAGCGAGCTCGCCCCGCCTCGGATCGGTTAGGTTTTAACATATGGGAGGCCCTGCTGGGCACTTTAGGATAATGGGTCTCCTGTGGAGTGCAGGATGCAAGAGTGGGTGAAGCGAGCTCGCCCCGCCTCGGATCGGTTAGGTTTTAACATATGGGAGGCCCTGCTGGGCACTTTAGGCTAATGGGTCTCCTGTGGAGTGCAGGATGCAAGAGTGGGTGAAGCGAGCTCGCCCCGCCTCGGATCGGTTAGGTTTTAACATATGGGAGGCCCTGCTGGGCACTTTAGGATAATGGGTCTCCTGTGGAGTGCAGGATGCAAGAGCGGGTGAAGCGAGCTCGCCCCGCCACGGATCGGTTAGGTTTTGTTTTGACCGTTCGTACAGAAATAGGAATTACTTTGTAGGTTTATGCAGAAAACTTTGAGAACTAAACTCCACATATTATACTATTGACCTATGAGCTAGCGAAGCGAGCTCTCAAATTCTAGCACCCTGTCTGGTATATACCTACTTAGCTTTTGTTTTTACAAACTCTAGCTTTAACGAGGACGATCTGGCAGGAACTAGGGGCCCCATGGATCACCGGGCCTTGGGCACTTGTCCGGAATGGACAATGGAAAAAACGTCCCTGGATTCAATACATGCAAACTTGAAAAATAAAAAGTCTTGATAGTCAGTTCATGAGGCCCCAGTCACAGTAACTGCTGTGTGTGGTGTGTGTGCGGCTGTAGTAGGTACTCCACGCTGTCCACCTGGTCTTGTTCATGAGGCCCCCGCTGGCTGCGCGTGGTACAGTCGCAGTAGTTACCTTCCGCGCCTTGGTGCGGCTGACGGTGCCCTTGAGCAGCTCCGTGCCGCCGGTGCCGACGTGCTCGGTGGCCTGCAGCGCGTAGTACTCCACGCTGTCCACCTGGTCTTGTTCATGAGGCCCCCGCTGGCTGCGCGTGGTACAGTCGCAGTAGTTACCTTCCGCGCCTTGTTGCGGCTGACGGTGCCCTTGAGCAGCTCCGTGCCGCTGGTGCTGACGTGCTCGGTGGCCTGCAGCGCGTAGTACTCCACGCTGTCCACCTGGTCTTGTTCTTGTTTCGGGTCATTAATGGTACCAAGCTGGCGGAGGGCTTTGCCAGCACTGTGGGTGACGCGGCGACTGGTCTTCTGAGCGCGCTGTGCCCGGACGATGGTCCGTCCCGGGACACGGCATATCACAGGCAAGTACGTGTCGCAGCCTCGCTTGCCCCGTCGGGTCGGGATGCGCCTTCTCTGTCACGTGATAGTCTGGGAGGCATTGTCAGGAGTCTGCCTAACACGGCACCGGGACTGGACGGAATCAGCGCGCGAATTGTGCGGAATGTCTGGAGTGTCGTCCCCGCGGAGGTCACCGCGGTGTATGGCAAGTGTGTGTCGGAAGGTGTGTTTCCGGATGTGTGGAAGGAGGGCCGGCTGCTTGTCCTGCCGAAGGGAAACGGTAAGCCGCTTACTGACCCTAAGGCCTATCGGCCAATAACGCTTCTACCTGTGCTTGGCAAAATTTTGGAACGCGTCATATTGAGCTGTGCTCCCACGATCGGCAACCAGATCTCTGCTGCCCAGCACGGGTTTTCTCCGGGTAAGTCAACCGTCACGGCGCTCAACGATATCATGCGCGCCGCGGCGGAGGGCTCGGGCAAGTACGTGCAGGCCATATTCCTGGACATCGCGGGCGCCTTCGACAACGCCTGGTGGCCGATGATCCTGACGAAAGTCAAGCGGGGAGGGTGTCCGCCCAACATCTTTAAGATGCTGGCGGACTACTTTGTCCGCCGACGAGTTGGGTTTTTCATTGGGGACCGGGTGGAGTGGAAGGTGTCCACCATGGGCTGCCCGCAAGGGTCTGTCCTGGGTCCGGCTCTATGGAATCTGCTCTTGGACGATTTGTTTCGGCTGCCACTGCCCGATGGCGTCCGTATGGTCGCATATGCGGACGATGTGACCATTCTGATCGAGTCCCAATCTCGCTCTGGGATTGAGGCAGCGGCCAAGGTAACGCTGGACTTGGTTGCGGCATGGGGTGCCAGGAACAGGCTGGGATTCTCCCCTGCAAAGTCATCTATGATGACTATCAGGGGGAAATTCCAGCGAGCCCCCACTGTGAAGATGGCCGGGGACTCGGTCAGGAATGTCGCCTCGACGATGGTATTGGGCGTGGTGCTCGACTCGAGTTTGTCGTTTGCGCAGCATGCAGTATCGATAGGGGAGCGCGCGGCCAGATGCTTCGGGAAGATCTCACGAGTGTCGGCATCGTCCTGGGGCATCCGATATCCCGGACTACGCGTCCTCTACAAGGGCACTTTCGTCGCCACGATCACGTATGCTGCTGCTTGTTGGTACAAGAGAGCGACACTCCACGCTGTTCGCAGCGCGCTGCTCAGGTGCCAGAGATCGAGCTTGATTCTGCTGACGAAGGCGTACAGGTCTACCAGTACGGCTGCGCTGGCAGTGTTGGCTGGCGTTCTCCCGGCGGACTTGGAGGTGATCCGTGTGGGGCGGTTTGATGAGGAGCGTCGAAGCGCGGCCGAGGCACATGTTGAGCTGGGCTTGCGGAGGCGAGTGCTGGCCCGTCGCAAGCGTGAGATTTGGGATGAGACGATGGATGTATGGCAAAAGAGATGGATGAATGAGGAGAAAGGGCGGGAGCTGTTCCGCTTTTTCCCGGACGTGGCGGCCCGAGTCAGGGCGCACTGGGTTGTTCCAGACCACCAGCTGTCCCAGATTCTCACGGGACATGGGTGCTTCAGGAAAAGACTGCATGATATGACGCTTTGTGAGGACAGTATTTGCTATTGTGGTATGGCTGAGGAAGACCTGCACCATGTGCTATGGGTCTGCCCCCTGTATGAGGAGGCTAGATGCAAGATGATGGATGGGATTAACTGCGCAGAGGTCGGCCCGATCCATTATGGCGATCTCGTAAAATAAGACACGGCCTTCGGTAACAAACTGTTTATTTGCACTGCCTTAGCGGCGTACGCGCACGACACGCAGGTCGCGCAACTATATCTATAGCTAGCTACTCACTAACCCAACATCCCTCCACCATATATTCTAAACTAAACCGTTACATAACTAGAAGAATTTCCGATAATTGATTCGAGCAATTTCTCTTAATTTTGGACGAACTTCCGTATCCGTTCGAAGATCAGGCTTAGTATCAGCTGCTTTAGAAGCTAGCTCAGCAGCTGGCTCGGCAACTGTTTCAGCCGCTGGCTCAGCAACTGTTTCAGCCGCTGGCTCAGCAACTGTTTCCGCTGCTGGCTCTCTGGTTACTTCTCGGAGCTCTGTGCTAGCCTCGCTCCACTCTTCCTCTTCTCCCGGTGAGACTTGGGGTTGCTGATCTGATGAATGAGCACCTTGTGGCAACTCATGTTCTCCGCCTGTCCCGGAATCCGCGAGAGCCCAGACCATGTCATGGTCCTGCTGCGACTCGTGTGATTTTAATTTATACAATTGGTTTTTATGTTTTTTAATTGTAATGTTTTTTCCTGGTATATACACTTCGTATAAACTTTTGCCAATTTTATTTATAACTTTTCCCCGTATCCATTTATTATTGTAACTTCCTTTTACCAGTACTGCATCATTTATTACAAATTCAATGTTTCTACTGCCTTTATAATATTTGGCCTGCATAAATTGCTTCTCGCGCACTTTAGTTTGTAAGTCTTGTGATAATAACGAGGACGACACTGACTCAAGCGCGGGCACCGCCACCGTGGTATCTAAT
This sequence comes from Dicycla oo, assembly GCA_948252095.1. Classification (NCBI taxonomy): domain Eukaryota; kingdom Metazoa; phylum Arthropoda; class Insecta; order Lepidoptera; family Noctuidae; genus Dicycla; species Dicycla oo. The sequence goes on from OX411713.1 coordinate 18,502, forward strand.
AAATCAAACCTGCAACGCAATTTACGTCCGAGCATTAATTCAGCCGGCGAGCTGTCTGTCGTCGTGTGTTTAGAGTTTCTAAATCTGAATAAAAATTCTGAAAGGTGTGCCTTAATTTTGGCTTTGGGTGTGCCCTGTGCTACTAAACCTTTTAAGAATTTTTTTATTATTTTTATATATATTTCTGCTTGACCGTTACTAGATGGCGAATAAGTCGGCGAAGTAATGTGTTTTATCCCATTTAGACGACAAAAATCTTTAAATGTTTTACTAGTGAACGAGGTCCCATTATCGGTGACAATCGTATGAATTGTTCCAAATCTAGCCATCGTTTCTTGTAGTTTCGCTATGACTGCCGCCGTCGAGTAATCCCTGCTAAGGGAAAAACATTCTACCCATTTAGTAAATGCATCGATAATAATAAGGTACATTTCTCCTTGCCATGGACCAAAAAAATCTAAATGTACTCTGTGCCAAGGACGCTCTGGGAAAGGCCAAGGTGTCAACGGTGCCCGTGGTGGCGTGGGCCGTAAACTTAAACATACTTCACAGTTGGCTATCTTGTTTTCTATATCCCTATCTATATGAGGCCACCAGAATCTAGATCTTGCCTCAATCTTTGTTTTTAATATACCTAAATGTAGTCTATGTAGTTCATCTACTATTTTGTTGCGCAAAGACTTCGGTATAATTAATTTGTGACCCCTAATCAGGCAATCACTTTCCCTACTTAAATCATAACGACATTTAGAGAACGGCAATAAGTTAATGTCCTCTAACTTCCTTTTAGGCCAGCCGTGTTGTACATATTGTGAAACCTTCTGTAAAATGCTATCTTTATTAGTCTCTAAACGAACTTCATCCAAAGATACCGGTAAATGCCCATCTGCAACGAAATTAATGTACGACGCCTTGTCGTCTAAATTATTATTGTAAACAAGTGAGTCATCCGATACGACACCTACTTGATCTACTTCCGAGAATGTTCCGTTATCGCTGTTATCAGAGATCGGATGAATACTGCTGCGCGCTCTTGTGGTGACTGGGACAGCCCGACTAAAGTAGTCGGCGCAATTGTTTGTGCTCGGAATGTACTGTATCTCATAATTATAGCTAGACAAAAATAAGGCGTATCGCTGTAACCGGTTTGCGGACACTTCTGGTATACCTTTGTCGGGATGAAATATAAACATTAACGGTTTGTGGTCGGTGCGCAATATGAACGGATTTGCGACACCGTATAAATAATGATGAAACCGACGAATGCCAAAAACGATTGCTGTTGCCTCCCTTTGGATTTGGCTATAATTTTTTTCAGCACTACTGAGGGACCGCGACGCATAAGTGATGGGACGTTCTACCCCATTCCCTTCAATTTGAGCTAAAACCGCACCTAACCCTCTTGGAGATGCATCCACTGTCAAAACCAACTTGTAAGAAGGATCGAAATGTGCCAGCGTTCGAGCCGACGTCAGTTCCTTCTTAATTTGATTGAAAGCAGCCTTATGAATGTTTGACCAAGACCAGTCAACATCTTTTTTTAGTAAATCGTTTAATGGACTTAGTATTGACGACGCATTCGGAATGAACATCCTATAATAATTAACAAACCCTAAAAATGATTTTAATTCCTGCACATTACTAGGGGCTTTGGTATTAGTCATTGCTGTTACTTTGTCCGGAGATGTGTGGATCCCTTTTTTATCAATGACAAACCCTAAATAGGTTACCGAATCTTGAAACAACTTACCTACATTTGTTTTTATTTAGAACCAACCCAGCTTCTTGTAAACGGTGGAACACTTGTTCTAACCGTTCTCTATGTACCGTTTTTGTATTTCCCGTTATAAGGACGTCATCTAATAAACAAAGTACCCCCTCAATACCGTTCAGCAAATTTTCCATGGTTTTTTGGAAAATAGCCGGAGCATTGGCTAGACCGAAAACCAGACGTGTAAACTTAAATAACCCTTTGTGTGTATTTATTGTGGTGTAAATTTGTGAATCCTCATCTTACATTAGTTGTAAATACGCACTACTTAAATCTAACTGCGAGAATTGTATACCCCCGTGTAGTTTAGAAAATAGTTCTTCTGTTCTTGGTAGTGGATACTTATCAATGCGTAAACATTTATTTAACGACACGGAAAAATCAGCACACAAACGAATCTAACCGTCTTTTTTTAGTATTGGAACTATTGGGCTCGCAAATTCAGAATGTTCGACAGGAATTAACACACCGGTTTCAACTCGTCTATTCAATTCCTTCTCCACCTTACCTTTTAAAGAAAAAGGTACCGTTCTCGCCCGAAAAAAACATGGTCTACTGTCCGGTTTTAAGATAAGTTTTATTTTGTGTTTGTTAAATTTACCTAAAGTATTGGAAAACAGTGTTGGATATTTGTTTTGATAGTAGTCAAGTTCCGTTAACTCTAGACAATGATTAACCTTAGATAGCTGTAATTTATATAATGATAAAAAATTTCGACCTAACAATGCTGGCCCGGCCCCTTTTATAACGTATATTTCAATGTTTTTTTGTTCACCCGCATACGTAATCGGAACCTTCATTACTCCTACTACGTCTAATTTCTCACCCGAATATGCTTTTAACACCGACTTAGGATGCTCTAATAATACGTTATTAAAATAGTTCTGATATGTATTTAGCGGTATGGCAGTAGCACAGGACCCACTGTCTACTTCAAAAGATATAATTTGGCCATTTACGTCGACAGACAGCGTCATAGGCTCGCCGCGTAAACTACGTATATTACAAACGAGGATATTACCGTCGTCATCACTTTCGTCAGTCGATGCTTGTAGACAATTAACTCGTCCGCTTTTTTTGTTACACATTTTTTTCAAATGACCTTTCACTCCGCAATTTTTACATTTATACGTAGAAAACCGACACTTGTCCGTTGTATGATTTTTATAGCCGCACACACTACACTTTGTCGATGATTTTGACGGACCTGCCGCTATCTTGAACACATCCGTGCTGGACGCTGCCGATGCTGCTGCCGTAGATGACTGTCGCGCTGCCCGTTTTGCACTATTTACAGCCACTGAAATTTCCAACGCCTTGGGCAATGTAATTGAAGCTTTTTCATCCATGAACAATTTGTCCCGTTCCGGGCCCGGCAGCATCCCAATGATAAATCGATCCCGCAACATTTCGTCCATGGCTGTTCCAAACTTGCAGTCCACTGCCAGGCGCCGCACCCGGGCCGCCCACTGCGATAACTCTTCGCCTGCGTCCTGCGCCGCCGTATGAAAAATATACCTTTCAGCTAACACTGACTTCTTAGGCACAAAGTGCTTATCTAACTCAGTAGTTAATTCCTTGTAAGATATCTCTTCAATTGTGTTTGGAGCAATTAACTCGCGTACCAACTTATATGCATCATTGTTGAGCGCGCTTAGAAGTACCGCCTTTCGCTGATCATCTTCCTTGCCTTCTGCTTTTATTAACAGCGTGTTTGCTGTCCACCATTGAGAAATCTGGCCGAGCTCAAAAGTTGGAACAGACCCGATAAAATGCGACATATTATTTTTTTTTTCTGAGCGTGCGTGGGTAAACGTAACTCGTCGCCACTGTTAAATAAGACACGGCCTTCGGTAACAAACTGTTTATTTGCACTGCCTTAGCGGCGTACGCGCACGACAAGCAGGTCGCGCAACTATATCTATAGCTAGCTACTCACTAACCCAACAGTTTACCGGCGAACTTTGACCGGCTGAGAGAGTTCGCGCACACCTGGTATGCCGCCCGGAGACCAATGGAGCTCAGTAGAGCGTAATGTAACTTGCGTAGTACGCGTAAGAGAAGGAAAAGTGGCGTCAGGGTAGGGGGACGGAAGACTAACTGACATACTGACATATTATGTACAAGTATATAGAAAGAAAAAGAAAAAAAAAGGAGAAAAGAAAGAAAAAAAAAGAGGAAAAAAAAAAAGAAAAAAAGTGACAAAAGGGAAAAAAAAGAGATAAAAAAAAGAAAAAAAAGTGACAAAAAAAAAAGGGAAAAGGGAGGGAGAGCAAAAAAAAAATAATAATATTGTTGTTACAGGTTACCGGCGGCGAAGATTGTTGTGTGGTTGTGCAAGCCCCCATTGGGGGAGAATTGCTTCAGAGACACACATGGTTCAATTTGTAAGGGATCAAGAAGCGCCTGCGGACCATAAAATAAGATTGCCAAGGGTGCTAGGTCCGCAGCCACCCCACGTTTCGGCCCGTATAACGAACGTTGGAAGGGCCATGGGAAGGTTGGAGGGAGTGGTCTTGTTCATGAGGCCACCGCTGGCTGCGCGTGGTACAGTCGCAGTAGTTACCTTCCGCGCCTTGGTGCGGCTGACGGTGCCCTTGAGCAGCTCCGTGCCGCCGGTGCCGACGTGCTCGGTGGCCTGCAGCGCGTAGTACTCCACGCTGTCCACCTGGTCTTGCTGGAACACACAAAACAGCCATTACTACTCTCACTTGTGAACAGCACCTTTTTCATTTAATAATGGACGCTAACCACCTGGTCAGTGGAATTAATCATTATGGAAAATCAAAAACCAAAATCAAAAGTCATTTATTCAATACTAGGCTGAGAATCAGCACTTTTTGAAGGTCAAAATTACATAAGACAATCCCCCGGCACGCCCGCCCTTCACCACTTCCTAGTGCTTTAGCTGAGGAGAAGAAGTAGCGCAAAAAACTCCCCAGCAGCACAGCTGTCTGTTCAGTTAAAAAATTTGATGGTATACAGAACAGCGCAAAATAATTTGTGTATGTTTTGTTGTGTAAACAAAACATGAAATTAAATTAAATTCATTGCTGTAAGTCAGCTAGCACACGCCAATAAAAAAAAAACGAAAACTATACTCAAGTAGAAATAAAAATATAAAACTAAAAAAAGTAAACAGAACTTTTAACTAACTGAAAGCCTCCAGGCGTAAAGGGCGTACCCACTTACATAAAGCCGTATATGTAGCAGTAACTCGAGGTCACAAATGATAAACTAGGAGCATCGAAGTAAAATAAATAAAGATGTTAATTACTAATAACAAAACAAAACCAAGATCAGCAAGACGACCAGTCACCACAAGCAGCACAAAGATCAGCCATTACCCCCCATTATTAAAATAAATTGACTTTTACATGCAAATAAATAATTATATGAACTCATATAACCTGTCAGAAAGTAAGCTAATTCTAGAGAAAGAACATAAACTTTGTCTTGAGTTAATCACAGCGACCAACTATTCTTATCGTTTATGTAGTCGTTGATAGAATAGTATGCCTTTGAACAAAGGTTAGATTTTACTTCAGCTTTAAACGCATTGTAGAGCAAATCTAGCAAAGAAGAGGGTAGCTTGTTATAAAAGGACTAGCTTCTGCCCGCGACTTCGTCCGCGTGAAAAAGGATGGCGAGTTGGAACCCACATTATTTATAAATTAACGAAGTGCCATTCACTTGCAAGTTCATATTTACTATAATTGAGAGTTTGTAAGAGGATTATTATAGAAGCCTTCGCCAGATCAAGGAAGATCCCCAGGGTCTGGTTTCCTTTACCAAGTTCTTCTGAGACATAATCTGTTAGACTGTGCACTGTATCGGCTGTGGATAATTTGGCTCTAAAACCGCAGATGATAAGAATTCATTTTTCTCTATATAGTTAACTAGCCTACAGTTTATAATTTTTTCTAGTATTTTAGATATTAAGGGGAGTAATGATATTGGTCGATAATTGTTAACTATGTCTTTGTTTCCAGATTTGAAGATAGGGATTACAATTGCTTTTTAGACATTTAGGGAAAATGCCTTCAGAAAGACACATACGAAAAATATGTGTTAAGGGAGGAACAAGGATGTGCTTAAAGAGTTTAAGGGTCTTATTTCTAATGTTATCCCATCCAACAGCACAGTTATCTTTTAGTCCACCGACGAAGACGAAATTACCCAAATAATCTGTTTATTTGGGTAATTTCGTCTTCGTCGGAGTCTAGCAAGGCAAAAGATTTTAGGGTACGTCTATTTTCACACTTTTTGGAAGAAGGTTGAACACTGTCAGGTTTTGGATTCTGCTCAGCAAGAGTTTTCCCAACATTTACGAAAAATATATTCACTTCGTTGGCTGCTACGATAGGTGAAGGATTAGAAAGCAATAAACTCGAATTTGATTCGCGCCGTTTTGACATATAGGTGACGTTTTTAATATGTTTCCAAAGTAGCTTGCTATTGTTTCCCGCTCCATTTAATACATTTTTATCGTAATTTCTCTTTAAGTCCTTTAGGAGATTGTTACAAAAGTTCCTGTATCTGGCATAGGTGACTTTAGTGACGAGATTGTCTGGGTTCCTCCTATATCTTTGATGAAGTTTATCTCTCTGTCTTATGCACTGAATTAGGCCAGGAGTAATCCAAGGTTTAATATTATAATTTTTGTTGTTTACTGTAATAACGGTCGTGCTGCGTAATATAGTTGATAGAACATGTTTTATTACGTACGATAAAGCAATATTAGCGTCAGGTGTTTTGAAAACTGGGCTAAAATCAATGTTGCAAAGTTTGTTTCTGTTTAGTTGCGTTTTGGTCTGTGGGCGATTTTGCTTAGGAAGCGATAAGGGTGGTCGTGATGGTCGGTAATTGTAAAGTTAGTAACAAGCGTAATAAGCGTGCGGACATAAAACCATGGAATGAGCAGATATTAAGTCTTGGATCCCTGCATTGCAGTTATCAGTGTTAATGGTTATATTTATATCTCCTGTTAGTATTACATTCTTAAAAGTGCCTACCGCTTGAAAAATTGGTTTAAGGAAGCATGAAAAGCACCCAAGTTTCTAGCAGAAGGGGATCTATATATAGCAATTATTGCTGCGGTTGTACCAATTTTGATAATTAAGCAATTACTCTTACAGTTGTGTAGTTCCTCCACTGTGACCATTAAAGAATCTTTTGAATAGACAACAACACCATCATTTTGATAGTTATTGATTCTGGTAAATGATACGTTATACCCCTGTAATACTGGGAGATTATCCCTGCGATTAGATAACCAGCACTTGGTTAGTATTATTATTGTTAAGTCTATGAAGAAAAATGTTAAAGCTATCCATGTTCAAATACTACGAATGTTTTGCGTTACTATGGTTAGTGACTTTTGATACCTATACGGCAATATATTGTCTGCAGTCCTCAACCTTACATGACTTTGAAACAGTTTGAAAATAGTTATCTATCCATAGTATTTTAAAAAGTAAAATTAAAAAAATAAAGTCTAAAATAAAAACAGGTATGTGGCGCTCTTCGGCGCCTTCATAATCGAGTGAGTTGATGTACTTGTTTTCGGCAGACTTTTTAGCTGGGCAATCTAGATCTCCCGTTTTGTGGCTAGCGGGTTTTTTGAAGCGCAGACATGTTGCACATTTTGGCGCTGCGGCTTTCTTTGTGCAGTCTTGAATGTTGTGCCCTTCTTCACCGCAATGACTACACGTAGGGGCAGTGACTTTGCAGAACTAGGCTGCGTGGCCGTACTGCTGGTACTTGTAACACCTGGTTACCAGAGTGAAGTTACGTACTGGGCAGGACGTCCAATTAATAAATAGTCGTTCCTGGGTGATCAGGGCCTTGCGAATGACGGCTGGAACTTCTAGTACATAATTGCAAATTTCCGTATCTTGTCGCCCAGATTTGTGGCTAAGTTTTATCGAGGTCATAAATGTATCTGGGGATATAGTCGGCAGTTTGTCAGCTAAATTTTGTTCATATAGACATTTAAAGACCTCATTTTCAGTCATAGATGCGGGCACTCCAATTACTACAATGCGAGGTTTGCGCTTTCGGGGTTCGTCGACAGTAAGCTCTGACGAAGCAGTTTGAACTGTTTGCTTGAGTTTGTCCAGGTCATCTTTAGTCTCCGTGCTGATTATGAGACCTCCTTTTCCGATTTTGCGTACGCCTTCTACTTTCAGTTTCATTTCACCTGGGCATATGATATTTTGGACCATGTTCCTGGTTTCGTCACTGGTCTTTGAATTGTCACATGGGAAAATTGCCACTTCTTCACCATATCGGCAAAAGATGTGTCACTCCTCCCAGCTGCTTGCTTCGTACAGGACTCCTGAATGGTGCGGCTCATCTCTGTAACACAGTCCACTAGGTCTCGAGCTTCTGTCATGGTTTTAAGGGCGGTATGCGTTTGTATGGCACTTGATTTCAGCGACTGGTATTGGACGGCCATTTGAGAAACTCCGTGTTTAACTTTTCGGCAAAGATTCCATCCAGTTTTCCATCATTAGCCGTAGCACAGACCTCATTCAAGCATTGTTCAATGGACACCAACCAGTTCTGGATTTCCGGAGTGGAGATAAGTTCAGCTGGGTAAACAGCCACTTCTTGGTTCTGCTTGGGTTGTTGAGGTGGACTTGGTGCTGGTGTCGATGGAGGGCTGCGCGGTGTCAACCCGCTCCGAATAAAGGGGCTGCCGTCCATACTTCAGGTTATAAAAAATTGTATGTCGGAGGAGTGAAGTGAAAGGTTTGTTTAACCATCTATTAGCGTTTAAGAAACCTTACTCGATTAATCAAAACGATAACAGTTGTCATTGAGTCAGTAGTTCGAGTCGGGGTTGTCAATGTCTTGTCGCGTGTGGCGTTTGACATCTGTCAGATGCCACGGTGAGACTAGTGTGTTAGCGACGACACATAGGACAGCCAGAGCTCGACCGCGCCGGGTGTGCGCACTGATTCTACCCAACCACGCGCAACATGGCGGACACCGATGCCATGGTGAGACTAGTGTGTTAGCGACATGACACATTGAACACGCAGAGCTCGACCGCGCCGGGTGTGCGCACTGATTCTACCCAACCACGCGCAACATGGCGGACACCGATGCCATGGTGAGACTAGTGTGTTAGCGACATGACACATTGAACACGCAGAGCTCGACCGCGCCGGGTGTGCGCACTGATTCTACCCAACCACGCGCAACATGGCGGACACCGATGCCATGGTGAGACTAGTGTGTTAGCGACATGACACATTGAACACGCAGAGCTCGACCGCGCCGGGTGTGCGCACTGATTCTACCCAACCACGCGCAACATGGCGGACACCGATGCCATGGTGAGACTAGTGTGTTAGCGACATGACACATTGAACACGCAGAGCTCGACCGCGCCGGGTGTGCGCACTGATTCTACCCAACCACGCGCAACATGGCGGACACCGATGCCATGGTGAGACTAGTGTGTTAGCGACATGACACATTGACCCTCCAGTATTAGGCTCTCGGCTGTCGCAGGCCCCCCTCCAGTAATAGGCTCTCGGCTCTCGCAGGCCACCCTCCAGTAATAGGCTCTCGGCTGTCGCAGGCCCCCCTCCAGTATTAGGCTCTCGGCTGTCGCAGGCCCCCCTCCAGTAATAGGCTCTCGGCTCTCGCAGGCCACCCTCTAGTAATAGGCTCTCGGCTGTCGCATGCCCCCCACCAGTAATAGGCTCTCGGCTGTCGCCGGCCCTTCTCCAGTAATAGGCTCTCGGCTGTCGCAGGCCCCCCTCCAGTAATAGGCTCTCGGCTGTCGCAGACCCCCTATAGTAATAGGCTCTCGGCTGTCGCAGGCCCCCCTCCAGTAATAGGCTCTCGGCTGTCGCAGGCCCCCTTCCAGTAATAGGCTCTCGGCTGTCGCAGACCCCCCTATAGTAATAGGCTCTCGGCTGTCGCAGGCCCCCCTCCAGTAATAGGCTCTCGGCTGTCGCAGGCCCCCTTCCAGTAATAGGCTCTCGGCTGTCGCAGACCCCCCTATAGTAATAGGCTCTCGGCTGTCGCAGGCCCCCCTCCAGTAATAGGCTCTCGGCTGTCGCAGGCCCCCCTCCAGTAATAGGCTCTCTGCTGTCGCAGGCCCCCTTCCAGTAATAGGCTCTCGGCATTCGCAGACCCCCCTATAGTAATAGGCTCTCGGCTGTCGCGACCCCCCTATAGTAATAGGCTCTCGGCTGTCGCAGGCCCCCCTCCAGTAATAGGCTCTCGGCTGTCGCAGGCCCCCTTCCAGTAATAGGCTCTCGGCTGTCGCAGACCCCCCTATAGTAATAGGCTCTCGGCTGTCGCAGACCCCCCTATAGTAATAGGCTCTCGGCTGTCGCAGGCCCCCCTCCAGTAATAGGCTCTCGGCTGTCGCAGGCCCCCTTCCAGTAATAGGCTCTCGGCTGTCGCAGACCCCCCTATAGTAATAGGCTCTCGGCTGTCGCAGGCCCCCCTCCAGTAATAGGCTCTCGGCTGTCGCAGGCCCCCCTCCAGTAATAGGCTCTCGGCTGTCGCAGGCCCCCTTCCAGTAATAGGCTCTCGGCTGTCGCAGACCCCCCTATAGTAATAGGCTCTCGGCTGTCGCAGGCCCCCCTCCAGTAATAGGCTCTCGGCTGTCGCAGGCCCCCCTCCAGTAATAGGCTCTCGGCTGTCGCAGGCCCCCTTCCAGTAATAGGCTCTCGGCTGTCGCAGACCCCCCTATAGTAATAGGCTCTCGGCTGTCGCAGGCCCCCCTCCAGTAATAGGCTCTCGGCTGTCGCAGGCCCCCTTCCAGTAATAGGCTCTCGGCTGTCGCAGACCCCCCTATAGTAATAGGCTCTCGGCTGTCGCAGGCCCCCCTCCAGTAATAGGCTCTCGGCTGTCGCAGGCCCCCCTCCAGTAATAGGCTCTCGGCTGTCGCAGGCCCCCCTCCAGTAATAGGCTCTCGGCTGTCGCAGGCCCCCCTCCAGTAATAGGCTCTCGGCTGTCGCAGGCCCCCTTCCAGTAATAGGCTCTCGGCTGTCGCAGACCCCCCTATAGTAATAGGCTCTCGGCTGTCGCAGGCCCCCCTCCAGTAATAGGCTCTCGGCTGTCGCAGACCCCCCTATAGTAATAGGCTCTCGGCTGTCGCAGGCCCCCCTCCAGTAATAGGCTCTCGGCTGTCGCAGGCCCCCCTCCAGTAATAGGCTCTCGGCTGTCGCAGGCCCCCTTCCAGTAATAGGCTCTCGGCTGTCGCAGACCCCCCTATAGTAATAGGCTCTCGGCTGTCGCAGGCCCCCCTCCAGTAATAGGCTCTCGGCTGTCGCAGGCCCCCCTCCAGTAATAGGCTCTCGGCTGTCGCAGGCCCCCCTCCAGTAATAGGCTCTCGGCTGTCGCAGGCCCCCCTCCAGTAATAGGCTCTCGGCTGTCGCAGGCCCCCTTCCAGTAATAGGCTCTCGGCTGTCGCAGACCCCCCTATAGTAATAGGCTCTCGGCTGTCGCAGGCCCCCCTCCAGTAATAGGCTCTCGGCTGTCGCAGACCCCCCTATAGTAATAGGCTCTCGGCTGTCGCAGGCCCCCCTCCAGTAATAGGCTCTCGGCTGTCGCAGGCCCCCCTCCAGTAATAGGCTCTCGGCTGTCGCAGGCCCCCTTCCAGTAATAGGCTCTCGGCTGTCGCAGACCCCCCTATAGTAATAGGCTCTCGGCTGTCGCAGGCCCCCCTCCAGTAATAGGCTCTCGGCTGTCGCAGGCCCCCCTCCAGTAATAGGCTCTCGGCTGTCGCAGGCCCCCCTCCAGTAATACGCTCTCGGCTGTCGCAGGCCCCCCTCCAGTAATACGCTCTCGGCTCTCGCAGGCAGGCAAACATAAGTCCGCGAGCGTGCAGCCGCCGCATGCGCCCACGCCACAACTTCAACTGATTCCGATCTCTCTCAACTCTTCTCCAATTTAGACCCGATTCCCATAACTGCCATCAAATTCACGCACACCCACGATCCTGGATCTCTGCATCATTTTGTTATCCTTGTCACTTGTTTCCTACGTAATTTGTGTGGGTAGGTACGCGGTACGCTGACCCAAACATTCCACAAATCTGGAATAAACCAAGACCAATCTGAGAGGCATACTATACAGGACTCAGCCTATGAGACTGCCCTTCTGTAACCGTGGCCGTGGCTTAATGTGGTTGAGAGAATCGTATGGAATTAAGGCGACATTGAACGTCATCTTAACGCAAGTCACATAAATGAACGTGTACCTATGATGAACTTGCTTATCTGCCTACACTGACTAGTATCCTAGTCTGAAACGCGATTGTTCATAGTTTATCTGTATATCAGTTTCTTTCATAAGCAGTGAAGTATGACATACTTCACATTGTGCCACAACTCCACGATTAATAAAAATAATACAGAAAAAAAAACTAAAAACATAATGTTTATAAATATTTTTAAGTCTTTTTAACGTTTTGGTTTTCAAGCTTCTAGGGCAGGTGGCCCGTCAACATGTTGTTGCATAGTTATCCGTAATAGTCAATACAGGGTGATTACCTATTCGTGTACGGCCTGAGTGCACGCCCGACGCCCGACGCCAGCGTCCGGCGGGGCGGGGCGTGCGACGCGACTGTTAAACACATGCAAACACTCGCGAGTGTCCTGAGTGACGGCCGAGCGGCGCTCAGAGAACGCTATTCGCCGCTTGCACGCAACGCTGAACGCCCCACTGGACGCTTTTTCACTCGGGCCGTACACTTAAGAGTTATTGTCAGCGTGCAGCATGCCACAGCTGGGCAAGAGCGTCCCCAAAGTCTATGTTGTCCAGTGTGTCGTGGTGTGTGTGCGCACCTGTGCCGCGACGAGGTGCGCGAGCTGCGCGAACAGGTCGCGCACGTCGCGCAGCGCGGCCTCGACGCGTGCGAGCTCCTCGTGGCGCGCCTCCACGTCGCGCAGCGCACGCCGCGCCTCCGCCGTCTCGGCGCGTACGTTGTCCACGAACAGCGAGATGTGCTTGGTGTCCAACAGCGCCTGGCACTCCTCGTCCGACACCGACAGGTTCGCTGCAACGCGACAACAGGCGTGAGCGAGCGCGCGGAGGTCGCGCGGCCGACGACCCCGCCGCCGCGCGCCGCTCAGCGAATTAAACCGCCGCAGCCATTCAACTTGTACACTAATGACATTTTCAAAACAACTACAATTAGGCGCCGCTTCTCAATAATTCCGCTAATGTATCATTTCTTGTTGATTTTAGATTATTGACCAGACTTGATTCATTTATAGGACGACGCAACGCGCTTACGACGTAAATTGAATTGCAAACGGCTGCTCTCAACATATTAGTTGCTTACCTACTTGTAATAATGTTTTGAAATATTGAAAGTGCCCCGTTGGTCTCGCGGCCAGTGCGGAACCATTCCTAGCTCGAGCCAAGTGTTATTAGGATGGTATTGAACGGCTTGCAAGACTGTGTACGTGCTCGTAGTATGCTGACAGACAATCGAGCGGCTGCGCTCTCTCCGAGCGGCATCCGGTCATCAATGAGAGCGCGCGCGGCGGCACGACACTGCGCTCGCCGTCTGCCTTGCTCTTGTTGTTGTAAGGATGTACTGAATGAAGCTCAGCAGGCTCCTCGGAATCCCAAGTAATCGTGACCAAGTGACCACCTACATTATTTAAATAAAAACCGGCCAAGTGCGTGTCGGACCACGCACAATGAAGGGTTCCGTAGTTGAGATAAAATCCCAAGAACCAACTTAACATTGCAGTTTGAAAAACATGTTCTCTCATACATTCCAACTACAAATGTAAGTTTGTACGCACAATGTGGAGAGATTTTCCAAGTTATTGTAAGACCATAGACTTCATACCTAGATTTTTTCTTAATCTATAAGTATACTATAGAACTATTTTATGTACTTTTTTAAAATTTTAGGATCAGCAGCTTCACAGGTAAGGGGGGGGGGAGGGGTAATGGTCAACTTTCGTCTCTTTTCTTAAATAACTTTAATCATTTTGACAGGCCAGTTGGTGTGGTTGGTTAAGATACCACCTATCACGCCGCAGGTCGTGGGTTCGATTCCCATCCAGGACAAACATTTGTCTGCATGAACATGCCTGTTTGTCCTGAGTCTGGGTGTAATTATCTATATAAGTATGTATTTACAAAAAAAAAAAGTAGTATATGTAGTATTAGGTTGGGGAAAAAGTCTTTTCGCATTATAGTATGTACGAACTTGTAATAAAATCTCTTTGGCTATACTATTTGTATCTGGCTGGTTTTGGTATCATTGAAAGTTTAAATTTTAAAGAACATAATTCCAAATTCAAATTAGGAAAATGTGTGATTTTCATTTGTTTTTCGTACCGTCAAGATGAGTGAATCTAATGAAGAAATTCGATACATTTTAAAATTTTACTACAAAAAAGGTAAAAATGCAACGCAAGCCGCGAAAAAAAAATTGCGATGTTTATGGACCTAGTGTAGTGTCTGTGAGAGTAGCACAAATTTGGTTTAAGCGTTTTCAATCCGGAAATTTTGATGTCAAAGATGCACGTCGCTCTGGTCGCCCTATTACGGATAAAATGGATGCCATTTTTGAAAAAGTGGAGCAAGGTATCATCAGTAGTTACGACGTAGCTGAAGAACTGGAAATTGACCACAAAACAGTTTTGGCGCATTTGAAAAAAACTGGGTACACAAAAAAGCTCGACATTTGGGTACCTCACGAGCTCACTGAAAGAAACCTAATGAACCGTGTACTCATTTGTGATTCTTTATTACGACGTAATGAAACCGAACCATTTTTGAAGAAGCTGATAACTGGTGATGAAAAGTGGATCACGTATGACAAGAACGTGCGAAAAAGGTCGTGATCAAAGGCCGGTCAGGCTTCACAGACTGTGGCGAAACCCGGGGTAACTCGCAACAAGGTGATGCTGTGTGTGTGGTGGGATTGGAAGGGCATTATTCATTATGAGCTGTTACCACCAGGCAGGACCATCGATTCTGAACTCTACTGCGAACAACTGATGAGATTAAAGCAAGAAGTTGAGAGAAAGCGGCCGGAATTAATCAACAGAAGGGGTATGGTTTTTCATCATGATAACGCTACACCTCACACATCTTTAGCCACTCAGCAAAAATTAAGAGAGTTTGGCTGGGAGGTGTTAATGCATCCACCGTATAGTCCTGACCTTGCACCTTCAGATTTCCACCTGTTTCGGTCTCTTCAGAATTATTTAGGCAGTGTCAGGTTAACATCACGAGAGGACTGCCAAAACCACTTGTCGCGGTATTTTGACCAGAAGTCCCAAAATTTCTATAGCAATGGGATCATGTCCCTACCTACAAGATGGCAAAAAGTTGTCGAACAAAATGGTACCTACATACTTTAGTTAAATGTAAATAAACTATATTAAAAAATGTTTTAAATTTTTTTTTTTTAATGCGAAGAAACTTTTTCCGCAACCTATTATATCAGTTATCTGGTTTCTATAGTACAAGCTCTGCTTAGTTTGGGACCAGATGACCGTGTGTGAAAATGTCCCAGGATATTATTATTATTATTTTAAAAATTATATTAAAAAATAACTATTTGAGACCCCTTCAATTGATACGAAATACGGTACAATTTGCAAAACCGGCGTACCTACAAGCGGCGCGCGGCGGCGCGCTGCAGGCGAGCGATGCTAATATTACAGGGTGACTGGTGGTAATTAGTGAATGATAACAAACAACTTTTACTATAGGACCAAACCTGAAATCACGAAAAAACAATCAGCTGCTGCCTACATTTTGTCGAGTTATAATGCGAACATGAATGTAAGGGACAGCAGACAGCTGATTTTTTTTCGTGAATTCAGGTTTGGTCCCAAAGTAAAAGTTGTTTGTTATCATGAATACAATCATGTGTATGTAGCCTCCCTGATGCGGCGGCTGCGGGGCAGCGCCAACAGCCTGTAGTCCACAGAACAGACTTTCATCTGTTCTGTGCTGTAGTCACTGCGGCCGCTAGCGTGGAGGTCGAATGCTCAGGCGCTGCACCAAGACACAAGTATGGCCTTCAAGCCGTGTCGTTAAATAATGTGGTTGATTATTATTATTATTATTTTTATTAATGAACCCTGACATTCGTATTAATTGCCAAAATGTACTAACACTAGGTTTTAAGTTTCTTATGTAATTACTAACTATTGGAATGTATTTTCTTATGTAATTACTAACCATTGCAATGTATTTTCTGTCAAATAAATGATTATTATTATTATTAAGTATCGGTGATCCTGTATAGTTGAGAGCGAGAGCCACTCACTGAGCTGTATCTGCTGCTGCAGCAGACTGAGCTGCGTGGCGCGCACGGCGTCGAGCGCGGCGTGGTGGCGCGCGAGCGCTTCTGCGTACAGGCGGCGCGCGACGGCGTACTGCAGGCGAGCAATGCGCGCGCTGGCGTCGTTGCGCGCGCTCAGCCGCGTCTCGAACTGCCGCAGCGCGCCGCCCACCTTCAGCCCGGTGGCGTTGGACGCCGTCACCGCCGCGTCCAGCTGCTCCTGCAAATCTGCGCCCACACGGTACTACAGCGGGATTTACATTGTATCATTTTCGATGTACACTCGAATAATCCATTTGAGATACAGACAAACATTTTCATATTTCCACTATACTAGGTCCCAATATTAATAATCTTATTGTATGCGTAAGAAGAGGACCTAGTATAGTGGAAATGTGAAAATGTTTGTCTGTATCTCAAATGGATTATTCGAGTGTACATTTATTACTTTTTAAGCATTTGGCAGTGATGTAAATAATTGACTAATCATCACAACACACCACAACAGTTGCAAGTGAGCTACCTATGTTTAGACCACATAGCTTAACACAGTTGCAAGTGAGCTACCTATGTTTAGACCACATAGCTTAACACAGTTGCAAGTGAGCTACCTATGTTTAAACCACATATATAGCTTAACACAGTTGCAAGTGAGCTACCTATGTTTAGACCACATAACTTAACACAGTTGCAAGTGAGCTACCTATGTTTAGACCACATAGCTTAACACAGTTGCAAGTGAGCTACCTATGTTTAGACCACATAGCTTAACACAGTTGCAAGTGAGCTACCTATGTTTAGACCACATAGCTTAACACAGTTGCAAGTGAGCTACCTATGTTTAGACCACATAGCTTAACACAGTTGCAAGTGAGCTACCTATGTTTAGACCACATAGCTTAACACAGTTGCAAGTGAGCTACCTATGTTTAGACCACATAGCTTAACACAGTTGCAAGTGAGCTACCTATGTTTAGACCACATAGCTTAACACAGTTGCAAGTGAGCTACCTATGTTTAGACCACATAGCTTAACACAAGGGACCGTTTGTTCATATAATTTTTCATCTGAAGAACGAGCATCGTTCCTCGAAACCGCAGTGTGGGATGTAGTGGCAGGCTGGCGGGCCGCCGCAGTGTGGGATGTAGCGGCAGGCTGGCGGGCCGCCGCAGTGTGGGATGTAGCGGCAGGCTGGCGGGCCGCCGCAGTGTGGGATGTAGCGGCAGGCTGGCGGGCCGCCGCAGTGTGGGATGTAGCGGCAGGCTGGCGGGCCGCCGCAGTGTGGGATGTAGCGGCAGGCTGGCGGGCCGCCGCAGTGTGGGATGTAGCGGCAGGCTGGCGGGCCGCCGCAGTGTGGGATGTAGCGGCAGGCTGGCGGGCCGCCGCAGTGTGGGATGTAGCGGCAGGCTGGCGGGCCGCCGCAGTGTGGGATGTAGCGGCAGGCTGGCGGGCCGCCGCAGTGTGGGATGTAGCGGCAGGCTGGCGGGCCGCCGCAGTGTGGGATGTAGCGGCAGGCTGGCGGGCCGCCGCAGTGTGGGATGTAGCGGCAGGCTGGCGGGCCGCCGCAGTGTGGGATGTAGCGGCAGGCTGGCGGGCCGCCGCAGTGTGGGATGTAGCGGCAGGCTGGCGGGCCGCCGCAGTGTGGGATGTAGCGGCAGGCTGGCGGGCCGCTGCAGTGTGGGATGTAGCGGCAGGCTGGCGGGCCGCCGCAGTGTGGGATGTAGCGGCAGGCTGGCGGGCCGCCGCAGTGTGGGATGTAGCGGCAGGCTGGCGGGCCGCCGCAGTGTGGGATGTAGCGGCAGGCTGGCGGGCCGCCGCAGTGTGGGATGTAGCGGCAGGCTGGTGGGCCGCCGATGTCGGTCGCACTCACTTTTGTTGGTATGGAAGGTGGGGTCGGCGTGCAGGCGCCGCATCAGCTGCGTGTTGCTGTCGAGCTCGTGGATCCAGCCGCGCATGCGCTCCACCTGCAACACACGCCCGCGGTGCAGTGTCCGCACAGTGACAGCTGTCGTGTTCCTGACGTTGGACAATATAACAACGTTTGTAGCAACAAGTGCGGCGCTCACGAACAGCGAGTGTCAGGTAGCCAGACGTCGCAGCGGCCGGCGGCGCCGGGTCAAGGCGTGATCTGCGATAATGTCGCGGCCTCTATGTAAACAAACAATACCGATACCTACGCATGCAACGGTACGTGGGCGTCTCCCAGTACTGAAGCGTTGCTTACTCGTCACATTCATATTGTTTGGTGTAGGATGACAGCAGCGCCTGCCATGACGCGCGGATATGTTCATGCGTGCTAACAACTAATAATACATATATTACGTCAGCAGTATGCAATGCATGCTCCGTGCGGACCATCATTGTGAGTTATAAGCGAGCGTCCTGGAGCGGCGGCGCGGGCAGCACTAATTAGCGGCTAATGAACACAGCGAGCGGGTCGTTAACGTCGCACATCGCTCATAATGAAGCGGCGCGCGCCACCCAGTCACCAGCACGCGCTCGGCACCTACCTCCAGGAAGATGTCCTGTATGGGCTGCTCGTGGTCGGGCGCGCGCTCGGGCACGCTCGCGCGCGGCTCCTCCGTGCCGCAGTGCTCGCCCGCCGCGCCGCGCGCCAGCTGCAACCGCAACACAACACCTCAACATGCGCGCCACACTAGTGCCTGGCTCGCTGCGCGCTCGACAGAGGAGTCACACAGCTACCATGGTGACGTCACAGTGGAGGCACTGTCTAAGGACAACGCCAGGCCGGACTTACGTGGCGCAGCTCGGCGAGGCGGTCCTTGCTCCTCATGGCACCAGCGGCGGCGCTGCTGCCGGTCGCCGTCGAGCGCAGCGAGGAGGTGCGCTCGCGACGGTATCTAATCGCGCACTGATAACGTCGCTGATATCACGCGCACACCGCGCTCCTCGCTAAGGTCACTACACCCGCGGGCCGCGCGTTATTGCGACGCATGCGGGGGCTGCGCACCGCGCCTGCGCAACGCAAGCACTGAGTCGAACTAACCGAGCTGAGAGCTCCACTAGGTACAGTACTTATATTAGACTGGCTGCAACTACCGTAACGAACACGCGGTGCAGAGCTATCCCGCACAGTTGTAATGTGGTTGTACACGTGATGACTGCTGAGTGCACTTGTTGGACATGACGCCACCGGCGGCCGGCGCGGGCGGCGCTGCGCGATGCGTCACGCTCGCGGCGCGGGCGCACGTTCAGTAGCTACCGTGTTTGCGCAGCAATTAGCGCACCGCGCTCAGTCAGCACTCGGTGCAGACGCACGGTGGCGCGATGGCGGCACACTGGCCCACCGAGTGTCAGACACACGCGCTCGCGCCTCTACAGCTGACCACGCTCAATGTAACAGCTGCCGCGCGCCGGTTACTAAGCTGAGTACTTATGTATAAATAAGTACTGCGCGATATGACCGAGTTGGTTCCGTCGCCGGCAACAGCGCCGCGTGACGTCAGTGCTGTGGTCAGCTCGGCGGCTGCGTGCAGGCGTGCGCTGCTCGCTCCATGCTGCAGAAACAATGGGAGTGCAACAGACGGATCGCGGAGCAAATTCAATTTGTAGTTACGGTTTTATAATCATAAAATTAACCACAATTTTAAATAAATTCGGAAAACATTAACATTAATTGCATTGTACCGAATAACACAGCGTTACTCTAGGATAGATCGGGGACATTAACAGCGTTACTCTAGGATAGATCGGGGACATTAACAGCGTTACTCTAGGATAGATCGGGGACAATAGTAGATACCATTTTTGAAACATCGGTTGATTACACAAATTTAACTGTCGCTTTTTGTTTTAAATATTATTTTAACTATTACCTACTGTATCTGTTTAGCTGTAAGTTTTCCTAAAAGAAATATAATAAAATTATTGTTTCATAGCCTTGGTTTATTATCTACCGAAGAAAATACCTAAAGTTGGCGTAGATTGAACAAGACTTGGTCAAAATTGACTTTGAATCAAATGATGACTTGTGATACAAATGACCCCCTTTAAGGGTTAATTGTACCAAAACTGCTTAGGGTAATAAAAATATAGGATAACACGAATACAGGTATTAATCTCAGTCATTCATTTGAAGTCAAAGGGTTTACAATCACTCTTAAAAATTAGGAACAAAAAGTCGTGAGATCGGTATTTTAAACCAACACAAATGTAAAATATTAAGTTTAACATCGAGTATTTCGGGACATCGCCAAGCAGTTGGTCAACTCTTCACGGGACCAGAGGGCTGGCCTATTTTTAGCCCAAAGAATCAGCATTGCCATCCAACGTGGCAATGCTGCCAGCCTTTTGGGCACTTTTTCCATTGACAGCGATGGGGACGAATTTTTGATGCCCTATGAGCTCTTCCCCTTTTTATTTTTATGATTTTTTATACACTTGTACATAATATATATATTTATTTTTAGTATTAGCTTGTACATATTCTCCATGTAAGGTAACTATTGGGTTGGCTAATAAGTAATGAGCGACATACAACTATTTTATTTGTATTTATTTATTAAATGAATAATTGTTAATCATTAATAATATATTCACCGTCGTTTTCTACTACCATTTGCCATCGATCTGGCAAAGAGTGAATGGCGTCCGCATAGAACTTCGTTGGTTTTGAATTGAAGAAGTCATCTATGTATTATTTCAAGTGTGGTTCATCGTCAAAGCTTTTTTTCCCGTAAATTATTACTAAGTGATCGGAACAAGCTGAAATCAGTTGGTGCTAAGTCCAGCGAATATGGAGGGTGGGGTATTATTTCCCAATTAAGCTCCAAATTTTTAGCCTGGTACTCTTAGCAATATGCGGCCGGGCATTGTCGTGCAGGAAAAATATTTTGTCGTGTTGTGGACGTTTGCGATGGATGTCAAGCTTCAGTTTTTCGAGTTGATCACATTATACTGTTGCTGTAATCGTAGTATTAGTAGGAAGGAATTCCCAGCTTGTTACTCCATGTATATCCCACCAGACAGAAAGCATTAGCTTGCGAGGATGAAGATCACCTTTTGACGTTGGTTTTCCCTGTTCTTTACATATAATACATACAGAGAACCCCCTTTTCATCTCCAGCGACAAGATGATCTAACCAATTAAATGTGCGGCGGAAAGATAAAAGTTGTACACAAATCTCAGCTCGGTAGGTCAGCTGATCGTTACTTAATGGATGGGGTACCCAAACACTATATTTGTAGGTCTTTCCCAAACCATGTAAATGATTTTCTATGGTGCCATGAGAGCACTCGAGCTGAACAGCCAAATCGCGTGTAGTTCTTCGAGGATCTTCTTCGATTAATAGTTTTAATTTATCGATATCTATTTCCACGAGGCGCCCAGACCTTGGTTGATCGGTTAACACATTATGTGCGGCCAACGTACATGCGCGTTTTCGAACGATCACCATGTACTCGCGGCGCCTATGCGCGCATTTACAAAAAAATCGCAAATAATTCAGCAGATAATGTGTTAAGGAAAAATCGTTATTGCGGAACCGTTGGAACCAGCGCTTTGCTGTTGCTTCGGAGACTGCATCGTGAGCTATCCTTTGATATATATTACGTGTAGCTTCTGCAGCAGAATGCCCAGATTGAAACTCATATAATAAACAATGTCGTACGTGGGTTTTAATATCACTCATTTCTTTGTGAACTTTAACGCACTAACAGCCTAACTATCAATAACGCTCATGAGCGTGACTCGCTCTTTATATACCCTCTGCTACAGAACGTTCTCGAACCTTTTCGAAAATTCTAGAAATTATAAACTAAAACGCTCATTACATATTAGCCAACCCGATACAATATATTTGTTCACTTTAACATAACAATTCTTCACATCGAACAAAAATAAAATAAGTTTTTATTATCATATTATATAATCAACTTTGGTCCACTGTTGCATATTTGCAATTAACTAGCTTTAGAACAATTAGAAAATAGAATTAATCACCAAAAATATTTTAGTATGGCGGTACAATCAACCCCTGTTACAATTGACCCACATAGGATATTATTTACTTATAAAGAAATATTAGTCAAATTCGCAATTGTGAAAAATGAAAAAAAAAAACAGTGACAAACATAAATTGACTGTTGGGGTGTACATTCCTCATGTACCCATAACCTGCATTGAGTGCATTGAGTCCACATGTGATGAGGGCGGCTGGCGCTATAAGGTTCCATACATTGAGTGCATTGAGTCCACATGTGATGAGGGCGGCTGGCGCTATAAGGTTCCATACATTGAGTGCATTGAGTCCACATGTGATGAGGGCGGCTGGCGCTATAAGGTTCCATACATTGAGTGCATTGAGTCCACATGTGATGAGGGCGGCTGGCGCTATAACGTTCCATACATTGAGTGCATTGAGTCCACATGTGATGAGGGCGGCTGGCGCTATAAGGTTCCATACATTGAGTGCATTGAGTGCACATGTGATGAGGGCGGCTGGCGCTATAAGGTTCCATACATTGAGTGCATTGAGTCCACATGTGATGAGGGCGGCTGGCGCTATAAGGTTCCATACATTGAGTGCATTGAGTCCACATGTGATGAGGGCGGCTGGCGCTATAAGGTTCCATACATTGAGTGCATTGAGTCCACATGTGATGAGGGCGGCTGGCGCTATAAGGTTCCATACATTGAGTGCATTGAGTCCACATGTGATGAGGGCGGCTGGCGCTATAAGGTTCCATACATTGAGTGCATTGAGTCCACATGTGATGAGGGCGGCTGGCGCCATAAGGTTCCATACATTGAGTGCATTGAGTCACACAACACAAAACCATTCTTCTTCTTCTTCGTCACTGCTTTCAGAGTCGTTTTTTGCTGCAGTTTTCTTTTTCTGCCTGGAATCGTAAATACTTTCGTAGCTGGATTAATATAGTATAGAAATAAATTCGTCTGGATCAGCTTCTCTTTTACATTTATATCTTATGAGAGAAACATGACAAACGTTGAACAACAGCGGCGCGTATGCTACGCCCTTTTAAAAAATCTCATCATATGCCTGTTCATACAACAAAGTATCTCTTGATCCACGGTCCGTCTTTTTTATTCTGTTTTGTGGCATCTAAAACAAGAACATGACTGTCTAATCAATAATTGCATATTTTAAGTATGCATTTTTTTACTCTATTATTATTACTACGGGGTTATTTCTACCATGGGGTCCATTGTACCGGTAACATTGTTCCCGGCGATGTTGGTACAATTGCCCCAAAGTTACTAATTTAGAAAAACCACCTCATATTCACATAACTCTACACTTATAGTTTCCATATTAATCATAAATCAAATGTTTAATATCCGTTTAAACTAGCAACAACAATTACTTATCGAAAAAGCTCTGGTAGTACGAGTTACAGTCAATAATATTTTACGTAAAAACTTACTGTGGCTTGCCGAAAATCAAAAATTCTCCACTAACACGTCCGTTTCACAGCTCGCGCTTGGCAGCATACTACAGTACGAGTAGACTGCGCATGCGCGCCGGCGACTGACCGGTCTACGTACTTCTGTTGCTGACTGTATACTGTACTGGAGGAAAATTTTTACCGTCTTGAAAATAATATAGTGTGTTGTGTAAGTGGAAGAGAATATTTGCTATTAAGCAAATATTCTCTCTCGTGTATGGTTTAACTTAAGTTTCGAATATCCTTTAAAAAAATCATGAAAGCATGTGAGCATGAAAGGTATGAATGACCCGAAGGAGGTTGCGAATCTTTTTAAAAATCATTTTTTGGTAAAGTCTCCATTGGGTACAGCGAGGGGGGTGCTCGATGCTGATGTAAACAGTCGGGAGGCGGTGACTGTCTTCCGGGCGAAGGCCGTAACTAAAGCCATAAGGCTTATCTCGAGGGGTAAGTCCCCGGGTCATGATGGGCTCAGCATTGAGCACCTTCAGCACGCCGGACCACATATTGCTAGGGTTTTGGCTATGTTTTACTCGCTGTGCGTGAGCCATTCCTACCTGCCAGCCGATTTCATGAAAACAGTGGTAGTGCCTGTAGTGAAAAACAAAACTGGTGATCTTACTGATATGAGTAACTACAGGCCTATTTCTCTTGCCACTGTAACTGCTAAGGTGTTTGACGGTTTGCTTAATGCACAGTTAAATAGGTCGGTAACACTGCACGATAACCAGTTCGGGTTTCGTCCCCGGCTGTCCACTAAAAGTGCTATACTGTGTCTTAAGCATACCGTCAAATACTACACAAACCGTAGAACACCCGTGTATGCGTGCTTCCTTGATTTGTCCAAGGCTTTCGACCATGTAGTGTATGACCTGTTGTGGAGCAAGCTGAGGAGCACAGATTTGCCACCGGAACTCATCAGCATGTTCCAGTACTGGTACGCGCACCCGTCTAATAGTGTTAGGTGGGCAGGGGCAATGTCGGATGCGTATCGGCTCGAATGCGGAGTCAGACAGGGTGGCTTAACATCTCCTACCCTGTTTAATCTGTATATTAATGGGCTGATCGTGGCGCACAGCAGCCAACATGTCGGATGTCACATTGACGGCAAATGTGTCAATAATCTAAGTTATGCTGATGACATGGTGCTGCTGAGCGCTTCGATCTGCGGTTTGAGGAAGCTGTTACGAATGTGCGAGGAATATGCTTGTGGTCACGATTTATCGTATAATGTTAGGAAGAGTCAGTATATGATCTTTGAGACCGCCAGTGCGAAGTGTCCGGGAACCATACCTCCCCTCAGACTCAGTGGGGTTTCTTTGGAAAGGGTTGACCAATTCACATACTTGGGACATATTTTGACTGTCGATCTCAAGGATCACGCAGACATTGAACGGGAGCGGAGGGCGTTGTCTGTTAGAGCGAACATGATCGCCCGCAGATTTGCGCGGTGCTCTAATGAGGTTAAGGGTACGCTCTTTAGAGCGTACTGTACATCGCTGTACTCGTGCAGTCTGTGGGCTCACTACTCTAATAGAAGTTACGGCGCCCTCCGAGTCCAGTACAATAACGCGTTCAGGGCGGTGATGGGGCTGCCTCGATACTGCAGCGCTTCGGGTATGTTCGCAGAGGCGCGCACCGACTGCTTTCATGCAACCATACGCAAGCGCGCCGCGTCCTTGGTGCGCAGGGTACGGGTTAGCTCCAACATCATACTGGCGATGATTGCGGGAAGGCTGGACTGCCCCTTCATCCGACATTGTTGCAGCAGACATGTTGTTGTACCTTTGTCGGAGAGAAGGTATTAATTTTATTTTATTTTATCACATCATTTATTAATTTTGAATTGATTTTTTATTTCTTTTTTATTTTATTTTATTTTATTCGTTTTATTATTGTATTATTTTGATGTGACATGATTTGATTTTATTTAATTGTATTTTATTTACCTATTTATAATTTTATTTCATTTTAATTTATGTGTGGCAATGGGTGTTATTTACCTGAAAATAAATGAAATTTATTTTATTTATTTATTTATTCATCCTACGGCCTGTGTAATAATAATAGCCAAAATAGGAGTTAGTAAACTTGACGCGGCTGCGATCGCGCATGAAGTTGTACCGTGTAGTGTGTCCGTGCGAGGTGCGAGCGAGACGCACATTTCATGCGCTAGGTACATACTATGTGGCGGCGCACATGGTACAGACAGCGTTTAAAACGTTTTCAAAATCACAGTAACATTAATATCCCACTTACTAATAAACTAAGACAAACCTGCACCATAATTAACACACACTACCAATCGAAATCTGAATCATTTTGAAGCTTATTGCTAACCACTGCATCATTTATGGTCGAAAAATGTGTCTGCTCGACAGCGATGAATGTTGTTGAACTGTCAAAATAAAACCGATTCCGATTAATAGTGTGTTTCGCAATTGCCCCGCGGATCTACAAATAAAATGAACACAATACCCGTACATCGACAAACTCATCATAATACAAAAATATCCAATTGACTTAAAAAGCCTCAGACCAATAACAAACTAACACGATAATAAGAAAAACCTAACCTTACAAATAAAACGAACACAACAAAGATGAACCTGAGACTTGAACGAACTTTTAAAACAATGTATTGTGTTTTTTTATTATGTTTTTTTAAATAATCGAAACAATTCTTGAAGCCAAAATACTCGACTGTACTTCAAGTAAAATGAAAAGGACGCACATACATGTTAGTTGCCCCGTTGCTAAGCAACGAGGGCACGCGCGCCTAGCGTTCTGGGGCTGCAGTCTCGACATAGATAGCGATCGCTTTACGACCGAATACGGTCGCAATATCCTAATGGGGTCCCTAGACGGTCAAAATTGCTTGACAAGTCAGAAAGAATCACGTGCTTGTCAAGCAATTTTGACGGTCTAGTAACCCCATTAGAACTTTGCGACCGAATTCGGTCGTCAAGCGATCGCTGTCTTTGTCGAGACTGCAGCCCCTGCACAATACACGTAGGTACAGGAGTCGATCAGCTGAGCGGTAAGGAATGTTATGTTATACTTTGCAGAGACATAATGACTATCCGTGGCAATTAGTTACTTTAAGGTCAATTGTGTAACAAAACCTGTTTTGGTAAAATTCTTACACAATCACTCACTAAATGGAATTAGTAATACATTCATCTATCTTTTCCCACAATATTCGTTATAGTGCGCGCGGAACTAGTTGGCCGCGCCTTAGGAGGCGACAGGGGTGAGGGGGCGGGTTGCCTACTGCTCGCAACGCACATGAGATTAGACAGTGATGACCAATCTCGAATTGAACAATTATTGTTCACGGTTGTCAAATACAATTGTGGGTACTGACGATATACCTCTGCTCGGCACTCCTGATCCTACATACTTATATGAAATTACTCTGACATATCCTCTGAATCACTTGATTCTGAACTCTCTGAACTTGATTCAGAATCATCTTGTAAGTTTATAATGATTTCGTCCATCATAGTATCAAATCTCATATCATGATTCCAGTATTCTTGTTCGTTTTTTTGTACGTGGTCATCACACTTTTTGCCATTGTTCGACAGAGAATTCGGAAATTAGCCTTGTTAGTATTGTAATTTTCTCGTCCAATGTAGCATTAATGTGATCTGTGGCCAGGCAATTTTTAATATTTGCCCACACAAGCTCAATCGGGTTGAGGTCTAGATGATATGGAGGTAGTCTTAGAACAGTATGACCTGCAGCTTTCAGAAGTTCATCAATCGTGTATATTTTTTCTGAATGGGTCGTATTAATCAACCTCAAGAGTTCGGCTTTGATCGTCGTGGGAGAAAATGGCACGTTATGATTTTGCAACCAGTTCTGCATATTAATTTTCAAACTGGACATACCTATAGTCGGTTTCTTCTCAACGTGCAGACAATGATAGGCAGCATTATCCATAACTATGACTGAGTTAGGTGGAAGTTTAGGTATTAATTTTCGATCAACCCAGTTGTAAAAATTTGTAGAGTTCATGTCTCCACGATGACTTTGGTTAACGTAAGTTTCGTCCAAAAAGAATATATTTCGCTTGTCTTCTCTGAATTTTCTCATGGCCCTCAAATATATCACTCGCCATTCAACAATGTTTGGTCTCTCTATTAAAAGGGATCTCTTCGGTTTACATTTTTTAAATGAATATCCCAGTTTGTGCAAAAGTTCGCTTAAAACAGTTAATCCGCAATCTAAAATATTATCCTCTTTTAACACAGCATTTAGTTTTCGTAGACTTGGATTTTTTTTTCTCTACCGTATAAAACTGATTTATTTTTCTTCAAAAATCATCAACTAATTCAGGACTGCGTTGCCCTGTTCGCCGCATGGTGGAATCGTATAATTGCAACTTCATTGACATTGATATTTTTCAATGTTCCAAATCGAAATTTAAGTCCAATGTTTTTAAAATTTTATCTAATAACAATAAGAAATAGTGCGAGTCCTTTATTCTAAATTTAATATATTTCAATTATAATTCCTTTATTTTTTTTTTTATTTGTGATAATAAGGAGCAATCCCAAATTTTTGATACATGTATGTATGTATGTATGCACATGTATATCGTATGTAGCCTAGCAGCCGGGAAGGGATGAGCGACGTTTTTTTTTTTTGCGAAATCGACTTGTATAACGAAATAGCCGCAGAAAAAAAAAGCCGAATCTAACCATATATGCAGGACGATTTCGCAAAGGGGTGTCGCTTGTCCCTTTTTGGCTGTTGGGCGTCGATGTATGTATGTGTGTATATTTATGTATAATGTATATATATATGTATTAATAATTAATTACTTGTATTGTATTTTAATAATCATTTATTTTCTATTTTATATATCTGAGTAATGCTAATCTAGTGGCACTTTTTAGATTATCTTAATTTTGTTAACATGCGGATAATGTAGTGGGCTGCAATATTGTTAATACTACTTATGAGCCTATATTATTGTTACTTGTATACTTTTTATATTGTAGCTGTTTATTGTCCCATATTAAATAAAATAAAATAAAATAAAACTTGTATTTTCTTTTTTATTTCTTTTGGTCTCCACGGAGAACTTAATTTTGCTTCCCCTGTATTTTGCAAAGAAGTTTTACTTTCAGCAATCACTCTCCTTACACTTCGTTCTGATATCCCTGTTGCTTCTGCTACTAATTTATGTGTATTCGCATCAGTTTTATATTCTAAACTATTGACATCGGCTTTCCGTTTTTAAAAAAACGTATGCATTTTGAATATTATTTCCTTAGATTGTCTTTTTATCGGCGGACTCATCTCGCTATTGCAATCTCATGTGCGTTTTGTCTAAACTAGCCGGAACTTTCAACGCGTGTTGCCGTCGCGAAGTACGGCGCCGAACTGAGTAATGCCATCAAGCGCCCCCGCCTCTCCGTCCCACCGCTCACATACCTAAGGCACGGCCAACTAGTTTCGCGCGCATTATAGAATATCATTATTTTTTAATTGAAAAATCTGACGTAAAGTGAGGTTACCGGTGTTCGGCCCCTGCCTCTGGCATGACTGGGTAGCCGGAACTGCCCATAATCAAATCACCGCTGATACGTTCGTAATATTAGAGCAGCGCTGGAAATTTGAGGAACAGCGATACCGTTGATTCGCAACGACTGCAAGTGTTCTGCGTACATTCGCCTCGCACCGTCTAAATCGCACCATTGCTACATTTGAATATTCGTACGTCATGTTTACGATAACCATCACCGGGCGGCCAATGCACACGCGGAAATAAACAATGCGACATCACACCGTGACTAATCGCAGGTGACTGGAGAAAATACAAGATAATGATATATAATATGACAGAGGTTACACGTTCAGTTTGGCATCAGGTCAATCCGTGTCCTTGATCAGGAATAAACTGATGGCTGACCGATGGGTTGACGGGCGGTATTACACAGTAAGTCAGATTGACGATCAGTCGAATCGAAAACTTCTACGCGACAACACGCATGCCTACGCAATACGCATTAGGTATGGATTTTAACAAGACAAAACTGTCCAAGTGCGTGTCGGACTACGCACAATGAAGGGTTCCGTAGTTGGCATGAATTTATCCCAATAACAAACTTAACATTGTAGTTGAAAAACATGTTCTCCCATACATTCCAATTGCAAATGTAAGTTTGTACGCACTATATTGAGAGATTCACCCTGTTATTTTTAGACTGTATTATTTTAATTTCTTAATTTGAATTTACAACTATGAATTTCTTAGAGAACATAACTTTCCGAAGAACACGCACACGATCGGAACGCCAAATATGTCTGAAGATAAAGATGTAAGCCTAATAAACATTTATAGGAAAGAGATACAAGATCTCAAAACTCAATTACAAAGTGCACCCAAGGAAATAGAACTATTATCGCTAAAAAAACAATAACTTGAAACAGAGAAATGCTGTTTTATTGGAAAATAATAATAATATCCTGGGACATTTCACACACGGTCATCAGGGGGCCGATTCTACTAACAAAATTGTTAAAAAATCGCAATTCAATGGCAACTGAACCACGGCTTTTGAGCGTTTTCGCATTCCACTAATGTAACAACCGTCCGACTGCGGTTACGTTTCAGTTCAGTCACCGATCGATCGAAACAATCTCAAAAGCTATTCTGTTAACAAAACCGAACATGAGCGTGACGTTTAGTCGCATCATTATCTTTTTGACGTAATTGAAACGTTACTTTTCAAAGATTTCGCAAGCTGGGGCCGAAAACGAAACGTTTTTCTGAGTTTTTATTATTTATAAAGTTGAAATGTTACAAAAAAATATACAGGCTAAAAGTATAAGTATGGTGAAACGGGAAAGCAGTACTAGACTTCACACTCGACGAATAATCACAATTATTTATTGATATTCTTATACAGTTGAACAGAGTTTCGACTTATCTCAATTACGGCAGCAAAATGTTTCCGCCAAATGAGCGGTCCGACTACTTATACACTTCGGCGGCCGGATGTGACGTCACTAACGGTCACTCGCTGGCTTGGCTGACAATTTCTGCTCCAAATTGTCGTAAAGTAGCATTGGCTTGGCGTTGGCTTGGCGTTGGCTTGGCTTTGGCTTGGCGTTGGCTAGGCTTTGGCTTGGCGTTGGCTTGGCGTTGGCTGAACACATGACGAGGCGTTACAATGGTCTAGATATGTTTTTGTATTAAAACTACTTTTAGTAGCACTTATTCGTATTTAGTAATATTATTAGATTCAACTTTTTTTTTCTGTAGTATTCTTAAAACATACTATTTGGAATGTTGGTCACACAGGTTACCCGCTGTTACGTTCCCGTTACGATTCGGTTTAAGTTTAGTTTCCATTTTGCTTATAGAATAGTAGAATGACTTTTTTGGTAACTATCGAACGGCGATCGAAACTGAATTGTTGTTGAAACACAATTGAACGTGTAACGTTGCAAATTAGTAGAATCGGCCCTCTGATCCCAAACTAAGCAGAGCTTCTACTATGGAAATCAGATAACTGATATACTACATACACTTTTTTTTTTGTAAATACATACTTATATAGATAATTACACCCAGACTCAGGACAAACAGACATGTTCATGAACACAAATGTTTGTCCTGGATGGGAATCGAACCAAATAAATCAAAATAAAACCTACAAAGTAATTGCGAGTAGTCTACTTAAGACCCAAGTCAAAACACCAAATAGGAACATTGCCCGTACAAAAATAAAACAGATGCAGACTTCGGAAAGTATAGGAAATACACTCAGCGCACACTCGATCAATTATTGCAAGGAGATAAAAGTCGACACTCTCAACAAAGAAACGCAAACTCCCGAGATGACACATTGGCGCAAAAACAAAACTTGACACCAACTTCACACCTGGGTAATGTTGCCTCAAAAAAACCAGTAGGCGTATCTCGACCAAAACCTAAAAATAGACTCGCTATAATGAGTAGTAGGTGTACTAAAGGAGCACTGCCGTTAATTGAAGAAGTCTTCTCTAATGAATTTGACTACTGTCATTATTTGCTGCATAACGCTACCACAGAAGAGATGCTATTTACCGTCGAAGTCAACTTAAAAGACTTCACAATGTAAGACCTGTGCCTGATCTTCATTGGAGAAAACGATATAAAAAATAGCGAGTATCTAGATATCCTTGGAAAGTTAAAAAAACTCGCTGAAAAACACTGCACACACAAATATTGTTATATGCGCTCCGACTTATATAAGAGGTGCATTAATTCATAATTATAAAGTCGAGTTATTTAACAACCTCCTCAGTTTGGTCATAAAAAACAACGAATATACCTACTTTTTCGTCCGTAATTACACCCTGACTCTTGACATGTTTTCTTACAATACAGGAAAAATCAACAAATACGGATGGAGAAACATCTTAAGGCAGATCAGATCCAACATATTTATTGAGTATGATCAATATTATGCTAAAGTTAGCGACGGAAATGCGGGAATGAAAAGCATAGGTCATAATTTAGCCATTCCAATCAATAAACACCAAAAAATACCTCAAAAATAGCAGATACCAATATGACATCAACGCAACTACAAACTAAATTCAACGATACAGATTTAACTACCAATAATATGGATTTTTTTCGTACACAATAATATAAGAATCCTACATCAAAATATCGCCGGACTTTTGAACAAATCAGATTTACTTACGATTCATCTAAAAGAACTAACGATAAGTCGAAGAAATATAGATATAATAGATATGCATAACCGAACACTTTATTATGTATAGTCAAGAACACCTATTAAAATTACCAAATTATAAGCTTGCCGCTTGTTATGCAAGACGTGAAAAGATACGGGGAGGCGCCTGCATTCTGGTAAACAAGTCTCTTCAGTACACAGAACTTGGAGATGCAACAAGATATTCAATAACAGGTGTAATCGAATGTTGTGCCATTGAACTGGTGGAACAAACATTGATAATTATAGTAGGTGTATACAGACCACCTAAGTCAAGTAATTTAAGTATTTTTTATGATAACTTAGAAATAATTTTAAAATCATTATGTACTCGTACCAACCCTAAGAAAAAAATTGTTGTTTGCGGGGACTTTAATATAGACAGGATAAAAAAATAATTTAAAAAAAAATCGACTTCAAAAAGAAACGAACTCAAAATTATGAAATAATTTTTATTTCGTAATTTTTAGTTTTTAGTAAAAACTGGAATATTTGATTGTAATAAGTAGTTAATAGTTTTGTTATAAATATTGCACTAGAATTTGACCAAGGTTTTGAGATGTTTTCTCTTTGACACCACACCCGTAGCTCGTATCAATAAGCCAGGCCGTCACACTTACACGATATAAGCTAGGTCATCCTAACTATTGCAATTGTACCAATAAGCACTTGCCTGGTCATCATCAGACCTTCAAAAAGTATCATGTAGTAGCATCCGTGCTCAGTTAGATATATGTTGAAAGCCAGGTCATCCTAACTATTTCCATTACTGAGGACCAATAAGCACTTACCTGGTCATCATCAGACCTTCAGAAAGAATCATGTAGTAGCACCCGTGCTCAATTAGATAAATGTTGAAAGCTGGGTCATCCTAACTATTTCCTTTATTGCGAACCGATAAGCACTTACCTGGTCATCATCAGACCTTCAGAAAGTATCATGTAGTAGCATCCATGCTCAATTAGATAAATGTTGAAAGCTGGGTCATCCTAACTATTTCTGTTATTGAGAACCGACAAACACTTAGCTGGTCATCATGAGACACTTGGCACTCATCGTTCAACTTAGCTGGTCATCATGAGACACTTGGCACTCATCGTTCAACTTAGCTGGTCATCATGAGACACTTGGCACTCATCGTTCAACTTAGCTGGTCATCATGAGACACTTGGCACTCATCGTTCAACTTAGCTGGTCATCATGAGACACTTGGCACTCATCGTTCAACTTAGCTGGTCATCATGAGACACTTGGCACTCATCGTTCAACTTAGCTGGTCATCATGAGACACTTGGCACTCATCGTTCAACTTAGCTGGTCATCATGAGACACTTGGCACTCATCGTTCAACTTAGCTGGTCATCATGAGACACTTGGCACTCATCGTTCAACTTAGCTGGTCATCATGAGACACTTGGCACTCATCGTTCAACTTAGCTGGTCATCATGAGACACTTGGCACTCATCGTTCAACTTAGCTGGTCATCATGAGACACTTGGCACTCATCGTTCAACTTAGCTGGTCATCATGAGACACTTGGCACTCATCGTTCAACTTAGCTGGTCATCATGAGACACTTGGCACTCATCGTTCAACTTAGCTGGTCATCATGAGACACTTGGCACTCATCGTTCAACTTAGCTGGTCATCATGAGACACTTGGCACTCATCGTTCAACTTAGCTGGTCATCATGAGACACTTGGCACTCATCGTTCAACTTAGCTGGTCATCATGAGACACTTGGCACTCATCGTTCAACTTAGCTGGTCATCATGAGACACTTGGCACTCATCGTTCAACTTAGCTGGTCATCATGAGACACTTGGCACTCATCGTTCAACTTAGCTGGTCATCATGAGACACTTGGCACTCATCGTTCAACTTTGCTCTGAGTAGTGTGTGACAACCTCTACAACAATAATTTAAAAAAAAGTTATCAAAATGCTCTAGTTAAGGCAAGTTTTGTGGCTTATTATATTGTTTAACTTCAGTGTTGCGTAATTCAATAAAGTGTTAATGTAATAATCAATTTTAAATCCGTATTTCGATTAAAAAAGTGAAATACTACTGACTTATTACTGTATCGTGTGTGAGAACAAAACATCGACACCGTGAACAAAGAAACTCATTAGTAACGAGTTTTTGTTCGTTAATAGTTAGTGAAGATTTGCAAACTGACTATTTCTCCTCTATTGAACAAAATATTAATTGAGTTCAATAATGATCCGTTCACCTGATAACAAGTTTCATTCGGATACTGACTTTACAAAACCTCTGAAACAAATGAGTCGAGGGGCTCGACGCGCAAACCCAAACGTAAACAACCGGATTCGGAATGGTCAGAAGCAATTAATACATTGGCAATGGAGTTTAAGAATACGCTTAATGAATGGCGACGTGATTTGGATAGCAGAATTAATAGGATGTGTAACAGCGTAACTTCTATAAAGGACGAAATTTCAACAATTACACAGACCACAACGGAAATTAAAAATGACCTTCAGTCACTGCGTTCTGAGCAATCTGTAATAAAACAAAATGTTTCTGAACTAGGGACAAAATATAATGATCTTATGCAAAAGATTGACCGTGGTTGCATATTAGAAAATCAAAACTTTCCTGAGCAAATTTCAAAAGAACAACGTCCAAATCAACAAAGTTTAATAAAAAGACGGTCATTTGATCAAAAGTTCAGCTGACCAAAGTCTGGAATATGAATGTTTAAATTATTTATTACACTATTGACCAAATCGTTTAAAGGTCAAAATGGATTACTGGATAATATATATAAAAAACATCATTATGGTTAACACCCCGACTCAGAGTACCCCAACTCGGATAGGTTAAGTTACAAGGCTAAGGCGGGAGCGAAGCGGAGCGGAGGTCCTGCCTTAGCCTTCGTGGTTATTTTATGTTTTAAACCACCCAGAAATAGGAGCCCTGCGTAGCGGGGCTCCGTCGACCTATCTTAGCACAGGCCAGGTGGTAATCAGTTACTAGTACGTACAATTATAAATAATTTTATGATAGATTATGTAATTTGATTAGTAATGATTTGATATTTTAAAATTACATCTAGCAACTTTTGATCAGCCGTTCATTTGATGTCACATACATTGCGATTTTAATTTTTTTCTAAATAAAACATTTGGTCATTTAAATTTTGTTATTTCTTTTATTGTACTTTTGAAATTTGCTCGAGAAAGTTTGATTTTCTAATATGCAACCTTGACCGTCTGAAGGACTCGATTCGATTTGCCGGTGATGACCAGTCTGATATGTCAAAAAAAGCTGGTGACTTTAATAAACAGATCCATGAGTATACTGAATCTAAATATGTGATATCATAACTTGTTGCTAAAATCGACTACCTGGAACAGAATGCTAGGAACTGCAACATTGAAATCTGTAACATCCTCCAAAGGCGTAATGAAGACCTGGTTACACTTATGATCAATATTGGTTCAACCATAAATTACAATTTAAAGCAAAGTGACATAATATCGATACACCGGGTTCCACATGCCCACCGAGATAATGATAAACCCAAGAATATTATTGTAAAACTGACCTCACGCATATAACGGGATAATATTCTTAGCGTACATCGCTTAATTAAGGGGCTCAATACCGAAAAACTGGGCTTATCAGGTACGACATTTTCTATTTATTTGCACGAACATCTTTTAAAACAAAATGTTACTTCGTGAGTGCCGAGATGCAGCAAAGGCGAATTATTACCGGTTCTTATGGGTCAAACACGGAACCATTCTCGTTCGTGAGAAAGAGGGAGCGAAATCATTCGCAATTAGATCTCCAGAAGACATTGCTACGAGTAAGATCACGCCTGGCCCGGCCTGGCCAGTCAACCCGCATTCCCGAGATCGCAGAATGAGCGTAACCGCGTAAAAGTCATTAACTGTCTGAATGTTTTTTTTATAGTTTTTAGTGCTTTAAGGTTTGTAATGTTATTTCTGTTATTTCTATGCAATTAACAGATATCTAAATTGTACATTCCCTCTCGCTGATAATTTAATCTGTAGGGTATGGAAAAATGCGTTTGTTTACATATATCTTTATAGTCAGCAAACTATAATCAGCTGCTTATAGTGCAATTTGTTAATTTTCTCTATTATTTGCTCTGTCTCCATAGCTTCTATTAAACTGCTGCTTTATTCTGGCTTCAGGTATAGGTTAGTACGAGTATGTAGGTGTTTATATATGTATGTAGGTGTTTAATGTATCTTCAGGTATAGGTTAGTACGAGTATGTAGTAGGTGTTTATTGTATCTTCGTTTCTTAGATGTTAGCTATGTTGATAAGTGTTATTTATATAGAGTATGTAGGTGTTTAATGTATCTTCGTTTCTTAGATGTTAGCTATGTTGATAAGTGTTATTTATATAGAGTATGTAGGTGTTTAATGTATCTTCGTTTCTTAGATGTTAGCTATGTTGATAAGTGTTATTTATATAGAGTATGTAGGTGTTTAATGTATCTTTGTTTCTTAGATGTTAGCTATGTTGATAAGTGTTATTTATATAGAGTATGTAGGTGTTTAATGTATCTTTGTTTCTTAGATGTTAGCTATGTTGATAAGTGTTATTTATATAGAGTATGTAGGTGTTTAATGTATCTTTGTTTCTTAGATGTTAGCTATGTTGATAAGTGTTATTGATATAGAGTATGTAGGTGTTTAATGTATCTTCGTTTCTTAGATGTTAGCTATGTTGATAAGTGTTATTTATATAGAGTATGTAGGTGTTTAATGTATCTTTGTTTCTTAGATGTTAGCTATGTTGATAAGTGTTATTTATATAGAGTATGTAGGTGTTTAATGTATCTTTGTTTCTTAGATGTTAGCTATGTTGATAAGTGTTATTGATATAGAGTATGTAGGTGTTTAATGTATCTTCGTTTCTTAGATGTTAGCTATGTTGATAAGTGTTATTTATATAGAGTATGTAGGTGTTTAATGTATCTTCGTTTCTTAGATGTTAGCTATGTTGATAAGTTTTATTTATATAGAGTATGTAGGTTTTTAATGTATCTTCGTTTCTTAGATGTTAGCTATGTTGATAAGTGTTATTTATATAGAGTATGTAAGTTTTTAATGTATCCTCGATTCTTAGATGTTAGCTATGTTGATGAGTGTTATTTATATAGAGTATTATGTTGTCTCACTTGTTGGTTTTGGAGATTTTTGTTAGTATCTAAGTATGTCTTACAGAATTGTTTGCGTGCATGTAATTCTGCCTTGCTGCACTCAGTCAAATTAAAATATTGTGCTCTTTTGATGTTTAGTTTTGAAACATATGATGCTGGCCTGATATTTTGTTGTAAAATTAACTATTTCAATGGCGGATAATTTGGTTATTTATTATCAAAATTGTCGTGGGATCCGCACTAAACTGCACATTTTATACATGAATATTTTATCAAACTGTTACGATATTATAATACTCACAGAAACCTGGTTAACACCTGAAATATTTGATAGTGAGTTCATTGATTCTCGTTACGTGGTACATAGATGCGATCGAGACCGTACAGCCACGAATAAAAAAGACGTGTGGCGTCCTGGTGGCTGTGTTGAGGGGATTGCGGTCAGTTAGAATAGTTTCTCAGTTTACTCTAGAAGCTGACTATCCTGCTTAGATTTCCCAGCTCGACTAGAGGGAAGAATCACATTGTCGGGGCGGCCTACGTACCACCTAAAACACTTGAATCCATTTATGTTAAATATTTTGATCTCCTACAACCATTACTTGGCGACACTAGCGTAGATCAGTTTTATCTCTTGGGTGATTATAACTTACCTGATATCGACTGGATTACCTATAATAATATTGAATCAGCATCGGGGTTAGTTTGTAGTGGCAATTCCTCGATTTGCGGACATCTTGGTGTATTTATGTCTTTCCTTAATGCTTATCAGTACAACACCGTTAAGAATCCGAGTGGGAAATTATTAGACCTGGCTATCAGTAACAATGAATGCTCTGTTTTCCCCCGCACTGACTATTTACTGCAACTTGACAATCACCACCCCCCATTCTGTTTATTAATACCAATTGAACCCACCCATACAAAGTCTTTGAAAAAGTTCAACTATTATAAGGCTAATTATGAGAAGATAAATGAAAAATTAAGTGATATTAATTGGAATGAGCAGATTGGGTTGGAACACTGCATTGATGTAGCAGTAAATAAATTTTACAATATAGATTTTAGCATAATTAAATCTTACGTTCCACTCGTTAGTTCTAAATCCTCTAAGTTTCCGATTTGGTTTTCGCCATCGCTGATACATATTTATAAAAACAAGGCAAAGGCCTGGGTTAAATGGAAGGTGTATCACAATATCTCTGATTATGAACAGTTCTCACTATACAGATCTAGATTCCATACTGAATGCAATTCCTGCTACACAAAATACATGGAATCTGTTGAAGACGGTATTCGCAGTAATGTTAAATACTTCTGGACATACATTGCTAATCGGAAATCTTCTTCTGGCATACCTTCTGATATGACATACAAAGACCAAAGTACCAATGACCCCGAAGAAATCTGTAAAATCTTTTCGGATTTCTTTAATTCAGTTTATGAACAATCTTCCAAGAGAGGTGTTTCATCGAATTCTGACCACAATTCCCTCATTAGTAAAATAGAGCTAAGCACTAATGAAATATTGAGGGCACTCAATTCTTTAGGCACAACTAAGGGTCCAGGCCCTGACGGTCTTCCAGTCATATTTCTCAAAGCTACCGCTAAAAATATTTGCACTCCTATACATATTTTGTTTAATAAATCACTGGCACAAGGAAGTTTCCCCGAGGTATGGAAAAGTGCGAACATAACACCAATCTATAAATCGGGCTCTAAGCAGGATGTTGAGAACTATCGTCCTATATCCATTATGTCAGCCCTGCCGAAGCTTTTTAAAAGATTAGTCCACGATAAAGTATATCCTGTTCTTCATCACAGTATAATTCCACAACAACACGGATTCGTAAAGAAAAGATCAACTACCACAAATTTGGTAGCGTTTATGGATTATTTGTTTAACAATATGGATTCTCGTGTTCAAGTGGATGCCATTTACACTGACTTTCGAAAAGCATTCGACAAGGTTGATCATGAGTTGCTACTGAATAAAATTTCATTTAATACGTGGTGATTTACTCCGATGGTTCTCTTCATATGTCATGAACAGAACTCAAAAGGTCGTAGTTAACGGTTTCAGGTCTGGTATAACTATAAATGTAACTTCCGGTGTACCTCAGGGCTCGATTCTGGGACCCCTTTTATTTATTTTATTCATAAACGACATTGACACTTGTATTCGAAATTCTAAAGTCCTGCTCTATGCTGACGATCTCAAAATTTATAGGCCCATCAAAAATTTGCAAGACATCTGATTATTACAGGAAGATCTGAATCGCTTCAGTGAATATTGCAGGTACAATAAATTGCAACTGAGTCTTTCTAAATGCTGCTGTATCAGTTTTACGAACAATAAGAATGTTCTCAAGCACCAATATACTTTAGATAATACTACACTATCAAGGGTATCCCTTATTCGTGATCTTGGTATTTTCCTCGATGATAAACTTCACCTTGATGCCCACATTAAGAAAGTTGTAAATAATGCCTATCGGATGTACGGTTTTGTGATGAGATCTGCGAAGGAGTTTGTGCGACCCTTTACCTATTTATATCTATATAAGTTTCTGATCAGATCACAGCTCGAGTACGCAATGCCAGTGTGGAATCCCTTTTACAATAAGTATTCAGAACGTATTGAAAAGGTTAAAAAATTTTCCTAAAAGCCATGCATTACCGTTGCTTTTACACAGTTTTATCTTATGACGATTTGCTTAAGAAGTAATAAATTACTTGGTCTAAATTCAAGACACACTCGCCTAGAGACGGTATTTTTGTTTGATTTGTGTAGCAATGTATACGACTGTACTGATATCCGTAATAAAATAAGTTACATAGTTCCTAGAACGACAGTATGCCGCGGAGTGTGCGCACGGCCGCTGTTTGCTGTTACCTCTTGTCGCAGTAACGCAGGTATGCGGGCACCTCTGCGTCGACTTACTAATAATTACAACAAGCAATTCCAACATATCGATATGTTTGCACTTTCTGCTGGTTGATTAAAAAATATGGTACTCAAAACACTTAGTCACTAGTAATTTTAACTATTAAGATTAGCATGCCTTTATTGCTTTCTTTGTTTGCTTTTATTTTTGTTTTACTATCTATTACGTAAAATGTTTTCTTTTCTTCACTTGAATTATTGTAGTTTGTAGGTTAAAGTTTTAAGAGCATGGTTTGTAAAGATTATTTTTATGTGTATTCCGTGGAAAATGTTGTTGGTTACACATTTGGCCGTATCTTTTTGTATTCCTTCCTACAAAACGTAATATGTCACTGTTTGTTTTCCCTAATAAAAAAAAAATAAAATAAAATAATATTTTCAGAATTATCATGTAGTAGCACCCGTGCTCCAGTAAGTATTTCCATTACCATTTTGATCTTGACTTGAGATTCGCAGTGTACAGACGTGCTCGTTAGCAATTTTTAATCATTACTTTAATATTAGCGACCTCCTTTAGTGCATTACTAACATAATGCAACAGTAATTTTGCTTAGTGTGTAGTTTCAGTGAATAATGGATTAGAAATAGTGAACTCGTAAAAATACACAATGGATACAAGCCCCTTTAATCCAAGGGGGCCAGTGCACCCCTCCACCTCGCCATCAAAGATGACGACGCAAATCCCAGCCCTTGAGTCGGTCACAACACCCGAGATTCAAAAATGGATGTCAGCCATCGAAGAGCACTTAAATGAAGTTTGCTTTATTGCAGCGGATGGTAAACTTAACTCGGAGCAGAAAATGAAAATTTCTACCCTATGCCGTAAAATGGGATCGGGAACATCACAAATGGCAATCCTATATCAGTCGCTCAAGCAGAAAGCCATTCACGCGTATAACATGGTTGATGCCCTTCAAGAAAAGCGCGGCCTGACGGAACATATTTCGGAGCTCAAGCAGACGATTAAAGACTCTGGTTCTGCGGGAAAACTTTCTTTTTCCGAAATGGTGAAGAAGGGAGCAAATGATTTCATTCGACCGGAAAATTTAAGCTCTGTAGCTATTTATCCCAACGATAAATTAAAGTCGAGTGACGAAACAAAAGACCTCGTGAAAAAAATCATTCGCGCGGATCAAATGAAGCTGCAAGTACGTGGTGTCCGCAAGACCAAAAATGGAGGCGTTATTATTAGTACCGAGACGAAACATGACGCTGATAAACTGAAGCACGCAGTCCAGCTCT
Source organism: Dicycla oo (assembly GCA_948252095.1). NCBI lineage: Eukaryota > Metazoa > Arthropoda > Insecta > Lepidoptera > Noctuidae > Dicycla > Dicycla oo. The sequence continues at coordinate 60,104 of OX411713.1, forward strand.
CTACATCAGGACTTTCCGCCGATGAACCCAACAAGCGCAATCCTCGGATCGTGGTTGTAGGTGTGCCGACTAATTTGGCTGAAACTGAAGTCTTCAGGTGCATTTACGAACAGAATGTAGCCGACAAGTTTCCAGCAATGCCTATGGAGTCCTTTTTGAGCTTGATTAAATTAAGCCACAAATCTGGAAAAAGAGATGCATCGACCTGTAACTACGTCATTGAAGTTACAGCCAATATACGTAAAGCCCTATTATCCCAATCAAGGCTTTTTATAAATTGGACGTCCTGCCCTGTCAGAGACTTCACCCTGGTTACCAGATGCTTCTAATGCCAACAATATGGTCATGCAGCAAAAACATGCAGAGAGCTGAAATCTACGTGTGGTCACTGTGGTGAAGAAGGACACTCAATGTCAGAGTGCCCGAAGAAAGCTAATACACCAAAATGTGCAACTTGCTCACGCTTTAAAAAGCCCAATAATAACAAAACGGGAGACGCCGAGTGCCCTGCTAGGAAAATAGCGGAATACAGGTACATCAACTCTATCAACTATGAGGGCGCCTAGAGTGTCATACTCAAGGACAGACTTCCGTGCTGAAGGCCAGCTGCTGACTCAACAAAACACTGCACTGCCCACTGCACTGCACTGCACTGATAGAAGGCCTACGACTCGGTGCCACATACATGGCTCATGAGAGTACTGGAGTTGTGCAAGATAGATGAACCTGCTTGCGGCCAACGGCTTCCTTACCACACATACATTACCCACAAGAGAATCAAATTGCCTTGATCACTGTTTTGTTAAAACAAAACTGAAAACTTCGACTATAGTTTGTCACTCTACTTTGACTGATCATTCATGTGTAATGATATCGCTGCCTTTGTTTGCAAATAACAGACACAAAAAAAACGCCACTCTCACGAAAACCGACTATGACGCCGCTATCAGAGACCTTAAGCAAATTAATTGGGAAGAAATGTTTTCTAGGGAGGATGATCCGAACGCCATGACAAACATGTTTTTATCTACTATCAGGGATATACTAACGCTACACACACTGTCTTACAAGAAGCCAAGAAGCCAGGTTACTATTAAGCCATGGATAACGCCGGGTTTATGTAGATGTATAAGAAACCGTGATCACCTTCACCAAAAATTGCGAAAAGACCCAAAAAACGCAATTCTAATTATAACATAATAAACGTTACCGCAACACATGTAATAATTTGTTAAAATCTCTTAGGAATAGTTATTTCAAAGCAGAGTTTGCTAGGGCTAAAAATAATATAAAGAATCAATGGGGATTAGTTAAAGAAATGTGTAATCTGAATTACTGCCCCAAAGTGCCATCAGAGTTATTGAGTATAAACTCAAATACTCATAACTCTCTAGATACAATTAATAAGTATTTTGTGAATGTTGGCAGTGATTTGGCAACCACTATTTTGTCTAGAACTCACTCAAATGAGATAGATTTATGTAAGCGATGTAAACCAAATCCAAATGTTGAACCCCTAAACTCCTTCATGTTTTTCCCTACTGACGAGTCCGAGATAAAAAGAGTTATAAGTGGGCTAAAATCTAAGAACTCCTCAGGATGGGACGGGATCTCTACTAAGTTTGTTAAGAGGGCAGTAGTTATCCTTGCACAACCACTAGCACTTATATTTAATAGTTGCTTATCGAATGGAGTTGTTTTGGCAGTGAAGACAGGGGGGCTGGCAGGGGCTTCTTCAATTAGGCTCTTGTATTTTACAACGAAATTTATTTTTCTGTTAATTTACAATATTTAAATAAGTTTGCGTTCGCACGATGCTGCTTTGTTAGAACACTGGTGAGTAGGCGAGTGACGGGGCGCGCGCGGGCCTCGTAGATCTTTCTCGAACCGCCGCGAGCGAGTCACTCTCGAGTTGAGCAGCAGATGTCGCTGCTTGACGCAACATACCGGCCGCCTTGGAAGATCCGTCTTCCAACTAAACAGGAGTCATGCTGGCTTCGTTTGTGGAAACCGGCAGTGGGCAGATTTTCGAGGAAGCACGCTTGATTATGCCTGTTGATGTTCGGATTTCAGCAACTCTCGAGACGCCATCTTTCCCTGGGAACAGATTAATAATCCTACCCATTCTCCACTTGAATGGTGGCAGGTTATCTTCTTTGATGACGACAAGACTGTCTTTAGCGATGTCGTCTTTATTGTGTGCCCACTTCGTTCTGCGTTGCAACTCAGACACATATTCCTTTGACCACCGCTCCCAAAAATGTTGCCGCAGCTGTTCCAGCCGCTGGTAGCGACAGAATGGTGTAGATGTCGTCTTGAAGTCCTTACTGACAGGCGCAGTCAACGGCCGGCCGATCAGGAAATGAGCAGGTGTGAGTGGAAGGTAATCGTTTGGATCTGCGGACATAGGTGACATAGGACGGGAGTTCAGGACGGCCTCAACCTGTGTCAATACCGTACTAAACTCCTCGTAAGTTAGCTTAGCATTACCTACGACACGTCTCAAGTGATACTTACACGACTTTACACCTGCCTCCCATAAACCACCAAAGTGAGGCGCATAAGGCGGAATGAAACTAAATTTTATATTATTACTACTAGCAAAATCAATTATTTCGTTTGATTTTTCAAATATAGCTGAAAGCTCCCTTTCAGCTCCAACAAAATTCCTGCCATTATCGGAAAATACTTGACACGGCTTACCGCGTCGTGATATAAATCGTTTGAATGCCAATAGATAATCCTGAGTGGACAACGAACTAACCAACTCTAAATGCACAGCCCTGGTAGCAAAACAAACGTATAAACATATGTATCCCTTAATTAGTTGTGAACCTCTGCCTTTGCGATTCAATATGGATATTGGCCCTGCATAATCAACACCACATTGCATGAATGGAAATCCAGCTTCTAAACGTTCAGCAGGCAGGTCACCCATGTGTGGAGTTAACGTATTTCCTTTCATGCGAATGCAGGTCACACATTTATGAACCACTTGCCTCGCTAAATCACGCGCTCCCAGCACCCACCATCTATCACGCATGGTAGCCACGAGAAGCTGAGGTCCAGCATGAAGTAAACGTTTGTGTTCGTACGAACACAATAACCAAGTAAACCGATGTTTACGACACAACAACACTGGATGTTTCTTATCGTAATCAAACTTTGAATTACTAAGTCTGCCACCAACACGTATTATATCATCCTTATCTAAAAATATACTTAAACCTATTGTTTTATTACTAGACTTATTGTTTACATACACCTTCTCTTTAAGGCTATGATATTCCTTACTGAATGATTGTGATTGAACTAAACGTGTCAACACGACTAACGAACTATTAATCTCGCTCACGGTCAGTGAACCGGTTTTGCGACCTTGACCGACACGCGATGCACGTAAGTTATAAATGTACCGTAACACATACGCGACTGTTCTTTGCAAACGATTAAAACAAGAAAACCTTTCAAAATCAATTATAATATCAGTTTCTACATTTAACAAAATTGTAGTTTTAGAGCATTTTAACTCCGGTAACTTAATCTCAATTTCATTAGTGTTTGTTGTCAACCAACTTGAAGTCGCTTCACGAAGAAAAGTGGGACCACACCACCACAAGCTAGTGTTGTCTTCCCTTAATGAATCGAAGAGAACACCTCTTGATAATATATCAGCAGGATTCTCCTTACTTTTAACATGCAACCAAGTAGTGTTGCTTGTTAATTCGTTGATTTGTACAACCCTATTTTGAACAAATGTTTTTAACAAATTTGGTGATGTTCGAAGCCAGCCTTGAACTATAGTGGAGTCAGTCCAGAAATAGACCTTATCGAATTTCAGCCTAAGGGAATTTATGATTTTATTATAAAGTTTGGCTCCAACTAAAGCTCCACACAGTTCAAGTCGTGGAATACTTAATGCTTTAATTGGTGCGACTTTACTCTTGGCACATAATAATCGAATAGTAACCTGTGACTCATCAATATTAGTGTGTGAACGTATATACGCACATGCACCGTAAGCAGACTGAGAAGCATCGGTAAAAATATGTAACTCTTTATTTACAGCATGAGTACACATGACATAGCGCGGCACTAATATTTTGGGCAAATATTGTAACGAACGAATAAAATTATACCAGTCACATGCAATTTGACTTGGGACTTCATCATCCCAACTTATTTTAACAAGCCATAATTTTTGTAATAAAACCTTAGCCGTGGTGATAGCTGGTGCCAATAATCCTAGTGGGTCATAAATCTGTGCAATGACTGACATAATTAAACGTTTAGTTATCTTAATATCACTATATCCTTTATCTACATTAGTTGAAAAATTAAATAAATCGTTCTTGTTAGACCAACCAACACCCAAGGTTTTAGACTGACAATATTCACCAATACATAAATCCTTAGTACTTTCTGAAGTTACATCAAAATTAAAAGTCCATTTCCTTAAGGGAAAACAACCGCTTTGTAGAATGGCGGACGTTTTATTGCAAATATCTAACAACATGTCGCGCTGATCATGGCCTGTCAAGAGATCGTCGACATAGAAGTCATCATTGATAACGTTAGCGATGACGTCATCCTTACATTCCTTTGCCAACTGTTTCAAGCAACGGTTGCTAAGGTACGGTGCTGATGCAGTGCCATACGTCACTGTGTTGAGACGATAAACTTGAATTGGCATGCTGTTAGCAGTTCGCCATAATATTAGTTGTAAGTTACGTTGTTCGGGATGAATTAAAGTTTGCCTAAAGAATTTTTCAATATCTGCGCAAGCAACATATTGATGTTGGCGGAACCGAAGCAATATTGAGAAGATATCATTTTGTAACCTAGGACCCACGCATTGAATATCATTCAATGAATTATTATTAGAAGTGGTCGCGCTTGCATCGAAAACCACACGTAATTTGGTTGTCACGCTACTTTCACGGTACACCCCATGATGTGGTACAATATAATACGGCTTGTTTAAACTATTAAAATCCTCACAACGCGTCATGTGACCTAATTGCTCGTACTCGTGCATAAATTCACAATACATTTTTTTATACTGTGGTAAACGATCTAGTTTCCTTTCTAAAGATAAAAAACGCTGTTTAGCAGAATTATGTGAATCACCCAAACATTCAGGTGATTGTTTAAATGGCATTCTTACAGAAAACCTACCGTGCTGATCGCGTTCAGTAGTCTGCAAGAACAACTCTTCACAAAAACGATCCTCCTCAGTAATAACAGGAGGGATATGTACTTCTTCGATTTCCCAGAACTTTCGTAATTGAGAATCAACTAACGTCAGATTGCACTGGACATCTGACATGCTAGTTGCTATTAAACGATTATTATTATAAACTGGACCGGATATAATCCAACCTACCATCGAATCTTGTAAGTACGGACCGTTGTGAAGTTTTATTTTATTTCCTTTTAGCAAATCCCAAAAGACATCCGCGCCTATTAATAATTCTATGTCACTCGGTACGTAAAACTTGGGATCTGCAAGTAGAATATTGCTAGGTATACGTATAGCATCACTATTAACGTGTGTCGAAGGCAACTTCGAAATGATACTAGGCAACACTAAACAATGTAAGGTTGTATTAAAATCATATACCTTAGAACGAATATTAATATCGCACTTGTGACTGGACTGTGAAACGCTTTGTCCAACGCCACAAACACGTATAGTGGACTGTATGATAGGTATTTTCAAACGTTTACATACGCTTTGAGCTATAAAACAATTTTGACTGCCGCTGTCAAGCAAAGCGCGCACTGTATGATAATTGTTATCAATATCAGCAATTTCAACTAACGCCGTAGACAGCAAGACAGTCTGTAACGATTTAGCATTATCTATGAACGCGTGGCAACTACGATTATCAATATTGTCAACTGTTTTACTAACGCAATGTAATGCAGAAGACTGTGGCAACGTATTATTGATAACGGAAAGTTGTGGTGACGTATGTGGAACAACGCTATTATTGTCAACATGAATTAACGCATTATGTTTTTGTTGACATAATTTACAAGGACCGAAATTACAGTTTTCAATTGTGTGAGTGTTCGTACGTAAACAGTTTTGACAAACGTTTTTTGACTGAACTAGATTTAATCTTTCTTGTACCAACATATTTAAAAACTTAACACATGAATATAATGCATGTTTTTCACTACATAACGGGCATATTAAGCTACTCGAATGTTTATTTGTTTTACCTTTACTACCCGATGAAACCTTATTATTATTCGCACTCGCATAACTAAGTGTAGTTTGAGAATTAGACGGCTTTTTATGATCGGCTGACTGTTTACCCTCATATTTACTTTGTGAATGTGACTGATTATTTTTACTGTTATCTGAATGAATCATGTCTAACATGTCAGACCTATTGTTTAAAAACGTTAATAAGTCTTCTAGTTTTACAGGTTTAGAGATTTTGTTAGAATCAGGGATAAGTGAGCTTCTGTAGTTCTCCCACTCGCGTTCAGTAGCAGAATCAAGTTTACTGACAACTAAATAAATGATAAGCATATCCTCGAGTGAAGATTCAGGTTCTTTAAGAGAGTTTAGGGCTCTAATATTACGTAAAACGCAATCTACTAACGCTCTGATCTGTGCCGGACTTTCCTTACCTAGTGAAGGCGCCGAAAACAAGGCCTTCACATGATTGTGTATCAATAGCCTATTATTTTGATACCTAGCTTCAAGTAGGTCCCACGCGTTACTATAGTTAGGTGCAGTAAACTCTAACGAACTGATAACATGTAACGCAGATCCACTGAGCGACGACTTTAGGTATTGAAATTTCTGTATAGGATCTAAGTCGTCGCGTTCATGTATCATCGAAACATACGAGTTCCTAAATTCTAACCATTTATCGAAGGAACCGTCAAAGGCAGGTAACTTTATTTGTGGTAATTTAATGGACACAGTTTTCCCGGGAATGCACTGAGAGTTATTTAATCCGTTTTGTTCACAGTCGCCTATCATGTGCTTTGCTGTAGCTACAATTGAATAATATTGGCACTCAAACGAATCTCTGTACTCTAAATGTGACAGTAATTCTTTATCATCCACAATTCTTTCTATTTTGGATTGCACGTCATTAAATTCGGTAAAGAAAATGGCTGCCGAATTAATACGCATTTTCACTTGAGTTTTAATCATAGAATCTAAACACGATTTCTCTAACCTATTAATATAATTTACGAATAACGTTAATCTACCCTTAATTACACCACGATGTTTTTTAAGTTCAGATAACTTACTATCTAAACGAGAATTAGTTTCATCATCACTATCACTCATTTTGGTAGCTTATGAAAGTAGGTACTCACAGTTTTGCGTGTTCAGTCGTGTTTTCTCACCTGAAGGCGGCCCCAGCAATGCCAGTAGATCTGATCTCGATCAGTTCTGAAAACGTTTAGGTACGATATTAACACAAGGCGAAGACACAGAGAAGGAGGGAAAAGGGTAACTGGATAACCTGACCGTTGCTGGCTGCTGCATCAATGGCTTCTGCTCAGTAATCTGTGGCTGGGCTTCCAAATCTCCTCAACGTACTACTACTTCGAAGTTCCGCTCGTTTTCTCTTCCTCAACCCGGCTCGTCCGTTGCTGATATCTTCTTTATATCCGGCTCGAAGGACCAATGTTTTGGCAGTGAAGACAGGGGGGCTGGCAGGGGCTTCTTCAATTAGGCTCTTGTATTTTACAACGAAATTTATTTTTCTGTTAATTTACAATATTTAAATAAGTTTGCGTTCGCACGATGCTGCTTTGTTAGAACACTGGTGAGTAGGCGAGTGACGGGGCGCGCGCGGGCCTCGTAGATCTTTCTCGAACCGCCGCGAGCGAGTCACTCTCGAGTTGAGCAGCAGATGTCGCTGCTTGACGCAACAGGAGTATTTCCTGAAGGGTTTAAAAAGGCGGTCACTGTTCCCATTTATAAAACAGGAGACAGAGGTGCGGTGTCAAATTATAGACCTATCTCCCTTCTTCCTACTTTTTCTAAAATTCTTGAGAAGTTAATAAATAAGCGACTGAAACATTACCTAGAAACTCACAAACTTCTCTCCGGTAATCAGTTTGGGTTTAGGGAAAAAATATCTACCAGTGACGCATTACATAAATTAACAACTTATGTTGTGGAAAGCCTGGATAAAGGTCAAAAAACTCTAGGAATATTCCTAGATCTAGCGAAGGCCTTCGACACCGTCTCTATTCCCATACTCCTACGCAAACTTGAAAACTTAGGCATTCGTGGAACTCCACTGCAACTCTTTCGGGATTACTTATCCAATCGGAAACAAGTCGTAAAAATTAATGACAGCCTAAGCAATGAGGAATACGTCTCCTTCGGTGTACCCCAAGGTAGTGTGATGGGTCCTACTCTGTTCCTCATTTATATTAATGACCTTTGCAATTTGCACTTAACGAAAGGACAAATAATAACATTTGCGGATGATACGGTTCTACTTTTTAACTCTAACACATGGAAAGACGTGAGTGAAGCAGCAAATGAAGGTTTTGTTTTGGTAACTTCATGGCTAGACAATCATTTATTAACGCTCAATATAGACAAAACAAAATTTATCACATTTACTATAAACGCTAAAACTCAACCTGCCCCAAATTCCATTAAAATCCAAACTCACACTTGTGACAATATAATTACATGCCATTGCAGTTCAATCACCAGAGTAAGCAGCATCAAGTATCGTGGTGTAATTGTGGACCAAAATTTAAACTGGAAAGAACACATTGTTAACATAAGTAATCGTGCCAGAAAATTAATTTATATTCAAAATACTTAGGAATTCATGCGATGTTAAGACACTACTGAATGTGTATTTTGCTCTATGCCAATCTACGCTAACATATGGGCTGAATATTTGGGGTGGTACTTCTAAAAACAGTATGATATTGGTGGAAAGAGCTCAACGCATGATCCTTAAAGTACTGTCGCGTAAAAAATATACTTACCCCACAAAACAACTATATTCAGAACTGGATGTCCTTACAGTACGGAAACTATATATTAAATTACAGATACTCTCACAACATAAAGTCAAGCCACACTTTACATCAAGACGACGAACAGATATAGTTTATAAAACACCCAAATATAACACATTTTTTGCACAAAGATTTCACAATTATCTCGGTCCTAGTATATATAACAAAGTAAGCAAAAAGTTAAAGTTAATAGATCTCAATAAACAATCATGCAAATTAGCTGTAGATAAATTCCTAAAATCATTAGACTACAATAATACCGAAGACCTTCTGAAAGTAGGCACATAAATAAATAACATAAATAACTACAAAAAATCACGTAAATAGTTACACACACACAGAAACCCGTACTCACCTGCTCACAACAACCGCACTCATACAAATACATCAGTATATGTCAAACACAAACGTAATAACAAAACACAACAACCACCACAGTTCGTTGAATCTTTTAAAAAGAATCAAAGGCAGTGCACCGATTTCAATTAAACCATTTGCAGGATCTTTTGAATAAATGTTTGTACATCGCACTATTCACACCTCGAGTGAGGACTTGTAAGTATTGTGCTGTTCTGAGGACGAGGAACACTAACCGCTCGTGATACAGTTTTTACTAGTACGAGAGGTTAGGGCTAATCAGTCTAATGATAGCCGAGGCCTACAATACATCTCATACCTATATGTTGACTTTGTTATAAAGTGCCCATAAGATGTACCTAATACCGATCTCATCTAATTAATATCAAAGATTGTAGATTTTAATTGTAATTCTTGTATGGCTGTCACTTGATTATGCAATAAATATTATTATTATTATTATTATTATTATAACTCTACGCACCTTCCTTGAGTCGTGTATGGGGCAATGGAGGACAGTCCTTCGCTACCCTGGGTGTCGACAGATCCAGGGGAATGACAAGCCTGTATGGAGTAAACGGGGAATATTTCAGGGCGACAGTTTGAGTCCACTCTGGTTCTGCTTGGCCCTGAATCCTCTAAGTACACTGCTAGAGTATTCAGGTCTAGGCTATCGGTTGAGGAGAGGTGGTCAGGTCATATCTCACCTTCTCTACATGGATGACTTGCCTTGCCTTTGCCCCCAACAAATTGCGACTGATGGAGCTACTGAAGATAACTGAAACTTTCAGTAGTGCCATCAGGATGGAATTTGGTGTGGACAAGTGTACAGTCATGCGTGTAAAGCGAGGGGAGATTGTGGAATCCGAGGGAATTCAACTCTCGGATTCCATACACCTTAGATCCATCTCCTCATCGGAAAGCTATAAGTATTTGGGTATGTCGGAAGCGTTAGGCATCAACGTTGCTGACATGAAACAATCGTTGAAGGAGCGCTTCTTTGGCCGCCTGAAGAAGGTATTAAGTAGTCTTCTTTCAGGCGGAAACAAGGTGCGCGCCTTCAACGGTTGGGTCATGCCGGTCTTGGATGTACTCTTTCGGCATACTCAAATGGACTCAGACCAAACTCGACGCCCTGGATAGGAGGGTCCGTACACTGCTGACCGCAAAACGGATGCATCACCCACGATCATCGGTAATGAGACTGTACATTCCGCGGAAGTGCGGGGGTCGAGGCTTTTTAAATGCGAAGACCCTACACAACCGCGAAGTGTGCAGCCTCAAGGAATATTTTTTTAAAGCGGAAGTGGGTATGCACCGTGATGTGGTCGCAGTAGACAAAGGGCTCACCCCGCTCTCCATAGCTAAAGAGAACTGGCGCAAACCTGTAGTACTTACTCGTACTACCGATGACCGCAAATTGGTATAGCAAAGCAAGGAGCTTCACGGGCGCTTCTATCGGGCTCTTCATGAGCCCGGTGTAGATTTCTCAGCGTCCGTATCCTGGCTACGTTTTGGTGACCTTTTCGGGGAAACTGAAGGTTTCGTCTGTGCAATTATGGACGAAGTTATCTTAACGAATAACTACCGGAAAAATATTATGAGGGACGGGACGGTTGACGTGAGTCGGACATGGCACCGTCCGGGTGAGTCCATCAGACGTATTATCTCTGGTTGTTCTCGTCTGGCTAACGGCGAGTACTTGCACAGGCATAATCAAGTGGCCAGGATTATTCACCAGCAACTTGCTTTGAAATAGAAATTTGTGGAATCTGAGGTACCATATTACAATAATGTGCCCGACCCAGTTCTCGAAAATGACCATGTGACGTTGTACTGGGATCGGTCTATCATTGTCAGGACTATTGTCGCCAGTAAGCCTGACATAGTGGTGATAGATAGATTAGCGCGCTGCGCAATGATAGTCGATGTTACCATTCCATATGACGAGAACCTCGTGAAAGCTGAGAAAGAGAAACAAATAAAATATCTTGACTTAGCACACGAGGTTGTTGACAATCATTTGGAATGTGAGTTCGGCTGTCATTGTGCCGATTATCGTAACGGCCAATGGCCTGATGGCCGAAAGCCTCGACCACCATCTCTCGAGGCTCTCGAGGCGGTTAGATCAAGGGCCAGATTCAGAAGGCAGTACTCCTTGATACGGCCCGCATCGTGAGGATGTTCCTATCTCTGCAGCCCTAACCACCGGTAGCTTGGACCCTGCTCCCGACGGGTGCGTCTCATACTCGTAACGTATAAACTCATTTGGTCTAATTTTATTTTATTATCGTTCATAAGATATAATCAACGTGAGATATACCAACTGTTGATATAATTTATTTACATAAGTATAACATTTATTTATTCTAAAACTTAATTAGTATAACGTTCTTTGATATAACGTTTATGTAATCGAAAATCATTTGGTCTAACGTTTAATATGTATATTATTTATGTAATCGAAAATCATTAGGTCTAACGTTTAATATGTATATTATTTATGTAATCGAAAATCATTTGGTCTAACGTTTAATATTAGGTTGGGGAAAAAGTCTTTTCGCATTATAGTATGTATGAACTTGTAATAAAATCTCTTTGGCTATACTATTTGTATCTGGCTGGTTTTGGTATCATTGAAAGTTTACATTTTAAAGAACATAACTCCAAATTCAAATTAGGAAAATGTGTGATTTTCATTTGTTTTTCGTACCGTCAAGATGAGTGAATCTAATGAAGAAATTCGATACATTATAAAATTTTACTACAAAAAAGGTAAAAATGCAACGCAAGCCGCGAAAAAAATTTGCGATGTTTATGGTCCTAGTGTAGTGTCTGTGAGAGTAGCACAAATTTGGTTTAAGCGTTTTCAATCCGGAAATTTTGATGTCAAAGATGCACGTCGCTCTGGTCGCCCTATTACGGATAAAATGGACGCCATTTTTGAAAAAGTGGAGCAAGATCGGCATATCAGTAGTTACGACGTAGCTAAAGAACTGGAAATTGACCACAAAACAGTTTTGGCGCATTTGAAAAAAACTGGGTACACAAAAAAGCTCGACATTTGGGTACCTCACGAGCTCACTGAAAGAAGCCTAATGAACCGTGTACTCATTTGTGATTCTTTATTACGACGTAATGAAACCGAACCATTTTTGAAGAAGCTGACAACTGGTGATGAAAAGTGGATCACGTATGACAAGAACGTGCGAAAAAGGTCGTGGTCAACGGCCGGTCAGGCTTCACAGACTGTGGCAAAACCCGGGTTAACTCGCAACAAAGTGATGCTGTGTGTGGTGGGATTGGAAGGGCATTATTCATTATGAGCTGTTACCACCAGGCAGGATCATCGATTCTGAACTCTACTGCGAACAACTGACAAGATTAAAGCAAGAAGTTGAGAGAAAGCGGCCGGAATTAATCAACAGAAGGGGTGTGGTTTTTCATCATGATAACGCTAGACCTCACACATCTTTAGCCACTCAGCAAAAATTGAGAGAGTTTGGCTGGGAGGTGTTAATGCATCCGCCGTATAGTCCTGACCTTGCACCTTCAGATTTCCACCTGTTTCGGTCTCTTCAGAATTCTTTAGGCAGTGTCAGGTTAACATCACGAGAGGACTGCCAAAACCACTTGTCGCGGTATTTTGACCAGAAGTCCCAAAATTTCTATAGCAATGGAATCATGTCCCTACCTAGAAGATGGCAAAAAGTTATCGAACAAAATGGTACTAATAATGAATTGTAATGGTACTAGTACGAACAAAATGGTAATACTTTAGTTAAATGTAAATAAACTATATTAAAAAATGTTTTGAATTTTCTTAAAAAATGCGAAGAAACTTTTTCCCCAACCTATTATATATAAAAAACGTCATTATGGTTAACACCCCGACTCACGAGTACCCCGACTTGGATAGGTTAGGTTAGAAGGCTAAGGCGAAGCGGAGCGGAGAGGTTATTTTTTTTATAAACCACCCAGAAATAGGAGCCCCGCGAAACGGGGCTCCGTCGACCTATCTTAGCGCAGGTGTTAATCAGTTACTAGTTGTCTATTACGACATAAAGGATGAACTTTTGGAACTTTGGTTTCTTCAAATAATACCATGAACTTTTGCTAATTAACTTTAATTAAGTATTTTACAAAATTGAAAGTATTTAGACCGCGCGTGCGGGTGGCTAGAGACGAAGTGAAGTACAAAAGTTTTTACACACACCGCGTGCCGCTATACTCTTTGCGCCTTACCGAATGCTGTAGGCAATATACTTAAGATGAATACGCTGCTAATACACGGTCAGCAGTGGAGCCTAAACATCCTCCCACCCGTTGAAAGGCTTGTCTTTCAACTGGAGATTTTCAGCTGTTGGTAGTGGACACAGCTTGATAATAGGTCAACGTAGAACGCCTCTGGTGGTCTTCAAATCAGCCACTCTCGATACTCCATCCGGGCCAGGGAATAATCTAGTAACCCGTCCAAGACGCCAACACAATGGAGGTACGTGTTCTTCATGGATAAGCACGAGGTCTCCAATATTTAAGGATTTTGTGTTCGTCTTCCACTTCAGTCGTTGTTGTAGCTCGTGTATATATTCACGTTGCCAGCGTGACCAGAAATGCTGATGAATTTGTTGCAGTCGAGTGTATCGTTCCAGGTGACTTTCTTTCAAGTTTTCTAATCCGGGTTCAGGTAGCGCCTTCAGTGGTCTTCCAATAAGGAAGTGCCCTGGGGACAAAGGGAGGTAGTCATCAGGAGATGAGGACAAAGGACACAAGGGGCGACTGTTCAGAACGGCCTCCACTTGTGCGAAAAGCGTAGATATTTCTTCGAAGGTAAGATGGGTATTTCCCACACTCTTTTTATATGGAATTTTGCAGATTTGACTACGGCTTCCCAGATGCCGCCAAAATGAGGAGCGTGAGCAGGTGAGAATACAAATTTTATATTTTCATGAGTTGCAAATTCAGCGAAGTCCCTATTATGTAATTTAAGAAAAGCTCCTATATCTTTAGCAGCAGCTACAAAGTTACCCCCGTTATCACAAAATATTTCATTGGGTTTGCCGCGACGGGCAATAAATCTGCGTAATGTCATCACGAATGCGTTCTTAGTAAGGTCACAGACCGCTTCCAAATGAACGCACTTGTAACGCAAGCACACAAATATGCAAAGGTAACATTTGTTCACTCTTGCACCTTTACCTTTACCATTAATTATGTAAAAAGGTCCGGCAAAATCTATACCCACTGAATTGAATAGGAAATCTGCACTCACACGTTGTGATGGCAAATCACCCATTTTAGGACAAAGAGTTTGCCTCGGACACGACAACATCGCACACAATTGTGAACTGTGCGCCGAGCTAACCTTCTGCCATTTATCGGCCATACTGATTCCCTTATCATTGATAACAACAGCTGCGGGCCAGCATGCATGTGCCGTAAATGTTCTCTTTCAAATAAAAGTTTTGTCAAATGATGGGACGAATCAAGTAGTATTGGATGTTTTTTATCAAAACTATAAGGTGAAGAACTTATTCGTCCTCCAACTCTAATTAAGTTGTTGTCGTCAAAAAAAGGTGACAAAGATAGTAATTTAGATTTAACATTTAGAGGTAAGTTTTTAGATAACGCTTTGTATTCAATAGGAAAACATCTACACTGAGCAACACGACATAGATAATGAAATGAGTCATCCAACTCATTAGCGCTGAGAGATAAAACCTGTTTCTTATAAACATTACGAATGTTGAAACAAAATCTTTTTACCCATGCGACTATTCTTATAACTTTATTCAGTTTGCTATATTTTTAACCGACTTCCAAAAGGAGGAGGTTATCAATTCGTCTGTGTTTTCTTTTTTTTTTTTGTATGTTTGTTACGCGATTACTCAAAGACGCATGGACCGATTTAGAAAATTCTTTTTTTGTTTGATAGTTTATACTTCCGAGGTGGTCCCATATAAATTTTATTAACTTTGCTTGGGAAGTTTTAGAGTTAGCTTCAATAATGCGTATATTTCCCACTTATTTTATGTGGATGATGTGATGGTGTTTTAATAACTTCCTATCACTGTTATTTACATGGCTATACCTACAATTATTGTGCTCAATTATGTATTCGAATTAGTGTGGGGTAGGTTCCACAACTAAAAAGTGAAAAATAAAAACTTTTTAGCAAAAAATAAAACCGACTTCCAAAACAAAACACTACAAAGTGAAAAATAACTTTAATTTCGGAAGTCGGTGGCAAAAAACGAAAATACAAAACCCAAGACACCGACTACCGAAATTAAAGTTATTTTTCACTTTGTAGTGTTTTGTTTTGGAAGTCGGTTTTATTTTTTGCTAAAAAGTTTTTTCAACATCTATTATAGGTTGCAGTGGGTCAGTGTTAAGGTAGGTATTTATTTCATTTTGATCAGATATGGGTTTTAATGAATTTTGTATAGTTTTTGTTTCAGATGCTGATTGCTCTGCTTGCTTCGTCGGTGTTAAGGGTGAGATGAGCGGAGCAGGTGAGACAATCTTAGGTGAGTATTTAGTCTTATTTGTAATTTTAGGTGTAGTTTTAGATTTAGATGTATTTTTTGTTTCAGGTACATTATTGATATCAATGGAATTTAGAACTGGCCAATCGTTTTTTATTCATTAAATAATTTGGACCTGACCACCACAGATTATTATTTATTATCTGATTGGCATTTATACCCCTATAGATGAGATCGGCTGGGTTCATGTCCGTGGGAACGTATCGCCATGAGAATGTGTCAGTGAGCTCGGTTATTTCAACCACCCTATTCGCGACAAATGTTTTGAGTTTGGTCGGATCTCCTCTGAGCCGTGCTAGCACGACGCTTGAGTCGCACCAATGTACGATTCGTGTCGGCTTGTAACGAATAGACTCAAGGACACTTTTACATAGTTTCGCAGCCAACAACGCAGCGCAAAGCTCCAATCGCGGTATTGTCATAGGATTTATACGAGCTACCTTAGATTTAGCAGCTAATAGTCGTACCGTGAAGACACGGTTATTTTCCGTGCTTCTCATGTGCACACATGCTCCGTATGCCTTCTGCGAAGCGTCACTGAATGAATGAAGTTCTATTAATTTCGGTGAATCGCATAACACTCTTCTAGGGATTTGTAAATTCAAAAAACAGTTTAAATTACTCGCAAATTCCAACCATCTTTCCTCAATTTCTTGAGGGACAGCTTGATCCCAGTATATTTTTTGTTGCCATAAATTTTGTAATATCATTTTTGCTGTAATTATACATGGACTTAATAGCCCTAAAGGATCGAATATCTTAAATGCATTTGATAATATGCGTCTTTTTGTTATGTTATCATGAGTATGATATGGTTGTACAGGAAAATTTAAATTATCAGTGCTTGGCTGCCACCCTAAACCCAGCGTGCTTGACGCTTCACTTATAGTTAATTTATCTTGAGTATTTAAAGATGAATTTTTGAATAGATTTTTAGAATTCGTTTTGTATTTGCGTAAATTAAAACAGGCCGACTTTAGGTAATTCACTATTTAAATAATATTAATAATAATAATATTACCTTTGTTACTAACATAGTTTTTAAGTACTGTATTACTAACATCATATGGATCAAGGTCTGAAATAAAATATTTTATTTATTTATTTATTTTAGAGCGGAGGCTATGGAATTTTGAATAATAGTTAATTGTTTTTCATCATCACAACCAGTGATTAAATCGTCGACATAGAAGTCGTGTTGTATTATGTTTTTTATAGTTTCGTCCCCACACTCCTCGCCCACCTGCCATAGACAACGAGTGCTTAAATAGCTCGCACTTGTGGTGCCATAAGTAAGAGTATTCATTTGCATCGTTCTGATGGGCAAGGACTCATCTTCTCTCCATAGAATTAATTGCAAGTCTCTACAGGATTCATCTACTCTCACTTGTCTGTACATTTTTTCAATGTCACCAGTAATTAAATATTTATATTGACGTGCTCTTATGAGAATGGAGAAAAGAGAATCCTGTATATTTGGGCCCACCATAAGAATGTCGTTGACAGATATGCCCGAGGAGGTGGGGACGGGTCCATCAAAAACGACACGGACCTTGGTTGACTCGCTATTGTCTTTAAATACCGCATGGTGGCATAAGAAGTATGAGGGAAATGGTTTATCTTTAGATGCTACAGACATGTGTCCTAGCTCTTTATATTCTTTCATGAAATTAACGTATTGTAGTTTTAGTGTAGGATTTTTTCTAAAACGTGATTCTAAATTAAATCTATCTTTTTTTTGCAATATTATAGGATTCACCCAAGTTGCTTGGAGAACTATTTAGAGGTAGTTTTACGGTCCGTTTGAGTGACGGACGATTTAATCGTCCGTCACTCAAACGGACCGTATTTTGCAAAAAATGCTTTTCACAATACCTTTCCCTTTCGCTGAGAATGGGTTTGTTTGGGAGTTCTTCAATCTCCCAGAATTTGGTAAGTAATTTATCTATACAAGACTCTTGAATCTTTTTATTTTTTGTAATTATGCCTTGATTGCAATATATGCTATTTAAATTATTTTTATTTATCGGACCGGCGATTATCCAGCCAAATTTGGAATTTCGTAACTTTAGGTTATCTGGGCCTATAGAAAATTGTTCATTTCCTAGAATATCCCGGAAAAGATCACATCCAATCAATATATCAACCTGAGAGGGTTCATTAAAATTAGGATCGGCTAATTTTATGTGTTTAGGTATTTTGAATTTAATATTAACGTGGTTTTTTGGTAAATAACCGGTTAACTCATTCATGACAAGCATATTATAAGTAACATCAAACTGTTTATAAATAGATTGCAATTTAATAATGCAGCTCTCCTCCACCCTACTAGACAAGTGGATTTCCGATACCTATAATATTAATACTAGTTATTGGAATGGGATCGAGTGACAGTTTATCTTTTAAAGATTTCGTAATAAAACTGCCATGGCTACCACAATCGAGTAATGCACGCACTGTTTCATATTGATTGGTATTAGGATTATGAACTTCGATTAGAGCAGTAGATAGGAGAATATGATTGAATTGATATTCCGATGAGTTAACGTTTATAGATTCAGATTCTGATTGTGCATGATTATTATTAACTGCCTGGCTAGGGTTATGCAGGAGACGATTGTGTCTTTGTTTACAATCAGGACATGGTCCAAATCCACAAGCCTTTGCTAGATGACCCTGTTTAAGACAATTAGAACACAGCTTATATTTATTTACATCTGCCCATTTTTCTTGAATAGTTTTGTTTTTGAAACTAGGACACTCATATATTTTATGATTTTGACTACAGATTATGTTGGAGTATAGCAAAAACAAACGACTCCACTTCAACACTATTAGTCTTTCTGTTTCTAACTCATAAATATAATTTATGACTATCCGAGCCCTCCTCAGCACTTGACTGAAATCCATACTTTCTCATAGCGTCACTACTCTTCTATTAGCCTTGCGTGAGACCACACGTCTCACATAATATTAGTATATCACACCTTCCAATATATAAAGTAAAGGATAATAAACATACTATTGAAATCCTTAGAACGGTCTTTCCTTTGGCTTTCCCCTTTAACCCCAACAGGTTATGGGCCCAGACCGCTAAGCCAAAGTGAGAATAATTAACGTACCTAGAGTGAAATCAAATAGACACTAAATTGCATTTAGTAATACATAAATAAAAAGTTATTTTAGTGCGAGTGTTTGACAATGGATTTAAGACCGAAAAGGAACATTTGATGGAGATAAGTATAGTGTGTGGAAATTTCGAATTCGCAATGTATTATGTGAACTCGATCTTTGAAAGGAAAAGCGTTGTCTCTTTGAAAAAGGTAGCCTAACTTGAAATTGGATAGCGATACCAAATTAATCAAACACTTCCAATATTTACAAGGCATATGTGAGTGGAAAGGCCGGGCGGTGACGACCTAGAAAGACATACATTGGTGATGTTCTTCAGAAAAGTCAGACGCATAGTACCTACTCGCAAAAGGCGCGGGCGTGGCGTGCGTGTGTGACCAGATGTATGAACGTAAACGAGGCAAAAAGAAGTATGTAAGGATCGTAGCAGGTGGCGTTCTGTAGTTTCTGCCTACCCCCAAGGGAGGAAGGCATGAGTTTATGTACTTATGTATGTGCTGTTGCCGAACTTATGGCTGCAACTGCGAAATTAGAGTATTCTGATACAGTGATCCATTTCATGACTGACGGGCAGTCATACAAATAACCAGTAAGATGGGCGTACATACAAGGCATACTACAGGATGTATTTTTCGGGTCCGATATCCTACAACCTATTACTATAGGTAAAGAAAATGCAGCAAGTGGAAATATCTATTGTTTTTGATAGAAACGTCTGTGTAAGTAAGTACCTGTGTACTATGATGGTAAGCCGGTAATAAAGGGTGAGTCTTTGAACAATCTAATCGGTGTTAACTTACTTACTTACTGCTTTTTAAACATGCATTAAATAGCGAATGCTCATTAAATAGAGTCGTAAATAATTATTATGAATGTCCCGAAATACTCGATGAGCACTCGGACCCCAAGGCCCTAGAGTTTCAACCCCAAACGGTTCAAACATATAGCTCCCAATAAGGTTGCTATATTTGCGCCGTTTGAGGTTTTCTGCTCCTGCAGCAGCCGCCCCAGCACAACCCGCCGTGCTAAGAAGATGGGATGGCGCGAGGGTGTCGACACAGGTTGCATCCCACACCAAAGGCCTACCCAACTTCCAAGGCATTATGGTCATTCCGTCTGGCCTCTTCCCATCGTCGCGTGCCAAGCCATTGGGTTCTAAAACTGCTGGCACCCCGGCGGTGACAAGAGCCCGACGGATGATGTCGTTAATGCTAGCGTGCCGTGCCATCCGACCAGCGCTCTTTCTGCATGATAGTCCATGGTGTCCGAGGCAGTCGACTCCTTCACCGCATTGACAGCGATGTGGAGCCCCACAAGGAGCACCCACACGCAAACATGTAGCGATGTGCCTTGGGGTCCGAGTGCTCATCGAGTATTTCGGGACATCGCCAAGCGGTTGGTCGACTCATCACGTGACCAGAGGGCTGGCCTATTTTTAGCCCAAAGAATCAGCATTGCTATCCAACGTGGCAATGCTGCCAGCCTTTTGGGCACTTTTACCATTGACAGCGATGCGGACGAATTTTTTGATGCCCTATGAGCTTGTCACCTTTTTATTTTTATCATTTAGGATTATACTAACTTATGCTTATGAATTATTTCATCAAAGGTGGGACCATATTGGCAAATCAAAATTTATGGAAATAAAAAGAAAGAAAGTATTTTCTGATATTGATAAAATTGATAATATTATGCCAAACGATAAAACTGTGTGAAGCTTGTATTTATGGTAAACAAGCATGTTTGTCATTTAACACAAATCGAAAGCAAAACATTTGAAACGACCTCTATTTAAAGTGCACACAGATGTTTGCGGTC
Source organism: Dicycla oo (assembly GCA_948252095.1). Taxonomy (NCBI): domain Eukaryota; kingdom Metazoa; phylum Arthropoda; class Insecta; order Lepidoptera; family Noctuidae; genus Dicycla; species Dicycla oo. Next base: position 80,992 of record OX411713.1, read on the forward strand.
CTTAGCCCTTCATCTATAGATGGCAAAAATTATTTTGTGATTTTTGTGGACGAATACACTCATTATTGTGTGACCTACTTGTTAGTTCGTAAAAAAAAAAAAAAAAAAAAAAAAAAAAAAAAAAAAAAAAAAAAAAAAAAAAAAAAAAAAAAAAAAGTGAAACACGTTTTTGTCTGAAAGGATGGTGTACTACAGGTACACCTCTGCCCAACCTGTCGGGGAATACAGGCGTGATGTTATGTTATGTTGATAACTTATATTGTGATAACGGAAGGGAATTTGTATTCAATGAAATCAAAGAGTTCTGTGCGCAGAGAGGTATTGGCTACCACTTAACAGTGTGGCACTGTATATACACAGCGTATACTCAGGCTTTGAATGGTGTAACAGAACGCAGATGTACAATGGTACAAGGATCTAACTTAGATCAATGGTTCTGGGGAGAGGCTTTGTTAATAAGTATCAGTCCCACGAAAGCACTGAGGTTAGATAACACACCTTATGAGTTATGGTATGGCATAATACTAAGCCACAACTAAAGTATTTAAACGTTTTTGGTTCAATTGTTTATTTTGTAAATAAAAGTAATAAAACGAAATTTGTCAAGAGAAATTGTCAAAGGGAATTTTCGTTGGTTACGAACCAAAAGGTTATAAGGTGTGGGGTGTGGTAGACTAAAAGTTTGTGGGAGTCAGAGATGTGGTAATGCAATGAGATAACATCATTGTGGTAAAGGATGAGATTAAATTCTTATCAAATAGGCCAGTTAAACCTGAGCCCGAACGGATTATGGCTAGAAATAGTAATACATAAATCTGTTGCTAACTCTAGACTCTGTACACCCTTGTGAAAAGAGGTGGGAATCTGATAAGAATGAATCAGATTGTTTATTTATAAAAAGGTTCGCAATACCTGAAAATCAATCTAGTTTGTGGGAGTCAGAGATGTGGTAATGCAATGAGATGACATCATTGTGGGAATGGATGAGATTAAACATTCTTATCATATAGGCCAGTGAAATCTGAGCCCGAACGGATTATGGCTAGAAATAGCAATAAATCTGTTGATAACTCTGACTCTGTACACCCTTGTGAAAAGAGGTGTGGATCTGATATCAATCAGATTGTTGAAATAGCACAAACGCATGTGCTACCAGCTAATAAATCTGTATGCGATACAGGGGAGCGCTTGAACTGGTCTTCATATCACAATGACAATGAGTTAACTTTATCTCAAGACAATGTAACATCACATAACGTAAGATGAAGTAGTAGGATTCAAAAACATGCCTAGTGTTTCAGGGTTTCTTATAATGAAAATGATGAGGACAATATTTATGACAACTACATGATGTGTTCTGAATTTTTAATATTTCAAATTCCTTAATCACATACACAAATTAAATACAGGGATGTTAACCATCTGTGGGTAAATGCGATCAAAGACGAAATTAATTCCCTTATTGAAAATACTTGGACTTTAGTTCCAAAACCAGAGAAAGAAATAATATTATCGATTGTAAGTGGGTATTTACAGTTAGAAGTTATGAGTTTGGAAAACCCTTGAAGTATTAAGCGAGATTAGTGGCTCGTGGTTTTAATCAGAAATATCTGATTGATAATAATGAAACGTTTGCAGATGTCGCAAGGATCGCAAGCTTTAGATTAATATTAGCTTAGCGAATCAATTTGTTTGTTCACCATATGGGTGTAAAAACAGCATTTTTGAAAGGGAACTGAACGAGGAAATCTATATGAAAATTCCCGAGGGTGTCCTGGCTGCAAAGAATATGGTTTGCAAATTAAGTCATTATATTGATTAAAACAGTCTGCAAGCTGTTGGTTCCAAACGTTTAAGCAAGCTTGGATAAAAAGGAGTTTTCAGTACTCATCAGCGGACCGGTGCATTTACTTTTTAATGTAGGTCATGTTTTAAAGAATATTTATGTTTTACTTTACCTGATGTTGATGATCTTGTGATTTAAACCGCAGATATAAATACTATGAATAGTTTAAAACATACTCAATGAACACTTTGAGATGGTAGATTTAAAAGAGATCAAAATGTTTTCTGGGAATCAAAATTACTAACAATAAGTCAGAAAACAAAGATACCTACCTACTTTAGATCAGGAAATGTACCTACATAAAAGCAATTCTTGAGAAGTTTAACATGAGTGACTGTAATTCTGCCACTACACCCCTAGAAAGTAAACTAGATTAGCATTCAATTCGTGTGTCCCTTGTAGAAATCTTATCGGGTGTTTGAGTGCATTCGAGCCGACCTATGTTTTTCTGTTAACATCTTGAGTTGATATGCAAACAAAACAAGCATTCATAATAAAGTATGGTTGCACTTAAAAAGGTCTTGAGTTATTTAAAAGGAATTATAAATCTCAAGTTCACTTTTACACGAAAAGATTCCAAAAATGTTTTAAGTGGTTTTGTTGATTTGGACTGGCGTAGTAATACAATAGATAGAAAAAGTACTACGGCTTACTTGTTTAAATTATTTGATCAATGCACAATATGCTGGCAAACAAAGAGACAGCCAACAGTGGCAATATAGGCTAATGAAGCAGAGTACATGGCTCTATATGAAGCAGTAAAAGAAACTCTGTGGTTAAAGTCATTAACAACAAGCATTGGAATTGCGATACCAGATTCTATTTGTATTTATGAGGATAATAATGGATGCATAAGCATCGCAAACAATCCTACTAGTCACAAAAGATCTAAACACATTGATATTAAGTATCATTTTTCTAGAGAATAAGTTGAGAAAAATGTGATTAAAATGGTTTATGTTTCTACAGATAACCAGCTGGCTGATATCCTGACAAAATCTTTACCCGCGGTGCGTTTCACCGAGATGAGAGTGAGACTCGGGGTGACGTTGTTATTATGTACATACAACGTGGATAAGGATATGATAATTATAAGAGCTTGGTTATAAGTAGATGAATAACATAAGGAGTATCCAATTATAATGGATGAATTGATTGATAATGGTCTGATTAGGTTTTACTGGGTTTCCCTAATCCTGCGCAACAAATGTTGGACCATGATGATTGTATCCCCAGATAGAGAAAAATTGGAAGGTGTGTGATTTTGTAATTGTATACAGACGCTAGATACATTATATCGAAATTGAAAAGAAAGGGATTTATTTTTGAGGGGGCGTGTTGGAGTATAGCAAAAACAAACGACTCCACTTCAACACTATTAGTCTTTCTGTTTCTAACTCATAAATATAATTTATGACTATCCGAGCCCTCCTCAGCACTTGACTGAAATCCATACTTTCTCATAGCGTCACTACTCTTCTATTAGCCTTGCGTGAGACCACACGTCTCACATAATATTAGTATATCACACCTTCCAATATATAAAGTAAAGGATAATAAACATACTATTGAAATCCTTAGAACGGTCTTTCCTTTGGCTTTCCCCTTTAACCCCAACAGATTATACATACAAATGAACTTGAAGTGTCTTTATTAGTAGCTGTTACTGCCCTAACAAAACATTTTTGGTATTTATCCTTTTTGTTATTGTGATTATTTTGTGTGTTGTTATTCGAACGATTTTGATTATTTTGAACCTGTGAACCCGTAGCGTGGCTGTTACCTGTTTTATTCCTATCTAAAGCTTCAAGCACATCAGCGCGATCTATCAACACTTGTTTAAAGTTTTCTAGGGTTGGAATATCGTTACCAAGCTGGTTTCTAAATTCCTCCCATTTTAGTCTCCAAGTGTATTATTGTCTAATTTTGATGTTAAATTAAATATGACACACATATCCCAATTATCTGTCGGCATTCCTAAACTAGACAATGCCCTTAGGTTTTTTGTAACATGGTCAACTAAAAATCGTAATGACTTTAAAGTTTCCGTGCTGAATGAACGTATGTTAAACAATGAATTCATGTGATGATCAATCAGAAGTCTTCTATTATCGTAGCGATCACACAACAACTTCCAAGCTTCCTTGTAATTCTCAGATGATACTTCAAGATTGGAAATTATGAGTGCCGCGTCTCCTTCAAGGTAAGAAATTAAGTAATGAAATGTATGTACCGGCGAGAGTTGCTTATTACGATCAACTAGGCTCAATAAAGAGTCTCTGAACTCGAGCCACCTAAAATATGCACCGTCAAACTTTGCAATTTGTATACGTGGCAACCTGATACCAGGGTCAAGAGGTTCAGATCGCGATTCATGACAATCATGAAAACATGACTGTGTACAGCTGTCCAACAAACTCTTTGCAGTGGCAAGCACACTCACCATATCAACTTCAATTTTGTCCCGCTCCTCAAGCTCCAATGACTGGTTTCCACTATTTAAGACTTCAATCTGACTTTGCAACTCATCAAACTTAGCTGATAATTGTTCAAATCTACTAAGTTTAATCTTTAATTCCGCTATTTCTACATTTGATAATGAGTCCGAAGACGACAATTTATCCAACAAGTTTTTAAACTTGGTAATTTGACCTTTAATTTTATTGAGCTACGCCTGACAGTCAATTCGCGTAATTTCATTGCATCGACTTCTGGCGCCATTTTTTAAGATTAGATACAATTTAGTTACGGCAAATACGCTCAGTATAATAGACTATCAAGCAGATTAGCTCAAATACGAATCAGCATTAAAACAATAATTTTGTAAGTTAATTAATTAAAGGAATCTCACGCCCCTCAATTCGACGTCACCCGCCGACCAGGAAACCGGATTGACGCTGCCAAGCACGGAATGCAAGCTCTCTATATTAACGATTTGCCCTACCTCATTAAGGATAATCATGATATAGTTTTGTTTGCGGATGATACTTCACTTTTGTTTAAACTTAAACGTCAGCAGCTGGTTACTGACGATGTAAACAGAGCGATCTCAAAAGTAGTTCACTGGTTCAGTGTTAATAATTTACTCCTTAATGAAAAAAAAACCAAATGCATTAAGTTTACACTACCTCACGTTAGGCAGGTGAAAACTAACGTGTTGATAAAGGGCGAAGAGTTGAATCCTGAAGATAGCACAGTATTCTTGGGCTTAACTTTGGATGCTAAGCTTCAGTGGGGCCCACATATAGATAAATTGTCAAAAAAGCTAAGCTCCGCAGCATACGCTGTTAGAAAAATTCGTAATTTAACCAACATAGAGACAGCCCGTTTAGTGTACTTTAGCTATTTTCATAGTATAATGTCGTACGGTATTCTGTTGTGGGGAAATGCAGCCGACATTCAGACTATCTTTGTTTTGCAGAAAAGAGCTGTTCGATGCATTTATAAATTAAGTCCGAGACAATCTCTCAGAGAGAAATTTAAGGAGATTAATATACTGACTTTGCCTTCTCAGTACATTTTTGAAAATCTTTTATATGCTCATAAAAACATTAAATTGTTTAAAAAATACAGTGATATCCACAATATAAATACTAGGAACAAACACAAATTTGTTGTACCTCCAACAAGGCTCAAGAAAATAGGTGGGTCATTCAGGTGTCAATGTATACGCTTTTATAATAAACTTCCAAGCCACGTCCAAGATCTGAGCCTTAATAAATTCAAATCATTCATTAAACGCAAGTTGTGTCAGAAAGCTTTTTATACCGTTAAAGATTATATTGAGGACAAAAAGGCTTGGGATTGAACTGCTCCAAATTTTATATTATTTTATTTTTGCATACTGAATGTTGACATGAATATTTACTTTGTAATTATTATATTATTTTTATTTATTGTGAATGTGAAGACTATGTAGGTCATTGTTTTTTTTTTTTTTTTTTTTGTTTTATTTTTTCTCTTATTTTTAATCATGGTCTGGCAGTTTGAGTAATCTATGCGGCCTACCCCAATGTCCTTTCTTTGGTATTGTTCGTCGAATCGTTGAGCTCCTTAAGTTCTGAGTTGAGCTGCGCGATTACTGACAAATGCGTGCACTGACTGGACAGGTCCTCTCAATCTGTGTGGTTCTTTCCTCAAAAGACCATTTCAGACACCAATCTACATGGTCTTCACATGAAGTGACCAAGATTATGTCTGGACTTTATAAGAGACTGTGACCTCTGAGTTTGTTTCGGCCTTTCTTCTCAGAGTAGTCAGATAGGAAACGCCGACCTCATCTAGTTTAAAAAAAAAAAATATTGACTTGTAAAAGTGTTTGTACAAACCTACTTACAGAAATAAAAATCATTTATCATTTATCATCATTTATCTACTCGTACCACCAATGGTGCTAGCGTGATGTTCCGAGGTATCTGGAAAGTTCCGCGAGCAATATTAAAACCTGATTGGGAGCGTTACGTTATCGTTTCCTAGAATGGCATGAGAAATACAGAATGTCGGTAGATGAAAAACTAAGAAAATAATTTAAAAATAGTAATTGAGGTTTTTATTATCCAAATATCCAAAGTTTCATGCCAACTTGCTGATATGGAATATTAATGAGGGTCTTTAATGAAATACGCTGATATTATAAGTAGTAATGAATTATGTGGATTACGTTTGATCAAGTAAACCTTTGACCTTGAATTACCCTTCAGCAATACCTAAATAATTAATTGAAATTATTGCACAAGTGGAAGGCACGTTTTTCACGCCTTTCAATGGGATTTAGGATAGCTGATGATATGATTTAGAAGACAGTTGGATAAGTAAGAATGAGGAAAGAAGGGCACTTAACTTATGATGATCCGGTTCACATGAATGTCATGACATTGCCTTTTCTTCAGTACACCTGTGTCGATACTTTAGCTGCATCGATGCATAGGCTTCAGGATGCTCGTTGGTTCAGCTTCTTGACGACGGGAACTCGGCCTTTTCTGGTCTCGATGATCACGCCACGAGCCGACTCAACGAACCAATTTTTGATAATTTAGTCTTCGTCCTGTCACGGTCGCCAATTTTTATGTCTATTACGACATAAAGGATGAACTTTTGGAACTTTGGTTTCTTCAAATAATACCATGAACTTTTGCTCATTAACTATAATTTAGCACTTTTTACAAAATTTAAAGTATTTAGACCGCGCGTGCGGGTGGCTAGAGACGAAAGTGAAGTACAAAAGTTTTTACACACACCGCGTGCCGCTATACTCTTTGCGCCTTACCGAATGCTGTAGGCAATATACTTAAGATGAATACGCTGCTAATACACGGTCAGCAGTGGAGCCTAAACACTGGTTATGTTTAATATCTACTTAGGTTACTATTACCTATAACTACGATAGAACTTACAAAGAATAAAACCAAAAAAAAAAAACTTTAAAATATTTATTAAACAAAATACAAAGTTATTGTTTCTTAGTTATTTAGTAGGCGTTTTCATCATATTAGACCAAATAAGTTTTATATCTTTTGAGTGGTATGTCAAACGATTTTATATTTAATGTATGTTATGTCAAACGATGTTATAATTATTTAATGTATGTTATGCTTATAAAAATTAGTTATTTTAAAATTATATCAATCGTTCATTATATTAACTAATCGCTATATCAAATAAAATTATAGGTTCCGTTGTTATATGTTGTTAATATTAGAGATTTTGTTGTTATATCATCTATTACTTACCCGCTCCCGACACCGGCGGACTACTATTTATGTTTTTTTTTTTTAAATATATTTTTTAAGAAATATTTAAAAATGTATTTTATAACAAAAGAAAATATGAATAAACGAAATAATAATAACTTTTATTTTTTCTCATCACAATATACATCAGATTCGACAATGATACATAATTCAGGTAAAGTATATATTCAATCAATCAATCAATCAATCAATCAAATCATTTATTTGCTATAAATATGGTACAAAAGTTGTTGTAGTAGCAGTTATAGACCGAGACATATTTCACCTAAGTTACAGGTATGCGAATATTAAAGAATATAATTATAGAAATACGAATTAATGAACATTGGTTAAAAATATACCTAGTTGAAGTTTACATTATTAATAATATTACAATGACATAATAGATTAAAATTAAACATGAAATAGAATTATGCATCCTTAAAGAAATTGTAGCAACATGAACTTTTCTTCAAAAAATATTTTACTGAGTAAAAGCTTTCCTCAATCAACCAGTCCCGTAAAACACGACAGAACATGTTATATGGTAATTCAGAAATATGTTTGGGTAGGGAGTTGTAGATAAGTGGTGCCATATACGCACAGTTACGTCTAAACCGTTCTAATTTAGGGACCGGCATTTTGAGAGGTAATCGCGTTACCAACCGCTTATTTTTATTATCATTACCCTCGAAAAGGAAAGGATGGGCCTTAACAAATTTGGCGACTTCGTAGATATAAAAACTAGGTACAGTCAATAGCTTTTTTGCTTTGAATATCGGTTTATAGGAATCAAACCATTTCATACCATAAATTGCGCGAATACATTTTTTCTGCGCTATAAAAACCCGGTTTATCTCTGAAGAGTTTCCCCAGACTACAATGCCATAACGAATGAGGGAACAAACATAAGCATGATACACCATTAGAGATGTTTCTCTCGTTGTTACGTCTTTAACTTTTCGAAGAGCAAAAACGAATTTATTAATTTTCTTACAAATACTGTCAATATGATCCTTCCATGTGAGATGTGCGTCTAAAGTTATACCGAGAAATTTCGTATTTTGTATTTGTTCAACTTTATTATGGTTAAGGCTTATGTTAAACTGGAACTCTTTTCGGTTAGGCGTTTTGAAAAATATATGTTTTGTCTTGTCAATATTTATTTTTAATTTGTTACATTTCAACCATTCAACTATTGAATAAAGAGTTTGATTTACTTCAGATTCATAAGAATTTAGATTTTTACATTCAATGATGACAGTCGTATCATCTGCAAATAAGACACAGTTGTGTGATATCTCGAGGGGAAGATCATTTATGTATATAAGGAATAACAAAGGCCCCAGGATACTTCCTTGGGGTACGCCAAAATGATTTGTACGATGCCGTCAGTAGTAGTTTTCTATGTAATGATTCTTTTTGTTGAATTTAGTTACCCTTGTAAACTGTTTTCGATTACTTAAATACGACTGGAACCACTGAGAAGCCAGACCTCTTATACCGTATCTGTCCAATTTTTCTAGGAGTATGGAATGATCTACAAAGTCGAATGCTTTGCTGAGGTCCAGAAAGAGGGCAGACGTTGGTGTTTTAGAATTAATACTGGAAACAATAGACTTAATCAATATAAAGGTAGCTAATTGAATAGATTTATTCTTTCTGAAACCGTACTGTTCCTTAGCCAGTATATCATATTTATCAAGAAAGCTAAGGAGTCTTTTGTACATTACCCTTTCAAAAATTTTGGACAAAATAGGAGTTAATGCAATAGGTCTGTAATTATTCTTGTCAGACTTTGAATCTTTTTTATGTAAAGGTTTTATGATTGACAGTTTAAGTTTATCTGGAAAGCAACCTTGTACAAAAGATAAGTTAATTATATAAGCCAATGGTTCTGCAATATAGAGTGCAATCCTTTTCAAGAGATCTGTATTAATGTTATCATAGCCGGCAGATTTGGTGGGTTTTAACGACTGAATTATCTGAAAGATTTCATGTGGAGTTGTGGGCTGTAGAAAGATACTAGAGTCATTAGTTTTCAATTTGTTATCGTCATAATTAGTCTTATTAGTTGCAGTATTATCGTTAGAATTATTCTGTATTATGTCAATAAAAAAATCATTATATAAATTAGCTATGTCAAGTCCGGAAGAAAATGAGGTTCCTTTGTCAGCAATGTTATCAATATATTCTGTTGTCTTAGTTTTTCCCATGTTACCCTTAACGATATCCCACGTAGCTTTACCTTTATTTTTGGATTTAGTGATATGTCCCAAATTGAGTATGGACTGAAATTTATTGACACATTTCTTTAATAAAACGGAGTATTTTTTTAAATTTTATCTTGTTACTATTAGTTTTGTCGAGATAGTATTTGTACCGTAATGAACGTTTAGTTTTACAACTAACCTTGATACCTTTTGTAACCCATGACAGGCGATTAGTTTTACAATTCGTTTTAATTCTAATAAGAGGAAAACATAGATCATAGAAAAGCGTAAGTTCATTATGAAAGGTAGAGAAGGCAATGTTGGTATCCGCTATTCCATAGATTTCAGAGAACGTTAGTCTACCAATACAATCTACAAACTTACTTATGTTTTCTTTACTGTGGTCATGTATCATCTTAAAGTAATGGTCTATGATGTTTCGTTTAGGTTGATACTGAAATTCCACCACCGTGCCGTGTTATGGTCTGATAAACAAAAGTGGTACGTTTTACCTGTAACTCCTTGAATATTACTTATTATATTATCAATGCATTTGTTTAATCTTGTAGGTTCTTGAATATGACATTGCAAACCATAGTTAGATAGTAATTCTAAGAACTGCGTACTAATGATATCTTTGCTCAATATATTAATATTATAATCACCACCTATCACTATTTTACTTTTCTTGTGTTGAAGCCTACTTAAAGTTTCGTTCATTTTACTAAAGAACTATTGTGGGAGACTGGTGCCTAAGCTAGGCTCGTGGCCTGTGTTTCAGGACACCAGGATCCCACACCTTTACATTTTCATTTCATAAGTTATGTACTAAAAAAGTACGTTCGTACAAGACTGAACTACTTTAATATGGTTTCGCTAGGTAATCGCCTACGCATTAATGACGCAATGTTTGTGTGTAAAGTAATGCATCACAAAATTGACTACTTCCCATTTCGCCATTTCTGTTTCAAATTGTTGACATATTTCAAATGTTTTGAAATTAAATTATTTCGAATACATTTCATTAAGTGGGGCGGGTCGTATAGTGGTATGATCTCTTGGTTGTTTATTAATATCGAGTTGTCCCCGGGTTCTTCTCCCTTTCTCAACAAGATACCACGTGTCTCTTGTAACAGATATTTAATACAGTTCATGTTATCACACACAGTTGCTACCACAATAAGACCCGCATCTTGGAGCTCAGTGATGACTGCTTTTAATTGTTTCGCAAGTTTAGGCCCCTTTGTTGCAGATTGCCAAAAGGTGTATGCAACAGGTTGCTTATAATTTTTTATTTATATATTTTTTTATTTTTATTTATTAAGGGATAATAAACAACTACAACATATAAACAACATAAGGTTAACACAACTTAGGTAAAACATATTTAATGATCAGTGGTAGCCACTAGACGAGCATTACCAAAATTAACAAATATTAATATTAATATTTTGAAATAAATAAATAAGATCACTATAAAGCTAGCTATAGCTCCAAAACCAAATCAGATCAGAAGCAATTTCATTCAATTAAATTATTCAATAAATTAATAATAATAATAAGATTACAATTAAGATAAAATTTTTATAACATTAGATTTAAATTTATTTTTCGAGCATGCAAATATATCAATATCAATGAAATGTGAATTATAGGATTCCAACATTCTATGAATAGGGCAGCGTAAGCCAGAGTTTGTACGACAAGAACCAAGCGCGAACAGAGTACGTGCACGAATCTGGCGCACATGAACTGTTCGAGGGACAGAATAACACAGCTTGCTCGTCAGATCAATGGCATCAAAATGATTATGAACAATATCATAAAGTACGTTAGCCTCCAGGTATTTGCGCCGGTTCTCTAGGCTAATAAGCTTGTACTTATCAAGAAGTTGGGAGTAAGACAAATAAGTCTTAGTCCCATAATATCTGTAGTACATAGCACGGAGGTACTTGCGCTGGACCCTTTCTATTGTTCCACGTATTGTTTCTATTGTCCACGTACTTTTGGTAGAAGGGGTTCCAAATAGGGACCACATATTCTAACTGAGAGCGAATTAGCGTCTTATACAGATAGAGGTACGTTGTGGCACGCTTAAATTCTGTTGAAGATCTCATCACAAATCCATACATTTTAAAAGCTCTATTGACTATGGCTTCGATATGCTGGTTTAAGGAGAGTTTGCCATCAAAGAGACCTAGATCCTTCACTATAGCAATATTATTTAAGGGGATACAGTTAAGATTGTAATTGAAATTAAAGATGAATTTCTTCTTAGTAAAGTGTATATAGTTACACTTGGGGATACTAAGGTGCAGCTTATTGTCAATACAGTAGGCAGTTAGTCTGTCTAGGTCCTCCTGAAATGACTGGCAGTCGTCCACAGCACGTATCGCTTTAAATGCCTTCAAGTCGTCAGCGTACATCAAGAATTTACACTTTTTAAAACATTTCTTAATATCGTTGACATAAATAATAAATAATAGCGGTCCCAGAATAGAGCCCTGTGGAACTCCGGAAGTAATATTAACAGAGACAGACTGATGCCCATTAACCACAACCATTTGTGACCGGTTTTCGAGGTACGACACAAACCACCGCAACAAATTTCCGCGTATTCCATTGTAAGCAATTTTATTCAGCAGAATTTCATGATCGACCTTGTCAAAAGCCTTTTTGAAATCAGCATAGACCGCATCCACTTGCAATCCCCTATCAACACTTTCAAAAAGATAATTACTAAATATTAACAGGTTAGATGTAGTAGATCGGCGCTTAACAAATCCATGTTGTTCAGGAATGATAATAGCAGAAGTGGGTAAATCTCATCATCATTTACTAAGCCTCTTACCATGAACACCTGCGCATGATCAGCATCAGGTAGTGTCTCTCGGCCATTGGTAACAAAACCACTAACTCTGTCCTTTCTTTCATTATATGTCACACTGGGTTTGAGTGACATTTGGTCAAATAAAACAATACATATTTTATGTTCTAACTTCATTTTCTCGGTTGCTTTCTTTATCTGCTGAATCATATTTTATTGATTCCTGGATTTATGTCTGCTATATTTAACAATTTTAGAAGAGTTTGACGTGATGGCAGTATAAAGATTTTCCTAAGAAATCTGTACCCTTTTGGGCTTTGCTTAACACGTTATGTGCGGCCAACGCGCATGCTTGATTTTCGAACGTTCACCATGTGCTGGCGGCGCTTATGCGCGTCCATACAATTTATATAACTTCCTTCGAGTGCGGCGCGCCGCACCTGTGGGTTTTTTGTGCATCTCTATTGTTATTGGCGTAATTGTTTTATGACTCATAAAACTCGAAAATTTTCTAACACACATAAGCATCTCGCCGCACTTAGGACAAGTTTGTAACGCCGCACTGATGCGCCAAGCCGCACTGGGTAGACTTTCTTCAACCGCGCATGCGCGATCATAGCACCACACGAAATATTTTTTGGGCGCGCATGAGCGTTTGCCGCACAGGGTTTAGTGTATCATAAAGCAGCATTTGGACCAAATTCGCAAATAATTCAGCAGTTAATGTGTTAAGGATAGACAAAGCAACAATTTTTTCTTTTAATGTGAAACGACGTCCTTTGATTCCCTTTTTATGCTCTCTGAATTGTAGTAAAGTCAAAACGTTTTCTATATAGAGCATGCTCAGATTGAGTTACAGCAACACGGTTCCGGCGCTTCTTAGTGATCACTTTTGATGTTTGCATTTTGCGTTGCTCTGCAATAAAATAAATCATAATTATCAATCAGAATAGCTGAACCCGATAGTTAAAGTAATCTGGTTAACAATAGAGATGATGACATTTTTTTTTTTGTTATTTGATATTTATTCTTTTTCTATGTAACCAAACGATTACAATGAGTGAGTGCGATACACTGAGTTAAAATGTGGCATGACGTCACGCCTTGGTAGATTTTGTACGTAGAAGTGACGTAGCGAGCCCCCACTCCCGAACTTTAATGCAAGTTATCTAAGTCATTTTTTACTGATATGATAAAGCAAAAAATACGTGTCTAACATTTTTTTATTATCTGACTGACGGACTAAATAGAATTTCTTTTTTTACCCGGGCACCATCCCTATTAAAAACCTTATTAACAATTTAATAACTAATTATTATAACTTACCAAGACTTTCCTTCATTGGTACATCTTCTCCTACACTTTGAGTGTGTAGCTGCATAGCCACAGAATCTAGATGTGAAGTTACAGATTCTGTAATGACAATTAATCTATTAGGTATAAAATCCGTAAAATTAATGGCTAATAAACATATAACAGCCAGTATTGAAACATTGTAATTCATGTTTATTAATTACAAGCTTTTGCGTGCGGCTTCGCCCGCATGGATGTTGGAAATTATCTCACGGAAACCGTATATTTCTCCGAAATTAAAAGTATGTGATATTCCAGACTATAATCTATCTCTGTACTAAATTTCATCCAGATCCGTTCAGTCGTTCTGACGTGAATGAGTTTCAAACATCCAAACATCTTCACAAACTTTCACATTTAAGTAGGACTAGCTGTTGTCGCTCGCGTGGCATGTCAATAAAAAGTAATATATGTTGCTCTCCGTCCTAGCCTAGCCCTCGCTATCTCTGCAAAAGTAATCTATGTTGCTCTCCGTCCTAGCCTAGCCCTAGCTATCTCTGCAAAAGTCATCTATGTTGCTCTCCGTCCTAGCCTAGCCTTCGCTATCTCTGCAAAAGTAATCTATGTTGCTCTCCGTCCTAGCCTAGCCCTAACTATCTCTGCAAAAGTAATCTATGTTGCTCTCCGTCCTAGCCTAGCCCTCGCTATCTCTGCAAAAGTAATCTATGTTGCTCTCCGTCCTAGCCTAGCCCTAGCTATCTCTGCAAAAGTAATCTATGTTGCTCTCCGTCCTAGCCTAGCCCTCGCTATCTCTGCAAAAGTAATCTATGTTGCTCTCCGTCCTAGCCTAGCCCTAGCTATCTCTGCAAAAGTAATCTATGTTGCTCTCCGTCCTAGCCTAGCCCTAACTATCTCTGCAAAAGTAATCTATGTTGCTCTCCGTCCTAGCCTAGCCCTAGCTATCTCTGCAAAAGTCATCTATGTTGCTCTCCGTCCTAGCCTAGCCTTCGCTATCTCTGCAAAAGTAATCTATGTTGCTCTCCGTCCTAGCCTAGCCCTAACTATCTCTGCAAAAGTAATCTATGTTGCTCTCCGTCCTAGCCTAGCCCTAGCTATCTCTGCAAAAGTAATCTATGTTGCTCTCCGTCCTAGCCTAGCCCTAGCTATCTCTGCAAAAGTCATCTATGTTGCTCTCCGTCCTAGCCTAGCCTTCGCTATCTCTGCAAAAGTAATCTATGTTGCTCTCCGTCCTAGCCTAGCCCTAGCTATCTCTGCAAAAGTAATCTATGTTGCTCTCCGTCCTAGCCTAGCCCTCGCTATCTCTGCAAAAGTAATCTATGTTGCTCTCCGTCCTAGCCTAGCCCTAGCTATCTCTGCAAAAGTCATCTATGTTGCTCTCCATCCTAGCCTAGCCCTCACTATCTCTGCAAAAGTAATCTATGTTGCTCTCCGTCCTAGCCTAGCCCTCGCTATCTCTGCAAAAGTAATCTATGTTGCTCTCCGTCCTAGCCTAGCCCTAGCTATCTCTGCAAAAGTAATCTATGTTGCTCTCCGTCCTAGCCTAGCCCTAGCTATCTCTGCAAAAGTAATCTATGTTGCTCTCCGTCCTAGCCTAGCCCTCGCTATCTCTGCAAAAGTAATCTATGTTGCTCTCCGTCCTAGCCTAGCCCTAGCTATCTCTGCAAAAGTAATCTATGTTGCTCTCCGTCCTAGCCTAGCCCTAGCTATCTCTGCAAAAGTAATCTATGTTGCTCTCCGTCCTAGCCTAGCCCTCACTATCTCTGCAAAAGTAATCTATGTTGCTCTCCGTCCTAGCCTAGCCCTCGCTATCTCTGCAAAAGTAATCTATGTTGCTCTCCGTCCTAGCCTAGCCCTAGCTATCTCTGCAAAAGTCATCTATGTTGCTCTCCATCCTAGCCTAGCCCTCACTATCTCTGCAAAAGTAATCTATGTTGCTCTCCGTCCTAGCCTAGCCCTCGCTATCTCTGCAAAAGAAATCTATGTTGCTCTCCGTCCTAGCCTAGCCCTCGCTATCTCTGCAAAAGTAATCTATGTTGCTCTCCGTCCTAGCCTAGCCCTCGCTATCTCTGCAAAAGTAATCTATGTTGCTCTCCGTCCTAGCCTAGCCCTAACTATCTCTGCAAAAGTAATCTATGTTGCTCTCCGTCCTAGCCTAGCCCTCGCTATCTCTGCAAAAGTAATCTATGTTGCTCTCCGTCCTAGCCTAGCCCTAGCTATCTCTGCAAAAGTAATCTATGTTGCTCTCCGTCCTAGCCTAGCCCTCGCTATCTCTGCAAAAGTAATCTATGTTGCTCTCCGTCCTAGCCTAGCCCTAGCTATCTCTGCAAAAGTAATCTATGTTGCTCTCCGTCCTAGCCTAGCCCTAGCTATATCTGCAAAAGTAATCTATGTTGCTCTCCATCATAGCCTAGCCCTAGCTATCTCTGCAAAAGTAATCTATGTTGCTCTCCGTCCTAGCCTAGCCCTCACTATCTCTGCAAAAGTAATCTATGTTGCTCTCCGTCCTAGCCTAGCCCTCGCTATCTCTGCAAAAGTAATCTATGTTGCTCTCCGTCCTAGCCTAGCCCTAGCTATCTCTGCAAAAGTAATCTATGTTGCTCTCCGTCCTAGCCTAGCCCTCGCTATCTCTGCAAAAGTAATCTATGTTGCTCTCCGTCCTAGCCTAGCCCTAGCTATCTCTGCAAAAGTCATCTATGTTGCTCTCCATCCTAGCCTAGCCCTCACTATCTCTGCAAAAGTAATCTATGTTGCTCTCCGTCCTAGCCTAGCCCTCGCTATCTCTGCAAAAGAAATCTATGTTGCTCTCCGTCCTAGCCTAGCCCTCGCTATCTCTGCAAAAGTAATCTATGTTGCTCTCCGTCCTAGCCTAGCCCTAACTATCTCTGCAAAAGTAATCTATGTTGCTCTCCGTCCTAGCCTAGCCCTCGCTATCTCTGCAAAAGTAATCTATGTTGCTCTCCGTCCTAGCCTAGCCCTAGCTATCTCTGCAAAAGTAATCTATGTTGCTCTCCGTCCTAGCCTAGCCCTCGCTATCTCTGCAAAAGTAATCTATGTTGCTCTCCGTCCTAGCCTAGCCCTAGCTATATCTGCAAAAGTAATCTATGTTGCTCTCCATCATAGCCTAGCCCTAGCTATCTCTGCAAAAGTAATCTATGTTGCTCTCCGTCCTAGCCTAGCCCTCACTATCTCTGCAAAAGTAATCTATGTTGCTCTCCGTCCTAGCCTAGCCCTCGCTATCTCTGCAAAAGTAATCTATGTTGCTCTCCGTCCTAGCCTAGCCCTAGCTATCTCTGCAAAAGTAATCTATGTTGCTCTCCGTCCTAGCCTAGCCCTCGCTATCTCTGCAAAAGTAATCTATGTTGCTCTCCGTCCTAGCCTAGCCCTAGCTATCTCTGCAAAAGTCATCTATGTTGCTCTCCATCCTAGCCTAGCCCTCACTATCTCTGCAAAAGTAATCTATGTTGCTCTCCGTCCTAGCCTAGCCCTCGCTATCTCTGCAAAAGTAATCTATGTTGCTCTCCGTCCTAGCCTAGCCCTAGCTATCTCTGCAAAAGTCATCTATGTTGCTCTCCATCCTAGCCTAGCCCTCACTATCTCTGCAAAAGTAATCTATGTTGCTCTCCGTCCTAGCCTAGCCCTCGCTATCTCTGCAAAAGTAATCTATGTTGCTCTCCGTCCTAGCCTAGCCCTAGCTGTCTCTGCAAAAGTAATCAATGTTGCTCTCCGTCCTAGCCTAGCCCTAACTATCTCTGCAAAAGTAATCTATGTTGCTCTCCGTCCTAGCCTAGCCCTAACTATCTCTGCAAAAGTAATCTATGTTGCTCTCCGTCCTAGCCTAGCCCTAACTATCTCTGCAAAAGTAATCTATGTTGCTCTCTGTCCTAGCCTAGCCCTCGCTATCTCTGCAAAAGTAATCTATGTTGCTCTCCGTCCTAGCCTAGCCCTAGCTATCTCTGCAAAAGTAATCTATGTTGCTCTCCGTCCTAGCCTAGCCCTAGCTATCTCTGCAAAAGTAATCTATGTTGCTCTCCGTCCTAGCCTAGCCCTAGCTATCTCTGCAAAAGTAATCTATGTTGCTCTCCATCCTAGCCTAGCCCTCACTATCTCTGCAAAAGTAATCTATGTTGCTCTCCGTCCTAGCCTAGCCCTCGCTATCTCTGCAAAAGTAATCTATGTTGCTCTCCGTCCTAGCCTAGCCCTAGCTATCTCTGCAAAAGTCATCTATGTTGCTCTCCATCCTAGCCTAGCCCTCACTATCTCTGCAAAAGTAATCTATGTTGCTCTCCGTCCTAGCCTAGCCCTCGCTATCTCTGCAAAAGTAATCTATGTTGCTCTCCGTCCTAGCCTAGCCCTAGCTATCTCTGCAAAAGTAATCTATGTTGCTCTCCATCCTAGCCTAGCCCTCACTATCTCTGCAAAAGTAATCTATGTTGCTCTCCGTCCTAGCCTAGCCCTCGCTATCTCTGCAAAAGTAATCTATGTTGCTCTCCGTCCTAGCCTAGCCCTCGCTATTTCTGCAAAAGTAATCTATGTTGCTCTCCGTCCTAGCCTAGCCCTAACTATCTCTGCAAAAGTAATCTATGTTGCTCTCCGTCCTAGCCTAGCCCTCGCTATCTCTGCAAAAGTAATCTATGTTGCTCTCCGTCCTAGCCTAGCCCTAGCTATCTCTGCAAAAGTAATCTATGTTGCTCTCCGTCCTAGCCTAGCCCTCGCTATCTCTGCAAAAGTAATCTATGTTGCTCTCCGTCCTAGCCTAGCCCTAGCTATCTCTGCAAAAGTCATCTATGTTGCTCTCCATCCTAGCCTAGCCCTCACTATCTCTGCAAAAGTAATCTATGTTGCTCTCCGTCCTAGCCTAGCCCTCGCTATCTCTGCAAAAGTAATCTATGTTGCTCTCCGTCCTAGCCTAGCCCTAGCTATCTCTGCAAAAGTCATCTATGTTGCTCTCCATCCTAGCCTAGCCCTCACTATCTCTGCAAAAGTAATCTATGTTGCTCTCCGTCCTAGCCTAGCCCTAGCTATCTCTGCAAAAGTAATCTATGTTGCTCTCCGTCCTAGCCTAGCCCTAGCTATCTCTGCAAAAGTCATCTATGTTGCTCTCCATCCTAGCCTAGCCCTCACTATCTCTGCAAAAGTAATCTATGTTGCTCTCCGTCCTAGCCTAGCCCTCGCTATCTCTGCAAAAGTAATCTATGTTGCTCTCCGTCCTAGCCTAGCCCTAACTATCTCTGCAAAAGTAATCTATGTTGCTCTCCGTCCTAGCCTAGCCCTCGCTATCTCTGCAAAAGTAATCTATGTTGCTCTCCGTCCTAGCCTAGCCCTAACTATCTCTGCAAAAGTAATCTATGTTGCTCTCCGTCCTAGCCTAGCCCTCGCTATCTCTGCAAAAGTAATCTATGTTGCTCTCCGTCCTAGCCTAGCCCTCGCTATCTCTGCAAAAGTAATCTATGTTGCTCTCCGTCCTAGCCTAGCCCTAGCTATCTCTGCAAAAGTAATCTATGTTGCTCTCCGTCCTAGCCTAGCCCTCACTATCTCTGCAAAAGTAATCTATGTTGCTCTCCGTCCTAGCCTAGCCCTCGCTATCTCTGCAAAAGTAATCTATGTTGCTCTCCGTCCTAGCCTAGCCCTAGCTATCTCTGCAAAAGTCATCTATGTTGCTCTCCATCCTAGCCTAGCCCTCACTATCTCTGCAAAAGTAATCTATGTTGCTCTCCGTCCTAGCCTAGCCCTCGCTATCTCTGCAAAAGAAATCTATGTTGCTCTCCGTCCTAGCCTAGCCCTCGCTATCTCTGCAAAAGTAATCTATGTTGCTCTCCGTCCTAGCCTAGCCCTCGCTATCTCTGCAAAAGTAATCTATGTTGCTCTCCGTCCTAGCCTAGCCCTAACTATCTCTGCAAAAGTAATCTATGTTGCTCTCCGTCCTAGCCTAGCCCTCGCTATCTCTGCAAAAGTAATCTATGTTGCTCTCCGTCCTAGCCTAGCCCTAGCTATCTCTGCAAAAGTAATCTATGTTGCTCTCCGTCCTAGCCTAGCCCTCGCTATCTCTGCAAAAGTAATCTATGTTGCTCTCCGTCCTAGCCTAGCCCTAGCTATCTCTGCAAAAGTAATCTATGTTGCTCTCCGTCCTAGCCTAGCCCTAGCTATATCTGCAAAAGTAATCTATGTTGCTCTCCATCATAGCCTAGCCCTAGCTATCTCTGCAAAAGTAATCTATGTTGCTCTCCGTCCTAGCCTAGCCCTCACTATCTCTGCAAAAGTAATCTATGTTGCTCTCCGTCCTAGCCTAGCCCTCGCTATCTCTGCAAAAGTAATCTATGTTGCTCTCCGTCCTAGCCTAGCCCTAGCTATCTCTGCAAAAGTAATCTATGTTGCTCTCCGTCCTAGCCTAGCCCTCGCTATCTCTGCAAAAGTAATCTATGTTGCTCTCCGTCCTAGCCTAGCCCTAGCTATCTCTGCAAAAGTCATCTATGTTGCTCTCCATCCTAGCCTAGCCCTCACTATCTCTGCAAAAGTAATCTATGTTGCTCTCCGTCCTAGCCTAGCCCTCGCTATCTCTGCAAAAGAAATCTATGTTGCTCTCCGTCCTAGCCTAGCCCTCGCTATCTCTGCAAAAGTAATCTATGTTGCTCTCCGTCCTAGCCTAGCCCTAACTATCTCTGCAAAAGTAATCTATGTTGCTCTCCGTCCTAGCCTAGCCCTCGCTATCTCTGCAAAAGTAATCTATGTTGCTCTCCGTCCTAGCCTAGCCCTAGCTATCTCTGCAAAAGTAATCTATGTTGCTCTCCGTCCTAGCCTAGCCCTCGCTATCTCTGCAAAAGTAATCTATGTTGCTCTCCGTCCTAGCCTAGCCCTAGCTATATCTGCAAAAGTAATCTATGTTGCTCTCCATCATAGCCTAGCCCTAGCTATCTCTGCAAAAGTAATCTATGTTGCTCTCCGTCCTAGCCTAGCCCTCACTATCTCTGCAAAAGTAATCTATGTTGCTCTCCGTCCTAGCCTAGCCCTCGCTATCTCTGCAAAAGTAATCTATGTTGCTCTCCGTCCTAGCCTAGCCCTAGCTATCTCTGCAAAAGTAATCTATGTTGCTCTCCGTCCTAGCCTAGCCCTCGCTATCTCTGCAAAAGTAATCTATGTTGCTCTCCGTCCTAGCCTAGCCCTAGCTATCTCTGCAAAAGTCATCTATGTTGCTCTCCATCCTAGCCTAGCCCTCACTATCTCTGCAAAAGTAATCTATGTTGCTCTCCGTCCTAGCCTAGCCCTCGCTATCTCTGCAAAAGTAATCTATGTTGCTCTCCGTCCTAGCCTAGCCCTAGCTATCTCTGCAAAAGTCATCTATGTTGCTCTCCATCCTAGCCTAGCCCTCACTATCTCTGCAAAAGTAATCTATGTTGCTCTCCGTCCTAGCCTAGCCCTCGCTATCTCTGCAAAAGTAATCTATGTTGCTCTCCGTCCTAGCCTAGCCCTAGCTGTCTCTGCAAAAGTAATCAATGTTGCTCTCCGTCCTAGCCTAGCCCTAACTATCTCTGCAAAAGTAATCTATGTTGCTCTCCGTCCTAGCCTAGCCCTAACTATCTCTGCAAAAGTAATCTATGTTGCTCTCCGTCCTAGCCTAGCCCTAACTATCTCTGCAAAAGTAATCTATGTTGCTCTCTGTCCTAGCCTAGCCCTCGCTATCTCTGCAAAAGTAATCTATGTTGCTCTCCGTCCTAGCCTAGCCCTAGCTATCTCTGCAAAAGTAATCTATGTTGCTCTCCGTCCTAGCCTAGCCCTAGCTATCTCTGCAAAAGTAATCTATGTTGCTCTCCGTCCTAGCCTAGCCCTAGCTATCTCTGCAAAAGTAATCTATGTTGCTCTCCATCCTAGCCTAGCCCTCACTATCTCTGCAAAAGTAATCTATGTTGCTCTCCGTCCTAGCCTAGCCCTCGCTATCTCTGCAAAAGTAATCTATGTTGCTCTCCGTCCTAGCCTAGCCCTAGCTATCTCTGCAAAAGTCATCTATGTTGCTCTCCATCCTAGCCTAGCCCTCACTATCTCTGCAAAAGTAATCTATGTTGCTCTCCGTCCTAGCCTAGCCCTCGCTATCTCTGCAAAAGTAATCTATGTTGCTCTCCGTCCTAGCCTAGCCCTAGCTATCTCTGCAAAAGTAATCTATGTTGCTCTCCATCCTAGCCTAGCCCTCACTATCTCTGCAAAAGTAATCTATGTTGCTCTCCGTCCTAGCCTAGCCCTCGCTATCTCTGCAAAAGTAATCTATGTTGCTCTCCGTCCTAGCCTAGCCCTCGCTATTTCTGCAAAAGTAATCTATGTTGCTCTCCGTCCTAGCCTAGCCCTAACTATCTCTGCAAAAGTAATCTATGTTGCTCTCCGTCCTAGCCTAGCCCTCGCTATCTCTG
This sequence comes from Dicycla oo, assembly GCA_948252095.1. NCBI lineage: Eukaryota > Metazoa > Arthropoda > Insecta > Lepidoptera > Noctuidae > Dicycla > Dicycla oo. The sequence goes on from OX411713.1 coordinate 103,314, forward strand.
CAAAAGTAATCTATGTTGCTCTCCGTCCTAGCCTAGCCCTAGCTATCTCTGCAAAAGTAATCTATGTTGCTCTCCGTCCTAGCCTAGCCCTCGCTATCTCTGCAAAAGTAATCTATGTTGCTCTCCGTCCTAGCCTAGCCCTAGCTATCTCTGCAAAAGTCATCTATGTTGCTCTCCATCCTAGCCTAGCCCTCACTATCTCTGCAAAAGTAATCTATGTTGCTCTCCGTCCTAGCCTAGCCCTCGCTATCTCTGCAAAAGTAATCTATGTTGCTCTCCGTCCTAGCCTAGCCCTAGCTATCTCTGCAAAAGTCATCTATGTTGCTCTCCATCCTAGCCTAGCCCTCACTATCTCTGCAAAAGTAATCTATGTTGCTCTCCGTCCTAGCCTAGCCCTAGCTATCTCTGCAAAAGTAATCTATGTTGCTCTCCGTCCTAGCCTAGCCCTAGCTATCTCTGCAAAAGTCATCTATGTTGCTCTCCATCCTAGCCTAGCCCTCACTATCTCTGCAAAAGTAATCTATGTTGCTCTCCGTCCTAGCCTAGCCCTCGCTATCTCTGCAAAAGTAATCTATGTTGCTCTCCGTCCTAGCCTAGCCCTAACTATCTCTGCAAAAGTAATCTATGTTGCTCTCCGTCCTAGCCTAGCCCTCGCTATCTCTGCAAAAGTAATCTATGTTGCTCTCCGTCCTAGCCTAGCCCTAACTATCTCTGCAAAAGTAATCTATGTTGCTCTCCGTCCTAGCCTAGCCCTCGCTATCTCTGCAAAAGTAATCTATGTTGCTCTCCGTCCTAGCCTAGCCCTCGCTATCTCTGCAAAAGTAATCTATGTTGCTCTCCGTCCTAGCCTAGCCCTAGCTATCTCTGCAAAAGTAATCTATGTTGCTCTCCGTCCTAGCCTAGCCCTCGCTATCTCTGCAAAAGTAATCTATGTTGCTCTCCGTCCTAGCCTAGCCCTAGCTATCTCTGCAAAAGTCATCTATGTTGCTCTCCATCCTAGCCTAGCCCTCACTATCTCTGCAAAAGTAATCTATGTTGCTCTCCGTCCTAGCCTAGCCCTAGCTATCTCTGCAAAAGTAATCAATGTTGCTCTCCGTCCTAGCCTAGCCCAAACTATCTCTGCAAAAGTAATCTATGTTGCTCTCCGTCCTAGCCTAGCCCTCACTATCTCTGCAAAAGTAATCTATGTTGCTCTCCGTCCTAGCCTAGCCCTCGCTATCTCTGCAAAAGTAATCTATGTTGCTCTCCGTCCTAGCCTAGCCCTAGCTATCTCTGCAAAAGTAATCTATGTTGCTCTCTGTCCTAGCCTAGCCCTCACTATCTCTGCAAAAGTAATCTATGTTGCTCTCCGTCCTTTTTTTTTTTTTTGTTCCGGGGTGGAAAATCCTCATGGATGTCCTCCGCCCTGGGGCGGGCGGAGGGGTCTGTCAGACTCTTACTGACTAAAAACCACCCCGGTGTTCCCTTCCCACACTTGGACCGGGGATCATGGGAACTTGTGCGCCTTCCACGATCCTCGGCTAGTGCCGGCCCGCCGTTGCGGGCCACCTCAGGCCCGCGGGGGGAGTGAGGTGTAAAAACTCCCCCCGCGACGTCCATTAGGGGCGCGCGTGAAACACTACGCGCCGCCGCCTCGGGTCCTGCTGGATGAGGGGCGGCGGACGTCCCCAAGTCCGCCGTCCCTCCGGACCTATTTACGGGGGCTGGAAGAGGGAGTTGTCCGCCCTCCGCCGACGCCTAGTTCGCCTGCTGCGGATCGGGTGTGTGGTTTCAATCTCCCTCTCCCTTTCCGCAGCCTCCTTCTGCGAAATCACCGTTTCACAGAAGGAGATCACCGCATCCCACGACTCGGCGCCCCCGGCCATGAACGAGCGACGGCCGGTAGCGACAAGTCGGCTCCGACTACTGATACGAGGGCACGGCGCGGTTCCTCCCATGCGACACACTCTGCCAGTGTGTGCCCCGCCGTGTCCTCCCGACAGTGGACGCAGTGATGGCACTGAGCGTCCGGCTCCCTGCCTATGCGACACAGGTACTTCCCGAAGCAGCCATGCCCCGAAAGCACCTGCGTCGCCCGAAACGACAGAGAGCCATGCCTCCTCCTGAGCCATTCGCCGAGCACTGGTCGGATCGCCTCGACGGTAGCGAGGCCGGCAGTAGGGCGTAGAAGCCTGTTCCGCCATTCCGTCACCAGAACCTCGCGGAGCTGTGACCGACGATGCTCAAACTCTCGCTGCATCGGTTCACCGCCCCGCGTTCGCACTTCCTCGCGCCATCGGTAAAGAGACGCGAGGGCTCTCGCCTCTAGGTCCCAGGGCGGGGATCCGGCCAGTGCACAAGCCGCCTCGTAGGAGATCGTGCGATACCCCCTGATAGCTCTGACGGCCATCGCCCTCTGTGGTTTACGCAGTATTGCGATGCAGCCAGCCGTCAGGTCAGAAGCCCACACCGGGGCCCCGTACAGGGCCATGGATCGCACGATCCCCAAGTACAACCACCTACAGGCGGTGCTCGGGCCCCCCAGGTTGGGAAGCAGCGTTGCGAGCGCACCCGCCGCGCCCATCAACTTGGGCGTCAGCCGCCGAAAGTGGGGGCCGAAGTCCCACCGGCTGTCGAGCACCAGTCCTAAGTACTTCATGGTTGACTCGACAGCAATTCGAGCCCCTCCGACCACAATGTGTGATCCCGGCGGCGGCGCCCGTCGGGGGCCATGGAATGCGATGGCCTCCGACTTGTTGAGGGCCACCTCCAGGCCCAGGCGTCGGATGCGACTCACGACCTGCGAGACCGCAGCCGTAGCCAGCAACGCTGCCTCCTTGAACGAGCGTGTCGTCCGCGTAACACGTCAGGTCCACTCCCGGCTGGAGCTCGCCCCGCAGCACCCAGTCGTATCCGATGTTCCACAGGAGAGGACCTACAACCGAACCCTGTGGAACACCGCACGACATATCGCGCCGGCGCCCGCCGTCGCGTCCCCTGTAGGTGACACACCTTTCCGCCAAGTAAGCCCCAACGATGTGGCGGAGGTAGCGAGGCACCCTATGGTAACGCAGTGCCTCCCGAATACAACTCCAGGGCAGGGTATTGAACGCATTGGAAATGTCCAAGGACACCGCCAGCATCACCCCGCCCCGGGACACCGCTTCCTCCGCCAGGACTCTCACCCGCATTATCGCGTCGATAGTGGAGCGCCCATGCCGAAAACCGAACTGACTGTCGTCCAGATCCGGCCCCTCTCTGCACAAGTGGCCGACGAGGCGGGCTGCAATTATCCGCTCAAAAAGCTTACCCACCTCGTCTAGCAGCACTATAGGCCGGTATGCGGACGGCGAGTCTGCTGGGCGCCCCACTTTCCTGAGCAGGACCAGACGACCTGTTTTCCACTGAGTAGGGAACCGGCCCTGCTCAAGGCAAGCTGAGTAGAGTCCTCTCAGCTGGGGCTCTAGCTCCTTTAAAGCGAGAACGAGCGCGCGGCCGGGAACTCCATCGGGCCCCGGGGCAACTGTTTTGGCCCGGAGCCGCGTTATGGCCGCCGTCATCTCCGGCTGTGTCACCTCAGGGACCTCCTCATCCTCCGACTCTGCGGCTGTGGGCAAAGCCATCGGTGGCGGCACATGCTCTTCTCTAGCAGGGAAAAGGGCTGCGACCACTTCCTCTAGTAACTGAGGCTCTAGACTCTCAGTGAGTGGGGGCGCCCAGGCACGAAGTTTCCCTCGAACCGCACGATATGGACGTCCCCACGGATCCCCGTCTAGGGTCGCCAGCATCTCTTCCCTGGCTCGAGTCTTCGACTCGTCGATGGCCAGCCACAGAGCCTTCTTTGCCGCGCGGTACACCTCATACAGCGCGGCTTTTTCTTCCGGAACCCGACGACGTCTCCTCCGGTATCGAGTGTACTGGCGCCGAACCTCCACGCAAGTCACACGCATCTGCGCGATTGCGGCGGACCACCAGTACACCTGGCGCCTTGTGAGCTCTGTGCGGACACGGGGCATGGACGCGTCGCAGATTTGCGTCACCGTCCTGCGGAACCACTGCGCTTCCCCTTCGACGTCGACGGGTTCGTTCGTCGGTGACTCCCGGATCCAGGCCTGGATAATAGCAGCTTCCTCGAGAAGCTCCCTGTCGATTCGCTTGTACGACCAGCGAGGACCATCCATTTGCGAAGCAGACGGGTGACCGCCGCCCGCACTCTGGGTGGAGACGTCGAAACGAATGTACCGATGATCCGACAACGTCTCCACCTCTACGGCAACTCGCCAGTCGCGGACACGGCCCGCAACAGCGGAGCTGGCAAACGAGACGTCCACTATAGACCCAACCCGCTGCCGCACGCACGTGTAGACCGAGCCCTGATTCAGGATGGTCAGGCCGGTCGCGACTGCCCACTCTTCCAACACCTCGCCCTTAGGATCGGTGACCGGGGATCCCCACGCCGTAGACTTGGCGTTTAGATTCCCGAGCAACAGCACCGGGCGAGGGTGGAACTGGCCCACGACGGCACCCAACTCGACAAGGAACCCCTCGAAGTCAGCAAGACTCTTGTTGGGCGAGAAGTACGCACCAATCGTGACGATTCCCCCCGAAAGAGCGGCGACCCAGCCGTGTCCTCGGGAGGGACTGACAAGAGTCCCGCCAATGATAGCCACTAAACCGTCTAGGTCCCCTGACCAGTTATCGCGGGGGGGGGGGACCAAATACGGCTCAGCGACCACAGACACGTGGATCGATCACTCCGCCATGCTCTGGAGCAGCAGATCCTGAGCTCTGGCAGAGTGATTGATATTTGCCTGGAGGAAATGAAATTGTGTCATCACTGACATTCCATTTCCTCGGCATCTCCTTCTTCCCTGGGTCGGGAGTCAGCGGCTTTGTTTTCAGGTTGTGGGAGGGGTGCAGGTCCTCCGACAGCTCCTGTCCTCCTGCCAACATTTTTGGGCGCCTTGCAGGCTTTCCCGACAAGTCTGTGCTCCGTAGGCTTTCCTGCAGCTGCGCAAAGACTGCAGTGTGGAGCCGCGGAGCACTTGGCCGACTTGTGGCCGGGTTGACCGCAGCGATAACATAAATCACTGCGATCGATTTGTGCAGTGCATTGTGCCCGGACGTGCCCCTTTTCCAGGCACCTGAAGCACTGCACAGCCCTTGTTGGCAGGAGTTTAGCCCTGACAGACACCCATCCCACCCGCAAACGTTTGCCGTCTGCGACCTTATTTGCAGCCGCTACCGGGCACTGCACCCAAACCGTGCCTAGCCCGGCAGCGCTGCAGCGAATTTTCTCGTCCTATCCTAGCCCTCACTATCTCTGCAAAAGTAATCTATGTTGCTCTCCGTCCTAGCCTAGCCCTCACTATCTCTGCAAAAGTAATCTATGTTGCTCTCCGTCCTAGCCTAGCCCCCACTATCTCTGCAAAAGTAATCTATGTTGCTCTCCGTCCTAGCCTAGCCCTAGCTATCTCTGCAAAAGTAATCTATGTTGCTCTCCGTCCTAGCCTAGCCCTAGCTATATCTGCAAAAGTAATCTATGTTGCTCTCCATCATAGCCTAGCCCTAGCTATCTCTGCAAAAGTAATCTATGTTGCTCTCCGTCCTAGCCTAGCCCTCACTATCTCTGCAAAAGTAATCTATGTTGCTCTCCGTCCTAGCCTAGCCCTAGCTATATCTGCAAAAGTAATATATGTTGCTCTCCATCATAGCCTAGCCCTAGCTATCTCTGCAAAAATAATCTATGATGCTCTCCGTCCTAGCCTAGCCCTCACTATCTCTGCAAAAGTAATCTATGTTGCTCTCCGTCCTAACCTAGCCCTCACTATCTCTGCAAAAGTAATCTATGTTGCTCTCCGTCCTAGCCTAGCCCTAGCTATCTCTGCAAAAGTAATCTATGTTGCTCTCCGTCCTAGCATAGCCCTCACTATCCCTGCAAAAGTAATCTATGTTGCTCTCCGTCCTAGCCTAGCCCTAGCTATCTCTGCAAAAGTAATCTATGTTGCTCTCCATCCTAGCCTAGCCCTCACTATCCCTGCAAAAGTAATCTATGTTGCTCTCCGTCCTAGCCTAGCCCTAGCTATCTCTGCAAAAGTAATCTATGTTGCTCTCCATCCTAGCCTAGCCCTAGCTATCTCTGCAAAAGTAATCTATGTTGCTCTCCGTCCTAGCCTAGCCCTAGCTATCTCTGCAAAAGTAATCTATGTTGCTCTCCGTCCTAGCCTAGCCCTAGCTATCTCTGCAAAAGTAATCTATGTTGCTCTCCATCCTAGCCTAGCCCTAGCTATCTCTGCAAAAGTAATCTATGTTGCTCTCCGTCCTAGCCTAGCCCTAGCTATCTCTGCAAAAGTAATCTATGTTGCTCTCCATCCTAGCCTAGCCCTCACTATCTCTGCAAAAGTAATCTATGTTGCTCTCCGTCCTAGCCTAGCCCTAGCTATCTCTGCAAAAGTAATCTATGTTGCTCTCCATCCTAGCCTAGCCCTAGCTATCTCTGCAAAAGTAATCTATGTTGCTCTCCATCCTAGCCTAGCCCTCACTATCCCTGCAAAAGTAATCTATGTTGCTCTCCGTCCTAGCCTAGCCCTAGCTATCTCTGCAAAAGTAATCTATGTTGCTCTCCATCCTAACCTAGCCCTCACTATCTCTGCAAAAGTAATCTATGTTGCTCTCCGTCCTAGCCTAGCCCTAACTATCTCTGCAAAAGTAATCTATGTTGCTCTCCGTCCTAGCCTAGCCCTCGCTATCTCTGCAAAAGTAATCTATGTTGCTCTCCGTCCTAGCCTAGCCCTAGCTATCTCTGCAAAAGTAATCTATGTTGCTCTCCGTCCTAGCCTAGCCCTAGCTATCTCTGCAAAAGTAATCTATGTTGCTCTCCGTCCTAGCCTAGCCCTAGCTATATCTGCAAAAGTAATCTATGTTGCTCTCCATCCTAGCCTAGCCCTAGCTATCTCTGCAAAAGTAATCTATGTTGCTCTCCATCCTAGCCTAGCCCTCACTATCCCTGCAAAAGTAATCTATGTTGCTCTCCGTCCTAGCCTAGCCCTAGCTATCTCTGCAAAAGTAATCTATGTTGCTCTCCATCCTAACCTAGCCCTCACTATCTCTGCAAAAGTAATCTATGTTGCTCTCCGTCCTAGCCTAGCCCTAACTATCTCTGCAAAAGTAATCTATGTTGCTCTCCGTCCTAGCCTAGCCCTCACTATCTCTGCAAAAGTAATCTATGTTGCTCTCCGTCCTAGCCTAGCCCTCACTATCTCTGCAAAAGTAATCTATGTTGCTCTCCGTCCTAGCCTAGACCTAACTATCTCTGCAAAAGTAATCTATGTTGCTCTCCGTCCTAGCCTAGCCCTCACTATCTCTGCAAAAGTAATCTATGTTGCTCTCCGTCCTAGCCTAGACCTAACTATCTCTGCAAAAGTAATCTATGTTGCTCTCCGTCCTAGCCTAGCCCTAGCTATCTCTGCAAAAGTAATCTATGTTGCTCTCCGTCCTAGCCTAGACCTAACTATCTCTGCAAAAGTAATCTATGTTGCTCTCCGTCCTAGCCTAGCCCTAACTATCTCTGCAAAAGTAATCTATGTTGGTCTCCGTCCTAGCCTAGCCCTCACTATCTCTGCAAAAGTAATCTATGTTGCTCTCCGTCCTAGCCTAGCCCTCACTATCTCTGCAAAAGTAATCTATGTTGCTCTCCGTCCTAGCCTAGCCCTAGCTATCTCTGCAAAAGTAATCTATGTTGCTCTCCGTCCTAGCCTAGACCTAACTATCTCTGCAAAAGTAATCTATGTTGCTCTCCGTCCTAGCCTAGACCTAACTATCTCTGCAAAAGTAATCTATGTTGCTCTCCGTCCTAGCCTAGCCCTCACTATCTCTGCAAAAGTAATCTATGTTGCTCTCCGTCCTAGCCTAGCCCTAGCTATCTCTGCAAAAGTAATCTATGTTGCTCTCCGTCCTAGCCTAGCCCTAGCTATCTCTGCAAAAGTAATCTATGTTGCTCTCCGTCCTAGCCTAGCCCTCACTATCTCTGCAAAAGTAATCTATGTTGCTCTCCGTCCTAGCCTAGCCCTCGCTATCTCTGCAAAAGAAATCTATGTTGCTCTCCGTCCTAGCCTAGCCCTCACTATCTCTGCAAAAGTAATCTATGTTGCTCTCCGTCCTAGCCTAGACCTAACTATCTCTGCAAAAGTAATCTATGTTGCTCTCCGTCCTAGCCTAGCCCTAGCTATCTCTGCAAAAGTAATCTATGTTGCTCTCCGTCCTAGCCTAGACCTAACTATCTCTGCAAAAGTAATCTATGTTGCTCTCCGTCCTAGCCTAGCCCTCACTATCTCTGCAAAAGTAATCTATGTTGCTTCTCGTCCTAGCCTAGCCCTCACTATCTCTGCAAAAGTAATCTATGTTGCTCTCCGTCCTAGCCTAGACCTAACTATCTCTGCAAAAGTAATCTATGTTGCTTCTCGTCCTAGCCTAGCCCTCACTATCTCTGCAAAAGTAATCTATGTTGCTCTCCGTCCTAGCCTAGCCCTCACTATCTCTGCAAAAGTAATCTATGTTGCTCTCCGTCCTAGCCTAGCCTTCACTATCTCTGCAAAAGTAATCTATGTTGCTTCTCGTCCTAGCCTAGCCCTCACTATCTCTGCAAAAGTAATCTATGTTGCTCTCCGTCCTAGCCTAGCCCTCACTATCTCTGCAAAAGTAATCTATGTTGCTCTCCGTCCTAGCCTAGCCCTCACTATCTCTGCAAAAGTAATCTATGTTGCTCTCCGTCCTAGCCTAGCCCTAGCTATCTCTGCAAAAGTAATCTATGTTGCTCTCCGTCCTAGCCTAGCACTCACTATCTCTGCAAAAGTAATCTATGTTGCTCTCCGTCCTAGCCTAGCCCTCACTATCTCTGCAAAAGTAATCTATGTTGCTCTCCGTCCTAGCCTAGACCTAACTATCTCTGCAAAAGTAATCTATGTTGCTCTCCGTCCTAGCCTAGCCCTCACTATCTCTGCAAAAGTAATCTATGTTGCTCTCCGTCCTAGCCTAGCCCTCACTATCTCTGCAAAAGTAATCTATGTTGCTTCTCGTCCTAGCCTAGCCCTCACTATCTCTGCAAAAGTAATCTATGTTGCTCTCCGTCCTAGCCTAGCCCTCACTATCTCTGCAAAAGTAATCTATGTTGCTCTCCGTCCTAGCCTAGCCCTCACTATCTCTGCAAAAGTAATCTATGTTGCTCTCCGTCCTAGCCTAGCCCTAGCTATCTCTGCAAAAGTAATCTATGTTGCTCTCCGTCCTAGCCTAGACCTAACTATCTCTGCAAAAGTAATCTATGTTGCTCTCCGTCCTAGCCTAGCCCTAGCTATCTCTGCAAAAGTAATCTATGTTGCTCTCCGTCCTAGCCTAGACCTAACTATCTCTGCAAAAGTAATCTATGTTGCTCTCCGTCCTAGCCTAGCCCTCACTATCTCTGCAAAAGTAATCTATGTTGCTCTCCGTCCTAGCCTAGCCCTAGCTATCTCTGCAAAAGTAATCTATGTTGCTCTCCGTCCTAGCCTAGACCTAACTATCTCTGCAAAAGTAATCTATGTTGCTCTCCGTCCTAGCCTAGCCCTAGCTATCTCTGCAAAAGTAATCTATGTTGCTCTCCGTCCTAGCCTAGACCTAACTATCTCTGCAAAAGTAATCTATGTTGCTCTCCGTCCTAGCCTAGCCCTCACTATCTCTGCAAAAGTAATCTATGTTGCTTCTCGTCCTAGCCTAGCCCTCACTATCTCTGCAAAAGTAATCTATGTTGCTCTCCGTCCTAGCCTAGACCTAACTATCTCTGCAAAAGTAATCTATGTTGCTTCTCGTCCTAGCCTAGCCCTCACTATCTCTGCAAAAGTAATCTATGTTGCTCTCCGTCCTAGCCTAGCCCTCGCTATCTCTGCAAAAGTAATCTATGTTGCTCTCCGTCCTAGCCTAGCCCTCACTATCTCTGCAAAAGTAATCTATGTTGCTCTCCGTCCTAGCCTAGCCCTCACTATCTCTGCAAAAGTAATCTATGTTGCTCTCCGTCCTAGCCTAGCCCTCACTATCTCTGCAAAAGTAATCTATGTTGCTCTCCGTCCTAGCCTAGCCCTAGCTATCTCTGCAAAAGTAATCTATGTTGCTCTCCGTCCTAGCCTAGCCCTAGCTATCTCTGCAAAAGTAATCTATGTTGCTCTCCGTCCTAGCCTAGACCTAACTATCTCTGCAAAAGTAATCTATGTTGCTCTCCGTCCTAGCCTAGCCCTAGCTATCTCTGCAAAAGTAATCTATGTTGCTCTCCGTCCTAGCCTAGACCTAACTATCTCTGCAAAAGTAATCTATGTTGCTCTCCGTCCTAGCCTAGCCCTCACTATCTCTGCAAAAGTAATCTATGTTGCTTCTCGTCCTAGCCTAGCCCTCACTATCTCTGCAAAAGTAATCTATGTTGCTCTCCGTCCTAGCCTAGACCTAACTATCTCTGCAAAAGTAATCTATGTTGCTTCTCGTCCTAGCCTAGCCCTCACTATCTCTGCAAAAGTAATCTATGTTGCTCTCCGTCCTAGCCTAGCCCTCGCTATCTCTGCAAAAGTAATCTATGTTGCTCTCCGTCCTAGCCTAGCCCTCACTATCTCTGCAAAAGTAATCTATGTTGCTCTCCGTCCTAGCCTAGCCCTCACTATCTCTGCAAAAGTAATCTATGTTGCTCTCCGTCCTAGCCTAGCCCTCACTATCTCTGCAAAAGTAATCTATGTTGCTCTCCGTCCTAGCCTAGCCCTAGCTATCTCTGCAAAAGTAATCTATGTTGCTTCTCGTCCTAGCCTAGCCCTCACTATCCCTGCAAAAGTAATCTATGTTGCTCTCCGTCCTAGCCTAGCCCTAGCTATCTCTGCAAAAGTAATCTATGTTGCTCTCCGTCCTAGCCTAGACCTAACTATCTCTGCAAAAGTAATCTATGTTGCTCTCCGTCCTAGCCTAGCCCTAGCTATCTCTGCAAAAGTAATCTATGTTGCTCTCCATCCTAGCCTAGACCTAACTATCTCTGCAAAAGTAATCTATGTTGCTCTCCGTCCTAGCCTAGCCCTAACTATCTCTGCAAAAGTAATCTATGTTGGTCTCCGTCCTAGCCTACTCCTCACTATCTCTGCAAAAGTAATTTATGTTGCTCTCCGTCCTAGCCTAGCCCTCACTATCTCTGCAAAAGTAATCTATGTCGCTCTCCGTCCTAGCCTAGACCTAACTATCTCTGCAAAAGTAATCTATGTTGCTCTCCGTCCTAGCCTAGACCTAACTATCTCTGCAAAAGTGATCTATGTTGCTCTCCGTCCTAGCCTAGCCCTCACTATCTCTGCAAAAGTAATCTATGTTGCTCTCCGTCCTAGCCTAGCCCTAGCTATCTCTGCAAAAGTAATCTATGTTGCTCTCCGTCCTAGCCTAGACCTAACTATCTCTGCAAAAGTAATCTATGTTGCTCTCCGTCCTAGCCTAGACCTAACTATCTCTGCAAAAGTAATCTATGTTGCTCTCCGTCCTAGCCTAGACCTAACTATCTCTGCAAAAGTAATCTATGTTGCTCTCCGTCCTAGTCTAGCCCTCACTATCTCTGCAAAAGTAATCTATGTTGCTTCTCGTCCTAGCCTAGCCCTCACTATCTCTGCAAAAGTAATCTATGTTGCTCTCCGTCCTAGCCTAGCCCTCACTATCTCTGCAAAAGTAATCTATGTTGCTCTCCGTCCTAGCCTAGCCCTAGCTATCTCTGCAAAAGTAATCTATGTTGCTCTCCATCCTAGCCTAGCCCTCACTATCCCTGCAAAAGTAATCTATGTTGCTCTCCGTCCTAGCCTAGCCCTAGCTATCTCTGCAAAAGTAATCTATGTTGCTCTCCATCCTAGCCTAGCCCTCACTATCCCTGCAAAAGTAATCTATGTTGCTCTCCGTCCTAGCCTAGCCCTAGCTATCTCTGCAAAAGTAATCTATGTTGCTCTCCATCCTAACCTAGCCCTCACTATCTCTGCAAAAGTAATCTATGTTGCTCTCCATCCTAGCCTAGCCCTCACTATCCCTGCAAAAGTAATCTATGTTGCTCTCCGTCCTAGCCTAGCCCTAGCTATCTCTGCAAAAGTAATCTATGTTGCTCTCCGTCCTAGCCTAGCCCTCACTATCTCTGCAAAAGTAATCTATGTTGCTCTCCATCCTAGCCTAGCCCTCACTATCCCTGCAAAAGTAATCTATGTTGCTCTCCGTCCTAGCCTAGCCCTAGCTATCTCTGCAAAAGTAATCTATGTTGCTCTCCGTCCTAGCCTAGACCTAACTATCTCTGCAAAAGTAATCTATGTTGCTCTCCGTCCTAGCCTAGCCCTAGCTATCTCTGCAAAAGTAATCTATGTTGCTCTCCATCCTAGCCTAGACCTAACTATCTCTGCAAAAGTAATCTATGTTGCTCTCCGTCCTAGCCTAGCCCTAACTATCTCTGCAAAAGTAATCTATGTTGGTCTCCGTCCTAGCCTACTCCTCACTATCTCTGCAAAAGTAATTTATGTTGCTCTCCGTCCTAGCCTAGCCCTCACTATCTCTGCAAAAGTAATCTATGTCGCTCTCCGTCCTAGCCTAGACCTAACTATCTCTGCAAAAGTAATCTATGTTGCTCTCCGTCCTAGCCTAGACCTAACTATCTCTGCAAAAGTGATCTATGTTGCTCTCCGTCCTAGCCTAGCCCTCACTATCTCTGCAAAAGTAATCTATGTTGCTCTCCGTCCTAGCCTAGCCCTAGCTATCTCTGCAAAAGTAATCTATGTTGCTCTCCGTCCTAGCCTAGACCTAACTATCTCTGCAAAAGTAATCTATGTTGCTCTCCGTCCTAGCCTAGACCTAACTATCTCTGCAAAAGTAATCTATGTTGCTCTCCGTCCTAGCCTAGACCTAACTATCTCTGCAAAAGTAATCTATGTTGCTCTCCGTCCTAGCCTAGACCTAACTATCTCTGCAAAAGTAATCTATGTTGCTCTCCGTCCTAGCCTAGCCCTCACTATCTCTGCAAAAGTAATCTATGTTGCTCTCCGTCCTAGCCTAGACCTAACTATTTCTGCAAAAGTAATCTATGTTGCTCTCCGTCCTAGCCTAGCCCTAGCTATCTCTGCAAAAGTAATCTATGTTGCTCTCCGTCCTAGCCTAGCCCTAACTATCTCTGCAAAAGTAATCTATGTTTGTCTCCGTCCTAGCCTAGCCCTCACTATCTCTGCAAACGTAATCTATGTTGCTCTCCGTCCTAGCCTAGCCCTCACTATCTCTGCAAACGTAATCTATGTTGCTCTCCGTCCTAGCCTAGCCCTCACTATCTCTGCAAAAGTAATCTATGTTGCTCTCCGTCCTAGCCTAGCCCTAGCTATCTCTGCAAAAGTAATCTATGTTGCTCTCCGTCCTAGCCTAGACCTAACTATCTCTGCAAAAGTAATCTATGTTGCTCTCCGTCCTAGCCTAGACCTAACTATCTCTGCAAAAGTAATCTATGTTGCTCTCCGTCCTAGCCTAGCCCTCACTATCTCTGCAAAAGTAATCTATGTTGCTCTCCGTCCTAGCCTAGCCCTAGCTATCTCTGCAAAAGTAATCTATGTTGCTCTCCGTCCTAGCCTAGACCTAACTATCTCTGCAAAAGTAATCTATGTTGCTCTCCGTCCTAGCCTAGCCCTAGCTATCTCTGCAAAAGTAATCTATGTTGCTCTCCGTCCTAGCCTAGACCTAACTATCTCTGCAAAAGTAATCTATGTTGCTCTCCGTCCTAGCCTAGCCCTCACTATCTCTGCAAAAGTAATCTATGTTGCTTCTCGTCCTAGCCTAGCCCTCACTATCTCTGCAAAAGTAATCTATGTTGCTCTCCGTCCTAGCCTAGACCTAACTATCTCTGCAAAAGTAATCTATGTTGCTTCTCGTCCTAGCCTAGCCCTCACTATCTCTGCAAAAGTAATCTATGTTGCTCTCCGTCCTAGCCTAGCCCTCACTATCTCTGCAAAAGTAATCTATGTTGCTCTCCGTCCTAGCCTAGCCCTCACTATCTCTGCAAAAGTAATCTATGTTGCTTCTCGTCCTAGCCTAGCCCTCACTATCTCTGCAAAAGTAATCTATGTTGCTCTCCGTCCTAGCCTAGCCCTCACTATCTCTGCAAAAGTAATCTATGTTGCTCTCCGTCCTAGCCTAGCCCTCACTATCTCTGCAAAAGTAATCTATGTTGCTCTCCGTCCTAGCCTAGCCCTAGCTATCTCTGCAAAAGTAATCTATGTTGCTCTCCGTCCTAGCCTAGCACTCACTATCTCTGCAAAAGTAATCTATGTTGCTCTCCGTCCTAGCCTAGCCCTCACTATCTCTGCAAAAGTAATCTATGTTGCTTCTCGTCCTAGCCTAGCCCTCACTATCTCTGCAAAAGTAATCTATGTTGCTCTCCGTCCTAGCCTAGACCTAACTATCTCTGCAAAAGTAATCTATGTTGCTCTCCGTCCTAGCCTAGCCCTCACTATCTCTGCAAAAGTAATCTATGTTGCTTCTCGTCCTAGCCTAGCCCTCACTATCTCTGCAAAAGTAATCTATGTTGCTCTCCGTCCTAGCCTAGACCTAACTATCTCTGCAAAAGTAATCTATGTTGCTTCTCGTCCTAGCCTAGCCCTCACTATCTCTGCAAAAGTAATCTATGTTGCTCTCCGTCCTAGCTTAGCCCTCACTATCTCTGCAAAAGTAATCTATGTTGCTCTCCGTCCTAGCCTAGCCCTCACTATCTCTGCAAAAGTAATCTATGTTGCTTCTCGTCCTAGCCTAGCCCTCACTATCTCTGCAAAAGTAATCTATGTTGCTCTCCGTCCTAGCCTAGCCCTCACTATCTCTGCAAAAGTAATCTATGTTGCTCTCCGTCCTAGCCTAGCCCTCACTATCTCTGCAAAAGTAATCTATGTTGCTCTCCGTCCTAGCCTAGCCCTAGCTATCTCTGCAAAAGTAATCTATGTTGCTCTCCGTCCTAGCCTAGCACTCACTATCTCTGCAAAAGTAATCTATGTTGCTCTCCGTCCTAGCCTAGCCCTCACTATCTCTGCAAAAGTAATCTATGTTGCTTCTCGTCCTAGCCTAGCCCTCACTATCTCTGCAAAAGTAATCTATGTTGCTCTCCGTCCTAGCCTAGCCCTCACTATCTCTGCAAAAGTAATCTATGTTGCTCGCCGTCCTAGCCTAGACCTAACTATCTCTGCAAAAGTAATCTATGTTGCTCTCCGTCCTAGCCTAGCCCTCACTATCTCTGCAAAAGTAATCTATGTTGCTCTCCGTCCTAGCCTAGCCCTCACTATCTCTGCAAAAGTAATCTATGTTGCTCTCCGT
Source organism: Dicycla oo (assembly GCA_948252095.1). Lineage (NCBI taxonomy): Eukaryota > Metazoa > Arthropoda > Insecta > Lepidoptera > Noctuidae > Dicycla > Dicycla oo. Next base: position 118,641 of record OX411713.1, read on the forward strand.
CCTAGCCTAGCCCTCACTATCTCTGCAAAAGTAATCTATGTTGCTCTCCGTCCTAGCCTAGCCCTAGCTGTCTCTGCAAAAGTAATCTATGTTGCTCTCCGTCCTAGCCTAGACCTAACTATCTCTGCAAAAGTAATCTATGTTGCTCTCCGTCCTAGCCTAGCCCTCACTATCTCTGCAAAAGTAATCTATGTTGCTTCTCGTCCTAGCCTAGCCCTCACTATCTCTGCAAAAGTAATCTATGTTGCTCTCCGTCCTAGCCTAGACCTAACTATCTCTGCAAAAGTAATCTATGTTGCTCTCCGTCCTAGCCTAGCCCTCACTATCTCTGCAAAAGTAATCTATGTTGCTTCTCGTCCTAGCCTAGCCCTCACTATCTCTGCAAAAGTAATCTATGTTGCTCTCCGTCCTAGCCTAGCCCTCACTATCTCTGCAAAAGTAATCTATGTTGCTTTCCGTCCTAGCCTAGCCCTCACTATCTCTGCAAAAGTAATCTATGTTGCTCTCCGTCCTAGCCTAGCCCTAGCTATCTCTGCAAAAGTAATCTATGTTGCTCTCCGTCCTAGCCTAGCCCTCACTATCTCTGCAAAAGTAATCTATGTTGCTCTCCATCCTAGCCTAGCACTCATTATCCCTGCAAAAGTAATCTATGTTGCTCTCCGTCCTAGCCTAGCCCTAACTATCTCTGCAAAAGTAATCTATGTTGCTCTCCGTCCTAGCCTAGCCCTAACTATCTCTGCAAAAGTAATCTATGTTGCTCTCCGTCCTAGCCTAGCCCTAGCTATCGCTACAAAAGTAATATATGTTGCTCTCCGTCCTAGCCTAGCCCTAACTATCTCTGCAAAAGTAAGCTATGTTGCTCTCCGTCCTAGCCTAGCCCTAACTATCTCTGCAAAAGTAATCCATGTTACTCTCCGTCCTAGCCTAGCCCTCACTATCTCTGCAAAAGTAATCTATGTTGCTCTCCGTCCTAGCCTAGCCCTAGCTATCTCTGCAAAAGTAATCTATGTTGCTCTCCATCCTAGCCTAGCACTCACTATCCCTGCAAAAGTAATCTATGTTGCTCTCCGTCCTAGCCTAGCCCTAGCTATCTCTGCAAAAGTAATCTATGTTGCTCTCCGTCCTAGCCTAGACCTAACTATCTCTGCAAAAGTAATCTATGTTGCTCTCCGTCCTAGCCTAGCCCTAGCTATCTCTGCAAAAGTAATCTATGTTGCTCTCCGTCCTAGCCTAGACCTAACTATCTCTGCAAAAGTAATCTATGTTGCTCTCCGTCCTAGCCTAGACCTAACTATCTCTGCAAAAGTAATCTATGTTGCTCTCCGTCCTAGCCTAGCCCTCACTATCTCTGCAAAAGTAATCTATGTTGCTCTCCGTCCTAGCCTAGACCTAACTATCTCTGCAAAAGTAATCTATGTTGCTCTCCGTCCTAGCCTAGACCTAACTATCTCTGCAAAAGTAATCTATGTTGCTCTCCGTCCTAGCCTAGCCCTCACTATCTCTGCAAAAGTAATCTATGTTGCTCTCCGTCCTAGCCTAGCCCTAGCTATCTCTGCAAAAGTAATCTATGTTGCTCTCCGTCCTAGCCTAGACCTAACTATCTCTGCAAAAGTAATCTATGTTGCTCTCCGTCCTAGCCTAGCCCTCACTATCTCTGCAAAAGTAATCTATGTTGCTCTCCGTCCTAGCCTAGACCTAACTATCTCTGCAAAAGTAATCTATGTTGCTCTCCGTCCTAGCCTAGACCTAACTATCTCTGCAAAAGTAATCTATGTTGCTCTCCGTCCTAGCCTAGCCCTCACTATCTCTGCAAAAGTAATCTATGTTGCTCTCCGTCCTAGCCTAGCCCTAGCTATCTCTGCAAAAGTAATCTATGTTGCTCTCCGTCCTAGCCTAGACCTAACTATCTCTGCAAAAGTAATCTATGTTGCTCTCCGTCCTAGCCTAGCCCTAGCTATCTCTGCAAAAGTAATCTATGTTGCTCTCCATCCTAGCCTAGCACTCACTATCCCTGCAAAAGTAATCTATGTTGCTCTCCGTCCTAGCCTAGCCCTAGCTATCTCTGCAAAAGTAATCTATGTTGCTCTCCGTCCTAGCCTAGACCTAACTATCTCTGCAAAAGTAATCTATGTTGCTCTCCGTCCTAGCCTAGCCCTCACTATCTCTGCAAAAGTAATCTATGTTGCTCTCCGTCCTAGCCTAGCCCTCGCTATCTCTGCAAAAGTAATCTATGTTGCTCTCCGTCCTAGCCTAGCCCTAGCTATCTCTGCAAAAGTAATCTATGTTGCTCTCCATCCTAGCCTAGCACTCACTATCCCTGCAAAAGTAATCTATGTTGCTCTCCGTCCTAGCCTAGCCCTAGCTATCTCTGCAAAAGTAATCTATGTTGCTCTCCGTCCTAGCCTAGCCCTAACTATCTCTGCAAAAGTAATCTATGTTGCTCTCCGTCCTAGCCTAGCCCTCACTATCTCTGCAAAAGTAATCTATGTTGCTCTCCGTCCTAGCCTAGCCCTCACTTTCTCTGCAAAAGTAATCTATGTTGCTCTCCGTCCTAGCCTAGCCCTAACTATCTCTGCAAAAGTAATCTATGTTGGTCTCCGTCCTAGCCTAGCCCTCACTATCTCTGCAAAAGTAATCTATGTTGCTCTCCGTCCTAGCCTAGCCCTCACTATCCCTGCAAAAGTAATCTATGTTGCTCTCCGTCCTAGCCTAGTCCTCACTATCTCTGCAAAAGTAATCTATGTTGCTCTCCGTCCTAGCCTAGCCCTCACTATCTCTGCAAAAGTAATCTATATTGCTCTCCGTCCTAGCCTAGCCCTCACTATCTCTGCAAAAGTAATCTATGTTGCTCTCCGTCCTAGCCTAGACCTAACTATCTCTGCAAAAGTAATCTATGTTGCTCTCCGTCCTAGCCTAGCCCTCACTATCTCTGCAAAAGTAATCTATGTTGCTCTCCGTCCTAGCCTAGACCTAACTATCTCTGCAAAAGTAATCTATGTTGCTCTCCGTCCTAGCCTAGACCTAACTATCTCTGCAAAAGTAATCTATGTTGCTCTCCGTCCTAGCCTAGCCCTCACTATCTCTGCAAAAGTAATCTATGTTGCTTCTCGTCCTAGCCTAGCCCTAGCTATCTCTGCAAAAGTAATCTATGTTTCTCTCCGTCCTAGCCTAGCCCTCACTATCCCTGCAAAAGTAATCTATGTTGCTCTCCGTCCTAGCCTAGCCCTCACTATCTCTGCAAAAGTAATCTATGTTGCTTCTCGTCCTAGCCTAGCCCTCACTATCTCTGCAAAAGTAATCTATGTTGCTCTCCGTCCTAGCCTAGCCCTCACTATCTCTGCAAAAGTAATCTATGTTGCTCTCCGTCCTAGCCTAGCCCTCACTATCTCTGCAAAAGTAATCTTTGTTGCTCTCCGTCCTAGCCTAGCACTAGCTATCTCTGCAAAAGTAATCAATGTTGCTCTCCGTCCTAGCCTAGCCCTCACTATCCCTGCAAAAGTAATCTATGTTGCTCTCCGTCCTAGCCTAGCCCTAGCTATCTCTGCAAAAGTAATCTATGTTGCTCTCCGTCCTAGCCTAGCACTAGCTATCTCTGCAAAAGTAATCAATGTTGCTCTCCGTCCTAGCCTAGCCCTCACTATCTCTGCAAAAGTAATCTATGTTGCTCTCCGTCCTAGCCTAGACCTAACAATCTCTGCAAAAGTAATCTATGTTGCTCTCCGTCCTAGCCTAGCCCTCACTATCTCTGCAAAAGTAATCTATGTTGCTCTCCGTCCTAGCCTAGACCTAACTATCTCTGCAAAAGTAATCTATGTTGCTCTCCGTCCTAGCCTAGACCTAACTATCTCTGCAAAAGTAATCTATGTTGCTCTCCGTCCTAGCCTAGCCCTCACTATCTCTGCAAAAGTAATCTATGTTGCTCTCCGTCCTAGCCTAGACCTAACTATCTCTGCAAAAGTAATCTATGTTGCTCTCCGTCCTAGCCTAGACCTAACTATCTCTGCAAAAGTAATCTATGTTGCTCTCCGTCCTAGCCTAGCCCTCACTATCTCTGCAAAAGTAATCTATGTTGCTTCTCGTCCTAGCCTAGCCCTCACTATCTCTGCAAAAGTAATCTATGTTGCTCTCCGTCCTAGCCTAGACCTAACTATCTCTGCAAAAGTAATCTATGTTGCTCTCCGTCCTAGCCTAGCCCTCACTATCTCTGCAAAAGTAATCTATGTTGCTTCTCGTCCTAGCCTAGCCCTCACTATCTCTGCAAAAGTAATCTATGTTGCTCTCCGTCCTAGCCTAGCCCTCACTATCTCTGCAAAAGTAATCTAAGTTGCTCTCCGTCCTAGCCTAGCCCTAGCTATCTCTGCAAAAGTAATCTATGTTGCTCTCCGTCCTAGCCTAGACCTAACTATCTCTGCAAAAGTAATCTATGTTGCTCTCCGTCCTAGCCTAGCCCTCACTATCTCTGCAAAAGTAATCTATGTTGCTTCTCGTCCTAGCCTAGCCCTCACTATCTCTGCAAAAGTAATCTATGTTGCTCTCCGTCCTAGCCTAGCCCTCACTATCTCTGCAAAAGTAATCTATGTTGCTCTCCGTCCTAGCCTAGCCCTAGCTATCTCTGCAAAAGTAATCTATGTTGCTCTCCGTCCTAGCCTAGGCCTCACTATCTCCGCAAAAGTAATCTATGTTGCTCTCCGTCCTAGCCTAGCCCTAGCTATCTCTGCAAAAGTAATCTATGTTGCTCTCCATCCTAGCCTAGCACTCACTATCCCTGCAAAAGTAATCTATGTTGCTCTCCGTCCTAGCCTAGCCCTAACTATCTCTGCAAAAGTAATCTATGTTGGTCTCCGTCCTAGCCTAGCCCTCACTATCTCTGCAAAAGTAATCTATGTTGCTCTCCGTCCTAGCCTAGCACTAGCTATCTCTGCAAAAGTAATCAATGTTGCTCTCCGTCCTAGCCTAGCCCTCACTATCCCTGCAAAAGTAATCTATGTTGCTCTCCGTCCTAGCCTAGCCCTAGCTATCTCTGCAAAAGTAATCTATGTTGCTCTCCGTCCTAGCCTAGCACTAGCTATCTCTGCAAAAGTAATCAATGTTGCGCTCCGTCCTAGCCTAGCCCTCACTATCCCTGCAAAAGTAATCTCTGTTGCTCTCCGTCCTAGCCTAGCGCTAGCTATCTCTGCAAAAGTAATCTATGTTGCTTCTCGTCCTAGCCTAGCCCTAGCTATATCTGCAAAAGTAATCTATGTTGCTCTCCGTCCTAGCCTAGCCCTCACTATCTCTGCAAAAGTAATCTATGTTGCTCTCCGTCCTAGCCTAGCCCTCACTATCTCTGCAAAAGTAATCTATGTTGCTCTCCGTCCTAGCCTAGCCCTCACTATCTCTGCAAAAGTAATCTATGTTGCTCTCCGTCCTAGCCTAGCCCTCACTATCTCTGCAAAAGTAATCTATGTTGCTCTCCGTCCTAGCCTAGCCCTCACTATCTCTGCAAAAGTAATCTATGTTGCTCTCCGTCATAGCCTAGCCCTCACTATCCCTGCAAAAGTAATCTATGTTGCTCTCCGTCCTAGCCTAGCCCTAACTATCTCTGCAAAAGTAATCTATGTTGCTCTCCGTCCTAGCCTTTTTTTTTTTTTTTTTTGTTCCGGGGTGGAAAATCCTCATGGATGTCCTCCGCCCTGGGGCGGGCGGAGGGGTCTGTCAGACTCTTACTGACTAAAAACCACCCCGGTGTTCCCTTCCCACACTTGGACCGGGGATCATGGGAACTTATGCGCCTTCCACGATCCCCGGCTAGTGCCGGCCTGCCTTTGCGGGCCACCTTAGGCCCGCCGGGGGAGTGAGGTGTGAAACTCCCCCCGCGACGTACATTAGGGGCGCGCGTGGAACACTACGCGCCGCCGCCTCGGGTCCTGCTGGATGAGGGGCGGCGGACGTCCCCGAGTCCGCCGTCCCTCCGGACCTATTTACGGGGGCTGGAAGAGGGCGTTGTCCGCCCTCCGCCGACGCCTAGTTCGCCTGCTGCGGATCGGGTGTGTGGTTTCAATCTCCCTCTCCCTTTCCGCAGCCTCCTTCTGCGAAATCACCGTTTCACAGAAGGAGATCACTGCATCCCACGACTCGGCGCCCCCGGCCATAGAACGAGCGATGGCCGGTAGCGACAAGTCGGCTCCGACTACTGATACGAGGGCACGGCGCGGCTCCTCCCATGCGACACACTCTGCCAGTGTGTGCCACGCCGTGTCCTCCCGACAGTGGACGCAGTGATGGCACTGAGCGTCCGGCTCCCTGCCTATGCGACACAGGTACTTCCCGAAGCAGCCATGCCCCGAAAGCACCTGCGTCGCCCGAAACGACAGAGAGCCATGCCTCCTCCCGAGCCATTCGCCGAGCACTGGTCGGATCGCCTCGACGGTAGCGAGTCCGGCAGTAGGGCACAGAAGCCTGTTCCGCCATTCCGTCACCAGGACCTCGCGGAGCTGTGACCGACGATGCTCGAACTCTCGCTGCATCGGTTCACCGCCCCGCGTTCGCACTTCCTCGCGCCATCGGTAAAGAGACGCGAGGGCTCTCGCCTCTAGGTCCCAGGGCGGGGATCCGGCCAGTGCACAAGCCGCCTCGTAGGAGATCGTGCGATACCCCCTGATAGCTCTGACGGCCATCGCCCTCTGTGGTTTACGCAGTATTGCGATGCAGCCAGCCGTCAGGTCAGAAGCCCACACCGGGGCCCCGTACAGGGCCATGGATCGCACGATCCCCAAGTACAACCGCCTACAGGCGGTGCTCGGGCCCCCCAGGTTGGGAAGCAGCGTTGCGAGCGCACCCGCCGCGCCCATCAACTTGGGCGTCAGCCGCCGAAAGTGGGGGCCGAAGTCCCACCGGCTGTCGAGCACCAGTCCTAAGTACTTCATGGTTGACTCGACAGCAATTCGAGCCCCTCCGACCACAATGTGTGATCCCGGCGGCGGCGCCCGTCGGGGGCCATGGAATGCGATGGCCTCCGACTTGTTGAGGGCCACCTCCAGGCCCAGGCGTCGGATGCGACTCACGACCTGCGAGACCGCAGCCGTAGCCAGCAACGCTGCCTCCCTGAAGGAACTCCCCCGGGCCGTGACCAGCGTGTCGTCCGCGTAACACGTCAGGTCCACTCCCGGCTGGAGCTCGCCCCGCAGCACCCAGTCGTATCCGATGTTCCACAGGAGAGGACCTACAACCGAACCCTGTGGAACACCGCACGACATATCGCGCCGGCCCCCGCCGTCGCGTCCCCTGTAGGTGACACACCTTTCCGCCAAGTAAGCCCCAACGATGTGGCGGAGGTAGGGAGGCACCCTATGGTAACGCAGTGCCTCCCGAATACAACTCCAGGGCAGGGTATTGAACGCATTGGAAATGTCCAAGGACACCGCCAGCATCACCCCGCCCCGGGACACCGCTTCCACCGCCAGGACTCTCACCCGCATTATCGCGTCGATAGTGGAGCGCCCATGCCGAAAACCGAACTGACTGTCGTCCAGATCCGGCCCCTCTCTGCACAAGTGGCCGACGAGGCGGGCTGCAATTATCCGCTCAAAAAGCTTACCCACCTCGTCTAGCAGCACTATAGGCCGGTATGCGGACGGCGAGTCTGCTGGGCGCCCCACTTTCCTGAGCAGGACCAGACGACCTGTTTTCCACTGAGTAGGGAACCGGCCCTGCTCAAGGCAAGCTGAGTAGAGTCCTCTCAGCTGGGGCTCTAGCTCCTTTAAAGCGAGAACGAGCGCGCGGCCGGGAACTCCATCGGGCCCCGGGGCAACTGTTTTGGCCCGGAGCCGCGTTATGGCCGCCGTCATCTCCGGCTGTGTCACCTCAGGGACCTCCTCATCTTCCGACTCTGCGGCTGTGGGCAAAGCCATCGGCGGCGGCACATGCTCTTCTCTAGCAGGGAAAAGGGCTGCGACCACTTCCTCTAGTAACTGAGGTTCTAGACTCTCAGTGAGTGGGGGCGCCCAGGCACGAAGTTTCCCTCGAACCGCACGATATGGACGTCCCCACGGATCCCCGTCAAGAGTCGCCAGCATCTCTTCCCTGGCTCGAGTCTTTGACTCGTCGATGGCCAGCCACAGAGCCTTCTTTGCCGCGCGGTACACCTCATACAGCGCGGCTTCTTCTTCCGGAACCCGACGATGTCTCCTCCGGTATCGGGTGTACTGGCGCCGAACCTCCACGCAAGTCACGCGCATCTGCGCGATTGCGGCGGACCACCAGTACACCTGGCGCCTTGTGAGCTCTGTGCGGACACGGGGCATGGACGCGTCGCAGATTTGCGTCATCGTCCTGCGGAACCACTGCGCCTCCCCTTCGACGTCGACGGGTTCGGTCGTCGGTGACTCCCGGACCCAGGCCTGGATAATAGCAGCTTCCTCGAGAAGCTCCCTGTCGATTCGCTTGTACGACCAGCGAGGACCATCTATTTGCGAGGCAGACGGGTAGCCGCCGCCCGCACTCTGGGTGGAGACGTCGAAACGAATGTACCGATGATCCGACAACGTCTCCACCTCTACGGCAACTCGCCAGTCGCGGACACGGCCCGCAACAGCGGAGCTGGCAAACGAGACGTCCACTATAGACCCACCCCGCTGCCGCACGCACGTGTAGACCGAGCCCTGATTCAGGACGGTCAGGCCGGTCGTGATTGCCCACTCTTCCAACATCTCGCCCTTAGGATCGGTGACCGGGGATCCCCACGCCGTAGACTTGGCGTTTAGATCCCCGAGCAACAGCACCGGGCGAGGGTGGAACTGGCCCACGACGGCACCCAACTCGACAAGGAACCCCTCGAAGTCAGCAAGACTCTTGTTGGGCGAGAAGTACGCACCAATCGTGACGATTCCCCCCGAAAGAGCGGCGACCCAGCCGTGTCCTCGGGAGGGACTGATAAGAGTCCCGCCAATGATAGCCACTAAACCGTCTAGGTCCCCTGCCCAATTATCGCGGGGGGGGACAAAATACGGCTCAGCGACCACAGCCACGTGGATCGACCACTCCGCCATGCTCTGGAGCAGCAGATCCTGAGCTCTGGCAGAGTGATTGATATTTGCCTGGAGGAAATGAAATTGTGTCATCACTGACATTCTATTTCCTCGGCATCTCCTCCTTCCCTGGGTCGGGAGTCAGCGGCTTTGTTTCCAGGTTGTGGGAGGGGTGCAGGTCCTCCGACAGCTCCTGTCCTCCTGCCAACATTTTTGGGCGCCTTGCAGGCTTTCCCGCCAAGTCTGTGCTCCGTAGGCTTTCCTGCAGCTGCGCAAAGACTGCAGTGTGGAGCCGCGGAGCACTTGGCCGACTTGTGGCCGGGTTGACCGCAGCGATAACATAAATCACTGCGATCGATTTGTGCAGTGCATTGTGCCCGGACGTGCCCCTTTTCTAGGCACCTGAAGCACTGCACAGCCCTTGTTGGCAGGAGTTTAGCCCTGACAGACACCCATCCTACCCGCAAACGTCTGCCGTCTGCGACCTTATTTGCAGCCGCTACCGGGCACTGCACCCAAACCGTGCCTAGCCCGGCAGCGCTGCAGCGAATTTCACCCACCTTCACATTTTCGAGCGGACATCCACCATTTTCGGCAATGGCCGCCACTACTTGCTCCGGGGTCGCGGTGTCGTCCAGCCCATCTATTCGCAATTCAGCCGTTTTAGTGGGCCTGGACACCCGGGCATCCTCCGGTTTGAGGACCTCTCGTAGTTTAGCGGCCAGAACGTCCGCTCTCTCCTGCCTTGCAGCACCCGACACCTCAAACACCTTGGCGCCCGTAGCTGCCGTTCTAAAAACAAAGCCAGCCGGGGTGCCAAATTCGCTGAACCTCAGCTTCTCCTTAACCTCCATCAGGACCGACTTATAGGTCACACCCCTGTTTGCGGCTTCGGGCTGCAGTGTGATAACTACAGCCTCGGAGCGTGGAGTCATGACCTTGGGCGGCCTCGTGCCCTCTGCTGGAGCCGGGCCGTTGGCGGGTGTCGGCAGTGCTGCCTTCTTCTTGCGGCCCCTCTTTACCACCGTCGTCCAGGCCTCTTGGTTGGGAGGCGCAGTCGCCGGGAGCGCGGTTGTGTTAGAAGGGGGCGCGGACGCACCCTCCGCGGGCTTCTTGGGCCCTTTCGCGGGCTTTTTGCCCCCCTCCGCAGGTTTCTTGGCCACCTGTACGGGCTGCGTCCCTGTGGACTCCTCTTTCCTCCGCCTATCTGCCGCAAGCGGCGGCCGGAGGCTTTCGGCCGGGGGAAGTCGTGCTTCTATGGCCACCAGCCGGGCATTCACCATGCCCCCACACTGCAGCATGCAAATTCTGGCCACCCTCTCTATATCATGATCCGACAGGGCAAGAGCATGCGGTGGAGCAGATGCAGGGGCCGATGAAGACGCGGCAGGAGGGGAGCGGGTGGCTTCCGGAATTGCTTGCCGCGGCCAGCCATTCCTCTGAGCGGCAAACTCCCGCTTGAGGTCCTCCAGCTCGGAGCGGAGACGGCTGTTCTCCTCCCACAGCTTCGCCGTCTCTTCCGAGGTCGTACGATCAAGGAGAATCTTAACCGCCTCCCTGATCCCTTCCGCCGCCTCTTTAAGGGCACGGGTGAAAGAGCCCTTCAGGTTGCCGGACTTGGTAGCAACCTTCAGGACAACATCCACACCGTCCAACACCTGGCGGTTAAGATCCTGTGCCGTTAGGCTCCCTCCTGTAGCGGCCTGGGCAGACCGCCGCTCCGGGGCCTGACGGGCCATTTCGGCGACCTCATCGGCCGCGACCGCTCTAGTTTGAGCACGCTTCGCGGCTTTGGCCTCCGCCTTTGTGCCCACAAGCGAGACGGTGACCCCTCCTGGCTCCTCGGTTGAGGCCTCGGATGAGACACCGAGGTCACTCTCCCCGCCGATTCCCGGCGTATCAGGCCGCTTGAAGCGACCCCGATCGTCGCGCCCTGGTATCGGAGCGGAAGCGCCACCCGCCACCACGCGACCCCGTCCTCTCTTCGCCGACGTCAATTTAGCGGCCGACAGGTTCTCCTCGCTTGAGGAGAGATCCATCGACCTCGTCCGCGAACGCTTTCCAGAGGACCTGACACGCCCTCCCGAGTCCTGATCGGACATACTTTGGTCCCTTGAGGGACGGGAGCCTCCTCGGCTCTTGTTGCCGTCGCCGGCAAGCGGCACCTCCACCAATAAACTTGGTACACTCTCAACTTTTTTCTTATCATTATTTTTTTCCATATTGTTCCCACGAGTAGTGAGGAAATAAATGTCCGCCTAGACAGAGCCTCTTGTACTAGGTAAGCCTATATACTGTAGAGTGCGGCAGGTATCTACAGGGGAAGCGCTAGCGACTGGTCCCCCACCAGCCACTCATCCTCTCGCCACGCTTCAAAGCTTAGGATTAGGTGGTTTTTTATCTTAGAGGTGTCCTTCCTCTGGGCCGGGCGATTAAGCCAAGCCCCCGACGGCGGCATTATGCATGCCTCCGTTCGCTGTCCGGCTAACCCGACTCAGCGAACCCGCCGAAAGTTCACTCCTCAAGATTGCTCTTGAGGGAGAAACAACAGCCGCGTTGGTGCGCCTGCACCGTAGCGGCAGGGTCACGTCCAGTGACAATCGACGAAAACGTCGATCGATCAGGAGCGACCCACAACCCTTGTTCCTCCACTATGCCCTCTGCGAATCAGAGGGACACGTGGAAGAACGACGTGAAGCATACTGCTCTAATCTATGTTGCTCTCCGTCCTAGCCTAGCCCTCACTATCTTTGCAAAAGTAATCTATGTTGCTCTCCGTCCTAGCCTAGCCCTAGCTTGACGAACTTGGTAAAAGGGCATCCAGTGCGTCAGTCTATGGACCCGAACCAATCGTACCCATCCCCTTCAACCAATTACGCAGATGGCTGCAAGAGATCACCCGAACAAAAGCAGAGGAGTGGTGGTCCTCGGCACCAGGGTGCAGGCAGCCCAGGGAGGCTATGCCAAGCCTAGATGGCAAACTAACCAGGCGACTCTTACGCCTGGATAGGAATGGCCTGCGCCTGATGACGGGGACCATCACAGGACACTGCTCGCTGAACAAACACTTTTACACAATGGGCATAACGGACAGCCCTCTGTGCAGAGCTTGCATGGAAGCTGAGGAAACTGTTCCGCATGTGCTCTTCGAGTGCACAGGCGTTGCTCAGATTAGAACAGAAACCCTCGGAACACCCAAATCTTTAACAGATGTTCTGAACAGACCAGAAGCCGTGACCAACTTCTGGAGGGAGGTGGGCTGGTTGGAATAAACCCCGACGGCCGCTATGGCTCCGCACTTAATCCTTCAAGTGGACCACCACTTGAAGGATTAAGTGCGGAAACCAAACCCAATAACATAGAATATAGATATTTTATTATTACTGACCTGTCATGTTTTTCGTTGGTAAGTCCATTATTCCGGCACCAATACTTTTCTTGAAGTAAGTTTTTAAACCGACATGGTCACTGACATTATCATTAGAACTTAAAACGGGACATTTACCATGTATATTAATTGATTTGAGTTTCCGATATTTCGGCACTGTTTCAAGTGCCATGATCACGGATAAACACGTATACGTATACTCTCCGACAGTTTTCTTGAAGTGTTTATGACATACACGGCAGTATTTGAAAATATGGTTATTTTCAATTTGCAAAATGTCACCACCAATATGGTTATTTTCAATTTGCAAAATGTCACCACCAATAGAATAGACCAGGGATGCACAGACCACGGCCCGCGGGCCGCATGCGGCCCGACGGTCGAATACTGGTGGCCCGCCGACAGCAAAAATAATACTCTCATACATTCGAAAAATATTGAATTCTATTCCAGAATAAAACCAAAAAAAATATGTTCGAAAAGTAATTTGAATCTCGCGCGCGCGCTCTTAAGTGCGCTTATCGGTGAGCCGTGCATGCGTCGGTCGGTAATGTTCGTGCCGATCTCGGTTAAATTCGTCTTCTTGAGGAAGCGCCGCGGCCGGCGGCGCGGCGACGACGGCAGCGCGGTGGCGGCTTATCCACGGGTTATATTGTTAGAGCAAGCGAGATAGCAATAGTCCCGAATTCCCGATTGCTCGCGTAGGTAGATACACGAAGCTTCCAGAGTCGGTTTCGAGATTTCTCCAGACAGTTTTCGACTCTATACGCGCGGTATAAAAGCCACGCTAACCGCAGCGACCGACAGTTCGGTTTTAATTTGAGTGAAGTGTCAATAGTTCTAGTGTAGATTTTAACTCGACTAGCCGGTGTCATATATTTTGATCCACATTCAACGTAGATTTCCCGTCAAGTGCCGTGTATAATTGTGTTGTGAAATCGTAAGTAAAACTCTGTTATTAATAAGTGTTTCCCCTACATATTTAATCAATTATTTTTGGTAATTTAAAAAAGGATGGGTAATTTAAGTAGGTACTGTAATTGTTTTTAGGTGCTGTGTCAATCATAGCCAGGATTAGAACGCAACATGGACAAGCCAGGGCCTAGTAAAAAACGTAAGGTTAAAGATGAAAATCGGCAGTTTCAAGAAATTTGGACTGAGAAATACTTTTTTGTATGGTCGCATAACAAAGTCGTTTGTTTAATTTGCAAGAATTCTGTTGCGATTGCAAAGGAATATAATGTAAAAAGGCACTATGAAACGCAGCATCCTACTTTTACCAAGTTTACAGGCGAATTAAGAAAGCAAAAAATGTTGTCTTTAAATGGGAGCTTACTGGTCAGCAAGCTATGTTTACAAAACCCATTCAAGATTCAGAAACAGCTACAGAAGTTAGTTATGAAATTTCTCGAATGATAGCAAAGCGAAGTCGCCCCTTCAATGATGGGGATTTTGTAAAAGAATGCATAGAAATTGCCGCTAAGAAAATGTGTCCAGAAGCAGCAAAAAAGTTTGAGAAAATTCAACTGAATCGTATGACTATCCAAAGACGAATTATGTCTTTGTCAGGTAATATTGCGGAACAATTAAATGAAAAAACTAAGATCATTGAATTTTTTTCATTAGCACTCGACGAATCCACTGATATTAGTTCCACAGCTCCACTTCTCATATTCATACGAGGTGTTACTCAAGATTTTGAAGTCTTAGAAGAGTTATTAGGAATGTGTTCATTGAAAGGTCAAACCAGAGGAGTTGATATACTCAATGTACTTCTGGATGAGTGTTCAAAAACTGTTTTGGACTTATCAAAATTATCGGGAGTTGCGACTGACGGTGCTCCTTCGATGATTGGTGTCAATTCTGGGCTAGATACTTTGCTGAAAAAGCATCTGCAAGAAAAAAACATAAACGCTGAAGATCTCATGCAGTTTCACTGCACTATACACCAAGAAGCCCTCTGTTCTAAAAAATTGAATTTCAAAATGTCATGAAAGTGGTAGTTTCAACTGTAAATTTCATAAAATCACGAGGACTCAATCACAGGCAATTCAAACAATTCCTTGATGACATCGAAAGCGAATATGGAGATTTACTGTATTATACAGAAGTAAGGTGGCTAAGTCGTGGATTGACACTGGAACGACTTCTAAATTTAATAGAAGGAATTGGAATATTTCTGGCGGAAAACCAAGGGATGTCCCGGAACTTAAAAATCCTGATTGGTTGTGTGATTTGGCTTTTTTAGTTGACATTACAAATCATTTGAATGTCTTGAACACACGGCTTCAAGGCAAAAATCAACTGATATCCCAGCTCTACGCTCATGTATCGTCCTTTCAATGCAAGCTGACACTTTTCAGATCGCAATTGAATTCTGGAAATTACAATAATTTTCCGAATTATAAGAAAATGGCTGAAAAATTCAACAAAACTGCGATTAATTTCAGTTATGTAGAAAAGCTAAATATTTTGATTCAATCTTTTCAAGACAGATTTTCGGAGTTTAAAAAAGTGAAACCTCTGTTGGACATATTCAGCAATCCTTTCACGATTTCAGTTGAAAATGGGCCAGAGTCAATGCAGTTAGAAATTATCGACATTCAAAACGACCAAGATTTACGCAACAAATTCAACGAAGGAGACTTGCTGAACTTTTACCGCTGCATTGATAAAAATACGTACAAAGAGTTGCGCATAAACGCTCTGAAATTTGCCAGCTTATTTGGTTCTACCTATATATGTGAACAAACCTTTTCAATACTAAATAATAATAAAACAAAAAATCGAAACCGCCTTGCAAACGAAAGTTTGGAAGCAGTTTTACGTGTTGCTACAAGTAAATTTGAGCCAAATATAAAAAAGATTGTAAGCACTATGCAGTGCCACGCTTCAAATTAATAAATTCTTTTTCAATTTTAATACAATATTATCAATTCTTTATTGTCTTTAATTACCTATACTTCTGGCGGCCCGCCATCAGTTCATAATTTGCCCGAGTGGCCCCTAGTCTTAATAAGTCTGTGCATCCCTGGAATAGACCCATGTATTAAATAGCTCCTTAGTAGCTGGA
Source organism: Dicycla oo (assembly GCA_948252095.1). Lineage (NCBI taxonomy): Eukaryota > Metazoa > Arthropoda > Insecta > Lepidoptera > Noctuidae > Dicycla > Dicycla oo. The sequence continues at coordinate 134,107 of OX411713.1, forward strand.
TTAGGGAATTTATGCAAATTCACATCGGTTTCTGAAAAAATAGCATACGTGATTACTTACTAGGTATTTACCTTTCGCCTTCACTATTTAGTGAAGCGATACCTACAATTAATTCCCTCGTGGCGTGCTGTGCCTGTCTTATGAAAGATGATACTGACTCAGCAGCCACTTATGGAGTTATGGATAACACACTTACCTAAGCTACTTACACATCTGGGGACGCAACACTTTCTGTTAGACATGATAAACGATAAATTACAAACAGCACAAAACGGTTCATCAGAGTCCTATCTCAATTCCTAGATTTTTATCATCGCAAGCACGAAATCGACATGGCTGGAGAAGCAGAGGCTCAACTCAAAGGACTTGGGCGTAAAAAGCATTTTTAGAGGACAAAAATCTGGAAAATCATATGAAAAAACAAAACACCACACCGACAAAAACAGTCTGCCATGTTTGTTTATTTGACATTTACAGGGTTGCAAACTACTGAAGCTAGCATTTGTAAATTAATTTTCAAGAATCATAAAAATTATTATCGTTACTTTTCGTTGTAATTTTTTTCGACATGTTGAAGCTGAATATTATGGTGAAAATCATGAAAATCGAGTATGTTAGCACTCTGTAACAGCCACAGACTACATGCAAGACACTACGTTAGCAATCGCGCCATCTTACATACCGTAGTAGACCTACTTATACATCATGATCAAATCATAAATATAATGCCACCAAATTGGAATATCAGTTAAATCGTTCGATCGGCAAGACTTTTGGTGTCCAACTTAAATTTGTATACTTAAAAAAGTACAATTCAACTCGCTAACTGATAATAAAGGACATGTTATGAAATGGGCTTGGAACACGGAACATAAAAAACAGTGGAAGTGGTATGCAACAAAATTACTATAGGAACCGCTGTCGCCAAACTCACACAAATAAACCGACAATCATATAATGCACTACAAACAAACAATTCGTCCGATTTGTCGTTTTAATTTTATTCAAAACTAGCGTAAGTCACAGATCCTACATCCAGAAATAAACCTTCATGCTTTATGAATAGGAGTTATTTTTCTTTAGTCCAGAAAGTATTTACAACGTTTTGTAATCTCAAGTCAAACTAGATTCTATTGACGAGTAAATTCCGCTAGTCGATCATAGATGGCAGTATTCTCAGTGGTCGCAATTATAAGTATAATTGCGTTAGCCATAAGGTTGACAATCGCGTCATAGGGCAATATCTATTGCTACTTGACCAGTGCAGTAACACATTGAATTTTGAATTACATATCGTTATCGATAGATACCCGATTTCTTATTTAATTGGAAAAAATAAGTCTTGTTGGTAGTTAAGTAAAACTGTAGGAAGAAAGAAGCAGTATTTTTTTTCTTTCGCTTATATCTCGAAAACGGTGTGTCCTATCGAAAAAATAATGAACATTTTGCCCCCCTTTGCAACGCATAACTCCATAAAACTCTACATGTTGGTAATAATCAATAATAGAAATTTTGAAATTTTTCATATTTTCCATACAAAAGGTGAAAAGTTCCTCCAGTTGAGGTGTCATTTATTTTTTGGCTTTTGCTTTTATCTCGAAAACGGTGTGTCCTAATCGAAAAAAATAATGAAAACTTTTAATCGCGATTAAAAAAAGACATTTAGTTTGATAATCAAATAGGTGAAAAACATCAAATTCAGAATAGCAAAAATTCCATTTTCACTAAAATAAATAGCTTAGTGCCAACTTAGTGCTGTCAAACTATAAAATAATTAAGTTGTGTCACTTTAGTCAATCGTCGTTTGAAAGGAATAAACTAAATTTAGGTGATTTTTTGTCTAGTTTAGAGACATTTGTGACAAGAGAATCGGCACCATTTTCTTTTATCGATAAAACTAACATCCGACCCGACCACATCACTAATTGAGTAGCGAAGTACTTTCGAGAACGAAATAGGGAATGCCAGTGAATACAATCAATCCAAAAGAAACTGTATTTTAATCGTATAAGGTTGATTTTAACTAGAGGTTCTATTACATCATTAGTAAATTGAAATTAAGTAAGATTTTATTAGAAAACAAATAAAATCGTACTTACCGATGGTATGAAACACCTCCATTATTAAGAGTGTTTCTCCTACTATCACTTTTGCACTCCAAAATGGAACAAAACGGCATAGCTACGGAAAAATAAATTTGTCGCGATACTGCAACTCGACGCGATGTTAGAACTCGACTGGGACCATAGTTTACTAAAACAAGAAAAAAATTAGAATCACCATTATTTGATAAATAAATATTTTAAATCCAGATATTTTTTATCGCAATATATTTTTTTTTTTTTTTTTTGTTTTGGCAATTGAGCCGGTGTCGACTATTCTGCCAGCGTCACGTTTAGACGGCGGTCCGTCGGCTTTGCACTTCGTGGTAGATCTACAGATGTTAGTCGCTAAAAACGAGGACACAGGTTAGTACAACATAAATAATCTAAATAACCATTATATATAAAATAAACAGTAAGTACTAAAAATACAATACATATTTAAGTATATAATTATTACGCACCAGCTACAATTTAATATGGTTGTCGTTTATAAAAGTAGTTAAAATTTTTATAATTTTGGGAGAGAAGTGTGATAAAAGGGATTGGAAGTTAGTTGGGAGAGGAATGTTGCATTTGGAAATTTTTTGATACAGGTCGAAGGATTTGGTATTCAAGGAGCAGGAAAAAAAAATATGATCTAAAGTACCTTCCGCAAGACCGCATTCGCACAGGGAACTGTCTCTACTATGGATCTTATTCAAAAACACTGGGCTACAACAATGTCCAAGTCTTAATCAGCAAAGCGATGAAACAGCTCTTTTGGACAGTTTTGGATATTTAAAAAACCAAGGTTTCCGCTGGATGTCTTGCTGTATAGCTGCGTAGTAGACGCCCTTAGCTTTTGAGGTCTTATTCCACGTTTTTGTCCACGAATCGAACAATTTGGGCTTGGCACCATTTCGCAAATCGTAGTTATGAGCTACGTAGTGCTTTCGATCAGCCGGATTAGATGTGGCATACTTTGCTAAGGAATCAGCGCACTCATAGCCAACAATACCCGAGTGACCGGGGATCCAGGCTATCTCGATGTCCAAGCCGTTTTGGGAACATTCAAATAACAAGCTCTTAATTTCTACAACGATTTGGCTATGGATTTTACTATGGAGTTGATTTTGTTTTAAGGCCTGAATACTACTACGTGAATCTGTAAAAATTACTGCTTTTGTTATTTGATGTGATTTGATATAGTAGCTTCTAAAATACCAATACACTCTCCTGTAAAAACTGATACTTCTGGTGGACATTGAAAAAATAAGGCAATTTTTGAATTTTGAAAATATACTGCTACTCCTGTACGATCTGTTGGTGATAATTTTGATGCATCAGTAAAGAAAAAATTCCAGCCTTCCCAGTAACGTTTGACGGCTAACTCAAAGTCGCGTCTTGGGTTTTGGGAATTCTTTGATATACCTAATCCCAAAACGGCTTTTGGTTCGAAGTAAATCGTTTCATATGCGGCGGAAAAGACTGGGAGAATTGGATATTGATAAATAGGCGAAGAGAGGTGTTTAAGCTCTCTGTACCTATTCAACAATAGGGGAACTGATCTATTGTTCCAATAAGGAGAATTATTGAAGGAAAGGTCGATTTGCTCTAAAATTGGTGTTAAAGGATGGGATGAAAGGGAGAATAGTTTAGACAGGAAGCGATCTGCCAAATACTGTCTTCTCAGATATAAGGGTGGTTCTGCGCATTCAACTTGAAGCGCATTTATGGGAGAGGATTTCATGGCTCCAATAACGATTCTCAGGCACTTGGCCTGGACGCCGTCTAATTTCTTGAGCGCTTCTTTGTTGCAAGGCTCTATAAGGAAGCAACAGTAGTCTAATGCGCTCCTGGTCAACGCATTATAGACCAGTTTGAGGGTGTAGGGGTGGGCTCCCCACCACACCCCGGCCAAAGACTTAAGGACCGATACAGAGCGTTCGCATTTTTTGACCGTGTTGAATGGTGAACTCCAGACAATATTGAGTCCAGCGTTACTCCCAGAAACCTAGCCTTATCCTTGACTGGAATTATTTGTCCATCAATGTTTATATCTACTTGGGGAACAGAACGCTTGCGGGTAAAGATGACTGCTGTACTCTTTGGTGCACTTAGAGATAACCCGTGGTCAAGGAGCCATTGGTTTAGTGAAGACAGAGAGACATTCATCGATAGGGCGGCATCCTGAATGGAATTGCCAGTAACCAGTAGCGCAATATCGTGAGCATACTGAAGGATTTTGCAGTCAAAATTTAGAGATGAGTACAAATTCGCTGTATATATGTTGTATAATGGGGGACTAAGAACGGATCCTTGAGGTAACCCTCTCCATACTGTTCTTTGTTCAGAGTCGGCCCCAGGGATTCTCAGTTGTATGACGCGATTGGTAAAAATGTTGCCAATGATTCGACAAATCCTAGCCGGGATTCTCAGCTCGCGCAGCTTTTGCCTGAGAACAGGGAGGAGAACCGAATCATAAGCGGCTGATATGTCCAGGAAGACGGCCAAAACAGACTTGTAGGGTCATACCTACTATATCTTTTATTATTACTCTGCCTACACACCCACCAAACACACTATAGACTCATTCCTGCTGAGGGCCAGCCGGACCGCTGAAGTGAGGACACCTACACTATCAGCAGTGCCCAGACCTTTCCTGAAACCGAACTGAGTCGTCGGAAGCAGCCTCCTGCTCTCCACCAACCACTCTAAACGATTCTTGACTAAATGTTCTAATAGTTTAATTAGTATGGACGATAAAGCGATAGGTCTGTATGAGCAATGATCATTAGGGTCTTTGCCAGGTTTTAAAATCGGAATGACCACTTGAACCTTCCACTCTTTGGGAATATATCCGGAAGTGAAGCAAAAATTAGCCAAGTCCAGGTAGTATTGGTGGGTTTTTGGGCCAGCTTTAGCAATAAAAGAGTAAGGGAATCCATCCACCCCTGGTGCGGAGACCTTGACACGGGATAGCACAGTTTTTAATTCCTCCAAGCTGAATGGCCCGATCGTTAGTTTTGTCCACCTCATTGTTGCCAACACAACTGTCCTCTATACCTGGAACATACGCTGGAGCAATTTTGGAGAAAAACTGGTACCCCAGTTCTTCTGAGAGGTTGTTCGAGGAGGCAGGTACTAAACTACTCCTGAAAAGTTTTATTTTCCGGCATACTACCGAAACCGGAGTGGATGGACTCAGAGAACTGCAATACTTTGACCAACCTTCTCGTTTCTTCTTTTTAAGTACTTTCCTGGATTTAGCTAATATTTGCTTGAAAGCGATGAGGTTATCCAGGTTCATATCACAGTTAACAGTCTCTTCAGTCTCATTCCTGGCCCTGACCATGTCAGTGAATTCCCTATCCCACCATGGCGGAGAAGGAATTTTACCAGATTGGGGTTCTTTGGAAGGGAAGCAATCATCTGCTGTAGAAGAGATGGTGGAGGAAAAGGACAAAAAACATTCCTGGGCATTATTCTCGTTGACTTTTGGAAGGGAATTTACTCTTAGATCTAAAATCTTTGAATATAAATCCCAATCTACTGAGTTTAGCCTATATTTTAAGAGGGGACGGCAGACTTTATTGGGAATATTTTTAGACGGGAATTCAATCATGATGGGGAGAGATCACTTCCATAAGTCATGTCCAAGCGACGCCAGATGAGGAGGCTAGATATATTGGATGAGCAGAACGTCAAGTCAACACAACTATTACTCTGCCCTGGTGCAGATCGGCGTGTGGCACTGCCATCGTTGATGACACAAAGATCAAGATCATCCAATATATCCAGCAAGCCTATGCCAAAGTTATCACAAGTATCTGATCCCCAACGATAATGGTGACAATTAAAATCACCCATAACGAGTATTGTACCTTTAACACTGCTTAACAAATTACTAATTACCGAAAGATGTTCGAGTTGTGGGTGCGCAATATAAAAAGAAAAAATATTTATATCCTCAGCCTTAACAGCAACAACATTTATGTTATCGCCAACAGAGGGTAGAGGAATTGGGGAAAAACATACTTTGCTATTGATGAGCAAAGCACTCCCCCCATATCCATCAGGTCTGTCGCTACGTACATTACCAAAGCATGGTATCCTGAAATTGCTTTCAGGTAAAAGCCATGTCTCAGCAAAGCCGCAGATTGATGGTTTATACTTATTAATTAAAAAGGAAAGATCAGGCTTCCTGGGAGTAATACTCCTCACGTTCCATTGAAGGAATGTCAGAGGATGGAGCATTGTGAATAAAGTTCAAGATCGAGGTCAATTTTAAAGCAACGTGGTCAGGTATCGATTGAGTTGAATTTGTGAGAACAGTCATTAACATGTTTGTAATTAATTCTAAAATATTCTTCGAGTTGTCCTCCTGTCTGTAGTTCATTGGCTCGGCGGCGGCTTCTGTTGGGAAGGCGCAGCCATTTTTGGGGGGGGAAAAAGAGTAATTTTGTGTAAGAGCTTGATGAGCTTGCTAATTATAGCTAGGAGAAAGTGGGGTACGGGGTTTAGGGTTAAGGAAGACCGTTTTACGGTATGACCTTTGGGTAGTAGGTATTGGGCTCGAGGACAGGGATTGGGGTTTATTTATTGTAACCTTGTTACGTGCAGAAGGTTTTGAGACATCGGCATATGATCTGGAAACAGGGGGAAAAACCCGACTTGCCTCCGCATACGAGATCGATTTTTCCGCCATCAAAGCTTTGATGCTCTTCGGTCGGCCCAATTCAGGACAGGCACTATCATTTGCGAAATGGTTCCCAGAGCATGAAATACAAAAACCTAACTCAGGGGTGATTTCACATCCATCACCTGGATGATCTTCACCACACTTAAAACAACGTAGTTTTGACCTGCAGAGCGTACGGGTATGGCCAAACCGACAGCAGTGGTAACATTGTATTGTTGGGTATGTGTACCTTTCGACCGGAAGAGCCGAGTAGAAACAATACACACGCTTGGGTAAAACTTGTCCGTCAAAAGTCACTACAACTGTTTGCGTAGGCCTCCACTCAGCTACACCGGAAGAGGTTACCTTACGGTTCATCCTCCTAGCCTTTACAACAGGACCACATCCTTCTGGGACCTTAATATTTTCAATAATTTCTTCCTCCGACCATTCAGTAGGGATATCCCTAACAATACCCATTCGTGTTATATTAAATTGTGGGATGGAGGCAGTATAATTATGTTGGGTTAGTAAATTATTAATTAGGAAACTGTTTGCATCTTGATGTGAGTTGAATTCAACAGAAACACGGTTTCTACCACGGAACATAAAAAACAGTGGAAGTGGTATGTAACAAAATTACTATAGGAACCGCTGTCGCCAAACTCACACAAATAAACCGATAATCATATAATGCACTACAAACAAACAATTCGTCTGATTTGTCGTTTTAATTTTAGTCAAAACTAGCGTAAGTCACAGATCCTACATCCAGAAATAAACCTTCATGCATTATGAATAGGATTTATTTTGCTTTAGTCCAGAAAGTATTTACAACGTTTTTGTAATCTCAAGTCAAACTAGATTCGATTGACGAGTAAACTCCGCTACTTGACCATAGATGGCAGTATTCTCAGTGATCGCAATTATAAGTCTAATTGCGTTAGTTATAAGGTTGACATTCGCGTGATAGGTCCATAACTATTGCTACTCGATCAAGGCCACACCAGTGCAGTAACACATTGAATTTTGAATTACATTATCGATATCGATAGATACCCGATTTCTTGTTTAAATCGAAAAAATAAGTGTTGTTGGGAGTTAAGTAAAACTGTAAGAAGAATGAAGTAGTGTTTTTTTTTTCTTTTGCTTATATCTCGAAAACGGTGTGTCCTATCGAAAAAATAATGAAAATTTTGCCCCCCTTTGCTGCCCATAACTCCCTAAAACTCTACGCATTGGTAATAATCAATAATAGAAATTTTGACATTTTTCATATTTTCCATACAAAAAATGAAAAGTTCCTCCACTTGAGGTGTCATTTTTTTGCTTTTGCTTATATCTCAAAAACAGTGCGTCCTATCGAAAAAATAATGAAAATTTTGCACCCCTTTGCAACCCGTAACTCCCTAAAACTCTACATGTTGGTAATACTCAATAATAGAAATTTTGAAAATTTTTCATATTTTCTATACAAAAAGTGAAAAGCTCGTCCAGTTGAGGTATTATTTATTTTTAGCTTTTGCTTATGTCTCGAAAACGGTGTGTCCTAATCGAAAAAAATATGAAAACTTTTAATCGCGATTAAAAAAAGACATTTAGTTCGAGAATCAAAATTTTAGATTAAAAACATCAAATTCAGAATAGCAAAATTTCCATTTTCACTAAAATAAATAGCTTAGGGCCAACTTAGTGCTGTCAAACAATAAAATAATTAAGTTGTGTAACTTTAGTCCATCGTCGTTTGACAGGGAATAAACTAAATTTAGATGATTTTTAGTCTAGTGTAGAGACATTTGTGACAAGAGAATCGGCACCATTTTCTTTTATCGATAAAACTAACATCCGACCCGACCACATCACTAATTGAGTAGCGAAGTACTTTCGAGAACGAAATAAGAAATACCAGAGAATACAATCAATCCAAAAGAAACTGTATTTTAATCGTATAAGGTTGATTTTAACTAGAGGTTCTATTACTTCAATCGTAAATTGAAATTAACTAAGATTTTATTAGAAAACAAATAAAATCTTACTTAGCGATGGTACGAAACACCTCCATTTTTAAGAGTTTTTTCCTACTATCATTTTTGCACTCCAAAATGGAACAAAACGGCATAGCTACGGAAAAATAAATTTGTCGCGAGACTGCAACTCGACGCGATGTTAGAACTCGACTGTGACCATAGTTTAAGATCTGTGGGGACCAAGCGAGCGATACAGCGCTTATTTGTGACACGCGTGCCACGCCTACTTAGCACTTCTACTGTTTTTTATGTTCCGTGGTTTCTACCAATTCGTTTGACCCCATCGAGGCGTATGTTACTGACATTATTAATTGTCAAAAACATACCAAACTTGACCGGTTGTAGTACAGTGCCTGATGTCTGATTATCCTTAAGGGAAACGTGAACAATATACGGTGGATTATCCCTGGCCGTATATGAAAGTCTGCCGATTATTTTCTTGGCTATCTTAGGTGGGATATTTGTAGTAGCAGGGGGCGAGACAGCCACTCTATTTCGATTTGGGGTCTCAGTATCCATGGGGTCTTGCGTAAATATTTGGGTGTCATGGGGGCGAGTGACAGTCAAGACAGGGGAAAGATTAAAATGCTGATTAGGGGGGTCAGGATCAGGAGGCTTTTTGGAGTTCATTTTGACGCCTAATGATTAAAAAACGGGACAATCACAAATAAAAAATAAAACTAACCTACACCAAGAATACACATAAACACTAGAATAGTCTCGATCAAGTTTCACACAAAGATTCACTAGAAATCAAAAAAATTCGTAGTACGGACAAAAGCACGTGTTTAGCCTTCACCACTACCAACAATTATCTTATCGCAATATTATTTTTGCACATTGAACACACCTGTCAGTTGTCATTTCACTTAAATTGTCAATTGTCATTGTCATTTTTAGTGTTTATTGTATGCCAATATTATTTGAGTGTTACTTGTTTGTGTGTTAGTTGGTTGATCTCTGAGTCGCTGAGTATTTTGTTTTATTTTGTTTTGTTATAAAATCTATATTTTTAACACAAACTCACACAATCACCCAAAACATCATCGTTACATAATCCCATCATAACATTACATAATGTGCTGCGCCCATTGAGGTAATATGTACTAACGTTAGTACATATTACCTCAATGGGGCCGGCCGGTAAAAGCTAATCATAGATGGCGCTGCCATAGGTAGTGCCCTTGTCATAGACTTTGACCGTATCTATGCTTGCAACAGTGTTTTTATTTTTACGTTTTATGAATTAAAACATATGAAAATAGTGCCTTTAATGATGTATTACACTTGGCGAGTCAGTGAGATAATTAGAGAAAAGTTGAAGAAACCCGGCGCCTCTTTACGAGGAAGGAAAACTGATTAGATCGAAAGGTACGGTGCACCTTTTGGATTCGCTTCTTTAACATAGTCTTTACTAATTATATAAATATAATATATACAAAACTAATTCATTGTCAGTTAACAACAGCTCTGTAGAGAGCAATCTTAAAATATGTGATACTATCTTTTGCCAGCGGCTTCGCCCGCGTGGATGTTGGAATTTATCCTAGGGGAACCGTATATTTTTCCGGGATAAAAAGTAACCTATGTGCTATTCCAGACTATAATCTATCTTTTTGCTAAATTTCATCCAGATCCGTTCAGCCGTTCTGGCGTTATTGAGTAACATCCAAACATCTTCACAAACTTTCACATTTATAATATTAGTAGGATTTGTGTTGCTCACGATATATTTTAGTTATCCATGAATCAGCTGATTCTGAGGATTCTAAATCTTGTCACACATGAATTTCTATATTTGCAGAGACTTTAGCAACAGTACATTCCTCATGGTGACTCTGCAGCGGTACAACATCACCCGAAATGACATTACGCATCTCCGCTCGTCGGGGGACGACACGGAGTATGTGGGACTCCCTGCCAGAGTGGCAGTATACCCACTAAAACTCAGCGGTGTTCCCACATCGCCGTGATGAGAGGGCCATGGGAAACCGGCTCAGCCTTTACTTCCACAACCCTCCCGGCGCATGCCCGCCTAGCTGGCGGGCCCCGCATGCCCCCCAGGTTGGGGGGCTACGGGAATGACCGGGAACACCTGGCCATTCCCGTCCGACACTGGTGGAGGCCTGTGCAATACAGGCAAGGGTGCCCCCGCACCCGTTGCCTGCTGGCCTCCACCTGGGAGGAGTCGGAGATGACTGTCATACTTTTTTTTTTTTTTCCGTGGAGAAATGCTCATGCATACTGCACTACCACGGGGAGATAGTGCAGTTATGTGGGACTCCAACCCACTAAAACTCCACGGTGTCCTCCTCTGCCGCTTGTGGCGGGAACACGGGTACGCGTTAGCACTCACCGCGAACCCGCCGCGGCTGTCCGTCACCGGACCCTCCTCTGGGGAGCAACCCCCATCACCGGCGCACAAGAACATTTAGAGGTCTCTCGTAGGTAAATAAAGGACGGAAGCGTATGAGTACGAATCAAAATGGAATGTATTTATTTGCGGGATGTCGCTACGCCCCCGTAAGGGGGCGCGGCGTGCGGCGTCGGGGCATGGCCCCCCGACCGCGAAAGCCATACGGTGGCCCGTAACCACGGGCCCCTCATTGTGATCGCCGCTGGCGAAAGGATGTTTGGGCGTGCGGCATACACGCCCATGTAGAGAGGTGTCTGAAAATTTGTGTCTGTAGGCACGCCACGACGTTGATGCCCAACGCCGCTTGCTTCACCGTAAATCGGCGGACAACCACTACCGAGTGAGACCCCCACCTACATGGGGGAAGCCCAGCAGATGGCATCCAGCGACAGATTTACGGACTCGACGTTCCTACAGAAGGGGTGTATGGCCCCCCTCACCTCCCCGTTTTCAGGTCGAGCCGAGCCCGGGTGGTGAGAAGGGACCGTGTTCTGAGTGTGTGGGCGGTATTGAGCACCGCCCGGTGTTTACGCGAGTCGCACGCCCGCATAAAAAGAGCCGCGACTACGCGTGTGAGTTGGGTGCCTGTATAGAGGTGAATGTCTGTTGTTTGCTACGTGACACGCCTATATTAACCTAGCACGCGCCACGCAACAGATGCATGTATTTGTTTGGAGTCAGTGTCACAAGTGAGCCGCGTGTAGACTGAGAGCGACTCACTCGGAAGTCCAGTCCGGTGATGGGGTCAGTCGTCCGCAACTAGGTCGCGGGGCAAGGGTCTCCTCGCGTCTGGGGGGCGCGTATGCCAGGGCGCTATCTGCTTGACATGGGGCCAAGCGGATGCGTCGGCACGCGCGAACATCCCCTTCGCGAGGCGCCGCACAAACTCATCCAGGCTCTCAATCCGGAGGTCCCTCTGAATGATGTCGTTCCTCACGAAGCGAGGAGCGTCCACGATGGTCCGCAACGCAAGGTGTTGCTGCGTGCGGAGGAGCTTGCGGTTCGTCTCGCTCGTGAGGGCGAACCATGCAGGGGCGGCGTACGTCAGTATTGGGCGCACGTACAGCTTGTACACGCCCAACTTGACGCGCGCCGGGATGCGGGACGAGAGCACTGGTCGAAGGAGGTTGCGGGCGACCCTACCTTGTGCGACAACATTGCGGACGTGTGACCCCATTGTGAGCCGACGGTCGATGGTGACACCCAGGTACTTGACCCGGGGCGACCACTCGACGTCAGCTCCCTGCAGCTTCAAGGGTGGTGGGAGAGGCGCGGACCCGGTCACCATCGCCTGCGTCTTACCCACGTTGACCGACAGCCGCCACTTGGACAGCCACTCGGGAAGCAGGTTGAGCGCGCGCTGCATCTTGACCGCCGCGTACTTCGCGTTAAGCGAGGTGGTAATGTACGCGGCGTCGTCGGCGTACAGCGCGAGCATCGCGTCCGGAGTGGTGGGGATGTCATCGGTGTAACGCGAGTAACACGCCGGCGACACGCAGCTGCCCTGCGGCACACCGGCGAGTACCGGGCGGGCGCTTGACAGCGCTCCGTCGACCACCACCCTGGAAGTCCTGTTTGAAAGGAAATTAGAGACCACCATTACAACGCGACGGGGCGCGTCCGAGGTGGCTAACTTGTAAATTAGGCCGTCGTGCCACACACGGTCGAAGGCCTTCTCCATGTCGAGGAATACTGCAACCGCGTATTCCTTTTTATTCATCGCCGCCGAGAGGTGGTGCAGTACCCTCGACAGCTGAAGCGTCGTGCTGTGCTCCGCCCGGAACCCGAACTGTTCCGGCCGTGGCGATATATGTGGCTCGAGATGTCGCAGCAGGAGTGCTTCGAACACCTTGGAGATAGTCGGCAGCAGCGTGATTGGCCGATAGCTCTCCGGCTTCAGTATGTTTTTCCCCGCCTTGGGCAGCATAATGACGCGCCCCTCCTTCCACGAAGCGGGAAAGGTCCCCGTGCGCAGTATCCCCGTAAACAGGCGCGCTAGCGCCGCTACCATACGGAACGGCAGGTGGCGCAGCACTGTGTTGGTGATACCGTCGGCACCGGGGGCCTTCTTCGGCTTCGTCCTTAGGATGGCGCGTCTGACTGCCCCAGGCGAGAAAAAGATGGCGTCTTCCTCGGGAGCTATCGGCGTGGCGAAGTAGTCCCCAAGGTGTTTCTCGACCGCTGCGACATGCTCGGTGTCGCTGGTCGGGTTCGGGCAGAACTGACGCTCCAGGTGTTCGGCGAAGACCTCCGCCCGGTCCTCCGCTACATACTTTAGCGCCCCGTCGCTGCTTAGCAGCGGTCGCACCGGGGCTGGGGTGTTCGTCAGCTGGCGGCAAAGTCGGTGCACTGACGGCCAGCTGCCTGTCGCGGCGTCAATGCGTTCCTCCCAGCCCGCGGCGGTGTGAGCCTGGAGCTCGGCGGAATGTATTTATTGCTATAAAACATCGCCTTATATTAACGTCGGGTAGAAGACAATGTGGTGGTGGTACTGACGTATGATACCTAGGAAGCGGTAGACCAATGGGCGATCGGGTCAGGAGCCCGCCGAAGATGACGTAGGAACCGCGCGCGGCGCATGCGCGGCGCGTCATGTAGATACGGTGCCACGGCCTCCAACAGTCAGTGCCTGATGGTCTTCGACCCAGGGATGTTGTCGCTACACGATACGATCGTCAGCGCAGGCGCACAGGCCGCAGAGGTGTCGCATCCGTTGGGAGAGGTGGCGCGGCGCGCGCCGCGCGCCCTGGCGGTCGCTCAGTGCGCTGCGTGCCGTGGCGGCGGCCGGACGAATGATCTTATCTTGTATGATTGTGTAGGTCACTACATTATTCCCCCCTCAGCGAAGCGTACAGGAGGTTTTGATGTCCTGCCGGATTTAGTGACGTAGCTGAAGGTGACAGGTGCCGCATCTGCTTGCTCCTCGTTGCACTGGAATGCGGGCTTCAGCCGATCAACGGATATATTAGATCTTCTGTTCTCCAACTGTACGGTGAAGTACTTATCTGTGCGATTGACTACGCGATACGGACCGTTATAGGTAGGTGTTAACGGTTTGCGCACAGCGTCGTTGCGAACATAAACATATGTTGATTTATACAGGTCGCCGTGAATGAAAACAGCGGTGTTTTTGTTGGCTTCGCGCTGCACCTGTGCCTTTTTCAATGCTTCGCTAAGGTGATTCGTGAAGTGCGATGACGTGTTGCATGTTGTGATAGGTTCACCGTAGAATTCACCAGGCAGGCGTAGTGTTCTCCCAAATAATAATTCCGCGGTACTGGCGCCGGTGTCAATCTTGTATGCGGCGCGAAGACCAAGTAATACAGTGGGCAACTCGTACGTCCAGTTCGTTGTATTTAATCTTGCGGTGAGTGAGGTCTTTAGTGTGCGATGGTAACGTTCCACTAATCCATTTGCTTGGGGATGGTACGCCGTGGTTCGTACGTGCTGGATTCCCATGCGATGCATCAACTTACGGAATAGTTCGGATTCAAACTGTCTGCCTTGGTCTGTTGTTATGGTCGCGGGGCAACCGAATCTTGCAATCCATGTTTCATACAACGTATTTGCGACTTTTTCTGCCGTTATGTCCTCGATTGGTTGAGCTTCCGGCCACTTCGTTGCTCTGTCGATCATCGTAAGTATATAACGACAGTTGTTTGACGTTGGTAAAGGACCGACTAAGTCAATGTGCAGATGACTTAAGCGGTCTACTTGCATGAAACTGGATACTGGCGCCTTGGTGTGGCGATGAACTTTCACTCGCTGGCATTGGTCGCAAGCCCTTGCCCAGTCTGTGACATCTTTCTTAATGGTCAACCAGAAATAACGTGTGGTAGTTAATCTTCTCGTCGCTCTTACGCCGGGGTGATTGAGGTCGTGTATCGCTTGATAAGCTTGCTTCCTGTATTGTGGCGGTAGGTACTGGTGAGGAAATTTTGTTGACATCTCACATGTGACTTGGGTAGTTGAACCGGGCAATGCTATTCGCTTGAATTTCAACCTGTCGCTTTTCATGAGTTGCTTGAGTTCTTCATCTTGTTTTTGAGACTTGCTAACTCGTCATAATTTATCGGTGTTGGACATGAGATTGTGTCCACTCGAGACATGGCGTCGGCGGCACAGTTATCCTTGCCCGATACGTGTTTGATATCGGTGACAAACTGGCTGATATATTCTAAATATCTTGTGCGCCTCGGAGTTTCATCTTTGTAGTTTGCTAGCAGTGCAGTGGTGAGGGGTTTGTGGTCCGTCAATATGGTGACGTCACGGCCTTCTATCATCCGGCGAAAGTGACGTACTGCCACGTAAGTAAGCTCCCTGTCATACGTGCTGTATTTCCTTTGGGCGTCGTCGAACTTCTTGGAAAAAAACCCTAGCGGTCTCCAACGGCCTTGACTTTTCTGCTGTAGTACCGCCCCCGCGCAGGTGTCAGATGCGTCGGTCATGAGCATAAAAGGTAGTGTTGACGATGGGTATGACAACAATACGGCGTTGGTGATGTCGTGTTTGCATCTTTCAAACGCTTGAATTGCTTTCTCACTCCAACTAATTTTTGTCTTGTCTTTTTCTTCGCATCTTTCAGGTAAACATTGAGCTCTTTCTGATACTCGGCGGCATGTGGGATATTCTCACGATAAAAGTTTATCATTCCCAGGAATCGACGTAATTGTTGGACTGTTTCTGGGCGAGGGTATGATTTTATGGCTTCGACCTTCTCATCAGTTGGCTTAATTCCTTTGGTGGTTATAGTGTAGCCCAAAAAGTTGAGTGTTTGTTGGCCAAATGTACACTTAGCTACGTTTAGTTGTAGCCCATGGTCGTTAAGCCTCCTGAATACCTCCTCTAGTTCTCTTCTGTGCTGTTCTTTTGTTTCAGAAGCCAATAAAATGTCGTCGACAAATGGGAAGACAGGGAGTCCTCGTAGAACATTGTCTATGTGTCGTTGAAAAGTTTGCCCAGCGTTGCGCAAACCAAAGCACATCCTCGGAAATTCGAATAACCCGAATGGTGTGATAACAGCAGTCTTCTGAATATCCTCTTCGCGAGTTCTCACCTGATAATGGGCCTTTTTCATGTCGATTATGGAGAAGTATTTTGTAGGTAAGCCCAGCAAGTTGTAGGTAAAATCATGCAATCGCGGAATGGGGTAACGGTCTGGCACGGTCACTGTATTGAGTCGTCTATAATCTCCACAAACTCTGTATTTGCCGTCCTTCTTTAGGACAAGGTGAATTGGACTGGCCCAAGGACTCTTCGACGGCCGACAAATACCTTGCTCAATCATCACGTCAAATTCTGCCTTGGCTGCCTTGTACTTGTGCGGTGGCAGAGGGCGTGATTTCGCATATAATGGCGGGCCGGTAGTCTGTATGTGATGTTCCACTTCGCTGTGACAGAGCTTCAAGTTCGGTCGGGTGATGTCTGGGTACTTTGCGAGCAGATCGTGGTATGGCTGCTGGTCATCCACGGTGTTGATGCTGTAGTCTGAAGTAGACGTTACGCAGCCGACAACGGATAGGCCTGTTTTTTTTGTCCATTAACCTTCGTCCGTGTATATCTACCGTCAGTTGGTGCTTATGTAGGAAATCGGCCCCCAATATCGGTCTGGTCACTTCGGCGACGACGAAATTGCACATAAACGGTCGACGTAGGCCGATATTCAAGGTCATAGTACGTTCCCCATAGGAGGGTATTCGTGAGCCGTTGGCGGCGTAGAGATATTCGGTCGGCGTCGTTTTTTCTCTGCGTACCCTCTTGACGGGTAAAACTGACACGTTCGCGCCGGTATCGATGAGAAAATGCAGACCAGTTACCAGCTCTTTTATGAACAGACGGTGTCGGGTTACGTCGTTGACTTCGGCTCCCGTCGTAGCCAAAGTCGGGACTAGTTTTCCTGGTTCGCATTCATCTTACTTGCAAAGTTACAGGGCCTTTGACAGCGAAACGCTTCCTTGCCGAACTTGCGATGGAAATAGCAAATGGATGAGTCACGATTCGCGGACTTGGATCGAGATCTTGAACGGTATCTGCCTCGCTGCGGTCCACGGTGGTAGTTACGCGATCTGTCCATTTTCAATGCTGCGACCTCTTTCGTAAGTGCCTCGATCATATTAAAAATTCGATCGTTAGGCGATGACGTCGACGGTTGTGACGCGGTGCTAGCATGACTGCAGGAACACACGGAATTGGCCTCTTTCGTCTGCTCACTCATCTTGTCGGCCATCGCCGCTAGCGAGTCTAATTTTGATGCTTCGCTGACCGCCAATACAGCTCTCGTCGAAGAGGGTAGGTGGCTCATCCACAACATTCGGAGGGTTTCATCGGGCATCTTGTCACGGGCTAGATCACGCATACGCCGCAGCAGCTGGGAAGGACGCTGGTCGCCTAGTTCAACCTCGTTGAGCCATTTCTGTAATTGCTTATTCTCTGACTCCTCGTAGACGGATAATAGGCGGGTCTTTAGTGCTTCAAATCTACCCGTTCTTGCCGACGATAATATGATGTCGCTAATTTGTTCAACGTCCACCTTGTCTAGTTGCGCCACAGCAAGTCCAAACTTCGCTTCTTCGCTGAGCTTCTGGTTCGACACCATGGTTTCAAATTGCGCGAACCATAATCTGGGCTTGTCTCGCCAGAATGGAGGTATTCGAGACTTGACGGAGATCATCTCTATATCTTCTTCAGACAGCGTGGTTCGCGGCTCCTGACTTGCGTTGTCCATAACTTTGTTGTATCACGTCGGGGTCACCAATTTAGAGGTCTCTCGTAGGTAAATAAAAGACGGAAGCGTATGAGTACGAATCAAAATGGAATGTATTTATTGCTATGAAACATCGCCTTATATTAACGTCGGGTAGAAGACAATGTGGTGGTGGTACTGACGTATGATACCTAGGAAGCGGTAGACCAATGGGCGATCGGGTCAGGAGCCCGCCGAAGATGACGTAGGAACCGCGCGCGGCGCATGCGCGGCGCGTCATGTAGATACGGTGCCACGGCCTCCAACAGTCAGTGCCTGATGGTCTTCGACGCAGGGATGTTGTCGCTACACGATACGATCGTCAGCGCAGGCGCGAGGCGGAGAGGTGGCGCGACGCGCGCCGCGCGCCCTGGCGGTCGCTCAGTGCGCTGCGTGCCGTGGCGGCGGCCGGACGAATGATCTTATCTTGTATGATTGTGTAGGTCACTACAAACACATTGTGCACCGTGACCACCCCATGGACCAAACCAGCACATGGGCGCCAGACGACCCCGTGTCTAGTCACCCTTGGTCCCCCTGCGACCGGTCAGGTCAGTGGCCCGGCCGACTACCACTTTTCGGCCGCAGAGGATAGGGAGAGCGGCCAACGAAATACCGACACTCCTCCTCCCCTGCGGCCCCACCGCGTCCGCCATCAGACGGTGGCGACCCCGTCAAGGCCGCGGAAGGTAGGCAGAGCGGCGCACCGCAATACCGGCACTCCTCTCCCGCCGCGGCCTCCAACCCTCAGCCGCGATGCCTCCCATACGACATCGCGGCCCGCCTCAGTTGCGATGTCGCCCAAGCGGCACCGTAACCTACCTGTTTGCCGCTACGTCGTCGACTTCCTGGAAAAATCCCTGACGAGCGGCCCCTCCTCGGGTTCCTCTTCGCTTCACCGTGGGTGACCAAGCCACGGCTACTGAGCCCCCCCGCCTCGACAATGCGGGAACCCCCTGGGGGGGATGACTGTCATACTGACGTCTTCTTCGACCCCTCCTCCGCCTTCGGAGCGGTGCCGCGAGAGGGTCTTCCTCCCGCGCGCGCTCCGCCGCCTCTTTCTGGGAGATGACGTGTTCGCAGAAGGAGGCGACTGCCGCCCAGGACCCCTCATCCCCCAGCATGGCGTTGATCAAGCCGGGGAGCGAAAGGTCCGTTCCGATCGCCGCCGTGAGACTGCGGCGCGGCTCGGACCACGACGGGCACACCTCGAGAGTGTGCTGCGCCGTGTCCTCCGCCGCGCCACAGTCGTGACACGACGGCGTCTCCTCCCGCCCGATACGGTGAACGTACGATCCGAAACAACCGTGTCCGGACAGCACCTGCCCCAGGCGGAAGGAGAGGAACCCATGCGACCGCTCGAGCTAGTCTCGCAGGACCGGCCCAATCGCATCGAGGGTTCGGCGGCCGAAGGCTGCGGTGGCGAGGTCCGTCGTCCAATGGACGACGATGGCGTCCCTCGCCTCCCGCTGGACGGCTTCCCGCTCTTCCGGGGCGGGGCGTTCTCCTCTCGCCCTCCGCCCCGCCGTCCATTCATACACTCTGGCGAGCACCCACGCCTCGAGTTCCCAAGGTGGGGTCCCGGCCAGAGCGCATGCTGCCGCGAAGCCCACCGTGCGGTAGGCCCGTGCCACCCGCTGGGCTATGGCCTTTTGGGGCGCCCGCAGGGCGGCGGCGTTCTCCCTCCTTTGGGGGGAGTCCTCCCAGATGGGCGCCCCGTAGAGGGCCATACTCTTTAAGATGCCAGCGTAAAGTTGCCGGCATCGTGCGCTGGGCCCCCCCAGGTTGAGAAGCAGCCACGCCAGTGCGCCCGCGGCCTTCAGCAGGCGCGACGACAGCCCACTAAAATGTGGACCGAAGCGCCACCTGCTGTCAATTACAAAGCCCAGATATTTCATCTGGGCCTTGACCTCGATTCTGACGCCCTCCACGAAGATGTGGGCGTCAGGTAGGGGGCGCTGCCGAGGTCCGTGGAAGAACACGGCCTCGGTCTTGTGCAGCGCCACCGTTAAACCTAGGCGGCGGATCCTCCCCGCGACCAAGGATCCGCCCGCCGAGGCCAAGTTGGCCGCCTCCCTGAAACTCCCCCCCCCCCCCGGGCGGTGAGGAGAGTGTCTTCCGCGTAGCAAACGACACTCGTGCCTCGGAGGAGAGTTCCCCGCAGGAGCCAATCATAGCCGACGTTCCAGAGGAGAGGTCCTATGACTGACCCCTGCGGACCGCCGGCCTCAACGGCGTACCGCCGGACTTGGCCAGTCCTATTTACCAGGAGGATCGCCCGATCCTCCAGGTAGCTGGCCAGCAGACTGCGCAGGTATCGAGGCACTCCGTGGAATCGGAGCGCCTCTAGGATGGTGGAGTGGGGAACGGAGTTGAAGGCGTTGGCTATGCCGAATGACACAGCCAACAATCCGTCCCCTGCCTCCATCGCCTCCTTCGCCTGCCCCTTAAGGCAGGCCAGCGCGTCCACCGTGGAACGCTCAGCCCGAAAACCGAACTGAGCATCCGACAAGTCCGGCCCGATCTCGCGCAAATGGCCCTTTAACACATTCTCTGCTGAATTCTTTATGCAAACGCTTCTTTATGCTACACCCTTACCGACCCTTTTTTTACGATGTTTTCGAAACAATAGAGATGCACAATGAACACACATGTGCGCCGCGCCGCACTCGAAGAAAGTTATGAAAACGCGCGTGTGTGTCTGCCGCACCGAATGTGTTAACCGCGCAGCGATTATCCCCTCGAACATTTTGCCGACCTCATCGAGCAGAACGACGGGCCGGTATGCCGAGGGGAAGTCTGCGGGGCGGCCCTCCTTGCGAAGGAGGCACAACTGCCCCTCCTTCCACGGTTTCGGGAACCTCCCAGAAGCAAGGCATGCGCTGAAGAAGTCCCGAAACCTCTCCTCCATTTGGGTGGCAGCGATCGCCACCACTCTTGCGGGAACGCCGTCGGGGCCTGGAGCTGTCTTCTTGGCGCGGATATGGAAAATCGCCGCGCCAAGTTCCGACTCCGTGACAGGAGGGGGGGCCTCCTCTTCTTCCTCGTCGTCTGGCGGGGCTATAGCTCGTGATGGGCCCATCACTGGCGGGGTGAAGTTGTTGTCCTTGCACGGGAACAGGGACTGAACCACCCGATCCAGAAATGCAGGCTCCGGGGTCTCGGCAACCGGGGGACCAAAGGGGCGCAATTTGTTGCGCGCCGCCTTATATGGTCTCCCGTAGGGGTCGTTGTCGAGACCCTCCAGCAGCTCGGCTCTCGCCGAGTCTCTGGCGGCGGCGATGGCCCGATCGAGGACCGTTTTTGCCTCCATGTATACCTGATAGAGGTGGTCCTCGTCGGCCCGGTCCCATCGACGCCGCCGCCGGCTCCGCGTGTAGGCCCTCCATGCCTCCACACACGCTGCTCGAAGCCCCGCCAGCTCCACCGACCACCAGTACACGGCGCGTTTGGGTAGTGGCCGTCGGCGAGACCGAGGCATGCTAGAGTTGCATACCTCGGTCAGAGACTCCCTCAGTTGCCCCGCTACGGCGTCCACATCCAAGCCGGCGGTAGGCGGCGACAGCCAGTCCTGGATGAACGCCGCCTTCGCCGCTGCCTCCCTGTCCAGGCAGGTTAGGGCCCACCGCGGGAACGGTGATCGCCACGAAAGGGGCTGCATCTCACCGGGGCCACTCGTGGAATGTCGAACCGAATGTAGCGGTGGTCCGACATGGTCTCCACGAGGTCCACCCGCCAGTTCAACACGCGCGCGGCTAACGCAGGGGGGGTCTTTGTAACGTTGATGGCTTTTCTTGAAACTAACTTTTTCTGCAATTTCGAGCTCTAAGACGTCCTTCTCTGAATAAAGCCTGTTTTGAAACAGGCTTTTCTTCCATGGGAACATAGAAGGAATAGCACTTTAAAAAAAATGTGTAGATGTTCTACCCCTGTAAAATAAATAAAACAAATACTTTTAAGGCGAAACACTTAAGTAGCAAGAATCTCTTAAAACATTATTCAGACATCGGACCTGAAGAGAATATTATTTACTGAATTTTTTGTAGTCACTCTCCTTGAAATGTTTTCTACGTAACCTTGATTTGGTTTTTAGGTATAAAATCAACACGTCTTATTGGTTTCAGCCACAGTGTTTTGATTTTAGAGTCCTTTGAAAAATGGTGGTTTCCTGTCTCCGAACAATTGGGTACGTTACACCGCGTCATTTCAATAAAATAAATAAAAAATATATATTATTAGTACAAAAACACCACAGTTTTGGGAGCGATCTACGCTAGCGCCATTTTGACAGTTGCCAACCCCATGGCTGCACCATGTTATATAATTATCCAACAAAACAAACAGCTATAATATTTCTGATAGCTGCGCCGCTGTGCGCGCACGGCACAGATCCGCAGCGGCATCCCTCCGCAGCGCCGGCGTGGGAGTCGGTGGGTGCTGGCGCTGACGGAACGCAACTTCAATATTATATTTGCTAGCCGGTTTTCACTCTTTCTCCCTGTTCGTGTCTTTAATATAGTCAACAAATCCGCACTAAGGATCCCTGGAAACATATTTGAAGCCAAGGCTACTTTAAAGGCATGGCTTCGCAATCTGACCTATGACGAAACAGAAAAAATCTTGTGCCCCTTGACGTAACTAGCTCCTTTGCTACCCCTTCTCTAATTCCCACACACTTACGCACACACACTCAAACTCACGCAAACACACAATTACACAAACACGTACACTCTTTCACCACTCTACTAAGTTATGTTACTGATGTGTTAATTTACGCATGGTCATTTGATTGATATTCTCAGTCGTGTATTTAAATATTTTATGTTAGATTCTGATTTTTATATGTTTATGTCCACTATTATCTTTTTATTTTTATTTTTTTTTAAGTTTAGTTTTATAATCGCTAATTCCTTTATTAATTATTGTTTTGTTCGGCTGTGCTGTGTCATAATGAACGTTCGGCAACTCAATCTGTAATTACTGTAAATATCGGGCCACCAAGATACAGACTATGCCTAGTTTGGGGCCCACGGCTAATTCTACTTTGCATGTTTGTTATTTTCATTGTATTTTCTGTGTTTTCTGTGTCTATTTATAAAAACTTTGAAAATATTCAATATTGTTATTTATCTCATTTTAATTGCCATTTATACTTTCACTGCATGATGCACCGGTCGACGTCATTACGTCAACGCCGGCCGTCGCTGAAAACCAGCGCTGGGGCTCTGTCTCGCATGGGGTCGCGGCATTATGCTGAGCAGAATGTGACGCATATTTTCCCCAAACTTGTTATTTTATTATTTTATTTCTTTGCGTCATGTTTATTGCAAATAAACGTATTCTCTTTGTTAGTTCTTCTTTCTATTTGTTAGTTTTACTCGTTTTGTTAGTTATTTGTGTGTATTATTTCTTATTGTTATTCCTTCCTTATTGTAAAATATGTCTGTTTTAATTGAAAGCAGAAAGTTTAGGAATATAGTACACATTACTTATTGTCTTTAAACCGTTTTTTAACTGTACTTGCACACTACCAAGTCCTTCAGGCCTGACTATTTTTCCATTTGCCACGTTAACTTCAAGCGATTGAGTACACTGAAAGTCCTGCATGACCGCCTTGTAGTTGGTCATGTGGTTGGTCGCCCCACTATCCACATACCAGGAATCACTCTGCAGCTTCACAGATAACGCAGTTAACAATGACTTCTCTGCCTTGGGAGTAAACTTCGGCTTACTTTTAGCTTTCTTTGGGCAATCTTTCATTATATGAGCACTTTTCTTGCAGCGAAAACACTTTGGAGGTTTCTTTACCGACAACGCATTGAGCTCTACATGATCATCACGCTTACCATCGCGTCGCTGCCGCTCCTGTAAAAGCTTAACTTAACCATATCGCTTGTCAACTTTGTATTAGCATTTCCAGAGCCATGATAAAGGGGTCAAAGTCCGGGGTCAAACCGCTCAACATGATTACAGCTAAAAACTCATCATCAAAAGCATTCCCAATGTCTGTAAGCTGCTGCCCAAGTTCAGATATTTTATTTAGGTAGCTCTGCATGCTCTTCGCCTCACTCAGCCTGATACCAAACAGCGTTCTTAATAATCCTAGTCTCCTGCACAAACCTTTATCTTCACAAGCGCGTTGCAAGCTATTCCATGCTTCATATGCGGTCTTCGCATTACGAATGTGTGGCAACGCGGACGGAACGACCGATAAGCAAATTTTAGCCAACGCCTTTTGAAGGCATACAACCAGTGGAAATGAATTTCCACTGGTTGTATGCCTCGCAGCTTCTCAATCTGCAGTCCCATAGAAGCCATGTTCATTGTGTAGAACAACGTAGTCATAACGTGAAAAACTGACTCATGGAGTCATAGTGAACGGTATTCTTGTTTTCTCGCGAAATACGTAGAAATAATTACGTTGCAAAGTACTTACAGCAAACGTTCTGGGCCCATAACCTGATGGATTTAAGGTGAAAAGCAGACAAAACACTAAGATTAAATTTGATTTTAATCTGAGAGAGCGCAGATACATAGTTTCACGTTGACGGCCATTAGCAGAGACTAGAGAAAAATGAGAAAATACCAAAACTTCAAACTCATACTACACCTTAACAGATTGACTTACAAGTGACAACATTGTATTGACAGGCCAGTTGGCGTGGTTGGTTAAGATACCACCTATCATGCCACAGGTCGTGGGTTCGATTCCCATTCAGGACAAACATTTGTGTGCACGAACATGTCTGTTAGTCCTGAGTCTTGGTGTAATTATCTATATAAGTAAGTATTTACAAAAAAAAGTCAAAATCAGTTATTTGGTTTCCATAGTAAGTACAAGCTCTGCTGAGTTTAGGCACAGATGTTTGGGATTAGATGACCGTGTGTGAAAATGTCCCAGGATATTTTTATTATTATCTTTATTTCAATTCTTTACATATGAATTATATTTTTAAACATTAACAGACAGGCCAGTTGGCGTGGTTGGTTAAGATACCACCTATCACGCCGCAGGTCGTGGGTTCGATTCCCATCCAGGACAAACATTTGTGTGCATGAACATGTCTGTTTGTCCTGAGTCTGGGTGTAATTATCTATATAAGTATGTATTTACAAAAAAAAAAGTAGTATATGTAGTATATCAGTTATCTGGTTTCCATAGTACAAGCTCTGCTTAGTTTGGGACCAGATGACCGTGTGTGAAAATGTCCCAGGATATTATTATTATTATTATTATTATTATACAAAAATAGAAATCCACCGGCATGGGGTACATGGTCCAAGCTACCAGTGATTAGGGCCCCAGAGACAGGAACCTCCTCACAATACGCGCCGTATCAAGAAGGACTGCCTTCTGAATCAGGCCCTTCACCCAGCCACCCAACGAGAGCCTCTTGAGATGTTGATCAAGGCTCTTGGCGATAAGGCCATTGACCGTTATGACTATCGGTACAATGATTGCCGAGTCCACATCCCACAAGGCGACAACAACCTCGTGGGCTAAGTCGAGATATTTCAATTGTTTATCCTTCTCAGCCTTCACGAGGTTCTCGTCATGCGGGATAGTGACATCGATTATCATTGTGCGGCGCACTGATCGATCTATTACCACTATATCAGGCTTATTGGCTACAATAAACCTGTCGGTGATAATAGATCGATCCCAGTATAACGTGACATGGTCATTCTCGAGAACAGGGTCGGGCACATACCTGTAATACGGTACCTCAGAGTCCACAAGGCCGTATTTCAGAGCAAGTTGCCTGAAATATGCCAATGGATAATCCTGGCCACTTGGTTATGCCTGTGCAAATACTCGCCGTTAGCCAAACGAGAACACCCAGAAGTAATATGTCTAACTCACCGGGACAATGACATGACCGACATATGTCGATCGTTCCGTCTTTCATTATATACTTCCGGTAGTTATTCGTTAGCATAACTTCATCCATAATCGCACAGACCGAACCTTTGGTTTCCCCAAAGAGGTCACCGAAGCGTAGCGAAGCCACGGACGCTAAGAAGTCTACTTCAGGCCCATGAAGGGCCCGGCAAAAGCGTTTAGAGCTTGCTTAGTACATAACAAAAATATATAACAGTAGTCTTCAATATGCATTCATTCACTAATACCTTATCAAAAGAAATTAAATAAATATAGGTACCAGGTACTATTCAATATCGCATAAAAAAATTAAAATAAAAAATAAAATTTAAAAAAATTAAAAAACACGCCTGCCTTGTCATAAAGTGAATATTTAACTCAATCTGCCTAGCCTTTTCCCAACTATGTTGGGGTCTGCTTCCAGTCTAACCGGATGCAGCTGTATACCAGTATTTTACATGGAGCGACTGCCTATCTGACCTCCACAACCCAGTTACTGGGTAATACGATATCCCTTGGTAAGACTGGTTGTCAGACTTTCGGGCTTCTGACGACCCGTAACGACTGTCAAAGATCCTCGAATGACAGCCGGGACCAACGGCTTAACGTGCTTTCCGAGGCACGGAGGAGTCTCGGTATGAAAAGATGGTCACCCATCCGCAGACCAACCCTGGTAAGCGTAGCTTAACCTGACGGATCGACCCGTGCGGCTGTTATTACTTAGCCACGAGCTTCTCCTCTAAAAAGTGAATATTGAACTAAGAAATTAAAAACAAGCCTAAATGATTTTAGTGTTGAATGGGCACAACTAAATAGATTATAATTATAATGTTTACTGCGCAATGAAACCGCCATTGTGCCGAACAGTGGAAAACTGAAAACCAATATTTTCATTGCAGTCGGGGGATGGTCCCAGTTCTTTACAGGTCCCCATATATTAGGTTGGGGAAAACTTTTCGCATTATAGTATGTATGAACTTGTAATAAAATCTCTTTGGCTACCTATACTATTTGTATCTGGCTGGTTTTGGTATCATTGAAAGTTTAAATTTTAAACTATGTCTATGAAGAGTTCAAACGTTGTTTAGAATGGACTAACCATTTTATTTGCTTTCCTGGGGCCGTGAAAAACATGCAATTAAATGACAATTGCATTGTAAATCAACTGTTTAAAAACCAGACACTATCAAATTGTCCTACCAAAGCGTTTTATTTATCCAATAAAATAATATGGAAACAACTTCACATGCCAAACACTTGGTTGTTCATTGTAAGAGATCGGGTTACGACTTCAATCATTTGTGATGGACAAAGAGAAGAATTGGAACTTCAAAATGTTGGCGTAATACGAATTGCAGATAACTGCGTTATTAAAACAACTAATAACATATTAACTGCCAAAAGAATTGTTTCATTACCGATTGTAACATCATACTCAAAACAAATAGATTTTCCCATTAATACGCACATTGTGTCTAAATCAATGCTAAACATAACCAAAGAAGAAGTCATAGGTAACTCAAAAGAGATTTTTCAGCATCTAATTAATAAAGAAAGTGCGTTACAAACCGAATTAGATAGTACTGTTTGGAGTCAAATTAGTTCTCACACGTACTTAACAAATGCAATATCTTGTATAATCATGTTTTTAATATTTTTGTTTCTAGTTTGCTACGGCCCAGCAATACTGAAATGAATTGGAGTCACAGTGCAGCACAAGACCAGGAGAACAAGTACCGAGACAGCTAACCAACCAGCAAGAGAACCAAACTCACCCGCTGCCAACAAAACATCTACCCAACGAACAACAGGCCAACCAACTATCAGATCGGAACCTATGTACAGTGTACCAAATCAACACGAAACTATTGAGTTATATCAACTGGAGTCCAGGTCCTGAGAGGCGCCAGAATGTTCAACCATGAACAGTAGTTACACGAGCCAGCTACATCATTACAGCGTCAGCGTTAAGATCGACATACATTCGTTCCGCCGGCAACACCGGCACACCGTCAGCACTAAGAAGTGACCTGCTGAGATCTTCGCTTCATCGGCTCGATACACACACAACACACATGTAAATAGGTATCAATGTGTATTGACCACAAAATTTATATATAATTAAGTTAACTACTGTAATAAAGCAGTCATCAAGCTGGAGTCGAGTTTGATTCATCTCCCGTAACTCCTCTCACTGTGGCCAAGACACCTTTAGCCATCATCGGTCCTATGAGTCTGTGGGATCGGCAGTGAGAAAACCATTTCCTGTGTACATTGCACGACGTACACAAACCCCTATTCCTACCCAAATTCCGTCTGTCACCGTAGGTCTCCTTGTGACAGACTTCCCGTACGTAGAACCAACGTAACTTACGTTTGGTGTGGTTTGTATGATAGGCTAGGGCGTTAGGGTAACTAGGGTGCTAGGTAATTGCTATATGGCTAGGTTTAGAGTCAGTAGGGTCTTAGGTATTTCATAGGTACCAGACTCAATTGTTTCTAACGTAGCCGCACTGTACGCATTTGGAATAACGGCCGTACTAAGCTGTAAGTCCCGGTGCGTACAAGAACATAATTCCAAATTCAAATTAGGAAAACGTGTGATTTTTATTTGTTTTTCGTACCGTCAAGATGAGTGAATCTAATGAAGAAATTCGATACATTTTAAAATTTTACTACAAAAAAGGTAAAAATGAAACGCAAGCCGCGAAAAAAATTTGCTATGTTTATGGACCTAGTGTAGTGTCTGTGAGAGTTTTGGTTTAAGCGTTTTCAATCCGGAAATTTTGATGTCAAAGATGCACGTCGCTCTGGTCGCCCTATTACGGATAAAATGGATGCCATTTTTGAAAAAGTTGAGCAAGATCGGCATATCAGTAGTTACGACGTAGCTGAAGAACTGGAAATTGACCACAAAACAGTTTTGGCGCATTTGAAAAAAACTGGGTACACAAAAAAGCTCGACATTTGGGTACCTCACGAGCTCACTGAAAGAAACCTAATGAACCGTGTACTCATTTGTGATTCTTTATTACGACGTAATGAAACCGAACCATTTTTGTAGAAGCTGATAACTGGTGATGAAAAGTGGATCACGTATGACAAGAACGTGCGAAAAAGGTCGTGGTCAACGGCCGGTCAGGCTTCACAGACTGTGGCGAAACCCGGGTTAACTCGCAACAAGGTGATGCTGTGTGTGTGGTGGGATTGGAAGGGCATTATTCATTATGAGCTGTTACCACCAGGCAGGACCATCGATTCTGACCTCTACTGCGAACAACTGATGAGATTAAAGCAAGAAGTTGAGAGAAAGCGGCCGGAATTAATCAACAGAAGGGGTGTGGTTTTTCATCATGATCACGCTAGACCTCACACATCTTTAGCCACTCAGCAAAAATTAAGAGAGTTTGGCTGGGAGGTGTTAATGCATCCGCCGTATAGTCCTGACCTTGCACCTTCAGATTTCCACCTGTTTCGGTCTCTTCAGAATTCTTTAGGCAGTGTCAGGTTAACATCACGAGAGGACTGCCAAAACCACTTGTCGCGGTATTTTGACCAGAAGTCCCAAAATTTATATAGCAATGGGATCATGTCCCTACCTACAAGATGGCAAAAAGTTATCGAACAAAATGCTACCTACATACTTTAGTTAAATGTAAATAAACTATATTAAAAAATGTTTTGAATTTTCTTAAAAAATATGAAGAAACTTTTTCCCCAACCTATTATGTAACGCACTACACGGGTTGAGGACAGCAGCTGAGCACAGGCTCATGTCCAGCCTTGCAAACATAATATGTAACGCACTACATGGGTTGAGGACAGCAGCTGAGAACAGGCTCATGTCCAGCCTTGCAAACATAATATGTAACGCACTACACGGGTTGAGGACAGCAGCTGAGAACAGGCTCATGTCCGGCCTTGTAAACATAATATGTAACGAGTGCGTTACATATTGACCAGAAGTCCCAAAATTTCTATAGCAATGGGATCATGTCCCTACCTACAAGATGGCAAAAAGTTATCGAACAAAATGCTGCCTACATACTTTAGTTAAATGTAAATAAACTATATTAAAAAATGTTTTGAATTTTCTTAAAAAATATGAAGAAACTTTTTCCCCAACCTATTATGTAACGCACTACACGGGTTGAGGACAGCAGCTGAGCACAGGCTCATGTCCAGCCTTGCAAACATAATATGTAACGCACTACACGGGTTGAGGACAGCAGCTGAGAACAGGCTCATGTCCAGCCTTGCAAACATAATATGTAACGCACTACACGGGTTGAGGACAGCAGCTGAGCACAGGCTCATGTCCAGCCTTGCAAACATAATATGTAACGCACTACACGGGTTGAGGACAGCAGCTGAGAACAGGCTCATGTCCAGCCTTGCAAACATAATATGTAACGCACTACACGGGTTGAGGACAGCAGCTGAGAACAGGCTCATGTCCAGCCTTGCAAACATAATATGTAACGCACTACACGGGTTGAGGACAGCAGCTGAGAACAGGCTCATGTCCAGCCTTGCAAACATAATATGTAACGCACTACACGGGTTGAGGACAGCAGCTGAGAACAGGCTCATGTCCAGCCTTGCAAACATAATATGTAACGCACTACACGGGTTGAGGACAGCAGCTGAGAACAGGCTCATGTCCGGCCTTGTAAACATAATATGTAACGAGTGCGTTACATATTGACCAGAAGTCCCAAAATTTCTATAGCAATGGGATCATGTCCCTACCTACAAGATGGCAAAAAGTTATCGAACAAAATGGTACCTACATACTTTAGTTAAATGTAAATAAACTATAATAAAAAATGTTATGAATTCTCTTAAAAAATGCGAAGAAACTTTTTCCCCAACCTATTATATACAGGGTGATTTTTAAAACATGCGACAAAATTTAAGGGGGTGTTCTACCCATCAATATGAACAGCTTTTACTATGGGACCAACTCGGAATTCGCAAAAAAAATTCGACCTTTTTATACAAAATGGTCCAATCGGGTATGTGCTTTTACATGGGAAGGTAATTTTTTTTTTGCGAATTCTTAGTTGGTCCCATAGTAAAAGTTGTTCATATTGATGGGTAGAACACCCCCTTTAATTTTGTCGCATGTTTTAAAAATCACCCTGTATAAATGTACTCTGTGAGGTCCCCCGAATATAAATGTACCTACTCTGTGTCCCCCCACTTCGCTGAAAAGATTGGTTTTCAGTTTTCTACAGTTGTGGTTTTTAATTATTTAGCTTTATACTGGTACAAGTAGTCGAATGTCAGCCAGTGTAACATAAGGTTAAGGTCCATTGCATAGAACTTTTACAGTACCCACCTACCGGCTCACTAGTAGGTACCTACATACCGCCCGCCAGACCAATATATTGCTGAGGATATCTCCTCACTAGTACCTACCGGCTCACAATGTATGAAGAAATGCTTGGTAAGAATTGGCTTTCCAGTCGTAGGTGGAAACAACACTTTGTGGGGCAAAGGTACCGCCGTGTGCGTGTGCCGCCGCAGCCGCTGTCTACTTCCCCAGCTTAGTGGAAAATACAAATGTTTTATTACTGCACCAAATTATACTAGTTTTTATGAAATAAATCTGTGAATAAAAACATGTTGTGTTTTGTAGAAACAACGACACCTGTGAGTGAGTGCGCACACTAACAAGCAGAGCGCGGCGCTCGACACACGCTCGCGTGCGCCTCGATTCACGCGCCTCGCGCCTCCCGCCACCGCACACAGAGGGCGCTCACCGCTACTCTACTGGCGCGGCCACGTCTCGCTCGGACAAGGCAAAAAGTAAAGTAATAATAGAGAGAAAGACTGTGGAGACTTTGTGGTATTTGCATGTATGGAAAGTGCTGCTACCTCTAGTTTAGTGAGTGAATTAAGGCTATAATAATATATACCTACTTATAGGTATGCATACTTACTATAATATGTAGCGAACAAGTCCTCTAACCTATTTATTATACTCTTTGAGCGAGTTTCTGTTATGGTAACAGTCAGGGGAAAAAAAACGTATGGAGTTCAGAAAAATGTCCTTTTATTATTATCAAACATAAATTTTATTAATATTTATTCGTTTTATAATTATTATACTTAATTAAATTAATTTAAGGAATAACATAACACTTTTTCTTGGTTATAATAAAGATAATACCGTACAGTATGGTAATAAACACTTACATAAAACGTCATCACAGCCAAAAATACAATATCTTCTTCGGAGTTCACTCATGTTAATAAAACAACAAAATAACAAACGATAATCAAAGTGGTAACAATATTATGAAATACAAACAAAACAAATCAAATACTTAACAGTAACGAGAAACAATTTTCAACAGAATTGCGCATCAATGTCGGGAAAGTCGGAGTTGACAATGGCGACAATGACATTTATTTGACCAAGACAATATGGCTGCCAAGTTTTTTTTTGCCACTAGACTGCAGACGTCGCTGTCGTCTATGGAAACTGATGACAGTCTTAAGTGTGCCCCCCTGGGACAAGGCAAGACGGCGCTTCGACGTCGGTTTGTTGTCACTCACCGCAGCCTGCAGGGACCTGCAGTGCTATTCTGTACCTACATATCTCACCGTGAAAACTTAGGTGAGGTGAGCGTGGAGTGAGCTGTCAATAGTGTCAATCCCTAGCATCAGGTGGAATGACAGCTCTCTTCAAGCTCACTTCACCTACGTTTTCACGGTGAGTTTTTTACAGAATAGACAGGCTGATTGTTAGATCTGAGACAGACGTGTCACATACATGCTGTGCTGGGAACCTATTCGGCAGACCACGACACTTGCGAGTGCGAGTGGAGTGCTCGTTATAATATTTATTTTTTAAACTTTGAGCGCTACTTCTTCATTAGAAATGTGTTTTCCTTCTCTTTCTTCGTGCCCTACCACTACATAACAGTGAACACTGTGCTTTTGTTTTGTATCATGTTCTTTTTTTTCTAGTTTCACTTTATACATTTTATTTACGTATAATAAGTACCTAGGTATCTATTGATTCCAGAAATAAATGTTTACTCGACACTGTGGTTTCGTAATCCAACTCATTGAATAGGTATACGACGTACAGTGAAGTAGTGCGCCTGTGCGCTACTGACCTGTGGTAATGTGACCACACTGTACGTATAGTCACGCACACGGTACAAATATGGACAGTATTTTATCTTCATAGAAACGGTCGGAATGCGAGTCATACCTACGCGCCTCGACTAAGGCGGCAAACAGTCACGAATGCGCCGCAGTGACGAACGGACGGTGTGATGGTTTTGTAATAAATATTCGATCGTGCGATTTGTGATAAATATTCATTGAAATAAGTACAATTACTTACTTTAATATGGCAGAGAGCAATAATACACTATATTGTGTTGTTTTTGGTTGCTTGAATTCGTTAATAACGCACCCAGAGATAACATTTTTTATATTACCTGGAAACTCCGAGAGATAGACTGTAAACTAGTTTTTATATACCTACTACGTAATTTGTTTCTTTTTAAAAGGTAAGTATTTCGGTTTTTCCACCGAGTAAAATACCTAGATTAATAAATAAATAAGTAGATAGGGTGAAAAAAGTGACACACGAGTGACCTACTCTCGCTCGCATTATAAAAACTAGTAGGTAGTTTCCTAGGCTAGGCTATCTACTTACGTAGGTATGTACTTAGCTACTTACATATATTATTAAGTTAGACGAAATCTCGTTATGAAATGATTATAAGAGCAATAAATGGTAGGTACCTACGTAGTAAGATTTAAGTTCATTATAATTTACTTTATAAGTAAGATTTTGAAGTACGCGATGAGATGGTTGATAATGGCGCCGATTCCCTTGTTCACAAACTAAACTAATTTTAAGTTCAGTGCATCTTTTTCTTTCTATTTCATTAGGAAAGGACGGAAGATAAATATTAGTTTAGTCCTGTCAAATTAGTCAGCGCCTGACGTAAATTATCGTATTTTTAGTAACCAAGTTTTTAATCACGTCTTAACTTGTCTATGGGGTATCTTAATTTGATAGGACTAAACTAATATTTAACGACTGCCCTTTTCTTAATGAAATAGAAAGAAAAAGATGCACTGAATTAAAATTTAGTTTTGATTAAGTAAGGTTTGCCGAGTGGTTCGACATCGGATGTGTGACCACAAGAATTTTGTTATTTCTAGTTGCTCCGTGCTGTAGGTAATGGGGAATAAGCTGAAAAAATATATTATAATTACTCGTCATCTGTTTCTTGCATTTTGGTTGAGTAGGTATGTGAAGTTTGTAAAGATTGGTGTGTGGTAACCTTCGATGGCAGCAGCTCAGACCAATAAAAAAGTATAGACGGAGCCGTCGTAAGCAATCGCGACGAAATAAGTGAGGACTAGTCTCGGCTTTGTGTGCGTAACTCGGTGTAAGATATCGTAGAATTGAGCAAGTGTGCTAGAGAAAAATGTTGCAAGCGTTGTGCTGCGACTCCCAAGTGCGAGAGATATATTTTGGTGAAGTTTTATTATTAGGTAGTGGGTAGTATTGTGTTTTATAGGTCTTAGGTGTATGAAATGAAAGGTAATTTAGTTTAATGAAAGTCATTTATTTTTATATTATGAATAATTTATTAATTTAACAAAACACAAAAGCTTACATAAATTAGAATAACTAATGCCCCTTATGCTGTATCAGATTTTTATATGCATATTTAATTTTGAAGGGAGCCACTCGACATCATTTCTGTTCTCCCGTACAGCTTTAATCTAGTTTTTTTTTTCCACGTTATATCAGCTGGGAACCTAAAAAATATCATAACAAACCTAACTATTATTTTAATATACTTTATAAATACTTATCATACTTAATAAGTAACATACCTAATGTACTCGAAAACTAAATATGCAATAATAAGCTTAAAAACACGGTTGCAACGTGTCTTAACAAAAATCACAACTTCCCTTACTTTTGGGAAAAGATAATGTTTTTAACTTGCAACACTGACACAATAGCGTCTACAATTTGTGTTCCGAGAAATTATGTCAATATTTTTGCGATTTTGTTTAATTTGCACAGGAAATCGGTTACTTACTTGTGAAAAGTAATTTCAGAAGACTTTTTTTGACAATATGACTTGTTTTTGCAGCAGTTTATGACACAGGACAGCATAATTTCGCAATTATTATTTTATCAAAACAACGTCATGCGCTCTCTCTCACCCGCGGCAGACTACCGAGCGGCCGTCTTCATATGACCGAATCGTCTTCATATTACGTTACTCAGTTTATGAGCGCAATGTTCTGTCTATACTTTTTTATTGGTCTGAGGGCAGCAGTTGGTTTTTTTTTTTAAATAAAATATAGGTATAATATTTACAATCACAAAACAAGAAAGAAACTCAAGTAGGTAATGGTGGTAGGTAGGATGAAATTAGAATACTGTAGGCGGGCAGCCCTATCGCGTGTTTACGTACCGCGCCACCGTAGGTACAGTGAGCTGCAAAAGTCCTTGGGTAGTTCGTAAGAAAAATCCTTTGAAGCGAAAAATGACGCCATCTAGTGTAAAATCAGATGCATCGACATCATTGCATTATACTGTTACTAGATGACGTTGCTGTGCTTCAAATTCATATGCTTATTAAAATAATAATACTTGTATTTGTATTTTCTTTTTGTTTCATCGAAATAATTTTTAGTTTCTTTTAAAGAATTTATAAATATCTGATCAGATAGAAATGTTGTCATCGACAATATTACATTATACTTTTAATAGACGGCGCTGCTGTGCTTCATTTGCTTATTTTTGCAGTTTCCTTTTATTTATTCAAACAACGAAATAATTTATAGTTCATATTTGAGAGATGAAGATATTAAATTGAATATCAATATAAAAAATATCTGGTTATCTATGTGTTAATTTTCAAACTTCAGTGGGTAGGTTGAATAGATTTATAAATAATAATTAGTAGGTAGTATAAATAATACTTAGACCAAAGAATTGTAACTAGCTCGATTAATTGTTCGCTAAGTTCATTTCAGTAACCACGTTCAAGCTCCTTTCGTTCATTTTTATTTTTAATCATCATCCATCACTTATTTTTATCAAAATGAGTATAAATTGTAATATAGATCTGGTGAAAAGAGCTGAAATAATTGCTTTGCATAACCAAGGAAGAAACTTGTCAGAAATAGCCAGAGAGATCGGTGTAAACGTAAGTAATTTTATTTTTACTCTTTTAAATATCGAAAAACTCCTATATAAGGTTGGAGTGTAGCTAAAAATTTTTTTAATGGATTTTTTTTTTGCCACCTGCCCCAAAAAAGGTCAAAAATTTTCTAAGTCCCAAAATTTTTTTTAAACAAAAAAAATTGGTTTTTGTTTTCTTCGCTTCTCATAGTGCCCCTAAGCGTATACTCCAACTCCTGCAAATCCGCCCCTAAGACTACCCACTGACCCTATATAATAATCGTTATTGGGTATTATAATATAGATATTTTATTATTTTTTTGCAGAGAAAAACAGTTGTGTTATGGGTACGACGATTTGAAGAAGAGGGTTCTTTGAAAGACCATCAAAGAACTGGTAGACCAAGAGCCATAAACATGTTGCAGCGTCAAGCCATGGTAAGGGAGTACGAAGAAAATGGATTTCTGCGGACGAACTACTACGCTGGTTTATTTGACACAAGTGTTGACACTGTCCGTCGTGCTCTTCATAGTGAAGGGCTGCATTATCGGAGGCATGCTGTGAAACCCTTGCTTACGGAGAATCATAAAAGAGCAAGATTACAGTTTGCTATGGATCACATTAACTTTGACTGGAGTAATGTCATTTTTAGTGATGAAAAAACTTTTAAGTCCAGTGAACACGAACGCTTATGTTTATGGCGTCGAAATAATACGCGATACACAAGTGGTCACGTAGTGCCCAATATGCAATCTGGTCATAATAACAGTCAACATGTGGGGATGGATGAGTGCAGCCGATCCGGGAGAACTAGTCAAAATACCAAGTCGAGCAAATAGTGCAAATTATATAGAAGTGCTGGAGGAGACCATGTTGCCTACGGTTCCGTTACGTCATAATTTTATTTTTTGTTACTAACCATTTGTTATGTCGTTGTGCAATTTTGTAGTTTCTTTTTTAATTTTCTGGCCTCTTGTTTCTTTTTATTGAGGTTATTCAATCCTCTTTCCAATTTTGGAAACGAATACTTAAGCTATGGCTTCAATAAGAACTTATATATAATATTGCAATGTTATTCGGTGATTAATAAAAGGTGATTGTTAAATTTGAATATGAAATTGTAAGAAATAAACATCCATACTTTTTAATAGTGCGTTTTGTTTACCTGCTCTTTTTTCCTTTTGAGTAAATACTCACTTGAATACTATATTACAAATAAACATCCACACCAGTATATAGCATTCTGACCGATTTCTTTTGTTTGAGCATAACTTACAAAAAGTGGTTGTGTTACGTGAGGTTTGAACTCACGACTCACTGTTTCAAACGAACGTATTAGCCTCTAGGCTATCTTGATTCAAGTTTTATTGTTGAAATTATGAACTACAATCAGTTGTTGACGTCTATGATGACGCATGTGTCTATTTTCTACCTAACTAAAAGTCAAGTTTTTTACTTTTTGTGAGATTGCCTTTGGTCACTACTTTGCTGTGGAGAAACCAACAACGCCATCTAGTTTAATTTTAGGAAACTTGAACTTCAACGTGCAAAGGAAAATAGGCGTTAAGGTATCCAACCACTTTAAAATCCGAGTGTACATATTTCAAGGCCATGGGCCGAGTCACTCTACTGGTAGATATTTATACTGTGGTACATTGAAGTATTGTGCCTGTGCGCTACTGACAAGTGATAATGTGACCACACGGTACGTACAGTGCAGTGAAGTAGTGCGCCTGTGCTCGGCTTCACTGCACATAATAAGGCGCTCGTTAGATGCTTCACAATTTTATAGCGTAACGATGTCCACACGTAAAATACTCACAAAATGATACACTGAGCAGATGCTTAGTTTTTTGAGAAAAAAATCCTAAAGTTTCCGGAAAAATTCAGCTTATTTACATGATAACGTTGACATTTTAGCTCCAGAACACTATTACTCATAGAGTTTACCTTAAATAATGTACGAATTTCTCTAGATTTTTTATTTTTTTTGGTTGTTTCGTTTAATGTTCAGACAAAATGACAGCGGATTTTAATGGTTCTTAATATTAATATTGTAGTATTTAACTTCCTTTTATTTTTAAATGTCTACTACCGTAACGAACTCTATTATGAAGCAAATAATTGAATAAATAAGAATTAAATTAAAAATAATGAAGTTTAATTTGTACTCAACATCGTTTGTAACGAAATTACGAAACGTAATCGAATGAAAGTGGCGGCAACGAAAATTTGATAGTTGTCAGTCGTCGGATGTAGTATTTTGTATTTTCAGTCGAGAGCGTATATCGTACTCCTGTCTTTGTAACAACGATTTGATTGACACCATGGTGTCCCCGAACGAAGTCGACGTTTTCGTGTTCGTTATCCCCCGATCCCAAAGTGTTATGTGCCGTGCAAGTGTTGGACTCTAGTGAGGCACTTGTGCGGACTTCGTCGGAGTCCCCGGTTTTGTGTGTTGCGTCGTGTGCCGCCGCTGTTGCTTCATCTTACGAAGTGTTGTCGTGCAAGTGTTGGACTCTAGTGAGGCACTTGTGCGGACTTCGTCGGAGTCCCCGGTTTTGTGTGTTGCGTCGTGTGCCGCCGCTGTTGCTTCATCTTACGAAGTGTTGTCGTGCAAGTGTTGGACTCTAGTGAGGCACTTGTGCGGACTTCGTCGGAGTCCCCGGTTTTGTGTGTTGCGTCGTGTGCCGCCGCTGTTGCTTCATCTTACGAAGTGTTGTCGTGCAAGTGTTGGACTCTAGTGAGGCACTTGTGCGGACTTCGTCGGAGTCCCCGGTTTTGTGTGTTGCGTCGTGTGCCGCCGCTGTTGCTTCATCTTACGAAGTGTTGTCGTGCAAGTGTTGGACTCTAGTGAGGCACTTGTGCGGACTTCGTCGGAGTCCCCGGTTTTGTGTGTTGCGTCGTGTGCCGCCGCTGTTGCTTCGTCTTACGAAGTGTTGTCGTGCAAGTGTTGGACTCTAGTGAGCAAAAGGAAATACAACAGAGGACGTCAAGTGGAAGGCCATTGGGTGTTGGGAACGATTGAGGACGGCAATGATGATTTGCGTGTGGAATTATGAATAATGAAAGATCAGCTGATGCATTAATAATATTCATCATTTTCATTGGTGCCACTTAAAAAAAAACATGTTCGGGAGGGCTCTATTATACATAGACTTTAGAGAGCTTACAACTGTCTTTCCGAACATGGATATACTCATAAAAAAAGTAAACCATAGTGACACAGATAATAGGTTTGTGGCACCAGACGGGACAGACACACAGCGGATTGAGAGTCACTGGCTTGTCATAAAGAGATCCTCCCACAGGTAGAATTATAAAGAAAATTTCGCTGACTGGCTTACACAATTTTCATGTAGGCGGCGAGTAGCCATCAAACATTTAGATTCATTTGAGGAACTACTAAAATGTATGTACATTTATAAAATAGAATAGGTAAGTCTTTAAATTTTTTATTGTTGTGTATTTTCCAGCCGACACTAATTACTTAAAGGGTAAGTATTTGCTACTAAAAAAATAACTTGGCAGCAAAAATATTTCCGCCGACGCACTTTGTGGTTTTCAAATATACAGGGTTATTGGTAAAACACCAACAACTTCTTAAGGAGTCATAGTACTCATCATTATGAATAACTTTTACTATGGGACCAAACCTGAAATCGCAAAAAAATTCAGCTGTTATGCAGTACCTTTTGACGAATTATGCGAACATACATTTACAGAACAGCTGTTTTTTGTTTGCGTTTTCAGGTTTTGTACCTATAGTAAAAGTTGTTCATAATGATGAGTACAATGACCCCTTAAGAGGTTGTTGGTGTTGGTGTGTTGCCCTGTATACTAAAAAGAGTCTATTCTACCCAAAAAAAAGCTACTATAAAATGATATTGCTACACTATGGAGTTTGGGATTGACAAAATGTAAAATTAATTTGATCAGGGCGGGCAAAACTTAAATTCATAATCATAGCTCTTGCATACAGGTGACACCAAAAAAAAAATCGGGTTCGATTCCCGGTTCACTTTCAAAAAATAAAAAATACAGTTTTATGTTCCTACTAAATTGAGGTCATGGTTCTATTCACCGCTTAGCCCTACTACCCATAGTTTTGAATTTAGCCCTAATGTGTGTCATCTGACAACCAGTCTTACCAAAGGGTACCGTATTACCCATTAACTGGGTTGTGGAGGTCAGATAGGCAGTCGCTCCATGTAAAATACTGGTATTCAGCTGCATCCGGTTAGACTGGAAGCCGACCCCAACATAGTTGGGAAAAGGCTAGGCAGATTGATTGTGTGTCATCTGTGCCAGCACACAATCGAGTTCCACTGACAAAATTATATTCCCCCCACTTCCATGCAGCTGACTATTTTTTTGGGTTGAAGATGATCCCAACACCGTCCCATAAGGTTTTGGTGTGATATGAAATTAATTTTTCATAAGTTTTTTTTACAATTTTGACTTTGGACTCTCCCACTATTGGAGCAGCTGACCCTCATGCACTAAGGGGAAACTATTTTTGTTATAATTTTCAGCCAGTATACG
This sequence comes from Dicycla oo, assembly GCA_948252095.1. Classification (NCBI taxonomy): domain Eukaryota; kingdom Metazoa; phylum Arthropoda; class Insecta; order Lepidoptera; family Noctuidae; genus Dicycla; species Dicycla oo. The sequence continues at coordinate 174,673 of OX411713.1, forward strand.
ATTACATGTTCAAAGTAACACCACCGCCCATACTATGAGACTGGTTGTCAGACTTTCACGCTTCTGACGACCCGTAATGACTACTTATCTCCATAGGACTGGTTGTCAGACTTTCGGGCTTCTGACGACCTGTAACGACTAGGTACTTATCTCCATAAGACTGGTTGTCAGACTTTCGCACTTCTGACGACCCGTAACGACTACTTATCTCCAGAAGACTGGTTGTCAGACATTCGGGCTTCTGACGACTACTTATCTCCATAAGATTGGTTGTCAGACATTCGGGCTTCTGACGACCCGTAACGACTAGGTACTTATCTCCATAAGACTGGTTATCAGACTTTCGGGCTTCTCACGACCCGTAACGTCTAGGTACTTATCTCCATAAGACTGGTTGTCAGACATTCGGGCTTCTAACGACCCGTAACGACTACTTATCTCCATAAGACTGGTTGTCATACATTAGGGCTTCTGACGACCCGTAACGATTACTTTCATAAGACTGGTTGTCAGACATTTGGGCTTCTGACGACCCGTAACTTATCTTCATAAGACTGGTTGTCAGAAATTCGGGCTTCTGACGACCCGTAATGACTACTTATCTCCATAAGACTGGTTGTCAGACTTTCGGGCTTCTGACGACCCGTAACTTCTCACCATAAGACTGGTTGTCAGACATTCGGGCTTCTGACGACCCGTAACGACTAGGTACTTATCTCCAAAAGACTGGTTGTCAGACATTCGGGCTTCTGACGACCCGTAACGACTACTTATCTCCACAAGACTGGTTGTCAGACTTTTGGGGTTCTGACGACCCGTAACGACTAGGTACTTATCTCCAAAAGACTGGTTGTCAGACATTCGGGCTTCTGACGACCCGTAACGACTACTTATCTCCATAAGACTGGTTGCCAGACTTTCGGGCTTCTGACGACCCGTAACTTATCTCCATAAGACTGGTAATTCGGGCTTCTGACGACCCGTAACGACTACTTATCTCCATAACACTGGTTGTCAGACATTCGCGCTTCTGACGACCCGTAACGACTACTTATATCCATAACACTGGTTGTCAGACATTCGCGCTTCTGACGACCGGTAACGACTACTTATCTCCATAAGACTGGTTGTCAGACATTCGGGCTTCTGACGACCCGTAACGACTACTTATATCCATAACACTGGTTGTCAGACATTCGCGCTTCTGACGACCGGTAACGACTACTTATCTCCATAAGACTGGTTGTCAGACATTCGCGCTTCTGACGACCCGTAACTACTACTTATATCCATAACACTGGTTGTCAGACATTCGCGCTTCTGACGACCGGTAACGACTACTTATCTCCATAAGACTGGTTGTCAGACATTCGCGCTTCTGACGACCCGTAACGACTACTTATATCCATAACACTGGTTGTCAGACATTCGCGCTTCTGACGACCGGTAACGACTACTTATCTCCATAAGACTGGTTGTCAGACATTCGGGCTTCTGACGACCCGTAACGACAGTATTAATCGGATTGTGACCATTTTACTTTTATTGGCTTACATTTACTTCAACATAAGGAACAGTGCAAGTTTCATCAGACTCGGTCCAGTAGTTTTCATGATAATGGACGAAATTCGTGTATGTGTGACGGCCTAGCTTATTGATACGAGTTCCGGGTGTGGGTGTTGTCAAAAGGAAAATATCTCAAAACCTTGGTCAAATATTCTAGTGCAATATCTGTAAGAAAACTATTAACGACTTATTACAAACAAATATTCTAGTTTTTACTAAAAACTAAAAATTACGAAATAAATAATTATTAAAAAAATATAAGTCGACTTCAAAAAGAAATTAACTCAAAATTATGAAATAACTTTAATTTCAGAAGTCGGTGTGACTTCCGAAATTAAAGTTATTTCATAATTTTGAGTTCATTTCTTTTTGAAGTCGATTTTTATTTTTTTTATTTTTTGTTGTTGAATTATGTGATGTCAGGCCACGGAGCTCGGCGATGCCTTGTAGCTTGTAGGTGGCTGGTGGCACTAAACAGAACACGCAACTCGTAAGTTTAATGGAAATGAAACCACTTGTTTAATGTCTATGATGTTTTATTGTAACATATAGATAGTTGTCTACACATCCACCTTACATAGTGGTCGCGTGGTGCGCCAACTGATATGAGCTCTGTACAGCGCCGGCGCCATCGCGCCTCGCTCCCACATAAATAAAATTCACGTAATAATATATAAACTTAGCCTAGAGCGGGCGCAGCGGCCCGCACGCACATCTATATACACGCAACACTAGTCTGTACACCGCGGCCGCGCCCGCGCACTATTTACAACGAGAGGATATGTGTCAGGAACGGCACGCGCGGCCCGCGTCAGTCACGCGGCGGCGCGCGCGCCAGCAGCGCCAGCGGCTGCAGCGCCGCCGCGTGCAGCGCGTGCGCGTGCGCGTGCGGCGCGTGCGCGAGCGCGTGCGGCGCCAGCGACACGCCGCTGCCGCTCAGCCCGGCGCCGCCCAGCCCGCTCTCGCCCGCCGGCGGGTTGATGCGCTTCTCCTTCTGGCGCCGGTTGCAGAACCACACGCGCACCACCTCCTTCTCCATGCAGAGCGCGTCGGCCAGCGCGGCGATCTCTTCGCTGGTGGGCTTGGGGTTGTGCAGGAAGGCCTTCTCGAGTGCCACGCGCACGCCTGACTCGATGGAGGTGCGCTTCTTGCGGCGCCGGCCCACGGCCTCGGCTAGCCCCGCGCCCAGCGCCGCGCCTGCGCCGCCAGCCGCACCGCCGCCCGCCAGCGACGAGTCCGCGTCCTCCAGCCACTTCTGCAGCAGCGGCTTCAGCTTGCACATGTTCTTGAAGCTCAGGTTTAGCGCTTCGAACCGCGATATCGTGGTCTGCGAGAAGTCGTTGCCGTACAGCTTGCCCATCGCGAGCCCAACGTCACCTTGCGTGAAGCCTGCAGAAGAAAACAATCGTGAGGTTCTGATGCCTATCATCGAGAACTGACTTTGCCAGAGTCCAAGTCGGAAAACGCTTTAAATTAAGCGGTGTGGTGCAGACTCACCGAGTTTGATGCGTCTCTGCTTGAAGGTTTTGGCGAAGTGTTCCAACTCCTCGAGGTCCGCGGTGTCGTCGGCGGTGGGCTCGAGAGCACGCGGCTTGTGCGCGTGCGCGTGCAGCGGCGTGTGCGCGTGCGCGTGCTGCGGCGAGCGCGCGCGGCCTGAGCCCGTGAGCGGCGTGAGGAAGGCACCGGCGCCGGGCGGCGTGTGGCGCGGCGACGGCGACCGGCCGTCTGCAGCACGACACAATCATTACACTCACTGAGCTTGTCTTGTGACGCATTGGCTGAAGTATTGGTCATGAACTGTCCTGCTGACAGTTGGTGTGTTAGCAGGGCAGTTATTTCAGCGAGCGGAGAGTAGTGCACGAACCTTGTATATACTTGTAAGGAGGTGACGTGCCGGTGGCGGAGGGCGGGGCGTGCGGGGCGCCGGCGCGCGCCTGCAGCTGCTGCAGCTGCTGCGCGGCCGCCTGCGCCACCGCCTGCTGCACCTGGCACACACATCGCACGTTACTACTGCTTCACCGAGAGTCCAGCACCTCACAGTCGGTGAACGCGATAGTTTTCGCCGAACAATCGTGCGAACAATTGAGAGCTGTACCTATGTTATGTCATATCTCACCTGAGTGTGCAGCAGTAAGGAGTGCGCACCATGCTGTGTGAGCAGGAGGTGCTGCAGCTGCGCCAGCGCACTGCCGGCGCCTGCCGCGTTCTGTGTACAACGTAACAGATTAGTTGACTTGTCGCAGGCACAGCTGTTTCCGACACAGCAGGTTGAAACCTGTGCAACCTGCCTCCCCACCAGGATGTCCTGGTGTCCTCCTCACCAGGATGTCCTCCTGGTTTCCAACTATGTAGTAGCCAGTCACTAGTCAAGATGTGCTCCTGGTTTCCAACTATGTAGTAGCCAGTCACTAGTCAAGATGTCCTCCTGGTTTGCAACAAAGTAGTAGCCATGCCAATACCCATGGGGTGTACAATATTTATATGTATGTATGTCAATATTATTATTACTACACAATTATTAGGGACAATTTACGTTAATACTCCTGCTAGTACGACTATGATGAGAAAGAGCGGAGCCTTCTAATACAGTCATTGTTTGCTTAAAGGGAGCCTCCAAACACGTTTGAATGTAATTTGTTCCTATTTGTCACAATAAACTATTTTGTATTTGTATTTGTATTGTAATGAGTCAAAAAAAACCCATATTAGAATAAGATAAAATAAAAATAGGTTGAACATATCAATTATTTGTCAACTTTATCAAACATTCATTAGTAAACATACTTATTTCGGTCATACGATTTACATTAATAATAAAAATAAGTAAAAATAAATTAAAAATAAGTTTAACATGTCAAGTTATAGTCAACTTCATACTACATTCAATATTAGACTTAATTATTACGGTCATAATATATATAATTACATTAAATAAGTCAAAACAATTTTAGAAATTCATTAATTGAATAATATGTTTTACATGAGAAATTCTTTTAGCTTTCATTTAAAAACATTTAGTGATGAAATATTCTTGATACAGTTTGGGAGTTTGTTATAGATTTTAACTCCAATACCAAATACACTCAATTTAAATTTGACTGTTCTACATTTAATACCTTTAAGCTCAGTTTTGTATCTCGCCCTTCTCAACGTTTCGTACTCATCTATATCGCGTGTTATCATCATTGCTGCTTCAAATATGTATAATGAAGGTAGGGTTAAGATTTTCAACCTTTTCAAAACTGCTCTACATGAATCAGTCCGTCTAAGTCCGCATATGCTTCAGATGCACTTTTTTTGTACTTTTAGAGCACAGGGAGTGCTCTAAAAGTACAAAAAAAGTGCTGTTTGGTGAATTCCCCCAGAATAGGGTACCATATGCATATGGTATGGAGCCAACATATGCATGGTAAACGCTTAGTAAAGTACTCTCATTTGTAACTTTTCTTAACATGTAGAGGGCATACGAAAACTTTTGAGTTTTTTGCAAACCTGGTCAACCTGTACTTTTCAGTTAAGTGCAGAGTCAATGTGTATTCCAAGAAATTTGGTGGTCTTTACTTCTTTTACAGTTTCATCTTTGTATTGTATTGTATGTTTAGGTTCTTTGGTTTTTTATTAATATTAGCAAAGGAAATGAAACATGTTTTTCCTAAGCTAATTTTAAGATTGTTGACATTTAACCAATTTATGATGAATTCAAGGGAATTATTTACATTAATTTCGTATTTATCTTGATCCTCGTCAGTGAAAATAGCTGTACTGTCATCTACAAATAATAGCTGTACTGTCATCTGCAAATAATATCATGTCATGGTTTATGGGAGGTTATTAATATATATTATGAACAAAAGTGGACCCAGAATGCTTCCTTGAGGCACCCCGTACTTAACCGTTATAGGCTTGGACTGCAATGTTTGTTCATATATCGCACCTTGAAAACAAAAGTGGCGTTATACAAAAATTAAAGTTTTTCTGTATGTCCATTTAAAGCTTTTTTGACGCAGCATTTTGGTCAATATCTTAGCAAATAACTGAAATAAAAGACTGCAATTTGACTTTCTTACTCTAAGTTTTATATATACTGAAAATATGCCAGTAAATTATGGAGTTATTTAGAAAACATACTTTTGATAATGCCACTTTTGTTATCAAGGTGCGATATGTTTATTCATTGTTCGTATCGTGACTGGTCGTCTTGCGGACCTTGGTTTTGTTTTGTTATTAGTAATTTAACTCGTTGTTTATTTTACTTCGATGGTCCTAGTTTATCATTTGTGACTTCGAGTTACGACTACATGTACGGCTATATGTAACTTATGTAAGTGGGCACGCCCTTTATTACTGGAGGCTTTTATTTAGGTATAAAGTTCTGCTTACGTTTTTAGTTTTGTATTTTGTTTCTGCTTGAGTACCTATAGGTTTCGATTTATTTTTTGGTATATTGGCGTGTGCTAGCTTACTTAAGCAAATAATTTAATTTACTGTTTTGTGTTGCGTAATGTACCTAAATTATTATGCGCAGTGTTATATAGATTCAATTTTTTTTAACTGAACAGACAGCTGTGCGGCTGGGGAGTTTGTTGCGCCACTTCTTCTCCCCAGCTAAAGCACTAGGAAGTGGTGAAGTGCGGCCGTTTTGGGGGAATGTCTTATGTAATACTGATGTTCAAAAAGTGCTGATTCTCAGCCTAGTTTGAATAAAAGGCTTTTGATTTTGATATTTTGTTACATTTGATATTCTTGTTGATTGAGTTATTTGAACCCTATTTTTGAGGTATGATTTTATAAGATTTAAAGCATTCCCTCTAACCCCGTATTGTTCTAGTTTATATAATAGGATATTATGGTCAACGTAATCGAATGCTTTTGACATATCCATAAATATTGCAGTTATATGTTGTTTATTGTCCATTCCTATCATTACTTTCTTTAGAAAATTTAAAAGAGCGTCGCTCGTTGATTTGCCTTTACGGAACCCAAATTGCTCATGTGTAAGTATATTATTAGATTCAAAATAGCTATATAAATTATTATAAATTACTCTCTCAAAATTTTTTGCAATAATTGGTATTATCGCTATTGGTCTATTAAACTTCATCTCTTTTCTATCATTCTTTTTAAATAATGGGTTTATGACTGTTATTTTTAGTTTAGAGGGAAATATTCCGTATCCCAAGCATAGATTTATAATCGTGCTGAGCACTGGAGCTATGATATGGGAAACGCGTTTAATTATTTTAGCATTTATATTATCATACCCTATATTATTTGTGTTATTAAGACTTTTTATTATTTGGTCAACTTCGTATTGATTTGTAGGTTTCATGAACATTGAATTGTAATTATTATATGTCAGTGTTTTTGGATAGGTACCATTTTCCTTAGTTGTAGGTTTTATGTCATTTATAAAATAATTATTAAAAGCTTCAGCTATTTCTTCCGGCGTCGTAACTATTTTGTCCTTTACTTTAATTTTCTTAATATCTTCTTTAGGAGTAACAGTTTTATAGTTATTAACTATCTGCCAAGTTGCTTTGGGTTTGTTGGTAGCTGAACTTATATAATAGTTGTTCTGTGCTTGAGTTTTTTTAGTTATAGTTCTTAGCCTTTTCGTGTATTCTTTAAAGTATTTGTTAACTTTCGGATTAGATGTTAACCTATACTTCCAAAGTAGTTGACGTTTTCGTTTAGAGCAAACTCGGATACCGTTACTAAGCCATTTAGGTTTCTTGAGAATAGGTAAGATCTTAACTCGTGTGATAGGGAAACATAGATCATAAAACAGCTTAAATAACTCATAAATTACCTCATACGCCTTTTCAGAGTCATTACTGTTGTAACATTCTATAAAACTAAGGCTTTCAATGCAATTTATAAATTTTCTCACGTTATCTTCACTATAGTCACGTTTAGATTTGAACCAGTGTGCAGTGTGTGATGTGATAACTTTTCTTTACAGGGAACGTTAACATTTGTGCTGTATGATCAGATAGTGAGAGTTCTAGAACTTTAGATTTAGAGCCTCTGATATTATGCGCTATATTGTCGATACAAGTCATGCTACTCAGTCTTGTCGGTTGATTTATTGTTAACTTTAAATTGTAACTCGCTAGTAATTGCTCAAACTGTTGGGAAATGTTACTATCGTCTAACCTGTTAATGTTAAAATCACCACAAATTATAACTCTTTTGTTTGTGAAACATATTTTACTTAATAAGTCCGTTAATCTAGTAAAAAAATAATTCCATACATTCTTTGCCCTTTTCTGGTGGTCGATAAATACATAATATTATGATTTTGTGTTCAATTAGTTCAATACCACTACATTTAAATATATTACAAATACTTACTACTACCAAAACTTTTGGCTTCAGTCACCAGTCTGAATTTATGGCTCGATTTAGTAATAATGCAAGAACCCCCATTTCTATTGTTTCGTGAGAAAGAGTCTCCTAGCGTAAATTTAGGCAGTTTTTGTAGTTTAGCGTCTTCTACAGTCAACATGACTGTTGTGTAATGCAGAGAATATCGAACGAATTGCAGTTGACATTTTCATTTAATGAGTACAAATAAACCGTAAGCTCATCTAACTTAGTAGACCGTTAATGTTTTGATAAAGAATATTCATGTGTTTATAAACGAAAAAAATCACTACTAGCCGGAATATTCTCATTATCAAATTAGGCAACCTGCCTCCCCACCAGGATGTCCTGGTGTCCTCCCCACCAGGATGTCCTCCTGGTTTTCAACTATGTAGTAGCCAGTCACTAGTCAAGATGTCCTACTGGTTTCCAACTATGTAGTAGCCAGTCACTAGTCAAGATGTCCTCCTGGTGTCCAACTATGTAGTAGCCAGTCACTAGTCAAGATGTCCTCCTGGTGTCCAACTATGTAGTAGCCAGTCACTAGTCAAGATGTCCTCCTGGTGTCCAACTATGTAGTAGCCAGTCACTAGTCAAGATGTCCTACTGGTTTCCAACTATGTAGTAGCCAGTCACTAGTCAAGATGTCCTCCTGGTGTCCAACTATGTAGTAGCGCCAGTCACTAATCAAGATGTCCTACTGGTTTCCAACTATGTAGTAGCCAGTCACTAGTCAAGATGTCCTCCTGGTGTCCAACTATGTAGTAGCCAGTCACTAGTCAAGATGTCCTACTGGTTTCCAACTATGTAGTAGCCAGTCACTAGTCAAGATGTCCTCCTGGTGTCCAACTATGTAGTAGCCAGTCACTAGTCAAGATGTCCTACTGGTTTCCAACTATGTAGTAGCCAGTCCCTAGTCAAGATGTCCTCCTGGTTTCCAACTATGTAGTAGCCAGTCACTAGTCAAGATGTCCTACTGGTTTCCAACTATGTAGTAGCCATTTCCTAGTCAAGATGTCCTACTGGTTTCCAACTATGTAGTAGCCAGTCACTAGTCAAGATGTCCTACTGGTTTCCAACTATGTAGTAGCCAGTCCCTAGTCAAGATGTCCTACTGGTTTCCAACTATGTAGTAGCCAGTCACTAGTCAAGATGTCCTACTGGTTTCCAACTATGTAGTAGCCAGTCCCTAGTCAAGATGTCCTACTGGTTTCCAACTATGTAGTAGCCAGTCACTAGTCAAGATGTCCTACTGGTTTCCAACTATGTAGTAGCCAGTCACTAGTCAAGATGTCCTCCTGGTGTCCAACTATGTAGTAGCCAGTCACTAGTCAAGATGTCCTACTGGTTTCCAACTATGTAGTAGCCAGTCACTAGTCAAGATGTCCTCCTGGTGTCCAACTATGTAGTAGCCAGTCACTAGTCAAGATGTCCTACTGGTTTCCAACTATGTAGTAGCCAGTCACTAGTCAAGATGTCCTCCTGGTGTCCAACTATGTAGTAGCCAGTCACTAGTCAAGATGTCCTACTGGTTTCCAACTATGTAGTAGCCAGTCCCTAGTCAAGATGTCCTCCTGGTTTCCAACTATGTAGTAGCCAGTCCCTAGTCAAGATGTCCTACTGGTTTCCAACTATGTAGTAGCCAGTCACTAGTCAAGATGTCCTCCTGGTTTCCAACTATGTAGTAGCCAGTCCCTAGTCAAGATGTCCTACTGGTTTCCAACTATGTAGTAGCCAGTCACTAGTCAAGATGTCCTACTGGTTTCCAACTATGTAGTAGCCAGTCACTAGTCAAGATGTCCTACTGGTTTCCAACTATGTAGTAGCCAGTCCCTAGTCAAGATGTCCTACTGGTTTCCAACTATGTAGTAGCCAGTCCCTAGTCAAGATGTCCTACTGGTTTCCAACTATGTAGTAGCCAGTCCCTAGTCAAGATGTCCTACTGGTTTCCAACTATGTAGTAGACAGTCACTAGTCAAGATGTCCTACTGGTGTCCAACTATGTAGTAGCGCCAGTCACTAATCAAGATGTCCTACTGGTTTCCAACTATGTAGTAGCCAGTCACTAGTCAAGATGTCCTCCTGGTGTCCAACTATGTAGTAGCCAGTCACTAGTCAAGATGTCCTACTGGTTTCCAACTATGTAGTAGCCAGTCACTAGTCAAGATGTCCTCCTGGTGTCCAACTATGTAGTAGCCAGTCACTAGTCAAGATGTCCTACTGGTTTCCAACTATGTAGTAGCCAGTCCCTAGTCAAGATGTCCTCCTGGTTTCCAACTATGTAGTAGCCAGTCACTAGTCAAGATGTCCTACTGGTTTCCAACTATGTAGTAGCCAGTCCCTAGTCAAGATGTCCTACTGGTTTCCAACTATGTAGTAGCCAGTCCCTAGTCAAGATGTCCTACTGGTTTCCAACTATGTAGTAGCCAGTCACTAGTCAAGATGTCCTACTGGTTTCCAACTATGTAGTAGCCAGTCCCTAGTCAAGATGTCCTACTGGTTTCCAACTATGTAGTAGCCAGTCACTAGTCAAGATGTCCTACTGGTTTCCAACTATGTAGTAGCCAGTCACTAGTCAAGATGTCCTACTGGTTTCCAACTATGTAGTAGCCAGTCCCTAGTCAAGATGTCCTACTGGTTTCCAACTATGTAGTAGCCAGTCCCTAGTCAAGATGTCCTACTGGTTTCCAACTATGTAGTAGCCAGTCCCTAGTCAAGATGTCCTACTGGTTTCCAACTATGTAGTAGCCAGTCACTAGTCAAGATGTCCTACTGGTTTCCAACTATGTAGTAGCCAGTCCCTAGTCAAGATGTCCTACTGGTTTCCAACTATGTAGTAGCCAGTCACTAGTCAAGATGTCCTACTGGTTTCCAACTATGTAGTAGCCAGTCACTAGTCAAGATGTCCTACTGGTTTCCAACTATGTAGTAGCCAGTCCCTAGTCAAGATGTCCTACTGGTTTCCAACTATGTAGTAGCCAGTCCCTAGTCAAGATGTCCTACTGGTTTCCAACTATGTAGTAGCCAGTCCCTAGTCAAGATGTCCTACTGGTTTCCAACTATGTAGTAGCCAGTCCCTAGTCAAGATGTCCTACTGGTTTCCAACTATGTAGTAGCCAGTCACTAGTCAAGATGTCCTACTGGTTTCCAACTATGTAGTAGCCAGTCACTAGTCAAGATGTCCTACTGGTTTCCAACTATGTAGTAGCCAGTCCCTAGTCAAGATGTCCTACTGGTTTCCAACTATGTAGTAGCCAGTCACTAGTTAAGATGTCCTCCTGGTGTCCAACTATGTAGTAGCCAGTCACTAGTCAAGATGTCCTCCTGGTGTCCAACTATGTAGTAGCCAGTCCCTAGTCAAGATGTCCTACTGGTTTCCAACTATGTAGTAGCCAGTCCCTAGTCAAGATGTCCTACTGGTTTCCAACTATGTAGTAGACAGTCACTAGTCAAGATGTCCTACTGGTTTCCAACTATGTAGTAGACAGTCACTAGTCAAGATGTCCTACTGGTTTCCAACTATGTAGTAGCCAGTCCCTAGTCAAGATGTCCTACTGGTTTCCAACTATGTAGTAGCCAGTCACTAGTTAAGATGTCCTCCTGGTGTCCAACTATGTAGTAGCCAGTCACTAGTTAAGATGTCCTCCTGGTGTCCAACTATATAGTAGCCAGTCACTAGTCAAGATGTCCTCCTGGTTTCCAACTATGTAGTAGCCAGTCACTAGTCAAGATGTCCTCCTGGTGTCCAACTATGTAGTAGCCAGTCACTAGTCAAGATGTCCTACTGGTTTCCAACTATGTAGTAGCCAGTCCCTAGTCAAGATGTCCTCCTGGTTTCCAACTATGTAGTAGCCAGTCACTAGTCAAGATGTCCTACTGGTTTCCAACTATGTAGTAGCCAGTCACTAGTCAAGATGTCCTACTGGTTTCCAACTATGTAGTAGCCAGTCCCTAGTCAAGATGTCCTCCTGGTGTCCAACTATGTAGTAGCCAGTCCCTAGTCAAGATGTCCTCCTGGTGTCCAACTATGTAGTAGCCAGTCACTAGTTAAGATGTCCTCCTGGTGTCCAACTATGTAGTAGCCAGTCACTAGTCAAGATGTCCTCCTGGTTTCCAACTATGTAGTAGCCAGTCACTAGTCAAGATGTCCTCCTGGTGTCCAACTATGTAGTAGCCAGTCACTAGTCAAGATGTCCTCCTGGTGTCCAACTATGTAGTAGCCAGTCACTAGTCAAGATGTCCTCCTGGTGTCCAACTATGTAGTAGCCAGTCACTAGTCAAGATGTCCTCCTGGTGTCCAACTATGTAGTAGCCAGTCACTAGTCAAGATGTCCTACTGGTTTCCAACTATGTAGTAGCCAGTCCCTAGTCAAGATGTCCTACTGGTTTCCAACTATGTAGTAGCCAGTCACTAGTCAAGATGTCCTCCTGGTGTCCAACTATGTAGTAGCCAGTCACTAGTCAAGATGTCCTACTGGTTTCCAACTATGTAGTAGCCAGTCCCTAGTCAAGATGTCCTCCTGGTGTCCAACTATGTAGTAGCCAGTCCCTAGTCAAGATGTCCTCCTGGTGTCCAACTATGTAGTAGCCAGTCACTAGTTAAGATGTCCTCCTGGTGTCCAACTATGTAGTAGCCAGTCACTAGTCAAGATGTCCTCCTGGTGTCCAACTATGTAGTAGCCAGTCACTAGTCAAGATGTCCTACTGGTTTCCAACTATGTAGTAGCCAGTCCCTAGTCAAGATGTCCTACTGGTTTCCAACTATGTAGTAGCCAGTCACTAGTCAAGATGTCCTGCTGGTTTCCAACTATGTAGTAGCCAGTCACTAGTCAAGTTTTTGAAATGTTGAAAGGCAGCGAGTCACACAGGACTTGTGGGGGGCCGGGGGCGTGGGTCTTTTTTCTGTAGCCAGTTCTACGCACTGAATGTGTGGCCTTCTGTGCAACCGTGTAGTCGACAAGGATGCCAACCCAACGTTGGGAGGCTGGAATATTATGAAGGTACTCACGAAGACGGCGGCTGTGGCGGCGGCAGCGCTGGTGACGTGCGGCGGGTGCGTGGGGTGCGCGGGGTGCGCAGGGTGCGGTAGCGGGGCGGAGGGCGCGCGCGGGGGGGATGGGTGCCGCTCGTCGCCGCTGAGCTCGCCCTCGCCGCTCGCCGAGCCGTCTGCAAGCAACACATATGACACACATATCTATCTGTATATCTGTACGATCGATAAAAATACTACCTGTGTAAATATCGCCTAAACTGACTTAAATTTAGCTCAAAGGGCAAATTTTTGCTCGATAAAATTCGTTCTAGATTTTCAATCTTAAAAAAGAAAGAAGAAGGGTGGCAATTACTCCAAAGTAGTTTTAAAGACTTATGCGGAGCTTCAGCTATCGAAAGCAATACAAATAATAAATATTTTTTGAACATTATTTGGAGAAATCGGTGTTCGAACATGGTAGGTAGGTACTCAATTTGATCATACTTCGTAGTACTATTGTATATGTTTCCGTTTGGAGTAATACATTTGTCTAACGTACTTCCTCGCATGTTGCATCTGATTAAGTAATACATTTTTCTAACTTACTTCCTCGCATGTTGCATCTGATTAAGCTGTGGCACACGTATCTACTTGTCAAGACAATTCCACCGAGAGCCCACACGATGGCGCGCGGCGTTTTTCTTTTTTAGTTGAGGAGTTTCAATGGCCACCTTCTGGCTGCATCATCATGAAAGTTAAATGTGTATGTCGAATTTCAGCTTATTCGGATGCAAGAAAGTACATGAAAAATGTATTACTTCAAATGGAAACACATATAGTACTACGAAGTATGAAAAAATTGAGGACTCCGATTTCTCCAAATAATGTCCTTAAAAGTAGTTATTATTTGTATTGCATTCGAAAACACGGGTCGCGGAAGTTTTTGAAACTACTTTACTAAACTACTCTTATTTTTTTTTTTTAGAGAATGAAAATCTAGAACGTACTTTATCGAGCGAAATTTTTCCCTTTGAGCTAAATTTAAGTAACTTTGGTTTGTTTAGACAGGTAATATTTTTATCGATCGTAGACCATAATTTAAACATTTACCTATAATAAAAATATATTTGCAAAAAATGCGACACAGTATAACGTAACGAATAGCCGGTACATTAGTTTGTCACAAGATACGGTGTAACGTAACTAATAGCCGGGGCATTAGCTAGTCACAAGATACAATTTATAGACTAGACAGTACAGGGGATCAGTAAGAAGCACAAAGACAGTTTCAGTTTTGGGTGGCAGGAACCAGGTCTGCAGCAGTGACGCGCGCAGAAATAGGATCCGTAAATATCACCCCAACACCCGTTGACGGCGACTAAGTCACTCCCATAGAGGAACGTTAGAGGTCCCTCTTGTGGTGTGATGTCACGTACATCAGCACGTCACGTATAGCACATAGTTTAAGATAGATAAGGTATGTTTATTAGTTTATTGGAATAGTATCACGCACGCACTATGTATATATACACTAATAATTAAAGGGACAACACTTTTCAGTGGTGTCATGGAGAAGTACACATCGTAGTGTTTATTCAACCCCTCTCCACATCGCAATCTGTTCAATAGAGAAAGAGGAGTGTCCGAGGAGGACAATAGAGAGGGAGACAGGGCTCAAGCCATCCCACTAGAGGGTCTAGAGGTTAAGTTCTTAGAGAGCTCCTCATTTATCTGAAGCGCCTACTTGGTCTGTTCTCCGGAATCCACTGGATAGATAATACTTGTTGAGGTAGGTTTCACTATTGGTTTATTTATTGTTGATGCTCTGAGAGACTGCCAGAGATGCACTGCTAGGAACAGACAGCTGAACAATGACTCTTGACATAGAGTGACGGCCCTTTTTATACGCGCCTGTCAAATATTCTAGAAATACAAATCGCTGCTTTGCATGAATACCCGCACAAACTGCCGACTATGCCGTTATGAATGTGAGTCTTACTGACCGTGAAATAAGGACTATTTTGCATTTGGCTGTGTTTTGTTTTGTGCGGGTATTCATGCAAAGCAGCGAAATATTAAATATTTTAAAGATACGTCAGACTCATCTAGAGTAACAAAAACGGGCCAGTGACATTTCAAATGAGAACTTGACCTTGAAGACATGGCTTGCTTCCAATGATGACTTTGACTTATAAAATCTGACAAATGACATTAGACAATATTAAAATATTCAAAAGTTTTTTAAATGAGTGAGAATGTAAAAGGCATGAATTATTATCAATGATACGGTACCCCGTATCATTTTCGTTTTCGTTTCCATTGGAAATAGTGTTTCTGAAATGTGGGAGTATATAAAATGTAAGTATAGTGAAAGATAAATGATCTGAAAACGTGTGGTATAAAAAGCGAAATACCACAACAGAAAGAGAAAAATAATAAAAAAGTCGGAAGTCTAGTGAGAATTTCCCTAAAAATATTAAAAACCGTGTAGCTCCTAAACTATAAATAATAATCGCTGAACAAACATGGGGATGTTTCGGGAAGCCATTGGAGAGAGATTTTTAAAATTTGGCTTTGAACCTCGTTTCGCCAGGCATCCTGTATATAAAATTTGGCTTTAAACCTCGTTTCACCAGGCATTTTGTAAAATTTTGAGGAGGTGATTTAAGAAAATTTATCGTTATTTACGGTATACAGTATACAAGCTCGGAAGGTGTACAGGCTCGCAAGGTATACAGGCTCGCAAGGTACACAGGCTCGCAAGGTACACAGGCTCGCAAGATATACAGGCTCGCAAGGTACACAGGCTCGCAAGGTATACAGGCTCGCAATGTACATAGGCTTGCAAGGTATACAGGCTCGCAAGATATACAGGCTCGCAAGATATACAGGCTCGCAAGGTACACAGGCTCGCAAGGTATACAGGCTCGCAATGTACATAGGCTTGCAAGGTATACAGGCTCGCAAGATATACAGGCTCGCAAGATATACAGGCTCGCAAGGTACACAGGCTCGCAAGGTATACAGGCTCGCAAGATATACAGGCTCGCAAGGTACACAGGCTCGCAAGGTATACAGGCTCGCAAGGTACACAGGCTCGCAAGGTATACAGGCTCGCAAGGTACACAGGCTCGCAAGGTATACAGGCTCGCAAGGTATACAGGCTCGCAAGGTATACAGGCTCGCAAGGTATACAGGCACGCAAGGTGTACAGGCTCACAAGGTACACAGGCTCGCAAGGTATACAGGCTCGCAGGGTATACAGGCTCGCAAGGTATACAGGCTCGCAAGGTATACAGGCTCGCAAGGTATACAGGCTCGCAAGATATACAGGCTCGCAAGGTACACAGGCTCGCAAGGTATACAGGTTCGCAAGGTATACAGGCTCGCAAGGTATACAGGCTCGCAAGGTATACAGGCTCGCAAGGTATACAGGCTCGCAAGGTATACAGGCTCGCAAGGTATACAGGCTCGCAAGGTATACAGGCTCGCAAGGTATACAGGCTCACAAGGTACACAGGCTCGCAAGGTATACAGGCTCGCAAGGTATACAGGCTCACAAGGTACACAGGCTCGCAAGGTATACAGGCTCGCAAGGTATACAGGCTCGCAAGGTGCAAGGGCTCGCAAGGTATACAGGCTCACAAGGTAACTTGTGGGAACAACGTTCACGAACATGAGGCGAGTACTTCAGTATGTGCTCGCTCAGGCAACTTGTGGGGCCAACGTTCATGAACATGACGCGAGTACTTCAGTATGTGCTCGCTCAGGCAACTTGTGCGGACAACGTTCATTAACATGACGCGAGTACTTCAGTATGTGCTCGCTCAGGCAACTTGTGGGGACAAAGTTCATGAACATGTCGCGAGTACTTCAGTATGTGCTCGCTCAGGCAACTTGTGGGGACAACGTTCATGAACATGACGCGAGTACTTCAGTATGTGCTCGCTCAGGCAACTTGTGGGGACAACGTTCATGAACATGACGCGAGTACTTCAGTATGTGCTCGCTCAGGCAACTTGTGGGGACATCGTTCATGAACATGACGCGAGTACTTCAGTATGTGCTCGCTCAGGCAACTTGTGGGGACAACGTTCATGAACATGACGCGAGTACTTCAGTATGTGCTCGCTCAGGCAACTTGTGGGGACAACGTTCATGAACATGACGCGAGTACTTCAGTATGTGTTCGCTCAGGCAACTTGTGGGGACAACGTTCATGAACATGACGCGAGTACTTCAGTATGTGCTCGCTCAGGCAACTTGTGGGGACAACGTTCATGAACATGACGCGAGTACTTCAGTATGTGTTCGCTCAGGCAACTTGTGGGGACAACGTTCATGAACATGACGCGAGTACTTCATTATGTGCTCGCTCAGGCAACTTGTGGGGACAACGTTCATGAACATGACGCGAGTACTTCATTATGTGCTCGCTCAGGCAACTTGTGGGGACAACGTTCATGAACATGACGCGAGTACTTCAGTATGTGCTCGCTCAGGCAACTTGTGGGGACAACGTTCATGAACATGACGCGAGTACTTCAGTATGTGCTCGCTCAGGCAACTTGTGGGGACAACGTTCATGAACATGACGCGAGTACTTCAGTATGTATTCGCTCAGGCAACTTGTGGGGACAACGTTCATGAACATGACGCGAGTACTTCAGTATGTGCTCGCTCAGGCAACTTGTGAGGACAACGTTCATGAACATGACGCGAGTACTTCAGTATGTGCTCGCTCAGGCAACTTGTGGGGACAACGTTCATGAACATGACGCGAGTACTTCAGTATGTGCTCGCTCAGGCAACTTGTGGGGACAACGTTCATGAACATGACGCGAGTACTTCAGTATGTGCTCGCTCAGGCAACTTGTGGGGACAACTGCAACGCTCGCAAGAGACGCAACCAGGTGGCAACCAGAGAATACGGATATGGTCACAACATTTGTTATAACGATATTATCGTGTCCACTAACACGTCGAGGGCAGGCGGCGCCGGATGTTGTATGTAGATGTGTGTCATACGTCATCGCGGTGACGTGTCTTTTATACGAAACGTGTGCGCTACCAACTATTGCTATTGGCGGTGCACCACTGGATCACTCTACCTCACCTCACCTCACCACTACACTCTTTGCAAGAGAGCACCAAACTAACACCAGCGCGCGCTACCAACTATTGCTATTGGCGGTGCACCACTGGATCACTCTATCTCACCTCACCTCACCAATACACTCCTTGCAAGAGAGCACCAAACTAACACCAGCGCGCGCTACCAACTATTGCTATTGGCGGTGCACCACTGGATCACTCTATCTCACCTCACCTCACCAATACACTCTTTGCAAGAGAGCACCAAACTAACACCAGCGCGCGCTACCAACTGTTGCTATTGGCGGTGCACTACTGGATCACTCTACCTCACCTCACCTCACCACTACACTCTTTGCAAGAGAGCACCAAACTAACACCAGCGCGCGCTACCAACTATTGCTATTGGCGGTGCACCACTGGATCACTCTATCTCACCTCACCTCACCAATACACTCTTTGCAAGAGAGCACCAAACTAACACCAGCGCGCGCTACCAACTATTGCTATTGGCGGTGCACCACTGGATCACTCTATCTCACCTCACCTCACCAATACACTCCTTGCAAGAGAGCACCAAACTAACACCAGCGCGCGCTACCAACTATTGCTATTGGCGGTGCACCACTGGATCACTCTATCTCACCTCACCTCACCAATACACTCTTTGCAAGAGAGCACCAAACTAACACCAGCGCGCGCTACCAACTGTTGCTATTGGCGGTGCACCACTGGATCACTCTATCTCACCTCACCTCACCAATACACTCCTTGCAAGAGAGCACCAAACTAACACCAGCGCGCGCTACCAACTATTGCTATTGGCGGTGCACCACTGGATCACTCTATCTCACCTCACCTCACCAATACACTCTTTGCAAGAGAGCACCAAACTAACACCAGCGCGCGCTACCAACTGTTGCTATTGGCGGTGCACTACTGGATCACTCTACCTCACCTCACCTCACCACTACACTCTTTGCAAGAGAGCACCAAACTAACACTAGTGCGCGCTACCAACTATTGCTATTGGCGGTGCACCACTGGATCACTCTACCTCACCTCACCTCACCAATACACTCTTTGCAAGAGAGCACCAAACTAACACCAGCGCGCGCTACCAACTGTTGCTATTGGCGGTGCACTACTGGATCACTCTACCTCACCTCACCTCACCACTACACTCTTTGCAAGAGAGCACCAAACTAACACTAGTGCGCGCTACCAACTATTGCTATTGGCGGTGCACCACTGGATCACTCTACCTCACCTCACCTCACCAATACACTCTGCAAGTGAGCACCAAATCGCTTTCAGAGCATTTTCAACAGAACTGACAAACTTTTCGTTAGCTTATAAATAACACTCACATACATACATTTTCCTCAGATTCTGTCACTCACATACATTTTCCTCAGATTCTGTCGCTCACATACATTTTCCTCAGCTTATGTCAAGTAATGTTCGCACTGCTTGCTTCAAGTAATGGTCACCTGCTACCCAGCCATGACGTAGGCAATGGAACGTCATCAGTTACTTTAACGCACCCTGCAGCGTTCAGCTCAGTAACACAAATATATATTTTTGTCGATTTCTCAAGTGTCTCCCTCTGCGAGTCAAAGCATCATGTACTTTGTTCCTTTGTGCGGAACACTTCGCTCAGTGACACCGACCACATCTGTGATTGACACTGCGTGCTATTGTTAGATACTGCAGGCGCGCACATGGAGGCGGCACGCGCGGCGCACAATGTCGTCGGAGCGTCTCGTGTGCTGCACTCAGCGCAGATCATAAAGGGGTGAGCGCACATTAGCGGCGCGTGCGCTTTCTTTCAAAGGGGTGAAGAAGGTGCGTAGGGTTTTTTTGCGAGGTGTGTGCGCCGCACGGGTACTGAACCCGCTCTCGGAGATGGGGCACGGGACAGGTGCCGCTAAGCCGCGGGGTCCCTTTCTAACAATTACACCAAGATGTCAATAGAGGAAAGTGAAAAGAATTAAACTTGCAGAACGTTGACAGGGCGATGGACTATTCAATTAATGAATGTCGGAGTGAGCGGGCACGGGTGCCGGCCGGCGCGGCGATATGCACACATATTCTAGTAATGAATGTCGGAGTGAGCGGGCACGGGGGCCGGCCGGCGCGGCGATATGCACACATATTCTAGTAATGAATGTCGGAGTGAGCGGGCACGGGGGCCGGCCGGCGCGGCGATATGCACACATATTCTAGTAATGAATGTCGGAGTGAGCGGGCACGGGGGCCGGCCGGCGCGGCGATATGCACACATATTCTAGTAATGAATGTCGGAGTGAGCGGGCACGGGGGCCGGCCGGCGCGGCGATATGCACACATATTCTAGTAATGAATGTCGGAGTGAGCGGGCACGGGGGCCGGCCGGCGCGGCGATATGCACACATATTCTAGTAATGAATGTCGGAGTGAGCGGGCACGGGGGCCGGCCGGCGCGGCGATATGCACACATATTCTAGTAATGAATGTCGGAGTGAGCGGGCACGGGGGCCGGCCGGCGCGGCGATATGCACACATATTCTAGTAATGAATGTCGGAGTGAGCGGGCACGGGGGCCGGCCGGCGCGGCGATATGCACACATATTCTAGTAATGAATGTCGGAGTGAGCGGGCACGGGGGCCGGCCGGCGCGGCGATATGCACACATATTCTAGTAATGAATGTCGGAGTGAGCGGGCACGGGGGCCGGCCGGCGCGGCGATATGCACACATATTCTAGTAATGAATGTCGGAGTGAGCGGGCACGGGGGCCGGCCGGCGCGGCGATATGCACACATATTCTAGTAATGAATGTCGGAGTGAGCGGGCACGGGGGCCGGCCGGCGCGGCGATATGCACACATATTCAAGTAATGAATGTCGGAGTGAGCGGGCACGGGGGCCGGCCGGCGCGGCGATATGCACACATATTCAAGTAATGAATGTCGGAGTGAGCGGGCACGGGGGCCGGCCGGCGCGGCGATATGCACACATATTCAAGTAATGAATGTCGGAGTGAGCGGGCACGGGGGCCGGCCGGCGCGGCGATATGCACACATATTCAAGTAATGAATGTCGGAGTGAGCGGGCACGGGGGCCGGCTGGCGCGGCGATATGCACACATATTCAAGTAATGAATGTCGGAGTGAGTGGGCACGGGGGCCGGCCGGCGCGGCGATATGCACACATATTCAAGTAATGAATGTCGGAGTGAGCGGGCACGGGGGCCGGCCGGCGCGGCGATATGCACACATATTCTAGTAATGAATGTCGGAGTGAGCGGGCACGGGGGCCGGCCGGCGCGGCGATATGCACACATATTCTAGTAATGAATGTCGGAGTGAGCGGGCACGGGGGCCGGCCGGCGCGGCGATATGCACACATATTCTAGTAATGAATGTCGGAGTGAGCGGGCACGGGGGCGGCCGGCGCGGCGATATGCACACATATTCTAGTAATGAATGTCGGAGTGAGCGGGCACGGGGGCCGGCCGGCGCGGCGATATGCACACATATTCTAGTAATGAATGTCGGAGTGAGCGGGCACGGGGGCCGGCCGGCGCGGCGATATGCACACATATTCTAGTAATGAATGTCGGAGTGAGCGGGCACGGGGGCGGCCGGCGCGGCGATATGCACACATATTCAAGTAATGAATGTCGGAGTGAGCGGGCACGGGGGCCGGCCGGCGCGGCGATATGCACACATATTCAAGTAATGAATGTCGGAGTGAGCGGGCACGGAGGCCAGCCGGCGCGGCGATAACCGTAACATAACTACTATATGTTACGGTTATCAAAGTATGTGTGCACATACTTTGATAACCAAAACAACTTCTCTAGTAATTTAGCTGACATTGTTCTTAAAAATGCAGCAGATAAGTTCTTGGTTATTGGTGATTTTAATCAGCCGAATATTGACTGGCATCCGGCAATTGATAATGATTACTTGTACCCCAGTAACTTGCATGGACCCGTCCAGAGCTCTTTTTGTGATACTCTTACCGCTTGCAATTTGTTACAGTACAATTCTCATCGTAATGTAAATGATAGGATTTTTGACCTCGTATTATCGAATAATGAAGTTACTGTCACTTGCTGCCTGGATCCTTTAGTGGAGGAAGACTTACACCATAAGGCACTCTGTGTCACTGCTGATTTCATTGAACTGCATCAGCTGCATTCTCGGCCGAGAGTCAAGTTCTTGTATGCCCTTGCGGATTATGATGCCATAATTGATGAAATGGTGGCGAGAGACTGGTCATCAGAGCTAAACTGTAGGACTCCTGAAGAAGCTGTCAGTTTATTTTATGACACTATTAACTTGCTTCACAATAAGTATATACCTACTAAAATTGTTGTACCTCGGGGTAAGTATCCTCTTTGATATAAAAGCCCTCTTATTAAAATACTTAGGGAAAACGCTAAATTTCACTCAAAATTTAAAAGAATGAATTTAAATTAAATAATTAATTTAAATTCATTTAATTTTAATTAATTAATGAATTTAATTTAAATTTAAAAATTTGACGCATATTTTCCCCAAACTTGTTCTTTGTTTTATTTTGTTATTTTATTTGTTTGCGCCATGTTTATCGCAAATAAACGTATTTTCTTTCTTCTTTCTTTCTTTCAAAAGGAATGGAAATCTTTCTGATCATCATTCTTTTGTAACTTTACGTCAACGGGCTAAACATCTGGAGAGGGAGATGTTCGATGATTATATTGCAAATATTGAATTAGCCATTTCTAAAAATCCTAGGGCTTTCTGGCGATATGTAAAATCCAAACAACAAACTAACAGTTACCCGTCTGTTTTTAATTTTGGTCAAGTTTCATCTAACATTGGGGAGGAAATTTGTGATATGTTCGGAGACTATGTGGTAATGGATGAATCTGGTATTCAGACTGCTGGTTGCATATCAGACTTAAGCTCTATTGATGTACGGGAGGAGGAAGTGTTTCGGTTGCTTAACCAAGTGGACCTAAATAAAACCGCGGGCCCGATAACATTTCGCCAATGTTTATATCTAAATGTGCCAGGTGCCTGTCCCATCCGTTAACAATATTATTTAAGCGGTCATTTGAATTAGGGGTAGTGCCTACCATCTGGAAGTCAGCGTATATAACGCCGGTCCACAAAAAAGGAGCTAAGGCCAATATAGGCAACTACAGACCGATTTCCAAACTTTGTGTGTTCGCTAAAATTATGGACAAAATTGTGCATGTACAACCTTCTTCTTCACTTAAATTAAGTTTCTGTGAACATTAACACGGGTTTCTAAAAGGTCGCTCGACAACATCCAATCTCGTGGTCTGTAGTGATTATCTTACAGAGCACATGTCCAGACGGTCTCAGGTCGACGTTATATACACTGACTACAGCAAGTGTTTTGATCGAATTGATCATGCGCTTCTTATGCGCAAACTCTTGTTGGTTGGTGTGAGGGGTAATTTGTTTAGATGGTTCTCATCATACGTGAAGAATAGGTGCTAGGCGGTGGTTCTCAATGGATATACGTCAAGAGCGATGTACATTCCGTCGGGAGTTCCCCAAGGATCCTTGTTGCGACCTTTCTTATTTAATTTTTTTATAAATGACGTTGTCTCTTGTTTCCTTAACTCTAAGGTCTTATTATATGCAGATGATATGAAGATTTTGGGTCAAGTGTCAACTGTTGAGGACGCACGCCTATTACAGGATGATCTGGACCGGTTCCACGAATACTAACGAAATAGGTCGGATTTAAATGTATCCAAATGTTATGTATGTACATTTACGCATAAGCCGAACCCCGTTATGTTCGATTATAGGCTTTTGAATGCCTTGGTAGCCAGGGTTAGTGTCATCAGAGATCTTGGAGTTACTTTTGACTCTAAGCTTCTTTATGATACACATATTATTAATAACATATTGAACCAGGCTTCTAAAGTCTTGGGTTTTATTTTTAGAGTCTCTTCAGATTTTAAGAATATTAAAACAATGAAAATTCTTTATTGTGCGTTTGGCCGTAGCCATCTCGAATATGCTTCTCAGGTATGGAATCCAAATGATAACGTATACATAAATCGGCTTGTATACACAAAGGCGATTTTTGAGGTACATTCAATATCGCTCAAATACCTATCTCCCGAACTATATAAGTCGGTGTAAAAAATTTCATATTCTACCTCTATACGAGCGAAGGAAAATTGCGGATCTTGTTTTCTTATTTAGTGTTATAAACGGATCTACTGACGTCACTGAGTTGGTGAGCAAGATTGGGCTTCGTGTACCGAGTGCATTTCTTCGAAGACCACGTCTTGTTCATGTGCCTCCAGTCAAAACTATCTATAGGCAGAACTCATACGTGATAAGAGCTTGTCGTACTTTTAATGTGGTGTGTCAGGATGTTGAGTTAGATTTGTTTAATTGCATTAAGGAAGTAAAGAAAATTATGAATAATTGCTTTTTCGATGTATAACCATTTTTTTTCGTCTCTTTCGTTATTGTATTTATTGAGCGTGTGACACTTGATTTGCGTATGTCTTACGTCGCTGTTTTAGCGTATTTGTTAATAATACCCATATTATTCCTTAGTGGAAGCTTGTAATTGGCCATCTTTTACACATTGTACTGAATATTGAAATGTATTACAAGATGTTCACGAAGTCCGTTTGGTTATGAATGTTGTCAAGCGTGCACATGCACATTGTTTTTGTGTGCGTAACCTCGAGAGCGCTCAGTGTCGATCGGGACACGGTCCGGATCAGTAGTGTTTTTAGTTCGCGCCAAATTGTTTCACGGAGTAATGTCAGCATGGCAACAAAACGAAGAAGAGTTGTCCATAGTGAGGTAATATTTATTTTTACGTTTTCAATAAAACAAATTATACAAAGATACTTAATATAGCAATAGAAGTAGGTATTTATAAAATGAATGTTTTTTTGTGTTATAAAATGTTTATATTTCTTAATTATTTTGATTACATTTTGTTTTAGGGTCGAAACATGATAGCTAGTGTTTATCTTTTTCTGCGAGAAGAATATGAATTTACAAAATCATTCATGGAACCCAACTGTGATTTGTCTCATTTACGAGACATTACACGGCGTACAGCTGAAGCTGTGGGTGTTAGCCAAAAAACAGTTCAAAGATTATTAAAAGAAGAGAAGGAATTGTCATCCACTTCATCAAAATTCACTTCACCTATGAAGAAAAGGAGAAAGCGAGATAATAAAGTGGATATAGATAATTTTACAGCCGATGTGGTTCGCAGTACCTACTGTACAAGATTTCCATATTGTCCATAAAGAAATTCCAACATTAGCTAAGTTAAGAACAGCATTGAATGAAAACATCGGATTCGAAGGTTGTTTAGAAATTGTTCGCAAGTTACTATTGAAATTAGGTTACAAGCGGCGCAAAACAGAAAACAACCGTAAAGTCTTGACGGAGCCATCATGATATACAAATGTGGCGTTTAAAATATTTTAAAAAAGATAACAGAGTACCGCTCTCAAAGTCGGCCCATTGTCTACACCGATGAGAGCTACGTCCTTTCGACACACGTGCGAAACAACACCTGGGCAAAAAAAAAGGAAAGCACTCCGTTTTTAACCGACTTCCAAAAGGAGGAGATTCTCAATTCGTCTGTATTTTTTTTTTTATTTTTTTTTTTTTTTGTATGTTTGTTACGCGATTACTCAAAGACGGATGGACCGATTTGGAAAATTCTTTTTTTGTTTGAAAGGGTATATACCTCCGAGGTGGTCCCATAAAAATTTTATTAACTTCGCTTGGGTAGTTTTTGAGTTAGCTTCAATAATGCGTATATTTCCCACTTATTTTATATGGATGATGTGATGATGTTTTAATAACTTCATATCACTGTTATTTACATGGCTATATCTACAATAATTGTGCTCAATTATGTATTCGAATTTGTGTGGGGTAGGTTCCACAACTGAAAAGTGAAAAATAAAAACTTTTTAGCAAAAAATAAAACCGACTTCTAAAACAAAACACTACAAAGTGAAAAATAACTTTAATTTCGGAAGTCGGTGGCAAAAAACGAAAATACAAAACGAAAGACACCGACTTCCGAAATTAAAGTTATTTTTCACTTTGTAGTGTTTTGTTTTAGAAGTCGGTTTTATTTTTTGCTAAAAAGTTTAAAAAAAAAGAATAGCACAGGCACTCTTTATTTTAGTGCACGCGGGAACCAAGGATGGTTTTATTAAAAATTCTTCTTTGGTTTATAAGGCCAACTCAACAGCTGGTGATTAGCATTCAAATATGAGCTATGATAACTATGTAAAGTGGCTAAATGAAAAATTGCTACCCAATTTACCTCCGCGCTCTGTCATTGTCTTAGATAATGCATCTTATCACAACACATGGGCTGAACGACTACCGACGCAATCTACAAAGAAAGCCGATATGCAGCAATGGCTCAGGGATAAGGGTATATATATCATTTGATGAATCTCTTCTTAAATTGGAATTGTACGATATGGGGGATCGTTAAAAATTACGTCGCATCTAAAAATATCGAGCAAAACATGACGAATACGGAAAGACTGATCAATGAATGTTTGGGCCAAGTTAGCAGTGAAACGTGGCAGAAAACTTGTGAAAAAAATTGAAAAAGACTACTTGAAATATTTTGATCTCGATTTTGAATTGATAATCAATGTACAGACGCCAGCAGGTCAAGCTACTACAATCTGTCAAATTTCTTTGATAGATTTTCAACTTTATCGCTGAAGCATTAGGTTCAAGGTTGATTGGGAAAATTTGACAGTTTCGGGTAGGTTGACCTGCTGGCGTCTGTACAAGATGATTCTGACGACAGCAAAACGGAATCGGAAATCGAAAATTTATCTGATAGTGATTGAAAATACTGAATAGTCCTACTTGTTTCGTTGCCTTTCTGTAATTATACCAATGCTTAATTAAATGCCTACATCTTCTTAATATTTTTGTATTTATTGCAACCTGATCTAATTTATTTACAGAAAGTATACTTTTAAAACCAAAATTTTATTTCGATTATTAAATCTCGACTTGAATATATATCAGATTTCTTTGCTATCGTTACCCACTTTTACACACACAAGCGCGTTTGTCGGGATACGTCACTACTACAATCAAAGCCGAACGGACTTCGTGAAATAGAATATCGTAAGTTTTCCTAAAATTTATAAAATAAAAACCCTAACATATTGTAGTTAGTTTTGTTGTAATAAAAATAAGGTAATTACACGTCGAGATATAATGTACGCAAGTAGGTACTATGCAAGTAGGTGCTACGTAGGTAGGTACTTCGCTGGTAGGTACTTCGCTGGTAGGTACTACGCTGGTAGGTACTGCGCAGGTAGGTGCTACGTAGGAAGGTACTTCGCTGGTAGGTACTACGCTGGTAGGTACTACGCTGGTAGGTACTACGCTGGTAGGTACTACGCTGGTAGGTACTACGCTGGTAGGTACTTCGCTGGTAGGTACTACGCTGGTAGGTACTACGCTGGTAGGTACTTCGCTGGTAGGTACTACGCTGGTAGGTACTACGCTGGTAGGTACTACGCAGGTAGGTACTACGCAGGTAGGTACTACGCTGGTAGGTACTACACTGGTAGGTACTGCGCAGGTAGGTACTACGCTGGTAGGTACTGCGCAGGTAGGTGCTACGTAAGTAGGTACTATGCAGGTAGGTTCTACGCAGGTAGGTACTACGCAAGTAGGTACTACGCTGGTAGGTACTACGCAGGTAGATACTACGCAGGTAGGTACTACGCAGGTAGGTACTACGCAGGTAGGTACTACGCAGGTAGGTACTATGCAGGTAGGTACTACGCAAGTAGGTTCTATGCAGGTAGGTACTACGCAAGTAGGTACTACGCTGGTAGGTACTACGCAGGTAGGTTCTACGCAGGTAGGTACTACGCAAGTAGGTACTACGCTGGTAGGTACTACGCAGGTAGATACTACGCAGGTAGGTACTACGCAGGTAGGTACTACGCAGGTAGGTACTATGCTGGTAGGTACTACGCAAGTAGGTTCTATGCAGGTAGGTACTACGCAAGTAGGTACTACGCTGGTAGGTACTACGCAGGTAGGTTCTACGCAGGTAGGTACTACGCAAGTAGGTACTACGCTGGTAGGTACTACGCAGGTAGATACTACGCAGGTAGGTACTACGCAGGTAGGTACTACGCAAGTAGGTACTACGCTGGTAGGTATTACGCAGGTAGGTACTACGCAGGTAGGTACTATGCTGGTAGGTACTACGCAAGTAGGTTCTATGCAGGTAGGTACTACGCAAGTAGGTACTACGCTGGTAGGTACTACGCAGGTAGGTTCTACGCAGGTAGGTACTACGCAAGTAGGTACTACGCTGGTAGGTACTACGCAGGTAGATACTACGCAGGTAGGTACTACGCAGGTAGGTACTACGCAAGTAGGTACTACGCTGGTAGGTATTACGCAGGTAGGTACTACGCAGGTAGGTACTATGCTGGTAGGTACTACGCAAGTAGGTTCTATGCAGGTAGGTACTACGCAAGTAGGTACTACGCTGGTAGGTACTACGCAGGTAGGTTCTACGCAGGTAGGTACTACGCAAGTAGGTACTACGCTGGTAGGTACTACGCAGGTAGATACTACGCAGGTAGGTACTACGCAGGTAGGTACTACGCAAGTAGGTACTACGCTGGTAGGTATTACGCAGGTAGGTACTACGCAGGTAGGTACTATGCTGGTAGGTACTACGCAAGTAGGTTCTATGCAGGTAGGTACTACGCAAGTAGGTACTACGCTGGTAGGTACTACGCAGGTAGGTTCTACGCAGGTAGGTACTACGCAAGTAGGTACTACGCTGGTAGGTACTACGCAGGTAGATACTACGCAGGTAGGTACTACGCAGGTAGGTACTACGCAAGTAGGTACTACGCTGGTAGGTATTACGCAAGTAGGTACTACGCTGGTAGGTACTACGCAGGTAGATACTACGCAGGTAGGTACTACGCAGGTAGGTACTACGCAAGTAGGTACTACGCTGGTAGGTATTACGCAGGTAGGTACTACGCAGGTAGGTACTATGCAGGTAGATACTACGCAGGTAAACAACACCAAAATGTACACTTAGTATGCAAATAAATATTTGACTTTGACTTTGACAGGTAGGTACTACGCTGGTAGGTACTACGCAGGTAGGTACTACGCAAGTAGGTACTACGCAGGTAGGTACTACGCTAGTAGGTACTACGCTACGCTGGTAGGTGTGTGGATTGGTCTATCTCCGGTAAAAGTAAAAGGGTGCTAATTAAGGCAGCTTCTTTGAAATGTCATTCTTGTCTTCAAATTTGTACATATTTAGTTGTCTAATGAATTAATAGGTCAGCGACGAACTTTTAGCGTCTAATAAATTCTTTTCAAGCGACCATATATTGTAAAACCAGCTACGGTTAATCTGACGCGGCATGGTGATGAATGATCACCTTAAGTTAAGCAACTAAATTTGTGATATGTCTACCCATTGCCAGCCAAGTGTACCAACTGCATCTATAAAGTAATTTGTGATATGTCTACCCATTGCCAGCCAAGTGTACCAACTGCATCTATAAAGTAATCTGTGATATGTCTACCCATTGCCAGCCAAGTGTACCAACTGCATCTATAAAGTAATCTGTGATATGTCTACCCATTGCCAGCCAAGTGTACCAACTGCATCTATAAAGTAATCTGTGATATGTCTACCCATTGCCAGCCAAGTGTACCAACTGCATCTATAAAGTAATCTGTGATATGTCTACCCATTGCCAGCCAAGTGTACCAACTGCATCTATAAAGTAATCTGTGATATGTCTACCCATTGCCAGCCAAGTGTACCAACTGCATCTATAAAGTAATCTGTGATATGTCTACCCATTGCCAGCCAAGTGTACCAACTGCATCTATAAAGTAATCTGTGATATGTCTACCCATTGCCAGCCAAGTGTACCAACTGCATCTATAAAGTAATCTGTGATATGTCTACCCATTGCCAGCCAAGTGTACCAACTGCATCTATAAAGTAATCTGTGATATGTCTACCCATTGCCAGCCAAGTGTACCAACTGCATCTATAAAGTAATCTGTGATATGTCTACCCATTGCCAGCCAAGTGTGTAAACTATGTTCTAAAACTAAACGTTCCTTACGATATCAACACTACAAAAACAAAAATAGAACCAACAAGACCAAATACATCACGTATTCTAAACTACTGCAAAAATGCATATATAATGCTAAACGGAATGCTAACATCAAGTATATTAGCAACAATAAAAACAAATGTAAAGCCACTTGGTCAGTTATAAAAAACGAAATGCACAGTATGGACCTTAAAGACAACATCGAATATTTACAGGTTGATAACACTATACTCACAAAATCAGCGGAAATAACAACTGCCTTCAACAATCATTTTATAAACGGTATCCCTACACAAGATCAAATAAATAGTTGTCTCAATGAGAATGTAATTGCTAACTCGATGTTCCTCACTCCTGTGTCTGAACGTGAGGTAAGGCAACATATATTATCTTCGAATAATACGAACTCTGAAGGTTACGATGAACTAAACACCAAAATTATTAAGGCACATGCCTTAATAATTTTGGTAATTAATAACCAATGAAATAAGTAAAGTGTTGACATATTTGATCAACTTGTCTTTTTCACAAGGTGTATTCCCAAAAGCGTTAAAATTATCCATTATTAAACCATTGTTCAAGAAGGGTGATAAGAGTGATATGGACAATTATCGCCCTATAACATTAATACCCATAATCTCAAAAATATACGAGAAATGGATGCATCACAGATTAATAAATTACTGCGAGAAATTTAACATTATAGGAAAACAGCAATTTGGATTTCAAAAAGGTAAATCTACAACGTTAGCCATATTTTCACTCCTAAGAACAATACTGAACAATTTAAACAACAACCGGTTGGTAACGGGACTATTCTTTTACTTATCGAAGGCGTTCGATCTAGTTACACACGACAACTTATTACAAAAATTAGAAACTCTTGGAATCAGAGGACTGCCACATCAATGGATAACGTCGTACCTAACTGACAGACAACAGTGTGTCGCTGTTACCAAACTGGACGCAAATAGAGACATGATACGGCATACGTCTGAATATCAATATGTAAAACGCGGTGTGCCCCAGGGTAGCATATTGGGCCCCATTTTATTTCTACTATATATAAATGATATAGTTGATATCACTCATCACAAATCCTTTCTCTTTGCGGATGACATTTCCATAATTGTAACTACTGACAAAAAATATAATTCAATTGCCGACCATGAAAGTGACATAAATAATACAATTGACATTCTAATTAATTAGCTAAATAATAATAATAATTAATCTTAATAAATCTGTATACTTACAATTTAACAAACATTATAATAATAAATTTAATTTTAAAATGGACATACCAAAAATCACGCAGGTGACACATACTAAGTTTTTGGGAGTAGTAATTGACGAACATCTAGACTGGAAGGCGCAGGTTGAGCATATATGCAATAAAGCAAATAAATTTGTATATGCCCTTAGACAAATAAAAAAGGTAACAAATATAAAGACGGCCGTAATGTCATATCGAGCATACGTTGAGTCCTCGTTGCGGTATGGACTAATAAAATGGGGAAATAGTACCGACCACAAAAGAGCATTTATCGCCCAGAAAAAATGTATAAGGGCCTTATACGGGATCCCGTCCGATGAATCATCTAAACCAATATTTAAAAAGCTTGGTTTGCTGCCGTTACCATCATTATATATATATGATGTGTGTATGTTTGTAAAGAAATACAAAGAATTGTTTAAAACAGCAGAAGAGGTATGTTCACGAAGTCGGCGTGACCAATACACACTTGTAGTAGACGAGCTGCCTAGGTATGTAAAATATAATAAAAATTGTGTAGCTATGTGTGTACGTATATTTAATAAATTACCAAAGGCATTAAAACTATTGAATTGTAGACTTTTTAAAATTAAATTGTATAACTGGTTAAATGGAAATAATTTCTATAGTATTAAGGAGTTTTTAGAACACTAACGTTGATAGCACAATTTTGCATGCTTTAATTATAAGCAAAACATGTATGATCACACTTTATATTGTAACACCTTCTTATACCGTGTTTTAAGCAAATAAATATTATTATTATTATCTCCTTCATTTATTTTTTAAATGAAGGAGATAATAATAATAATTTATTTTTATTTTTTATTTTTTAATTGTTTCTCCTTCTCAGCCTTCACGAGGTTCTCGTCATGCGGGATAGTGACATCGATTATTATTATTATTACTAAGTTTTCAAATTCGAGAAAACTGAACGAACTTTTATCAATGCGATTTTTGAGGACAGGACCACGTCTGCCGGGACAGGACAACGTCAGCCGGGACAGGACCACGTCACCCGGGACAGGACAAGGTCTGTCGGGACAGGACAACGTCTGCTGGGACAGGACAACGTCTGCCGGGACAGGACCACGTCTGCCGGGACAGGACAAGGTCTGCCGGGACAGGACAAGGTCTGTCGGGACAGGACCACGTCTGCCGGGACAGAACAACGTCTGCCGGGACAGGACAAGGTCTGTCGGGACAGGACAACGTCAGCCGGGACAGGAACACGGCTGCCAGGACAGGACAAGGTCTGTTAGGACAGAACAACATCTGCCGGGACAGGATCACGGCTGCCGGGACAGGACAAGGTCTGTTAGGACAGAACAACATCTGCCGTGACAGAACAACGTCTGCCGGGACAGGACAAGGTCTGTTGGGACAGAACAACGTCTGCCGGGACAGGACAAGGTCTGTCGGGACAGGACAGCATGTGCCGGGACAGGACAAGGTCTGTCGGGACAGGACAAGGTCTGTCCGGACAGAACTACATCTGCCGGGACAGAACAACGTCTGCCGGGACAAAACAACGTCAGCCGGGACAAGACAACGTCTGTCGGGATAGCTAATATGCGATTAAAAACATTATTAAAACGAAATTGTGTCGGACTCTATTTGTTTGTAACACGACGTCAGCTGTTGGATCAGTGTAACACGACGTCAGCTGTTGGATCAGCGTAACATGACGTCAGCTGTTGGATCAGTAGAATATGACGTCAGCTGTTGGATCAGTGTAACACGTCAGCTGTTGGATCAGCGTAACATGACGTCAGCTGTTGGATCAGTAGAACATGACGTCAGCTATTGGATCAGTGTAACACGACGTCAGCTCTTGGATCAGCGTAACGTGACGTCAGCTGTTGGATCAGTAGAACATGACGTCAGCTGTTGGTTCAGTGTAACATGACGTCATCTGTTGGATCAGTAGAACATGACGTCAGCTGTTGGATCAGTAGAACATGACGTCAGCTGTTGGATCAGTAGAACATGACGTCAGCTGTTGGTTCAGTGTAACATGACGTCATCTGTTGGATCAGTAGAACATGACGTCAGCTGTTGGATCAGTAGAACATGACGTCAGCTGTTGGATCAGTAGAACATGACGTCAGCTGTTGGATCAGTGCGTGAAGAGAGTTGGCGCAGAAGTGGTTGCTTGTTGATGGTAATTAAAGTAATGTAATGTAGAGTGTGCGAGCTGATACTGACCATGACTGGGCGGCGGCGACGGCGACTTGATGAGCTCGCCGGACTCCTCTGTAACAGAACAAACACACGCAGTCAAAACACGTACCAACACTGTGGCGACTAGGGGCTACGCTAAACAATTGTATATAAAGTAGGTTCTGTGAATAGATGTGATATTAGTGCAGAGGCACGCAGCCTTGCCAAGTAGTGAGCACCACGGTTTCAGTATAATAATAATATAATAATAATAATAATAATAAATTTATTCAAGTAAAAAGTTAGTACAATTGTGATTTACATGAATTACAATTGAGAAATGTTTTTAGTCCTAACTGTAATGTAGACCTGCCTGATCTAGGTTAATAAAAAAAACCTGTGTTTCAGGCCATCTATTTAGATCAAACATTTAAATGAAAAACAAAATGAAATGGATGCAAAATAATAAAAGAAAGGAAGACAATATTTTCAATGACTTAAAAGTAACATGTTGAGTAATATTATTTTAAACTAGATTAAGTATGATATTATATTTAAACAAATTTACGAACAATATTGTAACCAATAAAGTGGAGACTTAATAATTAATTAAAGTTAATTACATTAGAAAAGAGGCTTTATTTTACAATTTCTAGAAGTTTTTCCGTGTCTGCATAATTCTGTTTTGCTAAATATTCCTGAACTAGTAAATTACACCTATTATAACTTAGACTATAGATCTTTAGTATTCTGTTAAACTTATTATACAAGTAGGGTCCTAAAAATAAGAAGAATCGCTGAGCATAAGCATGTTTAGTTCGAAAGTTAGTGCATACCAAATCTTTTCTTCTTCTATCTGATGGTAATGGGTTAAAATAAAGGTTAGTATGTTGGAGCAAAATTACCTGCAAAACAAATAGTTGGCGTACTGTTAGGACCTTACATGCCATGTATAGTTGGTCTGTGGGAAATCGAAAGGGGCGAAAAGTAGAAACTTTTAAAACTGCTCTTTGGGCGCGTTCTAAGTGCAGCATGATCGATTTAGCGGCGCCACCCCATGACGTAATACCGTAGGTAATAATAGATTGACACAAAGCCAAATAAACCTGTTTAATTAATTTAAAGTCGGCTATGTTACGTAAGTTTTTAAAGATATATATTAGTTTACGCACTCTGTTGCACAATAAATCGATGTGTTTGCGGAAGTTTAGGTTTGCGTCAATCGTGATACCTAAATATTTTATATGGTCAGTTTTTGCTAAACTAGGACAAGTACATGCGATATCAGCACAATGAAGGTGACAATTGTTATGCGCTTGAATGCTTAGATTAGTAAGCGTTGGATAGGTGTTTCTCATTGTAAATAATAAGTATTTGGTTTTATCTGTATTTAAACTTAAGAGATTATCGTGAAGCCAATTAGAAACAGTATCGAAACCATTTTGTGCTACCTCATAGACCTCGACTTTTGATTTAGCTGTAAAAAGTAGAGCTGTGTCATCAGCATATGAAATAATTAAACCGTTCTCGAGGGCCAAATTGCACAGGTCATTTATATAAATAAGAAACAAGGTAGGACCCAAAATACTACCCTGTGGGATTCCGTAACAGGTATTTTTAAGTTCAGAACTGATGCGTTGACCCACTTTTACAGACTGATGGCGATCACTTAGGTAATCAGATAATAATTGCAATTGTGCTCCCCGTATTCCCAGCTTCTCCAGCTTGTTCAAAAGCAAAGTACAAGAAATTGTATCAAAAGCCTTGGCGAGGTCTAAAAAGATCCCTAGGGTGTGCAGACCGTTATCCAGGTTTGTGCTTATATAATTTGTTAGATGGTGAACAGCTTGGCTCGTTGATCTTTTAGGCCTAAAACCAAATTGTTGATCAGAGAGTAATTTATTACTTTCAAGGTATTTTACTAATCTACTATTTATAATTTTTTCCAATATTTTTGACAGGCCAGTTAAAACTGATATTGGCCTGTAATTATTTACACAATTTTTGTCTCCAGATTTAAACACAGGGGTGACTACGGCTTTTTTAAGCAATTTAGGAAATATTCCTCTGGTTAAACATAACTGAAAAATATGAGTTAAAGGAGGGGCAATGACGTATTTAAATCTTTTTAGTATGCTATTAGGTATGTCGTCATATCCTACGGCACAAATTTCTTTTAATCCATTTATAATATCTACTACCTCATCAACATCGGTATCTAATAAGACAAAAGAGTTTTGTTTTGCATATGTTTTAGTTTGGCTATGACTGGAAGAACTAGATCTATTAGAAAATAAGATTTTTTCTGCTAAGTTTTTTCCTACGTTAATGAAAAAGTTGTTAGTTTTGTTTACTGCTTCGGTAGGGCTCCGCTCAGACGATAAAAGATCAAGTGCTGGTTCGGCATTTTTTGACCTAATAGTGTTAGTTTTTATGAATTTCCATATAAGTTTAGTGTTTTTACCTGCTTTTTGTAGTTGAGTCTGATCGTATTGGTTTTTTAGCTTTTTCAAAAGGTTATTACAGAAATTCCTATATCGTTTGTAAATAATTGATAGTTGTTTATCACCCGGTGTATTTTTTAATTTTTGGTGGAGTTTATCTCTATGCCTGCAGCGGACAAGTCCGGGCGTAATCCATGGTTTAATATTACCATATTTCCTAGGTATTACTTTAGTAAATGTATTTTTCCTTATCGTAGATTGCAACACATCGACGAAGTATTGTAAAGAAATATTTGGATCGCGTGAATTGTAAACGGGGTCAAAATTAATACCGCGTAAGTCAGTTTCAAGACTCGTCATATTGATTTTAGTATAGCTGTGCATGCAGTTATTACGAGGTGAAGTTATTTGCAATGTTAGTAAAACAGCTTGATGATCGGTAAGTGATGAGTTAGTAACTAAGGTTTTGGAAGGACTCCGCAATTTTATAAGGATATGGTCCAGACAAGAGCCGCTCTGGTGGGTTGGGTGATAATGAGCTGGTAATAATCCATGAAAAGAGCAAATGTTTAGATAATTATGAGAATGAGTATCATTTTTTTTCGGCGGCAATGTTTATGTTGATATCTCCTACCAGTACGATATTTTTAAACGAGGATAATTTTCTTAAGTTACTGTTAAGCGAGTTCAAAAACCCATCAATACTTAGAGATGGTGGCCTATATATAGCCATTATTACTGTATCGGGAAACATTTTAATTACTAAGCAATTGCAGTCTGGAAAAATAGGTTCCTCTACTAATACTTTTAAATTATTTTTAATATAAACGACGACCCCATCATTCTGGTTGAACGTTCTGTCGCTTTTGTGAAGATTAAATCCATCGAGAGTTGGTAAATTGGCCGTCTGCTTAGATAACCAACACTCTGTCAGAACGATAATGTCGCAGCATATATCAAGATCTTGTAACAATACTTGGAAACCATCAAAATTACGGGTTATACTGCGTATGTTTTGTGTAAGAATGGTCAATGTTTTGTCCCCTTTAAAAACTAAGTTTTTGCACTCCTCGACATTACAGATTTTAGTTTCAGACACGGAAAACCGATCGAGATCACAAATAATCTGATTAGCCATGCAAATAATATTATATGTAGAAGTTAACCTACTATCTATGTGCTAAATTAACTAGTAAATTGGCGGCGCTCCTAGGCGCCCTCATAGTCAATGGAATTAATATAATTGTCCTCTGCATATTTACGTGCTGGGCAATTTACATCACCTGTTGGATGATCATTTTTCCGCTTAAAGCGTTTGCAGGTCGCACATTGAGGCGGAGAACCTTTATTATTACATTCCTTGAATGAATGTCCTGTTTCACCACAGAGGTTGCAGGTAGCGCTCGATTCTTTACAAAATTTGGCTGCATGTCCGAACTGCTGGCAGTTAAAACACCTGGTCACAATCGTGAAATCTCTCACTGGACACGATGTCCAATTTATGAAGATTCGTCCTTGGTCAATCAAGATTTTCCTAATATTTGCAGGTACTTCCAATATGTAATTGCAGGTAGGTCGTTCTTTCTTACCTGACTTATGGCTCAACTTCAAACTTTCTAAGAAGGACTCACGAGTAACGTTCGGTAATTTATCACTCAAATTTTGGACGTAAATGCATTCGAAAACCTCTTTTTCCGTAAGGGCTACGGGGACACCAATGACCGCAATCCTTGGGCGACGTTTGGACGGTTCTTCAACCTTAAGGCCTGAGGAAACTAGCTTCTGCGAGCTTTTTAATTTATTAATGTCGTCTTGATTATCCGTTCGGATGATAACGCCTCCGTTTCTAATTTTCCTTACACCGCGGACATGGAGCTTCAATTCCTCAGGCGAGATAATTTTTTGAACCAACGACTTGGTATCATCACTGGTTTTAGTCTTATCGCTGGGATAAATAGCGACCGAACTAATATTTTCTGGACGAATAAATTTATCTGTACCTTTCTTCACCATGTTAGCGTAGGAGCTAGTATCTGCTTGATTTCGGCTCATTTTCGTTTCCATGACTTCTTTGAACTGACAAAGGGATTCCGAAACATTCTGCTGCACTTGCAGGTGCTGGATAGTGGTGTGCGCTTGGATTGATTTTTGCTTCAGCGATTGGTACAACACGGCCATCTGAGATGTCCCGTGATTGACTTTTCGACAAAGACCGGTGACACGGAGTTTTTGGTCGGAATTCATTTTTCCCTCTCCCACAATCGTGCAGATTTCATTCAGAATTGTGTCGATGGACCCAAGCCATCTCTGAATCTCCGACGTAGAGACGATTTCATTTGGGAAGTCGTTCTCTGTGGCTGCTGGCGGCACAGGTTCTCTTGTTTGGTTTTGGACAGCCGGCGATGGCGTCGAAGGGGGACTACGTCGTACCAATTGGCTGCGGCCAAAAGGGCTATCTCCTGCGTTAGACATACTTCTAACACTGAAAACGGTGATTTTCTATGCAAGATCTATCTAGTTCATCTTTCACAACGAAGAACAGTATAATTATTAGTCACACTCGGCACTTTCAGAACAAACTTACTCTGCAAAATATTGCAATAACATTATTCGCAATTATTAAAACAATATCATAACAATCAACACAAAAACACGTCTGCTTAGTCTCGCGACCTAGCCGAATATCCGAGTATGTTAGAGACACGTATTCTATGACGTCACGAGTCATGCGACAACCGTTTGTTAGTCATGCAGCTGTTTGTGATGAGCTTCTGGTGAAGCTGGTTAGAATAGCATTTTATTGTGTGGATTAGTCCAACACTGAAGTAGCCCCCACGAGTGGCAGGAAGCCTCGCCTCCGCTTTATTGTGTGGATAAGTCCAACACTGAAGTAGCCCCCACGAGTAGCAGGAAGCCTCGCATCCGCTCTATTGTGTGGATAAGTCCAACACTGAAGTAGCCCCCACGAGTGGCAGGAAGCCTCGCCTCCGCTTTATTGTGTGGATAAGTCCTACACTGAAGTAGCTCCCACGAGTGGCAGGAAGCCTCGCCTCCGCTTTATTGTGTGGATAAGTCCTACACTGAAGTAGCTCCCACGAGTGGCAGGAAGCCTCGCCACCGCTTTACTGTGTGGATAAGTCCAACACTTAAGTAGCCCCCACGAGTGGCAGGAAGCCTCGCCTCCGTTTTATTGTGTGGATAAGTCCAACACTGAAGTAGCCCCCACGAGTGGCAGGAAGCCTCGCCTCCGTTTTATTGTGTGGATAAGTCCAACACTGAAGTAGCCCCCACGAGTGGCAGAAAGCCTCGCCTCCGCTTTATTGTGTAGATAAGTCCAACATTGAAGTAGCCCCCACGAGTGGCAGGAAGCCACGCCTCCGTTTTATTGTGTGGATAAGTCCAACACTGAAGTAGCCCCCACGAGTGGCAGGAAGCCTCGCCTCCGTTTTATTGTGTGGATAAGTCCAACACTGAAGTAGCCCCCACTAGTGGCAGGAAGCCTCGCCTCCGTTTTATTATGTGGATAAGTCCAACACTGAAGTAGCCCCCACGAGTGGCAGAAAGCCTCGCCTCCGCTTTATTGTGTGGATAAGTCCAACACTGAAGTAGCCCCCACGAGTGGCAGAAAGCCTCGCCTCCGCTTTATTGTGTAGATAAGTCCAACATTGAAATAGCCCCCACGAGTGGCAGGAAGCCACGCCTCCG
The DNA here is from genome assembly GCA_948252095.1 of Dicycla oo. Lineage (NCBI taxonomy): Eukaryota > Metazoa > Arthropoda > Insecta > Lepidoptera > Noctuidae > Dicycla > Dicycla oo. The sequence goes on from OX411713.1 coordinate 214,439, forward strand.
TTTTATTGTGTGGATAAGTCCAACACTGAAGTAGCCCCCACGAGTGGCAGGAAGCCACGCCTCCGTTTTATTGTGTGGATAAGTCTAACACTGAAGTAGCCCCCACCTCCGCTTTATTTTATTTTATTTCTTTTAGGAAAACTTACAGCTAAACAGATACAGTAAGTAATAGTTTAAACAAAATATGGCCAATTACAAGTTTTCACATGTAGTATAAAATTACATGAAACGGGAAAATAAAAATATACTAAATTGACACAAAAAACAGCAAAATTACTATTAACGCTCGAAGAAACTATTAGTTATCATTTTCCTCAATTTAGCAAGACTAGTATTAAAAATGTCGATATCAGCTTCCCGGCAGGTTGCATTGTACATACGACTCGCTCTAACCATGTATGAGTTCCGTCTGTATATAGTGACTACCACTGGGGTGTGCAATAAATCAGAACTACGTAAGAATGCAGACGGCACTCGCAGCCCGACCTTATTTAACAGCTCGGTAACACCAGTTGTTCCATTAGCAATATTGAAAAGAAACACAAGATCTGATATTTTCCGCCTTTCGTAAAGTGGAAGGATATGAAATTTTTTACAACGGTAGGTATAATTAATTAAAAATGTTTTAGACCGATATTGAATGTGCCTTAAAAACCTTTTCTGTATGCTCTCAATACGATTTATGTAGACATTATAATTGGGGTATATTGTGTGGATAAGTCCAACACTGAAGTAGCCCCCACGAGTGGCAGGAAGCCTCGCCACCGCTTTATTGTGTGGATAAGTCCAACACTGAAGTAGCCCCCACGAGTGGCAGGAAGCCTCGCCACCGCTTTATTGTGTGGATAAGTCCAACACTGAAGAAGCCCCTATGAGTGGCAGGAAGCCTCGCCACCGCTTTACCTGGGTAAGTTCTGTGTAGTCATCATAATAACTTATGCTGGTCCACTGCAGGGCAAAGCCTCTCTTCCCTCTTTTAATTTTTCGCGGTCTACTGCGATTGCGAGCTAAACTCCAGCTATTAAACTCCAGCTAAGTGTGAGTTGGACTCGTGCACAGAAGGTTTCATTCCTTAGAAGGATAAATATTTGTCCATGAATGTACACAAGATACTTGTAAGTATTCGTATAAAGGAGAAAGCGCCAGGGCAGCCCGCGACATTCAAATTTTCTCACGTTTTTTGAAATTTGCAGGTCAGTATCAGGTTATATGTTGATCTGAATATGATTATAATTCTATAAATACAGATTTGTTATGTTCGCGAGTCATACTTTAGTCAACATATCCCCAGACACTGAGCTGCAATTGCAAAAATCGTAAGAAAACTTGAATTTAGTGGGCTGCCTTAGCGCTTCCTCTTAAAGAAATAAACATTCGTATTCTTATTTTTAAGATAAATTACATTGTTAAGACAACGCACACACAATTTCGGGATCACATATTTTTTGTTTGTAAAGCGTATTTTCCCGATTTATAACAAAAAAAAACATGCATATTAATTAATGTAATTTGTGTTACCGTTTTAATTTACAATAAACAACATTACACGAAAACAATGTCTCTAATTACTCTGGAGAAATCGTTTTATTTTTGGTATAATACGTGCATAAAGCTCCATCAACTGTAATTATTCTGTTGCAATATATTCTGGGTGCTAAGTATTCTGTTGCAATATATTCTGGGTGCTAAGTATTCTGTTGCAATATATTCTGGGTGCTAAGTATTCTGTTGCAATATATTCTGGGTGCTAAGTATTCTGTTGCAATATATTCTGAGTGCTAAGTATTCTGTTGCAATATATTCTGGATGCTAAGTATTCTGTTGCAATATATTCTGGGTGCTAAGTATTCTGTTGCAATATATTCTGGGTGCTAAGTATTCTGTGCAATATATTCTGGGTGCTAAGTATTCTGTTGCAATATATTCTGGGTGCTAAGTATTCTGTTGCAATATATTCTGGATGCTAAGTATTCTGTGCAATATATTCTGGGTGCTAAGTATTCTGTTGCAATATATTCTGGGTGCTAAGTATTCTGTTGCAATATATTCTGGGTGCTAAGTATTCTGTTGCAATATATTCTGGATGCTAAGTATTCTGTGCAATATATTCTGGGTGCTAAGTATTCTGTTGCAATATATTCTGGATGTTAAGTATTCTGTGCAATATATTCTGGGTGCTAAGTATTCTGTTGCAATATATTCTGGATGCTAAGTATTCTGTGCAATATATTCTGGGTGCTAAGTATTCTGTTGCAATATATTCTGGGTGCTAAGTATTCTGTTGCAATATATTCTGGGTGCTAAGTATTCTGTTGCAATATATTCTGGATGCTAAGTATTCTGTGCAATATATTCTGGGTGCTAAGTATTCTGTTGCAATATATTCTGGATGTTAAGTATTCTGTGCAATATATTCTGGGTGCTAAGTATTCTGTTGCAATATATTCTGGATGCTAAGTATTCTGTGCAATATATTCTGGGTGCTAAGTATTCTGTTGCAATATATTCTGGGTGCTAAGTATTCTGTTGCAATATATTCTGAGTGCTAAGTATTCTGTTGCAATATATTCTGGATGCTAAGTATTCTGTTGCAATATATTCTGGATGTTAAGTATTCTGTGCAATATATTCTGGGTGCTAAGTATTCTGTTGCAATATATTCTGGGTGCTAAGTATTCTGTGCAATATATTCTGGGTGCTAAGTATTCTGTTGCAATATATTCTGGGTGCTAAGTATTCTGTTGCAATATATTCTGGGTGCTAAGTATTCTGTGCAATATATTCTGGGTGCTAAGTATTCTGTTGCAATATATTCTGGGTGCTAAGTATTCTGTTGCAATATATTCTGGGTGCTAAGTATTCTGTTGCAATATATTCTGAGTGCTAAGTATTCTGTTGCAATATATTCTGGATGCTAAGTATTCTGTTGCAATATATTCTGGATGTTAAGTATTCTGTGCAATATATTCTGGGTGCTAAGTATTCTGTTGCAATATATTCTGGGTGCTAAGTATTCTGTGCAATATATTCTGGGTGCTAAGTATTCTGTTGCAATATATTCTGGGTGCTAAGTATTCTGTTGCAATATATTCTGGGTGCTAAGTATTCTGTGCAATATATTCTGGGTGCTAAGTATTCTGTTGCAATATATTCTGGGTGCTAAGTATTCTGTTGCAATATATTCTGGGTGCTAAGTATTCTGTTGCAATATATTCTGGGTGCTAAGTATTCTGTTGCAATATATTCTGGGTGCTAAGTATTCTGTTGCAATATATTCTGGGTGCTAAGTATTCTGTTGCAATATATTCTGGGTGCTAAGTATTCTGTTGCAATATATTCTGGGTGCTAAGTATTCTGTTGCAATATATTCTGGGTGCTAAGTATTCTGTTGCAATATATTCTGGGTGCTAAGTATTCTGTTGCAATATATTCTGGATGCTAAGTATTCTGTTGCAATATATTCTGGGTGCTAAGTATTCTGTTGCAATATATTCTGGATGCTAAGTATTCTGTGCAATATATTCTGGGTGCTAAGTATTCTGTTGCAATATATTCTGGGTGCTAAGTATTCTGTTGCAATATATTCTGGGTGCTAAGTATTCTGTTGCAATATATTCTGGATGCTAAGTATTCTGTGCAATATATTCTGGGTGCTAAGTATTCTGTTGCAATATATTCTGGATGTTAAGTATTCTGTGCAATATATTCTGGGTGCTAAGTATTCTGTTGCAATATATTCTGGATGCTAAGTATTCTGTGCAATATATTCTGGGTGCTAAGTATTCTGTTGCAATATATTCTGGGTGCTAAGTATTCTGTTGCAATATATTCTGAGTGCTAAGTATTCTGTTGCAATATATTCTGGATGCTAAGTATTCTGTTGCAATATATTCTGGATGTTAAGTATTCTGTGCAATATATTCTGGGTGCTAAGTATTCTGTTGCAATATATTCTGGGTGCTAAGTATTCTGTGCAATATATTCTGGGTGCTAAGTATTCTGTTGCAATATATTCTGGGTGCTAAGTATTCTGTTGCAATATATTCTGGGTGCTAAGTATTCTGTGCAATATATTCTGGGTGCTAAGTATTCTATTGCAATATATTCTGGGTGCTAAGTATTCTGTTGCAATATATTCTGGGTGCTAAGTATTCTGTTGCAATATATTCTGGATGCTAAGTATTCTGTGCAATATATTCTGGGTGCTAAGTATTCTGTTGCAATATATTCTGGGTGCTAAGTATTCTGTTGCAATATACTCTGGGTGCTAAGTATTCTGTTGCAATATATTCTGGGTGCTAAGTATTCTGTGCAATATATTCTGGGTGCTAAACATTCTGTGCAATATATTCTGGGTGCTAAGTATTCTGTGCAATATACTCTGGGTGATAAGTATTCTGTTGCAATATATTCTTGGTGCTAAGTATTCTGTGCAATATATTCTGGGTGCTAAACATTCTGTGCAATATATTCTGGGTGCTAAGTATTCTATGCAAAATATTCTGGGTGATAAGTATTCTGTTGCAATATATTCTTGGTGCTAAGTATTCTGTGCAATATATTCTGGGTGCTAAACATTCTGTGCAATATATTCTGGGTGCTAAGTATTCTATGCAAAATATTCTGGGTGATAAGTATTCTGTTGCAATATATTCTTGGTGCTAAGTATTCTGTGCAATATATTCTGGGTGCTAAACATTCTGTGCAATATATTCTGGGTGCTAAGTATTCTGTGCAATATACTCTGGGTGATAAGTATTCTGTTGCAATATATTCTTGGTGCTAAGTATTCTGTGCAATATATTCTGGGTGCTAAACATTCTGTGCAATATATTCTGGGTGCTAAGTATTCTATGCAAAATATTCTGGGTGATAAGTATTCTGTTGCAATATATTCTTGGTGCTAAGTATTCTGTTGCAATGAAAATAACAATATTTGTGAATACTTTCACTTTCTGTATAAACTAGTGGACAATCATTATTAATGTTATGACTATCTAATCACAAACAGAAGTCCAGCAAGTCCCATATCGTTATAGAAGGTACTTAAATTATATTAATACTTAATATTACATAGAATCATCGAGTATACTCGTAGTTAAAGCAGTTAGTTTTTTGGTTGCTTTTTAATATTTTTGTAATAAAGCTCGAAACTGTTAACGATACACGGCTTAGGTTAAATACAAGTAATTCTAGGCATGGAGCTGCGATAAGTGCACGATAACACGCGCGAGCTCGCTAGCACCGTAACACCATGTCGCAGCACGCACGGTGAGGATCAGCTCATTAGCGGCCGAATTAATGTTATTAATAGGATCAGCGCGAGGCGTCCGGGCACACACGACACGCCGGACAGCGTAATACGAAGCCACAGACACACGGATCATCAAATTACAAGTAATGCTGATTAATGAGCAGATTAGATACCTCGCTTGATGTCATCCGCCGTCGGTGATCCGGCTGCGCTGACACACTAGCACCCGCTCACATTGTCAACGAAGAATATTTTAAAACGTGGTCGACTGAAACTCCGGCGCTACGAATATTAGTTTCTCGTAGACGCTCTGCGAGAGTGCTACGCAACTGCTACGACACGATACATTCTTTTATGATGCTAACATAAAAATATAAATGGTAATTGATTTGAATATTGAATATTTGAGGCTCTTGTGAGTACCGGCCGCGTCGTGCTCGGTGGGCTACCTGCCGGTACTCCGCGCAGCACCTCGCCGGCTCAACGAACGATAATAAAGGATTTGCGTCGACCCAAATGTTCATTTATTCAAATATACGCGAATTCGTAAAAGATGTATCCTTTGATAAAAAAAAACCTCATATAATATGCTGTAAAAAGTGCGCTTGCATTGAGACGTTCTCGTCAGTTTTTTGTGTAACTGTCACAAAAGGGTGCAATCAGAGAAACGAGCTGAGTATCCGATGGAAATTTTCACAAAATACGTATAAAGCGCCAGTTGTGCGTTTTTTGCGCGGTCGTATTAGTTTTTTAGGCGTCGAACCGGCGCCGACTGCTGAGGAGTGGAGCTGAGCGGAGCGGTGATGTGATGATTAAGAGTGAGTGATGGTGTATATGGGATATGATGCTACAGGCAAGGTCCCAGCAATTACAGACCTATTGCCCTTATTCCAGTCTTATCTAAAATATTGGAAAAAATACTACATAAAAGTATATATTTCCTTCTTAGAAACCAACAAAATTTTAATCAGCGAACAATATGGTTTTAGAAAAAATAAAAGCATGAATTCCGCTATATACGCGCTTGTAGAACACGTTCTTAGTAATGTAGATAATAGAACTCCTGCAGTAGCATTATTTATGGACATGACAAAGGCCTTTGACTATGTTAGTGACAAAATACTCCTGAACAAATTGGACAAATATGGCATCAGAGGGATTCCCATGCATAAAGAAAATCTGCTCCTGTATCAAAACAGAAATTACATATACATCTGAATGTCGCAAATGATTATTGGGGGTACCGCAAGGCTGTGTCATTATTATTCATTATATAAGGTGTATCTATTCATACACGAAATCTCTTAAGGGGTCATTGTACTGATCATTACGAACAACTTTTACTATGTGACCAAACCTGAAATCGCAAAAAAAAAATCTGCTGTTCAGTACATTTATGTTCGCATAATTCGTCAAAATGTACTGAACAGCTGACTTTTTTTTCGCGATTTCAGGTTTGGTCCCATAGTAAAAGTTTTTCATAATGATGAGTAATGTCCCCTTTAGAGATTTCGTGTATGAATAGATACACCTTATATATTAATGACATGGCTGAAATTATTTCTAATCCGATGATCTTATTTGCGGACAATAGCACAATAGTATTCAGAAACATTAGAAAATAAATTAAAAAATGATGAGACTTTCGAAAAGAACCGTTAAGCAATGTGTGTACGTATTTATAATAATATACCAAGCAATTTAAAAACATTGACTTCTAAAGCATTTAAGCACAAATTTTATAAATGGCTAAATACACAAAATTTTTATTCTATTAGAGAATTTATAGAGACTAAATATGCTTCAACAATAATTTAATATAATGTGATGTAACACTAGTATAAGTATACGTATAAGTTTGCATACATTACATGCTATGTATCTTTAGCAAAACATGTACGCACTAATTTTAATATAACACCTGTAATACCATGTTTTAACGCAAATAAATGAATTGAATTGAAAACGACATAAATAATAACTTAAATGACATAATAACCTGGCTTACCGAAAATAATAAATGACATAATACCCTGGCTTACCGAAAATAATAACTTAAATAACCTGGATTACCTGGCTGGCTGGGTTAAGATCACCCTTTTCAAGGCATACTGTCAGTCGTTTTACACATGCAGCCTGTAGGTTAGACAGGGCCTACAACGCTCTTCGGGTCCAATATAACAACGCCTTCCGGGTGCTGTTGGGGCTACATCGATTCTATAGTGCGTCATGCATGTTTGCTGAATCGGCTACCGATAGTTTTTCAGCAATTATGCGAAAAAGAACAGCATCATTGTTACGCAGGATTCGAGGGAGTGCCAATAGCATCCTGAAGGTGATTGGGAATAGGCCAGATGGCGTTTTCCTGGAGTATTGGACCCGTATGCATAACTGCGGGTGTGATGCTGCAGGGAAATATATGAATTAGAATCAATGTAATTAAGTATAAGTACTAACATAGTGACGTAAACTGTATAACAAAGAGCTACGGAACAAGTGTCTGAAATAAAAGTTTTATTATTATTACCGAAAATAATAACTTAAATGACATATACATATCTGACTTATTATGTTAGGCAAAAATATTTGTTATTCATTATAATATTATGAACTTAATTAATATTGATTATTATGAATTTAATTGTTAGGAATGCATTATTTATTATTATTTAATTTAGTTATTTGATTTATTTAAAATTATTTTTATTGTTTATAGAATTGTGACTTATTGAATTTAGACATTATTTATAGTTTTAAATTGTATTACAATATTTGCATACCCATGTGATGATAAAATACGGAGAACTTTATTATAAGGAAAAATATCTATCTATCTCTTACCTATGTTTTCGAATAAATATCTATCTATCTCTTACCCATGGTTGCAAATAAACATCTATCCATGTTTGCGAATAAATAAATGAGTTATGAAAATGATTTACTTTTTGTAGTGTAGTCACTAAGATTAGCCGTTACTTGTGATAATTCCTTTTTGGAAATAAATAATTTTTCACAAAAACTATTTAAAGATCATTTTAAATGTTAAATATTATGTTCAGTTAGTTTGGTGATGGACTTGGGTGGAATTGTGCGGCACTAGTGCATTGTTGATGGACTTGGGCGGAGTTGTACGGTACTAGTGCATTGTTGATGGACTTGGGCGGAGTTGTACGGTACTAGTGCATTGTTGATGGACTTGGGCGGAGTTGTACGGTACTAGTGCATTGTTGATGGACTTGGGCGGAGTTGTACGGTACTAGTGCATTGTTGATGGACTTGGGCGGAGTTGTACGGTACTAGTGCATTGTTGATGGACTTGGGCGGAGTTGTACGGTACTAGTGCATTGTTGATGGACTTGGGTGGAGTTGTGCGGTACTAGTACATTGTTAATGGACTTGGAAGGAGTTGTGCGGTACTAGTGCATTGTTGATGGACTTGGGTGGAGTTGTACGGTACTAGTACATTGTTGATGGACTTGGGAGGAGTTGTGCGGTACTAGTGCATTGTTGATGGACTTGGGCGGAGTTGTGCGGTACTAGTGCATAGTTGATGGACTTGGGCGGAGTTGTGCGGTACTAGTGCATTGTTGATGGACTTGGGCGGAGTTGTACGGTACTAGTGCATAGTTGATGGACTTGGGCGGAGTTGTGCGGTACTAGTGCATTGTTGATGGACTTGGGTGGAGTTGTGCGGTACTAGTACATTGTTGATGGACTTGGGCGGAGTTGTGCGGTACTAGTGCATTGTTGATGGACTTGGGCGGAGTTGTGCGGTACTAGTGCATTGTTGATGGACTTGGGCGGAGTTGTGCGGTACTAGTGCATTGTTGATGGACTTGGGCGGAGTTGTGCGGTACTAGTGCATTGTTGATGGACTTGGGTGGAGTTGTGCGGTACTAGTACATTGTTGATGGACTTGGGCGGAGTTGTGCGGTACTAGTGCATTGTTGATGGACTTGGGTGGAGTTGTGCGGTACTAGTACATTGTTGATGGACTTGGGCGGAGTTGTGCGGTACTAGTGCATTGTTGATGGACTTGGGCGGAGTTGTGCGGTACTAGAGCATTGTTGATGGACTTGGGCGGAGTTGTGCGGTACTAGTGCATTGTTGATGGACTTGGGCGGAGTTGTGCGGTACTAGTGCATTGTTGATGGACTTGGGCGGAGTTGTGCGGTACTAGTGCATTGTTGATGGACTTGGGCGGAGTTGTGCGGTACTAGTGCATTGTTGATGGACTTGGGCGGAGTTGTGCGGTACTAGTGCATAGTTGATGGACTTGGGCGGAGTTGTGCGGTACTAGTGCATTGTTGATGGACTTGGGTGGAGTTGTGCGGTACTAGTACATTGTTGATGGACTTGGGCGGAGTTGTGCGGTACTAGTACATTGTTGATGGACTTGGGCGGAGTTGTGCGGTACTAGTGCATTGTTGATGGACTTGGGCGGAGTTGTGCGGTACTAGTGTATTATTCAGTACTTTGTTGAGAACTATTTCTGTGTGTGACGCGACCGTTTTAGTGAGAGCATTCTATTGTCACAAGAACGCGGTATATATTGAAATAAGTTGCTTCTAGTTATGTATGCAGATGTGGAGCTAATAATGTGCGCTCGATGAAATGCTCGCACGCACACATGTGTATGTATCAGGTTGGCGGAAAAATATTGCACAAGAAATTGTAAATTAACTAGAATTTTCCGGAATTGAAAATGACGGATTACTCCGCTGTTTAAATTTTCCGGAATTGAAAATGACGAATTACTCCGCTGTTTAAAGGCTAATCCAGAAATAAATACGCGTGATTTGGCAGAGACTCTTGCCTGTCATCATTCGACCGTCGAGGCTCATTTACACAAACTCGGCTATCGTAAAGTAATGGCACGATGGATTCTACATCAACTAACTGACAGTCATCGTCAAATCAATAATCAATAATAATAATCATTTATTATTTGTATAGCATAGGTAGTAAATACAGTTCTTAAAACAGAGTTCATAGGTCGCTATGTTATGCCAAGAGGCGTACAAATATGGTTGCATGCGAAATAAAATATTGGTCATGCGGGAGGTAAATTATTTGGTACGTATGTCAAAATTAATATAACGATGATAAATAAATAAAAACAAAAAATATAGATGTCACAAAATGGAATAGTTTCTACAGTCAATGCATAAATAAATAATCATAAATTACAATTAGTCACAGTATTCAATTAAATATAGTTTCTCCAGTGAAATAAGTAAATAAGTCTAGATTAATATATCATTTAAAAAATCATCAGTCGTATAGTAACATTTGTCAACTAGTAAGAGTTTTAATTTTTTTTTTAAATTGAATTCATATAACATTCAAATTTTTTATGGTATCTGGTAATTTATTGTAAATGCGCGGTGCCATGCCCAAAACGCTCTTTCTCACTAAGGCAGTCTTACAACGCTGATTGCTTAAAGAGTTTGCGTATTGGCTACGAATCGCAACATCTCGTAACGTTGACACTTTTAAGTCATAGTTAGTATTTGTGAATAGCTTCTTTTTCAGTCACATCGAAAAGATTTTCTTGAAGATCTGGTAACCGGCGATGAGAGCTGGATTCTCTATGATAACAACACACAGCACGCCGTCTGGCTTCCTTACGACGCAGAGCCACTAACGCAGCCAAAGCCGAACCGTCACTCACGCAGGCATCTTTTCTCCGTTTGATGGGATAGGAAGGACCCACTCTTTTACGAGCTTCTCCCTGCGAGAAGGACGATCACGACTTCCATTTATACTGAACAGCTTCAGAAACTGACTGACGCAATAAGAGAAAAACGACCGAGACGTGTAAATGTTCACTTACTCCATGATAATGCGCGACCTCATGTCGCTTCGGAGACTCGACAAACAATCGTAGAGCTTGGATGGCACCCGGTTGCCCACCCACCGTACTCACCGGATCTCGCGCCATCCGACTTGTTTTGTCACTTGTTCCGATCACTAAAGCTTTATTTGCGAGAGAAATTTTTTTAAAACTACGAAGACCTCAAACTGGCAGTGGATAATTTCTTTTCTGCACAGCCTCCGGAATTCTGGGCGCAGGGCATCAACAATATACCAACTATGTAGATGGGCCAGAGTAATAGAGTTATTTGGGGATTACATTACTGATGAATTATTGTAAATAACAAAGTTATCAACAAATTCATTAAGTCTTATATCTTGATGCAAGACTTTTCCGCCTACCTGATATAAACGTAAAGTTCGGAACTACTGGGTGAATATTCGACCTTTTAACCGCCGTCATTACCTTCCGCCAAAAGTTGATGAAGGAGAATATCGTTAATGAAATATTTCATCAATTCCCAGAATCTGCTTAAGGACCAGAATCAGGAATTGCTGAAATATTTAATTAAATATATTCTCTTTCATCAACTTTTGGCGGAAGGTAATGACGGCGGTTAAAAGGTCGAATTTTCACCCTACTACTGAACGTCACACTCTGAATCTTAATTCAATTCAATCTGTTTTATTCATTAGAGCATTTTTATGAAGTATAATGTATGTGTACATATTAATAAGTTGATTCAGCGGGCAGTTGCGTAACACACTGTCGATCGGAATCGGTTTCATTTTGACAATTCAACAACATTTATTGCGTTATTTACGTTGTCGAACAGACACATTTTTCGAACATATGAAGCAATGGATTAGCAATTTACCCTACCTACTAACATAGCTTTTAAGTATTTTTGTAACTAACAAAATTGTTTATTCTCAGACAATGATGATCCAAAGATCATCATTGTCTGAGAATAAACAAGTTTTTTTATTTGCTTCAAAATGAATCAGATTCCGATTGATAGTGTGTGCATATTCAGACGTACAAGTAGGTGCACAACATCCAACCTGCAGCAAGTTGTGCAGCCAGCAATTGTAAGCTCGCGATACATTCATTAGCATAAAATGTACCAAGATAGTGCTTAAAAAAATAAGTATAAAAAACCAATACAAAAATAAATTGACTAAAATCCTGAAAGAAGTTGGTTCAGAACCGACTGCTACAACGATCAATATAATTTTTAAGACGTATTGTTTGCGACACTTGGGTGCAAATAAGAAAAAGTGCAAAACAACAAATTACATCTGAAACTATTGAATAACATACTTCATGTTTGTAAAGATTTCAATTTAAATACCTAACAGTTTACCTCACCCTCACCTCACCCTCACCTCATACTAAAATGTCAAGAAAACATAACGGATCGAATTCGATACCGGAACTATAAGGAGACACGTAAACTTAGCAAATACAAAAAAAATATAAAAAGCTTTGGGAACAACTTTAACGGCTTATATACTTGGCTATAGGCTTATAGGCTTATGTACTTGTAAATTTTGAAACAGTGTCAATAGTCTAGAAACCTGAAACAACTCACGGTAGCGCGCGCAGCAGTAGGCGCGCGTGTCGGCGCGCGCGCATGCGGACAGCACCATGCTGCGTGTGCGGCGACAAGGACGGGTACGAGCGATGTACGCACTGCGGGCGCGCGTTCGCGGCTCGGCACTCTAGGGCGCACTGCGTGCAGTGTGCCGCCCGCAGCCAGCGCCGCGCCCCGCACCAGCGCCGCGCCCCGCACCAGCCCCGCGCCCCGCACGCACCCCGCTTAACCCTCAACCGTCGAATTAAACATTTTAAACTTTTTGTACGAATCCGTTTCTTTTTCCGCCCTTTAGTGAATTTTTTTCGCGCGATCTCGCCATTATTTCGATTACCTGAGATGATTTTTTTTTTGCTTTCGCCGAACGGATCGAGCGCGATGCGCGTTTAAAAGCTGTTTAATTTTTTAGGAAAGGGGAGCGATGGGTTCGGCTAACCGATGCGCGAATTCCGATATCGGGTTCGATTGAAATAAAAAACTGAGGCCGGGTTGAGCAGCGTGTGCCGTGTGCCGCGGCTCCAGGACTCGAATCGTTTCGAGGCTATTAGCAAACGAACGTTCCCTCCGTATCTAGTGAACATCTACATACGAGTACAAGTCGCCGCTCCGCACCGCTCCGCACCGCATCGCGACTCAAAAGACCAAACACAACAATCCACAAGTTATTGTGTTAATCATCGTGCTCATTGTTTGTCTCAATAACTTTTGTTACAGATCTAATACTCGATTAAACGATTGGTAGGAAAACGAATAAAACAACGAAATAGATCAATAGATATGTTTAAAAGTTTAGACAACAAAGAAGGGAAGTATTTGTAATATGCTGTGTTGTGTACACAGGCTTCGTAAGCATTGGGAAAGTGATTGTGTGAGATGAAAGGCCAGTTCCTGTTTGATGTGAATCTGATAGAATAGCAAGTGTGGCGGGCGCGACTGCCACCCCGCCGCCGCGCCGCCCGCACAGACCTGCGCACAGACACACAAGGCGCGGCCCAGCATTGCCGCAGGACTGAAGGATGCAATCTATGGTTCAGTTTAATTGTAACTCCGTCTGCCACTGCGTACCGGCTGCGCGAGACAGCAGGCAGCAATATGCAACGAGTGTCAGACTCTACAGAACAGCAATATGCAACGAGTGTCAGACTCTACAGAGCAGCAATATGCAACGAGTATCGGATTCTATAGAGCAGCAATATGCAACGAGTATCGGACTCTACAGAGCAGCAATATGCAACGAGTATCGGAATCTACAGAGCAGCAATATGCAACGAGTGTCAGACTCTACAGAGCAGCAATATGCAACGAGTATCGGACTCTACAGAGCAGCAATATGCAACGAGTATCGGAATCTACAGAGCAGCAATATGCAACGAGTGTCAGACTCTACAGAGCAGCAATATGCAACGAGTATCGGAATCTACAGAGCAGCAATATGCAACGAGTGTCAGACTCTACAGAGCAGCAATATGCAACGAGTATCGGAATCTACAGAGCAGCAATATGTAACGAGTATCGGAATCTACAGAGCAGCAATATGCAACGAGTGTCAGACTCTACAGAGCAGCAATATGCAACGAGTATCGGACTCTACAGAGCAGCAATATGCAACGAGTATCGGAATCTACAGAGCAGCAATATGCAACGAGTGTCAGACTCTACAGAGCAGCAATATGCAACGAGTATCGGACTCTACAGAGCAGCAATATGCAACGAGTATCGGAATCTACAGAGCAGCAATATGCAACGAGTGTCAGACTCTACAGAGCAGCAATATGCAACGAGTATCGGACTCTACAGAGCAGCAATATGCAACGAGTATCGGAATCTACAGAGCAGCAATATGCAACGAGTGTCAGACTCTACAGAGCAGCAATATGCAACGAGTATCGGAATCTACAGAGCAGCAATATGCAACGAGTATCGGAATCTACAGAGCAGCAATATGCAACGAGTGTCAGACTCTACAGAGCAGCAATATGCAACGAGTATCGGACTCTACAGAGCAGCAATATGCAACGAGTATCGGAATCTACAGAGCAGCAATATGCAACGAGTGTCAGACTCTACAGAGCAGCAATATGCAACGAGTATCGGACTCTACAGAGCAGCAATATGCAACGAGTATCGGAATCTACAGAGCAGCAATATGCAACGAGTGTCAGACTCTACAGAGCAGCAATATGCAACGAGTATCGGACTCTACAGAGCAGCAATATGCAACGAGTATCGGAATCTACAGAGCAGCAATATTCAACGAGTGTCAGACTCTACAGAGCAGCAATATGCAACGAGTATCGGAATCTACAGAGCAGCAATATGCAACGAGTATCGGACTCTACAGAGCAGCAATATGCAACGAGTATCGGAATCTACAGAGCAGCAATATGCAACGAGTGTCAGACTCTACAGAGCAGCAATATGCAACGAGTATCGGAATCTACAGAGCAGCAATATGCAACGAGTGTCAGACTCTACAGAGCAGCAATATGCAACGAGTATCGGAATCTACAGAGCAGCAATATGCAACGAGTATCGGACTCTACAGAGCAGCAATATGCAACGAGTGTCAGACTCTACAGAGCAGCAATATGCAACGAGTATCGGACTCTACAGAGCAGCAATATGCAACGAGTATCGGAATCTACAGAGCAGCAATATGCAACGAGTGTCAGACTCTACAGAGCAGCAATATGCAACGAGTATCGGAATCTACAGAGCAGCAATATTCAACGAGTGTCAGACTCTACAGAGCAGCAATATGCAACGAGTATCGGAATCTACAGAGCAGCAATATGCAACGAGTATCGGACTCTACAGAGCAGCAATATGCAACGAGTATCGGAATCTACAGAGCAGCAATATGCAACGAGTGTCAGACTCTACAGAGCAGCAATATGCAACGAGTATCGGAATCTACAGAGCAGCAATATGCAACGAGTGTCAGACTCTACAGAGCAGCAATATGCAACGAGTATCGGAATCTACAGAGCAGCAATATGCAACGAGTATCGGACTCTACAGAGCAGCAATATGCAACGAGTATCGGATTCTATAGAGCAGCAATATGCAACGAGTATCGGAATCTACAGAGCAGCAATATGCAACGAGTATCGGACTCTACAGAGCAGCAATATGCAACGAGTATCGGAATCTACAGAGCAGCAATATGCAACGAGTATCGGACTCTACAGAGCAGCAATATGCAACGAGTATCGGATTCTATAGAGCAGCAATATGCAACGAGTATCGGAATCTACAGAGCAGCAATATGCAACGAGTATCGGACTCTACAGAGCAGCAATATTCAACGAGTATCGGACTCTACAGAGCAGCAATATGCAACGAGTATCGGATTCTATATAGCAGCAATATGCAACGAGTATCGGATTCTATAGAGCAGCAATATGCAACGAGTATCGGATTCTATAGAGCAGCAATATGCAACGAGTATCGGACTCTACAGAGCAGCAATATGCAACGAGTGTCGGATTCTATAGAGCAGCAATATGCAACGAGTATCGGACTCTACAGAGCAGCAATATGCAACGAGTATCGGATTCTATAGAGCAGCAATATGCAACGAGTATCGGATTCTATAGAGCAGCAATATGCAACGAGTATCGGATTCTATAGAGCAGCAATATGCAACGAGTATCGGATTCTATAGAGCAGCAATATGCAACGAGTGTCGGATTCTATAGAGCAGCAATATGCAACGAGTATCGGATTCTTTAGAGCAGCAATATGCAACGAGTATCGGATTCTATAGAGCAGCAATATGCAACGAGTATCGGATTCTATACAGCAGCAATATGCAACGAGTATCGGATTCTATAGAGCAGCAATATGCAACGAGTATCGGATTCTATAGAGCAGCAATATGCAACGAGTATCGGATTCTATAGAGCAGCAATATGCAACGAGTATCGGATTCTATAGAGCAGCAATATGCAACGAGTATCGGATTCTATAGAGCAGCAATATGCAACGAGTATCGGATTCTATAGAGCAGCAATATGCAACGAGTATCGGATTCTATAGAGCAGCAATATGCAACGAGTATCGGATTCTATAGAGCAGCAATATGCAACGAGTGTCGGATTCTATAGAGCAGCAATATGCAACGAGTATCGGATTCTATAGAGCAGCAATATGCAACGAGTATCGGAATCTAAAGAGCAGCAGCTCCAGGCCGGCGCGTCTACCGCGCCACGGTAAGTTAGCGCGCTGCTGCGGCGGGCACCGCTTTGTGATGCTAATGTGCACAAACAGCGGCCGATGAAACTTTAATTCAGGTTCTTCTGACCCCGGCGCCCCCCACGCCCCCGCACCCCGCACCCCCGCGCCCTCGCTCATGCATCTCTATCCAAAGAATGCATTTACGTAATGTGGCCGGTGTTTGTTTAGGCGCCAACGTATTGCTACTTTGAATAAGAAATTCGCCTTCTTTGTAGAACTCTTCGTATTTTAAAACTGAATAAAGTGTGTTTACTTTAACGGTACCCGTCCTCGAGTGTTATTTCGGGAGTATTTGTTTGCACAGTTTCTGAGCCGCGGCTTCAATGTTGTAATGTGTTATGTTCCACAGCAACAAGCCACTTTCAAATATTTCTGACCTACGAAACGATTTCACATTATCGACGGTTAAGAATCAATAGTGTCTATCTCAGTTTTTTACGTTTTTTTTACTTTTTACATGCATTTATTTATTTAAACTTTAATTTGGCATGGCCTATATAGGCACTGTCTCAAAATTCACAAAATGGCTATAGTTATTCGCTATAGAAATTCCATGTAAGTTAACAGTATGTGTATTTTTTATAACCTTTTGCTATCTCCAGTAAAGTTAACTTTATTGAGATAGACACTATTGATTCTTAACCGTCGTTATTAAACATTGTATAGAATACAAAACACATCTTTAACAAGAACCTTTTTACGATTTATATATTTCACTATCTCATAACATCATCATCATTGTTTCGGAGTTCACGCGACATCAGCTCCGAGTGTCGTAGCGGTGCTACGCGGCCCGTAGCGGCTGACCGGCTCGTAGCAGGCGCGTAGCGGGGGCGTAGCGGCCCGACCCTCCGTATTTTACCATTCTTATGGGTTTTTTATGAACACTGATTTCTATATTTGTGCAGTTTTATGACGTGTCAACCCTCATACCTTTAGATATTTAATTAAAGATTGGTAGTGTAAGGGTTGTGAGGGTCGGCGCGAGGAGTGTGGAGTGGCCGGCGTCGTGTCGGACACGAGGGGTTGGGTATACACTTATTGTAGTTATCGGATAACATCTTTACTTTATTAATCTCGTGTCGTTTCAAATGTTTGTCTCCTGCTCCCGTCGGAGAACGCGGCGAGCGCGACACGACATTGCTACTTCACTCGACAAGAACTTTAGCTATACAATTAATTCACATCAAACTTCATGATATAGAAATAATTTATTTGCTTAAAATATTCAATAAGATGGAATTTTGTAATGATTCGGTTGAAGCGCGGCGTGGTACAGCCGGCGCGGGGAGGCTGGCAGTTAGCAGTTAGTGTGAGGGAGGCCGGAGGTCGCCGCCATGTTGGATTAGCGCACTATTTGCATTTACAATTGCGCTGTTTCACGCGTGATAGGTCGGCAGGGGTGCGCCGCGGCCGCCGCTCTCCGTGCTGCCGGGAGACGACTACGCAGCGCGACTGAACGGAGATCCGTCGCGGTCGCAGCGCGCATAGTGACGTAATGAGATATCGGGGAGGACAGAAGGGTTCGTCATCGTTCATATATAAACTGCCTTATTTCGTTTCTTCTCAACAGCATGCTTCACATTGCAGCATTAGCATTAATTAGCAATAATAGCGTGTGATCATTGATCGAGAGTGCGTCAGAACGAGGACTGCGCTCACGTATTTGTCGAACTTGCCTTTAGTTGACTTGAGATTTATTTATTAACTGACATAAAAAAGAGGTTATCAATTCGTCACGTATTATGTATGTATTATTGGAACTGCAATATATTTACTTCTGCTTCTCCCTATTTTGTCAAACGTAGATAGAGAAATCCTGTATGTGCTATTTATATGTATCTAACTAAGGCTTTTGATGATGTAGATTATCCTATACTAACACATAAACTGGAACAATATGGTATCAGGGGAAACATACTTGATCTCATTCGATCTTACTTAACCGACATAAAGCAATTTGTAGAAATCACGCAAATATCCTCAAATACCAGTTACGAGAAAAAATATCGTTCCGAAAGCGAGATAATTAAATACGGCGTGCCTCAGGGTAGCGTGCTAAGCCCCCCCCCCCTCTCCCCATTTTTTGCTTTACATAAATGACCTTCCGAGGCAAATAAAGCACCCTAAGGTACCATTCGCCGATGATAGCACCGTAATTATTAAGTGTGATGATTCCAACACTTATGAAAATGAAATAAATATGACATAAAATATAATGATATCGTGGTTTGGCAACAATAAACTTAGAAAACACTAAAATTTTGCATTTTTATCAAAGGATTTCAAATAATATCCTTAACGTTAGCTATAAATTTCTTGGTATTAATATAGACAACTATTTGACTTGGAGACTGGGGTCTCCAAGTCAAATTGTTGACGACAAAATATGTAAAAAACTTAATAAATTTGCCTATGCTCTCTATAAACTGTCAAAAATAGTGAGCCTTGAATCCGTACTAACAGCCTGTCACGGCTATGTTGCATCAACACTCAGATATAGCGTAATATACTGGGGCAATTCAGTAGATAGAGAACTCGTATTTAGAGCCTAAAAAAGATGTGTCAGAGCTATGAGTGGCCTTAAAAGCACAGACAGTTGTCGAGCGTTCATTATACGTGTAAACATTGTTACCTTGCCATCGCTGTACATATACGAAACAAATATGTTTGTCAAATCTAACATTTCATTATACAAAATATCTACTAAAAGTTACTACAGAAAATTACGCGATAAAAATAAATCAGAACTCGAAGTGACTTATGGAAAAACTGCACTAATGAATAAAAGTACCTTCTGTATGGCCAAAAATATATATAACAAATTAGTGTCATCTATAATAAACTATGGACTAATAATGTGGGGTAACTCGACCGATACCGACAGACCATTCAAAACTCCAAAACGTTGTATCCGAGTCATCAAAAAGTCATGGTACTTAGACAGCTGTGAACCTTTATTTCAAAAATACAAAATTCTTCCACTACCGTGTATGTACATAAAAGAAATCTCTCTTTTTACGAGAAGGCACATGCATTACTTCATGCAGCGTAGTGAAGTTATGCCGAGACAGAAAAGGGCTAAGTTTCTCAACCTACTTTACCAACCACCCTGTCGCAAAGAAATTCATAAGAAAAACGTATTTAATATGTGCCTGTTAATTTATAACAAGATACCGAACCACTTAAAATTGTTACAGGGGAATTTATTCAAAAAGAAATTAACAGAGTGGCTCCAAGTGGTTACGGTTTTTATAGCATCAAGGAATGTATGGAACACACATATACACAATAATAATAATATTTAATGTTTCCCTAATTATTTTAATATTTATAGATTGTAATGACTATTATGTAAATCTATATTAATATAATGATATAAATTTATTAAATCAAAATCAAAAGTCATTTATTCAAACTAGGCTGAGAATCAGCACTTTTTGAACGTCAAAATTACATAAGACCGTCCCCCAAAACGCCCGCCCTTCACCACTTCCTAGTGCTTTAGCTGGGGAGAAGAAGTGGCGCAACAAACTCCCCAGCAGCACAGCTGTCTGTTCAGTTAAAAAAAATATATAATAATTGTATCTATACATCACTGCGCATAATAATTTAGGTACCTACATTACGCAACACAAAACATTCAATTAAATTATTTGCTATAAGTAAGCTAGCACACGCCAATACCTATACCAAAAAAAAAAGAAATAAAAAAATTGAAAACTATACTCAAGCAGAAATAAAAATACAAAACTAAAAAACGTAAGCAGAACTTTATACCTAATTAAAGGCCTCCAGTAATAAAGGATGTGCCCACTTACATATATGAAGATTGTACATGAAGCTGTAACTCGAAGTCATAAATGATAAACTAGGACCATCGAAGTAATATCAGCTATGCTGATGACATGGTGATGCTGGGCCCCTCAATTAGTTCTGTGAGGTCACTATTGACAATTTGTGAACGGTATGCAATGGCCCATGGGCTCAAGTACAATGTTCAAAAGAGCGAGTTGCTAGTTTTTAAGGCTGGGACGAAAACCTACCCTGTTCCTCCGATCACACTAAATGGAACCGTCCTACAGCAAGTGAGCAAATTTAAGTACTTGGGTCACTGGGTCAATGAGAACCTAAATGATGACATGGACATGGACAGGGAGCGCAGGGCATTGTCGGTAAGGGGTAATATGCTTTCTCGCAGGTTTGCACGATGCTCAAGTGACGTTAAAGTCACACTAATTAAAAGCTACTGCCAAACGTTATACACGTGCAACCTGTGGAGCAACACTAGAAAGGCCTACAATGCCTTGCGCGTCCAGTATAACAACGCGTTCAGGAGTTTGTTGAAGCTTCCGTGGCGGTGGAGTGCCTCCGGCATGTTCGCCGACCACGGTACGGACGGCTTTCAAGCGGTGCTTCGCAAAAGATCGGCCTCCCTGTGGTTTAGGGTAAAGCGGAGCACCAACACGCTTTTGAACGTGGTGTCGGACGGAGTGGGCGGCCCAATTCTGAGGCATTGGTCGTCCATTCATGTCCAAACTAATAATAATAATTTTAAATTCTACTAACATAGTTTTAAGTATATCTACTAACAACATAATTATGGACCTTATAAGTCTGAAATAAATATTTTCATTTCATTTCAATATAAACAAAGTTAATTACTAATAACAAAACAAAACCAAGGACAGCAAGACGACCAGTCACCACAAGCAGCACCCGTTCACGAGCATAACGCAGAGTTCAGCCATCACCCCCCTCGCCATATTTGAGGGAAGAAGGCAACCCGACCCCCGACGCTACCGCAAGCAGTGACATCTAAGGGAGCATGACGAACTTACTGCCGGTTGCTCAGACAAGAATAATATGATCAAATGTCGAGGTACTAGCTAACCACATATTGCAATACCACTCATAAAAAAACATTGTAATGAGTAGATTATGTCAATGATAAATAAAGATAAAATTAAAATAAATTGCCTTTTACAGTCAAAGAAAATAAATAATTATATGAACACATATAACCTGTCAGAAGATAAGTTAATTCTGGAGAAAGAACATAAACATAGTCTTGAGTTAATCCCAGCGACCAACTATTCTTATCGTTTAAGTAGTCGTTGATAGAATAGTACGAGTATGCCTTCGAACAAAGGTTAGATTTTACTTTAGCTTTAAACGCATTGAAGGGCAAATCTAGCAAAGTAGCGGGTATTGTTATAAAAGGATATACCAAGCCCAACAAATGAGTTATGAACCTTATGAAGCCGGTGAAACGGAGCACGTAATTTGTCCTTATTTCTGGTGTTAACATTGTGGATATCACTGTTTTTAGTGTATAAATGTATATTTTGTCTAATATATAAGATGTTGGCGAAGATGAATTGTGATGCCACCGTGAGAATACCATATGTTTAAAAAAATCTCTCAGAGAAACTCGAGCACCTAGCTGGTAAATTGCTCGAACAGCTCGTTTTTGAAGTACAAACATATTTTGAATGTCAGCGGCTTTGCCCCAGAGCAGAATACCGTAGGACATAACGCTATGAAAATAACTAAAATAGACTAACCGAGCTGTATCAACGTCAGTGTCTTACTTTCCTGACGGCGTAAGCGGCTGAACCGAGCCTTCCCGCTAGGCTTGATATATGTGGGCCCCACTGAAGTTTGGCATCTACTGTTATGCCCAGGAAAACTGCCGAGTCTACAGTTTTAAGCTAAGACGATGTTGGGTCCTAGATTTCTAACATTCGGTAAGGCAAACTTTACACATTTCGTTTTCTTGGCATTGAGAACTAAGTTATTTGTCGTAAACCAATCCGTAACCATTGAGAGTGTACTGTTTACGTCGTCAAAATCTTGTCTGTTCCTGTCTACTTTAAAAATAAAAGAGGTGTCATCTGCAAACAGTACAGCGTCACAGATACCCTTTAAATAGAATGGTAAGTCATTGATATACACTAAGAATAAGAATGGGCCCAGTATTGAGCCTTGAGGTACACCTAGTTAGGTTCAGTTGAACTGGTAACCCGGAAGATTTCACACCATTAACATCTACACATTGAAACCTATTTATTATGTAAATATGAATTTATTACTTTAAGAGCTTCGTTTTGGACACCGTAATGATGTAGTTTACGCAAAAGCGTGTCATGGTGCACGCAACCAAAGGCTTTGGAGAGATCACAGAAAACTCCAATAGCATTTTGCGAGTTCTCCCGAGTAATAATTTAATGTAATAATGACATCATTTGTAATATTGTATCAGTGACATATTCTGTAGTAATTTAACAATAACATAAAGTTCAATAATTTGCACGCTTGCTTGCAGGCCGAATACAGTGACTTTTAGGCAATAAGATCTTCCTTTGTAAAAATGTATTTCTTGCAAATAAACATTATTATTATTAAACAAATATACAACATTTTTGTGTATGTATGTACGTTTGTCTACGCATCTCCGGAACTGTTAATCGGATAGTGACTATTTTTTTACTGGCTTACATTTACTTCAACTCCCTAGGGTACAGAACAAGTTTCTTGAAAATCGGTTCAGTAGTTTTCAAGATATGGACTAATACGTGTAAGTGTAATGGCCTGGCTGATTGATACGAGCTAAGTACGAGTGTGGTGTCAAAGGGAAAACATCTCACAAACCTTATTCAGATCCTAGTAACACATGCAGGTGCTCGCCTAACTGGCTGTCCTGTGAGGCGGTGAACAGGGATATTCATTGTTTACCAAATTGACACATGTAATGTGACACACAGCCGTGTCATAAAGCCATTTTATACGACTGTGTGATTTGCATATATGAACGGCCTGTAGTCAATTTGTTGTCAGACTTCACAATACCGACGGATGTGTTCAGTCAGCTCTCCAAGTGATTACATCTCGCTAGTGTTAATGAGGCACTTCAGTGAGGCTATGTGTGACGTCATCACGTGCCGCTGATTGTGGCGCTAATCAATAGCCGTGAAGCTGCAGCGCCCCCCCGACCCCCAATCCCCACCCCGCCTGAGCCTCTGCTGGGGATGACCTAACCCGCAGTAACGAGTAATGAGTGGCTCGCGACACGCACTCCTCAACAAGAGAACATTGACGAGCTCCCACACGGCCACGTGCCGAATCAACATGACGTACCAGTGCAGTGTGCGTCCGTGAGACAGAGCGCTGACATTTAACAACAACATGCTATCGCTCCTAGAACCAACATGACGTACCAGTGCAGTGTGCGTCCGTGAGACAGAGCGCTGACATTTAACAACAACATGCTATCGCTCCTAGAACCAACATGACGTACCAGTGCAGTGTGCGTCCGTGAGACAGAACGCTGACATTTGACAACAACATGCTATCGCTCCTAGAACCAACATGACGTACCAGTGCAGTGTGCGTCCGTGAGACAGAGCGCTGACATTTGACAACAACATGCTATCGCTCCTAGAACCAACATGACGTACCAGTGCAGTGTGCGTCCGTGAGACAGAGCGCTGACATTTGACAACAACATGCTATCGCTCCTAGAACCAACATGACGTACCAGTGCAGTGTGCGTCCGTGAGACAGAGCGCTGACATTTAACAACAACATGCTATCGCTCCTAGAACCAACATGACGTACCAGTGCAGTGTGCGTCCGTGAGACAGAGCGCTGACATTTAACAACAACATGCTATCGCTCCTAGAACCAACATGACGTACCAGTGCAGTGTGCGTCCGTGAGACAGAACGCTGACATTTGACAACAACATGCTATCGCTCCTAGAACCAACATGACGTACCAGTGCAGTGTGCGTCCGTGAGACAGAGCGCTGACATTTGACAACAACATGCTATCGCTCCTAGAACCAACATGACGTACCAGTGCAGTGTGCGTCCGTGAGACAGAGCGCTGACATTTGACAACAACATGCTATCGCTCCTAGAACCAACATGACGTACCAGTGCAGTGTGCGTCCGTGAGACAGAGCGCTGACATTTGACAACAACATGCTATCGCTCCTAGAACCAACATGACGTACCAGTGCAGTGTGCGTCCGTGAGACAGAGCGCTGACTTTTGACAACAACATGCTATCGCTCCTAGAACCAACATGACGTACCAGTGCAGTGTGCGTCCGTGAGACAGAGCGCTGACATTTGACAACAACATGCTATCGCTCCTATGCTCCTCCGCATGTAAATATGTAGGTAGCTGAGTGGCGCATATGTCACAGGAGGCAGTGATCTACATACGCGACCCGCCGCATGTAAATATGTAGGTAGCTGAGTGGCGCATATGTCACAGGAGGCAGTGATCTACATACGCGACCCGCCGCATGTAAATATGTAGGTAGCTGAGTGGCGCATATGTCACAGGAGGCAGTGATCTACATACGCGACCCACCGCATGTAAATATGTAGGTAGCTGAGTGGCGCATATGTCACAGGAGGCAGTGATCTACATACGCGACCCGCCGCATGTAAATATGTAGGTAGCTGAGTGGCGCATATGTCACAGGCGGCAGTGATCTACATACGCGACCCGCCGCATGTAAATATGTAGGTAGCTGAGTGGCGCATATGTCACAGGAGGCAGTGATCTACATACGCGACCCACCGCATGTAAATATGTAGGTAGCTGAGTGGCGCATATGTCACAGGAGGCAGTGATCTACATCGCGACCCGCCGTATGTAAATTACTATGTAAATGTGCTCGACGCCGGGATTGGTCGGCAGTCGGCGCCGCCACCCTTTGCCTATCAGATAGCGACGCTAAAAAACCAACTGGTTTGTTTACGCAGGGCGCCGGTGGGGTGCGGTATGCGGGGGGCGCGAGGCCGAAAGGGTTAAGGGCGGGCGCATACGGCGCGTGATTTACGAGCGGCTGTCATGTGTAAATTATTCCGTCGCGCGACAATAATATCGGTGACGGGTTTAATTGAACCCAGCATGATGAACGGTGTACAGTATTGCACAGCCGGCGCCGGCGCCGCATCGCGACACTCGCCCTCATTACAATATTATATACAAGCTAGCTGCATGACGCTCTTGTTACATATAAGTACATATTACATAAGCAATCATACGGATAGTACCTACATTTTTGTTAAAGACAATTTCTTAGATATAAAATGGAAACTGTTCCATCATGAGAGTGGTAAAAAATAACTTTTAATTCATGGTAAGATAATTTTTGCTGCAAATGAACTACTTATAACCCTAACTATGCTCTACGCTCAGTCGAACAGACGAGACGCCCGGATGATGCTGAGAACTGAAACTACGTATTTATGCAACACTAACGAGCGGTTTCAATTTAAAATATACTAGCGACCCGCCCTGCTTTGTACGGCTGCGGTCTACTGAAGTACTGATGTGGCGCTAGGTCAGAACATCGACATGTCTGTGCTGTAACTACGTGTAACATGTTCACGCACACACACATGCAAACGCAATGTATTTTATACTAATTTTAAATTTAAATCATGGTATTATTAAATACATGAGCTTACAACATCCTTCATTATGTGCAATTCAATAATCGCTTTCTGCAATCTTTTTCATCTAGTGAATGGTTTATTTTGAATAGTTCGCAGACAGAAAGAGTTGTGCTGCACAAATACAAAATAGTGAAATCGAAATCTGCAACAGCAGGCGCGTGGCGAGGGTGCGCGGGCGCAGGCAGCGGGGGAGGGGGGGGGGGGGGGGTTCTGAGGCACGCTTCGCAACCCTTTAGCGGCAGTTAACTCTATTTAATTTAACAATCCGATGATGCGGGGGTCGAGGGGTCGCGTGCCGTCGATATCGTAAGTTCGGGAGCTGGGGCATGCGGGCGCCGCGGCTCGTTATTTACGCTTTAATCATTTATATCGCGACCAAATAAACATTATAAATTACTTTAATCACATTTAATGATCGCTCTAGTCGTTTATCAATAGTAATGGTGAGAGCACAGCAGTGGAGGAGCATTCGCTCACGTGGCTCAAACACTCTGCAAACGTCACTCATGACTTCGCGACTTGCAATGGAGGCTGGAGCCACTCTAACGCACATTCGCTCACGTGCCTCAAACACTCCGCAAACGACACGACTTCGCGACTTGTTGGGGGTTATCTTACTTTCGCTAGTCAACCAAGCAAAGCCAGATTTCGTAAATAGTTGGCACTGTTAGCAGTGCCATTAGATCTGAAGTAAGCACTTCTGATGGGAACTTCTTCACCGTGGTCTATCTTTGCACATCTTCCGAAGCGCATCGTGGTACTTATGAGGACCAATAATGGGCCATTTAAAAAAGGTCACTTTATTATACGCACATTTGGTTTTGAATTATTAATGGTATTTGTTTTTCGATTTCGTTTTGATCGAAAAAGAAATGGGTACCCTATCAACGATAATACGTGCAGTCGGAACACTTGCTTGTGCTCAAGTAAAATGATAACTACATGCAGTAACATGATACAAACACACGACACGGCCTACTGTCTCGTGAAATTGTAAACAAACTGTGTTCAGTTTCAATTCTTATTCTTATTTAGAGAGTATTAACTTTATATTTCACCACTTTTTCCAATAATTATTGTTTGAATACCATTTTTAATTTGTAATTTTAACTAGTTAAATCATTGACATTTGAGGGTATACAATTAACCTCAATTACTTTGTAATTGGAAAATCATTGACGTTCGAGGTTTTATAAAACTTTTTGACAAAAAAAACCAACCGATACAACACTTCCAACGAAACACACTATAAAGTGAACAATAACTTTAATTTCGGAAGTCGGTGTCCTTATATAATAATAATATAGTTTATTTACAAAAATGGTGCAGGTTTACAATAACATAACTTAAAAATTATAGAGGGCACAGTTGCTCATTTGCCTGAACTAGGTAGAACCTGTGTTTCAGGCTAAAAAGGTGCTTAAAATATAAAATGAACAACGGGGAAGATTAAAATAAAAACTAATATTAACTTAAAAGACAAACATGTTTTATTTACAGACAACAAGTAAATCCTCTGTCTCACGGTATGATATGTTAAGTAAAAATTGCAGAATAATCTTTTTCAGTCGTAATTATTTAATTTATACATACTTAATTTCCTATTTAATTTATTGTACAGAAATGGGCCTAAAATGTATAAAATCTGTTTACAGAAACATATTTAGAGGATGCATTTGACTCACATACAATATCATTCCGTCTCTTATTAGTACTTTCAATGTTATAGGAGAGCATGGTGTGCTGTTTTAATACCAAGTGCGTTATAACAAGCTGGCGAACAGTCAGCGCGTTACAGGATTTGTATAGCAGATCTGTAGGAAAGAGAAAAGGATGGAAGTTTGCTACTTTTAAAATTGCTCTCTGTGCTCTTTCAAGAGGTAGTAAGTAAGATTTTGGTGCTCCACCCCATAAAGTAATACAGTACTGTATTACAGATTGGCCAAGTAAACCGATGACATTAGTTTTTTATCTGCAATTACTCGTAATTTTAAAAAAGGCTCGTCTATTAGAACCCCGAGATATTTCAAGTTACATGTTTTGAGGATAAAAGGACACTTATATGTATAAATGGGCGGATAAAATTAAATTGAAATTAAGTATTTAGACTAACTAATTTGTCCATAATTGTTAGTTGCAGAGGTGTTAACGCTATGTTAGTATTATTTCCATATTCCATAATAACTGGCAAGCTGCTGGCAATACGTACGTATACCACGAGTGCGGAGGTAGGTATCGCAGGGCGTGCGGGCGACAGCGCTGTGGGGTTGAAGATCAAAGCACGCCAGCGCCAGCCGGAGGGAGCGTCCTCCTCGCAAATTTAATATGAGCCGCGTTTGTAAAGCGCTGGCTCGCATCAGGCAATGTTTGTGTTCAGTGGCGCGGCTCATCGGCTGCATTCCTCCGAGCTGGCGCAGTTCCGGGGCCGCGTACGTACGGACCCTGTGCCTACATAGTGAGTCATTGCTTCCAACGAGCCCGCGGTACGTAATAAACTTGTAATATTCAATTATTCTTTTATAAACAAATCCGAAAATACCTACGTAAGGGAAGAATATTTTTGAAAAAAAAAAAAAGTTATTGAAAAAAGATTTGTTTGTCTATCTGTAAACTTGAAACTGTTGCAAGTAATGCGTTTCTGTTCTGGCCAGGTGTGCTTTACAATTATGAACCCTGAACCTTCGCAACTAGTGCATCAAATACTTGTTCGGAATGTCTTTTAATCTACGTAGTAAATAACAAAAGAGTCGATGCATGGTTGCTATTTTGAATTTAATGAATATTACCTACGTGTTCTCATCATATAATTAAGTAAAACAAATCACTTTGGTTTACCAGAGTTATGAAGGATAATTATTTCAAATAAACCTGCATCTTGATTCTTTTTACAAAATTGCATTTATCTTGCGGTTGCTAATGCTAGAGTTTGTGCTGCGTCACACCACGATATGTCACGCGACTTCGCCACGCCACAATATAGCACGCGACTAACCCTCGCCACAATATAGCACGCGACTACGCCACGCCACGAAATGGAACGGCACTACGCCACGCCACGATATGTCACGCGACTACCCCTCGCCACAATATAGCACGCGACTACGCCACGCCACGAAATGGCACGGCACTACGCCACGCCACGATACGTCACGCGACTACCCCTCGCCACAATATAGCACGCGACTACGCCACGCCACGAAATGGCACTGCACTACGCCACGCCACGATATGTCACGCGACTACCCCTCGCCACAATATAGCACGCGACTACGCCACGCCACGAAATGGCACGGCACTACGCCACGCCACGATATGTCACGCGACTACCCCTCGCCACAATATAGCACGCGACTACGCCACGCCACAAAATGGCACGGTACTACGCCACGCCACGATATGTCACGCGACTACCCCTCGCCACAATATAGCACGCGACTACGCCATGCCACGAAATGGCACGGCACTACGCCACGCCACGATATGTCACGCGACTACCCCTCGCCACAATATAGCACGCGACTACGCCACGCCACGAAATGGCACGGCACTACGCCACGCCACGATATGTCACGCGACTACCCCTCGCCACAATATAGCACGCGACTACGCCACGCCACGAAATGGCACGGCACTACGCCACGCCACGAAATGGCACGGGACTACGCCACGCCACAAAATGCAACGGCACTACGCCACGCCACGAAATGGCACGGGACTACGCCACGCCACGATATGTCACGCGACTACCCCTCGCCACAATATAGCACGCGACTACGCCTCGCCACAATATAGCACGCGACTACGCCATGCCACGAAATGGCACCGGACTACGCCACGCCACGATATGTCACGCGACTACGCCACGCCACGAAATGGCACGCGACTACGCCACGCCACGAAATGGCACCGGACTACGCCACGCCACGATATGTCACGCGACTACGCCATGCCACGAAATGGCACGCGACTACGCCACGCCACGAAATGGCACCGGACTACGCCACGCCACGATATGTCACGCGACTACGCCACGCCACGAAATGGCACGGGACTACGCCACGCCACGAAATGGCACGGGACTAAGCCACACCACGATATGGCACGCGACTACCCCTAGCCACAATATAGCACGCGAATACGCCACACCACGAAATGGCACGGGACTACGCCACGCCACGAAATGGCACGGGACTACGCCACGCCACGAAATGGCACAGGACTACGCCACGCCACGAAATGGCACGGGACTACGCCACGCCACGAAATGGCACGGGACTACGCCACGCCACGAAATGGCACAGGACTACGCCACGCCACGAAATGGCACGGGACTACGATATGGCACGCGACTACGCCACGCCATGATATGACACGCGATTACGCCACGCCACGATATGGCACGCGATTACGCCACGCCACGATATGGCACGCGACTACGCCACGCCATGATATGGCACGTGATTACGCCACGCCACGATATGGCACGCGACTACGCCACGACATGATATGGCACGTGATTACGCCACACCACAATATGGCGACGGCAGTACGGCACCTATACAGCACGCGACGCGCTTAGCAGGCAGCGACCAGCCGCAGCCGCCAGCTACCGCGACGGCAGTACGGCACGCGACGCGCTTAGCAGGCAGCGACCAGCCGCAGCCGCCAGCTACCAACGCGACTATTATTTTTTTGACAAAGTCTCTACTTACTCGTTAAAAGTGAAATGTTATCCTTTCACAATAATATGTACACGACGCTACATACGCGCACGTGTGCGCAGGGTTGCGGCGGGCGCGCGGGGGGATGCTGCGCGCGCGCACAATGCAACCCTTCGCCATTGTGTCGCGGGTCACCCTTCACCGTTTCACTTTTCTCGTGGCGCGGAACAGATTGCAGCAGTTTTTTATTCAGTTTCTGTCACGCAGGTTCGAGGATCGCGGGGAGTCGCGGGGTGTCGCGGGGCGGGGCGTTTTTTAGCGCTCGCCCCGCCCCGCGGCTCGTTTGCATACGGTCCTCCTCCCTCCTCCCTCCCCCTCCCGCGCCGCTCCCCGCACGCCGCGCCGCGCACTCGTCGGAGACTGCTCGCGCTACCTCCGCGCACTGTATGTCTCGCTGCCGCACGACGGAGATCAGCGATGCTATGTAGGACATGTTGTCTGCCATACTATCAGGTGTTCATTATAAAATCCTCTCGTTTTGGCCCTGCTACGAAAACCATATGTTTTGGCCCTGCTACGAAAACCATATTGCGGTCGATAAAAATAGATATAATTTCATACAGTCGGAGACATCTTCTAAATTGAACAGTAAAGACCAATAGGTCAACATCAAACAACCTCATGCAGTCGGAGTCAGTAGCCTCCCCATGAGGTTGTTTGGAGACAGAAATAGGTCATCTTGTTTCCATCTTTTTTAAAGTTCATGTTAATTTTTGATTTTTTAAATTGACTTTTTTTTATTTGACACTTTTTAGTTAGGATTATTTTTCATTTATTTGTCATTGTATTAGGTATGTAACGCTTTAGGTAGGGCGTTACAATTATCTTTCAAAACAGTAAAAATCTGGGTTTGTCACTCGATCCTAAGAATTATATTATATTAAGTATAATCATTATTTTTCACGTTAATAAACACCATACGATTATATAACAAGTTTATCACAACTTTATTATAAGTTTTGAAAACTTCAGTGAGAATAGCTGCTAACCAACTTTAAATCGTTATAAATCCTAAATGGTCATTCAAAATGAAAACTTATTAAAGAATGCTAAACATGATTTTTAAAGACCTATTTAATGATACACTTGACATAGTTCCTCAACTTTAATTTTTTCTTTTATTTTTCCGTATTGAATTTAGATTCCTGTCTTGTGTGATAGGTACTCCCAACATTAAGACAAATCGATTGACGCAAGAATTATCAAAATCGGCCCACGTGTTTGATGGTCTCTAGAGTGCCACAAGGAACATACATACACACATACATACATATATAGCCTGAAAACACTTTACCCCCCTTTACGTCGTGCAGTCGGGTAAAAAAATATACAACTAGACTAGACCGCATAGGTACAAATTAGTTATGAAAATGCAATAGAGTGGCACATTCTATTAATTTCCATAATTGTTAAAAAGCGTTGCATTTGATGTTCGTGCAATTATAAAAGATAATTCTATATACGTGCAGTTAGAAATAAGCAGTCTCTTAATGTCCCAAAATCCCGTCATTTCATTTTCGTAGAATCATGAATAAAAAGCGGTGACATATCACGCGAGGGACGACTCATGGCGTCATTCACAGTTTGTGTAATATCAATCATGTTTGTTCGTTGGTGACCCCGGCCGGTCTTGTTACAGTTCTAGCAAGTTCTAGAAAGACATTAAACAGAACGTGCTTCGCACGGATAGATTCCATATGAAATTACAATTTAGGTACGATTTAGGTTTTGTAAGGGAAGCGCGTGGCTAATAGTAATAACAGCCGCACGGGTCGATGCATCAGGTCAAGCCACGCTTTCCGGGGTTCGTCCGTGGATGGGTGACCATCTTTGCATACTGAGACTCCTCCGTGTCTCCGAAAGCACGGTCACGGCTGTCATTCGTGGATCTTTGTCAGTCGTTATGGGTCGTCAGAAGGCCGAAGTCTGACAACCAGTCTTACCAAGGGCTATCTTATTACCCAGTAACTGGGTTTTGGAGGTCAGATAGACAGTCGCTCCATTTAAAATTCTGGTATTCAGCTGCATCAGGTTAGACTGGAAGCCAACCCCGACATATTTGGGAAATGGCTAGGCAGATTGACATAATATACTTGTATTTAGTAAGGGAAGGCAATAGCAGTATTGTAATATATAATATATAATATAATGCCTAGTAGAGTAGGTAACTGGCCACTGCAGAGTGGCCAGTTACCTACTCTACTAGGCATTTAAAAAGCCAGTGAATTCCACGCATGATGCCCGCACGCTATCTGATACTGCATCTCTGTGGAATGAAGCTCCTTATCGCTCGTTACTTATACTCTGCACACTTATCGCTCGTTACTTATACTCTGCACACTTATCGCCCGTTACTTATACTCTGCACACTTATCGCTCGTTACTTATACTCTGCACACTTATCGCTCGTTACTTATACTCTGCACACTTATCGCCCGTTACTTATACTCTGCACACTTATCGCTCGTTACTTATACTCTGCACACTTATCGCTCGTTACTTATACTCTGCACACTTATCGCTCGTTACTTATACTCTGCACACTTATCGCTCGTTACTTATACTCTGCACACTTATCGCTCGTTACTTATACTCTGCACACTTATCGCCCGTTACTTATACTCTGCACACTTATCGTTCGTTACTTATACTCTGCACACTTATCGCTCGTTACTTATACTCTGCACACTTATCGCCCGTTACTTATACTCTGCACACTTAGGTATCGCTCGTTACTTATACTCTGCACATTTATATTGGCAAAACGACTTTTGTTTATTTAGTTAGCTACTCTCAAACGTCTTTAATTTATTTTATTGCGTCTGTTATTTAATACCCTAATATACAGCGCAAGGAAGTTCCATTTTCTTTTTTCTGAAATAAACACTAGTTGTTATAGGTACCTACTGGCGTGGTTGGTTACCGCCTGTCACGCCGCAGGTCGTGGGTTCGATTCCCATCCAGACAAAGTAATTATCTATATATGTTACAAAAAGAAAACGTAGTGTAAGTATGCAGTAGGTATATCAGTTATCTGATTTCCATAGTACAAGCTCTGCTTAGTTTGGGATCAGATGACCGTGTGTGAATAATCTCCCAGGACCACTATATTATATTATGTTATTATACTTACCAACGAGTATGATGCTCTAGCTAAAGTTTAGTGTCGTTATCTAGGAGAAAACAGGATAGATAAGTTTGTATTGATTGAACGCCGACTGAAATTGAGTACCTACGTAATGTTATCGATGACGGCAGACGGCAGACTCGTGTGTCCCGTGCCGGCACAGGCAGTCGGCTGCATGACGGCAGGCTGTTGCTGGCTGCAGGGTTCACAGGAGGGAGTAGAAAGAGTAACTACTCCATAAAGTGAACACGGAGAGGAACACATGCGAGGACCAAACCAGCCATGCCTAGTGCGGAGTGACAACTGGAGGAGAAGGGTTGCGGCACGCTGGAGTACCAGAGCCGTGGGTGAGTGGGTGAGCGCCGCGAGTGGGCGCTGGCGAGCGGTGGTGTTTACCGGGCGCATGCAGCTGACTCACACTTTTTTGGTAAAAACCGTTATTTAGCACAAACATGTATACATCTCACCCTTCCAAGTTTGAAATTTCAATATCCCGTCGAACAATAGGTGCGTAAGCATCGCGTTTTTTTTTTTGTAATCGTGGATTTTTTTTAAATGTGGGGTAATGCATTTTTTATTATAAAACATCGCAGCGACGGAGACGTTATTCCTTCCCACGGCCGGGAAATGGGTCAGGCATTGTTCCGCTCTCCGTTTTTGCGCTAAAAAAGAGATTTCGCCGCGACGCGGGGACCTGTCGGCTCCCGCCGCGCGCCCCTCCCCCCGCACCCCTCTGACACACATTTTTAGGGTAAAAAATGTAAAAATTACGACGCAGCTTGCGATCGGTTTTTCTCAGGAGTATGTACCGAACGGTTTTTTATTCGGCGATAAATCTAATAGCGGCTTGTAGTACAGGAGGCTGGAGCCTGAAGGGTTGCGAAGTGGGACATCTGTCGCGACGGCGATTACAACA
Organism: Dicycla oo; assembly: GCA_948252095.1. Classification (NCBI taxonomy): domain Eukaryota; kingdom Metazoa; phylum Arthropoda; class Insecta; order Lepidoptera; family Noctuidae; genus Dicycla; species Dicycla oo. Next base: position 249,592 of record OX411713.1, read on the forward strand.
TTTCAAATATATGTCTACTTGCGCTGGAGGGTACGCCGTGCGGCGGGAGGGGGAGTGCTCGCTCGGGGGCGGCCGGCAATAAAATGATTAGGTAAACAAAACGAAGGCTGCGGGCTGTGTACAGTGCAGGCTCGCGGCGGGAGGGGGGGGGGGGGGGGGGGTCGGGCGAGGGTCGCGCCGAGATTACCTCCGTTTTAACGCGCGAAAGATTCTAAAGGCGGCCACTTCACAAATAATCCATCAACATCTCGTCGCGACCCTTTAAAAGGCCACTCGGCCCGAAGAGGGCGCAAATTCGATTCCGCCGTAGATTGAAGTGCATATTCAGCTAACGAGGTTTGCTCTCGCCTTCCCCTCCAATACTCGGACCGCACACAATATTGTCCGGTGTCCGGCCGGCACCTGTCCGGTGAGTATGGTCCATTATCTGTCACCGAGGGCACGTGTGAAGTTGCTTTACATTTTATTCTATAACATTGAACGTACTTAACTGTATTTTACGTGAAGCTTCGTCGGTAGGTACAGTGGGAACAGAATTTCTGAACCTACATGATGTACCGCGTACAGTAGGCACATGGGTTGATCCACCGCCTCCGTTGTCACCAGTGTATTAGGTATCAAGATTTTTTTGATCGTGAGGTGCTCAAGTAGATGCAACCAACGGCCAATAAAAGCCACCATGATCACCGCAAGCAGGCGGCGCGGCTGTACAAAAAGCCACCATGATCACCGCGAGAAGGCAGCGCGGCTGTGCAAGAAGCCACTATGATCACCGCAAGCAGGCGGCGCGGCTGTGCAAGAAGCCACCATGATCACCGCAAGCAGGCGGCGCGGCTGTGCAAGAAGCCACCATGATCACCGCAAGCAGGCGGCGCGGCTGTGCAAGAAGCCACTATGATCACCGCAAGCAGGCGGCGCGGCTGTGCAAGAAGCTGACACTCTCTGTTATGTAGTACGAGAACCACACGAACGTTTCAGTAGAGATGGCTTGGTACGCGAATTCGTAATACCCAAACTATTTATTGGTATGATTACCAATACCAGGTTTTGAAACTATTTATTTTAATAACTATGTATTGTTGATAATGTGACTATTTCTTATTGTGCTGTTTGATTTTCCTTATGAAAAAAGAAATGACTTTTATAATGCGCACAGCTAAAGAGTGGAACTCACTACCTGCGTCTGTGTTTCCGAGCGCATATAACCCTAATCTCTTCAAAGTGAGAGTGAACAGGCTTCTTCTTGGTAAGCTCACTCCATCGTCGACTCTGTCTCTGTCGCCTCCGACCTAGACTAGAGTCAAGAGCGAACCAACCTTAATAAAAAAATTAAAAAAATACTGAGCTCGGGTTCAATATTTGAACGTTTAAGTAGTGATAGTCGTAGCACTCAAGCACGTTGTCTTTGTCAGAGTTCTCCGGGGCAACGGAGTGACATGTACAGACTGACTTGTCTGCTGTTACTTGCAAAGAGAAAAGGCTCTTGAGTGTTGGGCCGGAGATCGAGGAACACGCGCCGGTTCTGACATGTGGCAACATGCTCATCATACGGCAGCAGCGCGCACGTGTGCAACGCTGCGCGTGACGTCACACCCTGTCTCCGCCGGCAGCACTTCCTGCTCACTGCCACACTAGGCAGGCAGACACCTGCGTCATCAATAATTCCGAGCTTCATTATGCTTTATGATGCGGCGTCATACAAATTATTGAAATCCCATACATATCGGATGCCTCGCGTGTGAGCTAACGGTGCACCGCGACCGCCCCCGCCCGCGCCCCCGCCCGCGCCCCCGCCCGCGCCCCCGCCCGCGACCCCGCCAGCCCTCGCACCGCCGCGCGCCGCTTTAATTAAACCGTTTAGTATTAGATTGTACGTTGATCAAAATATAATTTGCGGTCGTAACAAGTATCTATTTACATAATTATAATCAATAAAGTGATCAATACAACTCTTTAAGACCAGGTAATCCTAATGACTGACTATTTCATGAAATCTTGACATTTCAGGATTATACTAACTTACGGAGTTGTATACTGATCCTAATGATTATAATTCTGTAAATACATATTTGTTACGGCCGCAAATCATACTTTATTTAACATACAACTTAATACTGACTTGTCAACAGCTGGCTAGCTCCACAGCTAGGCACCGTCCATCCTGCCATTCCACTGTTGACACACGCATATCAACAGCTGGCTAGCTCCACAGCTAGGCACCGTCCATCCAGCCATTCCACTGTTGACACACGCATATCAACAGCTGGCTAGCTCCACAGCTAGGCACCGTCCATCCTGCCATTCCACTGTTGACACACGCATATCAACAGCTGGCTAGCTCCACAGCTAGGCACCGTCCATCCTGCCATTCCACTGTTGACACACGCATATCAACAGCTGGCTAGCTCCACAGCTAGGCACCGTCCATCCTGCCATTCCACTGTTGACACACGCATATCAACAGCTGGCTAGCTCCACAGCTAGGCACCGTCCATCCTGCCATTCCACTGTTGACACACACGGCAGTAATCATCGTCAAATTCTTTGTTAGGTCTTCCCAATGCTCTATTGTTCAGCGTCTGCTGGTTGCTGTGGCATTCACCGTCCAGGGCTTCCTCTGGTGACCTTCCGGCCTCGACCTGCGCACGACATTATAATATTTGGTCCGTTTAAGGCGAAAGCATCAGGGTAGCCCGGGAAATTCAAATTTTCTTACAGATTTTGCAATTTCCAAGTCAGTATTATATTGTACGTTGATCAAAATGTAATTCGCGGCCGTAACAAGTATGTGTTTCCATAATTATAATCATTAAAGTGATCAATACTACTCTTTCAGACCAGGCGGCCAGGTATATAAAAATATAGGTATAATAAAAATAAATAATAATAAAAAGTTAATTGATTCATAAACAAGTGTTACTTTATAGGTATGGCACTGTATCCCGCACTAGGATGCCCCGTGTCGCAGGTAACAGTCTCTTTCGACAGATAATATGAATAATAAAGATAACAAATGCAACGGTTTCAGCATAATTAATTAACTTAGGACTAAAAGGTAACCAAATGTGTGTGTGTATCTGATGGGTGTAAGTATGTATGTGATGAGTGTGTATGAGATGAGTGTAAATATGCATGTGGTGAGAGTTAGTGTGTAAGTGATGATGAATATTTTAACGATTGAATGATAATAGATTTTCCGTTTCAGCATAATTAAGCCCAAGCAGCCAATCCTGAACCTGTTTTTTGCATCCAAACTTTGTCAAGGGTAAGATTTTAAGCTTTATATTAACTTTTTCATACAGGTAAGGTCCAGTACGAGAGAAAGCCTTATTACCAAATTTAAGTTTGCAGAAAGTTCTGTTCCACTTAGGTTTTCTACGTGTGTGCTTACCTCTGTGGTAGCTGCTGTTTTATGAAATCTAAGTAGCATTGATAAAATGTACAGTTGGTGCACCGCTCATTTCTTACTTTATACATTCTCGTCACTCCACACATCCATCTCAACATTCTCATCTCCGCTGCATGCAATCTTTTTTCATCCGTCTTCTTCACGGCCCAGCATTCAGACCCATAAAGTACGACAGGCCTTATCACGCACTTATCAATTTTCCCCTTTAACTTGAGGGGCATCCGTGGGTCGCAAGTTGTTCCTGTGACCTGTCGCCATTTCATCCATCCTGAGTTGATCCGGTGCGTTACGTCTCGGTCTACTTCGCCATCTCCATGGACAAGCGACCCGAGGTACCGAAAGTCGGAGCAGATCGATAAGGGCGTTCCGGCGAGAGATATCGGCACAGGACTGGAGAGACCGCCAAAATCACAAAACAGATACTCAGTTTTGGTCCGACTTACTCTCAGGCCAACGGTCTCGAGTCTTTCCCACCACACTTCCAATCTGCTCTGGACCTCTAAGCCGTTCTCGGCAATCAGCACAATGTCATCAGCGAACAGCATACACCAGGGAGCCGCTTTCTGGATATCCGATGTAAGAGCATCCATTATCAGCACGAAGAGGTAAGGGCTGAGTGCTGACCCCTGGTGCAAGCCGACAGCCACATTGAAGCTGCCAGTAGTGCCCACTGTAGACCGGACTTGGGTACTGCATCGGCTGTACATCGCTCTAATCAACTGCACATACTTCCCTGGCACACCTTTCTCCTTCAGCGCCCACCACAAAACTTCACGAGGCACTCGGTCGTCTGCCTTTTCGAGGTCAACAAAATCATGTGCAAGTTTTTATGCGCACCTCTAGTCCACGTCCATCCATCTACTCGTAATAACTTCCATACTTCAACCAGTTGTTGTCATTTCATCCGGACCTATTGCTTTACCATTCTTCATCCCATTTACTGCTATTCTCACTTCATCCATACTAATCATTCTCACTAACCCCTCATTTACTGGTTTGTTCCCAAGCACACCACTCCAGTCATTCTCCTCATTCATTAGTCTTTCAAAATAGCTCTTCCACCTATCCTTAATTTTCTCATCATCCGAAAGAACTATTCCAGTTTCATCCTTTATACACTTTATCTTACAAATGTACCTCGTCTTTCTCTCTCTAGCTCTAGCAAGCCGGTAAAAAAAATGTTTGTGGCCTGCTGGATTATCTAGTGTGTTATAAAGCTTGTCCTGGGCTTTTGCTCTTGCTAGGGCCACAGTTTTCTTGGTTTTTTTTTCTTTAGAGCATCATACTCACTCTTTTTTCTGCTTTCAAACTAACATTCTCATCTTCAACACTCTGCCATTCCTTGAACTTTCTCTTCTTATCCTGCAACACATTCTGTATTTCTGTCGACCACCACCATGTATCCCTATACATATATCGTACCCTTTCCTTTCGTCTCTCCCAAAATATCTTTCGCTGCACTCCTAATATACCCTGCCATTTCATTCCAACATTCATTTACACTTCGAGCATTCATGTCCCCCATATCTATCATTTTATCCACTACTCGCTCTTTAAATTTCTTCGCATAGTCATTCTTCTCCAGCATATGCCATTTTATTTTGGGAGGGGGTCGCTCTTTGTTTTTCTTGGGCTTTCTTTCTACAACCATTTCCATAATTAGGGGTCTGTGCTGTGAGACTAGATTTTCTCCCGGTAGCACTTTGCAATCTTTGATATGCTTTAAGTATTTGCGTCGTACTAGAAAGTAATCAATTTGCGTCTTGTGATTGCCACTTTTGTACGTAATTAGGTGTCCATCGTTCTTCTGGAACCAAGTGTTGGCCAGGTCAAATGCGGTAGCGGATTGCAGCAATGTCTCTCCCTCGTTATTGACGTTACCAAATCCCCATCCTCTATGCACTCTTTCATAAACTCCTCGCATTCTTCCCAAATATCCATTAAAATCACCTCCAACTATTAATTCTTCATGCACCGGAATGTTCATCAAAGTCCTCCCAAAACTTCACCCTTTCATCGCATCCCACCTGCGGTGCATACACACTAATTACATTCAGCACTACATGTTCTATCATAACTTTTACAATGATTAATCTATCATTAATTCTTTTTACCTCCATCACGCCTTCTTTCAAATTACTGTCTAACACTATTCCCACGCATTTCTTTTCCCGTCACTCCCACAGTAGAAAAAATTGTATCCTTCGCCGATTTCTCTCGCTTTCGTTCCTTTCCATTTTGTTTCTTGCAAACACGTCACATATATTCGTCTTATTTTTAATACATCCGCTAACTCTCTGGCTCTCCCAATCATAGTCCCAACAATCCAACTTGCATACCTCAATCTCACTTCCCGAGCTCGCTTCTTACGTTGCCCCCGCCCGGGGTGGTGCAACAACCCTAGTCCTCATCCCACAGGAGCCGGGTGCTGGCCCTGCGCGTCGCCTGTGGGGTACGCCCTAGCCCTATCGCGCATCATATCTTTACTCATCATATTGCTAAGGGTTTTGGCAAAGTTTTACAGTCGGCCGCCTACCTGACACCAACCCTCCTTGGGAACGCGATTGTTGATGGTTTACCCGCCATCGCTCGGGCGACCCAAGGTGCTATATGGTATGCACTGGGTCTGGAGCTCCCTTAGTCAAATAGTTGCCTCTTACGACACCCACGGGATGAGATGGGGTGGTCCTATTCTTTCTCCGAGACCGACACGGATTGGTAACGATTCTATACATATATGTATAGGTAACGATTCTATAGAATCGTATACACTAAATAGCTCTTATACCTTGGCCAGAGGCTAAGCCTTGCCATACAACGTGGCAATGCCGCCAGTCTCTTGGGTTCATTACCCGTCAACAGCGATGCGGATGAATTTTTCGACGCCATGTTTTAGTTTGTGAATAGTTTTTGTTAAATTAGGATATAATTTTGTTATTTTCACCATTGTTAATTTAAATGAAAGTTATATAAATATATTAGGTTGGGGAAAAAGTCTTTTCGCATTATAGTGTGTATGAACTTGTAATAAAATCTCTTTGGCTATACTATTTGTATCTGGCTGGTTTTGGTATCATTGAAAGTTTAAATTTTAAAGAACATAATTCCAAATTCAAATTAGGAAAATGTGTGAATTTCATTTGTTTTTCGTACCGTCAAGATGAGTGAATCTAATGAAGAAATTCGATACATTTTAAAATTTTACTACAAAAAAGGTAACAATGCACAGTGTGTTTTTTGCCCTAAAAATCGGACATGCCCTTTTTATTTCATTAATAGATGCTGAAAACTGTTTGAAATGCGAGAGTAGAACACCCGGAGGTCAAATATACTTAGAACCAAAGTTAGAGCCATTTTGATATTTTTAGGTATTTTGATAAATCTGAAAATATCTCGTCTCAGGAAAAGTTTCTCTTATTTCTGTTACAATACACAACTAACGGTATATTTTAGGCATTTTTTGACTATACTTACAAGACTTTAACTCCGCAAGGAAACCCAGTATCAGCTTTTTTTTTAATTTAAGATTTTATTTTTTTTATGATAAATCCAAACGAATATGGATTTTATTTTAAACTCATTACATTGACTAAGATACAATTAAACCCCAAAAAAATAATCGTGTCCATATCCAGTAGGATCTCGGAGAAACATGCTTCTAAAGTTCTCATAGAATTTCTATGATTTTAGGGTTGCCTCTCTTGGAAAATAAACTTTGTAGAAATATTTTGAGAAATTCGGATTGCATAGGTAGCGATTACCCTAATTTATTGATTGTTACGCTTTTTGCTATGCTACCTATTTATTATTTACCGACTTCAAAAAAGGAGGAGGTTTTGAATTCGGATGTTTACATTATGTTTTTATGTTCGGGCATAACTCCGTCATTTGTAAACGGATTTGCAAAATTCTTTTTTTGTTTGAAAGAAGTTCACTTTGAAATGGTACCACACAAATTTAGTAAAGATCTGATGAAGAGTTTCGGAGACAGACAACGGAACTCTTCAATAACTTACAGCAAATTGCCCGCGATTCCTTTAATCGTACGACTATGCCTTGTTTACACCCTTCCATAAAATAACATAACGCCTGTACACTGTAAATGTTTAAGCAGATGTAACAATAATACAGTAAAGGGTGTAGGTGCTGTATTATTGTTACATCTGCATTTTATTTAATTTTAGTTGTGAGTGTAAATCAATTATTATGATTGTTGTAAATCGAAGATTACTTTTTTTTCGGTACTAAAAATTAAGAAATAATAAAACTTTTATCAAAAAAGTAAAACCGTCTTCAAAAACCCATAAAATAAACTATTATAGTTTAATTGAGGAAAAACTGCCACCGACTTCCTAAACCGTATCTATTATAAGTTTATTTTATGGGTTTTGAAGGCGGTTTTACTTTTTGTTAAAAGTAAATAATTATTATTTGTATTTTAAGAATTATATTTCTAGATCAATGCAATAGATATTGTCTGAGATACAGAAAGGTGTAAAAAAATAAGTGCAAATATCTGATTCTTGTACAGTATCGGACAACCCAGAAGACTACGAATCATCAAAATCCACATCTTCAGATAACATTTCAAAATTATCTGGGAGGTCATTCTCCATAGTGGTTGTATTTTCCTCAGGATCAGCTTCTTCTTCGTCCGTTGGAACTTCAAAAGGCTCTAACAATATGAGGGCTTGGGGTGGAAGAGGTTGACGCTTAAGCTTATTTAATCTTTTATTAAGCCTTATATTCGATATAAAGGGGTCAGAGGATTCAAGTGCTCGATGGAAAAGGTCTAAAATTGTTTTTTCTCTATCTGATTTTCTTGTGTGGTGCTCGCGGTCGTGCCTCCAAAATTTATTACGTGCTTCCCCAGCTTGCTCAGATAACAATCCTATGGGTAGTGCAGAGTTTTTTATGATAGCTTTGCCGTGCACAAGTATTTTATGTAGAGTTACGGTCATTGGATACCACGAATACTCTTCTACGTATTTTTTGGCCAATAATTTACAAAATTCATCAAATTTATCTGCATTAACAGGTAATCCACTTGATAAAACTACTAGTATGACATGTAAGTCATCCAAAAGCCATTGTTGTAGTCCTAAAATTTCAGCAAATACTGTACGACACTTATTAGACAGGGCCATCCTTGCAGTATTTCCGTCATTAGTCGTACCCGTATTAGGCTTAACCACATCTACGAGCAGCCCTAATTTACTGCGGATTTCGTCCTGAATTTTTTTTTTATTCTCATTGACAAGAACACCTTCCGGGGAACTTTTAGGTACTCTCCATTTCTTTACAATAATTTTATAACCTAAATGTAATAAAAATTCCAAAACACGAATCCAGGCGTGCAACGGACTTATGCCATATCTTAAAAGGTTTTGATCGACAGGTTTTAAATACACAGACTCTAAATTATTAAATTCTTTAGAAGTCGCTTTACAAAAAGGGCACCGAAGTTGAGACATTGTATTAGTAATAATATTTAAGACTACCATCTATTATTGTCAAATATAGTTTAAACTCTGTAGATATAGTTTGACCACTTAAAGTTTTAGTATCAAATCTGTCTAATTGGTCAATTTGATTTTGTATTAATAGTTTTTCAGCCATTATTAAATCAGTCGTTTCTTTTTTATATTGAATGTGAATTGGGCGACAATATCTATACGATTGTGGAGTAGGGTTACGCCACAGAACTTGTCCACAAGTTGTTTTGATCTGCAACGGTATAAAAGTAGTTGCAAAAAGGCAACTTTCGTCATGTTCATTTTGGGAAAAGTTCTGTTTATATAGTGATTGGCCTGTACTACCGTCAAACCCCCAAGATGCTTCAAAAATACAATTTAATTTATTGGTATCTTTTCGATTACAGTAGTCAGTGAAAGTTGCGTCATACGATTGAACTAGTCTTTCGAAAGAATGAGAAACTAGGCTGGAAACTGGTATAATAGCTTCTGTATCAGATACATGGACTGGATGTAACGGGTAGCATTGTTTTTTGGCTTGGAGCACTTGGCTGTATAGAGGGAAGGCGTTAAATCCACGAGCTTTTAAATCTTGTTGTAAAAATTTGTATGTCTCTACTGAAAACTGTCTGTCAATATAAATAGCTAGTGTTTCATCTGCTGAATAAGGTGTCGGTTGCGTTCTAATTTTTGAAGCAATTTTTGTCGGTCTTGTTGGAGTCTGTACACATGAATCAAAAATAAATTCTAGGTCTTTGGAAACGCTCTTTTTTAATTTTCTACCTCCTACTTCAACAGTGCTCGCAAAGACTGATATTACTTTATTAGGGGACTCATTTTATAAATAATCCTGCAAGCGTTTTCGAGCTCTGTGTTTCTGTCTTAAGGAAAGATCATCATATCTACTCATCGGTACAGAACCAGGAATCAATGATGAATCAGTAGAGGGGATGGAAACGGAGACAGGATATGAATCAAGGACGTGACTGGGACCAGGTTCAGGGATAGGATAGTTCGAATTGGGAATTGATTGAGATGGAAGGTCTAAGTCAAGGACATGGAAGGGACTAGGTTCAGAAACAGGACATAAATCAATGCTTGAAATGTAATCTGGGATAGAACTGGGACTAGGTTCAAGAATAGGATCATCATATCTACTCATCGGTACAGAACCGGGAATCAAAGATGAATCAGTAGAGGGGATGGAAGCGGAGACAGGATATGAATCAAGGACGTGACTGGGACCAGGTTCAGAATCAGGACATAAATCAAAGCTTGGAATGTAATCTGGGACAGAACTGGGACTAGGTTCAAGAATAGAATTACTAAGAAGAGGTTCGGCTATCACACAAGACCACTGTTTACAAAAATCTTCGTTTAGCCACTTTTTGTGTTTTCTTATAAAAATATTATAATTATAATTACATTTTTTGTATAATGTTTCACATTTAGATGTAAATTTAATGATTAAATTATGCAAGTCTTTATTGGTTTGGTAAGTTAAGGGTAATGACAGAGCTTCTAAAATAATTGAAATGCGATCGCTTATATCTAAATCAGTGGGTCGGACATTTTTTCCAAGTTTTTTAGCAGCGCCGACAAGTATTTGGTACGCTTTTAATTTGGTAAAATTAGTTGTTAAAGGTTCTCCTTGCGCATTTGCGGATACTCTCGGAGACTGAAGAGCACCGCCTGTGGCGGTATCCACAGCTTCATTTGCCACTCGCTGACCAACAAGAGGGTTGGCGCCCTCTTGCTCTCCTTGCATTAAGTCAGCCGGTCGGAGCCCGGACAGACATCCCTCAACAGGTTGGGTCAACTCCTGTTGAGGCGAAGTGGTACCATGGGTCTTTAACGGCTCCATGGTGCCTCACCCCCGTTCCTCCAGAGATTATTTAACAGTAAAGGGTTTTAGTTGAAACCTAACGAGGGCGGACCCCTTCCCTTTACCAAATAATCTCCTTCATCAGATTAAAATCACTTTTAATGTCAATATTTATATTCCGATATATTAAGAAGAAGGAACCTATGCTTAAATACTTACAATTATTGCAAAATAAAAAGAACGTTCATGGTATTGTTGAATTTCTAAGTCTTTCTTATTCATTTATTTAAAACTTTAATCGGTCAGGCCCCGCGCGCATAATGATTAACACGCGCGCGGTACCTGAGCGGTTAATGTAAATGAATTGCTTAAGGTGGACTTAATTTTATAGGCATAAAAGTAATTTTCTACTAGTCAAACTTTGGATGATGCAGAGAAAAAGTTCAAGTTAATCCCACCCATATTGCACGTAGTACCTACCTATTACAAGAATAGGTTATTTGGTATTGGTTACTACTACCTCAAAAAAAAAAAACAATATTTTGAAAAATTACTTCTATTTTAATTAACTTACACTAAAAGCGCAAAACGTTATTATTACGTATGACGATCATCTCTTCACAATTAGGTATTTTTTTAGAAAATATTTTGTCATTTTGGATTTGTGTCAACCCTAGGTCGTCATTTTCAAAATCCGATATCTTCGAGATCCTACTAGATATGGATTAGATATTTTGAATTTAAATGGATAAAGATATAATTAATAACAACATTAGGAAATAAAATCCATATTCGCTAAGATAAAAAAAATAAAAATAAATTACGAAATGAAGCTAAAAAATCCATAACACCCATTTGAATGCAGTTAAAATTACAAGTATTATCTTAAAATAAAGACGAAATGGTGTTTTATAATACTGTACATAAATATATTAGAATTATTCAATAGTTTTTTTTATATTAATATTTTTGTGGTTTTTCTGGTTTCCATAGAAAAATAATAAAAACGACTTTAACTTTGGTTTTAAATATAATTGAACTCTGGGTGTTCTACTCTCGCATTCCAAACATGTTAGAGCATCTATTATTGGAATAAAAAGGGCATGTCCGATTTTTAGGGTGAAAAACACACTGTGCAATGCAACGCAAGCCGCGAAAAAAATTTGCGATGTTTATGGACCTAGTGTAGTGTCTGTGAGAGTAGCACAAATTTGGTTTAAGCGTTTTCAATCCGGAAATTTTGATGTCAAAGATGCACGTCGCTCTGGTCGCCCTATTACGGATAAAATGGATGCCATTTTCGAAAAAGTGGAGCAAGATCGGCGTATCAGTAGTTACGACGTAGCTGAAAAACTGGAAATTGATTGAAATTGATTTGGAAAAATACTGGGTACACAAAAAAGCTCGACATTTGGGTACCTCACGAGCTCACTGAAAGAAACCTAATGAACCGTGTACTCATTTGTGATTCTTTATTACGACGCAATGAAACCGAACCATTTTTGAAGAAGCTGATAACTGGTGATGAAAAGTGGATCACGTATGACAAGAACGTGCGAAAAAGGTCGTGGTCAAAGGCCGGTCAGGCTTCACAGACTGTGGCGAAACCCGGGTTAACTCGCAACAAGGTGATGCTGTGTGTGGTGGGATTGGAAGGGCATTATTCATTATGAGCTGTTACCACCAGGCAGGACCATCGATTCTGAACTCTACTGCGAACAACTGATGAGATTAAAGCAAGAAGTTGAGAGAAAGCGGCCGGAATTAATCAACAGAAGGGGTGTGGTTTTTCATCATGCTAACGCTAGACCTCACACATCTTTAGCCGCTCAGCAAAAATTAAGAGAGTTTAGCTGGGAGGTGTTAATGCATCCGCCGTATAGTTCTGACCTTGCACCTTCAGATTTCCACCTGTTTCGGTCTCTTCAGAATTCTTTAGGCAGTGTCAGGTTAACATCACGAGAGGACTGCCAAAACCACTTGTCGCGGTATTTTGACCAGAAGTCCCAAAATTTCTATAGCAATGGGATCATGTCCCTACCTACAAGATGGCAAAAAGTTATCGAACAAAATGGTACCTACATACTTTAGTTAAATGTAAATAAACTATATTAAAAAATGTTTTGAATTTTCTTAAAAAATGCGAAGAAACTTTTTCCCCAACCTATTATTAAGCAGCCCGGAACACTGAATTATATAATGTGTTGATGTTAAGGATAAGCAGATGAAACTAAAGTAGTTCGTCCCAACGTCACAACTAAGACAGCTATTGTTGTCAGGGAGACAATGGAGGCTGCGCGGGCGCTGCTGACAATGCGCCGCTGAACAGTAATCGAATCATAATCGTTAATCGCACGAGCTCGAATAATCTGGCCGCGGCCGTCGACCGCGATTATTAATCGAGAGACGATGCACGGGCGCCGGGCGGGGAGCGGGGCGCGCGGGCCGAGGCTGCGGTCACGAGCGCGCCACGAATGCCCAACATCCGAGATTTGAATACTAGATAATTAATATCGCTTTATTAGCGGTGGAAATATCGATTTATGAAGATATTATCCCCTTTGTGGACGCCGGCCGCGCGCCCGCGCCGCACCGGTGCCGCGTCAATCAATGACTGTCGGTAAGAGTGCCTGCACTGTTCACTCGTGTGTCCCGCACAGTGTCGACACTGTTCACTCGTGTGTCCCGCACAGTGTCGACACTGTTCACTCGTGTGTTCCGCACAGTGTCGACACTGTTCACTCGTGTGTCCCGCACAGTGTCGACACTGTTCACTCGGGTGTCCCGCACAGTGTCGCCACTGTTCACTCGTGTGTCCCGCACAGTGTCGACACTGTTCACCCGTGTGTCCCGCACAGTGTCGACAATGGTCACTCGTGTGTCCCGCACAGTGTCGACACTGTTCACTCGTGTGTCCCGCACAGTGTCGACACTGTTCACTCGTGTGTCCCGCACAGTGTCGACACTGTTTTCACTTGTGTCCCGCACAGTGTCGACACTGTTCACTCGTGTGCCCCGCACAGTGTCGACACTGTTCACTCGTGTGTCCCGCACAGTGTCGACACTGTTCACTCGTGTGTCCCGCACAGTGTCGACACTGTTCACTCGTGTGTCCCGCACAGTGTCGACACTGTTCACTCGTGTGTCCCGCACAGTGTCGACACTGTTCACTCGTGTGTCCCGCACAGTGTCGACACTGTTTTCACTTGTGTCCCGCACAGTGTCGACACTGTTCACTCGTGTGCCCCGCACAGTGTCGACACTGTTCACTCGTGTGTCCCGCACAGTGTCGACACTGTTCACTCGTGTGTCCCGCACAGTGTCGACACTGTTCACTTGTGTGTTCCGCACAGTGTCGACACTGTTCACTCGTGTGTCCCGCACAGTGTCGACACTGTTCACTCGTGTGTCCCGCACAGTGTCGACACTGTTCACTCGTGTGTCCCGCACAGTGTCGACACTGTTCACTCGTGTGTCCCGCACAGTGTCGACACTGTTCACTTGTGTGTTCCGCACAGTGTCGACACTGTTCACTCGTGTGTCCCGCACAGTGTCGACACTGTTCACTCGTGTGTCCCGCACAGTGTCGACACTGTTCACTCGTGTGTCCCGCACAGTGTCGACACTGTTCACTCGGGTGTCCCGCACAGTGTCGCCACTGTTCACTCGTGTGTCCCGCACAGTGTCGACACTGTTCACTCGTGTGTCCCGCAGTGTCGACACTGTTCACTCGTGTGTCCCGCACAGTGTCGACACTGTTCACTCGTGTGTCCCGCACAGTGTCGACACTGTTTTCACTTGTGTCCCGCACAGTGTCGACACTGTTCACTCGTGTGTCCCGCACAGTGTCGACACTGTTCATTCGTGTGTCCCGCACAGTGTCGACACTGTTCACTCGTGTGTCCCGCACAGTGTCGACACTGTTCACTCGTGTGTCCCGCACAGTGTCGACACTGTTCACTCGTGTGTCCCGCACAGTGTCGACACTGTTCACTCGTGTGTCCCGCACAGTGTCGACACTGTTCACTCGTGTGTCCCGCACAGTGTCGACACTGTTCACTCGTGTGTCCCGCACAGTGTCGACACTGTTCACTCGTGTGACACCGGACTCTGCGCGCATGTCCGGTGTCACGGTCGCGCCACAGTTGCGTGCGACGTCAGCGTATCGGCGATAGCATCGATCCCCGCTAATGGCGACAACGCCGACTCGACGCGGCGCTTGGAGCGCGCACCCCGATCTTATCGACACCCGCTTAATGGATATTTTGTGACGAATTACGGAATTATTAGCGCATGCTTACCTACCTAATAGCTGTTATTTTATTGTTTTTCTTAAGAGAGGTTATTACTAATGAACTGATTGTTGCCGGACTGAAAACTGATTGTTGCCGGTCTGACAACTGATTGTTGCCGGACTGACAATTGATTGTTGCCGGTCTGACAACTGATTGTTGCCGGACTGACAACTGATGGTTGCCGGTCTGACAACTGATTGTTGCCGGAATGATAACTGATTGTTGCCGGTCTGACAACTGATTGTTGCCGGTCTGACAACTGATTGTTGCCGGACTGACAACTGATTGTTGCCGGTCTGACAACTGATTGTTGCCGGGCTGACAACTGATTGTTGCCGGGCTGACAACTGATTGTTGCCGGACTGACAAGCGAAAAGGTTACTACTTACATCCTGTCCTCAAGAACTGCTGTCAGCGTCATAGGTATACCTGTTAACATAGGTAGGTATACCTGTTCACATAGGTAGGTATACCTGTTCACATAGGTAGGTATACCTGTTCACATAGGTAGGTATACCTGTTCACATAGGTAGGTATACCTGTTCACATAGGTAGGTATACCTGTTCACATAGGTAGGTATACCTGTTCACATAGGTAGGTATACCTGTTCACATAGGTAGGTACACCTGTTCACCAAAATTATCATAATTACAAAATAAGCAGCGCTATCATTTGCATCTAATATTATAAAGCTGAAAAGTTTGTTTGTTCGTTTGGTTGAACACGCTAATCTCAGGAACTGCTGTTCGATTTGAAAAAATATAGTGTTTATATTTTATGTGTGATAGCCTATTTATCGAGTAAGGCTATATAATATCACGCTACAGCCAATACGAGCATAATTGGAAAATATTGCAAAAGCGGGGAAAATTTATTCCTTTTGAGAGTTTCCGCTGCGTGCGCTGCGTGAACGGCAAAGTTACGCAACAATCATTTAAACGGTAAAGTTACGCAACAATCATGTAAACGGTAAAGTTACGCAACAATCATGTAAACGGTAAAGTTACGCAACAATCATGTATGACGGATCCTCTTGAAATGTTCTAAAAAAAATCCACGATAGCATATGTCTATCTTTGAAGGTTGGCTCACTGTAACTTTTTTAATGGTAATCAAATTATATATTATGCTGAAGAGTTTGCTTTTTGTTTGTTTGCACGCGTTAATTTCTGGAACTGCCGGTCGTCGGATTTGAAAAATTATTTTTGCATTTGATAGCCCAACTCATGAGGCCCTTCCTCAGGTATATAATAGGTTATATAATATTACGATTTGCCCCGTATGAGCCGAGCAAAAACAAGAAATTTTCGAAAGAACGCTAAGCGAAAACGAAGAAATTGCGCGGGCGGGTTACGCTATGGTATGCCACGTGGTGAGTCGCGGGAACAAGAACACGCACGCGAACGAAGTCGCGGACAGAAGCTAGTTAAATAATAAAATACA
The DNA here is from genome assembly GCA_948252095.1 of Dicycla oo. Taxonomy (NCBI): domain Eukaryota; kingdom Metazoa; phylum Arthropoda; class Insecta; order Lepidoptera; family Noctuidae; genus Dicycla; species Dicycla oo. Next base: position 266,039 of record OX411713.1, read on the forward strand.
CAACGTGTAGCTACGTACTTGCCAGTTTGGTACCATACTTCTGTCCATAGGTATCGGTATCGGTATCGATGCAGTCGCGCCGCTAGACAGAACGCGCTCTGTTCGCGGCTTACTTAAATTTGTTATCTTAATTTATTAATCGGCGCGCGGTCGTCGCTCCCTCCGCCCTCCGATACTCAGTAGTGCTGACGTCACGAGGAGCACAAAAACCTGCATGTACGCACCAATTCCTCAATACTTGTTTTCTATTTATGAGAGCAGTCCTGTACCGGATAGCGGCGCGGAACACAGCGGGCACTAGACTCAACACAATGCGAGCAGTCCTGTACCGGATAGCGGCGCGGAACACAGCGGGCACTAGACTCAACACAATGAGAGCAGTCCTGTACCGGATAGCGGCGCGGAACACAGCGGGCACTAGACTCAAAACAATGAGAGCAGTCCTGTACCGGATAGCGGCGCGGAACACAGCGGGCACTAGACTCAACACAATGAGAGCAGTCCTGTACCGGATAGCGGCGCGGAACACAGCGGGCACTAGACTCAACACAATGAGAGCAGTCCTGTACCGGATAGCGGCGCGGAACACAGCGGGCACTAGACTCAACACAATGAGAGCAGTCCTGTACCGGATAGCGGCGCGGAACACAGCGGGCACTAGACTCAACACAATGAGAGCAGTCCTGTACCGGATAGCGGCGCGGAACACAGCGGGCACTAGACTCAACACAATGAGAGCAGTCCTGTACCGGATAGCGGCGCGGAACACAGCGGGCACTAGGCTCAACACAATGAGAGCAGTCCTGTACCGGATAGCGGCGCGGAACACAGCGGGCACTAGGCTCAACACAATGAGAGCAGTCCTGTACCGGATAGCGGCGCGGAACACAGCGGGCACTAGACTCAACACAATGAGAGCAGTCCTGTACCGGATAGCGGCGCGGAACACAGCGGGCACTAGACTCAACACAATGAGAGCAGTCCTGTACCGGATAGCGGCGCGGAACACAGCGGGCACTAGACTCAACACAATGAGAGCAGTCCTGTACCGGATAGCGGCGCGGAAAACAGCGGGCACTAGACTCAACACAATGAGAGCAGTCCTGTACCGGATAATGGCGCGGAACACAGCGGGCACTAGGCTCAACACAATGAGAGCAGTCCTGTACCGGATAGCGGCGCGGAACACAGCGGGCACTAGACTCAACACAATGAGAGCAGTCCTGTACCGGATAGCGGCGCGGAACACAGCGGGCACTAGGCTCAACACAATGAGAGCAGTCCTGTACCGGATAGCGGCGCGGAACACAGCGGGCACTAGACTCAACACAATGAGAGCAGTCCTGTACCGGATAGCGGCGCGGAACACAGCGGGCACTAGAGTCAACACAATGAGAGCAGTCCTGTACCGGATAGCGGCGCGGAACACAGCGGGCACTAGGCTCAACACAATGAGAGCAGTCCTGTACCGGATAGCGGCGCGGAACACAGCGGGCACTAGACTCAACACAATGAGAGCAGTCCTGTACCGGATAGCGGCGCGGAACACAGCGGGCACTAGACTCAATACAATGCACTAACGCAGCATCAATCGTATGTAGATACCTGCTATGAACATTCACAATTATTATTATAATATATAATTATTATTATATATTATATTATAATCCTTTATTTATTTTTTAAACTTATTTTATTACATTTTTAAATATTTTTATAAAAACATTTAAAAATATAAAAAATAGTGATCCGCCGGTAGCGGGTGCAGGGTCCAAGCTACCGGTGGTTAGGGCCCCAGAGACAGGAACCTCCTCACAATACGCGCCGTATCAAGGAGGACTGCCTTCTGAATCAGGCCCTTCACCCAGCCACCCAACGAGAGCCTCTTGAGATGTTGGTCGAGGCTCTTAGCGATAAGGCCATTGACCGTAACGACTATCGGCACAATGATTGCCGAGTCCACATTCCACATAGCGACAACCTCGTGGGCTAAGTCGAGATACTTCAAATGTTTCTCCTTCTCAGCCTTCACGAGGTTCTCGTCATGCGGGATAGTGACATCGATTATCATTGTGCGGCGCACTGATCGATCTATTACCACTATATCAGGCTTATTGGCTACAATAGTCCTGTCAGTGATAATAGATCGATCCCAGTATAACGTGACATGGTCATTCCCGAGAACTGGGTCGGGCACATACCTGTAATACGGTACCTCAGAGTCCACAAGGCCGTATTTCAGAGCAAGTTGCTGATGGATAATCCTGGCTACTTGATTATGCCTGTGCAAATACTCGCCGTTAGCTAAACGAGAACACCCAGAAGTAATATGTCTGATAGACTCACCGGGACAATGGCATGCCCGACATATGTCGATCGTCCCGTCTTTCATTATATACTTCCGGTAGTTATTCGTTAGCATAACTTCATCCATAATCGCACAGACTGAACCTTCGGTTTCCCCAAAGAGGTCACCGAAGCGTAGCCAGGCCACGGACGCTAAGAAATCTACGTCGAGCCCATGAAGGGCCCGGAAAAAGCGTCCGTGAAGCTCCTTGCTTTGCCATACTTCCTTGCGGTCGTTGGTACTAAGCACCACAGGTATGCGCCAGTTCTTCTTAGCCAAGGACAACGGGGTGAGTCCCTTGTCCACTGCAACTACATCTCGGTGCATACCCACGTCAGCCTTGAGAAAATATTCTCTGAGACTGCACACCTCGCGGTTGTGGAGGGTCTTAGCATTTAAAAAACCTCGACCCCCGCACTTCCGCGGAATGTACAGCCTCATGACAGACGAACGTGGGTGATGCATCCGGTTTACAGTCAGCAGTGACCGGACTCTCCTATCCAGGGCGTCTAGTTCCGTCTGGGTCCACTTTAGTATGCCAAAGGAGTACATCAGGACCGGCATGACCCAACCGTTAAAGGCGCGCACCTTGTTGCCGCCGGACAAAGAACTATTAAGTACCTTTTTCAGGCGACCAAAGAAGCGCTCCTGCAACGATTTTTTCATGTCAGGTCCGTTAATGCCTATATTATAATTATTATTATTATTATTAATTGTGTGAGATACCTGCTATGAACATTCACAACTCTTTATGAGTGTTTGCTTACGTCGGAAAGCTGCAAAATGCATTGCTTTAAGTTGGTTTACAAGCCCGAACATGAGCCTGTGCTCAGCGACTGTCCTCAATCCCATGTAGTGCGTTACATATAATATTATGTTTGCAAGGCTGGACATGAGCCTGTGCTCAGCGGCTGTCCTCAACCCGTGTAGTGCGTTACATATTATGTTTGCAAGGCTGGACATGAGCCTGTTCTCAGCGGCTGTCCTCAACCCGTGTAGTGCGTTACATATTATGTTTGCAAGGCTGGACATGAGCCTGTGCTCAGCGGCTGTCCTCAATCCCGTGTAGTGCGTTACATATTATGTTTGCAAGGCTGGACATGAGCCTGTGCTCAGCGGCTGTCCTCAATCCCGTGTAGTGCGTTACATATTATGTTTGCAAGGCTGGACATGAGCCTGTGCTCAGCGGCTGTCCTCAATCCCGTGTAGTGCGTTACATATTATGTTTGCAAGGCTGGACATTAGCCTGTGCTCAGCGGCTGTCCTCAATCCCGTGTAGTGCGTTACATATTATGTTTGCAAGGCTGGACATGAGCCTGTTCTCAGCTGCTGTCCTCAACCCGTGTAGTGCGTTACATATTATAAAAACTGTTCTGAACCGAAAGTACAGACGACACTCGCCTCAAAAATAAAAAAGGAAACATTGCATTTATTAAATAGGTAGTATCGTATCATTCCAGTGAATTGTAACAAATTGTAAAGCTCGTGAACAGTGATGGTCACAACATGAGCCCCGAACGCCGTGTTGTGCTCACAAACAACGAGAGCTGCGCGCGCGCCTGTTACCGGCGTGAGTCTGCGTTTCACAACTAACCAATGTTTTATCTCAATTATCTCCTGTAATAGAGTTTTGTGTGGCCGATGTGAATATCTTGTTAGAAATCATTCTCGGCCGCACTCTGTTGGATTACTTCGATGAGATAACGTACCAATAAGAGTTATGGGTATTTTTACGAGAGTAATAAACATAGTTGAATGAGTAGAGAGCGAGTAGTGAGTGTACTCACGGCGCGCGACGAGTGGCACTGAGCGGCTCTTGTCAATGAGTAGAGAGCGAGTAGCGAGTGTACTCACGGCGCGCGACGAGCGGCACTGAGCGGGTCTTGTCAATGAGTAGAGAGCGAGTAGCGAGTGTACTCACGGCGCGCGACGAGCGGCACTGAGCGGGTCTTGTCAATGAGTAGAGAGCGAGTAGCGAGTGTACTCACGGCGCGCGACGAGCGGCACTGAGCGGGTCTTGTCAATGAGTAGAGAGCGAGTAGCGAGTGTACTCACGGCGCGCGACGAGCGGCACTGAGCAGGTCTTGTCAATGAGTAGAGAGCGAGTAGCGAGTGTACTCACGGCGCGCGACGAGCGGCACTGAGCGGGTCTTGTCAATGAGTAGAGAGCGAGTAGCGAGTGTACTCACGGCGCGCGACGAGCGGCACTGAGCGGGTCTTGTCAATGAGTAGAGAGCGAGTAGCGAGTGTACTCACGGCGCCCGACGAGCGGCACTGAGCGGGTCTTGTCAATGAGTAGAGAGCGAGTAGCGAGTGTACTCACGGCGCGCGACGAGCGGCACTGAGCGGGTCTTGTCAATGAGTAGAGAGCGAGTAGCGAGTGTACTCACGGCGCGCGACGAGCGGCACTGAGCGGGTCTTGTCAATGAGTAGAGAGCGAGTAGCGAGTGTACTCACGGCGCCCGACGAGCGGCACTGAGCGGGTCTTGTCAATGAGTAGAGAGCGAGTAGCGAGTGTACTCACGGCGCGCGACGAGCGGCACTGAGCGGGTCTTGTCAATGAGTAGAGAGCGAGTAGCGAGTGTACTCACGGCGCGCGACGAGCGGCACTGAGCGGGTCTTGTCAATGAGTAGAGAGCGAGTAGCGAGTGTACTCACGGCGCCCGACGAGCGGCACTGAGCGGGTCTTGTCAATGAGTAGAGAGCGAGTAGCGAGTGTACTCACGGCGCCCGACGAGCGGCACTGAGCGGGTCTTGTCAATGAGTAGAGAGCGAGTAGCGAGTGTACTCACGGCGCGCGACGAGCGGCACTGAGCGGGTCTTGTCAATGAGTAGAGAGCGAGTAGCGAGTGTACTCACGGCGCCCGACGAGCGGCACTGAGCGGGTCTTGTCAATGAGTAGAGAGCGAGTAGCGAGTGTACTCACGGCGCGCGACGAGCGGCACTGAGCGGGTCTTGTCAATGAGTAGAGAGCGAGTAGCGAGTGTACTCACGGCGCCCGACGAGCGGCACTGAGCGGGTCTTGTCAATGAGTAGAGAGCGAGTAGCGAGTGTACTCACGGCGCGCGACGAGCGGCACTGAGCGGGTCTTGTCAACGCGCGCTCGTGTGTACTGCACATAGCTCGCGTAGAATGTCACCGCGTGGTGTGTGTGTGTGCAGGCCGCACTGTGTGGAACATCACCGTCACAATTAATATTCTATATTTGAGAAGAAAAGTATTGCTCTTTTATTCAATATTTGAATACAGAAACTGTTTTTACAAAGCCCGCGGCGCGTGCGTAATTCATACAAACGAAATACCAAAATAATTTGTAAATGAAAGATATTATTAAGATGTATTTATTCCGAATCAATTACAGAATATCTAGGTTCCAATATATGTTCAATAAGAACACTGATTACAGAATATCTAGGTTCCAATATATGTTCAATAAGAACAGTGATTACAGAATATCTAGGTTCCAGTATATGTTTAATAAGAACTGAATGATTTGATGGAATGGAAGGGAATCCTCAACAGGTGACAGTACCGACACGAAATTTTATATACGCATTTAATTATGATAGCCCGTTCTAAAGTGTACCGTGACTTGGCCGCTTGTCTGTTGCATTGTTTTTGGAACGGAACTAATAAGTCAAATATCACTCCATAGGATAAGAGAAACTGATTTTAATTCAGCTTGCAAGATTCGGCCTAGACAAACCAACTAACATACAAAAATTGCAAGATTCGGCCTAGACAAACCAACTAACATACAAAAATTGCAAGATTCGGCCTAGACAAACCAACTAACATACAAACATTGCAAGATTCGGCCTAGACAAAGCAACTAACATACAAACATTGCAAGATTCGGCCTAGACAAACCAACTAACATACAAACATTGCAAGATTCGGCCTAGACAAACCAACTAACATACAAACATTGCAAGATTCGGCCTAGACAAAGCAACTAACATACAAACATTGCAAGATTCGGCCTAAACAAGCCAACTAACATACAAACATTGCAAGATGCGGTCTAGACAAACCAACTAACATACAGACTGTTCAACCATGAACAGTAGTTACACGAGCCAGCTACATCATTACAGCGTCAGCGTTAAGATCGACATACATTCGTTCCGCCGGCAACACCGGCACACCGTCAGCACTAAGAAGTGACCTGCTGAGATCTTCGCTTCATCGGCTCGATACACACACAACACACATGTAAATAGGTATCAATGTGTATTGACCACAAAATTTATATATAATTAAGTTAACTACTGTAATAAAGCAGTCATCAAGCTGGAGTCGAGTTTGATTTATCTCCCGTAACTCCTCTCACTGTGGCCAAGACACCTTTAGCCATCATCGGTCCTATGAGTCTGTGGGATCGGCAGTGAGAAAACCATTTCCTGTGTACATTGCACGACGTACACAAACCCCTATTCCTACCCAAATTCCGTCTGTCACCGTAGGTCTCCTTGTGACAGACTTCCCGTACGTAAAACCAACGTAACTTACGTTTGGTGTGGTTTGTATGATAGGCTAGGGCGTTAGGGTAACTAGGGTGCTAGGTAATTGCTATAGGGCTAGGTTTAGAGTCAGTAGGGTCTTAGGTATTTCATAGGTACCAGACTCAATTGTTTCTAACGTAGCCGCACTGTACGCATTTGGAATAACGGCCGTACTAAGCTGTAAGTCCCGGTGCGTACATTTTGGTCCTTCGAGCTATTTTTAGGGAAACCAGGGTAATTTGTTTAATCGGTACTTTAACTTTGTAACATATATGAAATAAAAAAATAAAAAAACAAAAACGTTCTTCTGTTTGTCTCACGCTAATACTGACTGACTGACGTTTAGACGTACTTCAAACTTGCGTACTCAACAAGCGCTTGTTTGTGGTATGTAAGGTAACTGACATACTTACACGCCATTTGTACGATAGCAAATCAGAAATCGGCACCAACAAGCGGGTTCACCAATATTTTGAGAAGTCGCACTTATAGTATCAAAGGGCAATTAGGTAACATCCTAAACAAATAGGGTTACTAGGGACAGTAAAGAAAAATGGACATACAAGAAATAAACGAAGTTATAAGAAGCCAAGAAGCAGATTACAATGAACTAAGACAGATATTCACCAACATCAAGAAAGACTCGGCATCAAGAAAAACTCTAAAATATATCACGGAGAGAAAAACTCGACTTACAGAAATATTTACTAGAACGTCCAAAAACCATTCCATACTAAAAGACCAAGATGTGTTGTGTGATCACAAATACATCACTACAAACTACTTTAGTTCTATCAATACACACTATAAGCAGGCTATTGAATACCTATTGATGTGTGAGAAAAGACTACAGGTAGTAAACCAACTATATGAGCCAGAAGATATAGAACCCGAAGAGGAAGAAAGCATTAGCTCACCCAAACTATTTATTCAACTATTTCGGATTAATCGGATGCAGAAAAAGTTACAATCTGCAATTCAATCGATGACTGAAGAGAAAGCGAGTTGGCATTTAGAAACTTTAATGACTATTTTGCAAAAACAATGGCAAGAAATTGAAGAAACACATGTACTCATTCTAATGGAAGATAGTACATTGGAACACAGCTATTTCCAAGAAAAAATGTTAGAGAAAACACAGACGGAATTCGATCTTGTGATGGAAAAATTATTTGCAATAATAGGTCAAAAATCGACACACAACAACCATAAAACCTCGGTTAAGTTACCAAAAATAATAATTCCAACATTTAGTGGAAGTTATGAGTCATGGAATTCCTTTTATGATTTATTCTTGAAAATAGTACACGAAGATAAATCGTTAAGTGACACAGAAAAAATGCAGTATTTAAAAACGCATGTGCGAGGTGACGCCGCCAAGTTGATCAAGCATTTAACCGTTTGTGACACCAATTATACCACTGCATGGAATCTGTTAACAAGACGTTACAAAAACGAAAGAATAATCATTACTAAACATATTGATAATATTCTGTGTATGTCGAAAATAAAGAAATGTAATGCCTTCAACTTAAGGAATCTCCATGATACAATCAACGAAAACCTAGAAGCCTTAAAAAGTCAAAACATCAACGTCTCAACTTGGGACCCTATTTTGACAAGAATACTCAGTAGAATATGGGACTCAGAAACTGATGAAAAATACGAACATCAAATAAAAGAGCCTAATAAGTTACAAGAGTTTTCGGAAATGATGCAATTTTTAGAAAAAAGGTTTAAGTGCTTGGAAACTTCAAGCTGTTTGAGGGAAGAATCTTTCACTCACAGATCGCGCCGTGAGTCATCAAATTCAACAACCAAACAAGTGGATGAACGTGAATGCTGGTTTTGTCAAAATCACGAACACAGCATTTACCATTGTGCTAGTTTTAAAACGCTATCAGTGCAAGATCGCAATAAGATCGTAAACGAAAAACATATGTGCAGAAACTGTTTGAGTCATGAAACGTCGATAAAATGTCACAGCAATAAAAATTGTGGATATTGAGGGAAAAGAGGTCATCATTCCTATTTACACCAAAACAATAATTATATAAGACCCGCAAAAAGTGAGTCAAAAAAGGATGACTTGACAACCCCATCAACAAGTAAATCCATGACGAAAACTGTATCTAACATGTCTACTATTAACAAAACGAATATACTAAAAATAACACTACTAGCGACAGCCCTAATAAAAACTAACTCGACGGATGGGACATCGCATTTACTAAGGGTGTTGTGTGATCAAGGTTCAGAAGCATCATTCTGTACAGAAGAGGTTGCCCAACTATTGTCGTACCCACGTATTAAGATACATACCGAAGTGATCGGGATTGCTGACGAAAAACCTAAAAAATCGAAAAGCTCTATCAATGTCATACTACAGCCAAGATTTCCGAGTGAATATAGGTTACCAGTCACACTTATAATACAACCAAAACTAACTGGCTGTTTACCAGAGAAAAGTTTACCGGAACTAAAATCAGATTGTTTAGAAAACAAGCTACTTGCCGACTTCAAAAGAGGACCAATAGATATAATATTGGGGGCTCAAGAATATAGTAACTTACTTCTAAACGGGTTACACAAGATGCAAGACGGAATAATCGCTCAGAATACCGAGTTTGGGTGGATTTTATCCGGTATTTGCGGCACTACTACTAACACTAATACAGTTATTAGTATGATGACACGTACTACAGAAGTTCAACAACTGAACAAGTTTTGGGAATTAGAAGAAATTCCTGAAATATACCAATTATCCAATGAGGATCAGGCTTGTGAAAACCATTACCAAAAAACTACTATAAGAAATCCAGATGGAACATACACAGTGAATCTCCCATTTAAGAATCACAACGTAGATTATGGGAATTGCAAGATTCGGCCTAGACAAACCAACTAACATACAAACATTGCAAGATTCGGCCTAGACAAACCAACTAACATACAAACATTGCAAGATTAATAAAAGCTTGTAAAACTGTATTATTTATCTTAAAAAAAAGATTCTGTTGCGACATATTATACAATTACACATTTTGTGTAAGTAAAAACAATGATCTAATTGGACCATGCATTCACACAGACGCACATATGGCTCGCGCGCGTTGATGTCGTTTGTAGGAAGCTGCGCGCGCGCACCTCTCGGGAGGGCTACTGCTATTGTTGTCTTTCCAACTGGTAGTATATTTGAGCGTCAGCTATTGGAACTGCGAGTGCCAGTGACGCTACTCGGATAGTATCGTTGTCCGTATGTGAAAATGAACACGGACACAACAGTTTTAATACATCGTTTATATCGACACCAACAGCAGAACTACGCAACCTACAGAGTTACAGCAAACGTACAGTGTGTAGCTATCGGTACGTGCCGTGCCGTGGTGCCGTGGTGCCGTGGTGCCGTGGTGCCGTGGTGCCGTGGTGCGCAGGCGCCCGACACAGCGTCGAGCGGAACTAAACTTGCAACAACCAACTAGCGTCACTTGCAACAACTAACCAGCGCCACTTGCAACAACTAACTAGCGCCACTTGCAACAACTAACCAGCGCCACTTGCAACAACCAACTAGCGTCACTTGCAACAACTAACTAGCGCCACTTGCAACAACCAACTAGCGTCACTTGCAACAACTAACTAGCGCCACTTGCAACAACCAACTAGCGTCACTTGCAACAACTAACTAGCGCCACTTGCAACAACTAACTAGCGCCACTTGCAACAACTAACCAGCGCCACTTGCAACAACTACCTAGCGCCACTTGCAACAACTAACTAGCGCCACTTGCAACAACTAACCAGCGCCACTTGCAACAACTAACTAGCGCCACTTGCAACAACTAACTAGCGTCACTTGCAACAACTAACCAGCGCCACTTGCAACAACACTAGCGCCACTTGCAACAACTAACTAGCGCCACTTGCAACAACTAACCAGCGCCACTTGCAACGACTAACCAGCGCCACTTGCAACAACTAACTAGCGCCACTTGCAACAACTAACTAGCGCCACTTGCAACAACTAACCAGCGCCACTTGCAACAACTACCTAGCGCCACTTGCAACAACTAACTAGCGCCACTTGCAACAACTAACCAGCGCCACTTGCAACAACTAACTAGCGCCACTTGCAACAACTAACCAGCGCCACTTGCAACAACTACCTAGCGCCACTTGCAACAACTAACTAGCGCCACTTGCAACAACTAACCAGCGCCACTTGCAACAACTAACTAGCGTCACTTGCAACAACTAACCAGCGCCACTTGCAACAACTAACTAGCGCCACTTGCAACAACTAACTAGCGCCACTTGCAACAACTAACCAGCGCCACTTGCAACGACTAACCAGCGCCACTTGCAACAACTAACTAGCGCCACTTGCAACAACTAACTAGCGCCACTTGCAACAACTAACCAGCGCCACTTGCAACAACTACCTAGCGCCACTTGCAACAACTAACTAGCGCCACTTGCAACAACTAACCAGCGCCACTTGCAACAACTAACTAGCGCCACTTGCAACAACTAACCAGCGCCACTTGCAACAACTACCTAGCGCCACTTGCAACAACTAACTAGCGCCACTTGCAACAACTAACCAGCGCCACTTGCAACAACTAACCAGCGCCGCTTGCAACAACTAACCAGCGCCACTTGCAACAACTAACTAGCGCCACTTGCAACAACTAACTAGCGCCACTTGCAACAACTAACTAGCGCCACTTGCAACAACTAACCAGCGCCACTTGCAACAACTAACTAGCGCCACTTGCAACAACTAACCAGCGCCACTTGCAACAACTAACTAGCGCCACTTGCAACAACTAACTAGCGCCACTTGCAACAACTAACCAGCGCCACTTGCAACAACTAACTAGCGCCACTTGCAACAACTAACTAGCGCCACTTGCAACAACTAACCAGCGCCACTTGCAACAACTAACCAGCGCCACTTGCAACAACTAACTAGCGCCACTGCTGTGTTCACTTCACTTGTTTCCTAGCATCCATCCATGACTTCTTGGGTGTGCCTCTTGTCTTACAGCCACTAACATTCAATATTTTTCTGTCTCTTCTCAATACATTGAATACTTCGATGTTTGGTAGGCACTGACTGCGTTGTTTGGTGCTCTGTATCGTTTTTTCTGAGCGCGTAGACGCAGCGACAGCCGCGCGCCACCGCCGTGACACCATCCAGCGACACGGGATTCATTCCATGACAACATTGTAAGTGCACGGTACCTACTCACTGCTCAGCACGGTAGCATCGCACACGCACGCCTATGTAACGGCATGCTGCGACCGGCGCTGGTTGCACTTAGCACAATTATAGTGATGGCGACAGTGTGCGGTGATTACCGCGCACACGCACACCCGCCGCGCAGAGATAAGCAGGCGCCTGCGCCGCGTGCTACTGGCAGGTAGCTCTGCTGCTGTAGTACAATACAGAGATAGCAGGCGCCTGCGCCGCGTGCTACTGGCAGGTAGCTCTGCTGCTGTACTACAATACAGAGATAGCAGGCGCCTGCGCCGCGTGCTACTGGCAGGTAGCTCTGCTGCTGTAGTACAATACAGAGATAGCAGGCGCCTGCGCCGCGTGCTACTGGCAGGTAGCTCTGCTGCTGTAGTACAATACAGAGATAGCAGGCGCCTGCGCCGCGTGCTACTGGCAGGTAGCTCTGCTGCTGTACTACAATACAGAGATAGCAGGCGCCTGCGCCGCGTGCTACTGGCAGGTAGCTCTGCTGCTGTACTACAATACAGAGATAGCAGGCGCCTGCGCCGCGTGCTACTGGCAGGTAGCTCTGCTGCTGTAGTACAATACAGAGATAGCAGGCGCCTGCGCCGCGTGCTACTGGCAGGTAGCTCTGCTGCTGTAGTACAATACAGAGATAGCAGGCGCCTGCGCCGCGTGCTACTGGCAGGTAGCTCTGCTGCTGTACTACAATACAGAGATAGCAGGCGCCTGCGCCGCGTGCTACTGGCAGGTAGCTCTGCTGCTGTAGTACAATACAGAGATAGCAGGCGCCTGCGCCGCGTGCTACTGGCAGGTAGCTCTGCTGCTGTAGTACAATACAGAGATAGCAGGCGCCTGCGCCGCGTGCTACTGGCAGGTAGCTCTGCTGCTGTAGTACAATACAGAGATAGCAGGCGCCTGCGCCGCGTGCTACCGGCAGGTAGCTCTGCTGCTGTAGTACAATACAGAGATAGCAGGCGCCTGCGCCGCGTGCTACTGGCAGGTAGCTCTGCTGCTGTAGTACAATACAGAGATAGCAGGCGCCTGCGCCGCGTGCTACTGGCAGGTAGCTCTGCTGCTGTAGTACAATACAGAGATAGCAGGCGCCTGCGCCGCGTGCTACTGGCAGGTAGCTCTGCTGCTGTAGTACAATACAGAGATAGCAGGCGCCTGCGCCGCGTGCTACTGGCAGGTAGCTCTGCTGCTGTAGTACAATACAGAGATAGCAGGCGCCTGCGCCGCGTGCTACTGGCAGGTAGCTCTGCTGCTGTAGTACAATACAGAGATAGCAGGCGCCTGCGCCGCGTGCTACTGGCAGGTAGCTCTGCTGCTGTACTACAATACAGAGATAGCAGGCGCCTGCGCCGCGTGCTACTGGCAGGTAGCTCTGCTGCTGTACTACAATACAGAGATAGCAGGCGCCTGCGCCGCGTGCTACTGGCAGGTAGCTCTGCTGCTGTACTACAATACAGAGATAGCAGGCGCCTGCGCCGCGTGCTACTGGCAGGTAGCTCTGCTGCTGTAGTACAATACAGAGATAGCAGGCGCCTGCGCCGCGTGCTACTGGCAGGTAGCTCTGCTGCTGTAGTACAATACACGTGAAACGTCAGTGTGGAACACTGCGGCACAGAATGCGTCACCTTCATTGTGTTCTGTGGGATATGGAAAGAACATTCTTCGTGAATGTAGTCGGCCGGCTGCGGCCGGCGGGAAACCTCAAGAGTGCTGCTTAATGGGATGTATATTGTAATATACGAGTGTAGTGCTGCTTCTATTCAGATCTCAATACGAGACCCCCGTCCCCTCCGTCCCCCTTGGTGCGAGGCGTGTGTTTGTTTGTTTATCACACCGTCATTACGTTTAATTAGCGGTCGGCGTGTCCGCTGTAATCATCGCGTCCCCAGCAGCGAACCGTGCGCCGCGCAGGCGCACTAACGCTGCTGCGCCCGCGACGAGGCATACTGACCCCTTCACGTGCTGCGTAAGGTGTAAAGTCGGGTGGCAACGCGGTGGGAAGCGATTGTTTAGCAGAAACAATGGCGCGGATTAGAGCTCTCAGAACGACCATTGAATGCGAAATGCGGGAATAATTAGCAGATAGCGTCATTCTAATTGACACGAGTCAAATGTGGCGTCACACGCGGCCGCGCTGCAGCCGGCCTGCTGCCCGGCAGCGTCAAACGTGGCGTCACACGGGCCACGCTGCAGCCGGCCTGCTGCCCGGCAGCGAAACCTTTGCGTCCGAAACATTGCTCGCGAGTGAACGCTAATTGATAGCTAATGTAAGTCGCATCCAACTGTCACCGATCAATGAACAAACAGACACTAGCGGCGGTGCTCCTGCTCGCCAAGTGCCGGCGCGTGCGGCCAGCAAGCTGCACTACACGTGCCGGGCTTCGTACCGCACTACACAACAAGCAAGGGGCGCACGCGAACAGCAGCACACCAGTCTCGAGCGATGCTGTGGCAGTGCATCTGTGGAGGTGATGTGTGTGGGGCACGGGCTTGCAGCGACGTCCGGCGCCTGCGCAGCCATGCCCATGCTATAAGAACAGCTCGCCGACTAGTCTCAAGATGTGCACCACTGTGACCACATCACAGAGTATGTACAGAAGGCACGCTGCACTAGCCGTCGCGGTAACCACCTCACACACGCACGGACGTGCCTTCGTGCGGCCGACTGTACGTCGCAGCAGGCGCGTGTGTATGTCGTCGCGTGGGGGTTCTGCGGCGGCGGCACTCGCGGCATCGGTTGCACGGCGGGGCTGCGCGCGCGCGTCTCGGTGCGCTCCATGCAATTGGCGTATACCCCACGCGACGTGGTGCTGCTCTGAGTATCAACACATGCACATTCTTATGGTTATTACAATCTTTATTATAACGATGCAGCTAATCACTGCTGGTTGATACTTTATTATAACGATGCATGCTTTATTATGAGATATTTTTGACTCGCAATTCATTTAGCGCTATGAGATATTATTGACTCGCAATCCATTTTGGCGCTATGAGATATTTTTGAATCGTAATCCATTTAGTGCTGTGAGATGTTTTTGACTCGCAATCCATTTAGCGCTATGAGATATTTTTGACTCGCAATCCATTTTGGCGCTATGAGATATTTTTGAATTGTAATCCATTTAGCGCTGTGAGATGTTTTTGACTCGCAATCCATTTAGCGCTATGAGATATTTTTGACTCGCAATCCATTTTGGCGCTATGAGATATTTTTGAATCGTAATCCATTTAGCGCTGTGAGATGTTTTTGACTCGCAATCCAATTAGCGCTATGAGATATTTTTGACTCGCAATCCAATTAGCGCTATGAGATATTTTTGGCTCGCAATCCAATTAGCGTTATGATCTATTGTTGACTCGCTATTCATTTAGCGCTATGAGCTATTTTTGACTCGCAATCCAATTAGCGTTATGATCTATTTTTGACTCGCTATTCATTTAGCGCTATGAGCTATTTTTGACTCGCAATCCATTTAGCTCTATGAGACATTTTTGACTCGCAATCCATTTAGCTCTATGAGACATTTTTGACTCGCAATCCATTTAGCTCTATGAGACATTTTTGACTCGCAATCCATTTAGCTCTATGAGACATTTTTGACTCGCAATCCATTTAGCTCTATGAGACATTTTTGACTCGCAATCCATTTAGCTCCATAAGACATTTTTGACTCGCAATCCATTTAGCTCTATGAGACATTTTTGACTCGCAATCCATTTAGCTCTATGAGACATTTTTGACTCGCAATCCATTTAGCTCTATGAGACATTTTTGACTCAATCCATTTAACGCTTTGAGATATTTTTGACTCGTAATCCATTTAGCTCCATAAGACATTTTTGACTCGCAATCCATTTAGCTCTATGAGACATTTTTGACTCGCAATCCATTTAGCTCTATGAGACATTTTTGACTCGCAATCCATTTAGCTCTATGAGACATTTTTGACTCAATCCATTTAACGCTTTGAGATATTTTTGACTCGCAATCCATTTAGCTCTATGAGACATTTTTGACTCGCAATCCATTTAGCTCTATGAGACATTTTTGACTCAATCCATTTAACGCTTTGAGATATTTTTGACTCGCAATCAATTTAGCTCCATAAGACATTTTTGACTCGCAATCCATTTAGCTCTATGAGACATTTTTGACTCGCAATCCATTTAGCTCTATGAGACATTTTTGACTCGCAATCCATTTAGCTCTATGAGACATTTTTGACTCAATCCATTTAACGCTTTGAGATATTTTTGACTCGCAATCCATTTAGCTCTATGAGACATTTTTGACTCGCAATCCATTTAGCTCTATGAGACATTTTTGACTCGCAATCCATTTAGCTCCATAAGACATTTTTGACTCGCAATCCATTTAGCTCTATGAGACATTTTTGACTCGCAATCCAGTTAGCTCTATGAGACATTTTTGAC
The DNA here is from genome assembly GCA_948252095.1 of Dicycla oo. Taxonomy (NCBI): domain Eukaryota; kingdom Metazoa; phylum Arthropoda; class Insecta; order Lepidoptera; family Noctuidae; genus Dicycla; species Dicycla oo. Next base: position 282,585 of record OX411713.1, read on the forward strand.
TCGCAATCCATTTAGCTCTATGAGACATTTTTGACTCGCAATCCATTTAGCTCTATGAGACATTTTTGACTCAATCCATTTAACGCTTTGAGACATTTTTGACTCGCAATCCATTTAGCTCTATGAGACATTTTTGACTCAATCCATTTAACGCTTTGAGATATTTTTGACTCGTAATCCATTTAGCTCTATGAGACATTTTTGACTCGCAATCCATTTAGCTCTATGAGACATTTTTGACTCGCAATCCATTTAGCTCTATGAAACATTTTTGACTCAATCCATTTAACGCTTTGAGATATTTTTGACTCGCAATCCAATTAAGCGCTATGAGATAATTTTGATAGAAACGAAAGAAAGGACGTACATTGTGCATTCAATTAGAAGCCCTCTTGTTGCGAGCAGATCCCGCAACGAGAGGGTTTCTAATTGAATTCTTACAAAAAGATCAAGTAGTAGATTGTTATCAGACTACATTCTAGTCTCAAAATTTTCAAACTATGTTTTATTTTAGTTAATCAGGCACCATTCGGTGATGAAATTATTTGATTATATAAAAAAATTCTTTTTGGTAATTTTTTAAATTAAATTTGCATGATAAATTAATCTGCCTAGCTTTTTCCCAAGTATGCTGGCCTCGGCTTCCAGTCTAACCGGATGCAGCTGAATACTGCCTATCTGACCTCCACAATCCGCAACCCATTACCTGGGTAAACGATACCCCTTGGTAAGACTGGTTGTCAGACTTTCGGGCTTCTGACTGTCAAAGATACACGAAAGACAGTCAGGACCAACGGCTTAACGTGCTTTCCGAGGAACGGGGGAATCTCGTTATGAAAAGATAGTCACCCATCCACGGACCAGCCCCGGCAAGCGTAGTTTAAACTGACAGATCGACTCGTGCGTCTGTTATTACTTAGCCAATTTCCAAGTTAATATTTACATAGGTTTAAAGCTAACAAAATCAAATTTCCTTATTTTCTAACTTACTGTCTATTAGATTCCAGTTCATATCATTCTCGAAGAGGAGAGGAACCGGAATCTCATTAAATATAGTCTTATTAGGAGTCACTGGCTAATTCATAGGAATACTCGTACCATCAATTAAATGGAATGTTTATTATGTACGAAGTTTTGAGAATTTTAGCATAGATAGGTGTCAGAGTGAGGACGTGTCGACGTGACGTATAATAGAAGAGCGGCGGCGCAGGCGCAGCCAGACACCAGCGGTATGTGATCGTACAGAGCGGCAGTCGCCGGTTGCCGGCCGCTCCCGGGCCGTGCGCGCGCCGGCGGTTCCCACGCCAGCATTAAATCAAATGACCAACAAATTGGAAGTTCTAGGAAGCGGCGCCCGCGCAGCGCCCGACTCTGTGACCACACCACACACAAACATGACGATCGTGTCACTACACCAAAATATAACAGGCAGGAGCAATCTTTTCAGTAAATTCTGATTTCAGATTTAGCAGTAATGAGAAATTATTAATTTTCGTCTTCATGGAATATCTCTGACAAATAAAAGCAATTTATTGCCACTGTAATTCGGTAACGAGTCGGTAGCGTGTAGCGCAACAGTCACCAGGCGGCGCGGTGCGGCGGTAGCGGTCACTGTAATTCGTTAACGAGTCGGTAGCGTGTAGCGCAACAGTCACCAGGCGGCGCGGTGCGGCGGTAGCGGTCACTGTAATTCGGTAACGAGTCGGTAGCGTGTAGCGCAACAGTCACCAGGCGGCGCGGTGCGGCGGTAGCGGTCACTGTAATTCGGTAACGAGTCGGTAGCGTGTAGCGCAACAGTCACCAGGCGGCGCGGTGCGGCGGTAGCGGTCACTGTAATTCGGTAACGAGTCGGTAGCGTGTAGCGCAACAGTCACCAGGCGGCGCGGTGCGGCGGTAGCGGTCACTGTAATTCAGTAACGAGTCGGTAGCGTGTAGCGCAACAGTCACCAGGCGGCGCGGTGCGGCGGTAGCGGTCACTGTAATTCGGTAACGAGTCGGTAGCGTGTAGCGCAACAGTCACCAGGCGGCGCGGTACGGCGGTAGCGGTCACTGTAATTCGGTAACGAGTCGGTAGCGTGTAGCGCAACAGTCACCAGGCGGCGCGGTGCGGCGGTAGCGGTCACTGTAATTCGCTAACGAGTCGGTAGCGTGTAGCGCAACAGTCACCAGGCGGCGCGGTGCGGCGGTAGCGGTCACTGTAATTCGGTAACGAGTCGGTAGCGTGTAGCGCAACAGTCACCAGGCGGCGCGGTGCGGCGGTAGCGGTCACTGTAATTCAGTAACGAGTCGGTAGCGTGTAGCGCAACAGTCACCAGGCGGCGCGGTGCGGCGGTAGCGGTCACTGTAATTCGGTAACGAGTCGGTAGCGTGTAGCGCAACAGTCACCAGGCGGCGCGGTACGGCGGTAGCGGTCACTGTAATTCGGTAACGAGTCGGTAGCGTGTAGCGCAACAGTCACCAGGCGGCGCGGTGCGGCGGTAGCGGTCACTGTAATTCGGTAACGAGTCGGTAGCGTGTAGCGCAACAGTCACCAGGCGGCGCGGTGCGGCGGTAGCGGTCACTGTAATTCGGTAACGAGTCGGTAGCGTGTAGCGCAGCAGTCACCAGGCGGCGCGGTGCGGCGGTAGCGGTCACTGTAATTCGGTAACGAGTCGGTAGCGTGTAGCGCAACAGTCACCAGGCGGCGCGGTGCGGCGGTAGCGGTCACTGTAATTCGGTAACGAGTCGGTAGCGTGTAGCGCAACAGTCACCAGGCGGCGCGGTGCGGCGGTAGCGGTCACTGTAATTCGGTAACGAGTCGGTAGCGTGTAGCGCAGCAGTCACCAGGCGGCGCGGTGCGGCGGTAGCGGTCACTGTAATTCGGTAACGAGTCGGTAGCGTGTAGCGCAACAGTCACCAGGCGGCGCGGTGCGGCGGTAGCGGTCACTGTAACTCGGTAACGAGTCGGTAGCGTGTAGCGTAACAGTCACCAGGCGGCGCGGTGCGACGGTAGCGGTTACTGTCACACACAAGTGAACTAAAATAAGACGGTTTGTTAAAGTTTTTATGCGGAACCGCGGTGCGGGTCGAAGTGAAATCGTGTGTCAAAGCGGGGCGCATCACAAAATTGGCCACTTGATTGGGTTTTTACGGGTGGATTGGCGAGACCGCTAGGAATTCGACGCCGGGATGCAGGGGAATGAGCGGGGTGAGCGGGGCGAGGGGGTCCGTGGGGGACTTCGGCACAATTTACAATTCAGAACGGAATAAACACTCGCCCCAGGAATGCGCGGCCGCCGCCGAGTGCTGACACAGCGCTCGGCACGCATCGCTACTCGCAGTTCACTAGTGCTCCCTGCGTGTCTGCGTGTCTGCCTACTCACTATCGATACTGACTTGTAAACCGACAAACTGGCCGATAGCAGTTTTGTAAAATGTGATCAGTTTGAAAAATGTGTAAATGTTTTTGTTCATGTGTTTGTAAATGTTTTTAATATCTAAATTAATTGAATTTCGATATTTTTTAACGATCTATAATTTTTTTTTTCAAAATTTCTGTTTTTATTGTTCTAGTTTACTTCAAATGTGTAGTGTTTATTGATAGAGCAATTTCTGTCCAAGCTTTTGAAAAAACAAAAAAATAATAAAAACTAGGCATGCCAAAGGCTTCTACTCCGTTCACCTATTGTAACCTATTTTTTTCAAGACGGTAAAAAAATCATCCAGTATAAGTCAATGCCTTGTTTGAAAAGCCCCAAGCCAGTATTATATGAGTCAGTGCCCCAAACGAAAATGCAGTATTTAAGTATACATTCACATATATCAGCAAGCAAGCTGCAACAAGTTTACTTCATCAAGTTTTGTCTAGTTTCATATAACATGTAGGTAATAATAATAATAAAATGTTTTACTCACATAAAAAGGTTACATAAAAATATATGAATCCCCTGGCCCCTAAACTAGCGTGAACTGTATCATAGGGAGCAGTGTCTTCGCTCAATTTTTGTTGTTACAATATTATGTCGAACCTAAAAAAAGAAAGAATGCAAAACAAAGATTCGATGTAAATTACAAAAAAAAAAAAAACTAAAAAATAACAAACATTTAGTGGTGTGTGTGTGTGTCAGTGTAGCGTGAAGATGGTGGGGGTGTAGTATAACATGTAGGTACTTAATATTATGGTTTAGTATGAACTTGTATTGATCGATAACTTGTATTGTGTGGTGCAAACTGTAGATATAAGATGGTTATTAATAAATCAATGAAATGTGCAGTCAGCAGCTCCGACAGCCGCTACAGAGCACTGTGAGCCGCGCGCGCGGCTGCTTGCGCCCGCGCCGCCGCGCCGGCGGCACAGCTGCGTGGCACAGTTAGCGGTCGCGATACTGAGTAACGCCAGTTATGCTCGCAACACATTACACTAAGCATTTTTATGATAATTCATTAAATTATAATCGGCCGACGTCTAGAAATTCGTTATGTACTTCCCGTCTGTACCAATGAAGTAAATTAAAGTTAATAAAGTAAGTATGCTCGCTCGTCGCTGCAGTAAATCGCGTCGCTTTCCTGCGATTAGTTTATGGCGTCACGCGTCGCGTGCGCAGATTTACAATTATATTATATTAACATCAGCAGGTACAAGCTGTGGATTAGCATGTGTCGAGTCCCCCTACTCCCCCTCCCCTCCACTGTACGACTACCTACTCGTGCGCCGGAGCATTCGGAGCGGAACCGCGGCCACTATGTGAGCTCATTACCGCGCGCCGGATAATTGAAAATGGCGAGCTCATTATAATATTTAGACAATTATTTATAGACGTAATTAATTTATTCCCAGTGCGCTGCTTATACGTCGGTCGTCGGCTAATTACTGCGGCGCGTATGCGCGGGTCAGTTGTAATAAATTCCCTCAGTTTGGGTGAAGAAAAGAAAGAAAGAAAAATATTTTATTTGGGACACGCACAGGAAATACAAGGGGTGCATGAGCGTATGGAGAGTCGCGGTGCTGAGCTGTGGGATGTTCTAAAGGTTGACTTATCAAACGAGAGTGACTCGGCTCTGGGCCACACGTTTTGATATTCTTGGAGGGTTGCTCTAGCTAAAGTCACCATGTGTGTGACACCTAATAATCACTCAAACATAATGACAGAAATGTTAGCTATGACGTCACAGCAAACGACAGCGACGAAGGACTTGGGCGAAGTGTTTGCTGACAGTATGCTAATAGGAGAGACGCGGCTTCCGCGGTAAGCCGGGGACTGAGCCTACACTACACTATATTGTATGCTCCGTCACCTTCCGCTGGTGATTAAATAGGAGCGCCGCGGCATCCGCGGTAAGCCGGGGACTGAGCCTACACTACACTATATTGTATGCTCCGTCGCCTACACTACACTATATTGTATGCTCCGTCACCTTCCGCTGGTGATTAAATAGGAGCGACGCGGCTTCCGCGGTAAGCCGGGGACTGAGCCTACACTACACTATATTGTATGCTCCGTCGCCTACACTACACTATATTGTATGCTCCGTCACCTTCCGCTGGTGATTAAATAGGAGCGACGCGGCTTCCGCGGTAAGCCGGGGACTGAGCCTACACTACACTATATTGTATGCTCCGTCACCTTCCGCTGGTGATTAAATAGGAGAGACGCGGCTTCCGCGGTAAGCCGGGGACTGAGCCTACACTACACTATATTGTATGCTCCGTCGCCTACACTACACTATATTGTATGCTCCGTCACCTTCCGCTGGTGATTAAATAGGAGCGCCGCGGCTTCCGCGGTAAGCCGGGGACTGAGCCTACACTACACTATATTGTATGCTCCGTCACCTTCCGCTGGTGATTAAATAGGAGCGCCGCGGCATCCGCGGTAAGCCGGGGACTGAGCCTACACTACACTATATTGTATGCTCCGTCGCCTACACTACACTATATTGTATGCTCCGTCACCTTCCGCTGGTGATTAAATAGGAGCGACGCGGCTTCCGCGGTAAGCCGGGGACTGAGCCTACACTACACTATATTGTATGCTCCGTCGCCTACACTACACTATATTGTATGCTCCGTCACCTTCCGCTGGTGATTAAATAGGAGCGACGCGGCTTCCGCGGTAAGCCGGGGACTGAGCCTACACTACACTATATTGTATGCTCCGTCACCTTCCGCTGGTGATTAAATAGGAGCGCCGCGGCATCCGCGGTAAGCCGGGGACTGAGCCTACACTACACTATATTGTATGCTCCGTCGCCTACACTACACTATATTGTATGCTCCGTCACCTTCCGCTGGTGATTAAATAGGAGCGACGCGGCTTCCGCGGTAAGCCGGGGACTGAGCCTACACTACACTATATTGTATGCTCCGTCGCCTACACTACACTATATTGTATGCTCCGTCACCTTCCGCTGGTGATTAAATAGGAGCGACGCGGCTTCCGCGGTAAGCCGGGGACTGAGCCTACACTACACTATATTGTATGCTCCGTCACCTTCCGCTGGTGATTAAATAGGAGAGACGCGGCTTCCGCGGTAAGCCGGGGACTGAGCCTACACTACACTATATTGTATGCTCCGTCGCCTACACTACACTATATTGTATGCTCCGTCACCTTCCGCTGGTGATTAAATAGGAGCGCCGCGGCTTCCGCGGTAAGCCGGGGACTGAGCCTACACTACACTATATTGTATGCTCCGTCGCCTACACTCCACTATATTGTATGCTCCGTCACCTTCCGCTGGTGATTAAATAGGAGCGCCGCGGCTTCCGCGGTAAGCCGGGGACTGAGCCTACACTACACTATATTGTATGCTCCGTCGCCTACACTACACTATATTGTATGCTCCGTCACCTTCCGCTGGTGATTAAATAGGAGCGCCGCGGCTTCCGCGGTAAGCCGGGGACTGAGCCTACACTACACTATATTGTATGCTCCGTCGCCTACACTCCACTATATTGTATGCTCCGTCACCTTCCGCTGGTGATTAAATAGGAGCGCCGCGGCTTCCGCGGTAAGCCGGGGACTGAGCCTACACTACACTATATTGTATGCTCCGTCGCCTACACTACACTATATTGTATGCTCCGTCACCTTCCGCTGGTGATTAAATAGGAGCGCCGCGGCTTCCGCGGTAAGCCGGGGACTGAGCCTACACTACACTATATTGTATGCTCCGTCGCCTACACTACACTATATTGTATGCTCCGTCACCTTCCGCTGGTGATTAAATAGGAGCGACGCGGCTTCCGCGGTAAGCCGGGGACTGAGCCTACACTACACTATATTGTATGCTCCGTCACCTTCCGCTGGTGATTAAATAGGAGAGACGCGGCTTCCGCGGTAAGCCGGGGACTGAGCCTACACTACACTATATTGTATGCTCCGTCGCCTACACTACACTATATTGTATGCTCCGTCACCTTCCGCTGGTGATTAAATAGGAGCGCCGCGGCTTCCGCGGTAAGCCGGGGACTGAGCCTACACTACACTATATTGTATGCTCCGTCGCCTACACTCCACTATATTGTATGCTCCGTCACCTTCCGCTGGTGATTAAATAGGAGCGCCGCGGCTTCCGCGGTAAGCCGGGGACTGAGCCTACACTACACTATATTGTATGCTCCGTCGCCTACACTACACTATATTGTATGCTCCGTCACCTTCCGCTGGTGATTAAATAGGAGCGCCGCGGCTTCCGCGGTAAGCCGGGGACTGAGCCTACACTACACTATATTGTATGCTCCGTCGCCTACACTACACTATATTGTATGCTCCGTCACCTTCCGCTGGTGATTAAATAGGAGCGCCGCGGCTTCCGCGGTAAGCCGGGGACTGAGCCTACACTACACTATATTGTATGCTCCGTCACCTTCCGCTGGTGATTAAATAGGAGCGCCGCGGCTTCCGCGGTAAGCCGGGGACTGAGCCTACACTACACTATATTGTATGCTCCGTCGCCTACACTACACTATATTGTATGCTCCGTCACCTTCCGCTGGTGATTAAATAGGAGCGACGCGGCTTCCGCGGTAAGCCGGGGACTGAGCCTACACTACACTATATTGTATGCTCCGTCGCCTTCCGCTGGTGATTAAATAGGAGCGACGCGGCTTCAGCGGTAAGCCGGGGACTGAGCCTACACTACACTATATTGTATGCTCCGTCACCTTCCGCTGGTGATTAAATAGGAGCGACGCGGCTTCCGCGGTAAGCCGGGGACTGAGCCTACACTACACTATATTGTATGCTCCGTCGCCTACACTACACTATATTGTATGCTCCGTCACCTTCCGCTGGTGATTAAATAGGAGCGACGCGGCATCCGCGGTAAGCCGGGGACTGAGCCTACACTACACTATATTGTATGCTCCGTCGCCTACACTACACTATATTGTATGCTCCGTCACCTTCCGCTGGTGATTAAATAGGAGCGACGCGGCTTCCGCGGTAAGCCGGGGACTGAGCCTACACTACACTATATTGTATGCTCCGTCGCCTTCCGCTGGTGATTAAATAGGAGCGACGCGGCTTCAGCGGTAAGCCGGGGACTGAGCCTACACTACACTATATTGTATGCTCCGTCACCTTCCGCTGGTGATTAAATAGGAGCGACGCGGCTTCCGCGGTAAGCCGGGGACTGAGCCTACACTACACTATATTGTATGCTCCGTCGCCTACACTACACTATATTGTATGCTCCGTCGCCTACACTACACTATATTGTATGCTCCGTCACCTTCCGCTGGTGATTAAATAGGAGCGCCGCGGCTTCCGCGGTAAGCCGGGGACTGAGCCTACACTACACTATATTGTATGCTCCGTCGCCTACACTACACTATATTGTATGCTCCGTCACCTTCCGCTGGTGATTAAATAGGAGCGACGCGGCTTCCGCGGTAAGCCGGGGACTGAGCCTACACTACACTATATTGTATGCTCCGTCGCCTTCCGCTGGTGATTAAATAGGAGCGACGCGGCTTCAGCGGTAAGCCGGGGACTGAGCCTACACTACACTATATTGTATGCTCCGTCACCTTCCGCTGGTGATTAAATAGGAGCGACGCGGCTTCCTCGGTAAGCCGGGGACTGAGCCTACACTACACTATATTGTATGCTCCGTCGCCTTCCGCTGGTGATTAAATAGGAGCGCCGCGGCTTCCGCGGTAAGCCGGGGACTGAGCCTACACTACACTATATTGTATGCTCCGTCGCCTTCCGCTGGTGATTAAATAGGAGCGACGCTGGCTTCCGCGGTAAGCCAGGGACTGAGCCTACACTACACTATATTGTATGCTCCGTCACCTTCCGCTGGTGATTAAATAGGAGCGACGCGGCTTCCGCGGTAAGCCGGGGACTGAGCCTACACTACACTATATTGTATGCTCCGTCGCCTACACTACACTATATTGTATGCTCCGTCGCCTACACTACACTATATTGTATGCTCCGTCACCTTCCACTGGTGATTAAATAGGAGCGCCGCGGCTTCCGCGGTAAGCCGGGGACTGAGCCTACACTACACTATATTGTATGCTCCGTCGCCTTCCGCTGGTGATTAAATAGGAGCGACGCTGGCTTCCGCGGTAAGCCGGGGACTGAGCCTACACTACACTATATTGTATGCTCCGTCACCTTCCGCTGGTGATTAAATAGGAGCGACGCGGCTTCCGCGGTAAGCCGGGGACTGAGCCTACACTACACTATATTGTATGCTCCGTCGCCTACACTACACTATATTGTATGCTCCGTCGCCTACACTACACTATATTGTATGCTCCGTCACCTTCCGCTGGTGATTAAATAGGAGCGCCGCGGCTTCCGCGGTAAGCCGGGGACTGAGCCTACACTACACTATATTGTATGCTCCGTCACCTTCCGCTGGTGATTAAATAGGAGCGCCGCGGCTTCCGCGGTAAGCCGGGGACTGAGCCTACACTACACTATATTGTATGCTCCGTCACCTTCCGCTGGTGATTAAATAGGAGCGACGCGGCTTCCGCGGTAAGCCGGGGACTGAGCCTACACTACACTATATTGTATGCTCCGTCGCCTACACTACACTATATTGTATGCTCCGTCACCTTCCGCTGGTGATTAAATAGGAGCGACGCTGGCTTCCGCGGTAAGCCGGGGACTGAGCCTACACTACACTATATTGTATGCTCCGTCACCTTCCGCTGGTGATTAAATAGGAGCGACGCGGCTTCCGCGGTAAGCCGGGGACTGAGCCTACACTACACTATATTGTATGCTCCGTCGCCTACACTACACTATATTGTATGCTCCGTCGCCTACACTACACTATATTGTATGCTCCGTCACCTTCCGCTGGTGATTAAATAGGAGCGACGCGGCTTCCGCGGTAAGCCGGGGACTAAAACCTACACTACACTATATTGTATGCTCCGTCACCTTCCGCTGGTGATTAAATAGGAGCGCCGCGGCTTCCGCGGTAAGCCGGGGACTGAGCCTACACTACACTATATTGTATGCTACGTCACCTTCCGCTGGTGATTAAATAGGAGCGACGCGGCTTCCGCGGTAAGCCGGGGACTGAGCCTACACTATACTATATTGTATGCTCCGTCACCTTCCGCTGGTGATTAAATAGGAGCGCCGCGGCTTCCGCGGTAAGCCGGGGACTGAGCCTACACTACACTATATTGTATGCTCCGTCGCCTACACTACACTATATTGTATGCTCCGTCGCCTACACTACACTACACTACACTACACTACACTACACTACACTACACTGAAGTGCGGCACGCGCGCCGCCGCGGTGACCGTCCGAATGAGTTACTGAGCTGTCGAACTCGTCGGTGATATACTCGTACGAGAGAAGTGACCGACGGGCGCGGCAGCCGGCCGCGTCCCTCGGGTGACGTTATATACAGACGGACAGCGCTAAGAGCATGTTTATGACAGCCGTCCGGCGCGGTAAGTCCCGGTAGCAAGGAGACGTCGGACAGAGAGCGGGGATGTGCCGGACACGCGGACGACGAAGCTAACCAAGTATTGCGACCAATTGTTGCAGAAGCTAAATTGCGGGTTGCGTGTGTCGTCGAAACAGATCTCAACCTTCTGATCGAAATCTATCCGGGGCAATCTCGCTTGAGACGATTTGTTTCTAAGGAGCTTCCTTAGGCTACTTCGACAAAAGAGAAACACTCACAGCATGCGTCTGGCGTCGTGTTTGTTTACCTGTAGGCGGCGGCCAGCACATACCGCCGGGATCCGTCGCTCACAGCATGCGTCTGGCGTCGTGTTTGTTTACCTGTAGGCGGCGGCCAGCACATACCGCCGGGATCCGTCGCTCACAGCATGCGTCTGGCGTCGTGTTTGTTTACCTGTAGGCGGCGGCCAGCACATACCGCCGGGATCCGTCGCTCACAGCATGCGTCTGGCGTCGTGTTTGTTTACCTGTAGGCGGCGGCCAGCACATACCGCCGGGATCCGTCGCTCACAGCATGCGTCTGGCGTCGTGTTTGTTTACCTGTAGGCGGCGGCCAGCACATACCGCCGGGATCCGTCGCTCACAGCATGCGTCTGGCGTCGTGTTTGTTTATCTGTAGGCGGCGGCCAGCACACACCGCCGGGATCCGTCACTCACAGCATGCGTCTGGCGTCGTGTTTGTTTATCTGTAGGCGGCGGCCAGCACACACCGCCGGGATCCGTCGCTCACAGCATGCGTCTGGAGTCGTGTTTGTTTACCTGTAGGCGGCGGCCAGCACATACCGCCGGGATCCGTCGCTCACAGCAGGCGTCTGGCGTCGTGTTTGTTTACCTGTAGGCGGCGGCCGGCACATACCGCCGGGATCCGTCGCTCACAGCATGCGTCTGGCGTCGTGTTTGTTTACCTGTAGGCGGCGGCCGGCACATACCGCCGGGATCCGTCGCTGCTCATTCCCAAGTGTCACGCGACGACACCCACGCGATGCTCACATACCGGTGAGTTGAGCTTCAGAACAAGTCAAGGACATCCTCGCATCGCGCTTGACTGCGCTGTTCACAACGAGCGCCGCAACACGTCAGCAGGAAACATAGCGACGTCGCGACGAGCCGGACCGATCCTAACCTGCTTTGTATTTATTTTCATTCTATGTTTTATTTTATGGACATGACCGTATTAACCGTTATAACGCGATTGGTAGCAGCCGGTGCGTATTACAATAATTCAAAAGTAATTTGTACGAAACAATATGGCTGCAGTGGATCGAACGTACTTCCATACGTGGATGTTAACAATATGGCTTGTTACGTGCCTTTGCCACGGAATATCTCGCGTATACAAATGTAGCGCACCGTGATCGGATCACGTCCACTCAGTAAACTCAATCCGCGGGGGAGGAGGGGAGGGGGACAGAGGAGGGAGGGGGGACGCTCACGCACGTAAAGTGAAACAGTACAAAACAAAGTACTGAAGGTAGACTTTGAAAACGACATCCATGATAAGGAAACGGTTAGTAGTTATCAAGAAGGTGTAGCCATAGAACAGCCAAGAACAGTCGAGGATAGACCAGCCTCCACTACCTGCACTGCAGCCCACGTCCAGCACGCCGCGCGCACAGAAGGTCCGCGGTGTCGTGTGCGAAGCTCGATGTGCTTCTCGCTCGATCATTTCACTAAGGTTAAAATGTGAAGATGATAAAGAAATCTTGAACTGGGGTGTATTGCATTAATGTTGAAATTGGGGCTCGTCGTGGCGTGTAGCGACCTTGACCCGCGCGGCACGCACGTCGCGCGCGGCGCGCGCAGGTGCACGCGGGCACGCGTCGCAAATATCAGCACATGTCACTCACCCCCGCCATCGGTCCCGTTACTCCAACCACTTCATTGCCCCCACGCCGCTAACTATTGCGCAGCTCGTTTGTTTGAATGCGAGACCAAGTTTATGTGAGCGCGCTACCGACGCGATGATGGCGGCAACTTGTCCACGTCGAGGCTGCGCGTACTTTATTACCGGCAGAGAGTCCGCACTCCGCACTCCTGTGCCGAGCTCTGCACAACAACATACGGTGGTCAGTCGATTGTACCGACCTGTGTCAGTCACTTGCATGACGGTCTCAGTGATCGTTTAATCAGTAATCAGTATAAAAACAGGAAAGTCATTTAGACAACTCAAAATGCCGATTGAACCCCTTCGACTCGTCGCGTCCTCCCCCTCATACCGCAGCCAGGCTACGAGTACAGTTCTATTCTGCATTGATTAACATCTTAGCCTTGATAACCATTGGCAAATTAGTCGGGATCAGGATGTTCTGAAGTGGGGCTGGTCCTAGAGTTCTGAAGTGCGGCTGGTCAATTTCTTTACAAACTTCTAGAATTCGAAAAATATACTCATGTACTTGCTTATAATGACGTAAGAGCACCTAGTAATATTCGTACAGGCATCTCCGTGGAATGTATCAGCTCATGAGATAGTGCGTCTGAATGCGCATGCGCAGGCGGGCGCGTGGGAACGGCGGCGCGTCATTTGAATGTAAGTATTCTAATGGAGAGCATTACGCGCCAGCTGATTGATTCCCGCACAAGAAACCTATTGCCTGCAGCCTGCGGCCGACGTTACCCGCACCAGTCGATTGCAACTGTTGTGAGGAAACGGTACTGGAGGCGCGCAGGCGCAGGGCTAGCACTCCGCGGTGTACTCAATCAACGGTCAAACTGTAATCAATGAGCCGAGACAACAGCGTCCGTTTCATTTTTTGTCTTATCTTTCGGGGCTCTTTCATTTCTCACAGTGATTCATGCAGAGATGATCTGCCGACTGATCCGGGGCGATCTCACGCACCGCGCCGTTACACTCAGGTAACATTGCAGCAACTGCATTACTGCAAGCGGCAGTCGAGCTCCCTCTGTGCCTTATACGAGTACATTCCATAAAAAGATGGCGGCGACAAAACGTTATTTGTGACCGAGATCGAGCGATGAACGATAAAGAACAGTTTAATATTTGTTGCCATCGCTAAGTAATTGGAAGAGCACGAGTACATTGTGAAACCTTATTCTCCAAAAAAGTAATTGCAAAGTATCGAGTGGTTCATGTTGAGTGATCTAAAGCGCTCGGTCCGCTGCGTGCTGCGTGCCGGGCCAGGGGAGCCTAACGTCCGCGCAGGTGCCTGTAGCGGGACCTCGCGAAAGGTCACCCGCGCCCCGCCGGCCTCGCCCCTCGCCCTTCATGCATATTGTTATGTGGATCAAGTATAAGCCACGCGGCGCGCGACCCCTATACAGGAACTTAAAGTTTGACAAGTGTCCGAGCGCTCGACTCCTTACTTTAAAACACATTACGTGTCGCGAGCGCCCACTGCACTAGAGGCGCGCGGCCCCGTTGTGTCGGCGGACGGCTGGCACTTAGTTCGATGCATTTTTAAAGAGATTCGCGTGAAAGTTCTCCTTGTTTATTGAGTTTTAAGAAACGCTCCCGCAGTTTTTATCGCACATTGCATAATGAGGGGATTATTAAAACAAGCGATGGGCGCTGGGCCTGGCCATTCAGACGGTGCTTTCTTTTACGACGCTCATTGTGTAGCGACGACGCCGACGGTGCGACGAGGCGGCGGGCGGCGGCTCGACCGGCCCGCTGCGCGCGCGCAACTCGGATAACGGCGTACACAGTTTACGCGATTTTTACTTTTGTATTGTTTTATTGTATTTTTAACGCTTCCTTTGACGCTCGAGCAATAAATTAGAAAGTCGCGGCGTCTTTTTGTCACAAGCCGAATGATTTCTTACAACGATCGCTTTCTCCGCCACGACGAATGTAATTGCTTTAAAATTTCTCGAATTTGAAAAAATATAATAACGTTTACTTAAATGAAGTAAAAAATTAAATAACTGTAAAATGTGTATTGACAGAGCCCGGCGGCGGCGGGCCGGGAGTCACCACCTTCAGGCGGGTCAGTATTGACAGAGACCGGCGGGCCGGGACTCCGGGAGTCACCTTCAGGCGGGTCAGTATTGACAGAGCTCGGCGGGCCGGGACTCTGGGAGTCACCTTCAGGCGGGTCAGTATTAACAGAGCCCGGCGGGCCGGGACTCCGGGAGTCACCTTCAGGCGGGTCAGTATTAACAGAGCCCGGCGGGCCGGGACTCCGGGAGTCACCTTCAGGCGGGTCAGTATTGACAGAGCCCGGCGGGCCGGGACTCCGGGAGTCACCTTCAGGCGGGTCAGTATTGACAGAGCTCGGCGGGCCGGGACTCCGGGAGTCACCTTCAGGCGGGTCAGTATTGACAGAGCTCGGCGGGCCGGGACTCCGGGAGTCACCTTCAGGCGGGTCAGTATTAACAGAGCCCGGCGGGCCGGGACTCCGGGAGTCACCTTCAGACGGGTCAGTATTAACAGAGCCCGGCGGGCCGGGACTCCGGGATTCACCTTCAGGCGGGTCAGTATTAACAGAGCCCGGCGGGCCGGGACTCCGGGAGTCACCTTCAGGCGGGTCAGTATTAACAGAGCCCGGCGGGCCGGGACTCCGGGAGTCACCTTCAGACGGGTCAGTATTAACAGAGCCCGGCGGGCCGGGACTCCGGGAGTCATCTTCAGGCGGGTCAGTATTGACAAAGCCCGGCGGGCCGGGACTCCGGGAGTCACCTTCAGGCGGGTCAGTATTGACAGAGCTTGGCGGGCCGGGACTCCGGGAGTCACCTTTAGGCGGGTCAGTATTGAAAGAGCCCGGCGGGCCGGAACTCCGGGAGTCACCTTTAGGCGGATCAGTATTGACATAGCCCGGCGGGCCGGGACTCCGGGAGTCACCTTCAGGCCGGGACCCCAGGGTCCCGAGACATGTCAAAATAATAATTTACTTCTTTAATTTATGTTTTTATAAAAATATTTAAATATGTAAATGATAATGTTAAGTTAAGTGGTAAGTTAAGTCAAACAGAGACAAAACAGATATTGTCGACTCAGTAAAATTTTTAGGAGTTCATATTGATTCATTATTAAGTTGGAAAAATGAACTGCAAGCCATAGACGGGTCAATATCATCAGCATGCTATGCCCTGAGGAGCCTACGAGAAGAACTTAGCATAGACATTTTAAAATCAGTTTACTTTGCACTGGTAGAGTCAAAATTTAGATACAGTATTCAACAGTGGGGAAATAGCTACAAGTATAATTCTGATAGAGCATTTGTGCTACAAAAGAGTGCAATCAGAACAATAGTTCGTATTCCCCAATTTGAGTCCTGTCAGAAACATTTTCAAAGTCTATCAATACTTACAGTACCTAGCCTTTACATACTTACAGTATTGACTAGCCTAGCAAAAAACACATATGTGATTATGAGACGCAGAGCGAAAGATTTAAAAGGGAAAGCACAAGGAACCTATATTTGAAGCATAAAGTGAACACCAAATTAATATTGTAACACATTGTGTACAGCGGTTAAATTATTTAATTGCTTGCCTAAGGATATAAAACAATTGCTATATAAAACCACCTTATTTAAAAATAAACTAAAAAGCTTCTTACTGGATAAATGTTTCTTTTCCGTGAATGAATTCATGACTCAACAATAGTGTAACGGTGATTTTTTCATTTGTAGTCGTAAAATGTTTAATTTATTGTTTTTATTTTTATAAGTAATGACATAAATTAATTTTTGCTATGATAAGATTTTAATTTTTGACATTTTAATAGTTTTTGGTATGACATGTATAATTTTTGACAACGGATGAATTTTAAATTGTAGTTATGATTTTCTTTTTTATATGAATTAATATTTAACATTATTGATTATATAATATTTAATGACGTGTTTTCTAAATGGTTTTATGAAATATGATTTGAATCTTTGACAACGGATGAATTTAAATTGCAGTTATGATTTTTCTTTTTTAAATTAAGTATTATTGAACATTGTTGATTATTTATTATTTTATAATATGACTCGTTTTCTTAATGGTTTTTATGTAATATGATTGAATTTTTGACGACGGATTAATTTCAATTGCAGTTGTGGTTTTTCTTTTTTAAATAAATTATTATTGAAAATTGTTGATTTATTTTAATTTTATATGACGTGTTTTCTTAATGGTTTTTATGTAATATGATTTGATTTTTTGACAAAGGATGAATTGAAATTGAAGTTATGATTTTCTTTTTCAAATGAATTATCATTGATCTTTGTTTTATGTCATTGTTGGTCTTTAAAATTAATTAACATTAGTATATTAGTTAGTGGCTTTATTAATTTAATTTGAGATAATGCTGGTATTTTTTATTAATCGACTTATTTTTTTTTTAATTAACCATTTTTCATGTAACACATTCAGACACAATGTAAATTGTTATCGAATAAATGAAATGAAATGTGTATATAAGAAATAAAAAACACAATAATTTATTGAATATAAATGTTTTCAAAAAAAAACATAAAGAAAACGAAGGCTATACATTTTACGCAACGGGTACCTAGCATGAACCTAAACATACAAGAAGTAAACTCTACAAAATGTCTTGGCCTCCAAATTGATAAAAACCTTAACTGGAAAGCACATATTGCGATTTTATGTAAAAAACTTAGTATATCTGCATACGCTTTACGCACACTTTCATTCGTATTATATACGGATGCTCTACTTACAGCGTACTATGGTTTAGTAGAATCCCATCTACGCTATGGACTAATATTTTGGGGTAACTCGACTGAAAAAGAATCAGCATTCAAGTCTCAAAAAAGATGTTTACGGGCAATGCTTAAACTTGAGAGGACCGATAGCTGCGTGCCTTATTTTAAAAATTACAAGATATTAACTTTACCGTGCTTGTACATATTAGAAGTGGCTGTGTTTGTTAAGTCGAATCCGCATCACTATAAGCGTCTAGCCGACATATTCCCACGCAATAGACGTGACAATGGTCAACTTTGTCTCCAATCCGCTAAGACGACCCTAATGCGTAAAAGTGTGTACTGTATGGCTCCAGTCATTTACAACAAACTACCTAAAAGTTGGAGAGAACTACCTCAATATCTATGTTTAAAAATAAAATTCGTACTTTTTTGACCGCCAGAGCATATTATAGCGTTACTGAGTTTCTTAATGAAAAGGAATTCGTCTTGACATAAGTAATTAAATTAATTTGAAGCTATTTCTATAATAATGTTAATTTATTCTATAATTTTAATAAGCCATTAATAATAAGTAAGACAACTTTTAATATTTTGTTATTTTCTATTTTATTTTATAAATCTATTATTTTGCACGTCACGTAGTGACAAACATGTTTGCACTTAAGTTATTGTATCATCTTGTATGCACTTTCTAAGTATGTACACACACATGTTTAAGCAAATAAAAAACTCTCTCTCTCTCTCTCTCTCTCAAAGAGTGCACTACACTTAGCTAACAGTAGTCAGTTGCCGATCATTATACTGCTTAGTTATAAACTAAAGCTTAAATATTGTTTTATTGCAGGTGCAAACTGGCCAGCTGGCGTGGTTGGTTAAGATACCGCCTATCATGCCGCAGGTCGTGGGTTCGATTCCTACCCAGGACAACATTTGTGTGCATGAACATGTCTGTTTGTTCTGAGTCTGGGTGTAATTATCTATATAAGTATATATTTACAAAAAAAAGTAGTATATGTAGTATATCACTTATCTGGTTTCTATAGTACAAGCTCTGCTTAGTTTGGGATCAGATGACCGTGTGTGAAATGTCCCAGGATATTATTAATGATGGTTCCGAATTAGAATGTCAGGTAGCGACCCACCCGATCTAGGTTTCAATTACATTGGGACATTAAAATTTTAAGTAAAACTGATTTATATTATAATAATAATAACCCCACCGCTGTATCTCCACGTTGACGTCGTGGTGGGGCTTGCGCGCTCCAAATTTTAGGTCTGTGTCGGTAGAGTTTACTTTGCCGGAACAAGTCTAGGATGAGGAGCCAGACCAAGAGAGATACAGAAACCCCCAGGGCAGCATGTGGTGAGCTTTTGGGCAGTAGCGACCCCACGGACCCTATCCCCCGAGAGAAATCTTGTCCTCATCTCTGGCTTGCCTTTATTGGACGGCTGTAGTGAACATTGACGAGGAACAGAGCTCCCATCTCTTTCTTGCCTTTACTGGCCGGCTTGAGTGGAGATTCGCAAGAGCAAACGTGCTCGGAGGAAGGAAGTATTCCAGTAAGGTGCTGGTAGGGATCTTGACCGTACTTCCGGGATTGTCCTGATAGCCGTGGACTACCTCTCCACTCCTCAAGCATCTCAGGAAGTGTTGCCCGCCTTGTCGCTTCGTCACTATGTGTTAGCGGCCATCTCCGGGCGCCCAAAATTGAGTGTGCAAGTCACCCCCTGCCATTTTATCCGTGTATAATATATAACATTGGTCAGGCAGGGGACATAGTTCTTTCATAGTTCAAGTAACCCTATCCACATTAGCCACCCAGACCCATAGCCCAATATGTTTTGTTTCCACACACAACAATAGTCCTGTACCAACCGGGGGTTGTCCTTGGGTGCACTTGCATAGTGCATACAGGGATAATCGTCGGTTGGTCCCTCCTTATCATTTAAAATTATTTAAGGGGCCTCTGCGAGCTGGCTTCGGCTCCTCGTACGCCTTCCAGAGGTCCGGGACCCCAAAAAATTATAATAATAATAAACTTCTTAGTGTCCGTGGCCTGGCTACGCTTCGGTGACCTCTTTGTGGAACCGAGGTTTTGGTCTGTGCGATTATGGATGAAGTTATGCTAACGAATAACTACCGGAAGTATATAATGAAAGACGGGACGATCGACATATGTCGGACATGTCATTGTCCCGGTGAGTTAGACATATTACTTCTGGGTGTTCTCGTTTGGCTAACGGCGAGTATTTGTACAGGCATAACCAAGTGGCCAGGATTATCCATCAGCAACTTGCTCTGAAATACGGCCTTGTGGACTCTGAGGTACCGTATTACAGGTATGTGCCCGACCCAGTTCTCGAGAATGACCATGTCACTTTATACTGGGATCGATCTATTATCACCGACAGGTCTATTGTAGCCAATAAGCCTGATATAGTGGTAATAGATCGATCAGTGCGCCGCACAATGATAATTGATGTCATTATCCCGCATGACGAGAACCTCGTGAAGGCTGAGAAGGAGAAACAATTGAAATATCTCGACTTAGCTCACGAGGTTGTCGCCATGTGGAATGTGGACTCGGCAATCATTGTGCCAATAGTCGTTACGGTCAATGGCCTTATCGCCAAGAGCCTCGACCAACATCTCAAGAGGCTCTCGTTGGGTGGCTGGGTGAAGGGCCTGATTCAGAAGGCAGTCCTCCTTGATACGGCGCGTATTGCGAGGAGGTTCCTGTCTCTGGGGCCCTAACCACCGGTAGCTTGGACCCTGTTCCCCATGCCGGTGGAATTCTATTTTTTATGTTTTTATTTTTTTATTGTAATATCTAAACATTGAAAAATTGAAAAAAGGAGATAATAATAAAAACTAGCCTATGTAAATATACAAAAGTAGATACTGACGAGGGAATCATCGATCATGATGACAATATTTCTAGTACTTTTTCTGTCTATGTAATTGAGTATCAATATACATTTTTTATAACTTCCCCTAAAGAGAGACTTAGTACCTTGTCCAGTCTATTATACCAAAAATACATAATATCGATGCAAACGCATGTTCAGTTTGAGGCTTTATGCAAACCAAGTCCTTCCTTCTCCTTTCAGACGGTACTGGGTCACAAGGTAGTGCAGCGTGCTGCTGTAGTACTGGGTCACAAGGTAGTGCAGCGTGCTGCTGTAGTACTGGGTCACAAGGTAGTGCAGCGTGCTGCTGTAGTACTGGGTCACAAGGTAGTGCAGCGTGCTGCTGTAGTACTGGGTCACAAGGTAGTGCAGCGTGCTGCTGTAGTACTGGGTCACAAGGTAGTGCAGCGTGCTGCTGTAGTACTGGGTCACAAGGTAGTGCAGCGTGCTGCTGTAGTACTGGGTCACAAGGTAGTGCAGCGTGCTGCTGTAGTACTGGGTCACAAGGTAGTGCAGCGTGCTGCTGTAGTACTGTGTTCAGAACGAACAATTGCCGCACTGGTAGTACGTAACATGCTATGAAGAGCTGGTGCGTCGGAAATCTAAAAGGGCGAGAGGTAGCAACCTTCAGAATTGCTCTTTGCGCGCGCTCTAGAGGAGTAAAGTTATGCAATAGGTAATAATGGATTGACGCAAAGCTAAATGAACTTGTTTAATTAATTTATAGTCCGCCATGTTCCGCAGATTTTTAAAAACATAATATTATTGTTAACATTACGGGTAGTTATGATTTTATGAAGTTAGTTGTTTACAAAACAAACATTTATGTAGCACGTGCAGCGCCATTGTCGGCCGAGCAAGCGACGTGGCGACGCGGCTGGAGGGGGGGCGGCTGTCATCACATCGCGAACCAACACGTGCGTAGTGCAGTCAAAGCATTGAACTAATGAGTAATGGGACTCACCAGTGTCCGTGTTGTCGCGTGCAGCGGTGAATGGTGCGCGCGCGCAGCTCTATCGGTGAATGTCACCCCCACCCCCGCAAGCTAGACCAGTCTAGGGCATATCCATTATTCACCCCGCGATTAGCGCAAAAACTCTAAATGTCAGGTGATTTCCCCGCGGGGTGTGCGGCTGTGTAACGGTACTTGTACGGCTGGGGTGGCGCGACCTTTACACCCGTATGCGCAGGCGCATGTGTGCGTGCGCCGGTAACGGGCCGCGTCCATTGTTTCACACATACCTTCTGTCCTACTGCTCATTATAATTTTTTCAGTGTTTACAGTGGCGAGCTACTACCTGCAAGTGAGGCAGTGATGGTCACTGTATTAATTAATACTGTACTTACTACTTACACAGGTTATTACAATTTAAAAACGACTACTATTTGTCTGTCCATCAGTTTCCTTATAATGAGTGCAGTGCAGTAAGATCTATAGAAACCGTTCCCCAAAATATTATTGCTCGAAGTCTGTTGTTGTATTGAGACTTGTCGAGTGTCATCTAACAGAATACATCATATCTAATACGAATACATCATATCTAATACGAATACATCATATCTAACAGAATATATCATATCTAACAGAATACATCATATTATTATCTAATACGAATACACGCGAAGTGCGCTTCTCGTCGCTATCTCAGTTAATCTAATCGCAGTAGGTATACGCACTCATGGGTCCTGAGATCGGTAGGTACGAGTATACCTATGAGTACGTATGTACCGTCATGTTACTATACGTATACCTATACGTATACGTACCTATGAGTACATACGTATAGTACATTATTATGTACTCACAGGCATACGTACTCATCGCCGCAGATCCGCCGACTGACAACTGATAACCTTTTATTTCGCGTCAACTGACGTTATCGCGCACCTACATGGCGTGACGTCATCACCGCTCTCTCAACAATCAACTTCATAGAACGCAGTTTTCGTGTATTTCAAGACAAGCAATGTTGAATGGCTCTCGGATTATTAACTCATATATGCAAATCACGTAATTAGTCCGCGTACGTAGCCGCGCGTCAGTAATCTGCATAATTAATTAACCAACGTGCTCTTAGTTATATCTCACAGCAGCTCAAAGTCACGGTCAATGTTCTAATGAACCTAATAGATGGCGCGGACCCGCCCGCGTAGCGATGAAAGCATTTATCACGCCCTATGTTTTCATACTTATATTATATTGTAAAGCAGATTCTGACTGTTGTTATAAATTCACTTTAAAAATTAAAGTGAATTTATAACAAGTGAGTCTCTTTCATATCGAATAACTAATGGAATTTGTATACAAATGAACGTCCCCCGTGCAAATACAAGTGAACGTGCTCCGTGCAAATATAAATTTTGAATATGAATTTGAATTTGAAAAATACAAGTGAACGTCCTCCGTGCAAATATAAATGAACTTGCTCCGTGCAAATACAAGTGTTTACCGTGTGAATCGTAACTTCCAGTGAAAGGTTATTGGGATCCATCGATCAAGTCTCCCGGGCGGACAATTTTGTTAGTTTCTCAGAATTTTTGAATGCGGGAATATTGTAATGGTAAAATTTATGAGCGCACGCAGATCGTAGATTACGACTGATGCGCACTACACAACAGATGACGCAAAAATGATTCCGCGGACGTGCGAGCTAATGTGAGCTTTAAGAGCCTGCACAGATGGTCGGGTCTGCTGCGGGTGCGCCGCTCACAAAGGATTTGCATACGTTAATTTCGCGGAGATTTTTTGCTAGGAAGCTTTTTGTGTGACTTTCCAGAGAGGTATCAATCACGGCACACGGGACCACGGGGCCCCGGGCCCACACAATGCACGGCTACCTGTGGACATACTGTACGCTGCGGACTCCCGGACCCGCGCAAACAGATAATAGCGTATTAATGTATTACTTTTAGATAAATATCCATATTCATAATTGTGGATCGGTAGCTGATTTCGGAGAAAAGTCGTAAAAGTATCGGTTACTCTTTGCCGCTGTTTTAGCCGATCATAGGGGTATGATAAAGACTTAACCGCTAGAATGAATTGAAGACCTTGTCTCTCTGTGTCTGTGCGGTACATGGAGCCCACAGACGCGTCACTTGAAGACCTTGTCTCTCTGTACCTGTGCGGTACATGGAGCCCACAGACGCGTCACTTGAAGACCTTGTCTCTCTGTGTCTGTGCGGTACATGGAGCCCACAGACGTGTCACTTGAAGACCTTGTCTCTCTGTGTCTGTGCGGTACATGGAGCCCACAGACGCGTCACTTGAAGACCTTGTGTCTCTGTGTCTGTGCGGTACATGGAGCCCACAGACGTGTCACTTGAAGACCTTGTCTCTCTGTGTCTGTGCGGTACATGGAGCCCACAGACGCGTCACTTGAAGACCTTGTCTCTCTGTGTCTGTGCGGTACATGGAGCCCACAGACGCGTCACTTGAAGACCTTGTCTCTCTGTGTCTGTGCGGTAGGTACATGGAGCCCACAGACGCGTCACTTGAAGACCTTGTCTCTCTGTGTCTGTGCGGTACATGGAGCCCACAGACGCGTCACTTGAAGACCTTGTCTCTCTGTGTCTGTGCGGTACATGGAGCCCACAGACGTGTCACTTGAAGACCTTGTCTCTCTGTGTCTGTGCGGTACATGGAGCCCACGGACGCGTCACTTGAAGACCTTGTCTCTCTGTGTCTGTGCGGTACATGGAGCCCACAGACGCGTCACTTGAAGACCTTGTCTCTCTGTGTCTGTGCGGTAGGTACATGGAGCCCACAGACGCGTCACTTGAAGACCTTGTCTCTCTGTGTCTGTGCGGTACATGGAGCCCACAGACGCGTCACTTGAAGACCTTGTCTCTCTGTGTCTGTGCGATACATGGAGCCCACAGACGCGTCACTTGACATTAAGGCACGGACGTACAGTTGGACGGTAAGGTCAATGCAACAGCTGCGCGCGCCCCGGCTCGCATATGTCTAGCGCACCCGTTACTATATAAAACACTTTAACAGACACGTTGACACGTTATTATAGCTCAAACGATATTATATCGTACATATTATTTTGTCGCACTACTTATAATAGCGCACACGCATCACTGTGTTGCTTGTGTGAGCTCGTGTCGCGTGAGAGACAAGCAACAAGCGGTGACAGACAGCTGATGAGTCTATAATTTACTAATGTTAATGATGACCAATATACGCGAACTTGCGATTCAAAAATATATATGATTAAATATTATATATGCATAATGATTGTTATGTATATAACTGAAATAAACTTCGTTTAATAAAATAGTAAAATAAAACGACTTCCAAAAAATAAAAATAAACTACAAAGTGAAAAATAACTTTAATTCAGGAAGTCAGTGTCTTTGGGTTTTAGTTATATATTTATGTATGTACACCGATTTCTCCGTCATTTGTGAACCGATCTCGAAAATTCTTTTTTTGTTTGAAAGGGTATGCGCTCGAGGTGGTCCCATTGTCACCAAGTTACCATCTGATATGAGGATCCCATGGAAATCGAGGGCAACTCTCCAACTTTATAGGCACACCTATAGCAATTTGAATATTTTTTATAGTGACTCGTGCATTTACTCTCGGAAAGCAACATTTGGAGAAGTGGAACTGATGATGAAGACCACAGATGGCCATTGGGACTGCTCAACAATAAGTATTTCACGGCGATTCGACTAAGTACCTACTTTAATAGGAGCTAATGGTGACTTCACCATCAGTGGAGCTCGTGGCTAAATAATAACAGCCGCACGGGTCGATCCATCAGGTTAAGCTACGCTTACCGGGGTTGGTCTGTGGATGGGTGACCATCTTTTCATACCGAAACTCCTCCGTGCCTCGGAAAGCACGTTAAGCCGTTGGTCCCGGCTGTCATTCGTGGATCTTTGACAGTCGTTACGGGTCGTCAGAAGCCCGAAAGACTGACAACCAGTCTTACCAAGGGGTATCGTATTACCCAGTAACAGGGTTGTAGAGGTCAGATAGGCAGTCGCTCCATGAAAAATACTGGTATTCAGCTGCATCCGGTTGGGAAAAGGCTAGGCAGATTGATTGGTGACTTCACCATCAGCTCCAGTTCTCCTGGTTCTTAACTAGGAGAACTCCTCAACAATTAACTACATCCTACATCGGGAAAAGCAATATTTTGCAAAAGGTGATGAGCAGTTGACATTAGGCTATTCTAACTTAGACAAATTACAAACTGACCCACTAAAAAGGGTAAAAAAACACTTTTTTACAAAAAAAAAAAACACCGACTTCCAAAAACAACATTATAAAGTGAAAAATAACTTTATTTTCAGAAGTCATTCCCCTGCCATTTCCGTAACAAATTACACTTTACAAACGATACAGCGCCTCGTTAATAATATAGAGTAGTGACGTCAGAGCTGGGAGCACACGCACTGCGCCCGCGCCGCTCACGTAGCGCGTATCGCCATTAGCATCCGAGCATTGTGTGTGACCGATAGATCCTAATGCACGTTTTGCAATAAATCTCGACTATAAAAATCGTATGAATTCACGTCTCACCGGCGCGGGCGGCGACAAAAACTAATGGGAATAGAAAGAAATATGCAGGCGATTGTTCGACAGACGAGCTGAGGGAACAAATACAGGCAGATGCGCGCGCGCAGGTAGACGACGACGCATGCAAATACGTGGAGCAGTGAAGTTTTGTGCGTTATGTGAAATTATTATTGATTGTAAATCGCCGTGAATATTTGGGTAGGTATGCTCCACGTCCCGGCAGCCGAGTGCCGAGTGCCGAGTGCCGGCGCGGCGGTGCTATAGGTTTGTCCAAAACTACTCAGATATGAATCAAGTTGTTTGTGAATAACTGTTTGTTCGTAAATAAAATAAAAAAATGACCCGACTGACCCAGAAGGAGGGTAATGTTTGTTCATTCGCCTGGCTACTGACATGTTGCCACACTAACTCGCTACAAATACTTGTGACACATTTAACAAACCTCAGCCGTACGTTTACTGTCAGTGTTTGAATAGCCGCCGCAGCATGTATGACAGACAGCCACATGCAGAGGTGATTGATATAAATACTACATTCAAATCATTCGTATTCGCTTTTCACACATTTCCCTCGACTAATGCGAGTGTGGCGGTGAGCATACTCAGCGGATCACCACAATATTGTAATGTCTGAATCATTATAAAACTGCACATTGAATATTTTTAAAAAAAATGTAATTGCTACGAGGTCTGGGAACGATTCATATGCCGAAAATACAATTTTTAGAATTTGTGTCTGTTTGTTTGTTTATCTGTTTGTCCGAATGTATGTTCCATGGATAGATTTATTCAAATTTTACGTAGATGTTCCTCTACAAGTCTGGTCATCTGTAATAATAATAATAAAAAAGACACATACTGAGCACTTATAAAACAATAAACAAGAAATAGATTAATGACCCCCATACTAGGAAAATCCTGTGTTATGGGGGGCATCAAACTGTCAATTAAATGCTAAACAATGTTGTTTTAAAAGTAGAATCTAAGACATTAAGGCATTTTCCTAAAAAATGTATTTATTCAATAGAAATTTTATTAGTAAAATTTAACCAACAAACATCGGTGTCAGAAGGAGTTGAGTTTAAGAGATGTGATGTATTTGAAAGTGTGGTGTGGTGTGAGGGTGTGTGTATGAGGGTAGAGGAGTATTGGGAGGTGTGTAAGGTTGGATGATATGTTGTAACTTGTGGGTGTGGTGTAAGGTAAAATGAAGTATGATTTCTGAGTGGAAGATAAACAGCTAATATAGAATGATTACAAGATTGGAGGTTTTATCAGTGTTTCTGTTTCATCATAATCTAGCGACAAAAGGTAATCTTTGGTAACGAGTCTGCATTGATGCGCGTTTAATGTGTGGATGCCAAGTTTTGTGTGTAGTTTATTATAAAGCAAAGAACTCAAGAATGGGAAGTGACGTTTAGCAAAAGTTAAGTTTACTTGTAATTTGGGACAAGCGGGAATTGGTCTTCCTCTTTGAGTGAGACTAGTGGTGTCGAGGGGTGGAAGAGTAGAGTGTTTATGCATAATTACACGAAGAACAAACAGCTGCCTAACAGTTAAAGCATTATACTCCCGATAAAGTTGAAAAGTCGGATAACGACGAGGCTTGTCCAAGAGAACCTTAGTTACAGCACGTTGCGCTCGCTCGACTTCTATTATGGTAGTCTTAGCGGCCCCGCCCCAGGCAGTGATGCAGTAGCCCACAATTGACTCGCAAAGTGCGGGGTAAACCATCCTAAGGGTATTAATGTGAGCCGACAGTCTTAGCTTTTTGAACACAAAAATAAGTTTCCTAATGCGAAATGACAGGGATTCCAGGTGTATTTTCCATGATAAGCAAGCGTCGAGTTGCAGTCCGAGATATTTCACAACCGGAACTCTGTTCACCGTAGAACATGCACAGTCGCCATCTTGGATGTCACAAGGTATAAACTATCACGATATTTGCTATGGGGAATGAGCAATATGGCATTATGTTCGTATTCTTCTATAGTTTACCGCAAATTGTAAAAAGACGAGCCATAAGGTTACAATATTGCAGGTAGTTACAGATTTAACCCCTTAAATGATTATCCTCATACTACACCTTTATGGAGCTAAGGAGCAATCATGACATATTAACAGGGTCGTTGTTTGAGATGAGGCAATAAGGGCAGCTACAAGAAAACGGTCCTAGAAGACTATTCTTAATGTTTTGAACCATGTTGATCTGCATTCACAGATTTTGAAAACAAAGTACGAGCAACAAAATGGGCAATTTTCACACAAAACTTTTTTCGATGCCAATCGATCCTGTTTTTTATAAGGATCAAAAAATCAGGATCAATTGAGGTTTCCGTACTAGAAAAGTCAAAAATCGCAAAAACATTTCCTATACATTTTGTAGGAATTACCTACATACTGAGCCCACCCGCCACCTGCTTCTGCCTACATACTGAGCCCACCCGCCACCTGCTTCTGCCTACATACTGAGCCCACCCGCCACCTGCTTCTGCCTACATACTGAGCCCACCCGCCACCTGCTTCTGCCTACATACTGAGCCCACCCGCCACCTGCTTCTGCCTACATACTGAGCCCACCCGCCACCTGCTTCTGCCTACATACTGAGCCCACCCGCCACCTGCTTCTGCCTACATACTGAGCCCACCCGCCACCTGCTTCTGCCTACATACTGAGGCCACCCGTCACCTGCTTCTGCCTACGTACTGAGCCCACCCGCCACCTGCTTCTGCCTACATACTGAGCCCACCCGTCACCTGCTTCTGCCGACATACTGAGCCCACCCGCCACCTGCTTCTGCCTACATACTGAGCCCACCCGTCACCTGCTTCTGCCTACATACTGAGGCCACCCGTCACCTGCTTCTGCCTACGTACTGAGCCCACCCGTCACCTGCTTCTGCCTACATACTGAGCCCACCCGCCACCTGCTTCTGCCTACATACTGAGCCCACCCGTCACCTGCTTCTGCCTACATACTGAACCCACCCGCCACCTGCTTCTGCCTACATACTGAGCCCACCCGTCACCTGCTTCTGCCTACATACTGAACCCACCCGCCACCTGCTTCTGCCTACATACTGAGCCCACCCGTCACCTGCTTCTGCCTACATACTGAACCCACCCGCCACCTGCTTCTGCCTACATACTGAGCCCACCCGTCACCTGCTTCTGCCTACATACTGAACCCACCCGCCACCTGCTTCTGCCTACATACTGAGCCCACCCGTCACCTGCTTCTGCCTACATACTGAACCCACCCGCCACCTGCTTCTGCCTACATACTGAGCCCACCCGTCACCTGCTTCTGCCTACATACTGAACCCACCCGCCACCTGCTTCTGCCTACATACTGAGCCCACCCGTCACCTGCTTCTGCCTACATACTGAACCCACCCGCCACCTGCTTCTGCCTACATACTGAGCCCACCCGTCACCTGCTTCTGCCTACATACTGAACCCACCCGCCACCTGCTTCTGCCTACATACTGAGCCCACCCGTCACCTGCTTCTGCCTACATACTGAACCCACCCGCCACCTGCTTCTGCCTACATACTGAGCCCACCCGTCACCTGCTTCTGCCTACATACTGAACCCACCCGCCACCTGCTTCTGCCTACATACTGAGCCCACCCGTCACCTGCTTCTGCCTACATACTGAACCCACCCGCCACCTGCTTCTGCCTACATACTGAGCCCACCCGTCACCTGCTTCTGCCTACATACTGAACCCACCCGCCACCTGCTTCTGCCTACATACTGAGCCCACCCGTCACCTGCTTCTGCCTACATACTGAACCCACCCGCCACCTGCTTCTGCCTACATACTGAGCCCACCCGTCACCTGCTTCTGCCTACATACTGAACCCACCCGCCACCTGCTTCTGCCTACATACTGAGCCCACCCGCCACCTGCTTCTGCCTACATACTGAGCCCACCCGTCACCTGCTTCTGCCTACATACTGAACCCACCCGCCACCTGCTTCTGTCTGCGGCTTCGCCCGCGTGGTTGTCGGAGAATATCCTACGGGAACGTACTACCGGGATTAAAAGTAGGTACCCTATTTGTTAATCCAGGTAAACTATGTATGAATTCCGTGATACATTTGTTCATATCTCTATTGGTTTACGTGGCGCACGTCAGTAGCTCCCAGTCGGCCTGATTTTTTTCCGACATCTTCTACAATCATATTCATATTTCAGACAATTTACACAAAACCTTAATGGATTATACACCTAAGCCTTCCTGCTGATTCACCCCGTTCTTTGGTGAAAGTCCGTATGAAAATCCGTTCGGTAGTTTTTGAGTTTAACGCGTTCAGACAGACAGACAGACGCGACGGGGACTTCGATTAGTAAAAATTTTTGACCGAGTGAACCGATTTTAAATTATGACTATGTAGTCATAATTTATAATCGGTCCACTCTCATCCCTTAAATCTGTAAAAAATCAATCAATCAATCTGCCTAGCCCTTTCCCAACTATGTTGGGGTCGGCTTCCAGTCTAACCGGATGTAGCTGAATACCAGTATTTTACATGGAGCCACTGCCTATCTGACCTCCACAACCCAGTTATTGGGTAATACGATACCCCTTGCTAAGACTGATTGTCAGACTTTCGGGCTTCTGACGAACCGTAACGACTGTCAAAGATCCACGAATGACAGCCGGGACCAACGGCTTAACATGCTTTCCGAGGTACAGTAAACGCTCAAAAGTCCATAAGCGTGCTAAGGATTACATTGCTATGAACTGTGCGAGCACGAACCAGTACGTGTGCGTGTATGAGCGATGTCTCACTCAACATTCCGCAGATAACACACACTAATGAATTGTCGCATGTCGTCGTAGTACGCGAAATAACATTATATTTCTGTTGCATTTAGAATACTCGTCATAGTGGCGACCTGTTCTTACCATTGCATTGCTAAAATTCGCATAAACTTAACATGTGCTGGTAGCTGTTTGGGCTAAGCAATGGTTTCACGATCAATGAAGTCTGAGTTCGAATCTTAATCACAATGTGGGACTGTTTTTTGTTTCTTTGGAACCATAATAATATATTTGTACTATTTTAAGCAAAAACTTGTTAGATGTTTATGTTCATTTATTATTTATTTTTATAAGAAGTAAAATATTAGTCATTGTATTATTATTTAACTATTTTTGTGATTTTTAATTTATCTTTTCGGTTTTGGAAGGTTGAATTAAAAAAGTCGTGCTGAATGGTAACAAAAATGTTTATTCGTTTTATTTACTTATTTATAAAATTAACAAACTTAAGAGAATTGTGACGTTACATTCCTACTAGATAAAAAAAGTTTTTTTGTAACCGTTCATAGGATTTTTTGTTGTATACCCACTTAGTCAATTTATAATAACATAACAAAGAAAGGATATTCTAATAACACATATAATTGTCAACACCCAGATATATATCTGCGAACAAGATAAAGAATATTATATTTCTGTCCCATTACTTCCAATCAAGTAAAAACTTACAAAAAGTCAAGTACTGCGTGAGATTTGAACTCACGGTTCACTGCACACGGCATCTATCTGCACGCGCTTAACCGCTAGGTCATCTTTACACATGTTATAACTTTGAAATTATGAACTACAATCAGTTGTTGACGACAATAATTACGCATGTTTATGTTCTTGGAAATAGAAGGTCTTAGGTCTTCTTGTGAGTTTGCTTATCGACTTTTGGTCGCGACTGTATGGAGGAGTCTCGGTATGTAAAGATGGTCACCCATCTACAGACCAACCCCGGCAAGCGTAGCTTAGCCTGATAGATCGACCTGTGCGGCTGTTATTATTTAGCCACAAGCTCCCTTAAATCTGTAAAAAAGGTACACAACATTTTTAATAGTTCTGTACTATTTGTGAATTTTAAGATCAACCCATACCTAACCCCCTCTGGGGAAGATTTTTCAAAAAAGCTGAACCACATTTATTTCCTACCAAAATCACAAATTTGAATGTTCATATCCATAACTTAAGAAACGCTTGGTTTCCCATTCAAACTCGTCCCCTATATCACCCCCTGTAATCCTACAGAATAATCCTATTTTTGAGATAAAAAGTAGCCTATGTCCTTCCCCAGGTGGTTTAGGCGTGAAACGGTAACATAAGGACCACGGATATCGAGGGATATGGCTTGGAGCCGTGGCATATGTCGCCTCCATGCGGTCAAACTGACCTTATATACTCGCGACAGCGGTGAGCACCGTTTAGTAATGTGTTTGCATCGGAACGTGCAGTGTGATTCGTATTTTTTGCAAAATACCAAATTGTTCCGTCCATAATTACAACAAACCTTAAGACAAGTGGCGTGTCCTACGAGTACCACCGGTAAGTACACAAACACTGCATTCATTATAATATTTAAGGATTTTATAAATATTTATTTGTGAAATATTTTTCCAATGATTGACGCAAGTCAAAATGATGCATTTAGTGGTGCGCAGCGCTGAGATATGGATATCGATATTTGTTAGTTGTTCTTACGGAATTAATTAGTGGTGCGCAGCGCTGAGATATGGATATCGATATTTGTTAGTTGTTCTTACGGAATTAATTAGTGGTGCGCAGCGCTGAGATATGGATATCGATATTTGTTAGTTGTTCTTACGGAATTAATTAGTGGTGCGCAGCGCTGAGATATGGATATCGATATTTGTTAGTTGTTCTTACGGAATTAATTAGTGGTGCGCAGCGCTGAGATATGGATATCGATATTTGTTAGTTGTTCTTACGGAATTAATTAGTGGTGCGCAGCGCTGAGATATGGATATCGATATTTGTTAGTTGTTCTTACGGAATTAATTAGTGGTGCGCAGCGCTGAGATATGGATATTGATAATTGTTAGTTGTTCTTACGGAGTTATTTAGTGGTGCGCAGCGCTGAGATATGGATATCGATAATTGTTAGTTGTTCTTACGGAGTTATTTAGGGGTGCGCAGCGTTGAGATGTGGATATCGATAATTGTTAGTTGTTTTTACGGAATTATTTCACTAATACTAACATTTGCGTAAAATAAAATAATATGTATTTTTTTTTTAGATGCCTAGTACATACAAACGCATATCTTTGGGTCTTCGTGGTAAATGGGCAGAGGATCAGTTACGATCTGCAATGAATGCTGTTCAAAACGACAAGATTTCGGTATTCATCTCCTGATCATCTAGAAAAAAGGAAACAAAAAGAAAAAGCACAAAAAGAAGAGAAGAAAGTAAAAATCGGGAAGGGACGACAACAGTGTGCAAAATTGCCATTTAAAATGTCCCAGAAAACCACTAGAAAAAGGAAATTGCATGAAACAGTGAATCAACATCTAGTAGCTAAGCTGAATTTATTCCTGACGGTGGTGCATCTGATTTGGATGGCTGTAGTGACGATATTGAATGCAGAAACAACTGCAAAGGATGTAGAGAAAACTACTATGAAACTCATAAAACGGTAGACTGGATACAATCCAAGTTGCATGAAAATTGCACAGAGTTTTCCGATATGTGCCATGCATGCGGCCGTAAGGACTTGGCATTACAACGAAATGCAGACTGCAAAGAAAAAGGCAAGGGAAAGGGCAAGAAGGCTGTAAAATAGGTGTGGCCATCACTTCCTTAGTAATGGCCATCTATACCAGAAATTCCGGGAAAACAAAAATAGAGTGAAGACATATCCGGATATCTATGACACAGACAGACAGAGTTCGAATTTATAATATTAGTATGGATGAGAGAGAACACAATATACCAGAGTATCTATGACAACAGTCGAATATCCCATTACTTGATTGGCCTGCACATAGCAGATATCATCGCGCTATACCTTTGAGGAGCTAAGCAGTCTATCATGATGACATACAGGGAGTCCCGTAAATAATGGATCACCTGATTTCCAACAACTTAGGACAACTCCAGGAGCTAGCAATAAATGTGGCTCACTTGTGTGCTCCATTGAACACTATGTCGTGTAAAGACGGACATCGGCACAATCCCTCCGCTATTGAACACTATGTCGGTGTACAGAAGGACATCGGCACAATCACTCCGCTATTGAACACTATGTCGTATACAGACGGACATCGGCACAATCCCTCCGCTATTGAACACTATGTCGGTGTACAGAAGGACATCGGCACAATCACTCCGCTATTGAACACTATGTCGTGTAAAGACGGACATCGGCACAATCCCTCCGCTATTGAACACTATGTCGGTGTACAGAAGGACATCGGCACAATCACTCCGCTATTGAACACTATGTCGTGTACAGACGGACATCGGCACAATCACTCCGCTATTGAACACTATGTCGTATACAGACGGACATCGGCACAATCACTCCGCTATTGAACACTATGTCGTGTACAGACGGACATCGGCACAATCACTCCGCTATTGAACACTATGTCGTGTACAGACGGACATCGGCACAATCACTCCGCTATTGAACACTATGTCGTGTACAGACGGACATCGGCACAATCACTCCGCTATTGAACACTATTTCGTATACAGACGGACATCGGCACAATCACTCCGCTATTGAACACTATGTCGTATACAGACGGACATCGGCACAATCACTCCGCTATTGAACACTATGTCGTATACAGACGGACATCGGCACAATCACTCCGCTATTGAACACTATGTCGTATACAGACGGACATCGGCACAATCACTCCGCTATTGAACACTATGTCGTATACAGACGGATATCGGCACAATCACTCCGCTTTTGAACACTGTGTCGTATACAGACGGACATCGGCACAATCACTCCGCTATTGAACACTATGTCGTATACAGACGGACATCGGCACAATCCTTCTGCTATTGAAAACCTGCCCGAAGCTAATTAAACAAGATTATTCTGAGAATATTTTAACAATTTAAATGAGTAACGGTGTAACAATGTTAATTAATAACAAGAGATGTAATTAGCAACGATTTGAATGAGAAGCAAGAATACACGCGTCTGTTGCAACGGTTACTTCATAACTTCAACGTAACAACGCAACTGTAACATCCGACTCTGTTTGCCGACGCAATTCATTATACGTAAATAGGTTATATTATATATGGGTCATACTCATAAATGTTACGAGTCAGTATATCGACCATCATACACATCATGCTCATCATGCTCAACATGCTCATCATGCTCATCTGTGAATCATTGCATCGATAAATATTGTGTTGAAAGATTCCTTAGTGACAAGTGACAACAAGCCACGTCAATTTCTTGCCAAAGCTAAGGTAGAATGTGAACGAATCTTTAGGTCAGAGGTGACAGAGACAAAGTCTACGATGGAGTTAGCTTACCCAGAAGAAGCCTGTTCACTCTAACTGAGATTCGGGTTGTATGCGTTCGAGAACACAGACGCAGGTAGTGAGTTCCACTCTTTTGCCGTGCGCATTATGAAGAAAGTTTGGAAGCGCTTAGTGCGAATTGGTGGAATGGCAACTAGGTATGGATGGTAACTTGCAGTGCATCTAGATGTTCAATGGTAGAAGGAGGCCGGTGGAATGAGGTTGTGTAGTTCCTGAGCACACTTACCGAAGTACAGTCTATAGACGACCGACAAGCAGGCAACCTTGCGGCGATGAGCCAAGCTATGAAGCTTGGCATCCACCAGTTTTACGTCGTCAATGAGTCTCTTAGCTCAGCGCTCCACCGAGTCAAGCGCAGCAAGTTGGTATATTGTTTATTCTGTGCTAGTACTCTATTTCCTATTATTTTGTGCTTTAACTGAATTAGGTGCCCTAGCCGTCGAGTCCGTGAACATTCATTTATTAATTTCAAACGGCCCTGTACGAGTATTAACCGAACAAGTCTGCCACTAGTCTCGCTATGTGCAACTGAAGTTACAAAGAGGATATCAAAAACAGAACAAAAATATTATTTCATTAAAATCCTGGTGATTATCTTATACGGAGCAGTAAGTATGTACTGTGAAGGTCGTTGCGTAACAAATAATATTAAAGTAAGGAGCAGCGACGCGACTACCCGCGGCCAATGCTAATTATTACTTTAATTATATTAATGTAACACAAGCAATATTATGCTAATCGCATACTTAATGGTATAGTAGCAATTAAACAGCGCGTTAACCTCTGGTGTGTGGTGAGCCACGCTGTAGCGCGCTGCAGCGCCACAGACGCACGCAGCCATTAGCAGACGACGCGCCCGCGCATGCAATGAGTGCCGCGTACGGAGGTACCGGGGGTGACCAAGATGAAACGACAAGACGAGTTGACTCCTAACAGGCCTAATAGCTCGGACACAGATGGGATAGAAACCATGGGCCGTACTTCTTTAACCAAATACACTCATACACATATTATACACAACACATACATTACACAGACACACACACAGAAGATAAGGGATACATTTTGGGATGCATTATAAAAGAGAACAGAGGGTTTACAGTCATTATTGAAAAAAAATAATTGCAAGTTATAGGTTCAGGCTACGCTCCGGTGACGGACAGCCGCGGCGGGTTCGCGGTGAGTGCTAACGCGTGCCCGTGTTCCCGCCACAAGCGGCAGAGGAGGACACCGTGGAGCTACGCTATTTGCGGCGTACTGCCAGTCGTTGTATACATGCAGTCTGTGGGTTGACTATACGCTAGGACATACAGCGCTCTGCGCGCGCAGTACAATCATGCACTCAGGGTGCTGATGCGGTTGCCGCGCTACTGCAGTGGCGTACTTGCATAGGCGGGAATAGATGGGTTTCCTGCACGCATGCGTAAGCGCTGCGCATCCATCATGCGCCGGATTCGCGCCAGCCCGAAGCCCGAACTGCATTCTGAGGGTTATCGCGGACAGGTGGGCCAGCCCCATGCTGGCACATTGGATACGCCTACACGCCGGTAGATTTAAGGACTAACATTATTTTATAACGTACGTTATGACGTACGTCGTACGTTGTAACGTATAATGATGATATATACTGATCCATGTAACTGGAGAAACCTCGACCCCCGTCATACAGGATGCCCTAGTTCAGGGGTCAAGACCTCATTGATGTAACGAACGCTGAAGTTTTGAAATAAATTACTTACTTTCTTATATATAATAAGATACCAAGTAATCTTAAAACCTTAAATATGAGATTATTCAAAAATAAATTGCAGGAATGGTTGTGTAGTCATAGTTTTTATATTGTCAAAGACTTCTTTGACAATAAATGTTAAATGATGCTTGTGAACATTGGTACGCTTATCACTGTTAAGCAAAAACATGTTGCTCTTGTTATTTGTTTTGTATTTTACCATCTTTTTATACCATGGTTTTGTGCAAATAAATATTATTCTATTCTATTCTAAGTTGTTTGTGTACTAACCCAAATAGACTATTGGTCTGAAATATATAATCTTTTTTATTTTTTTGCAGTAAGCATATTCTGAGGCTCGTGTTATTGGCGGGCCTACTTAGCTACATAAATGTAATATTATACGTAGTGTTGGACATGCAAGTACCAGACTGAAGTAAATATACGTACATAGAGCGACTCAATCGTTATTAGTACACAGACTAGCAGTGGCGAAAGCACCATGCAACACGAGTTCTCCCGGCTGCCCTGCTGAGGTTCGCAACAGCAACTCTACCGCTATTCAAAAATTGCAGTCAATAGTGTCGACTATTAGCAAAATATAAATAAATAAATAGTTATTGATCAAGAAAGTAGGTACATATGGTGAGAAAACAAAACTTAAACTAGTTACAAGTAAGATACGCAAAGTTGAAAACTATATTATTATGGTAGAACATGTTGATGTAAGTACACGGTACATCTGTTGACAATGTCTGTTACCCTGTCTCTTAAACTAGGGTATAGCTATATGTATCTTAAGAGATAGTGGACGGCCATAAAGTTATGTTCTAATATTACCTATTTATCAAGTGAGGAACCTGTTGATCTACCCACAATTAAACAATTGTCAGAACGTCATATATGTAAGTAAAATTAAATAAGGTTAAATAATGAACGTATTTCTTGGAGCGTGTATGTGTATGTGCGAGCGCGTGCGTGTGTGTGTATGTGTGTGTGTGTGTGTGTGAATGTATGTATGTGCGTGTGTGCATGAGTGTGCAAGTGCTCGGTAATGTAGGTTTATTAACCTACATTACCGAGCACTTGCAACATTTAGTTCTTTATTTCACATAATTATATTTCTATAAATGCTTTTTGTTTTTTTTTTATTATAATACATGATTGATAATTGAAAACAGTTGTTTTTTTTTTTAACCCACCATATAATTTTGTTAGCTTATAGTAGAATAGACACTCAGGTATGTATTACGGACATTCCGGGATATGGACATTTTAGGATATGGACTTTTTGGGACATGGACATTCTGGGATATGGACTTTTTGCACCTTCTGTACATTTTGAGATTTGGACACTATGAACCTAAACGACGATTCGATTAACTGCAGGACATTTCCTCTTATTCCATAAGCTTGTAATTTATCAAGCAAGATATTGTGATCAACGTAGTCAAAGGCTTGAGTCATATCACAATATATTGAACAAATAGGTATCCTATGGTCAACATTTGCAATTACTTTATTCAAGAAATCATAAATGGCCAAGTTTATAGTTTTCTCTTTACTAAAGGCTTTTGTTTTTCAGTCAAGATGTTATATTTTACTAAATATGTATGAATTTGTTCATAAATGTATTTTTCAAATATCTTGGGGTATATCGACACTAGTGCGAGCGGTCTATACGACTCCGCGTGTTCTCTGCAATTTTGTTTATACAGAGGTTTTACTACGGCAGTGTTAAGATCTGCCGGATATGTGTAATATGTGCCTCGTAGGTGTTTATGAAGTTTATTTGTATCCGATGTTCAAGACTTAATGCACGCCTAAAACATTGATATCGACATACAAACCACATTGCCGTTACGAAGAATTTCTAAAAAACTGAAGAAACGTAACGAGTTATGCCAAGACGAAGTGATGCTATTGGCTGCAGACCCAAAAAGATTTTATTCTATTTACTTATGTCTACAAATGTCTACAAAGTCATTATTAACACAGCAATAGGTAAAATAAACGAAAAATTCATCTGTAACGAAGATTTAATGAAGGATGGCGCTTGTTTGGACTCGAAAAACTTTCATGACATCAACAAAAATGGGATTCCTAATGACGCACTAAAGCCTCTTGCATCAATTGCAATGCCGTTCGAGAATTGCTGTCAAAAGAACTGGAATCTTTTGCATATAGTTTTAATGAACTGTCTAAAACTCTTTGGGATGAGCACATTTCATGTGATATACATGTATCACAATGTACCATGTATATCATAATGTATCATGTATATCACAATGTACCTACCATGTATATCACAATATACCATGTATGACGAGAACAACAGCTTTTACGATCGACTCATTAACAGCTTAGCTGAAAGTTCACCTCTTTAAAAAAAATGTTGATTGGCTAGCTTCATATTTGTTATATCATTTGAATATAATTGAAACTGTACTTAGGTACCTAATAATATATATCGTTGATAATTATTAATTTGTATATTTCCCTGGGCCCTTTCGTCCCAGTCCGACCCTGCTTACATCCTTGTCCAAGACAATCCCACAATGTAACGTTCTCATTGGGTTATTCTTGATTCTCATGAACTTAGTAGGAAGTGTATTGACATTACCAATAAAAGTGTTTTTTTTAATATAAACAAGGCTTGTTTCTTTCCTAAAAAATTCTTTGACAGGGGTCCGTGGAATTGTTTAAATAGTGAAAGTGATCCGTGACTGCAAAAAATTTAAGAAGCCCTGCCGAACCGATTTGATTATCCAGTCCAATTCTGCGCACCTTAACTGTAGCTACGGCGGCTACAGTTAGCTAAATAAGGTGTTGAACAAAAACGCGTGTATTTTCATTGAGCTGCCATAACAGTCGGGATCTAAAGTGTACAGTACAGTACAATTATCACTTGGAATCGATTTAAAAGATATGGAAGCTACTGTACATACCTTGCGTTGTTACAGACAATTCTGAAGGAAATAGCAGGACGGGACAGGGAGAAGTCCTATCAGGGCATGCACTGACACTTGGCGGTTACGTGTGGGGCAGGCCGCGTCTCCCCACCGCGCGTGCGTGACCCGCCGGCGGGCAGCAGTGAGCCTCGCGACAGCCGGCCAGCGGCCGCTCGTAACAAGCCGTAACATGACCAGCACAGTACGACTGTACGCCACAATCCCTCACTGCCCACGACAGCAACTCTCCAATTGCAATGATATCACACAGCGGGGGAACTCCAAATCACAATATTAACCTTTAAAGTTATTTTTGCAGTTGTCAAATTGACCTGCTTAATAGTAGGGGAGACCCTGATGCTCAGGTGACTTACTCGAGCGTCGTAGGGACTTATTGGATTATGAAGATTAAATGCTTAAATGATAGAAAGAAAAAAGGTTATTTGATGTTATACCCTTCACCGGTGGGGGAGCGTCAGGAGCGTTTACAGGTTTTACAAAATGCAAAAAAAAAAAAACTGTCAGATGGATTTACTCGAGCGCATCAGATATTGATAGTTTATACGCCCCACGTGTTTCTGATAACGGAGAAATATTAATCTGCCGGTTTGCATAGTGGGGGTGGCCGTACAAAGGGGTTGAAAATGGGACAAAAAAAAATATACGAGCGCGAAAACTCATGGTCGATTTTTGAAAATGCAAAAATAAATATCGTGACATTGAAATACTCGAGTGCGTCAGATTAATATACAGACGGTTCAGCTTGATGTCCTTGTTGTGCTGACCCATAATCTGACAATTATGTGGAAGAATTTCCTTAATCTGACCTGTTTGAAAATTATTTTTTTTCAAGGCGTGAACGATATGATTACTTTTCCTAGTAAGTTTCAGTAATACAAGTCCAGACCTACACAGGGATAGTCACCCAACAATTAAATGAGCAATGCAAGCAAGCTATGGAGCTAGCGTAAGGTGGAGGTCCTGCAGCTCAGTGTGTCGCCGACGCACGCGGCGCTCAACAAGCGAGTGTACTGCGCAGGCGCTAGGCGGGTTGCCCACGAGGCGACTGGCATGGAGATGTGTGCCCGCTTTCGAGTGATTAAATTTACATACGAAATTACAGCTCGCTATGTCGAGCAGCCACCGAGCTCAGGAATCTACGCGCCGGCGCGTTGGCCATTCATACTTCGTTCAGCATTTATAGCAGCCATTTCTGATAAAGATATTTAGAAAACAAGTGAATATATACCAAATGGTTTTTTGACGGGTTCACCAGAGTAACGGACACTGATTCACGAGTGGTTCCCCAGAGTAACGGACACTGATCCACGAGTGGTTCCCCAGAGTAACGGACACTGATCCACGAGTGGTTCCCCAGAGTAACGGACACTGATCCGCGAGTGGTTCCCCAGAGTAACGGACACTGATCCGCGAGTGGTTCCCCAGAGTAACGGACACTGATCCACGAGTGGTTCCCCAGAGTAACGGACACTGATCCACGAGTGGTTCCCCAGAGTAACGGACACTGATCCACGAGTGGTTCCCCAGAGTAACGGACACTGATCCACGAGTGGTTCCCCAGAGTAACGGACACTGATCCACGAGTGGTTCCCCAGAGTAATGGACACTGATCCACGAGTGGTTCCCCAGAGTAACGGACACTGATCCACGAGTGGTTCCCCAGAGTAACGGACACTGATCCACGAGTGGTTCCCCAGAGTAACGGACACTGATCCACGAGTGGTTCACCAGAGTAACGGACACTGATCCACGAGTGGTTCACCAGAGTAACGGACACTGATCCACGAGTGGTTCCCCAGAGTAACGGACACTGATCCACGAGTGGTTCCCCAGAGTAATGGACACTGATCCACGAGTAGTTCACCAGAGTAACGGACACTGATCCACGAGTAGTTCACCAGAGTAACTGACACTAATCCACGAGTGGTTCACCAGAGTAACGGACACTGATCCACGAGTAGTTCACCAGAGTAATGGACACTGATCCACGAGTAGTTCACCAGAGTAACGGACACTGATCGAAAAGTGGTTCAATGAAGCTCGCATGTCGTTGCACATCACTAGGTAACCCCAGCACATACCTACTTTGGAAATCGTGAAATCTCTTGCAACAGACATGTGGGCTCAAGCACATGGAAGCAAGTCTACTTGCTAATGCAAATGTATAGCCTTGCTTGTGATCCCTCGATATCTATGCAAACCGGTGACGTAACAAGCTTGGTTTGCACAAGCTGTCTGCTATTGGAAGTGCTTCAGGTGTGACAGTGACGCAAGCTGTCTGCTATTGGAAGTGCTTCAGGTGTGACAGTGACGCAACATTTCACTGTGAACCGTTTCGGACGAAGCGTCTTGTCGTGATCGACCGAGCTCGTACGTTCGCGGGACTTGGCCGGCTCGGACGCGGCCGTCCCGGCTGTGACGTCACGGCACATGTTACATTAACACGCGACTCGGACATCTCGTTGAGTAAAGTGAGCCCTTCGTTCACAGGTTCCTCGTCAGATTGCTGCTGAATATGGTGAAGGACGACCAGAAGGGACAATATTAATTTTGCGAAACCTACGAAACTTTTCTGTTTGACAACTGTTCCACCAAAACCGCGAGTCTATCTCAGAAAAGCAGTACGTTCGTATAGAACCCTTTTACAACGTTGACGTGCACGACGTCGACGTCCTACAGGACGTATGGTTAGGGATGACATACAGGAGCAATGAGGACGGTTCCCATGGCCGCGTACGTCGTGTCTCGTTGAATAACAAACGCGACTATAATTTGGATATAATTCGTGAACACAGGGCGGCGGCGAACAGAGGTCGGAAGCTGCTGCGTCACGCGACGTGGGATCCGATCGCGTCGCGCTCGCCCCGTGCGACCACCGACTGCACGGGCAGTGTCTACCGTGCCGCTACTCACTAT
Source organism: Dicycla oo (assembly GCA_948252095.1). Lineage (NCBI taxonomy): Eukaryota > Metazoa > Arthropoda > Insecta > Lepidoptera > Noctuidae > Dicycla > Dicycla oo. Next base: position 325,557 of record OX411713.1, read on the forward strand.
GTGTCTGGGGCCTGAGGAACGACCGTATGCACGTATGTGATGCATACGTGAAAACGAGAGTGCGTATGGCAATTAAGAATTCCCGTAAATTTCTCAAGTGATTAATCACATAAAAACGAATGAAATCGAATGAAAGGCCTTGTACGGCAGTCGGTAACAGCATCGTTTGTCAGCGGCGCTCAGCGGAGGTAATAAAGCGAATCTCCGAATAAAGCGCCGATATAGAGGATGCTGGCACACAAAAACTGTAGAATTACGAGCATGGAGTGTGACAGATGGAAAATCTCGATGTCATCGCCGGAGCTCTTGTTGTGGTGTGGCGGTACACAGGCGAGAGGCAGAAGGCCCAGCGCTTACAACTCGCAAACAATATCTGCGGTGATGCATATTTTCCCCAAACTTGTTCTTTTAATATTTTATTTTGTTGTTATATTTCTTTGCGTCATTATTATCGCAAATAAACGTATTTTCTTTTTACTTTCTTTCGCTGTATAGCTTTGAGTGCAGCGGAACGGTCGTGAACTTGATTGCGCGAAGCCGCTCTACCGATGTGCTGGTCATGTAGCGCCAGTGCTGCGGGAGCTGTTGCTCGCACGTTGTATGGATTGGAGCTTTTGTGCTGATCTCGGTAGTGAGTACGGTACGGGCCCGACGCGCGCGGGACGGCACGCACTATGCGCGGTGAGCTCCGTGACGCACGCGCATCACAAAAACGCGTCCGGCCCCGCGCGCCCGCGATCCCGCCGGCCCATTCATCCCGTAATTAACGCGAATAAAAAACGAACCTAGACGAAAATTAGAAATGTTCCGGTGTCGCCGCGCGGTCGCACAAAAACCGATTCAGCTGTGAATTTATTTTAATTTAATTATGTCGTCGTTTTGTCTCGCCTTGCGACGGCGGCGGCGCGGCTAGCCGGCTGCCAGCGGCGGCGCGGCCAGCCGGCTGCCAGCGGCGCCTGCGCAGCGCCTGCGCCCGAGGAACGCTATATTACCGGAGCCGACACACGCCTCACGTAATGCATGTGACGCGCGTGTTCCACTCGGTCACTAATGTTATAACGAGTAAGAGTGGTAAGTACATACCGTTCAGGTCGAGCATCATCTGTGTGCTGAAGTAGTGGCTGACGTCACCGCGACCCGACACTGAAACAACAAAACACTGCTTAGTTATGGCATTTTATCACTGTTCCACTACACGAGCAACCATAGTTGGTACCAGAAATCATCATAGTCCACATGGTGAACGTGTTTCGAGACTTGGCCGGGGCCCGCACAGATCAGCGCAGCGTGCCACGGAAGGGAGGAGGCCTATATAGTCAGAAGTGGGTGGAACAACGCTGCCAGTGACGATGATGTTGAATCCACATTTTGGCCCCAGTGTGTGTAGTCCCTCGTTTTACCTTAATAAAGTTGAAATTGTATGATGCTCATAATGTTGCCTTATTACAAGAATAAGTGTATTGCTTTAATTAAAGAGATGAGGGCCTTGTATTAACTGAGTAACTGTTCGATCTGATCGAAGGAGTAACTAATAAAAATACCGAACGAACAGCCAGCCCGACCGACGAGGTTTATAAATACCGAAGGAACAGCCAGCCCGACCGGCGAGGTTAATAAATACCGAAGGAACAGCCAGCCCGACCGACGAGGTTAATAAATACCGAAGGAACAGCCAGCCCGACCGACGAGGTTTATAAATACCGAAGGAACAGCCAGCCCGACCGACGAGGTTTATAAATACCGAAGGAACAGCCAGCCCGACCGACGAGGTTAATAAATACCGAAGGAACAGCCAGCCCGACCGACGAGGTTTATAAATACCGAAGGAACAGCCAGCCCGACCGACGAGGTTTATAAATACCGAAGGAACCGCCAGCCCGACCGACGAGGTTTATAAATACCGAAGGAACAGCCAGCCCGACCGACGAGGTTAATAAATACCGAAGGAACAGCCAGCCCGACCGACGAGGTTTATAAAATCGCGCCACGTACTCCTAAATTGCAACCCAAGTGTCACAATTGACCAATCACAGACGCCACGACTGAAACCTACAGATTTCCTTTAGACGTGAAGGTGGCATTGTGTAATGTGAGTGACATTACATTTAGATATTATTTATGTGCGGAATGCCCCCGACGGCAAAGTCGCGACTGTTGGCTGTCACACAATGTGCGGAATGCCCACGAGGGCAAAGTCGCGACTGTTGACTGTCACACAATGTGCGGAATGCCCACGAGGGCAAAGTCGCGACTGTTGGCTGTCACACAATGTGCGGAATGCCCACGAGGGCAAAGTCGCGACTGTTGACTGTCACACAATGTGCGGAATGTCCACGAGGGAAAGGTCGCGGCTGTCGGTTGTCACACAATGTGCGGAATGCCCAAAAGGGAAAGGTCGCGGCTGTCGGTTGTCACACAATGTGCGGAATGTCCACGAGGGAAAGGTCGCGGCTGTCGGTTGTCACACAATGTGCGAAATGCCCACGAGGGAAAGGTCGCGGCTGTCGGCTGTCACACAATGTGCGGAATGCCCACGAGGGAAAGGTCGAGGCTGTCGGTTGTCACACAATGTGCGGAATGCCCAGGAGGGTAAGGGCGCGGCTGTCGGCTGTCACACAATGTGCGGAATGCCCACGAGGGCAAGGTCGCGGCTATCGGTTGTCACACAATGTGCGGAATGTCCACGAGGGAAAGGTCGCGGCTGTCGGTTGTCACACAATGTGCGGAATGCCCAAAAAGGAAAGGTCGCGGCTGTCGGTTGTCACACAATGTGCGGAATGTCCACGAGGGAAAGGTCGCGGCTGTCGGTTGTCACACAATGTGCGAAATGCCCACGAGGGAAAGGTCGCGGCTGTCGGCTGTCACACAATGTGCGGAATGCCCACGAGGGAAAGGTCGCGGCTGTCGGTTGTCACACAATGTGCGGAATGCCCAGGAGGGTAAGGTCGCGGCTGTCGGCTGTCACACAATGTGCGGAATGCCCACGAGGGCAAGGTCGCGGCTGTCGGCTGTCACACAATGTGCGGAATGCCCACGAGGGCAAGGTCGCGGCTGTCGGTTGTCACACAATGTGCGGAATGCCCACGAGGGTAAGGTCGCGGCTGTCGGCTGTCACACAATGTGCGGAATGCCCACGAGGGTAAGGTCGCGGCTGTTGGCTGTCACACAATGTGCGGAATGCCCATGAGGGTAAGGTCGCGGCTGTCACACAATGTGCGGAATGCCCACGAGGGCAAGGTCGCGGCTGTCGGTTGTTACACAATGTGCGGAATGCCCACGAGGGCAAGGTCGCGGCTGTCGGTTGTCACACAATGTGCGGAATGCCCACGAGGGTAAGGTCGCGGCTGTCGGCTGTCACACAATGTGCGGAATGCCCACGAGGGCAAGGTCGCGGCTGTCGGTTGTCACACAATGTGCGGAATGCCCACGAGGGTAAGGTCGCGGCTGTCGGCTGTCACACAATGGCCAGCGGACGGGACGCCCCGCAGTCGCACACACCCACGCATTCAACTATCAGCGCGATACCGGCCACGAGTGCTCGGTGCGCCGGCGCAGCTGCCCGCGCCGTCGCGGACAAAGCACGCATTGTGCACTGACCGTTGCAAAATCATCACCATTATAATGATGATTATGCGCCAAACGAGTGGGCGGCCGGCGCCGGCGCACGTCGCTGACAGAACACACGTCCGCAGTCCCGTACCGACTGCGACCCGGCCGACCCACCTCCGTCAAATTATTGCTGTAATATACATTCTAAATTGTGGCAGTACGCGCGCGACTACCGGGTAACTCCAATTACCAATGATTGAATATTAAATTGCTAGCAATATATTTTTTATAAAACAATAACAGGCAATGGTTACCTATTAGTGTTTTATCAAAAAATAAGGTTAGAATTAATTTGGAGGTCCACAATAAATAACATAATATAGACGCATAAGTTGGACCCGGCCCATCTACGTATTTCACTTGTTTCATTTTCATCTGTACGATTCGAATAATTACGAGAGCTTTTGCTATGAACATCCAGACAAAAGTGTTGTTCAGCAGACTGACATTCATGGCTTCACTTTCTATTTGCATTACATTTGAGACATAATATATATACATAATATTGTTATGTAAAAAGACAAAAAGAAAATTTGTACGCCTCGACAGGTAAATCATGTGCGGACGTCATCATTTTTTATAAGATCTTGCATGCTTTAATTTGTGTGTAAACGCATGTTATAACAAATAAATTATCTTTATAATATAACGTGGCATACTTTTGTTTATCCTATTTACGCATAATTATTTAAAGTAAAAAGGAACCTAACCAAACCGAACTTCGGTGTGCCCCTGACGGCGACCGTCTCTCGGACCAGGTAAATTAGCCTATTAGATAATTATGTCAACATAAATAAACGGTATGCCAAAAACAATTAGAGGAGCGCGTGGCTGAGTAATAACAGCCGCACGGGTCGATCCATCAGGTTAAGCTACGCTTGCCGGGGTTGGTCCGTGGATGGGTGACCATCTTTTCATACCGACACTCCTCTGTGCCTCGGAAAGCACGTTAAGCCGTTAGTCCCGGCTGTCATTCGTGGATCTTTGACAGTTGTTACGGGTCGTCAGAAGCCCGAAAGTCTGACAAGCAGTCTTACCTTATCGTATTACCCAGTAACTGGGTTGTGGAGGTCAGATAGGCAGTCGGACCATGTAAAATACTGGTATTCAGCTGCATCCGGTTAGACTGGAAGCCGACCCCAACAATCAATTTGCCTAGCATTTTCCCAACTATGTTGAATGAATAATTAAATGAAGCCGACCCCAACATAGTTGTGGAAAGGCTAGGCAGATTGATTGATGACATAAACAATTATGACAAAGTACTATTATGCCAAAAAAGTATACCAAAATAGTTAAGCCAAAGAATATTAGGATAAAAAAATATGCGAAAAGAAGGGATGCCACATTCAAGTTGCTGACTGAGTCCGTCACTGGTGTACATTCTGAGCAGCGTGTAGCGTGCAACGCGTGCGGCTTGTCCTTCACGAGTTGACACGGTTTGAACGCCGACTTATAATGTCGTATGTAGATAGCACGTTTTATTCATAATATAAAGATAATATAGAAATAGTTGCTGCTTCGTTACGATACAAAAAAAGAGATCAGTTTTGACAATTTAATAGAGCATTGTTAGAAAAAGCCAGTGGCTACGATATGTTAACAAGCTCTCACCGTAGCAAGTCACCGATACTTCAAAAGTTCTACACCGTAGCAAGTCTCCGCTACGTCAAAAGTTCTACACCGTAGCAAGTCACCGCTACGTCAAAAGTTCTACACCGTAGCAAGTCACCGCTACGTCAAAAGTTCTACACCGTAGCGAGTCACCGCTACGTCAAAATTTCTACACCTTAGCAAGTCACCGCTACGTCAAAAGTTCTACACCGTGGAAAGTCACCGCTACGTCAAAAGTTCTACACCGTAGCAAGTCACCGCTACGTCAAAAGTTCCACACCTTAGCAAGTCACGGCGACGTTAAAAGTTCTACACCGTAGCAAGTCACCGCTACGTCAATAGTTCCACACCGTAGCAAGTCACCGCTACGTCAAAAGTTCTACAACGTAGCAAGCCACCGCTACGTCAAAAGTTCTACACCGTAGCAAGTCACCGCTACGTCATAAGTTCCACACCCTAGCAAGTACCGCTACGTAACAAGATCCACACCGTAGCAAGTCACAGCTACATCAAAAGTTCTACACTGTAGTAAGTCACGGCTACGTCAAAAGTTCTACACCGTAGCAAGCCACCGCTACGTCAAAAGTTCTACACCCTAGCAAGTACCGCTACGTAACAAGATCCACACCGTAGCAAGTCACCGATACTTCAAAAGTTCTACACCGTAGCAATTCACCGCTACGTCAAAAGTTCTACACAGTAGCAAGTCACAGCTACGTCAATATTTCCACACCGTAGCAAGTCACCGTTACGTCAAAAGTTCCACACCGTAGCAAGTCACCGCTACATCAAAAGTTCTACACCGTAGCAAGTCACCGCTACGTCAAAAGTTCTACACCGTAGCAAGTCACCGCTACGTCAAAAGTGCTACACCCTAGTAAGTACCGCTACGTAACAAGTTCCACACCGTACCAAGTCACCGCTACGTCAAAAGTTCTACACCGTAGCAAGTCACCGCTACGTCAATAGTTCCACACCGTAGCAAGTCACCGCTACGTCAAAAGTTCTACAACGTAGCAAGTTACCGTTACGTCATAAGTTCCACACCCTAGCAAGTGCCGCTACGAAACAAGTTCCACACCGTAGCAAGCCACCGCTACATCAAAAGTTCTACACAGTAGAAAGTCACAGCTACGTCAATAGTTCTACACCGTAGCAAGTCACCGCTACGTCAAAAGTTCTACAACGTAGCAAGTTACCGTTACGTCATAAGTTCCACACCCTAGCAAGTGCCGCTACGTAACAAGTTCCACACCGTAGCAAGTCACCGCTACATCAAAAGTTCTACACAGTAGAAAGTCACAGCTACGTCAATAGTTCTACACCGTAGAAGGTCACCGCTACGTCAAAAGTTCAACACAGTAGAAAGTCACAGCTACGTCAATAGTTCCACACCGTAGCAAGTCACCGCTACGTCAAAAGTTCTACAACGTAGCAAGTTACCGTTACGTCATAAGTTCCACACCCTAGCAAGTGCCGCTACGAAACAAGTTCCACACCGTAGCAAGCCACCGCAACATCAAAAGTTCTACACAGTAGAAAGTCACAGCTACGTCAATAGTTCTACACCGTAGCAAGTCACCGCTACGTCAAAAGTTCTACAACGTAGCAAGTTACCGTTACGTCATAAGTTCCACACCCTAGCAAGTGCCGCTACGTAACAAGTTCCACACCGTAGCAAGTCACCGCTACATCAAAAGTTCAACACAGTAGAAAGTCACAGCTACGTCAATAGTTCTACACCGTAGAAGGTCACCGCTACGTCAAAAGTTCAACACAGTAGAAAGTCACAGCTACGTCAATAGTTCCACACCGTAGCAAGTCACCGCTACGTCAAAAGTTCTACAACGTAGCAAGTTACCGTTACGTCATAAGTTCCACACCCTAGCAAGTGCCGCTACGTAACAAGTTCCACACCGTAGCAAGTCACCGCTACATCAAAAGTTCAACACAGTAGAAAGTCACAGCTACGTCAATAGTTCTACACCGTAGAAGGTCACCGCTACGTCAAAAGTTCAACACAGTAGAAAGTCACAGCTACGTCAATAGTTCCACACCGTAGCAAGTCACCGCTACGTCAAAAGTTCTACAACGTAGCAAGTTACCGTTACGTCATAAGTTCCACACCCTAGCAAGTGCCGCTACGTAACAAGTTCCACACCGTAGCAAGTCACCGCTACATCAAAAGTTCAACACAGTAGAAAGTCACAGCTACGTCAATAGTTCTACACCGTAGAAGGTCACCGCTACGTCAAAAGTTCAACACAGTAGAAAGTCACAGCTACGTCAATAGTTCAACACAGTAGAAAGTCACAGCTACGTCAATAGTTCTACACCGTAGAAGGTCACCGCTACGTCAAAAGTTCAACACAGTAGAAAGTCACAGCTACGTCAATAGTTCCACACCGTAGCAAGTCACCGCTACGTCAAAAGTTCTACAACGTAGCAAGTTACCGTTACGTCATAAGTTCCACACCCTAGCAAGTGCCGCTACGTAACAAGTTCCACACCGTAGCAAGTCACCGCTACGTCAAAAGTTCTACAACGTAGCAAGTTACCGTTACGTCATAAGTTCCACACCCTAGCAAGTGCCGCTACGTAACAAGTTCCACACCGTAGCAAGTCACCGCTACATCAAAAGTTCTACACAGTAGAAAGTCACAGCTACGTCAATAGTTCTACACCGTAGAAGGTCACCGCTACGTCAAAAGTTCAACACAGTAGAAAGTCACAGCTACGTCAATAGTTCCACACCGTAGCAAGTCACCGCTACGTCAAAAGTTCTACAACGTAGCAAGTTACCGTTACGTCATAAGTTCCACACCCTAGCAAGTGCCGCTACGTAACAAGTTCCACACCGTAGCAAGTCACCGCTACGTCAAAAGTTCTACAACGTAGCAAGTTACCGTTACGTCATAAGTTCCACACCCTAGCAAGTGCCGCTACGTAACAAGTTCCACACCGTAGCAAGTCACCGCTACATCAAAAGTTCAACACAGTAGAAAGTCACAGCTACGTCAATAGTTCTACACCGTAGAAGGTCACCGCTACGTCAAAAGTTCAACACAGTAGAAAGTCACAGCTACGTCAATAGTTCCACACCGTAGCAAGTCACCGCTACGTCAAAAGTTCTACAACGTAGCAAGTTACCGTTACGTCATAAGTTCCACACCCTAGCAAGTGCCGCTACGTAACAAGTTCCACACCGTAGCAAGTCACCGCTACATCAAAAGTTCAACACAGTAGAAAGTCACAGCTACGTCAATAGTTCTACACCGTAGAAGGTCACCGCTACGTCAAAAGTTCAACACAGTAGAAAGTCACAGCTACGTCAATAGTTCCACACCGTAGCAAGTCACCGCTACGTCAAAAGTTCTACAACGTAGCAAGTTACCGTTACGTCATAAGTTCCACACCCTAGCAAGTGCCGCTACGTAACAAGTTCCACACCGTAGCAAGTCACCGCTACGTCAAAAGTTCTACAACGTAGCAAGTTACCGTTACGTCATAAGTTCCACACCCTAGCAAGTGCCGCTACGTAACAAGTTCCACACCGTAGCAAGTCACCGCTACATCAAAAGTTCTACACAGTAGAAAGTCACAGCTACGTCAATAGTTCTACACCGTAGAAGGTCACCGCTACGTCAAAAGTTCAACACAGTAGAAAGTCACAGCTACGTCAATAGTTCCACACCGTAGCAAGTCACCGCTACGTCAAAAGTTCTACAACGTAGCAAGTTACCGTTACGTCATAAGTTCCACACCCTAGCAAGTGCCGCTACGTAACAAGTTCCACACCGTAGCAAGTCACCGCTACATCAAAAGTTCAACACAGTAGAAAGTCACAGCTACGTCAATAGTTCTACACCGTAGCAAGTGCCGCTACGTAACAAGTTCCACACCGTAGCAAGTCACCGCTACATCAAAAGTTCAACACAGTAGAAAGTCACAGCTACGTCAATAGTTCTACACCGTAGCAAGTGCCGCTACGTAACAAGTTCCACACCGTAGCAAGTCACCGCTACATCAAAAGTTCAACACAGTAGAAAGTCACAGCTACGTCAATAGTTCTACACCGTAGAAGGTCACCGCTACGTCAAAAGTTCAACACAGTAGAAAGTCACAGCTACGTCAATAGTTCCACACCGTAGCAAGTCACCGCTACGTCAAAAGTTCTACAACGTAGCAAGTTACCGTTACGTCATAAGTTCCACACCCTAGCAAGTGCCGCTACGTAACAAGTTCCACACCGTAGCAAGTCACCGCTACATCAAAAGTTCAACACAGTAGAAAGTCACAGCTACGTCAATAGTTCTACACCGTAGAAGGTCACCGCTACGTCAAAAGTTCAACACAGTAGAAAGTCACAGCTACGTCAATAGTTCCACACCGTAGCAAGTCACCGCTACGTCAAAAGTTCTACAACGTAGCAAGTTACCGTTACGTCATAAGTTCCACACCCTAGCAAGTGCCGCTACGTAACAAGTTCCACACCGTAGCAAGTCACCGCTACGTCAAAAGTTCTACAACGTAGCAAGTTACCGTTACGTCATAAGTTCCACACCCTAGCAAGTGCCGCTACGTAACAAGTTCCACACCGTAGCAAGTCACCGCTACATCAAAAGTTCTACACAGTAGAAAGTCACAGCTACGTCAATAGTTCTACACCGTAGAAGGTCACCGCTACGTCAAAAGTTCAACACAGTAGAAAGTCACAGCTACGTCAATAGTTCCACACCGTAGCAAGTCACCGCTACGTCAAAAGTTCTACAACGTAGCAAGTTACCGTTACGTCATAAGTTCCACACCCTAGCAAGTGCCGCTACGTAACAAGTTCCACACCGTAGCAAGTCACCGCTACATCAAAAGTTCAACACAGTAGAAAGTCACAGCTACGTCAATAGTTCTACACCGTAGAAGGTCACCGCTACGTCAAAAGTTCAACACAGTAGAAAGTCACAGCTACGTCAATAGTTCCACACCGTAGCAAGTCACCGCTACGTCAAAAGTTCTACAACGTAGCAAGTTACCGTTACGTCATAAGTTCCACACCCTAGCAAGTGCCGCTACGTAACAAGTTCCACACCGTAGCAAGTCACCGCTACATCAAAAGTTCAACACAGTAGAAAGTCACAGCTACGTCAATAGTTCTACACCGTAGAAGGTCACCGCTACATCAAAAGTTCAACACAGTAGAAAGTCACAGCTACGTCAATAGTTCCACACCGTAGCAAGTCACCGCTACGTCAAAAGTTCTACAACGTAGCAAGTTACCGTTACGTCATAAGTTCCACACCCTAGCAAGTGCTGCTACGTAACAAGTTCCACACCGTAGCAAGTCACCGCTACATCAAAAGTTCAACACAGTAGAAAGTCACAGCTACGTCAATAGTTCTACACCGTAGAAGGTCACCGCTACGTCAAAAGTTCAACACAGTAGAAAGTCACAGCTACGTCAATAGTTCCACACCGTAGCAAGTCACCGCTACGTCAAAAGTTCTACAACGTAGCAAGTTACCGTTACGTCATAAGTTCCACACCCTAGCAAGTGCCGCTACGTAACAAGTTCCACACCGTAGCAAGTCACCGCTACGTCAAAAGTTCTACAACGTAGCAAGTTACCGTTACGTCATAAGTTCCACACCCTAGCAAGTGCCGCTACGTAACAAGTTCCACACCGTAGCAAGTCACCGCTACATCAAAAGTTCAACACAGTAGAAAGTCACAGCTACGTCAATAGTTCTACACCGTAGAAGGTCACCGCTACGTCAAAAGTTCAACACAGTAGAAAGTCACAGCTACGTCAATAGTTCCACACCGTAGCAAGTCACCGCTACGTCAAAAGTTCTACAACGTAGCAAGTTACCGTTACGTCATAAGTTCCACACCCTAGCAAGTGCCGCTACGTAACAAGTTCCACACCGTAGCAAGTCACCGCTACATCAAAAGTTCAACACAGTAGAAAGTCACAGCTACGTCAATAGTTCTACACCGTAGCAAGTGCCGCTACGTAACAAGTTCCACACCGTAGCAAGTCACCGCTACATCAAAAGTTCAACACAGTAGAAAGTCACAGCTACGTCAATAGTTCTACACCGTAGAAGGTCACCGCTACGTCAAAAGTTCAACACAGTAGAAAGTCACAGCTACGTCAATAGTTCCACACCGTAGCAAGTCACCGCTACGTCAAAAGTTCTACAACGTAGCAAGTTACCGTTACGTCATAAGTTCCACACCCTAGCAAGTGCCGCTACGTAACAAGTTCTACACCGTAGAAGGTCACCGCTACATCAAAAGTTCAACACAGTAGAAAGTCACAGCTACGTCAATAGTTCTACACCGTAGAAGGTCACCGCTACGTCAAAAGTTCAACACAGTAGAAAGTCACAGCTACGTCAATAGTTCCACACCGTAGCAAGTCACCGCTACGTCAAAAGTTCTACAACGTAGCAAGTTACCGTTACGTCATAAGTTCCACACCCTAGCAAGTGCCGCTACGTAACAAGTTCCACACCGTAGCAAGTCACCGCTACGTCAAAAGTTCTACAACGTAGCAAGTTACCGTTACGTCATAAGTTCCACACCCTAGCAAGTGCCGCTACGTAACAAGTTCCACACCCTAGCAAGTGCCGCTACGTAACAAGTTCCACACCGTAGCAAGTCACCGCTACATCAAAAGTTCTACACTGTAGTAAGTCACGGCTACGTCATAAGTTCTACACCGCAGCAAGTCACCGCTATGCCAGCTGCCTCGAAGGCTGGACTAGCTGTCCATGATTTGTGATTTATTTATTTATTATATACACACACAACATAACATAGCGTCTACACTCTTCAACGGATTGCGCTGATGTGTCCTTTTAATCCACCCACATTTTGCCAGTTCAATATTTTTAAGTTCCATCATTTTTTACATGGGTAATAGAAGGCGAGGCCGCGCAATGGTGGTCACGTCGCGACATGACTCGCATGACGGGACTCCCTGTAGCCTGCTTGCATTATTTGTTTAAAGCATTAGCCGAACAGAATGTTTCACGACGTGATGCGCTTGGCGACGAGGGGGCGTCACTCGTGCGGATACGACGCAGGGCACCAGATGTGCCCGCATGAGGACAAGACGCATGGCACCAGATGTGCTTGCATGCGGACAAGACGCAGGGCACCAGATGTGCCCGCATGAGGACAAGACGCAGGGTACCAGATGTGCCCGCATGAGGACAAGACGCAGGGCACCAGATGTGCCCGCATGCGGACAAGACGCAGGGCACCAGATGTGCCCGCATGAGGACAAGACGCAGGGCACCAGATGTGCCCGCATGAGGACAAGACGCAGGGCACCAGATGTGCCCGCATGAGGATAAGACGCAGGGCACCAGATGTGCCCGCATGCGGACAAGACGCAGGGCACCAGATGTGCCCGCATGAGGACAAGACGCAGGGCACCAGATGTGCCCGCATGAGGACAAGACGCAGGGCACCAGATGTGCCCGCATGAGGACAAGACGCAGGGCACCAGATGTGCCCGCATGAGGACAAGACGCAGGGCACCAGATGTGCCCGCATGCGGACAAGACGCAGGGCACCAGACGCGCTCGCATGCGGACAAGACGCAGGGCACCAAACGGATGGACACAGGACTACCACTAACTGTGTATAGGTACCGCTCATCAAATGAACCGTTAATATGACTTATTAAGCTACTGTAGGTACCGCAAGTAACCTCAAGCTGTCTCGCGATCGGAAAGTAACGAGTGACATTACGTGATCGATTTGTACTGTTTCTAGCAGGTAAGTACCTACCGCCACTATTCATAGTTTGGGAGCCCACGGCCGCTTTTATTCAAACAAACATTTTCATCTCCAGGAGATTTAAAGATAGGATCACATTAACCGGAGAGTATAAACGAGATGCGGACCGGGCGCCACCGCCGGCCCGGGCCGTGGGTCGGTTTCCATTTAAAGTAGGGTCAGCGCGTCCGCCATCGCTCACGGGACGCGCAGTAAATCGCGCGCGTGAATTACTGCCCCGCGCCGCGCTGCGTCCCGCGTCCCGCGTCCCGCGACCCGAAGCACCGCGGGGCCGTCCCCGGGGACTGTCTCTGCTGCGCTACTCCATAAATCGTCCCCATTTGGCTAACCCGCGAATCAAAGAAAGGTAATTCACAATGTTTAAATCCAATTTGAAAGGAGCGAGGGCGGCCGAACTCCGCACCCTCCGCACTTTCAATATTATTGTAATCTAACAAGCTATTAATATACCGCCGACCGGCAGACGATATCGAAGAAATAACTTAAACCAAGTGTTGGGGTTGCACTCAAGTTCCACGTTCACGCTCAACGCTGAATAATACAAATAGCTTCAGATACAGACCGTTCGAGGCGGGGGAAAGGCCTCAGAGTAGAAACTTGATACGATATTCCTCTTAAACGAGTTCTGCGACACTTGTCACTACACGTGTCGATCGGCACAGCACATCGCGCACCGATAGTGGCCGTCTTAAGCAAGTTCTGCGACACTCAAATCAATCAAATCAAAAATATTTATTTGCTAGAATATGGTACATAAGGTGTTACAGTAATTTAGTTTCAGCATATCCTGCCATAACCTGGCGTGCAAATGTCTTCACAATCAGAGTCAATTATTCTAAATTACAAATAACAGATTCTATAGATTTGTCTTCTAAATAGTCCTTAATGGTATAATATCTTTTAAGCAGCAATAGTTTGAAGAGTAATTTTTTAAACATTGTCAGAGGTAAGTCTTGAAAACTATTTGGTAAATGACTGTAAATAATAATTGTCATGCAGTAAACATTTTTCTTAAATAATTTTAGTTTTATTGGTGGCAGCCGAAGTCTATCTTTATGCCGTGTTCGGCTATTTGGCCTGACTGTGCTTGTTTCAAATAAATTATAATGTCTCTTAACCAAAATACATATTTCAAAAATATACAAACATGGCAAAGGTAGAATTTTAAGTTTCTGAAACAGTGGCTTACAGCTGTCTAAAAAGTGAGCTCCACAAATTGCTCGGATACATTTTTTTTGAGCTTTGAAAACCCTGTCAAAATCCACCGACTTACCCCACACTATAATACCGTATCTAAGTACTGATGATACATAACCATGGTAAGCCAGCATTGCAGTATCATGGTAAACTGTTTGTTTACTTATACTTGTCACTACACGTGTCGATCGGCACAGCACATCGCACACCGATGGCGGCCGTCTTAGCTCCAGTTCCAAAGTTGGTCGAATGCAGGCAGTGGAGCCATAACGTAATCGATAGCCTCAGTGTCATACTGAGGTAATGCTGCTGGTCGTAAGTTACACCCGTGAAGGTCATTCATGACGCAAATAATGGCAGAACCAACGCCAGCTAGTGAGTACTGACGCAAAAGTTGACAGAACGAACGCCAGCAAATGAGTACTGACGCAAATGTTGGCAGAACCAACGCCAGCTAGTGAGTACTGACGCAAATGTTGGCAGAACCAACGCCAGCTAGTGAGTACTGACGCAAATGTTGGCAGAACCAACGCCAGCGTATGAGTACAGACGCAAATGTTGGCAGAACCAAAGCCAGCGAGTGAGTACTGACGCAAATGTTGGCAGAACCAACGCTAGCGAGTGAGTACTGACGCAAATGTTGGCAGAACCAACGCCAGCGAGTGAGTACTGACGCAAATGTTGGCAGAACCATCGCCAGCGAGTGAGTACTGACGCAAATGTTGGCAGAACCAACGCCAACGAGTGAGTACTGACGCAAATGTTGGCAGAACCAACGCCAGCGAGTAAGTACTGACGCAAATGTTGGCAGAACCAACGCTAGCGAGTGAGAACTGACGCAAATGTTGGCAGAACCAACGCCAGCGAGTGAGTACTGACGCAAATGTTGGCAGAACCAACGCCAGCGAGTGAGTACTGACGCAAATGTTGGCAGAACCATCGCCAGCGAGTGAGTACTGACGCAAATGTTGGCAGAACCAACGCCAGCGAGTAAGTACTGACGCAAATGTTGGCAGAACCAACGCCAGCGAGTGAGTACTGACGCAAATGTTGGCAGAACCATCGCCAGCGAGTGAGTACTGACGCAAATGTTGGCAGAGCCAACGCCAGCGAGTAAGTACTGACGCAAATGTTGGCAGAACCAACGCTAGCGAGTGAGTACTGACGCAAATGTTGGCAGAACCAACGCCAGCGAGTGAGTACTGACGCAAATGTTGGCAGAACCATCGCCAGCGAGTGAGTACTGACGCAAATGTTGGCAGAACCATCGCCAGCGAGTGAGTACTGACGCAAATGTTGGCAGAACGTTGGCGTTAATAAGAAGCTGCTGTTGCAGTCGCTAATGCAAGCGTTATTATAATTTTAATTTTATTTATCATTGACATAATCTACTCATTACAATGTTTTTTTATGAGTGGTATTGCAATATGTGGTTAGCTAGTGACCTCGACAATTGATCACATTATTCTTGCCTGAGCAACCGGCAGCAAGTTCGTCATGCTCCCTTAGATGTCACTGCTTGCGGTAGCGTCGGGGGTCGGGTTGCCTCCTTTCCTCAAATATGGCTAGGGGGGTGAAGGCTGAACTCTGCGTTATGCTCGTGAACGGGTGCTGCTTGTGGTGACTGGTCGTCTTGCTGTCCTTGGTTTTGTTTTGTTATTAGTAATTAACTTTGTTTATTTTACTTTGATGGTCCCTAGTTTATCATTTGTGACTTCGAGTTTCGGCTTCATATACAATCTTCATATATGTAAGATGTAAGTGGGCACATCCATTTTTTAAGGGAGGCCTTCATTTAGGTATAAAGTTCTGCTTACGTTTTTAGTTTTGTATTTTTATTTCTGCTTGAGTATAGTTTTCGATTATTTTTTTTTGGTATATTGGCGTGTGCTAACTTACATATAGCAAATAATTTAATTTAATGTTTTGTGTTGCGTAATGTACCTAAATTATTATGCGCAGTGTTGCATAGATTCAATTTTTTTTAACTGAACAGACAGCTGTGCGGCTGGGGAGTATGTTGCGCCACTTCTTCTCCCCAGCACTAGGAAAGTGGTGAAGGGCGGGCGTTTTGAGCGACTGTCTTATGTAATTTTGACGTTCTGTGAAAAAAGTGCTGATTCTCAACCTAGTTTGAATAAATGACTTTTGATTTTGATTTTGACAAAAATAATTTAATGGATAGCCGCGGATTCCACTTAGCATCAATCACAGAAACTGTACAGCGACGGTAATGGCGGCCGAACTGATCACAAGGCTGCGCCAGCGCACTCACACTTGCTTGATATGTAGATACAGCAATCAGTACCGAAGGCATAACTGACAATATGAATCAAATGATACTACGACACACTAGACTACACGACAGTTGGTCGGGACTGCTCCACTATATGCAGTGCGTGAGGTGTGAGAAGAAGGCCTGCTGATGATCCTGTATGTGTACAGTGATAGTACGCACATATAGCGCATACTTCGTACATACGTGCTGCGTACGCGCCTCGTGCGGTTCTACTTGCACGTGCGCACGTGCGGTACACATCACACATGAGAACAATGACCTATCAACTAACACTGAGAATGTTGTCCCTTGCACAGAGCTGTGCTGCCTACAGTAACGTTGGTGTTGCACAGAGCTGTGCTGCCTAACAGTACCGTTATTGTTGCACAGGGCTGTGCTACCTAACAGTAACGCTGGTGTGCACAGGGCTGTGCTGCCTAACAGTAACGTTGGTGTTGCACAGAGCTGTGCTGCCTACAGTAACGTTGGTGTTGCGCAGAGCTGTGCCGCCTAACAGTAACGTTGGTGTTGCACAGAGCTGTGCTGTCTAACAGTAACGTAGTTTTTGCACAGGGTTGTGCTGCCTAACAGTAACGTTGGTGTTGTACAGAGCTGTGCTGCCTAACAGTAACGTTGTTTTTGCACAGGGCTGTGCTGCCTAACAGTAACGTTGGTGTTGTACAGAGCCGTGCTGCCTAACAGTAACGTTGGTGTTGTACAGAGCCGTGCTGCCTAACAGTAACGTTGGTGTTGCACAGAGCTGTGCTGTCTAACAGTAACGTTGGTGTTGCACAGAGCTGTGCTGCCTACAGTAACGTTGGTGTTGCACAGAGCTGTGCTGCCTACAGTAACGTTGGTGTTGCACAGAGCTGTGTTGCCTACAGTAACGTTGATGTTGCACAGAGCTGTGCTGCCTACAGTAACGTTGGTGTTGCACAGAGCTGTGCTGCCTACAGTAACGTTGGTGTTGCACAGAGCTGTGCTGCCTAACAGTAACGTTGTTTTTGCACAGGGCTGTGCTACCTAACAGTAACGTTGGTGTTGTACAGAGCCGTGCTGCCTAACAGTAACGTTGGTTTTGTACAGGGCTGTGCTGCCTAACAGTAACGTTATTGTTGCACAGGGCTGTGCTGCCTAACAGTAACGTTATTGTTGCACAGGGCGGTGCTACCAAACAGTAACGTTGGTGTTGCACAGAGCTGTGCTGCCTACAGTAACGTTGGTATTGCACAGAGCTGTGCTGCCTACAGTAACGTTGGTGTTGCACAGAGCTGTGCTGCCTAACAGTAATGTTGGTGTTGCACAGAGCTGTGCCGCCTAACAGTAACGTTGGTGTTGCACAGAGCTGTGCTGCCTACAGTAACGTTGGTGTTGCACAGAGCTGTGCCGCCTACAGTAACTTTGGTGTTGCACAGAGCTGTGCTGCCTAACAGTAATGTTGGTGTTGCACAGAGCTGTGCCGCCTAACAGTAACGTTGGTGATGCACAGAGCTGTGCTGCCTACAGTAACGTTGGTGTTGCACAGAGCTGTGCCGCCTACAGTAACGTTGGTATTGCACAGAGCTGTGCTGCCTAACAGTAATGTTGGTGTTGCACAGAGCTGTGCCGCCTAACAGTAACGTTGGTGTTGCACAGAGCTGTGCTGCCTACAGTAACGTTGGTGTTGCACAGAGCTGTGCCGCCTAACAGTAACGTTGGTGTTGCACAGAGCTGTGCTGCCTACAGTAACGTTGGTGTTGCACAGAGCTGTGCTGCCTACAGTAACGTTGGTGTTGCACAGAGCTGTGCCGCCTAACAGTAACGTTGTTTTTGACAGGGCTGTGCTGCCTAACAGTAACGTTGGTGTTGTACAGAGCTGTGCTGCCTGACAGTAACGTTATTGTTGCACAGGGCTGTGCTACCAAACAGTAACGTTGGTGTTGCACAGAGCTGTGCTGCCTACAGTAACGTTGGTGTTGGCAAGGCTCAGTTCAGCCGCCTACGCCGTCAGGAAAGTAAGACAATACACTGACGTTGATACAGCTCGGTTAGTCTATTTTAGTTATTTTCATAGCGTTATGTCATACGGTATTCTTCTCTGGGGCAAAGCCTGATATTCAAAATATATTTGTTCTTCAGAAACGAGCTGTTCGAGCAATTTACCAGCTCGGTGCCAGAATTTCTCTGTGAGATTTTTGTAAACATATTGGTATTCTCACGGTGGCATCACAATTCATCTTCGCCAACATCTTATATATTAGACAAAATATACATTTATACACTAAAAACAGTGATATTCACAATGTTAACACCAGAAATAAGGACAAATTACGTGCTCCATTTCACCGGCTTCATAAGGTTCATAACTCATTTGTTGGGCTTGGTATATCCTTTTATAACAAGCTACCCTCTGCTAGATTTGCCTTACAATGCGTTTAAAGCCAAAGTAAAATCTAACCTTTGTTCAAAGGCATACTATTCTATCAACGATTACTTAAACGATAAGAATAGTTGGTCGCTGTGTTTAACTTAAGACAATGTTTATGTTCTTTCTCCAGAATTAGTTTATATGGGTTCATATAATTATTTATTTTCTTTGACTGTAAAGGTCAATTTATTTTAATTTTATTTTTATTTATCATTGACATAATCTACTCATTACAATGTTTTTTTATGAGTGGTATTGCAATATGTGGTTAGCTAGTGACCTCGACAATTGATCATAATTATTCTTGTCTGAGCAACCGGCAGCAGGTTCGTCATGCTCCCTTAGATGTCACTGCTTGCGGTAGCGTCGGGGGTCGGGTTGCCTCTCCTTCAAATATGGCGAGGGGGGTAATGGCTGATCTTTGCGTTATGCTCGTGAACGGGTGCTGCTTGTGGTGACTGGTCGTCTTGCTGACCTTGGTTTTGTTTTGTTATTAGTAATTTAACTCGTTTATTTTATTTCGATGGTCCTAGTTTATCATCTGTGACTTCGGGTTACGGCTATATGTAAGTGGACACGCCCTTTATTACTGGAGGCTTTTAATATAGGTATAAAGTTCTGCTTACGTTTTTAGTTTTGTATTTTGATTCTGCTTGAGTATAGTTTTCGATTTTCGATTTTTTTTTCTTCTTTTTTTAAGTATATTGGCGTGTGCTAGCTGACTTATAGCAAATAATTAAATTTAATTTAATGTTTGTGTTGCGTAATGTACTTGCATGTAATTAGCACAGTGTTGTATAGAATATACATATTTTTTTTTTTTTTTTTATTTAACTTAACAGACAGCTGTGCTGCTGAGGAGTTTGTTCGCCACTTCTTCTCCTCAGCTAAAGCACTAGGAAGTGGTGAAGGGCGGGCGTTTTGGGGGACTGTCTTATGTAATTTTGACGTTCGAAAAGTGCTGATTCTCAGCCTGGTTTGAATAAATGACTTTTGATTTTGATTTTTGATAACAGTAATGTTGGTGTTGCACAGAGATGTGCTGCCTAACAGTAACGTTGGTGTTGCACAGAGCTGTGCTGCCTAACAGTAACGTTGGTGTTGCACAGAGCTGTGCTGCCTAACAGTAACGTTGGTGTTGCACAGGGCTGTGCTGCCTAACAGTAACGTTGGTGTTGCACAGGGCTGTGCTGCCTAACAGTAACGTTGGTGTTGCACAGGGCTGTGCTGCCTAACAGTAACGTTGGTGTTGCACAGAGCTGTGCCGCCTAACAGTAACGTTGGTGTTGCACAAAGCTGTGATGCCTAATAGTAACGTTGGTGTTGCACAGAGCTGTGCTGCCTAACAGTTACGTTGTTGTTGCACAGAGCTGTGCTGCCTAACAGTAACGTTGGTATTGTACAGAGCTGTGTTGCCTAACGACGTAAACAGTGCACTCTCAATGGTTACAGATTGGTTTACGATAAATAACTTAGTTCTCAATGCTAAGAAAACGAAATGTATAAAGTTTGCCTTACCGAATGTTAGAAATCTAGGACCCAACATCGTTTTAGATAAAGAAGTGCTTAGAACTGTAGACTCAGCAGTTTTTCTGGGTATAACAGTAGATGCAAAACTTCAGTAGGGCCCACATATATCAAGCCTAGCGGGAAGGCTCAGTTCAGCCGCCTACGCCGTCAGGAAAGTAAGACAATACACTGACGTTGATACAGCTCGGTTAGTCTATTTTAGTTATTTTCATAGCGTTATGTCATACGGTATTCTTCTCTGGGGCAAAGCCTGATATTCAAAATATATTTGTTCTTCAGAAACGAGCTGTTCGAGCAATTTACCAGCTCGGTGCCAGAATTTCTCTGTGAGATTTTTTTAAACATATTGGTATTCTCACGGTGGCATCACATTCATCTTCGCCAACATCTTATATATTAGACAAAATATACATTTATACACTAAAAACAGTGATATTCACAATGTTAACACCAGAAATAAGGACAAATTACGTGCTCCATTTCACCGGCTTCATAAGGTTCATAACTCATTTGTTGAGCTTGGTATATCGTTTTATAACAAGCTACCCTCTTCTTTGCTAGATTTGCCTTACAATGCGTTTAAAGCCAAAGTAAAATCTAACCTTTGTTCAAAGGCATACTATTCTATCAACGATTACTTAAACGGTAAGAATAGTTGGTCGCTGTGTTTAACTTAAGACAATGTTTATGTACTTTCTCCAGAATTAGCTTACCTACTGACAGGTTATATGGGTTCATATAATTATTTATTTTCTTTGACTGTAAAGGTCAATTTATTTTAATTTTATTTTTATTTATCATTGACATAATCTACTCATTACAATGTTTTTTTTATGAGTGGTATTGCAATATGTGGTTAGCTAGTGACCTCGACAATTGATCATAATTATTCTTGTCTGAGCAACCGGCAGCAGGTTCGTCATGCTCCCTTAGATGTCACTGCTTGCGGTAGCGTCGGAGGTCGGGTTGCCTCTCCTTCAAATATGGCGAGGGGGGTAATGGCTGATCTTTGCGTTATGCTCGTGAACGGGTGCTGCTTGTGGTGACTGGTCGTCTTGCTGACCTTGGTTTTGTTTTGTTATTAGTAATTTAACTCGTTTATTTTATTTCGATGGTCCTAGTTTATCATCTGTGACTTCGGGTTACGGCTATATGTAAGTGGACACGCCCTTTATTACTGGAGGCTTTTAATATAGGTATAAAGTTCTGCTTACGTTTTTAGTTTTGTATTTTGATTCTGCTTGAGTATAGTTTTCGATTTTCGATTTTTTTTTCTTCTTTTTTTAAGTATATTGGCGTGTGCTAGCTGACTTATAGCAAATAATTAAATTAAATTTAATGTTTGTGTTGCGTAATGTACTTGCATGTAATTAGCACAGTGTTGTATAGAATATATATATTTTTTTTTTTTTTTTATTTAACTGAACAGACAGCTGTGCTGCTGAGGAGTTTGTTGCGCCACTTCTTCTCCTCAGCTAAAGCACTAGGAAGTGGTGAAGGGCGGGCGTTTTGGGGGACTGTCTTATGTAATTTTGACGTTCGAAAAGTGCTGATTCTCAGCCTGGTTTGAATAAATGACTTTTGATTTTGATTTTTGATAACAGTAACGTTGGTGTTGCACAGAGCTGTGCTGCCTAACAGTAACGTTGGTGTTGCACAGAGCTGTGCTGCCTAACAGTAACGTTGGTGTTGCACAGGGCTGTGCTGCCTAACAGTAACGTTGGTGTTGCACAGGGCTGTGCTGCCTAACAGTAACGTTGGTGTTGTACGGAGCTGTGCTGCCTAACAGTAACGTTGGTGTTACACAGAGCTGTGCTGCCTAACAGTAACGTTGGTGTTGCACAGAGCTGTGCTGCCTAACAGTAACGTTGGTCAGAAATCAGAAATATTTATTTGTAAGTTATACGTACAATAGATTAAAATGGTAGGTACAGTTCGCTATAACCAGCCATTAATGGCTTACAAAAATAGTTTATAAATCAGTGTGAATTTAAATTAGGTACATAATTATAGTTAAATTTATCTTCTCTAATTGTGTTCGGAATAAATAACATATGTATTCAAAAAATAATGATTAAGTAACAGCAATAAAATAAAATAAAATTAAAGTACTTATAATAATAAAACATTCCTAATAATACAAAATAGTTATTAAAAAAAATTCAAGTGCATAACAGTAGATATCAAACATTTATAAGGATAAATTAAAATTGTAATTAGTCAACATACCGACATCAACATATAGACGAATAATACCTAAGTCAAATGAACAAAAAGTCAAGTCAGTTTTTGTCTTGTATAATGTCAGCTGTCGAGTAATAACATTTACTAATTAAACATTGTTTTTCTTTTTAAACATTATGACATTAAGAATCTTTATTTCTCGTGGAATTTTATTATATATAACTGGAGCCATTCGATAGATGCTTTTGCGTAGAAGGGCTGTTTTGCTGTGATCAAGACAAAGTAGATTTGATTCTCTTTTCCTCAACCGTGAGTCAGCTGGAGCTCGTTTTTCAAATAACTGTGGATTTCTTTTAACAAACAATGCTACCTCGTACATATAAAGGGATGGAAATGTTAAAAGATTTAATGTTCCAAAGTATGGCTTGCAGCTGTCTTTTGGTTGTAATTTACAGATTGCGCGAATACACTTTTTTTGTGCGATGAAAGCATAATTTTTGTCTGTCGAGTTTCCCCAAAAAATTACTCCGTATCTTAAAGCTGACTCTACGTAGCTATGATAAGCAATTAGTACAGTTTCACGATTTACAAATTTGGACAATTTATGGAGAGCAAAAGCAAAACTGTTTAGTTTTTTTACAGATCTCTTCAACATGCAGCTTCCATGTGAATTTACTATTAGTAGAAAGTCTGGTCCTAGAAATTTTGTACTATCAGTTTTTGTCCTCGGCTTTCCATTGTGGCTAATATCCGGAAGGTTCTGTTGTTGTCGCTGATTAAAGTGCATTATATTAGTTTTATCTAGATTAATTTTTAAGTTATTCGCCACTAACCAATCTATTGTTTGTTGCACAGGGCTGTGCTGCCTAACAGTAACGTTGGTGTTGCACAGAGCAGTGCTGCCTAACAGTAACATTATTGTTGCACAGAGCTGTGCTGCCTAACAGTAACGTTGGTGTTGCACAGGGCTGTGCTGCCTACAGTAAAGTTGGTGTTGCACAAGGCTGTGCTGCCTAACAGTAACGTTGGTGTTGCACAGGGCTGTGCTGCCTAACAGTAACGTTGGTGTTGCACAGAGCTGTGCTGCCTAACAGTAACGTTATTGTTGCACAGAGCTGTGCTGCGTAACAGTAACGTTGGTGTTGCACAGGGCTGTGCTGCCTAACAGTAACGTTGGTGTTGCACAGGGCTGTGCTGCCTAACAGTAACGTTGGTGTTGCACAGGGCTGTGCTGCCTAACAGTAACGTTGGTCCAGATTTAAACTAACAGCCGGTTTCTAAATGGAGAATTTTGCGGCCGTTGAAGGAATAAAAGGGATCACCCTGTGAGGCCTAAGTAATGAAGGGATCACCCTGTGAGGCCTAAGTAATGAAGGGATCACCCTGTGAGGCCTAAGTAATGAAGGGATCACCCTGTGAGGCCTAAGTAATGAAGGGATCACCCTGTGAGGCCTAGTTAATGAAGGGATCACTCTGTGAGCCCTAAATAATGAAGGGATCACCCTGTGAGGCTTAAGCAATGAAGGGATCATCATGTGAGGCTTAAGTGATGAAGGGATCACCATGTGAGGCATAAGCAATAAAGGGATCACCATGTGAGGCTTAAGTTATAAAGGGATCACCATCAAATCGAAAATCAAAAATGTTTATTTCGTTATTACACGTTATACAATGTTATACAGTTGGTGGCGTCCCCTTTTAAGTAAATAGATTCCTGCACCAGGAGGCGCCGCTCTTTTATATCATACGAGTGTAATAAGTTACAAAAACAAAAGTGTAAATGAATAATTAACAGTCTAATAATTCTAGTTTTTTTATAAGTCTTTTGGTGTGTGTGAATGTTTTTGAGTGAGTGTGTGCGTGCGTGCGTGCTTGTGTGCGTTTGTACGAGTTATGTGTGTGTGTTTGTGTTTCTGTCTTTATTGATTGACATGTTACATAAGTCGTTCAAATAAATGAGGAATAGGGTAGGTCCCAAGATGCTTCCCTGGGGTACACCGCATGTAACATCAACTTCCCCGCTAACATAATTCTCTAGCTTAACCTTCTGTTTTCTGTTTGTCAGATAATCGGTAAATAGTTGTTTCTCTAATACCAATTTTTTCTAATTTTTGGGCAAGGATGGGAATAGAGACCGTATCGAAGGCCTTTTTTAGGTCTATAAAAACGGATAAGCACCTAGTTCCTTTGTCGAGTTCTCTTGTACCTAATGAAGTTAAAGATGTGATAGCATCTTCCGTAGAAATGCCGCGTCTAAAGCCAAATTGGGATGGAGATAAAATATTGTTGGTTTGAAGGTAACTTAGTAATCTGTAATTTAAAAGTTTTTCTAATATTTTTGCTATAACAGGAAAAACAGAAATTGGTCTATAATTGTTGATATCATCCTCCTGCCCACTCTTGTATATACGGGTTATTATTGATTTTTTTAAAGAGTTAGGGAAGATGCCTTGTTTAAAACAGAGATTATCTAGATGTGTCATAATTGGAATTATTTTATATTTTACATGTTTTAGATACCTAGTCGAGATATTATCCCACCCTGGGGCACTATCTGATTTTAGAGAGTTAATTATAGAGTTTACTTCATTGTTATCTGTATCCAGTAGAACAAAAGATTTAGAGAGACTAGGTAAGGAGCGTAGATATAGATTAAGTAATGAATGGCTTAAGTAATGAAGAGATCACCATGTGAGGATTAAGTAATGAAGGGATCACCATGTAAGGCTTAAGCAATAAAAGGATCACCATATGAGGCTTAAGTAATAAAGGGATCACCATGTGAGGATTAAGTAATGAAGGGATCACCATGTGAGGCTTAAGTAATGAAGGGATCACCATGTGAGGCTTAAGTAATGAAGGGATTACCATGTGAGGATTAAGTAATGTATGGATCACCATATGAGGATTAAGTAATGTAGGGATCACCATGTGAGGCTTAAGCAATGAAGGGATCACCATGTGAGGCCTAAGTAATGAAGGGATTACCATGTGAGGATTAAGTAATGTATGGATCACCATATGAGGATTAAGTAATGTAGGGATCACCATGTGAGGCTTAAGCAATGAAGAGATCACCATGTGAGGCCTAAGTAATACCAAAGTAGAGTTTGACATAATTTTTAACTTCAAACTTTCAATAAATTCAGAAACCAGTTGTCAGCTTTGGAAGCGAACCTTGTAGACAAGTGGTCAGCTTTGGAAGCGAACCTTGTAGACAAGTGGTCAGCTTTGGAAGCGAACCTTGTAGACAAGTGGTCAGCTTTGGAAGCGAACCTTGTAGACAAGTGGTCAGCTTTGGAAGCGAACCTTGTAGACAAGTGGTCAGCTTTGGAAGCGAACCTTGTAGACAAGTGGTCAGCTTTGGAAGCGAACCTTGTAGACAAGTGGTCAGCTTTGGAAGCGAACCTTGTAGACAAGTGGTCAGCTTTGGAAGCGAACCTTGTAGACAAGTGGTCAGCTTTGGAAGCGAACCTTGTAGACAAGTCGTCAGCTTTGGAAGCGAACCTTGTAGACAAGTCGTCAGCTTTGGAAGCGAACCTTGTAGACAAGTGGTCAGCTTTGGAAGCGAACCTTGTAGACAAGTCGTCAGCTTTGGAAGCGAACCTTGTAGACAAGTCGTCAGCTTTGGAAGCGAACCTTGTAGACAAGTCGTCAACTTTGGAAGCGAACCTTGTAGACAAGTCGTCAGCTTTGGAAGCGAACCTTAATAATAATAATAATATTTATTCAAAAATTACAAGGCATAAAAATTGTACAAGTTTTGCTTAAATGTTAATTATAATCCTAAGACTTACGTGCCTGAACTAGGTAATCCTGTGTTTCAGGCGAAAAGAGCTCATAAAGTGTTATAAAATTAATAAATAATCAAAGACGAAGAAAGTTGACAAAAGACAAATTAATTATATGTTGAGTAGCTTACTTCTTAGTTTCTAAATTTGATAAATACTTATCGTAGATGAGTATAAATCTATTTACTTTAACACAGTTAATAAATTCTCTGTATCTTCGTAAGACATACCTTGGAGAACCTGCTTGACAATTCTTTTACAATTTGTGTAGTTCAGGGAGTAAATGCTTGCTTTCGAGTTTAGTCTATTATAGAGGAGAGGACCGAGGTACAGGTAAAATCTGGATATAAAAGCATGTTTTGTTGTATTTAGCGGGCAGACCAAATCTTTACGTCTTTTATTAGTATATTCAGTGCTGTAGGGTAGAGCTGTGTGTTGTTTTAATACAATACCTTGTAGACAAGTCGTCAGCTTTGGAAGCGAACCTTGTAGACAACTTAAGATCAACTATTGTAATGTTAACGAATCTCTCTAATAAATGGTAAAATAAATGTAAGTGTATGGTCACCTCTTTGGTAGAACAAGCGCGATGTTATATTTCGTGTTTATGCTAACCAAACCGCTACAAAGATAACTATTTTTCTTATCACCACGCTTCACAGCGCTTTGGATCACAGCAAGTGTAAGACCACGTGGAGATGCTTTCACTTCTCGTTTACATGTTTTGAGATATTTACAGAAGATAAGAAGACGAAAGAAGAAGCTATGTTATTGTACGGCGCAGCCCCGTGCTTGGAGCACAGCTCCTCAACACATACAGCAGGAGAGAGAGGTGCAGAGCTAGCAAGTGATGGGTGACAGTGACACAGCAAGTGATGGGGGACAGTGACACAGCAAGTGATGGGGGACAGTGATACAGCAAGTGATGGGGACAGTGACACGGCAAGGGATGGGGGACAGTGACACAGCAAGTGATGGGGGACAGTGACACAGCAAGTGATGGGGGACAGTGACACAGCAAGGGATGGGTGACAGTGACGCAGACGAGTGTCCACAATCAGCGGCACATGAATGGTGCGTGACGTCACGGATCGATGTCGTCACAATAAGTCGCATGTATCGGAGGATAACGCGCGGGTCGATGACCGCGGCCGGTTAATTGCGCCCCTCCCGCGCCGCCCCCGGCTCGCCTCCGCCCCCGCCGGCACCCCACAGATGAGACCTTCGTGTTAAGAACAACATTTGGCCCACATCGCTGGCCCACTTGGGCATCGACCCGCCTCACAAGTTCACACACGTCACGGACAACACGACGCTACAGCTGTACCGCCGTACTAGTACAGGTGAACATGTAACCTTGAGCTTCCCATATTTTTGTATACAATAAAATAAAACCCGCATGCCTAGTGTGTGTGTGTACATTCACATCCTAGACATACTGGCTTCACTGTACGCTCACACGACTGTACGCTGCAGACAGCACCGCCCTTTCAGGAGCAGAAACAGAGTTACCAAGAACAGAAGCGCTACAAGTTACCTTGAGGGCCTTTGAGTGAGAGTGGTACTGCGGCGACCTTCACTGTGATCTCATTCATTCAGTGCGAAGATACCTTCATTCATAATATGAGAAATGAGACAACATAGTAAAGAGATGATTGCCGTGCTGCATCCGAATGTAGGTAAGTTTGTGAGGCGCCGCTGCTAATGTGGGTAAGTTTGTGAGGCGCCGCTGCTAATGTGGGTAAGTTTGTGAGACGCCGCTGCTAATGTGGGTAAGTTTGTGAGGCGCCGCTGCTAATGTGGGTAAGTTTGTGAGACGCCGCTGCTAATGTGGGTAAGTTTGTGAGGCGCCGCTGCTAATGTGGGTAAGTTTGTGAGACGCCGCTGCTAATGTGGGTAAGTTTGTGAGTGGCCGCTGCTAATGTGGGTAAGTTTGTGAGTGGCCGCTGCTAATGTGGGTAAGTTTGTGAGACGCCGCTGCTAATGTGGGTAAGTTTGTGAGTGGCCGCTGCTAATGTGGGTAAGTTTGTGAGTGGCCGCTGCTAATGTGGGTAAGTTTGTGAGACGCCACTGCTAATGTGGGTAAGTTTGTGAGTGGCCGCTGCTAATGTGGGTAAGTTTGTGAGTGGCCGCTGCTAATGTGGGTAAGTTTGTGAGTGGCCGCTGCTAATGTGGGTAAGTTTGTGAGACGCCGCTGCTAATGTGGGTAAGTTTGTAAGACGCCGCTGCTAATGTGGGTAAGTTTGTGAGTGGCCGCTGCTAATGAATATGTAAAGCGTGCTTGGATTCAACGGACACGGAACATAGCTCGCACCACTTACTCACTGTACCGGTAAGTTCACCCAGTCAAGTTAATCTCCGGACGCCGCCACTGTCGCCGCCACTGTCGCCGCCACTGTCGCCGCCACTGTCGCCGCCACTGTCGCCGCTCAACACATCAACAGTTCGACTCGTCGTAGATTTGGAAAGACGACTTATATTAAATAGAATTCAGTTTCCTAGCGTAAATTCAATTTTTTTTTGGAAAACTTTTTAGAATACGTTTCAAAGAATTTAGAATATTTATCTCATTTTTGATATTTTTTCTCTGTCACTGATCGAAGAGAAAGTCTTTATCTAGACAGAACCTACTCTTCTTTACTACTATCTACCTTTGGCCAACCTAATCGTATCACGTAGTCAGCTTCAGTTCGGCGGTCATCAGTGTTGCTTCGTGTGTGTCACACGGTAGGGTGGTCTGTCAGCTCTTGTTAGCAGTGCGCACGACGCAAACTTACGATGCTCGGAAGTGTGCCCAAGTGGCGTGCGCTTTTAGGTGTGTTATGTATGACAGCGCCGCACTTGTGCTCACTTTACAACACAGCACAGTAGCACAGTGCGTTGTGGCGTGCGTCGTGTGCGTCGGGTGCGTCGAGTGTCGCTCCACCGCGCGCACTTATCGAACAGAGAAGTACCTACTATAATTACGCCATCAGCTCATCTAATATTGTAAAGTAACCATAGCCTGCGAGGCATATTGTAATAACAGCGCTGCTCTGAACACCCGGCCGGCATGCCGTGCCGTAGCCTGCGAGGCATATTGTAATAACAGCGCTGCTCTGAACACCCGGCCGGCATGCCATGCCGTAGCCTGCGAGGCATATTGTAATAACAGCGCTGCTCTGAACACCCGGCCGGCCGGCATGCCGTGCCGTAGCCTGCGAGGCATATTGTAATAACAGCGCTGCTCTGAACACCCGGCCGGCCGGCATGCCGTGCCGTAGCCTGCGAGGCATATTGTAATAACAGCGCTGCTCTGAACACCCGGCCGGCCGGCATGCCGTGCCGTAGCCTGCGAGGCATATTGTAATAACAGCGCTGCTCTGAACACCCGGCCGGCCGGCATGCCGTGCCGTAGCCTGCGAGGCATATTGTAATAACAGCGCTGCTCTGAACACCCGGCCGGCCGGCATGCCGTGCCGTAGCCTGCGAGGCATATTGTAATAACAGCGCTGCTCTGAACACCCGGCCGGCCGGCATGCCGTGCCGTAGCCTGCGAGGCATATTGTAATAACAGCGCTGCTCTGAACACCCGGCCGGCCGGCATGCCGTGCCGTAGCCTGCGAGGCATATTGTAATAACAGCGCTGCTCTGAACACCCGGCCGGCATGCCGTGCCGTAGCCTGCGAGGCATATTGCTATTATTTTTAAAGATTTCAATAATCAAATCATGTAACTACTACAAAATCCCAATAACCGCTAGACTGACGTTCTCCAAAATGATGTATTTATTTAAATTAACTTTTAATTACTGTTATCAAAATTCGAGTGCTGCCTGCATGAAACTTCAACGAGATGCAGATTTATTTAATTAGGATAATTTTATTTCGAGTTTGATGATTCCGACGACAAACTATCGCACAAATATGTATCAGCAAGCAGTAGCTTGTACGTAGGAAGTAAATGATCTGCGATTGACCGCGCAAGCTGGATGCTGGCTGTTGTAATAATTACAACAGCCAGCATCCAGCTGCTACTTGCGGCTAACAATTATTGTTAGCCGCAAGTAGCCATGCAAATTGCCGGCAATATTGCCAAAGTTGCCAAAACTGCCGGGAATGTTTCCAAACTTCCCGGCAACATTGGGCAAGAAACGTATAAATAGAAACCGACTTTTACTAATATAATT
This sequence comes from Dicycla oo, assembly GCA_948252095.1. Classification (NCBI taxonomy): domain Eukaryota; kingdom Metazoa; phylum Arthropoda; class Insecta; order Lepidoptera; family Noctuidae; genus Dicycla; species Dicycla oo. The sequence continues at coordinate 356,144 of OX411713.1, forward strand.
GCTTAGTAGGATAAAATTGCGGTCTGCAGGGTGGTAGTTTTTGTCCTTGTCTATAATATCCAACCGAAATTTTAGTTTTTACATTTATTTTATTACTCACATTACTTATACATACATTATTATTATCACAAAGAGAGGAGCAGACCACTATTACATAGCTTTTTAATATTCAATGGTATATAATATTCAATGATATTGTAAAATGCAAGCATTTAAGACACCCTTATCTAATGTGACTCGAGGGTGTTGGCGCTGTAAGCCGAAATACAGGTTCCTCCTAGTTCGGCTCCAGATGCTAAAATTTTGTGTACGTTTATATAATACTGTTCATAGCATTTGTTTTGTAATTTATAATAAGTACTTTTTGTGAAAGAAATAAATTATTATTATTATTATTACTGATAAACTAAAGAAAAGAAACAAGCTATCCACGATAGTTCATTGGTGATGAAACCATAACTATTTTAGAGATATCGTAATTATTATTTTTTTCTACGTTCTAAGTATATGCATTTATATATATTACATACATGTCTGTATGTATAAAAGGGTCAAATCTTGCAAGACGAATTGATCAGTAACAACAAGTTGACGTTTTTAACCGACTTCAAAAAGGAGGTTATTTATTCTATCAGAATGTATGTATATATGTATGTTTGTATGTTCGCGATTATCTCAAAAACTACTGACCCAATTTTGAAAATTCTTTTGACTTCACGATTTGTGCTATATAAATCATATACTACACAGTTGTATGATTTATATTTATTTCATTTGGTATCAATACCGTCTTTCTTTTTTTATACAATTTATAAGTAAAATTCTTAAAAAAACTATGGGGTCAGCTATCATGAAGTTACCAGTGTCATAGTTTAACTTTATCTTCACATATATGCATGGACAATTATAAATTAGTTGTAATAAACAATTAATTAAAAAGGCTTACTAGTATTACGTATAACTACACCATTATATAAAACCCCATGAGCGCATAAACGTTGAAAATGGCATTTGAAAATCCCTATGTAATCTGGCAACTTTGGCAACTTTCCGGCAATATTGCCGAATATTGCCGGGAATATTGGAAACGTTCCTGGTAAGTTTCGGAAACATTCGGCAATTTTCATCCCGCCGCAAGTCGACGTGGCAATACTTATCAATTAACGCGACGCAGCATTGTGTTGTGAATATCATAGACAATAAGATACACTGGAGCTAGACGCGGTGTGTGAGGGCCACAGATATAAGACCGTGTGGCTACTAGCTCTGCGCACAGTGCAGCAGTGGGCACAAGGCAGCGCTGAACGCGGCACTCATGTGAACAATAAGATACACTGGAGCTAGACGCGGTGTGTGAGGCCCACAGATATAAGACCGTGTGGCTACTAGCTCTGCGCACAGTGCAGCAGTGGGCACAAGGCAGCGCTGCACGCGGCACTCATGTGAACAATAAGATACACTGGAGCTAGACGCGGTGTGTGAGGCCCACAGATATAAGACCGTGTGGCTACTAGCTCTGCGCACAGTGCAGCAGTGGGCACAAGGCAGCGCTGCACGCGGCACTCATGTGAACAATAAGATACACTGGAGCTAGACGCGGTGTGTGAGGCCCACAGATATAAGACCGTGTGGCTACTAGCTCTGCGCACAGTGCAGCAGTGGGCACAAGGCAGCGCTGCACGCGGCACTCATGTGAACAATAAGATACACTGGAGCTAGACGCGGTGTGTGAGGCCCACAGATATAAGACCGTGTGGCTACTAGCTCTGCGCACAGTGCAGCAGTGGGCACAAGGCAGCGCTGCACGCGGCACTCATGTGAACAATAAGATACACTGGAGCTAGACGCGGTGTGTGAGGCCCACAGATATAAGACCGTGTGGCTACTAGCTCTGCGCACAGTGCAGCAGTGGGCACAAGGCAGCGCTGAACGCGGCACTCATGTGAACAATAAGATACACTGGAGCTAGACGCGGTGTGTGAGGCCCACAGATATAAGACCGTGTGGCTACTAGCTCTGCGCACAGTGCAGCAGTGGGCACAAGGCAGCGCTGAACGCGGCACTCATGTGAACAATAAGATACACTGGAGCTAGACGCGGTGTGTGAGGCCCACAGATATAAGACCGTGTGGCTACTAGCTCTGCGCACAGTGCAGCAGTGGGCACAAGGCAGCGCTGCACGCGGCACTCATGTGAACAATAAGATACACTGGAGCTAGACGCGGTGTGTGAGGCCCACAGATATAAGACCGTGTGGCTACTAGCTCTGCGCACAGTGCAGCAGTGGGCACAAGGCAGCGCTGAACGCGGCACTCATGTGAACAATAAGATACACTGGAGCTAGACGCGGTGTGTGAGGCCCACAGATATAAGACCGTGTGGCTACTAGCTCTGCGCACAGTGCAGCAGTGGGCACAAGGCAGCGCTGAACGCGGCACTCATGTGAACAATAAGATACACTGGAGCTAGACGCGGTGTGTGAGGCCCACAGATATAAGACCGTGTGGCTACTAGCTCTGCGCACAGTGCAGCAGTGGGCACAAGGCAGCGCTGAACGCGGCACTCATGTGAACAATAAGATACACTGGAGCTAGACGCGGTGTGTGAGGCCCACAGATATAAGACCGTGTGGCTACTAGCTCTGCGCACAGTGCAGCAGTGGGCACAAGGCAGCGCTGAACGCGGCACTCATGTGAACAATAAGATACACTGGAGCTAGACGCGGTGTGTGAGGCCCACAGATATAAGACCGTGTGGCTACTAGCTCTGCGCACAGTGCAGCAGTGGGCACAAGGCAGCGCTGAACGCGGCACTCATGTGAACAATAAGATACACTGGAGCTAGACGCGGTGTGTGAGGGCCACAGATATAAGACCGTGTGGCTACTAGCTCTGCGCACAGTGCAGCAGTGGGCACAAGGCAGCGCTGAACGCGGCACTCATGTGAACAATAAGATACACTGGAGCTAGACGCGGTGTGTGAGGGCCACAGATATAAGACCGTGTGGCTACTAGCTCTGCGCACAGTGCAGCAGTGGGCACAAGGCAGCGCTGAACGCGGCACTCATGTGAACAATAAGATACACTGGAGCTAGACGCGGTGTGTGAGGCCCACAGATATAAGACCGTGTGGCTACTAGCTCTGCGCACAGTGCAGCAGTGGGCACAAGGCAGCGCTGAACGCGGCACTCATGTGAACAATAAGATACACTGGAGCTAGACGCGGTGTGTGAGGCCCACAGATATAAGACCGTGTGGCTACTAGCTCTGCGCACAGTGCAGCAGTGGGCACAAGGCAGCGCTGAACGCGGCACTCATGTGAACAATAAGATACACTGGAGCTAGACGCGGTGTGTGAGGCCCACAGATATAAGACCGTGTGGCTACTAGCTCTGCGCACAGTGCAGCAGTGGGCACAAGGCAGCGCTGAACGCGGCACTCATGTGAACAATAAGATACACTGGAGCTAGACGCGGTGTGTGAGGGCCACAGATATAAGACCGTGTGGCTACTAGCTCTGCGCACAGTGCAGCAGTGGGCACAAGGCAGCGCTGAACGCGGCACTCATGTGAACAATAAGATACACTGGAGCTAGACGCGGTGTGTGAGGCCCACAGATATAAGACCGTGTGGCTACTAGCTCTGCGCACAGTGCAGCAGTCGGCACAAGGCAGCGCTGAACGCGGCACTCATGTGAACAATAAGATACACTGGAGCTAGACGCGGTGTGTGAGGCCCACAGATATAAGACCGTGTGGCTACTAGCTCTGCGCACAGTGCAGCAGTGGGCACAAGGCAGCGCTGAACGCGGCACTCATGTGAACAATAAGATACACTGGAGCTAGACGCGGTGTGTGAGGCCCACAGATATAAGACCGTGTGGCTACTAGCTCTGCGCACAGTGCAGCAGTGGGCACAAGGCAGCGCTGAACGCGGCACTCATGTGAACAATAAGATACACTGGAGCTAGACGCGGTGTGTGAGGGCCACAGATATAAGACCGTGTGGCTACTAGCTCTGCGCACAGTGCAGCAGTGGGCACAAGGCAGCGCTGAACGCGGCACTCATGTGAACAATAAGATACACTGGAGCTAGACGCGGTGTGTGAGGCCCACAGATATAAGACCGTGTGGCTACTAGCTCTGCGCACAGTGCAGCAGTGGGCACAAGGCAGCGCTGAACGCGGCACTCATGTGAACAATAAGATACACTGGAGCTAGACGCGGTGTGTGAGGCCCACAGATATAAGACCGTGTGGCTACTAGCTCTGCGCACAGTGCAGCAGTGGGCACAAGGCAGCGCTGAACGCGGCACTCATGTGAACAATAAGATACACTGGAGCTAGACGCGGTGTGTGAGGCCCACAGATATAAGACCGTGTGGCTACTAGCTCTGCGCACAGTGCAGCAGTGGGCACAAGGCAGCGCTGAACGCGGCACTCATGTGAACAATAAGATACACTGGAGCTAGACGCGGTGTGTGAGGGCCACAGATATAAGACCGTGTGGCTACTAGCTCTGCGCACAGTGCAGCAGTTGGCACAAGGCAGCGCTGAACGCGGCACTCATGTGAACAATAAGATACACTGGAGCTAGACGCGGTGTGTGAGGCCCACAGATATAAGACCGTGTGGCTACTAGCTCTGCGCACAGTGCAGCAGTTGGCACAAGGCAGCGCTGAACGCGGCACTCATGTGAACAATAAGATACACTGGAGCTAGACGCGGTGTGTGAGGGCCACAGATATAAGACCGTGTGGCTACTAGCTCTGCGCACAGTGCAGCAGTTGGCACAAGGCAGCGCTGAACGCGGCACTCATGTGAACAATAAGATACACTGGAGCTAGACGCGGTGTGTGAGGCCCACAGATATAAGACCGTGTGGCTACTAGCTCTGCGCACAGTGCAGCAGTTGGCACAAGGCAGCGCTGAACGCGGCACTCATGTGAACAATAAGATACACTGGAGCTAGACGCGGTGTGTGAGGCCCACAGATATAAGACCGTGTGGCTACTAGCTCTGCGCACAGTGCAGCAGTGGGCACAAGGCAGCGCTGAACGCGGCACTCATGTGAACAATAAGATACACTGGAGCTAGACGCGGTGTGTGAGGGCCACAGATATAAGACCGTGTGGCTACTAGCTCTGCGCACAGTGCAGCAGTTGGCACAAGGCAGCGCTGAACGCGGCACTCATGTGAACAATAAGATACACTGGAGCTAGACGCGGTGTGTGAGGCCCACAGATATAAGACCGTGTGGCTACTAGCTCTGCGCACAGTGCAGCAGTTGGCACAAGGCAGCGCTGAACGCGGCACTCATGTGAACAATAAGATACACTGGAGCTAGACGCGGTGTGTGAGGCCCACAGATATAAGACCGTGTGGCTACTAGCTCTGCGCACAGTGCAGCAGTTGGCACAAGGCAGCGCTGAACGCGGCACTCATGTGAACAATAAGATACACTGGAGCTAGACGCGGTGTGTGAGGGCCACAGATATAAGACCGTGTGGCTACTAGCTCTGCGCACAGTGCAGCAGTTGGCACAAGGCAGCGCTGAACGCGGCACTCATGTGAACAATAAGATACACTGGAGCTAGACGCGGTGTGTGAGGCCCACAGATATAAGACCGTGTGGCTACTAGCTCTGCGCACAGTGCAGCAGTTGGCACAAGGCAGCGCTGAACGCGGCACTCATGTGAACAATAAGATACACTGGAGCTAGACGCGGTGTGTGAGGGCCACAGATATAAGACCGTGTGGCTACTAGCTCTGCGCACAGTGCAGCAGTTGGCACAAGGCAGCGCTGAACGCGGCACTCATGTGAACAATAAGATACACTGGAGCTAGACGCGGTGTGTGAGGGCCACAGATATAAGACCGTGTGGCTACTAGCTCTGCGCACAGTGCAGCAGTGGGCACAAGGCAGCGCTGAACGCGGCACTCATGTGAACAATAAGATACACTGGAGCTAGACGCGGTGTGTGAGGCCCACAGATATAAGACCGTGTGGCTACTAGCTCTGCGCACAGTGCAGCAGTTGGCACAAGGCAGCGCTGAACGCGGCACTCATGTGAACAATAAGATACACTGGAGCTAGACGCGGTGTGTGAGGGCCACAGATATAAGACCGTGTGGCTACTAGCTCTGCGCACAGTGCAGCAGTGGGCACAAGGCAGCGCTGAACGCGGCACTCATGTGAACAATAAGATACACTGGAGCTAGACGCGGTGTGTGAGGCCCACAGATATAAGACCGTGTGGCTACTAGCTCTGCGCACAGTGCAGCAGTTGGCACAAGGCAGCGCTGAACGCGGCACTCATGTGAACACAGGCGCCTTCTGTAATAATTCATAATATACAAATATTATGCATCGATAAAAACATAAAATTGGTTCGAAACGCTCCAGCATGCAATACAACAGAGGAGGGGGGGGGGGGGGGGGGGGGGGGGCAACTTGTGTTTACATAATCATCGCATGTTACACTCAGATTTATAATAAAGATAAATGTATTTCGTGGTTTTGAAATAATTGCATGATTATTTTAAAGAATATATTATTATAATAAGTTGGTCGCGTCATTATAATTATTAGCTGGTTGTTAACTAGTGCACCCCTCCCCCTGCCCCTCCCCTCCCCTCCTCTCCCCTCCCCCGCCTCCCTACCTACTCTCCGCGTAAGTTACTACACTTTTATTTTAAGATTATAATTGTGTTAATCAACATACATATAATACATCAATGTGCAGTCGTGTATGTTCAACTTATGAGTGGTATAGCTAGCACATGACCGTGTGTCTGCCACAACTGTTGTCAAAAAGTTATTAGATCTCATGTAGAGCCAAGCTTCTAACGCTACACGCCCTAACTCTACAAGCCCTAACTTCACAAACTCTACACCTTAGTCAAAAAAAAATATATATGTATATGAGACTTGGCCGTTTCGTTACTACAAGAACTATTGTATCAGAAAAAAAACCGGCCAAGTGCGTGTCGGACCACGCACAATGAAGGGTTCCGTAGTTGTTATGAATTTATCCCAAGAACAAACTTAACATTGTAGTTGAAAAACATGTTCTCCCATACATTATATCCGATAATGATTGCTTCACTTGTCTGTACGTGTCAGGTTTCAAGTCTTGCTTTATGTAAAAAAGGTCCGCGCTTTTGTTTTTTTTTTGAGTCCTCCTCTCATTTAGCGTGTATTTCCTTCTATGACAATAGTGTGAGGTGTAGTGACGACTGACGACTGACGACGCACGCGACTAATCATTCCTCTTTAGCTTTCCTAAACTTGACACCTGGTTAAAATCACAAAATTATGTTGAATCAGAGAAACTCGTGGAAGTAGGTACACATCACTCCCTTCCCACCTCCTCCCTCCCACTTGTCACAAACATCCCTCGCAACTCATTAACACTCACCCTACACTCACCACATTAACTCAACGTCTAAATACATCGTAAATAATTTTGCCCTGTACTGTTTATTTTTATATTTTTGTTTTTATTATCAATAAACTGAATGTAAGTTAACTAATTTAATTTAATTATCTGTTAAGCACTTTTTTGCTTGGAACATTCATTCTATTTTGTATCTGGAGAAGTGCGTCGTTAGCTGCGCTGCAGTTCATACTTTTGCAGCTATCATCGTTTTACTTGTTGTACTTAGTCTTGTTATTGTTCCGTTTTTTTTTTTATTATTATTGTTTATTACATACCGTAAGGCAGCAATACGGATGGCTGATCTTACCTGTAGATATGTACACAACACTACAAGATCTACGGCGGGTGACGGGAATGTCGCGGATCCCACTAAACTAAACCCTGACGCGGATCACACCTTGATACGAGATGGGACAGTGCTATAATAATATCTACGAGTCGAACTTATCTATTCTGGGAAGAATTTTCGAAACGTCTGTACGACAGCACAGAAGTAATGAACCTGTTTCGAACAGAGATGGGACGGAGTGCAACAACAGTTTCGATATTAAAGTACATTACTTAGAGATGGGACGGAGTGCAACAACAGTTTCGATATTAAAGTACATTACTTAGAGATGGGACGGAGTGCAACAACAGTTTACATATTAAAGTACATTACTCAGAGATGGGACGGAGTGCAACAACAGTTTCGATATTAAAGTACATTACTCAGAGATGGGACGGAGTGCAACAACAGTTTCGATATTAAAGTACATTACTCAGAGATGGGACGGAGTGCAACAACAGTTTACATATTAAAGTACATTACTCAGAGATGGGACGGAGTGCAACAACAGTTTCGATATTAAAGTACATTACTCAGAGATGGGACGGAGTGCAACAACAGTTTCGATATTAAAGTACATTACTCAGAGATGGGACGGAGTGCAACAACAGTTTACATATTAAAGTACATTACTCAGAGATGGGACGGAGTGCAACAACAGTTTACATATTAAAGTACATTACTCAGAGATGGGACGGAGTGCAACAACAGTTTCGATATTAAAGTACATTACTCAGAGATGGGACGGAGTGCAACAACAGTTTCGATATTAAAGTACATTACTCAGAGATGGGACGGAGTGCAACAACAGTTTCGATATTAAAGTACATTACTCAGAGATGGGACGGAGTGCAACAACAGTTTACATATTAAAGTACATTACTCAGAGATGGGACGGAGTGCAACAACAGTTTCGATATTAAAGTACATTACTGAGAGATGGGACGGAGTGCAACAACAGTTTCGATATTAAAGTACATTACTTAGAGATGGGACGGAGTGCAACAACAGTTTACATATTAAAGTACATTACTCAGATATGGGACGGAGTGCAACAACAGTTTCGATATTAAAGTACATTACTCAGAGATGGGACGGAGTGCAACAACAGTTTCGATATTAAAGTACTTTACTCAGAGATGGGACGGAGTGCAACAACAGTTTACATATTAAAGTACATTACTCAGAGATGGGACGGAGTGCAACAACAGTTTCGATATTAAAGTACATTACTCAGAGATGGGACGGAGTGCAACAACAGTTTACATATTAAAGTACATTACTCAGAGATGGGACGGAGTGCAACAACAGTTTCGATATTAAAGTACATTACTCAGAGATGGGACGGAGTGCAACAACAGTTTCGATATTAAAGTACATTACTCAGAGATGGGACGGAGTGCAACAACAGTTTCGATATTAAAGTACATTACTCAGAGATGGGACGGAGTGCAACAACAGTTTCGATATTAAAGTACATTACTCAGAGACGAGACGGAGTGCAACAACAGTTTACATATTAAAGTACATTACTCAGAGATGGGACGGAGTGCAACAACAGTTTACATATTAAAGTACAGTAACAGTCTGTTACAGTCAAGCGATGGGTAATAAGTGTTCATTGAACATTCATTTGTGGACACCACCTCACTTTACGGCTTATATTGACATGACACCACCTCACTTTACGGCTTATATTGACATGACACCACCTCACTTTACGACTTATATTGACATGACACCACCTCACTTTACGACTTATATTGACATGACACCACCTCACTTTACGGCTTATATTGACATGACACCACCTCACTTTACGACTTATATTGACATGACACCACCTCACTTTACGACTTATATTGACATGACACCACCTCACTTTACGGCTTATATTTTCTTGATTTAATATTTTAAGATACTTAGGAAAGTAATTATGAAAGTTGTGGTCAAGTGCCATTACCTAATTACAGGGTAAGGGCGCGTTCCCACTATGTCGCGACGATAGATTATCATGTCATCCTATATGTGAACACCTCCATTTAAATACACAAGCCACGACGCTTTAAACGACACGATAATATGTCGTCACGACTTAATGGGAACACGCTCTAAGACGGTAAGTCATAAATAGTCATAATGCTCTTAAGACGTAAGTAAGTAACTACTACAGCTGATCTATTCTGTAAAAATCTCGTGAAAAGTTAGGTGAAGTGAGCTGTCAATAGTGTCCATCCCTAGCACCAGACGGAAATGCCGCTCGGTTCGCACTCACTTCACCTAAGTTTTCACGATAACAGTTTTACAGAATAGCGCTGCTGTTGACTATTACCAGTTTACAAATGTTATCACCAGAGTAGCTAGTTCCACGCATGTGGCAAAAATGAGCCCAGTTTAATGAATATAGGTATTTACAGACTTCATAACTAGGTCATAGTGCAACAGGCGCGTCGTCAATGTATCGCCAATAATAGATTTTTTTAAATATTTTTAAAAACTACTAATACTTCAAGATTGGTGCTGTGACATGTTACTAAACTTACTGAATGACCGGTAATTATTCATTTACGGCCAAGTATAGATTTTGAGGATGAGAAATGTCAAGTATGGACTTTGAGGATGAGAAATGTCAAGTATGGACTTTGAAGATGAGAAATGACTGCACACTGCACAGTGCACACACTGCACAGTTGCACACCTTTTATTTATTTATTCATAAAAAGGTAGGCACAGATACAGAATACATACCAAGTACTTTTATATGATAACATTTTTAAATCTGCGCTCCAATGACTATTGTACACAGCATTCAGGATTTATACAGCTTCAAAGATGTAAGTGAAGGTTACAAAAAATAACAAATAAGAAGTTACAAATAATATAGTTAACACAAGTTATTACAATATGTTAAGGTGTATTCAATTTGCGCAAGGATCTATGAATCTGCCGACTATCCACAGATATATCTACGAGTACACGAGACCAACTATCATTATACTGTCTAGGTACACATTCCAACTTTGGACCATGTTCCCTTAGATTTAGGCACTAATGGCAAAAAAGAGCTTGAAACAAAATGAACATAACATTATAATAAAACGAATATTAGAGCCCACGTTATTGAATATTAGAGTCCACATTATTGAATATTAGAGCCCACATTATTGAGTCCAATGCATCGAAAAATAAAACGGAGTGGTAATCAGTAATCGAGGGGCTTGAACCAGAAGCGAGAACGAAAAGAAAGAATCCAATCAAACGCGATCGTTATGTCGGAAGCACTGTGCGCGTGATGGCGGGCAATTTAGGCGACAGGTGCGCGTGTTGCGTGCGCCGTGCCAAAGTTCACCACGCTCCCATGCGCGCGCGCAGCTCGCTCCGCTTCGCTCGCTCAGCTCCGCGCGGGCGACGCGGCCGACACGTATTATTACACTCGTAAACAACGCGTGACTCCATCACCCGCTAATTCACTTAGTAGATGACATTATTACAGCCGCATTACACCTCGCAGCGGCTGCGCGCGCATCGATTACATTCCGGTGATTTGATGCCGTTTCGATCGTAATTTTAATATAATTCGTGGGGAGAGCGATAAAAACGCCATTAGTGTATTGTCTAGCGATCGGGGGAAGATGAAGATATTAGTGATGATTGTCGCTGATGATTTACTGTGTGTTCAGTTTCTGTGGCGGGCGCGAGATACCTTGCGCGCGAGCGACTGACGTTGTCGGTGTGGGAGCAGGCGCTCGGAGACACCAGGCGCGCCGTGCTCACTCATCATTATCGAACAAATCAGTTGCTGCAGGTGGACGACACTCGACTGAGTACAACGTGATTGTTTTCCGAGCGAGAGAGGAGCGGAGCAGAGCGGAGCAGAGCGGTGCGGACGCGAGGTGACAAAAGGCTCGCATAAAGAGAGTTAATATTGTTTGCGGAGGGAGTGCAGGCTCCCGCGGGACAACCCTTGCCTGACCCCGCTAAATCACAATACGCCACCTGACCCCACATAAGTTTCGATAAGGGATTATTGTCGTATTACTTGCTCGCAGTTATTTATACGAGATGTGCACCTCAACACCGCCTGTTGTATTGTCTCCCGACACTGTACTAACTGCTAGTTTGTCTCCCGACACTGTACTAACTGCTAGTTCGTCTCCCGACACTGTACTAACTGCTAGTTTGTCTCCCGACACTGTACTAACTGCTAGTTTGTCTCCCGACACTGTACTAACTGCTAGTTTGTCTCCCGACACTGTACTAACTGCTAGTTTGTCTCCCGACACTGTACTAACTGCTAGTTTATCTCCCGACACTGTACTAACTGCTAGTTTGTCTCCCGACACTGTACTAACTGCTAGTTTGTCTCCCGACACTGTACTAACTGCTAGTTTGTCTCCCGACACTGTACTAACTGCTAGTTTGTCTCCCGACACTGTACTAACTGCTAGTTTGTCTCCCGACACTGTACTAACTGCTAGTTTGTCTCCCGACACTGTACTAACTGCTAGTTTGTCTCCCGACACTGTACTAACTGCTAGTTCGTCTCCCGACACTGTACTAACTGCTAGTTCGTCTCCCGACACTGTACTAACTGCTAGTTTGTCTCCCGACACTGTACTAACTGCTAGTTTGTCTCCCGACACTGTACTAACTGCTAGTTTGTCTCCCGACACTGTACTAACTGCTAGTTTGTCTCCCGACACTGTACTAACTGCTAGTTTGTCTCCCGACACTGTACTAACTGCTAGTTTGTCTCCCGACACTGTACTAACTGCTAGTTTGTCTCCCGACACTGTACTAACTGCTAGTTTGTCTCCCGACACTGTACTAACTGCTAGTTTGTCTCCCGACACTGTACTAACTGCTAGTTTGTCTCCCGACACTGTACTAACTGCTCTCTCGGAACATCTTTAGAGCAGTTTAAAATTACTGGTATCCTACTCCGAAGCAATGTCAATGAATATAGTAAACTAAGGGCGCATAAGTTGTTGCAAGTAGGTAATTGTTTTATAAGAAGTAATTAAAATGTCAAGCAAGAAGAATGCTTAGCTTCTAATCACAATATAAATTATTTAAATAACCTAATTAGATACGCAATCATTATGATTAGGTTTATTTTCTAATAAATAATTATGGTTATAAGTTTCAACTCTCGCTATCAACATCATAAACATTACAGACTTATTATTATTTGTAATTTACTTTGCGTGGTAACTTCTACTTATTTAAAATTAAAATGACGCGTTACTACTTACAAATGACTTACTCAGAGGTACAGGTACACATAAGTAGGTACCTACTTACAATTTTAAAACCAAAACGTAGAAACTATCATTAAGAAATGAAATACTAAACTCCTTAGTTTACCATTCATCTGTGGGTACGTAAAAATCCTAAAATTATTACCTATTAACAAGATTTTAAGTTTTAGCGACAAAATGTATTATACTTAAACAAAACTTTTTTATTAAAAACTACACAAGCAAAGTGTATACAATTTATATCGAATCAAATCAATCAAATCATTTATTTCTTTGCAAATATGGGTGTAGTACATAGTACATAGGTGTTTTTAAAGTAGTCCATATTTTACCGTCTTAAAAAAATAAAAAAATGTCAGCGAGCTCAACAGCAATGAAAAATAAAATAAAATTAGAAAATGAGAGGATCACAGTACTTTTGTCAATCAGTTAAATTGTACTCGTAGGTATGTCAATCAATTAGTGAAACGTCATTAAGATAATCGTCAATCATGTAATAAGTTTTACAAAATTAAAAGTTCTTTTAGCGCCCTTTTAAATTTTAATATCGTTATATTTTTTTATAATATTAGGTACTCTGTTATATAGGTATGAGTGGGGCTAAACCAAAAAACTTTTTTCATTAGTGCGGTTTTACATGTTACTTGACATAATTGATTAATGTATTGAGTCCGTATTGGATTTTTCCTGACCTCTGATAGTTTTTTAAATAGATGAGGGTTACATTTCACAAACAAAGCCGTTTCCATTATAATTATATAAACAAGGAAAGTTACAAATTTTAAAGGTTTAAAATAGGGAACACAATTATCTGTTGTCTTAATACCGCACATTGAGCTGATGCATCGCTTCTGCAGTCTAAATAGCAACACCGTCAGTGGCCCCCAGAATATAATGCCATACCGCAACACAGAGGCAACCAGTCCATGGTACGAGTACGCTGTCACAAGAGCCTGACTGTTAACTTTCTTTGAGAGTAGAAAAATGGCATTATGCGGATTTACTAATTAATTATAATGCGGAATTATAATGCCTAAGAACTTAGCCTTATTAGCTTCTTCAATATCACAGCCCTCGTATGAAATTCTAAAATTTGTGTTTCCAGGCGTTGATAAAAGTGCATGACTTTTGTTTTGCTGAGGTTTATAACCAAAATATTATTATCTAACGGATATATAATGTCACTTAAGCAAGTATTAATGTCATTTTTATAATTATTTGAATTAGTATATTTTATTATAGCTGTACCTACTGTCATCTGCAAAACGAACCATTTAGTTATATGGAAGTTGACCTGTTGTAAGAAGACCCTTTCAAACTAAAAAATAATTGTCCATATCCGTCCAGCCGTCTTCGAGTAATCGAGAAACATACATTAAAAAAAATTATTTCGACGAACTAAGAATCTCGTCTTTTTTTTTTGAAGTTGGTTTAAAATGTAAGTGACAGATACCTACCAATTTAAATTGAAAATTTATTAAACTGGAACATCTAGTAGGTACACAACTTTTGGTACAGATAAAACAGATATGTTCACGTCACCATTCTCCTGCCCTTTTCCTCCCAATTTATTTGGGGTCGGCGCAACATGTCATTTTCTTCCATACTTCTCTATTAGTCGTCATCTCAGTAGTCACTCCCTTTCTGGCCATATCATCTTTCACACAGTCCATCCATCGTTTCTTTGGTCTTCCCTTACTCGTATAGCCCTCCACGTTCATACTCAACACTTTCCTGACGACATTTTCCTCATTCCTCGCATCACATGCCTATATCATGACAACCGATTTCCACACAACTTTTCAGTCACCGGTGTCACTTTCAGACTTCCTCTTACATACTCATTTCTTAGAAATTATAGAAGTTCAAAAAAATATGTAGGTATGTCCAGTAGAACGATACAAAACTAAATTGGCTGAAAGACACTTTCTAGTATTAGGTAGTCGAACTTATAATGCAGTTAACAAGAAATGCAATATTTATGGCTTGAATAAATTCGAGTGTAAAAAGAAAGTGAGTCAATTTCTCACAACTCTTACCTACGAGGAGATTGAAAAGTTACTTGGAAAGATTTTTTAACAGTTCCTGCTTATTCAGATAACTCTTACATACACCACACACACACACACACACACATCACGAAACATACGCATGATATCACCAAATTCACACTGAGAGAGGCTATACATTCTTATTTTTATTTACTTAACAGTTTAATAATTTGTTTTGTTTCTTTATTTGTTAGCTTTGTTTTCTTTTTGTACTCAACGATAGTTACTTTCTCAATGTAACGCCGTACTACACACGTATACATTGGAAAATGTACCGCGTAATAGAGAGAGCCTGGCACCCATAACACAAGTGTAATCTTAGCTTGGGTGCCAGTGGAGATAGTCAGCGATTTATGCAATGTAAAAACAATATTGGGGTAGTATTACATATCGCCTATAAGTAAATTGTGAAATTGGAAAATAAAGTTATTATTATTATTTCTTATTCTATCCATTCGCGTAACACCACACATCCCTCTTAGCATTCTCATCTCAGCTGCATGCAATTGCCTTTCATTCATTCTTTTTATGGCCCAACATTCTGATCCATTTTGTCAAAATTCAAAATGTTTGCGCTCCAGCAGAACCTTGAAATACCTAGCACTTTTATAGCGCAAATGCTGCAAGCGATCAACTGAATGCATTTAGTTTTGTATTTATATTGAAATAATTAAATAATATATTTAATTATGTAAGTAGGTATGTAAGTGTGCGGGGAACGCGAAGATCCCGGTCTGTGTACTTATAAAACATAAAGCTTACCATAGACATCGTTGTGATTTTCCTGTGCGTACGGAATTAACGTTTGCGATTTTATGAACATCACTAATCACAATATATTTTATTTAGATAAGCATTAATTTAGTAGTGCGGTGTTCCTTACTGGTGAGTGAACGAACTTAATGGAACTTTAGTATCGATACAACAACGGTCGAATAATAAACACTAACGAATGCCTATCCAACCATTAAACGACAAGTATCGCACACAACAGTTGCGTACGCGCATTACAAATGCGCCTATCCCGCGTTAGGCGCAAAGTGAACGAGTTACAATGACTTGACTGAGGTCTGGCATCGGTTCCAATTTGTATAGGAAGCGAGTACGACTCCCGAGCCACAACAACGTGCCCCGACGTGACCCCGAGACCCGCGCACGTGGGTCGGCACCGCGGCTCAAGGGCTCAACAATTAGATGACTGACTTTATGAATGGGAGCCGAGACACAATGGCTGACGGAGCGTTGGGGAGCACTGTTTGTTTACCCTCCGGTGGTCGCGGGCACACTACACACTGGGGCACTGGCGGTCGCGGCTGGTCTACTGACCGTGTCGCTGCTGGTCGCTGGCGGGCCGCGGGAGCGGCGGCGGCCAGGCGGGCAGCTCGCGCAGGCGCATGGAGCAGTCGAGCGGCTGGTCGCGCAGGGCCAGCGCGGGCATGGCGCGGCCGCGGCCGCCGGTCCTGGGTCGCGCCGTCTCTTCGAAGCGAGCGTCCGCCCACCGAGCGCGTCCGTGAGACACTGCCGTGCGAGCGCCGCTTTTTTCCGACGATTTTTTCCGCGGGGGCGGGGCGAGGCGGCCGGCCAATGGCGGGCCGGCCCCACGCCTCCCCGCGCCCCGCCGCCCCCGCGCCGAGACTTATTTACGTGCCGTATATTAAAAGGGTTTTCCGCGTGCTGTTATGGATTTTCCTCGTCGCCGTATGTAAAGCGGGCGCGGACGCCGCGGCCGGACGCCGGGTCGGCCGCCGGCCGCGGCGTCCGGCCGCGGCCGGCTCCGGCGGCCGCGCTCTGGAATGTCGCTCGGCTCACAATGTTCATCCTCAACAAAAACTTGCTTCAGCCGTCCATTCATTTCGTCGGCGGCTTCAGTTTTTGTCATGTTTAAATTTGGGTTTCTCAAGGTTCACTGATTTAAATTAGAAGGCACGAGTGGCGTGCCACCCAGCGCGAGCAGCGCGTCGTGCTCGGTCGGCGCAGCCTGAGCGGCGTCGCGCAGTCGCTCGCGTGCACTTGACTAGGTGGAGTACGTCGGCGTAGGTAGGTAATGAGTGGCTGTAGTGACGTCACGGCGGCGGGGTCAGTGACCGCGGCTCAGACGAAGCCTGAACTTGAACCTCTCGCTCGCTAATTAACATGTCTCACCAAGCCACGCTAGAGCGGCCGAGTGTGTGGGGCCTGCATGCCGCGCTAGAGCGGCCGAGTGTGTGGGGCCTGCATGCCGCGCTAGAGCGGCCGAGTGTGTGGGGCCTGCATGCCGCGCTAGAGCGGCCGAGTGTGTGGGGCCTGCATGCCGCGCTAGAGCGGCCGAGTGTGTGGGGCCTGCATGCCGCGCTAGAGCGGCCGAGTGTGTGGGGCCTGCATGCCGCGCTAGAGCGGCCGAGTGTGTGGGGCCTGCATGCCGCGCTAGAGCGGCCGAGTGTGTGGGGCCTGCATGCCGCGCTAGAGCGGCCGAGTGTGTGGGGCCTGCATGCCGCGCTAGAGCGGCCGAGTGTGTGGGGCCTGCATGCTGCGCTAGAGCGGCCGAGTGTGTGGGGCCTGTATGCCGCGCTAGAGCGGCCGAGTGTGTGGGGCCTGCATGCCACGCTAGAGCGGCCGAGTGTGTGGGGCCTGCATGCCGCGCTAGAGCGGCCGAGTGTGTGGGGCCTGCATGCCGCGCTAGAGCGGCCGAGTGTGTGGGGCCTGCATGCCGCGCTAGAGCGGCCGAGTGTGTGGGGCCTGCATGCCGCGCTAGAGCGGCCGAGTGTGTGGGGCCTGCATGCTGCGCTAGAGCGGCCGAGTGTGTGGGGCCTGTATGCCGCGCTAGAGCGGCCGAGTGTGTGGGGCCTGCATGCCACGCTAGAGCGGCCGAGTGTGTGGGGCCTGCATGCCACGCTAGAGCGGCCGAGTGTGTGGGGCCTGCATGCCACGCTAGAGCGGCCGAGTGTGACACGAACCTGCTACCTAGACTACCGACACCGACCCTCACGAACGTCAGTTTCCTCTCAATACATTCCCTAGCACGCAGTACATTCACAATGCCGGCCACGTTCTCACGTTCCGGCCAGGTGGTGTCCGCAGTAAACGAGGCTAAGGAGTATGTAAGGATCGCAGCAGGAGGCGTCCTGCAGTAAACGAGGCTAAGGAGTATGTAAGGATCGCAGCAGGAGGCGTCCTGCAGTAAACGAGGCTAAGGAGTAGGTATGTAAGGATCGCAGCAGGAGGCGTCCTGTAGTAAACGAGGCTAAGGAGTATGTAAGGATCGCAGCAGGAGGCGTCCTGCAGTAAACGAGGCTATGGAGTATGTAAGGATCGCAGCAGGAGGCGTCCTGCTGTATCTGCCTACCCCCGTGGGGAGAAGGCGTAAGTTTATATGCAAAAGTTATTGATCATACATGTAGGGCCATAAGTCGTAACATCAAAGAATTAAGTCTTCCATTTATTAACAAAAGGAATGTGATCATTTTGTTTTAACTTTCATACAAAGAACTCAGGGTATTTAAGAGATAAGGCGGTTCATTCAGAGCAATGACGAATTCTTTACATTATTAGTTTCAATGTTAATTACTCTGTTTACCATAACTTAACTACGTCCACTTGAGTATTCATGCAGGGGATACACAATTCATTGGTTCTAAATAATAGGTCTTTACCTATGAAATTGGCGATTTTTGATACCGGCTAGTTTGAACATCAATATCTTTCATTCTATTTAGAATTCCAAATTCAAATTTATTTTATAATATAGCATGACATTTGAAAAGAATCATTGTTCATTTGTTTTCCCGCCGTTCGATTTTTCTTTGATATCGATGTTTCTGTAACCATGGAAAGATCGAAACTGTGCACTATTTTCGAATACGAGTACCGTCGTGGCACCAACACAGCACAGACAGCACGCAATATTAACGGCGTGTATGGACAAGGTACCGCAAGAGAACGCACGGTACGTTTTTGGTTTGATCGCTTCCGTTCTGGAAATTTTGATCTCAACAATGAGTCCAGGGGAAAAAATTCAAATCCAACGAGGCTGTGAAAATGCCTTTAAAGAATTTATCGATCCCCGTTCCCAGGATATCTATAGCAGAGGCATCAACGAACTTTCATTAAAATGACAAAAGTGCATCGACAATATTTCTTTGAAAAAATTTGTTTGTTTTTTTATTATTTTTTAATTTTTTATTTGAGATGGGTTTGCTCTTGACTCTAGTCTAGGTCAGAGGTGACAGAGACAAAGTCGACAATGGAGTGAGCTTACCCAGAAGAAGCCTGTTCACTCTAACTTTGAAGAGATTAGATTATTTTATTTTAAAATCAAAATCAAAAGTCATTTATTCAATCTACGCTGAGAATCAGCACTTTTCGAAAGTCAAAATTACATACGACAGTCCCCCAAAACGCCCGCCCTTCACCACTTCCAAGTGCTTTAGCTGGGGAAAACAAGTGGCGCAACAAACTCCCCAGCAGCACAGCTGTCTGTTCAGTTAAGTAAAAAAAAAATCCTTACAACGCTGCGCAAATTACATGTAAATTACATTACGCATCACAAACATTAAATTAAATTTTATTTATTTATTTAAGGTAAAACAAACAGTAGCACAATAAGAAATACTCATAATAATATATCTTAATTACCTATTACATTTTTTTTTTTAATTATGCTACCCACTACGTTCTCCACAGATTACAATTTAAAGTATTTGAAACTAGCTAGGAACACAGATACAATACCTATATAATAGTCATTGTCCTAGAACTCATATTCCGATTATTAAGTTTATACAAAAATAATAATAATAATAACCCCACCGCTGTATCTCTACGTTGACGTCGTGGTGAGGCTTGCGTGCTCCAAACTTTAGGTCTGAGTCGGTAGAGTTTACGGTGGAGTTACCTGAGTGAGCGTTCTCAAACCGTAAAGATAGGAAATCTTGTTAGCACAGCAAATTTTAACCTACGGTGTCCCGCAGGGTAGTGTCCTTGGACCTACCCTGTTTCTTATTTACATAAACGACTTATGTAATCTGGCTCTAACTAACACTAAAATTATAACCTACGCGGATGATACTGTCATGCTGATTCATGGTAAGGATTGGTTGGAAACCCGCTCAAATGCAGAGTCCGCTTTGCTTGTTGCAATGAAATGGCTGAATAAAAACTTGCTAACACTCAATTTAGAAAAAACCAAGTTCATTACATTTGCTCCGAGTAAAGCCTCTCAACCTCCTTCTCCATATACTCTGACGGCGTATAAATGCGGGTTATCCACTGATTGCACCGGTTGTACTCAGATTACTCGCACCCATAGTATTAAATACTTGGGTGTTATAATAGATAGTACGCTGACATGGAAGGAGCAAATTGAGGCTCTGGTCTCCAGGGTCAGAAAATTAATTTTTGTCTTTAAAAACCTGCGAACATCTGCTGATTTTGCCACACTACGAACAGTATACTTCGCTCTGGCACATTCCATCCTAAAATATTGTATTGCAGCTTGGGGTGGGGCTGGGAAGTGCTTAATGCTCCGTCTGGAAAGGGCGCAGAGGGCGGTGTTAAAAGTCATGACTCACAAACCTGTTCGATTTCCAACTACTGAACTGTACGCTCTTTGCGAGATACCAACAGTAAGACACGCATTTCTTCTTGCTGTAGTGCTGCGTAAACACTCAGACCTACCATTTCATCCTGTTGTCATTACCCAAAAACGCAGATCTGACAGAGTCTGCCAGGTTGGAATCTGCCAGAGTTCAGGTTGTTCGGCGGCAATATCACTTTCTTAGCTCAACTTTGTATAATCGAGTAAATAAACAGCTCAATATATATCCACTGACCTTGCGAGAATGTCGAAGGATCACGGATAAATGGCTTCATACACTTACTTATGAAGAATTAGAAACATATGTTAAAACTTAAACTCACTTTCCAATATTGCTCTTTATACGTATAAAATGCGCAAACACACATTCCCACACACACACACACACACACACACACACACACACACACATATACTTTACGCCTAAAACTGCACAATCCTTCCATACAAATACACAATCTCACATAAAATTTACACAGTGAAAATATTGTTCAGTTTTAATTTTAAGTTCTAATTGTTGATTTTTATTCTTTTCTTTTTTAGTTTTAGTTTTTAGTATTTTTTGTTTTGGATTTTGTCTAGACGTTTTGGAGGTGGGCGTTAATGACTGCGACACAGTATTAAACTAATGCAGTTGTTATCGAACACAGAGTTTTTGTAAACTGAGTTTTTCATTTCAATAAATTTATTATTATTATCTCCTTTATTTATTTTTAAACTTATTTTATTTGAAGTCTTTCGACTATCATCAGAATGGTTAGACATCTTTGGGTAGGCGTGGATTATTGGGTATGGAGACAGTGTTCCAATAAAATCACTATTGCAATAATCACTTCACTTATAATTCTTGATAATACAATCAATAATTCCACGAACTAATTACGGACAACTGAGATTAAAATGGATTAAAACGTAACGTCCACCGAGCACGTGGCTGCGTGCGCACTTCACTATGGTCTAACACTCAATGTCACTTTTACCGGATGGCCGCCTCTCCAGTGCTCGGTGTTCGTTATGGACATTGACATAAGGCGACAGCTGACGTATTGAGAAGCGGATGCGCCGACACGGCCAATCCTGATAGTCGCACGACCTCGTGCGCATAGTCTCGTGCATCTACATGCTGAGATGTCTACCTGTTCCAACAAAAAAAGCGAATATACACCTTAACATACGCTCGGTCCTTCCTGACCAGACTGAGATTCAATGCCATTACGAGGTAACTTGGATCGGGCGTGCTAGGCCCTTTCATCCGGTTACTTAACTATGGTCCGGGCGTGCTAGGCCCCTTCAACCGTATCTCGTAGTGTGGTCCGGGCGTACGAGGCCCCTTCAACCAACTACTAAAGCGTGGCCCGGGCGTACGAGGCCCCTTCAACCAGCTTTATTTTGCCGTCTACCATAGTGTGGTCCGGGCGTACGAGGCCCCTTCAACCAGCTTTACGTTACTGACAACCAAATCGTGGCCCGGGCGTACGAGGCCCCTTCGAAACCAGCTTTAAATTACAACACTAAAACAGACATGCCGATATCGTGCAAATCGACATCATTTACTTCGGTATACTTGAGCTTTGTCTGCAATTATGCGTTAGTCGTCTTCTGAAGCCGAAAGTGTGCCGGAACTGGCAGTGACAGTTCGTTCACTAGCATTGGACACTGTCTCAGTATCGGTGTCTGAGGACTCTATTAGGTCAATTCCGTTTTCATCAACCGCCGACACGTCATCCTCGTCATTGATTAAAGTTGTAGATATCTCTACCATGCCCCCAAAACCCCTAGGCACCGCACGCAAGTTTTCATGTGAGTACTTATAGACTCTGTTAGATCTATTAATACTCTTTAGTTCGTAGCGGTCGTTGTCCAAGACTCTAGTTATGACGAATGGTCCCTTAAACTTTTTAGCTAACTTTGTCTGATTACGCTCGCTACACTTGATGAAGACATAATCGCCCAGCTCAAATGGTTTTATCTTAGCCTTACCCCTATTAAAAAGTTGTTCTTGTGAGCTAGCCGCCTCAAGAATATTTGCTGATGCTTGACTTCTTATGACATCTAGATCAGCTCGTGAAGGGGTGCTAACATTAGAAGCTATTTGGGACATTCCTAAGGATTGTGCGCATATGCCAAACATAAGTTCTGTTGGTGTGAAACCTGTAACCCTAGATCTAGTGCTATTTAGAGCTAATTGTACTTCATCTAGCTCGTCTCTCCAAACCTTATTGGTGTCATTTTCGATAATAGTTAGAAGGCTTTTCAAAGTGCGCATTACTCTCTCTACCTGACCGTTGGCTCTGGCAGAGCCGGTTGCTATAAGATGTAGCTCTATGTTGTGATCGGTACAAAATTCTTTAAATTCTGCGCTAATATAGCATCTGCCCTGATCTGCTATTATTTTCTTAGGGGAACCAAAGAGACACACGGCTTTCTTCAAGGATTTCACGGCACAAGCTGAATCTAGTGATTGGGTATAATCTAGGAGGACATATTTCGTAAACGCGTCTATGATGACAGAGGCATATTCCTTCCTATCGCTCTTGCCGCTGAGTTTACCTGTGATGTCGATGTGCACGGTATGCCATGGTACTGAGACTTTGGGGATGGGATGTAACCTTACCTGCTGTGCCCCTGAGGTGCCTTTAGAAACCCTGCAGACTATGCATGAGTCGATAAACTTTTGTACATTCTTCGACATTTGTGGGAACCAGTACTGCTCATATAATTTGTTGAGAGTTTTATCGTGGCCTAGATGTTTGATCTCGGTGTGTATATGATTTATAAGCGTCCACACCAAGGAGCGAGGAACTATGGGGAGCCAGGTGCTTACCTTGTTCCTTTCTACTTTCCGATAAAGGATGCCCCCCCGAACATCGTAGGTGTGAGCGACTGTTCCCGGTAGTTCGCCTCTTTCGTGCTGACTTATGAGGTTCCGGATTTCCTGGTCCCGATTCTGCTCTACCTGAATCCAACTATTGTGTAATTCTACAAAATTTACGGATTTACGAAAGTCTACGGGGTTTGAATTAACGGAAGTCATGCCGAGTTCGTCCGTACCTGATGGAGAAGGCAGAGGGTTTCTAGATAAAAAGTCAGCATGTGCCATGTGACGTCCTTCTTTATAAATGATATCAAAATCATATGCTTGAAGAAACGCCCACCATCTGTGAACGCGAGGTGACAAGTCGGTTTTAGCTTTGGACGCTTTCAAAGAATTACAGTCGGTGTAGACTGTGAAATGTTGGCCGTAAAGATAGTGGCGGAAACTTTCAACTGCTCGTACTACCGCTAGGGTTTCTAACTCGTATGAGTGGTATCTCGACTCCACCTCGGTTGTACGGCGGCTGAAATATGCTACAACATGTGGTACATTCTGTTCTCTCTGAATCAATACGGCACCATAGCCTTCGGAGCTGGCATCAGTATGTAGTTCTACGGGTTTGTCGGGATTAAAGACCGTTAATACGGGTTCAGAAGACAGAATTTTAACAATTTTCTTGTGTGCTTCCGAATGCTCGTGTGTCCAAGTTATGCGGCCTTTGAGTTTGGTTAAAGGATATAAAGGACTAGCGATGTTGGCAAAATTGGGTATGAAACGTCGGAAGTAGGAGGCCAATCCAAGAAATTGCCTTACTTGGCGTGCTGTCTTAGGAAATGGGACTTCTAGAAGGGCTTGAATTTTTCCAGGATTAGGCCTTACCTCTCCTGCCCTTATGACGTATCCTAAATAATTA
Organism: Dicycla oo; assembly: GCA_948252095.1. Classification (NCBI taxonomy): domain Eukaryota; kingdom Metazoa; phylum Arthropoda; class Insecta; order Lepidoptera; family Noctuidae; genus Dicycla; species Dicycla oo. The sequence goes on from OX411713.1 coordinate 380,523, forward strand.
ACCTCGGTTTTCATGAACTTACACTTGGTTAACTTCAAAGAGAACCCCGCTTCTGTCAGAGCTCCGAGTACGGCGTCGAGACGCTGTAACCCTTCGTCAATAGTGGACGAATATGACAGGACGTCATCCATGTACGCTAATGCTATTGTGTCTTTCAGGGATTTAAGGGCTTTGTTGATACATCTCTGGTAGATAGATGCAGCATTTCGTAAACCAAACGGCATGGCGAGATATTCAAACTGCCCATCAGGGGTTACGAAAGCTGTACGCTCGACGGACTCGGAACTGACCTTAACTTGATGGTAGCCTGCCGCCATGTCTAGAGAGCTGAAGAAATGCGCTCCGTTTAAGCGGTCTACCTGTTCTTCTATCCTAGGGAGTGGGTAATGTTCTGGTCGGGTGTTGGCGTTTAGTTCTCTATAGTCAACGCACAACCGGTCTGTACCATCTTTTTTCTTCACCAACACAATGGGGCTCGCAAAAGGTGACGAACTCTCTCGGATGATATCTGCATCTAAAAGCGATTGTATCTTTTCTCTGACAATTACCTTCTCTGCTAGCGACATCTGATGGGGACGTCTCTGCACCGTTTTATGCGGATCGATAAGGTCAATTTTCATCTCACCGGTAGTGACTCTACGAACAGGCATGCCTTCTATAAAATACTTACTATACTTGCATAGGATGCTGAACAATTGTTCCTTTTTTTCGCCTTCCAAATCTGTGTCAATCGCACTAAAATCTAGATGACTAGAGGTTCGGCAGGCGTTGATGCGTTTGTGCGATGAAAATCGAATTGAATCACTGTTAATTTCAACATGAAACCCTTGATCTAAAATGTCTCTACCTATAATGACAGATTCTACCAAAGTGTTATCTGGAACCACGTGAAATAGTATACCAACAGGAATATCCTCAATATGAACGAGACTAGAAATTTGAGTTGAGCATTTTACATCCTGACCACCTATGCCTGTCAAATAAACCGTGTCCTTGCGTACGGAGCCCGGAAGCTGGGCAGCTAGGCTATTTTTGATCAATGAACATGCCGAACCACTGTCGAATAGAAACGGAATTGACTCACCAGTCGACGTTGACAGCGTACCTTTCGCGAGATTCCGTTCACAGATGTTGACATCCTTCTTCGCTGGATCTGCTTTATTGTTTGGACAAGCCGTACTGATATGTCCCGGTTTTTGACATGTGAAACACGTGATTGTCTTCTCTCGTTCCGGCACCTTTGTGACAGTGACACCGTCTCGACGTTTGCGGCATTCTTCGATCTTGTGTCCACGATGGCCGCAGTAGTGGCAGGATCCTCCGAATTTTAAATCAGCAGTCATACGTGGTTTCTTTGAATTGGAAGGTTGCTCTTCATTCTCATCGTGGCGTCTCTTTAGCGATATTCCACTAAGAGCGCGATACAATTGAGCTCTCGTTGTGATGGTGTATGAATTGAGCTCTCTTCGTATTAAAGAGCTCCTTTGGCTGAGGACTGATATGACGAAGCCAGTAATGACTTCTTCGTTCATTTCGACCTTCGGTATACGCTCAATGAGACTCCACAAACGCATAGCTGCTTCAGAAGCGGCCTCTTGGGGCGCAATTTCAAATCTCATTACGCTGTCAAAATAGTCTTGCATTAACATGGGTTTTCCAAATCGTGCGAGTAGCAATTCCTTAATACGTGGCCATTCTATTTCTGTACTTTTTAATTTAGTCAGACAAGATGCGGCGCGTCCCTTCAATGCGTTGATTAAGGCAAGTAACAACTCGGTTCCGGAAAGATTTCGGCTAGCGACTATGATGTCAGTAATTCTACACCAACCTTCGATATCCGCCTCAGCATCGTCTGGATCAAATTTCACCAACACAGTTGAATTATGTTGTTGCGGTGATGGGTGGATGCCGTGGGAAGTTGCAGCTAGCAGTCTTGTTAAAATCGATTCCATACCGGTGAGCAAATCGTGGGTACTTGCACCAAGATCTTTATGTCCTCGATTAGATGCTGTCTCCTGTTCGTTTGACCCTTCGCATCCCACTTCTGATGAAGTCTTTCGACTATCATCAGAATGGTTAGACATCTTTGGGTAGGCGTGGATTATTGGGTATGGAGACAGTGTTCCAATAAAATCACTATTGCAATAATCACTTCACTTATAATTCTTGATAATACAATCAATAATTCCACGAACTAATTACGGACAACTGAGATTAAAATGGATTAAAACGTAACGTCCACCGAGCACGTGGCTGCGTGCGCACTTCACTATGGTCTAACACTCAATGTCACTTTTACCGGATGGCCGCCTCTCCAGTGCTCGGTGTTCGTTATGGACATTGACATAAGGCGACAGCTGACGTATTGAGAAGCGGATGCGCCGACATATTACATTTTTAAATATTTTTATAAAAACATTAAAAAAAAAACATTTAAAAATATAAAAAATAGTGATCCGCCGGTAGCGGGTGCAGGGTCCAAGCTACCGGTGGTTAGGGCCCCAGAGACAGGAACCTCCTCACAATACGCGCCGTATCAAGGAGGACTGCCTTCTGAATCAGGCCCTTCACCCAGCCACCCAACGAGAGCCTCTTGAGATGTTGGTCGAGGCTCTTAGCGATAAGGCCATTGACCGTAACGACTATCGGCACAATGATTGCCGAGTCCACATTCCACATAGCGACAACCTCGTGGGCTAAGTCGAGATACTTCAATTGTTTCTCCTTCTCAGCCTTCACGAGGTTCTCGTCATGCGGGATAGTGACATCGATTATCATTGTGCGGCGCACTGATCGATCTATTACCACTATATCAGGCTTATTGGCTACAATAGTCCTGTCAGTGATAATAGATCGATCCCAGTATAACGTAACATGGTCATTCTCGAGAACTGGGTCGGGCACATACCTGTAATACGGCACCTCAGAGTCCACAAGGCCGTATTTCAGAGCAAGTTGCTGATGGATAATCCTGGCTACTTGATTATGCCTGTGCAAATACTCGCCGTTAGCTAAACGAGAACACCCAGAAGTAATATGTCTGATAGACTCACCGGGACAATGGCATGCCCGACATATGTCGATCGTCCCGTCTTTCATTATATACTTCCGGTAGTTATTCGTTAGCATAACTTCATCCATAATTGCACAGACTGAACCTTCGGTTTCCCCAAAGAGGTTACCGAAGCGTAGCCAGGCCACGGACGCTAAGAAATCTACGTCGGGCCCATGAAGGGCCCGGAAAAAGCGTCCGTGAAGCTCCTTGCTTTGCCATACTTCCTTGCGGTCATTGGTACTAAGCACCACAGGTTTGCGCCAGTTCTCTTTAGCCAAGGACAACGGGGTGAGTCCCTTGTCCACTGCAACCACATCTCGGTGCATACCCACGTCAGCCTTGAGAAAATATTCTCTGAGACTGCACACCTCGCGGTTGTGGAGGGTCTTAGCATTTAAAAAACCTCGACCCCCGCACTTCCGCGGAATGTACAGCCTCATGACAGACGAACGTGGGTGATGCATCCGGTTTGCGGTCAACAGTGACCGGACCCTCCTATCCAGGGCGTCTAGTTCCGTCTGGGTCCACTTTAGTATGCCAAAGGAGTACATTAGGACCGGCATGACCCAACCGTTAAAGGCGCGCACCTTGTTGCCGCCTGACAAAGAACTATTAAGTACCTTTTTCAGGCGACCGAAGAAGCGCTCCTGCAACGATTGTTTCACGTCAGGTCCGTTAATGCCTAACCCCTCTGACATACCCAGGTATTTGTAGGTATCAGTTGCGGAGAGTGATCTCAGGTTTATAGAATCTGAGAGTTGTAGTCCCTCAGATTCCACAATCCCGCCCCGCTTTACATGCATGACTGCACATTTATCTACACCAAATTCCATCCTGATGGAATCACTAAAAGTTTTAGTTACTTTTAGTGACTCCAGCAGTTGCAATTTGTTGGTGGCAAACAGTTTCAAATCATCCATATAAAGCAGGTGGGATATTACCTGACCCCCTCTCCGCAAAGGACAGCCCAGCCCTGTACCCTCCAGCAGAGTGCTGAGAGGGTTCAAGGCTAAACAAAACCACAGTGGACTCAGACTGTCGCCCTGGAATATTCCCCGCTTAATCCTAATAGGTTCGTTGCTCCCCTGAATTTGTCGGCATCCTGGATAGCGAAGAACCGTCCTCCACTGCCCCATACACGTCGTTAGGAAGGTGCTCAGAGTTGTATCAATTTTGTACAACTCTAACACCCTCAAGAGCCATGTATGCGGCACCGAATCAAAGGCCTTCTTATAGTCTATCCAACATGTCGACAAATCCTTTCGGGATCGACGGACCTGTTGGCTTATGGCCATGTCAATGAGGAGTAGCTCCTTGGTGCCGCGGGACCCATTCCTACATCCATTTTGAGAGACAGACATAATAGAATTCTTTTCTAAATGAGAATTAATTTTCTCTCTCAAAATGGATGTAAGAAGTTTATAGACCGTCGGCAAACAAGTGATCGGCCTATAATTTTTGGGTTCCGTGGCATCACCTGACTTATGGAGCAGGTGGGTAACTCCTGTTGTAAAGAGCTGTGGCAGCGACCCAGACTCTAAGGCCGACTGGAATTGCGATGCTAAGCACGCGTGTGAACTTTGCAGCCATTTAAGCCAAAAATTGTGCAGTCCGTCCGGTCCCGGAGATTTCCAGTTCGGTATCGGGCGGGCTGCACTGGCTACATCGGAGGAAGTAATTATTACTTCCTCCATCTCCGGTATGGCGTCACACACGCGCTCAACATCCCGCATCCATTCAGCCTCAGTATGGCAAACGGGCACCGACCAGATGTTACGCCAGAATATGCTAGTGGCATCATCATCCGGGCGGCATACGTCTGCCACATTTTGCTCAGGTCGCTCCCATGCTCTATACACCCACCTTTGATCACGCTGGAATATGCGATTCTGGGTATACCGCTCAACCCGTCGCTTACACCTACGGATACGGCTTGCCCATGCACAGACCTTCTGCTTCAGGAAGTCAATGCGCTCTGTGACACGGGACATATATTCTTGAGGACTGATTCCAGTCCCCGAGAACGCCCGCCTCACAAAGCGCATCACTCTAGGGCGAGTATTGCCCTCCCTGAAGCAGTATAGTTTGCCGATGAGCACCCTGGTCCCCTCGATACGCTGCTCGATCCTGCACTGCCAGGCTGGAACAGCGGGTTTTGGTCGTGTAGCTATGTCACAATTTGGAAATTTGACATTGGCTACACGACACGCCGCAATAGCCGCGCAATACAAGATCGAGTGCGTATCTACGAGATCTTCGCTGCTTTCAAAATAAAAACCAAGCAGCGAATCCAAGGCACACACCATCGCCCTATTCGTTCTGTGCATAGGCAAGCGAGGTAAATGTGGTCTAAGTTGGACGGGGGCAGTTCTAAACTCCCGAATCGCATCCTCCAGCGCGCTCCTCAATCGTTCGTTACACTGGCTACTTACCGTAACAATCTCATCGCCCCCCTCCTCATCATTAACATAAGACCGCGGTTGGGTTATGTCACTGACTAGAGGTTGCACCGCGGTCTGTGACGGGACAGGGACGATACGATTGCTCAGTACCTCTGAGCGCAGCCTATCAAGCGCGGCGTCGTCCAATCTGTGATTCCGTTGGATAACCCGCACCTGATCCGAAAGTCGTTGGGCCGAGACGTTGATGGCTGGTTGAAGCGCCTGGAACAGAGACAGCATCCTATCGCGGTACGCAGTGAGGTTAGTTCCCCCCTCTGTAGCCCCGTAATATGCGCGCATGACGTTCTCATTCATTTGTTGAGTCCATTTCATGCGCTGCACACAACCACCGGCAGCGGGGACCCGGCTCGGGGCTGGATGGCCCCTAAGTCCCAAGCTTCTCGGTGGCCGGCCTCTCCCCTGCCGACGTACAGGTGTTGGCGACGTCGGCGGGGAAAAATACTCGTCGCTCGAGCTCGACGCAACTACCGCGGCCGGTGTCGTCACAGCGCTCACGGTGGGGCTGGGTACCGGCGGCAGCGAGGCGGAGCCGAGCGAAGAGTCCGGAGGTGGTAGGCGTGCTCGTCTTGCAGCTACTCTCGTCAACATTTTTTTATTTTCATTTGGGTTTGTATTGTTTTATCGGAGGTGACATGACAAATGTCACCTCCGATTTGGCAATTTTTTATGTATTTTGTACATTTTGGTAATTGCTGTATTTAAATTATCTTGATTATTTTTTCTTGCAGTGGCGTGTGGGTTTTTCTCAGGAAATAAAATAAAAAAACTGCGACTAATATTAAACTGAAAATAATATAAAACTGAAAATATATGAAAATAAATTTTGACGTGTTGACGTTGGTGTTGCCAGCTTATTTATTATTATTATTATTATAGTTTGCCGGAACGGGTCTAGGATGAGGAGCCAGACCAAGAGAGATACAAAAACCCACAGGGCAGCATGTGGCGAGCTGATGGGCAGTAGCGACCCCATAGACCCTATCTCCCGGGAGAAATCTTGTCCTCATCTCTGGCTTGCCTTTATTGGTCGGCTGGAGTGAACACTGACGAGGAACAGAGCTCCCACCTCTTTCTTGCCTTTATTGGCCGGCTTGAGTGGAGATTCGCAAGAGCAAACGTGCTCGGAGGAAGGAAGTATTCCAGTAAGGTGCTGGTAAGGTGGTGATCTTGACCGTACTTCCGAGATTGTCCTGATAGCCGTGGAATACCTCTCCGCTCCTCAAGCACCTCAGGAAGTGTTGCCCCCTTGTCGCTACGTCACTATGTGCTAGCGGCCATCTCCGGGGCCCCATTATTGAGTGTGCAAGTCACCCCCTGCCATTTTATCCGTGTAAAATATATAACATTGGTCAGGCAGGGGACATAGTTCTTCCATAGTTCAAGTTACCCAATCCACTTTAGCCACCCAAACTAATATGTTTTTAATTTAATTTAATTTATTTATTTACTTCAGACACAATGGTCCATATTTATTTATGTTAGTAGGTGTACTTAAAAATTATGTTAGTAACTAAGTAAGTAGAGATTTAAAGTACATGCCATAATAATACTAAAATTAATAAGTAATTCATAATATTAAAATTAATTAAAATCGTATACTCATAACTTAAATTTACTTTTTGTAACGACATGTAACTGTACACAGTGCCACAATACTGGACAGTCGATTTTGCCAGCCACAACGCTGAGAATGCCATTGCCACTGCCGCGGACACGACTAAGCAATGATGCAGCTCTCTTTCTGAGGATGGCATGAAAGCCATCAATGCGAGCGTCGGCAAACATGCCTGACGCGCTGCAGTACCTCGGCAGCCGCATCAGCATCCTAAAGGCATTGTTATACTGTACGCGCAGGGCAGGGTTTTGTTTCCACGTACAACAATAGTCCTGTACCAACCGGGTGCTTGGGTGCACTTGCATAGTGCATACAGGGATAATCGGCGGTAGGTGCCTCCTCATCATTTAAAATTATCTAATGGCCTCTGCGAGTTGGCTTCGGCTCCTCGTACGCCTTCCAAAGGTCCGGGACCCCAGGGTCCCGAGAAATATCAAAATAATAATAATAAAGTAAATTTGTGTGCGTACATTATTAGCCATTACGATATTATAAATGTATTGCTTGCTAATCGTTTATGGTTGCTTGGATTTGCTTATTAAATGCATTTTTACTGCGAAAAAGAATGTCGATTGAATTAAACTCGTTGTTATATGTCTCAACCAAACGATGTAGTGGTGAACGCGAGCCAGCGTTGGATTTACAGAGACTAGTAGCAAATAGACGTCGAGTGCGTACCTCACGTACATGAACTGTTCGAGGAACCAGGTAACACAGACTCCTAAGTCTGGACAATCAAAATGATTGCGGCACACATTGAACAGAGTCATAACTTCCAGAAGTTACCGTCTTGATTGTAAGGTCAGAAGATCATACTTTTTAAGAAGTAAGTGGTATTACATTTTATTCCGATAACATTATTTGCTATAAGTCAGCTAGCACACGCCAATATACCAAAAAAAGAAGAAAAGAAAAGAAATAGAAAAATCGAAAGCTCAAGTAGAAACAAAAATACAAAACTAAAAACGTAAGCAGAACTTTATACCTATATTAAAAGCCTCCAGTAATAAAGGGCGTGCCCACTTACATATAGCCGTACATGTAGTCGTAACTAAGAGTTACGACTCACAAATGATAAACTAGGACCATCGAAGTAAAATAAACAACAAGTTAAATTACTAATAACAAAACAAAACCAAGGTCAGCAAGACGACCAGTCACCACAAGCAGCACCCGTTCACGAGCATAACGCAAAGATCAGTCATTACCCCCCTCGCCATATTTGAGGGAAGGAGGCAACCAGACCACTGACGCTACCGCAAGCAGTGACATCTAAGGGAGCATGACGAACTTGCTGCCGGTTGCTCAGGCAAGAATAATAATGATCAATTGTAGAGGTCACTAGCTAACCACATATTGCAATACCACTCATAAAAAAAACATTGTTATTAGTAGATTATGTCAATGATAAATAAAAATAAAATAAATTGACCTTTACAGTCAAAGAAAATAAATAATTATATGAACTCATATAACCTGTCAGTAGGTAAGCTTATATTATAAAAACCTATTATTTTGAAGAGACTCATTAAATTAAATAGATACGCATACTCGTAGACATAGTTAATACCATAAATTCTTATTTATTTTAACCGACATAAAAAAGAGGTTCTCAGTTCTTCGGATTCTTTTTTATGTTTGCTTCCCGATTACTCGAAAACGGCTTGACAGATTTGGAAAATTCTTTTTTGTTTGAAAGAGTATACTTTCTAGGTGGTCCTATTGTCATCAAGTCAGGATTTGATGATGAGATCTTGGAGAAATCGAGGGCACTCTTCAAATACTATAGGCGTTCCCATAGCGATTAGGGTATTTTTTATAGGAACTCGTGCATTTGCTCACGGATAGCACCATTTGGTAAAGTGGAACTGTTGAAGAAGACCGCAGATTGCCACCGGAACTATTACTCAATAATACCTAAGTATTACCCAAGGTTGTGATTCGAGTAGGTACTTTAATATGGTTGCTAAGTAATTCATGCTCGTCACAATGCATATGGTGAAGTGCAGCGGATGGTGACTTCACATTTCACCATCAGCTCCATTTATCTTTATGCTTGGTACTTACCAAGAAAACTCCTGAACAAGTACCTAACCTCCCTGCATCGGAAATCCAATATTTAGTAAAAGGTGATGATGGTGATGAGCAGTTGACATTAGGCTACTATAACATCCATTACAAGCCATCCCACTAAAAAGTGAACAATAAAAAACTCTTTTGAAAAAAGAAATCGACTTAAAAAAAACACTACAAAGGGAAAATAACTTCAATTTCGGAAGTCGGTAGCAAAACACTAAAATACAGATCCAAAAACACAAAAATTTAAGTTATTTTTCATTTTATAGTGTTCTTTTTACGTTTATAAATAAAGATGTAGTTTGAGTTACTTGACGTATTTAAAAACTCTGATCATCTGTCACTGTCTGCAGGTCAATCTGCCTAGATTTTTCCCAACTATGTTGGGGTCGGCTTCCAGTCTAACTGGATGCAGCTGAATACTAGTATTATAATTTGCTATAAGTAAGCTAGCACACGCCAATACACCAAAAAAAATCGAAAACTATACTCAAGCAGAAACAAAATACAAAACTAAAAACGTAAGCAGAACTTTATACCTAAATAAAAGCCTCCAGTAATAAAGGGCGTGCCCACTTACATATAGCCGTACATGTAGTCGTAACTCGAAGTCACAGATGATAAACTAGGACCATCGAAGTAAAATAAACAACGAGTTAAATAATAACAAAACAAAACCAAGGTCAGCAAGACGACCTGTCACAACAAGCAGCACCCGTTCACGAGCATAACGCAAAGATCAGCCATTACCCCCCTCGCCATATTTGAGGGAAGGAGGCAACCCGACCCTCGACGCTACCGCAAGCAGTGACATCTAAGGGAGCATGATGAACTTGCTGCCGGTTGCTCAGGCAAGAAAACTATGATCAATTGTCGAGGTCACTAGCTAACCACATATTGCAATACCACTCATAAAAAAAAAAAACTTTGAAATGAGTAGATTATGTCAATAATAAATTAACCTTGACAGTCAAAGAAAATAAATAATATATGAACTGATATGAAGAAAATGTGAAGAAAAGCGAGCTCTTGGTGTTCCAATCACCAGGTCATAAGGTCATACACGTACCACCCGTCCTCATAGACGGTGTTTCTTTACCCAGAGTTTCGCGATTCAAGTACCTGGGCCACTGGGTCTCGGATGATCTCTCAGACTACGATGATATGGACAGGGAGCGCCGGGCGTTGGCTGTCCGTAGCAATATGTTGGCTCGTAGATTTGCACGCTGCAGTAAGGCAGTAAAAGTAACATTGTTTCGGGCGTTTTGCCAATCTTTTTATACGTGCAGTTTATGGGTCAACTATACGCAGAAGACAATCAACGCCCTGCGCGTACAGTATAACAATGCCTTTAGGATGCTGATGCGGCTGCCGAGGCACTGCAGCGCGTCAGGCATGTTTGCCGACGCTCGCATTGATGGCTTTCATGCCATCCTCAGAAAGAGAGCTGCATCATTGCTTAGTCGTGTCCGCGGCAGTGGCAATGGCATTCTCAGCGTTGTGGCTGGCAACATCGACTGTTCAGTATTGTCGCACTGTGTGCAGTTACATGTCGTTACAAACAGTCAATTTAAGTTATGAGTATGTGTACTTATATGATTTTAATTAATTTTAATATTAATGAATTTCTTGGTTTTTTTTTTAATATTAATTTTAATGAATTTGAAGACGATTGTTATTTACCTTATTAATTCACTTTACAGTTTTATTTTTTGTACTTACTTCAGTTACTTATTAATTTTAGTATTATTGTGGCATGTATTTTAATCTCTACTTACTTAGTTACTAACATAATTTTTAAGTACAATTACTAACATAAATAAATATGAATCATTGTGTCTGAATTAAAAACATAAATAAAATTAATTATAACCTGTCAGTAGGTATGCTAATTCAGGAGAAAGAACATTAAAATTGTCTTAAGTTCAACACAGCGACCAACTATTCTTATCGTTTAAGTAATCGTTGATAGAATAGTAAGCCTTTGAACAAAGGTTAGATTTTACATTAGCTTTAAACGCATTGAAGGGCAAATCTAGCAAAGAAGAGGGTAGCTTGTTATAAAAGGATATATCAAGCCCAACAAATGAGTTATGAACCTTAAGAAGCCGGTGAAACGGAGCACGTAATTTGTCCTTATTTCTGGTGTTAACATTGTGAATATCACTGTTTTTAGTGTATAAATGTATATTTTGTCTAATATATAAGATGTTGGCGAAAATGAATTGTGATGCCACCGTGAGAATACCAACATGTTTAAAAAAATCTCTCAAAGAAACTCTGGCACCGAGCTGGTAAATTGCTCAAACAGCTCGTTTCTAAAGAACAAATATATTTCGAATGTCAGCGGCTTTGCCCCAGAGCAGAATACCGTATGACATAACGCTATGAAAATAACTAAAATAGACTAACCGAGCTGTAACAACGTCAGTGTATTGTCTTACTTTCCTGACGGCGTAGGCGGCTGAACTGAGCCTTCCCGCTAGGCTTGATATATGTGGGCCCCACTGAAGTTTGGTATCTACTGTTATACCAGAAAAACTGCCGAGTCTACAGTTTTAAGCATCTCTTTATCGAAAACGATGTTGGGTCCTAGATTTCTAACATTCGGTAAGGCAAACTTTATACATTTCGTTTTCTTCTTAGCATTGAGAACTAAGTTATTTGTCGTAAACCAATCTGTAACCATTGAGAGTGCACTGTTTACGTCGTCAAAATCTTGTCTATTCCTGTCTACTTTAAAAATAAGAGAGGTGTCATCTGCAAACAGTACAACGTCACATATACCCTTTAAATAGAATGGTTAGTCATTGATATACACTAAGAACAAGAATGGACCCAGTATTGAACCTTGAGGTACACCTAACCGAACTGGTAGCCCGGAAGATTTCACACCATCTACATCTACACATTGAAACCTATTATGTAAATATGAATTTATTATTTTAAGAGCTTCGTTTTGTACACCGCAATGATGTAGTTTACGCAAAAGCGTGTCATGGTGCACGCAATCAAAGGCTTTGGAAAGGTTAAAGAAAATTCCAATAGCATTTTGCCAGTTTTCCCATGCGTTAAATATATGGTTTAGCAGAGCAACATCCGCATCTGTAGTCGAACGACCTTTAGTAAAGCCATATTGTTCATCATAAAGGAGGCCATTTAAATTAAAATGTCTTAGCAACTGCTTGAGTATTAACTTATCAAATATTATGCTAAATGCTGGTAAGATAGAAATCGGCCTAAAATTGTCAACGTCATTTTTATTACTTACCTGATTTAAATAAAGGTATGACTTTACTACTTTTCATGAGGTCAGGAAAAGTTCCTACATCAACACATTTATTAAAAGTAACAGCTAGATAGGGGGCTACTATGTCTGTTATATTACTTAACAGTTTAATGGAGATGCCCCAGTAATCACTAGTGTTTTTAGACTTAAGTGTGTTAAATACTAATGTATTTAACACACTTAAGTAGATGTAGTTAATCACGAGGTGTTATATGTTCGAAGCTAAATAAGCGACTACATTTAGGCACAGACCAACGGCTTAACGTGCTTTCCGAGGCATTGAGGAGTCTCAGTATGTAAAGATGGTCACCCATCCACGGACCAACCCCGGCAAGCGTAGCTTAACCTACAGGATCGACCCGTGCGGCTGTTATTACTTAGCCACGAGCCCCTGTCAGTGTCTGTACTCATTTCTTAGTAAAAAAATGTAATTGCACAAAATCATAATGGTTTCAAAAAAGGAGTTTCGACTGAAGATGCAGTGCTTGACTTTTAAGTGAATTTATTGCTAGAAAGCTTGATGAAAACCATAAATGCATAGGTTTATTTCTTGATTTGATACTGTCTCCGTACTCATCCTTCTTTTGAACTGGACTCGGCGTACGCGGACTAGCTCATGATTTTTTCGAAAGTTATCTCAATAATCGCATATTATGTGTTAGAGTTGGTAATCATGTTAGCAGTGAGGAAACCACCACCTTCGGAGTCTCACAGGGTAGTGTGCTGTGGCCGAGTTTATTACAGGTCTACATTAACGAGCTATGCTGCTTACCTCTCATGAACTAGTCAAATATTCACCTATGAAAAGACAAAGTGATCTTTCAGCACGACAACGCTCGACCACATGTTGCTAAAGTCGTCAAGGAAATTTTGGAAGCACTTAACTGGAATGTCCTACCCCACCCGCCGTGTTCACCAGACATTGCTCCTCCCGACTACCACTTGTTCCAGTCGATGGCTCATAACCTGGCCGAGCAGCACTTCACTTCTTACGAAGAAGCCACAAAATTGGGTCGATTCTTGGATCGCCTCAAAGGCTGAGGAATTTTTTAAACGCGGTAGACATATGCTGCCTGAAAGATCTTCAAAGGTAGTAGAAAGCGATGGGCAATACTTTGAATAACATACAGTGTACAATTTTTTTTGAATAAAGCTTCAAAATTACGAAAAAAAAACTTCAAAACTTATTTGTACGCTTTGTTGTATAATAATATTAGTTAGGAAGTTAGGATGCAATGAACCTGCTAAGTCTAGTGGCGAGCAAATACAATGGCTGCGGCAATATTAGAAACCGTAATAAAATTTCAATCTGTTTTCACGAAAACAAGCGGCGTGGACTCGAACTGCGCCTGAGTACTATTTTGTTTTTGTAAATAATCGAATTATATTTTTTTATAATCAAATAGCTTTTGCCCACGACTCGCCCGCGTGTAAGTTGGACATTACGTACTACAGGAATAAAAGTTATCCTATGTCCGAACCCAGGTCAAAGCCTATCCTCTAAAGCGTGAAAAGTTAAAAAATTTGTAGACAGGCAGACACGCAATAAATTCAAATAATCTTTTTAATACATTAAACAGGTTTTTATGATTCCAAGGCCCGCGCGCAACTCAAACATTTAGCGCTGAACATATTATATTTACAACATCATTCCATCCCGGACAACTTTAAGCAATACGTTTAGCGCTTTAATATTCGTTTGGTGCTTGGTGGGCCTAAATTTCTAACTTAAAAAAAAAAAAAAAAAATATTACTCGTTTTAATATGATCACCGTTAATTTTTGATTGGCCCCCATTGACCCCATAAGTAAATGTGTAGGTACGTGTTAGCCAAGTTATTTTTATGATTTTAAATTGTAATAACTTTTAACCAAGTGGACAGATTTTAATGAAATAAAGACTAAATGCTCACAGTCCGAAATCCTTTATATCTCATAAAGTAACACAAAAATATCAATATTACATGTAAATTTTAAATATTTTACACCCTTGGGCGATTATTTTACAAAAACGCTGAAACACGTAATTTTTATTTCTTACCAAAAGCTTAAATTTTAATTTCCATATCCCTAACTTAAGAAATTCTAGGTTTCCTATACAAACTTTCATCCCCTTTTTTTTTTTTTTTTTTTTTGTGGATGGGAAATCATCAAATAACTTCTCCCGCTCTGGGTGGAGCGGGAGGGCGTGTCAGACTTCTACTGACTAAAACCCACCCGTGTTCCTTCAGTTGCCTGTGCCAGGGCCACGGTAACTCTTTCGAACAACCCGCAACCCTGGCGGCCATCGGCCCTAGCGGACCCCTTCAGCTAGTGCTGACATCTCTTTGAGGCGCGCGTGGAACACAACGCGCCGTCGACCCGAGCCTGGTCCTTACCGGACGGCGAGCTACCCGTTGCTCGCCATCCGCAAGCCCGCGCCTACGGTGGCCGGGAATCGGCTATTGATTCCCGACGCCCAGGGCGTCTCCTACGGCGACTAGGGGCGTGAGGGCGCAAAGATTGCCTCTCCCTCACGCGTTCAGCCTCCTCCTTCGCGAGCATTACAGCTTCGCAGAAGGAGGTGACGGCTTCCCATGCACTCTCGCTCCGTACCATGGCCTGTACCAGGGCCGGACGCGAGAGATCGCCGCCGCCGATCGCCTCCGCGAGGACGCGGCGGTGCTCTGCCCAAGCCGGGCAGACCTCCACCGTATGCTCCACCGTGTCCTCCGGGCGATCCACACAGTGGTAACACCCGGGCGTTTCCTCCCGCCCTATCCGGAACAGGAACCTCCCGAAGCAACCGTGTCCGGTGAGGACCTGCGTCAGGCGGAAGGTGAGGGTGCCATGACGCCTCTCCAACCACTCCTCAAAGAGGGGACTTATCGCCGCAACTGTGGCGTGCCCAGCACTGGGTTGCGACAGTCGCACTCTCCATGTCACCATGAGATCCCGCCGGAGCTCTGTCCGCTGTGCCATGATTTCTCGCGGCAGCGGAGTAACGCCCCGGCGTTTTGCCTCCTGGCGCCACTCCCATGTGTATGCGAGGACTTTTGCTTCCAGATCCCACGGCGGCAATCCGGCAAGGAGACTCGCCGCCTCACCGGAGACCGTGCGGTATCCCCGAACTAGCCGGATGGCCATGACCCTTTGGGACGCGTTCAACTGGCGGGCTGGTCGCCGCCCCAAGGAACACGCCCACACTGGTGCCCCGTAAAGGGCCATGGACCGCACGACCCCCGCGTAGAGCCTCCGGCAGGAGGCGTTTGGACCCCTTAGATTGGGCAAGAGCCGCTTCAAGGCAGCCCCGGCCCGCTCCAGTCTAGGAGCCAAACGTCGAAAATGCTCCACGAAGTTCCACCGGCTGTCGAGGACGAGTCCTAGGTACTGCATCATCATCTCGACGCCGATGTGAACCCCTCCTACCGTTATTTGGGAACCCGACGGTGGCGCGTTCCGAGGACCATGAAAACACATGACCTCGGACTTGTGAAGGGCTACCTCGAGTCCCAATCGCCGGATCCTCTCGACGACTATCGCAACCCCGTGTGTCGCTAGCTCGGCCGCCGCCTGGTGTGACCTCCCCTGCGCCAGGACCAGCGTGTCGTCAGCGTAGCATACCACGCTGACGCCACTAGGGAGGTCAGCGCGCAGCACCCAGTCGTACCCGATATCCCACAGATGTGGCCCTAGGACCGATCCCTGTGGGACACCGCACGACATCTCTCGCCGGTTCCACTTTCCCTGATGACCGGGGTAGATGACGGCCCTGTCCGTCAAATAGGCCTCGACCACGCGACAGAGGTAGTTCGGCATCCGGTGATACCGGAGTGCCTCCCTAATGCAACTCCAGGGCAGGGTATTGAAGGCATTGGCGATATCTAGAGACACCGCCAAGACGACCCTACCCCGGGCCACAGCATCCCCTGTTGTGAGGGCTCGCACGCACATGATGGCGTCCACCGTAGAGCGCCCCCTGCGGAAACCAAACTGGCTCTCCGCCAAATCTGGCCCCACTCGCACCAGCCGCCCGATGAGGCGGTCTGCAATGACTCTTTCAAAGAGCTTGCCCACCTCGTCGAGCAGCACGATGGGCCGGTAAGCGGACGGAGAGTCCGCAGGGCGCCCCGGCTTTTTAATGAGAACCAGTTTCCCCGTCTTCCACCGAAGTGGGAACTGGCCTCTCTCCAAACATGCGCTTAGGAGCCCCCTTAGTCGAGGCTCGAGAGCCTCCAAGGCCAGAACCCAAGCTTTTCCAGGTAAGCCGTCGGGTCCTGGGGCGGTATTTTTGGCATTCAGCCTACGTACCGCCACTCTCAGCTCTACCTCGGTCAAACTTTCATCCCCTAAATCACCCCCTTCAGGTTAATTTTTAAAACAAAAGGTAGCCTATTTCCTTCCTTAAGATAACGTCTATCTCTTTGTCAAATTTTATCGAAATCCGCTTAGTGGTTTAGGTGTGATGAGGTAAAATACAGACAGACAGAGTTACTTTTGAATTTATAATATTACTTAAAGCTTGGTTTAATGCTCTAAGTAATATTAGTATGGATTTATATTGAAGTTTATTCTGTAAATATGATATCGAAATCACTTTTGAACGTCATCTATCAAGTGAAAAAAAAAAAAAAATGAGTTACGAGTATATGAAGTCGACATTTTTTTTATTTGTGATGGGTTTGCTCTTGACTCTAGTCTGGGTCAGAGGCGACATAGACAAAGTCAACGATGGAGTGAGCTTACCCAGAAGAAGCCTGTTCACTCTCACTTTGAAGAGATTAGGGTTGTATGCGTTCGGAAACACAGACGCAGGTAGTGAGTTCCACTCCTTTACTGTGCGCATTATAAAAGCCATTTGGAAGCGCTTAGTGCGAATTGGCGGAATAGCAACCAGGTAGGGATGCGTCTAGATGTCCGATGGTAGAAGGGGGCCGGCTGAAAGTAATAATAGTAATATCCTGGGACATTTCACACACGGTTATCTGATCCCAAACTAAGCAGAGCTTGTACTATGGAAACCAGATAACTGATATACTACATACACTACTTTTTTTTGTAAATACATACTTATATAGATATATTTACACCCAGACTGGTGTGGTCGTAGAATTCTCGGGCACACTCTCCGAAGTACAATCTGTAGAAGACCGACAAGTAGGCAACCTTGCGGCAATGAGGCTATTTCCTATCTGACTACCGCTGAGAAAAAATGGCGTAACAAACTCAGATAACAAAGTCTATTTTAAAGGATAGGTATAGGTCAGAACATGTGAGATGAGACCATGTAGATTATCGCTTGAAATGATATTTTGAGAAAATAATCTCACAAACTCGAGTCCACGTGTCTACTCTGTGCAAGCATTTGTCAGTAATTCTATAGCTCAACTCACTACCTAAGGAGCTCAACCACTCGATGAACAATATCAAAGAAAGGACATTTAGGTAAGTCGCATAAAGTACTCAAACTACCAGACTATTAGTATCAAGTAACGAGTTAATCCGACAGCGAGTTAAAAAATTTCTTACTATCTTTGAGACCCCTATAATATCCTCTTTGAGGGGTTGTTATAAAAAAAGAGGTCAATCTTTATTATTCACTGAGGCAAATATTGTCAAGTTTTAAGTTTAAGAAATAAGATTATTCATATAAACTGTATCTCCTTTATTCACCCCCACAGGGTTGGAATATTGAAAATACGTTTGTAATGTTTCCATAACTTGACTCAAATATTATTTATTCCATAAAAAATATACTTATATAAAAATATACTTATATAATACAATTTCACTAAAGTAATAACATTGCCCGTAGAATAATTTTCTTTGAAAGGAAACATAATTAATAATATTTTAACTGTGGACTCCACACTAGGTCGGGCCTGTCTCGTGGCCGTAACTTATTATTGTTTCGTTTCTGTCTAAAGTATAAATACTGAGTTTAGAGTTAATCTGGCCGCGCTTTCAAATTCTTCTATACAAACTTTAACAACGAGGGGTAGTTTTGAAAAACAAATGACAATTTGTTTTACTTACTTAGGCAAGTATTTGTGTCAAGTTTCAAGTTAATTAACCAAATGATTAAGATTTTTCATATAGAGTTTTCACCCACACACGAGTGGAATTTATAAAAATCTTTTGGGATGTTTTCATGACTTGACTCAAAGATTATATATACCACTTTTCGAGTTAATCGAACAACGCAGGAAAATCCTCCCCTGCAAAATTGACTACCCCTTTTCACCCCGTTAGGGGTAGATTTTTGAAAAACCCTCATACAAGTTTTTTTTTTTTGGTCTCAAGTAGGTATAAATACTGAGTTACGAGTAAACCGGACCGCGCGTTAAAATTCCTCCATACAAACTTTGACACCCCCCATCCCTCTTTAGGGGGTAGTTTATAAAAACTCAAAATGACAAACTTTATCATTTACTATACGTATCTAAGCGAAGTTTCAAGTTTATTTTTCCGCCGAACAAATTTGGATGAAATTTGGCACATGGGTAGACCATGAGCTGGAGAAGGACTTCGGCTACTGTTCATCCTGGATCGCAGGCGAAGTCCCGGGCAACAGCCAGTTCATTATAATATTAGCTACAGCACCAACATAACAAAACTGATAAGACTCCGAAGTCGTTACTCACTGGCCACTGGTGGTTACCTGGGGACGTGACAAGTGCGCTGAGAACATGTGGGGGGGGGGGGGGGCACGGTATAGTGACGTGAGTGAAATCGGCGGCCGCACACACTAGTGTGCCGCCGCCGGCCGGTACTAAAATCTACCCCACTGTGCCACAGTTGAAACTGTGGAAGTCCTTTAAGATTAAGTATCTCGGCCACTGGGTCTCCGAAGACCTAAAAGACAACTTTGACATTGAGCGTGAGCGCAGAGCGTTGGCTTTCCGCTGCAATATGTTGGCTCGCAGATTTGCGAAATGCACGACTGCGGTTCAGGCTACGCTATTTGCGGCGTACTGCCAGTCGTTGTATACATGCAGTCTGTGGGTTGACTACACGCTAGGACATACAGCGCTCTGCGCGCGCAGCACAATCATGCACTCAGGGTGCTGATGCGGTTGCCGCGCTACTGCAGTGGCGTACTTGCATAGGCGGGAATAGATGGGTTTCCTGCACGCATGCGTAAGCGCTGCGCATCCATCATGCGCCGGAGTCGCGCCGGCCCGAACTGCATTCTGAGGGTTATCGCGGACAGGTGGGCCAGCCCCATGCTGGCACATTGGATACGCCTACACGCCACTGAGTGCATGCAGTGTGAAACGATAAACTTTTGTAATTATCTTCTGGTAGATTTAAGGACTAACATTATTTTATAAGTTGTTTGTATATACTAACCTAAATAGACTATTGGTCTGAAATATATGATTTAAATTTACTAGCGAGCTGCCCCGGCTTCGCGCGGGCAGTACACCTTGTATGCCTACATTTTTTGCACAACACGGTGCTACCGCCTTAGGTCATAATTGCAAAAATTTCATCATCAATTACCCCCCCCCCCCCCCTTTAATTACTTATAACGATTTACCGATAAACAAGCTACCCAAAAAAATAAATATGTCACCCATTTCACCTATTTATCACTTATGTTGTAGTTGCGTTGTTGTCAGAAATAATCCCACAGGAACGCACTACCGGGATCAATAGTATCCTGTGTCCTAATCAAGGTCATAGTCTACCCATGTGTGTGAAATTTCATCCAAATCCGTTCAGCGCTTTTAGCGTGAAAGTGTAACAAACTCACTTTCGCGTTTATAGTATTATGAAACACCGGTCTATCGACACTCACTCACAATATGTATTAGGAACTTAAATTACAAAAAAAAAAAACTCTTAGCACACTATTAAAGCTTCTATCCTAACTTAATATTATAAGTGGGAAAGTAAGTTTGTTTGTTTGTTTGTACCTTTTCACGCCTAAATCACTGAACCGATCCTCCTGAAATGTTTCATATACGTTGTCAGGTGTACAGAAACGGACATAGGGTAACTTTCATCCCGAAAAAAGGTACTGTTCCCGAGGAAAACAACAATAACTTTCTTATGATAATAGATGGTGCCACGTGTCTTTCAAATCGTGAACAATAACGGACTCGGTATCAAAACAGTAGTATTGTAAATATATCGATGAATGACAAAGTACAAGTATTAGTACACCGGTCAGCCAGCTCACAATATAAACTGCACTATTGTGTCGAGCGCGCGTCGCCGGCCGCGGGGCCCTCGGCTCGCGCCGCCGCCGCGCTCCACCACTCAGTAGCCAGGTCGGAGTAGACCAACTCCTAACAACGAGCACACACGTACAGCTGAGGGAACAGCTCGATGTTTCTTGTAAGTAGTGCGATGCTTCTGTACCCCATATTGTGGTGTGTGGTCTGCGTTTGTCACAACAGCGGGATGTGGGTCACGGTGACGTCATCTCGCTGACATCTGCCGCCCCCGCACCTGGCATGTCGCCCCTATCCCGCTGCCGCCGCGCACGTCACCGCACACGACGCATGCAGATCTATAACCCCGAAATGCGAACAACACGGATAGAGATACAAAAGAAACGACAAAACATACACAAACTTATTTTAAAAGTTTTTAAGTCGCGTTCCACCCATCCATCAACGAATGGCAGGCATGTAGTACTTACATTTGTTTTACAAGACTGAGTTGTCCTGGGGGGCTGAAGCGAATGCAGTCAAATGCAAGCCTCCTCAAAAGAATAAGAGAAAGTACCTACCTCAGATATTCTAAAATAATTTAATAAGTTAAAATAGCAAAATACTGCATAACTGCAAATCTATTGTTAAGTCCAATACTAACAAAAAGATCCATTTTTCACGGCACTATTTGGCACTACTTGGCACTACTTGGCAGACACAAAAGGACCAAGTTACGGCACAAGTACGCCCTCTGGAAGTAGTTTATAAAAAAACTCAATTGTCGGTTATAAAGTTTTTGTCGAAGTACGACGCATCTGTTAGTCTTTGTGAGTGAAAAGCTTTTTAATGTTTTATACTTAGTTCTTACATACATATTTAGTACTTACCTATTAAACAGTTCCTGTACCTACGTACTATCTATTAAACTATTCCTGTACCTACGTACTATCTATTAAACTGTTCCTGTACCTACGTACTATCTATTAAACTGTTCCTGTACCTACGTACTATCTATTAAACTGTTCCTGTGCCTACGTACTATCTATTTTGTTATACTTAATTGATTTTGAAACGTTTCTATTTGCACAAATTTAGATTTACTATCTAATCTAGATACACTGGAAGTACAGCAGCGCGATAAAGATCATAATTATTTTGTCGCCATTACTAATTAATCAAGATATAACTTTTGTGTTTAGGTAAGTATAACTTAGTGAAGATCCTACCAAATGGAGAAAAAAAGAACATTTCAGTAGAGGGTAACGTCCTAGAGTACGTGGGAGCGTAACGTCCTAGAGTACGTGGGAGCGTAACGTCCTAGAGTACGTGGGAGCGTAATGTCCTATAGTACGTGGGAGCGTAACGTCCTAGAGTACGTCGGAGCGTAACGTCCTAGAGTACGTGGGAGGGTAACGTCCTAGAGTACGTGGGAGCGTAACGTCCTAGAGTACGTGGGAGCGTAACGTCCTAGAGTACGTGGGAGCGTAATGTCCTATAGTACGTGGGAGCGTAACGTCCTAGAGTACGTCGGAGCGTAACGTCCTAGAGTACGTGGGAGCGTAACGTCCTAGAGTAAGGGGGAGCGTAACGTCCTAGAGTACGTGGGAGGGTAACGTCCTAGAGTACGTGGGAGGGTAACGTCCTAGAGTACGTGGGAGGGTTACGTCCTAGAGTACGTGGGAGGGTAACGTCCTAGAGTACGTGGGAGCGTAACGTCCTAGAGTACGTGGGAGCGTATATTTAGTTATGGCAAACGGTTTCCTTTAACAGTAATGCAAGTAGGTAACGACATTCGAAGACGCATATCTATGGCATGGAAGAGATATCGGAGCTATAAAGATATTGTGAAAAATAAACAAATAAAAATACATTTGAAGAGAAAACTACGAAGTTGCGATTCTTTCGTGCTTAACGTACAGTTGCCAGACCTCGTCTCTAAATAGGACGAACACGGCCGCGCCATTTGCCAAAGGAAAATGGAACTAAGCATGGTGGGGATAAAACAGAAATATTTTTAATTTATAATAAAACTATTAGACAAAAGACAAAATTAGTTGTTTTCGTCAAAAGAATAAGGTTATTCAAGTGGAACTAGGCTGGCCTCAGGTTGGATGTCTTCAGGTTGGAAAAAAAACGATGGACTAAACAGTTACTGAATGGATACCGAAGCAGTAGAGCTCGGCCAAGGATCTCCTAAAATAAGGCTTCCCACCATGAAGCCATATTTTGGGAGAAGGGAGGACCAGGATGGGTGTCTACAGCTAGGGACAGGAATCAGTGGAATAAATGGGGGAGGCCCATGCCAAAAAGGCGAGTACTGCTTAGAGGCGTGAGCCATACTGTTTTTTTTTTTTTTTTTGTATGCATACCATACATAATATCATACACATAATATTATACATATACCTAGTCTTGCCATAAATATTGTCAGGAAGAAAAAAAAATTTTTTTTATTGCAAATAATATTTATTACTTTTACAGTGTGTTAGTTTAATATATACCTAAATATCGTAATAATCTTAAAATCAATCTTGACAAAACAAATTATATGACATTTACAAATAAAAACACAAAACCAAAAAAGCTACAAATAAGCTATAAAGGTGCAATAATAAGAGAAGTCGATAACACAAAATTCTTAGGTATATATATTGACCGTGAACTGAATTGGAAGAAACATGTTGATCAGGTTTGTAAAAAATTAAACCAACAGTCCTATGCCCTTTACATGCTAAGGAAGGTAGTAAACGAGAGTGCATTATTAAACGCTTACCATGCATATGTGGGCTCCACGCTACAATATGGCATTCTGTTTTGGGGATATTCTCCTGATAGAGAAAGTGCTCTTAAAGCCCAAAAAAGATGTGTGAGAAGTATAACTGGACTTAAACAGACTGACTCATGCAAAGAAATGTTTAGGAGGTTAAAAATTTTAACTCTGCCATCATTATATATTTATGAAGCGGCAAGAATGATAAAAAGCGAGATAGGAAAATATGAAACACTTAGAAGTGCACGACATAAAAATGTGCTATCCGGAATTAGATGTAGAACAGTTAAATTTAAATCTAGTATATTTGGAATGGGAATAAAAATTTATAATAAACTACCAAACTGTATTAAAAGTATTTCAGCCTTCAATATCTTTAAACTTAAGCTCAAAGAATTCTTGATAGGTAAAGCGTACTACTCCATAAATGACTTTTTTAATGACAAAGACTTGGGTTAATGTATTTTGTTTAATTAATCATGTATGACTATTGAATGTATAAGTTTTATTTTAAGGTATAATTTGACTAATGTATAAATATTTTTAATGTATAATTTGACTAAAGCTTATTATTATTTTTGATATTTTTTAAGGTATAATTTAATTAACGCAAAGAGTGACTAAGCCAAATGTAAGAATGTTTATAATAATAATAATAATGACTGAAATAGAATATTGTACACCTTATAGGTATGTTACAGTGCTACTATTATTACAACTTTAACATCTTTTTATACCTGTAACAAACAATAAACATATTTGAATTTGAATTTGAATATTAAAAAGTCTTTTCGCATTATAGTATGTATGAACTTGCAATAAAATCTCTTTGGCTATACTATTTGTATCTGGCTGGTTTTGGTATCATTGAAAGTTTAAATTTTAAAGAACATAATTCCAAATTCAAATTAGGAAAATGTGTGATTTTCATTTGTTTTTCGTACCGTCAAGATGAGTGAATCTAATGAAGAAATTCGATACATTTTAAAGTTTTACTACAAAAAAGGTAAAAATGCAACGCAAGCCGCGAAAAAATTTTGCGATGTTTATGGACCTAGTGTAGTGTCTGTGAGAGTAGCACAAATTTGGTTTAAGCGTTTTCAATCCGGAAATTTTGATGTCAAAGATGCACGTCGCTCTGGTCGCCCTATTACGGATAAAATGGTTGCCATTTTTGAAAAAGTGGAGCAAGATCGGCATATCAGTAGTTACGACGTAGCTGAAGAACTGGAAATTGACCACAAAACAGTTTTGGCGCATTTGAAAAAAACTGGGTACACAAAAAAGCTCGACATTTGGGTACCTCACGAGCTCACTGAAAGAAACCTAATGAACCGTGTACTCATTTGTGATTCTTTATTACGACGTAATGAAACCGAACAATTTTTGAAGAAGCTGATAACTGGTGATGAAAAGTGGATCACGTGTGACAAGAACGTGCGAAAAAAGTCGTGGTCAAAGGCCGGTCAGGCTTCACAGACTGTGGCGAAACCCGGGTTAACTCGCAACAAGGTGATGCTGTGTGTTGTGGGATTGGAAGGGCATTATTCATTATGAGCTGTTACCACCAGGCAGGACCATCGATTCTGAACTCTACTGCGAAAAACTGATGAGGAAGTTGAGAGAAAGCGGCCGGAATTAATCAACAGAAGGGGTGTGGTTTTTCATCATGATAACGCTAGACCTCACACATCTTTAGCCACTCAGAAAAAATTAAGAGAGTTTGGCTGGGAGTTGTTAATGCATCCGCCGTATAGTCCTGACCTTGCACCTTCAGATTTCCAGCTGTTTCGGTCTCTTCAGAATTATTTAGGCAGTGTCAGGTTAACATCACGAGAGGACTGCCAAAACCACTTGTCGCGGTATTTTGACCAGAAGTCCCAAAATTTCTATAGCAATGGGATCATGTCCCTACCTACAAGATGGCAAAAATTTATCGAACAAAATGGTACCTTTAGTTAAATGTAAATAAACTACTCGTATATTAAAAAAAAAATTGAATTTTCTTAAAAAATGCGAAGAAACTTTTTCCCCAACCTATTAAAACAATTTAAAATATAAAAAGCTTATTCGAAGTGGTCTCCATGGGCTGCAATACAGTCCTTTAAACGTTGAGGCCAGTTATCAATAGAAGCACGCACTCTTTCCATGGGAAAATTCTTCACTGCCAATCGTATGGATTGTTTTAGGGACTCCAAATTATCATGGCGTTTAGAGCAAGCCGTACTCTCTAAAACTGACCATAAATCATAATCCAGTGGATTAAGATCGGGACTAGACGACGGCCAGTCTTCAGCTCTGATGAAGTCCGAAACGTTCACTTCCAACCAAGACTGCGTGGACCGAGCTTTATGACCCGGCGCCGAGTCTTGTTGGAAGGATCATACTTGGTTATTGAACATGGTGTTGTTAAGGGGCTTAACTACCTTCTCAAGAATGGTATCTTGATACACTTGTGCCGATATTTTGATAACTTTTTCACAAAAATATGGCTCAGTCATTCCTTCATAGCTTCTCCACTAAACCATCACTGAAGTCGGATAATGCCCACGTTGCACTCTGTCGACTAATTGGGAAGCTTCATTAGAGCTTTTAGCTTTGATACGGGGTTTTTGTTTGTTAAAATATTGCTCAATTGTAAAGATTTTCTCATCCGTAAACAAAATTTTTCTGTGGATTCCCTTTGCGTATCTACCGCTTCAATAGTTGTTTCGATTTTACCACCCTATTCTTTTTTAAATTATCAGTTAAAAAATGACCAGTGCGTCTCTTATAGGCTGCAAGTCCTAAGTCATCTTTTAAAATACGCGACATGGTTCTGGGTGCTATCTTCATCTCCCGAGATATTTTTGTTTTGCTTTCGGACAGGATTTCTTCGAATTATTTCCCTTACTGCTTTGACCACCTTTTTCGTACGAACACTACGTGGACGGCCAGATCTTTTTCTGTCACAAACAGAGGATCTTTTTCTGTCTCATTGTACCTATTAATAGCCCGGTAGACAAATATTTGACTAATACCAAGCGTATGGAGAGTTTTAAAAATTGCATTTGGCTCCATACCAACTTTGTGTAATGCAATCACAGCGATTCCGTTCTCTTTATCACCTCACTCCATTTTAATATCGCAAAATATTGTACAATGTATTGGCGCCAAAATTAGAAAACTCAATGAACAATCGTATAAAAATGACAGATTCCAAATTCAAATGAATTCGAATCTTTCTTATTTTTAATTGCAACAGTATTTATGGCCAGACTGTGTATATGAATATCATACATGTATTTGTTTTTAAGTAGTATAATAAAGGTTTTTTTTTATATATTTTTATTATTAAGTATGACTTAGTACAATAACAACACAGCTGATATTATTCAATACAATTTGATATGCACCCTAAGGTTGACTGGTAGAAAATGCCTCAGGCATTAAGTCCGCCTTTATTTGGTATTTGATTTTTTACTTGTGCATAAAGTTTTAATACATAAATAAATAAGTATGCTTTCTTATCTTCTTTATTCGGCGGACATACGGATTGATATTACCTTTCATAAATTATTTAAAATTAAGCATATTATGATAATAAAAACTTTTTAGCAAAAAATAAAACCGACTTCTAAAACAAAACACTACAAAGTGAAAAATAACTTTAATTTCGGAAGTCGGTGTCTTTCGTTTTGTATTTTCGTTTTTTGCCACCGACTTCCGAAATTAAAGTTATTTTTCACTTTGTAGTGTTTTGTTTTAGAAGTCGGTTTTATTTTTTGCTAAAAAGTTTTTATTTTTCACTTTTTAGTTGTGGAACCTACCCCACACAAATTCGAATACATAATTGAGCACAATCATTGTAGACATAGCCATGTAAATAACAGTGATAGGAAGTTATTAAAACATCATCACATCATCCATATAAAATAAGTGGGAAATATACGCATTATTGAAGCTAACTCAAAAACTCCCCAAGCAAAGTTAATAAAATTTATATGGGACCACCTCGGAGGTATACCCTTTCAAACAAAAAAAGAATTTTCCAAATCGGTCCATCCGTCTTTGAGTAATCGCGTAACAAACATACAAAAAAAAAAAAAACAAAAAAAAAAAATACAGACGAATTGAGAACCTCCTCCTTTTGGAAGTCGGTTAAAAAGAAGTAACAACAAATTGATTTCCGAAACTAGCCCGAGCAACATTACCTATCAGAACACTGTTGTTGGTATCTCCGGGCCGGTCCAACCACTAAACAAAACTACCAAACGGAAGAGCATCCAGCAGCACCTCTCTACACCTATGTCTTACGTTAGAAGTACACGTCAGACGCGAGATGTTATCTCGTGACGTTGCAAACAGCGGGCCACGGGTGCGGTCTGTGCGGAGGTCCTGCGGGCAGCGGCGTCAGGCCCGCTGACGACGTCATCAGTCCGTTGGTCAAGGTGTCCACATTTATCGCGCTACTGACAATAGCCGTAACAGCAGGACTCGAAAAGAGGACGAGCGCTATTTGAGCGATTGTTTTTGTTATTATGTAAGTAGGTACGTCTAGCACATTTTGTACCGGAGCGGTGATTCTACGAGTATCTATTTGTATGTCTTAAGACAAAACATACCGTACTATTATATATATATATATATATATATATATATATATATATGATCTATTGTATATAACCATTTTGGAAACCTGAAGTATGTTACGGAGCCACAAGTCAAATGAAGAAGTACCCAAGTGGCAAAGGGAGAAGGATGTCTCCTGTAGTGGGCTATACAGTGTATACAGGCTGAACATACCTAATTATAGTGCTTAAAGCACTAATAAAAAAAACCGCGCGCAATCTAATTATGCGCGTAATTATGGCGCATAGAGTATGCGTCGCAGAAGGTGTGGTGTCTTCACCCAGAGTCGCAGTACTTCCTTCGTATGCGTCGCAGATGGCG
The DNA here is from genome assembly GCA_948252095.1 of Dicycla oo. Lineage (NCBI taxonomy): Eukaryota > Metazoa > Arthropoda > Insecta > Lepidoptera > Noctuidae > Dicycla > Dicycla oo. The sequence goes on from OX411713.1 coordinate 408,865, forward strand.
TGTTGTCTTCACCCAGAGTCGCAGTACTTCCTTCGTATGCGTCGCAGATGGCGTGGTGTCTTCACCCAGAGTCGCAGTACTTCCTTCGTATGCGTCGCAGATGGCGTGGTGTCTTCACCCAGAGTCGCAGTACTTCCTTCGTATGCGTCGCAGATGGCGTGTTGTCTTCACCCAGAGTCGCAGTACTTCCTTCGTATGCGTCGCAGATGGCGTGTTGTCTTCACCCAGAGTCGCAGTACTTCCTTCGTATGCGTCGCAGATGGCGTGTTGTCTTCACCCAGAGTCGCAGTACTTCCTTCGTATGCGTCGCAGATGGCGTGTTGTCTTCACCCAGAGTCGCAGTACTTCCTTCGTATGCGTCGCAGATGGCGTGTTGTCTTCACCCAGAGTCGCAGTACTTCCTTCGTATGCGTCGCAGATGGCGTGGTGTCTTCACCCAGAGTCGCAGTACTTCCTTCGTATGCGTCGCAGATGGCGTGGTGTCTTCACCCAGAGTCGCAGTACTTCCTTCGTATGCGTCGCAGATGGCGTGTTGTCTTCACCCAGAGTCGCAGTACTTCCTTCGTATGCGTCGCAGATGGCGTGGTGTCTTCACCCAGAGTCGCAGTACTTCCTTCGTATGCGTCGCAGATGGCGTGGTGTCTTCACCCAGAGTCGCAGTACTTCCTTCGTATGCGTCGCAGATGGCGTGGTGTCTTCACCCAGAGTCGCAGTACTTCCTTCGTATGCGTCGCAGATGGCGTGTTGTCTTCACCCAGAGTCGCAGTACTTCCTTCGTATGCGTCGCAGATGGCGTGGTGTCTTCACCCAGAGTCGCAGTACTTCCTTCGTATGCGTCGCAGATGGCGTGTTGTCTTCACCCAGAGTCGCAGTACTTCCTTCGTATGCGTCGCAGATGGCGTGGTGTCTTCACCCAGAGTCGCAGTACTTCCTTCGTATGCGTCGCAGATGGCGTGGTGTCTTCACCCAGAGTCGCAGTACTTCCTTCGTATGCGTCGCAGATGGCGTGGTGTCTTCACCCAGAGTCGCAGTACTTCCTTCGTATGCGTCGCAGATGGCGTGTTGTCTTCACCCAGAGTCGCAGTACTTCCTTCGTATGCGTCGCAGATGGCGTGGTGTCTTCACCCAGAGTCGCAGTACTTCCTTCGTATGCGTCGCAGATGGCGTGTTGTCTTCACCCAGAGTCGCAGTACTTCCTTCGTATGCGTCGCAGATGGCGTGTTGTCTTCACCCAGAGTCGCAGTACTTCCTTCGTATGCGTCGCAGATGGCGTGTTGTCTTCACCCAGAGTCGCAGTACTTCCTTCGTATGCGTCGCAGATGGCGTGGTGTCTTCACCCAGAGTCGCAGTACTTCCTTCGTATGCGTCGCAGATGGCGTGTTGTCTTCACCCAGAGTCGCAGTACTTCCTTCGTATGCGTCGCAGATGGCGTGTTGTCTTCACCCAGAGTCGCAGTACTTCCTTCGTATGCGTCGCAGATGGCGTGTTGTCTTCACCCAGAGTCGCAGTACTTCCTTCGTATGCGTCGCAGATGGCGTGGTGTCTTCACCCAGAGTCGCAGTACTTCCTTCGTATGCGTCGCAGATGGCGTGTTGTCTTCACCCAGAGTCGCAGTACTTCCTTCGTATGCGTCGCAGATGGCGTGGTGTCTTCACCCAGAGTCGCAGTACTTCCTTCGTATGCGTCGCAGATGGCGTGTTGTCTTCACCCAGAGTCGCAGTACTTCCTTCGTATGCGTCGCAGATGGCGTGTTGTCTTCACCCAGAGTCGCAGTACTTCCTTCGTATGCGTCGCAGATGGCGTGGTGTCTTCACCCAGAGTCTCATACTACCACGTCCCTATCTATTGTATCCAAGCGCCCTACCTTCACGTCCCTATCTAAGTTTAAATGTATTGCAACGTGTGTTTTACACAGGTAGCTCATTACTATAAACACATATCAAGCAGTTTCTAAAAAAAAATAGTAACAGCTCGAGATATGATCTAGTCCTTTGTTTAATAAATCCTGTCTGAGTTTAAACATATTTGAATAATGTATACTAGGTTCACAATGAATTTCACTACACAATACAAATGGAAATTGGGTACAAATTGTATGTCGAGGAGATTGCCCCACTCCCCCATGATAATGTTTTTGATCTGTAGCTACCCCAGAGAAATATTACTTCTCGTTTTGAAAGGCAAGTTGTCAACAAGTGAACATGATAATAAAAAGCCACGATCCCTCTTCACTTGTTACCCTTTCACGTTAAGTCCCCTACAGACGTGCCATGTCACAGCACACAATGTTAAGGGACACTTGTCTTGTCCTTCCTATGTTGACTATTGAACTGAACCTTATCAAGTCGCAGCGCTGTTCTTTGTTCAACAATAATTTCATGTTATAATAAGTTCGAGATTATATCGATTCGAATTGTCTGCTAATTATGCCATTATCAAAGTTACTAGAGCCCTATTGACACATGTCAATAGGGCTCTAGTAACTTTACATACTTATATACGTATGTACACTCACGCCTTCTCCCCGTGGGAAGGATACTCCTAGACCGAGCCGAGCCGAGCCTAGACCACCTAGGCGCGGTGACAATATTATGAAAGAGAAAGAAAACATTCAGATTTTTTAAATTGTAACAGCTTTTACTTTGCTAGACTTTATAGCAAACATTTTATTTTTAATCAACTTCAAAAAATCAAAACGAGTAATATCGTCGTATGTTGGTGTTGCAAGTGGCGTTCTCAGAGCCCTACTGCTGGCCCCTCGTATTGGATAATGAAATCAATTTAGTGCGGCCCTACACGACGGACATATTTGTGGATGACAGCCAGGTAAACGAGTTCGATTCCCGATCACTCGAGATTGAACCGAGGAGTGCTTAGCAAGGTAATAGACAACATTACCGTGGCTTAGGGTTCAAGTTGAGCCGTTATCTCTGCAGTATTGAAGTGGGCTAGTTTGTCACAGCTCCAAGTCAGCCGGGCGGGCAGTAAGTAACGACCAGCGCCCACAGGCTACTGCTAACTACTCGTACTGCTGAGCTCTACGGCTGATACCAGCTCGGAAACAGTCGGATGCAAGCAGAATCAATTATAATGATAATAATTTTGCACTTTATGCACAGTGGTAGAATATAAGGCGGACTTACTTTATGCACAGTGATAGAATATAAGGTGGACTTACTATATGCACAGTGGTAGAATATAAGGTGGACTTACTATATGCACAGTGGTAGAATATAAGCTGGACTTACTTTATGCACAGTGGTAGAATATAAGGTGGACTTACTTTATGCACAGTGGTAGAATATAAGGTGGACTTACTTTATGCACAGTGGTAGAATATAAGGTGGTCTTACTTTATGCACAGTGGTAGAATATAAGCTGGACTTACTTTATGCACAGTGGTAGAATATAAGGTGGACTTACTATATGCACAGTAGTAGAATATAAGCTGGACTTACTTTATGCACAGTGGTAGAATATAAGGTGGACTTACTTTATGCACAGTGGTAGAATATAAGGTGGACTTACTTAATGCACAGTGGTAGAATATAAGGTGGACTTACTTAATGCACAGTGGTAGAATAAAAGGTGGACTTACTTTATGCACAGTGGTAGAATATAAGGTGGACTTACTTAATGCACAGTGGTAGAATATAAGCTGGACTTACTTTATGCACAGTGGTAGAATATAAGGTGGACTTACTTTATGCACAGTGGTAGAATATAAGGTGGACTTACTTTATGCACAGTGGTAGAATATAAGGTGGACTTACTTTATGCACAGTGGAAGAATATAAGGTGGACTTACTTAATGCACAGTGGTAGAATATAAGGTGGACTTACTTTATGCACAGTGGTAGAATATAAGGTGGACTAACGTCCATCAACGAGAAAAACAATCAACGCGGGTCAAGTCGTCAGTGAACCGGAAGTCATCTAATTATCTAAAAACATCAATATTTTATCTCTAGATAATATAATATTTATCTGCTAAACATTAAACTGGCCCCTTTTTATGGCAACATATTTTTAACGACTTCAAAAAAAGGAGTTATCAGTTCGACACATAGGTATGTATGTAAAATAGGATAATCTATTAGGGCTTCCAAACAAATATACAAAATTTTATAGATGTATGTTTGTCCACGCATTTCTCCAAAACTATTAATCGGATCGTAACCATTATTTTTTTGTTGACTTACATTTACTTCAACTTAGGGCACAGTGAAAGTTTCATCAAAATCGGTTCAGTAGTTTTCAAGATAATGGACAACGTGTAAGTGTGACGGCCTGGCTTATTGATACGAGCTACGGGTGTGCTGTCAGAGGGAAAATACCTCAAAACCTTGGTCAAAGTTTAGTGCAATATTTATAACAAAACTATTAACTACTTATTACAAACAAATATTCCATATTTTACTAAAACCGAAAAATTACGAAATAAAAATTAATTTAAAAAATTAAATCAATTTCAAATAGAAATTAACTCAAAATTATGAAATAACTTTAATTTCGGAAGTCGGTGGCAAAAAACTAAAATACAGATCCCAAGACACCGACTTCCGAAATTAAAGTTATTTAAATACTCGTAATAATAATTTCAGACGACATAGGCCCCTAGACGAATACATTAACCTAAAACATATTTTATAAACCAAATCTTGTGTTAGAAGATAAGGCTTAAGACTATGTTAGTAGCACTTGACTGCACTAGCTTGCCTGTGTGCTGTGCTGTGCACAAGTCTGCGCAAGCGACGGAACAGTCCTGCGGCTAATTTTACTTGAAAAGTGTGACCCACAAATCGAAAACTTCATTTTTTCGTAAGTTTTGCTGCTAAATGTGAAACTCACGTAGTTTTGTTTTGATTTGTGAAACTTCAGTGCGGTCATCTGATTATTTGATAAATTAGTTAAGTTAATTAGATAGCGAAATTACTTAAAAATTGGAACACTTTAATCATGTAAGTTTTTTTTTTAATGTGACATCTATTGGTACCTAAAAAATCCTACTTGACCCCGAACACGTCATTTTAAGTACTTTTATGACAATAAATTATTAGTACACGCTTACCTAATAGTTGCCATATTGTAGATATTTTGCGGTATATGCCGCAAACGCGAAAAATATCAAAGGAAATCACATTTTTTTAAATATGTGTAATGTGTGAATGTGTGTGTTGAACTTTATGTTCATGAACTGAAAGTTCATTTTAGCATCAAAAATTGACGACTACTGGGTTCTTTTAATAGTAATAGTACAAATCTTACAACTATTGGTAACTATAATAACTAACTATACTTACAAATTGCCCCTATTTCGTTATGCAAAAAGTTTAATTATTAACCGACTCGATCTATCCAAAAAGGTGATAATTATGTTCGACTTTATTTATTTATTTTGTATTTTAGGGTTCCGTACCTCAAAAGGAAAAACGGAACCCTTATAGGTCACTCGTGTGTGTCTGTCTGCCTGTCTGCCTGTCCGTCTGTCACAGTCAAATTGCTCCAAATGTAATAGACCGATTAAGTTAAAATTTGGTACACGTATGTATTTCTGTGGCCCAAACACGGACGTGTACCGTAAATAAATGAATTTTGAATATGGTCAATTTTTGGGACAATAAAGAAAATGAAAAAAAAAAGTTTTGTATACTGTACCGTGTGACATATAAAGGCTTACTATGAGGGTCTCAAATATATTTTTTTAATAAATTGTTTTAGAGTTATTTAAGAAAATAGACAAAAATTTCTTCCCCTTATCTCCGAAACTACTGATTACATGAAAATTTATAAGAAGTCTATGGTCTTAAAATAACAGGAGCTCGTTGAGCTCCTTAAGTTCTGAGTTGAGCTGCGTGATTACTGACAAATGCGTGCATTGACTGGACAGGTCCTCTCAATCTGTGTGGTTCTTTCCTCAAATGACCATTTCAGACACCAATCTACATGGTCATCACACGAAGTGACCAAGATTATGTCTAGACTTTATAAGAGACTGTGACCTCTGAGTTTGTTTCGGCCTTTCTTCTCAGAGTAGTCAGATAGGAAACGCCGACCTCGTCTAGTTAAAAAAAACAAAAAAAAAAACATGTTGACTTGTAAAAGTGTTTTTACAAACCTACTTACAGAAAAAAAATAATTTATCATTTATCATGGTAAATCTCTCAATATTGTGCGTACAACCTTACATTTGTAGTTGGAATGTAAGGAAAAAAATGTTTTTCAACTACAATCTTAAGTTTGTTCTTGGGACACGCACTTGGCCGGTTTTTTTCATGTAGGTACAGCCCGCGGCACGTAAGTTGGCAAGGTTTTGGCGTAGTGGGGGTAAGTTCGCGCATGCTACACTTATTGCAACAAAAAAATGGTCACTTTTATTGCTTGTCATTATTTTGTGATTATTACCATAATTTATTTTTAAACATAACTATTTAGAAGAAAGTTAAAGAAAGGAGAAGAATTCGTGAAGTATATTAGGAGTAATAAATAAAATATACAGGGTTATTTGTAAAACACCAACAACCTCTTAAGAGGTCATTGCACTCATCATTATGAACAACTTTTACTATGGGACCAAACCTGAAATCGCGAAAAAAAAAATCAACAGTTCAGTACATTTATGTTCGCATAATTCGTCAAAATATGTAACGGTACACATCATAAACCATTTTTCTGGCATGTCTACGTAAAATACGTATTTGTTTGTGGCATTATCTAAATTTAAAAATTCAAACAAAACAATAACAGGAACTTGTAATAAAAGCTCAACAAAAACAAATGTTACAATTTTAGTGCACGCAAGTGTACTCGGGAGCGAATGGAACGTGGCCGCGACGCGAGAGACAAGGGTCGACTGACCAACCAATCGCGCGCTCGGAATGATGCTACCTCATTCCCCGCGTCCCGCTCGCGACCAAAGAGATCTAAAAAATGACTTCTGCGCATCTAACGACTCTTGCCAACTTACGTGCCGCGGGCTGTATGTCCACTGATTTCTCCGTCAATTGTGAACCGATTTTGAAAATTCTTTTTTTGTTTGAAAGGGTATGCTCTCTAGGTGGTCCCATTGTCACCAAGTCAGAATCTGATGTGGGGGGTCCCACGGAAATCGAGGAAATTCCTCAAATTTTATAGGCACACCTATTTTATTTATTTGGGTATATTTTATAGTAACTCCTTGGAAATCACCATTTGGTGAAGTAGAACTGATGATGAAGACCACAGATGACCATTGGAACCCTGTAGGTATTCCCGTTGTCCCCAATAAGTATTTCACGTGTTGCGATTCGATTACTTTAATATGGTTGCTAAGCAATTTCTGCTCGTCACAATGCATATGGTGATGTGGAGCTGATAGTAGCTGCACCATCAGCTCAGTTCTCCTAGTTCTTACTAGGAAAACTCCTCAAAAATTCATCCATGGATCGGGAAGAGCAATATTTTGTAAAAGGTGATGAGCAGTTGGCATTAAGCTATTGTAACTTAGATAAATTACAAACTGACCCAATAAACCTGACCCAATAAAATTGAAAAATAAAAAAATGTTGACAAAAAAAAAACTACAACCGACTTCCCAAAAAAACGCTACACCGACTTTAGAATTTTTGGAAGTCGGGTTGTTTTTTTTTTGTAAAAAGTTTTTTTAAATTAAATAATTTTCACACAACAGTTCTCAAGACATTGAATTTCAAAACTCGACGAGTATTGGTACGTTTACCTTACTCTGATATTGAATGAATAGGAGTTGAAGACATTATTAAGCTGTAATTTCAATCAAAAAGTGTTTATTTTGGAGATGTTGGTTACATCTGTTACATGCCAGTGCGAGCGGGAGCCGCGCGCGCGGACGCAGGTAGTGGCGACACGGCGCCGGCGCGGCGACGTTACGAACTGCCGCCGCGCCGGCGCTGCTGCCGCTTGCCGGCCGCCTGCCTGCCGGATGCCTCCTAGAGATGCCTCCTCACTAATATTTGACTAAGCCACTCGTGCTTACCAACATAATTAATGTTATTCATTACTTTTCCGACTTTTCCTTTTAATGCCACTCTTTAGGGGATACGAGCCGGGAGCGATAGCGAACATGTGTTACTTACAGCTGCGAATCCGTGGAGATTTATTCTGTTACGTCCATCGACGCTAAGGATGGAACTAATTTAGTACAGTAGTGCGTCTGACTGACTGGATTTGGTTTGATAAATAATTAATGAACTCACAGTCACAATACAGAAGAGCTATATGGGCAGGTGAAGTAAAACCTCATGAGTTGGTGTTCGAATACAAATACTACTAGGATCTGTTACATTGTTATTATATCTAGCACATTCAGTCCTCAGGAAGGTAGGCTGTATATGTACCGAACCAACAAGTTCGGTATCGATGTGCGACGTCACATAGTATTTTTCATTTTTGTTATTTATTCATTCCAATATCTGTATAAGTAAACAAAAAACAAACTTATTGTCTGCCAAACTGCATATCAGTTGGTCGGCAGTAGATCTAGTACGTGTGTGGGTGTGTGCAGCGCGTGATGGTAGAGGTAGCTCGTGCGGTGTCGCCAACACGCTGGTGCTTCACCTCGGTATGCAGTGCACGATGCAGTTGGGGCCTACGTTCCTTCACACACAAGTTCTGTAGGTACTCGTACGACAGCACTTCGCAATATGACAGTCTCTTAATGTCGAAATCGCTTTACAAAATGCGAACAATTTATTAAGTAGACATAATGAATAGAGTTCGTTTAGTAACCGCTACAGTTTATTGAAATATATTCAGTTTAGCAACGATATAACTACCCGCTGGAGTTTTTGTGAGTGCTACACTGGTTGCGCTCATTTATTTATTGTGTTGATAACATAGACTTGCTCACGTTTCTGACTCCATGTATACGTAAGCGGTGATCATAGAATTTAATATTTTAATAGAATTAAAGTCAACGACCGCTGTATATAAATGTTGTAATTAATTGTGAATTCTGAATAATATACTATTGATTTATGGAGCATGCAGGTTATGGAACATGAAGCTCTAATGTTGAAAGTTTTCATTTATTCTCCAACAAAATGAATAAGTAACTATTTGCGAAACATAACTTTGTGAAGATGGATAGTCATTGTCAGAAACACGTGCGACGTGGGTGTACGTAGTACCTACAATAAGTACAGAAACACGTGCGACGTGGCTGTACGTACCTACAATATTGTACAGAAACACGTGCGACGTGGCTGTACGTACCTACAATATTGTACAGAAACACGTACGACGTGGCTGTACGTACCTACAATATTGTACAGAAACACGTGCGACGTGGCTGTACGTACCTACAATATTGTACAGAAACACGTGCGACGTGGGTGTACGTACCTACAATATTGTACAGAAACACGTACGACGTGGCTGTACGTACCTACAATATTGTACAGAAACACGTACGACGTGGCTGTACGTACCTACAATATTGTACAGAAACACGTGCGACGTGGCTGTACGTACCTACAATATTGTACAGAAACACGTGCGACGTGGCTGTACGTACCTACAATATTGTACAGAAACACGTGCGACGTGGCTGTACGTACCTACAATATTGTACAGAAACACGTACGACGTGGCTGTACGTACCTACAATATTGTACAGAAACACGTACGACGTGGCTGTACGTACCTACAATATTGTACAGAAACACGTGCGACGTGGCTGTACGTACCTACAATATTGTACAGAAACACGTGCGACGTGGCTGTACGTACCTACAATATTGTACAGAAACACGTGCGACGTGGCTGTACGTACCTACAATATTGTACAGAAACACGTACGACGTGGCTGTACGTACCTACAATATTGTACAGAAACACGTGCGACGTGGCTGTACGTACCTACAATATTGTACAGAAACACGTGCGACGTGGCTGTACGTACCTACAATATTGTACAGAAACACGTGCGACGTGGCTGTACGTACCTACAATATTGTACAGAAACACGTGCGACGTGGCTGTACGTACCTACAATATTGTACAGAAACACGTGCGACGTGGGTGTACGTACCTACAATATTGTACAGAAACACGTGCGACGTGGCTGTACGTACCTACAATATTGTACAGAAACACGTACGACGTGGCTGTACGTACCTACAATATTGTACAGAAACACGTACGACGTGGCTGTACGTACCTACAATATTGTACAGAAACACGTGCGACGTGGCTGTACGTACCTACAATATTGTACAGAAACACGTACGACGTGGCTGTACGTACCTACAATATTGTACAGAAACACGTACGACGTGGCTGTACGTACCTACAATATTGTACAGAAACACGTGCGACGTGGCTGTACGTACCTACAATATTGTACAGAAACACGTACGACGTGGCTGTACGTACCTACAATATTGTACAGAAACACGTACGACGTGGCTGTACGTACCTACAATATTGTACAGAAACACGTACGACGTGGCTGTACGTACCTACAATATTGTACAGAAACACGTACGACGTGGCTGTACGTACCTACAATATTGTACAGAAACACGTACGACGTGGCTGTACGTACCTACAATATTGTACAGAAACACGTACGACGTGGCTGTACGTACCAACAATATTGTACAGAAACACGTACGACGTGGCTGTACGTACCTACAATATTGTACAGAAACACGTACGACGTGGCTGTACGTACCTACAATATTGTACAGAAACACGTACGACGTGGCTGTACGTACCTACAATATTGTACAAGAAACTTGGAAAGCTAATTAAAAACAACCAGGATCAAGCCACAACATTATCCACGAGCACAGCGAGCATCAAGCTCCATAGAGGTATGCCACGAAAAAGTACTAAAGTTACTTCAAATGCTCGATCTTTCTAAATCAGGAGGCCCGGACTTAATACCGCCTATATTTATAGTCAACTGTGCGAAAAGTCTAGACAAACCTGTCTGTATTATATTCCAGCGATCGTTAATAGAAGGCACTGTTCCTAAAATCTGGAAATCTGCAATCGTTACGCCAGTTTTTAAAAAAGGTGATAAGTCTCTCGTAGATAACTATCGCCCAATTTCGAAGCTATGCCTGTTCTCCAAAGTGCTCGAGCGCGTTGATTACTCCGCAGTTTATTCAGCCTTAAAATGTGATTTTGGTGATGATCAGCATGGTTTTCATCGTAAGCGATCCACTACCACAAACCTTATTCTTTCCAATGAACTTATCACTAATGGTATGGAGCAACGTGCACAAGTTGATGTAATTTATACGGATTACAGTAAATATTTTGATCGCATTGACCACAGGGTACTTTTACGCAAACTTTTCTTAGCTGGAATTCACGGCGATCTATATCGATGGTTTTCCTCCTACATTGAAAACAGATCACAAGCAGTAGTACTACAAGGTTTCACCCCCAGTTGGAATCTGATACCATCTGGAGTTCCTCAGGGATCGATTTTAGGACCTCTTCTATTTAATTTATTTATAGCAGATATTAAGAAATGTTTTATAAACTCGTACATTCTATTATACGCCAATGACATGAAAATACTTAAAACAGTACGTTCTCCATCTGGCATATCACTACTCCAGGAGGATCTCAATAAGTTTGTAGATTACTGTAGACTAAACAAACTTCAATTAAATGTATCAAAATGCTTCCATATGACTTATACACGGCAAAAGAAGACAATTGGTTTAAGGTACGCATTGGATAACCAAACAATCACTGAGGTGAACAGTATAAGGGAGTTGGGCGTTATTTAGGACAGTAAACTCATATTCGAAATGCATATTGATGAAATCGTAAAGAAAGCGTCCAAGTCTCTTGGTTTCATAATAAGATCTTCTACTTGCTTCAGCTCTCTGAAACCACTCAAAGTTTTATACTGTTCATACGTACGCAGCCACCTTGAATACGCATCAAGTGTGGAACCCAAAATATGACCTGTATAAGTCAAGAATAGAAAGCATTCAGAAAAAGTTTTTAAGATACTTAGATTATAAGACAAAGTAATGCTCAACGGATTACACTCATCGTTGCAAAAGATACCATTTTCTACCACTAGAAAACAGACGCCATGCTAATGACATTACTTTTCTTTTGACGTTCAAAAAGTGCTGATTCTCAGCCTAGTTTGAATAAATGACTTTTGATTTTTGATTTTGTTAAATATTGCCAATAGTTCCATCGACTGTTCCCAACTTCTATCCAAAATATCACTCTACACCCATCACGTTGGCATCAGACAGCGGCCACTTCTTCACATTCCATTCGCATCAACAAACTACCGACAGGATGCCTTCTTATTACGTAGCGCAGCAAGCTTCAATAATCTTCCCTCTCAGATGTTGATCTATAATATTTAGAACCAGCCCTAACGCATTAAGACGATCTATAAATAAACAATACTTTGTAACCGCAATGATTAACATTATTATGATTTAATAACATTTAAAACAATTTGTATATTTTCTTTTTTAGTGTTTTTAGAATAATTAATAAACTGTCACGGGATAAGATTTTTATGTTTTGTTTTAAAGAATATTTTATTTTATTTTGTTTCAAGAAATATTTCATAAGTTATATTTAAGGAGATTTTATTTTTATTTTTGTGTTTCTTTCTTTTTTTAAATTTTAGATACATAGTTATTAATTTGTGGAAGCTTGTAAATGGAAATTGTAAGCGCTACTGTACATAACTTATGTACCATTGTTGTAGATGTTAGACTGTAAGCTTTCTGAATAATAAATAAATAAAAGGTAAACAGTTGTTGTAATATAGTACTTATAGTGAATGTGTCCTCACAATTGCCTTACTTGGTTTACAATACAATCAAATCTTGGGTGACTAATTCTTGAGTGAAATAGTGCATGGTTGGTAGTTTTAAGGTTAGTTTATTACTCGCCATCTAACTGGAAAGTTTGGCGAGTAAAATTGTAAAAACAAAAAATGTATGTTGGAGAATAATAATAATAAAAAACAAACACATCCACATACTATTACAAACAAATTTTTACTGCAGGTCATACAGTTCCGCCCAGCACGTCTACGACTACACTTTCGTGATCGTTTGACATTATCCTCTCGATGAACACTCATCTGGTAAAGTCATGAGCATAGTATGAGAATTTGAGAACGATTCAGGGAAAAAGAAGAATGACATCAGGAACTGTGATCCCTAGGTATACAAGGTGAGACTTTCTCGAAGCTGGGCGGAGCAATGACGCCATGCTATTTGTGGTAGTTCACATAGTGAGGCAGCCATGACGTCTCAGTGTGATGACGTACCTGTGATGACGGAGGGCCACCGCAGCGACTGCGGAGGGCAGGACGCCGACTGCAGCAGCCGCTGCAGCCGCGCCGCCGGGTACACCAGCCATGACGTCGGCTCCCGTCGTCTCTGCAACAGAACGACGTTAATGAATACTTACTTTCATACAAATACAAGGACAACATTCATACAAAACTACTTCTATGTTAGGTCATCAAAACTTCAACGAAGGTATCCATAATATCCGAAATAAGCCTAAGATCCTAAGCCTTGACTACTTTTCAAAAAATAAATTAAACTGTTAACATTAAATTAAACTGTACCAAGTTGTAATTCATTGAGCATTGTCTATCTCATTGTGTTTAATGTTGCCTTATTTATGCGATTATCTGTTATATTTGTATTCAACATAGACTATATGGAGGTAATCTATTGTGTAAAGATGTGTATTTTTGGTATTTGAACTGTTTTATTTTTATATTATGTATGTGTTCGCTTAAATATTTTTCCCGTTTCTAAACGTGAGGACTTATTATTGGCTCACTGTTTACTATTCCATTACTATATTGTTTTAATGTAGCTGTTAGTCCTCCATAATTAATATAAATTATATTTATTATTATAATAAATAAATAAATAATAATCCGACAGGCCAGGTGGCGTGTTTGGTTAAGGGGGAAGCGCTAAGGTAGCCCGCGAAATTCAAATATTCTGACGTGTTTTGCAATTTGCGGGTCAGTATTAAGTTTAATGATGATTCAAATATAATTCGCGACCGTAACAACCATATATTTACAGAATTTATTTATATTACATATATCATAACTTCATAAGTTAGAAAATACCTCAAATGTCAATATTTCATGAAATAGTCATTCAATAGAGTTATATGAACTTAGAGAACTGTATTGATGATTTCAATGGCTATAATTCTATAAATACAGATTTGTTACGGTCGCGAATCATATTCAGATAAACATACAACCTCATACCGACTTTTAATTACAAAAAAAAACGTAAGAAGAACGCGAGGTAAGAAAATTTGAATTTCGCGGGCTACCCTGACGCTTTCGCCTTAAGATAACACCTACGAGTATCATGCCGCAGGTCGTGGGTTCGATTCCCATCCAGGAAAACATTTATGTGCACGAACATGTCTGTTTGTCCTGAGACTGGGTGTATTATCTATGTAACGTATGTAATTATCTATGTAAGGGCCGGTTTTTTGATCCGTAGTTAACTCAACCAATGGTCAAACATAGTAACTAATGGTTGAATTTTGGCTACATTTGAAAGGCTAAACATGAATGTATTCATGTTAGCTCATTCATATTAAAAATAGTATCAAATGTCATAACTCATTCATGTTTAGCCTTTCACATTTAGCCATAATTCAACCATTAGTTACTATGTTTAACCATTAGTTGAGTTAACTACGGATCAAAAAACCGGCCCTAAGTATGTACATATTTACAATAAAAAAGTAGTATATGTAGTATGTCAGCTATCTGGTTTCCACAGTACAAGCTCTGCTCAGTTTGGGATCAGATGACCGTGTGTGAGTAATGTCCCAGGATATTATATTATAATATGATATTTATTTATATTTATTATATGATATATTATATCATAATATCCATAATATCCGAATTTCTTGTTTGTTTTGTAAAATCTGACAAGAATAGAAAAAAAATGAAAAGGAAGGTAGGAACGTTTATTTTCAGTTTACGAAGATAAAGAATCCTTATTCTGTACAAAATATTCAATTGAACCTGCCCTGTTTGATAGTCCTACTTCAACAATTGAAGTCTAAACCGTATTCTATTGAGCTGTCAGTAGTCTGTATTGTCATAATCTCATAAATCAAATCGTCAGCCGAATCGTGTCACAAATTAAGGTCACGTGACAAGAAACGTCCGTGTGTGTGTGACGTGGTGCGCGCGCGCAACCCTCCCGACAGGTGGCGTTAGAAGACGCAAAAACCCTTAGAAAAACTCAAGGACGCACGTGCCGACACAAAAAACGAACAACCCTTTGTCCGCGGCTTCTATTGCTCGTTTTTATTATAAGTATTACGGTAATTACGTGGCTATCTAACGCCGACCCTCCGCCGGAACTAATTAGCTGTTAGATTCCCACGGTGTTTTATTTTAAGCTGTTATCTTCTAATTCTGTAACTATAACTCTGACGCTAACCCTTTTATTAAGGGGCTTGAGAGAGCGGACCGGCTGGCTCCCGGCTAGATACATAATTGAACAGGCTTAAAGCGGCACATAGCGCGAGCCTTCCCTTCAGAGGAATCAAAATATAAAGCAGTGTAGAGCAAGTACATAGGTGGCGGGTGTGGAGTGGAGGCGTCGCGACGGAGGCGGTGCTCCGTCTCGCTCGGTAATGTATTCACGTTTCCCGAGCCGCTCATTTTTTATCGCAGTCGCGCGGCGCATTAGAATTTCCAGGCGAGAAAATCTCACGCACACCGCGGCCTGTTCCGCGGCCCACGCTACTTGCAACCTTGTGACGAGGGTGCACGGTGTCAAGTTCTTTGGATGGTTTTCTCTGTGTGCGGGGGGTGGATGGAGGCTTGCGGGGAGGGGGCGGGAGGTTCGCTACATTGTAAATTCGCGCGGGGAAATGCGGGTGGATTGACGAGGCGGGGGAGGTGCGGTGGGGGGCTACGTGTGGAGGGGTGAGGGAGGGGGCGCGTGTGCGGCTCGATAAGGAGCGTCCTCCGCGTCTTCCGCCGCGTAACACCGAGCGCCGCCGCCGGCGATGTCCTCCAGCCGCGCACTATCACCAGGTAATCGGCGATTTTACCAAACCAAAGTCTATGGCATTGTTAACATTGACCCTATGAGCGTGTATTCTATCGCACATCTTGGTACAGTCTACGACAGCCGCACACGTCGTCCTTACATTCTTAACACGTAATCAACATTGGCACTACACTACCTACATACCTCGTTCTAAATAGAAGTCGGATACACAGACGTAGGTTCAAGGATCTTGGTTCGTCTTAAACGCTACACTAAAGCATGAAAAGAGGTAAATGTTTTTTTTTTTTTCCTGATGTTTTTGCATGTCCCTATGGAATACTGCCCGTTAATCATTCCGGTACAGATGCACAAAGTAGCCCCTCTAGTGGAGCGCGCTGGGCCATGCTCGCCCCGCCTGGCCCAGCACGATACGCAATCGACAGCGGACACTCTCGCGTTTGACCGCTCACGTAAGCCCCGGAAACCTCGCTTATCTAAATACTCGTACATGGTAAGATGATTTGTTTTGTGTACCTACTTTGACTAGAGAATTGGAAAAGCGTGGAAGCATATTATCACAATGTATTGAATTTTCTGGATTTCATGACTAAACTAAGAGTTGAACACACCGAACACATTCGTTAACAGCGTATGCCATTACCGAACATTAGGTTACAACTCAATGTCAATGAGCTGCATCATTACCGAACATTAGGTTACAACTCAATGTCAATGTCAATGAGCTGCATCATTACCGAACATTAGGTTACAACTCAATGTCAATGAGCTGCATCATTACCGAACATTAGGTTACAACTCAATGTCAATGTCAATGAGCTGCATCATTACCGAACATTAGGTTACAACTCAATGTCAATGAGCTGCAGCATTACCGAACATTAGGTTACATCTCAATGTCAATGAGCTGCGTCATTACCGAACAATAGGTTACAACTCAATGTCAATGAGCTGCATCATTACCGAACATTAAGTTACAACTCAATGTCAATGAGCTGCATCATTACCGAACATTAGGTTACAACTCAATGTCAATGAGCTGCATCATTACCGAACATTAGGTTACAACTCAATGTCAATGAGCTGCATCATTACCGAACATTAGGTTACAACTCAATGTCAATGTCAATGAGCTGCATCATTACCGAACATTAGGTTACAACTCAATGTCAATGAGCTGCATCATTACCGAACATTAGGTTACAACTCAATGTCAATGTCAATGAGCTGCATCATTACCGAACATTAGGTTACAACTCAATGTCAATGAGCTGCATCATTACCGAACATTAGGATACAACTCAATGTCAATGTCAATGAGCTGCATCATTACCGAACATTAGGTTACAACTCAATGTCAATGAGCTGCATCATTACCGAACATTAGGTTACAACTCAATGTCAATGTCAATGAGCTGCATCATTACCGAACATTAGGTTACAACTCAATGTCAATGAGCTGCATCATTACCGAACATTAGGTTACAACTCAATGTCAATGTCAATGAGCTGCATCATTACCGAACATTAGGTTACAACTCAATGTCAATGAGCTGCATCATTACCGAACATTAGGTTACAACTCAATGTCAATGTCAATGAGCTGCATCATTACCGAACATTAGGTTACAACTCAATGTCAATGAGCTGCATCATTACCGAACATTAGGTTACATCTCAATGTCAATGAGCTGCGTCATTACCGAACAATAGGTTACAACTCAATGTCAATGAGCTGCGTCATTACCGAACAATAGGTTACAACTCAATGTCAATGAGCTGCATCATTACCGAACATTAGGTTACAACTCAATGTCAATGTCAATGAGCTGCATCATTACCGAACATTAGGTTACAACTCAATGTCAATGATCTGCATCATTACCGAACATTAGGTTACAACTCAATGTCAATGTCAATGAGCTGCATCATTACCGAACATTAGGTTACAACTCAATGTCAATGAGCTGCATCATTACCGAACATTAGGTTACAACTCAATGTCAATGAGCTGCATCATTACCGAACATTAGGTTACAACTCAATGTCAATGAGCTGCATCATTACCGAACATTAGGTTACAACTCAATGTCAATGAGCTGCATCATTACCGAACATTAGGTTACAACTCAATGTCAATGAGCTGCATCATTACCGAACATTAGGTTACAACTCAATGTCAATGAGCTGCATCATTACCGAACATTAGGTTACCACTCAATGTCAAAGAGCTGCATCATTACCGAACATTAGGTTACAACTCAATGTCAATGAGCTGCATCATTACCGAACATTAGGTTACAACTCAATGTCAATGTCCACACATCAATTGTCACATCCACCAACACATGCAAGCACCCACACATCCATTGTCACATCCACCAACACATGCAAGCACCCACACATCCATTGTCACATCCACCAACACATGCAAGCACCCACACATCCATTGTCACATCCACCAACACATGCAAACACCCACACATCCATTGTCACATCCACCAACACATGCAAGCACCCACACATCCATTGTCACAAACACCAACACATGCAAGCACCCACACATCCATTGTCACATCCACCAACACATGCAAGCACTCACACATCCATTGTCACATCCACCAACACATGCAAGCACCCACACATCCATTGTCACATCCACCAACACATGCAAGCACCCACACATCCATTGTCACATTCACCAACACATGCAAGTCCGCTGCAATGAATTGACTGGTATTCTGACGCATTTAATAAACATGTCATTTTCACAAGGCACCTTTCCTGAAAAATTAAAACTGTCTTTAATAAAGCCCTTATTTAAGAAGGGAGATAAATGTGACATCGACAATTACCATATTACTCTTATACCCATATTGTCTAAAATTTTTGAAAAATGTATGTTTAAAAGGTTAACTGACTTTTGCAATAAATTTCGTATTATAAGTGACCAGCAGTTTGGATTCCAAAAGAACAAGTCCACATCGTTAGCTATTTTTTCCCTCATGCAAGCTATACTTTCAAATATTAATAATAATTATATAAGTACAGGCCTCTTTTTTGATCTATCGAAAGCCTTCGATCTGGTGTCACATGACATATTGCTACAAAAATTGGAAGCTGTTGGTATTAGAGGACCGGCACTCCAGTGGCTGTCGTCCTATTTAAGCAATAGAAAACAATGTGTCATCATCAATAAAAAAAATGAAAATAATGTAATAATATCCTATTTATCAGAATATAAACATAATAAATATGGCGTTCCACAGGGAAGTGTGCTGGGCGCAATATTATTCCTCATTTGATATCATAAAAATAACTAACCATAAATGCGTATTATTTGCAGACGATATTTCTATTATAGTGACATCTAATAAAAAACTAAATACCATTTCAGAACATGAACTTGACATTAATAATACAATTGACAAATTATTGCATTGGCTTGACATTAACCATTTGATGATAAATCTAGACAAATCCGTTTACATCCAATTTAATCGATCAAATAATTCCAAAAATGACATTAAACTCAATATTAATAAAATCAATGAAGTAACGCGGACCAGATTTTTAGGTGTATCTAATAATAGATAAAGGCAAAAACTGGAAAGAGCAAATAGACAATGTTAGCACTAAAATTAATAAATTTGTTTATGCATTAAAACAAGTAAAAAATGTAACCAATATAAAAACTGCTGTAATGTCATACCACGCGTACGTCGAATTGTTGTTACGTTATGGAGTAATAATGTGGGGTAACAGCACTGACTTCCAAAGGGCATTCATCGCTCAAAAAAAGTGCATGAGAGCAATTTGTGGACTTAAGCCCGACGACTCATGTCGACCAATATTTAAAAAACTTGGTTTGTTACCGTTACCGTCGCTTTACATTTACGAAATATGTGTGTTTGTTATGAAAAATAAGCAACTGTTTAAGACTGCAAATGATGTCAATCCTCGGAACCGACGAGATCCATATAAACTAGTGTTAAATGATTTGCCTAGACTGTCTAAATACAATAGTAACTGCTTGGCAATGTGTGTGTGCATTTATAATAAAATACCAAGGCATTTCAAAGCCTTAAATACAAAATTATTTCAAATTCAATTTCATAAGTGGTTACTCGAGTGGAGTTTTTATAGTTTAAAAGAATTTATAGATAAAAAATGTTGAAGTTTTTTTTTAAAAAAAAAAAAAGATTGTTGTTGCTTGTGTATAAAATTTTGCATGCCTTGTTTTATCCTAGCTAAACATACTTGTGCCTCAATTTGTATTTAACACCCTTGTATACCATGTTTTACGCAAATAAAATATTCAATTCAATTCAATTCTAAACACATGCAAGCACCCACACATCCACATATCTACACTTACACAAACTTCTCTCACACCTACCTACACTCTCCATCTCATTTATGTTTATTGTTTTATTTTTGTTTTTTATTGTATTTAAAACTAGCTGACCCGGCGAACTTCGTACCGCTGCGCGCTGGAATGATTCAGTGAAACCAATCGATTTGACGTTTTTTTTTTTTAAATTAAGTCATTTGCTGTATATTGAAGTAGCTTGATATATTTTCCTATATTTTTACACAATACAAATTTCTGAACGCACGCATAAATATTTGACAACCAATATATAATTTGTGAATCCTTTTTCATTACTGACATTATTCTAAATTTTAAAAATGTAAAATACGCCATTATCCGAATACATATTGTGGATACGATATATCTTGTCGATTCGAATCCTCATAATTTGATGGGCGAGTGTACCGTGCCGCCGGGATGAACATTCAGTGTTTGACAGTTACGAAACCCATAAACATTTTGTATTGGATTTTTTAAATTTCTTTATTTCGTCAATTATCCAATGTTTTAATAGTTATTCTACTATTCGGAACGGAGACAAATACAACAAATGAAAACCATGAAAGTCGGTCCAGCCATTGTCGAGTTACAAGTCTTCGAACAAACCCGACTTTCTTTTATATACCTATATAGATTAAGACATTAAGTTTTCGAAACAAAATTGTACTGGTTGGCTTAATTTTTAATTTGGTTAATATCCGAGAAGATTGGCGCTGTATGCCGAGATACAGGTTTACACCTAGTTCGGCTGCAGATGCTAACATGATCTATTGTTTATCCTATGCCTACTAGTTATCTATGAATATTTTTTGTTTGTATCAAAACTTATTAGTCTCAATAATTTATTATTATTTTTTTTTACATTTCTCGGGACCCTGGGGTCCCGGACCTTTGGAAGGCGTACAAGGAGCAGAAGCCAACTCGCAGAGGCCCCTTAAATAATTTTAAATGATAAGGAGGCACCAACCGACTATTATCCCTGTATGCACTATGCAAGTGCATATTATTATTTACATTATTATTATTTGCCATATCTCGGGACCCTGGCGTCCCGGACCTTTGGAAGGCGTAAGAGGGACCGAAGCCAACTCGCAGAGGCCCGTAGACAATTTTAAATGATGAGGAGGCACCATAACTGAAACATATAGCTATGCCTCCGAACCTGAGAGTAATAAAACTAAAACACTTAGCTATGCCTCCGAACCTGAGAGTAATATAACTGAAACATATAGCTGTGTCTCTGAACCTGAGTGTTTATTACTGAAACACTTAGCTATGCCTCCGAACCTGAGAGTAATATAACTGAAACATATAGCTGTGTCTCTGAACCTGAGTGTTTATTACTGAAACACTTAGCTATGCCTCCGAACCTGAGAGTAATATAACTGAAACACTTAGCTATTCCTCCGAACCTGAGAGTAATATAACTGAAACACATAGCTATGCCTCCGATACTGAGAGTAATATAACTGAAACACATAGCTATGCCTCCGATTCTGAGAGTAATATAATATAATAACCGTCCGTAGAGCTTACTAGTAGTTCCGTCCGTACCCTGGCAGCTAGACATCCTCGCGTGGCGCCACCTGCCCTGCTCCTACGAAGACATGTCCGTACCCTGGCAGCTAGACATCCTCGCGTGGCGCCACCTGCCGAGCTCCTACGAAGATACGCCCGTGCCCTGGCATCTAGACAACCTCGCGTGGTGCTACCTGCCAAGCTCCTACGAAGTCGTGTCCGTACCCTGGCAGCTAGACATGCTCGCGTGGCGCCACCTGCCGCGCTTCTACGAAGACATGCCAGTACCCTGGCAGCTAGACATCCTCGCGTGGTGCCACCTGCCGAGCTCCTACGAAGATATGTCCGTACCCTGGCAGCTAGACATCCTCGCGTGGCGCCACCTGCCGAGCTCCTACGAAGATATGTCCGTACCCTGGCAGCTAGATATGCTCGCGTGGTGCCACCTGCCGAGCTCCTACGAAGATATGTCCGTACCCTGGCAGCTAGACATCCTCGCGTGGTGCCACCTGCCGAGCTCCTACGAAGATATGTCCGTACCCTGGCAGCTAGACATCCTCACGTGGCGCCACCTGCCGAGCTCCTGAGAAGATATGTCCGTACCCTGGCAGCTAGACATCCTCGCGTGGTGCCACCTGCCGAGCTTCTACGAAGATATGTCCGTACCCTGGCAGCTAGACATCCTCGCGTGGCTCCACCTGCCGAGCTCCTACGAAGATATGTCCGTACCCTGGCAGCTAGATATGCTCGCGTGGTGCCACCTGCCGAGCTCCTACGAAGATATGTCCGTACCCTGGCAGCTAGACATCCTCGCGTGGCGCCACCTGCCGAGCTCCTACGAAGATATGTCCGTACCCTGGCAGCTAGACATCCTCACGTGGCGCCACCTGCCGAGGTCCTGAGAAGATATGTCCGTACCCTGGCAGCTAGACATCCTCGCGTGGTGCCACCTGCCGAGCTCCTACGAAGATATGTCCGTACCCTGGCAGCTAGACGTCCTCGCGTGGCGCCACCTGCTGAGATCCTACGAAGACATGTCGTGAATGTTAACATCCCCTCTACATAGAGAGAATGCTACAGTCTTCAGTGAGCGAACTACCCAATTAGGAAATATTCAGGCAGCGTCCCGAGCGGCGCCCGTTCTAAAGCACTTTTGGGACGATTTGAGAGGATGCCTTACTTCCGCTAATGTTGGTGGCACCATGTCTTCAAACTGAATAGAAATAACAGAGTATTTTTTAAACACGTATTTTGCCTGTTTTAGACAGGTATTTTGTTTGTTACTTTGTGTTTACAAGAAAAGTAATGAACTCAGAACACAGACGGCTCGTCATTTGAAAGTTATATGATATTAAACAAAGCCGCGCGCCCGCGCCGTCCTACTTGAACCGTCCTCCCGTCCCCTCCCCGCCCCTCCGCTCGCCCCACACACGCATCCCGACTACCTCCCCAGGAGCCTCCATCCTCCTTATCTTTTGAAATGTTATTTAACGGGACATTTTGTTTGTTGGGCTCGGGAGTCGGAACGCGGGACCTTCAATATAAATATATTTCAGGAAGGATTATCTTCTTTCTGCTCGCCTGCTAAGTAAACATAAGATCTGTTTTTAAACGCCGGTTTAATTATAGCTAGATGTGCATACTTGCTTAGGTTTAACTTAATCGCTAATCTAGTGTCAGTTTCAAATAAAGTTTTAATACAAAAACGTCTAAAATGTTCCGTATCAAGGTCGTAGGGACAGAGCCGAGTGATGTAACATTGACATTCAGAGGCCATATTGTCTCATTCCCTAATATATCCGACTGGACAGTGATATAACATTGACATTCAGAGGCCATATTGTCTCATTCCCAAATATATCCGACTGGACAGTGATATAACAATATAACATTGACATTCAGAGGCCATATTGTCTCATTCCCAAATATATCCGACTGGACAGTGATATAACATTGACATTCAGAGGCCATATTGTCTCATTCCCAAATATATCCGACTGGACAGTGATATAACATTGACATTCAGAGGCCATATTGTCCTCATTCCCAAATAATAGGTTGGGGAAAAAATTTCTTCGCATTTTTTAAAGAAAATTCAAAACATTTTTTAATATAGTTTATTTACATTTAACTAAAGTATGTAGGTACCATTTTGTACATGATCCCATTGCTATAGAAATTTTGGGACTTCTGGTCAAAATACCGCGACAAGTGGTTTGGCAGTCCTCTCGTGATGTTAACCTGACACTGCCTAAAGAATTCTGAAGAGACCGAAACAGGTGGAAATCTGAAGGTGCAAGGTCAGGACTATACGGCGGATGGACTATACGGCGAATACCTCCCAGCCAAACTCTCTTAATTTTTGCTGAGTGGCTAAAGATGTGTGAGGTCTAGCGTATCATGATGAAAAACCACACCCCTTCTGTTGATTAATTCCGGCCGCTTTCTCTCAACTTCTTGCTTAATCTCATCAGTTGTTCGCAGTAGAGTTCAGAATCGATGGTCCTGCCTGGTGGTAACAGCTCATAATGAATAATGCCCTTCCAATCCCACCACACACACAGCATCACCTTGTTGCGAGTTAACCCGGGTTTCGCCACAGTCTGTGAAGCCTGACCGGCCTTTGACCACGACCTTTTTCGCACGTTCTTGTCATACGTGATCCACTTTTCACCACCAGTCAGCTTCTTCAAAAATGGTTCGGT
This sequence comes from Dicycla oo, assembly GCA_948252095.1. Classification (NCBI taxonomy): domain Eukaryota; kingdom Metazoa; phylum Arthropoda; class Insecta; order Lepidoptera; family Noctuidae; genus Dicycla; species Dicycla oo. Next base: position 433,512 of record OX411713.1, read on the forward strand.
TTCATTACGTCGTAATAAAGAATCACAAATGAGTACACGGTTCATTAGGTTTCTTTCAGTGAGCTCGTGAGGTACCCAAATGTCGAGCTTTTTTGTGTACCCAGTTTTTTTCAAATGCGCCAAAACTGTTTTGTGGTCAATTTCCAGTTCTTCAGCTACGTCGTAACTACTGATATGCCGATCTTGCTCCACTTTTTCAAAAATGGCATCCATTTTATCCGTAATAGGGCGACCAGAGCGACGTGCATCTTTGACATCAAAATTTCCGGATTGAAAACGCTTAAACCAAATTTGTGCTACTCTCACAGATACTACACTAGGTCCATAAAAATCGCAAATTTTTTTCGCGGCTTGTGTTGCATTTTTACCTTTTTGTAGTAAAATTTTAAAATGTATCGAATTTCTTCATTAGATTCACTCATCTTGACGGTACGAATAACAAATGAAAATCACACATTTTCCTAATTTGAATTTGGAATTATGTTCTTTAAAATTTAAACTTTCAATGATACCAAAACCAGCCAGATACAAATAGTATAGCCAAAGAGATTTTATTACAAGTTCATACATACTATAATGCGAAAAGACTTTTTCCCCAACCTAATATTTGCTCGTGACTGTATCTCTATTACTTGAGTAAGGTAATTAAAGACCATGCTCCATAAAGCAGTTTTATAACGAACATTCACAGAACATAGGAGAGTATTTATTTGTAACGAACAATCCCAGAACATAGGAGAGTATTTATTTGTAACGAACAATCCCAGCACATAGGAGTGTATTTTTTTGTAACGAACAATCCCAGAACATAGGAGTGTATTAATTTGTAACGAACAATCCCAGAACATAGGAGAGTATTTATTTGTAACGAACAATCACAGAACATAGGAGAGTATTTATTTGTAACGAACAATCACACAACTTAGGAATGTATTTATTTGTAACGAACAATCACAGAACATAGGAGAGTATTTATTTGTAACGAACAATCACACAACTTAGGAGAGTATTTATTTGTAACGAACAATCACACAACTTAGGAGAGTATTTATTTGTAACGAACAATCACACAACTTTTTGACTGGCCAGTTGGCGTGGTTGGTTAAGATACCACCTATCACGCCGCAGGTCGTGGGTTCGATTCTCATCCAGGACAAACATTTGTGTGCATGAACATGTCTGTTTGTCCTGAGTCTGGGTGTAATTATCTATAGAAGTATGTATTTACAAAAAAAAAAAGTAGTATATGTAATATATCAGTTATCTGGTTTCCATAGTACAAGCTCTGCTTAGTTTGGGACCAGACGACCGTGTGTGAAAAATGTCCCAGGATATTATTATTATTAACTTAGGAGAATATTTATTTGTAACGAACAATCACAGAACATAAGAGAGTATTTATTTGTAACGAACAATCACAGAATATAGGAGAGTATTTATTTGTAACAAACAATCACAGAACATAGGAGAGTATTTATTTGTAAGGAACAATCACAGAACATAGAAGAGTATTTATTTATAACGAACAACCACAGAACTTAGGAGAATATTTATTTGTAACGAACAATCACACAACTTAGGAGAATATTTATTTGTAACGAACAATCACAGAACATAGGAGAGTATTTATTTGTAACAAACAATCACAGAACATAGGAGAGTATTTATTTGTAACGAACAATCACACAACTTAGGAGAATATTTATTTGTAACGAACAATCACAGAACATAAGAGAGTATTTATTTGTAACGAACAATCACAGAACATAGGAGAGTATTTATTTGTGAGGAACAATCACAGAACATAGAAGAGTATTTATTTATAACGAACAATCACAGAACTTAGGAGAATATTTATTTGTAACGAACAATTACACAACTTAGGAGAATATTTATTTGTAACGAACAATTACAGAACATAGGAGAGTATTTATTTGTAACGAACAATCACAGAACATAGGAGAGTATTTATTTGTAACGAACAATCACAGAACATAGGAGAGTATTTATTTGTAAGGAACAATCACAGAACATAGAAGAGTATTTATTTATAACGAACAATCACAGAACTTAGGAGAATATTTATTTGTAACGAACAATCACAGAACTTAGGAGAATATTTATTTGTAACGAACAATCACACAACTTAGGAGAATATTTATTTGTAACGAACAATCACAGAACATAGGAGAGTATTTATTTGTAACGAACAATCACAGAACATAGGAGAGTATTTATTTGTAACGAACAATCATAGAACATAGGAGAGTATTTATTTGTAACGAACAATCACACAACTTAGGAGAATATTTATTTGTAACGAACAATCACAGAACATAGGAGAGTATTTATTTGCTATCGATACTTTAACTTTAATACTTTACGCTTGATATATAAAGATTAATTAATTGCCCTACTTTATTAAATTACTAGCGACCCACCCCGGCTTACCAAACTTCACAGGATCACCCGCGCGCTAAGCTAATCTGAAGAATGCCTGAAAATTTCATCAAAATCGCTCCTGCCATTTTGGATTCCATAGGGATTCATACATCGATTTTTATAGATATAGATTACCTAATTTTCCAAGATTCTATAAATCAACATGTCATTAGTACTTACTTAGTTAAACCAAGTTAAACAGTGATACAAATGTTACAGTGGTACAAATGATACAGTGATACAAATGTTTCAGTGGTAGAAATGTTACAGTGATACAAATGTTACAGTGATACAAATGTTACAGTGATACAAATGTTACAGTGATACAAATGTTACAGTGGTACAAATGTTACAGTGCTACAAATGTTACAGTGATACAAATGTTACAGTGATACAAATGTTACAGTGATACAAATGTTACAGTGATACAAATGTTACAGTGGTAGAAATGTTACAGTGGTACAAGTGTTACAGTGATACAAATGTTACAGTGATACAAATGTTACAGTGGTACAAATGTTACAGTGCTACAAATGTTACAGTGATACAAATGTTACAGTGATACAAATGTTACAGTGGTACAAATGTTACAGTGGTACAAATGCTTCTGACATATCTGACACTATAGTATTATCACTATAGCAGTGAAATACTGCTTCCAACCTGTTGCGATTCAGAGATTAATTTCTTTCGTCATTTTTCTATGGAGATAACTGTCTTGACCCAAGTACATGTAGTCTTTCACGTATTTTAGTATCGCTCTTAATTCTGATGTTGAATTTTGTGGTGTTTGTCATTATTTTGGTCTTGCTGGTTTTAATTTTTAGTCCGACTTTCACGCTCTCTTCGTTTTGATTATTTTTCATAATATTCAAGATTTTCAGAGCGTTCTTCAAGTAGTACAAGGTCATCGGTGAATCTCAGATCTCAGATGGTGCAGTTTTGATCCATATAAATTGATGCCGTACTCGTCCCAGTTCAATTTGCGAAAGATGTTTTCCAACACTGCAGAGATCATTCCAACACTGCAGAGATCATTCCAACACTGCAGAGATCATTCCAACACTGCAGAGATCATTCCAACACTGCAGAGATCATTCCAACACTGCAGAGATCATTCCAACACTGCAGAGATCATTCCAACACTGCAGAGATCATTCCAACACTGCAGAGATCATTCCAACACTTCAGAGATCATTCCAACACTGCAGAGATCATTCCAACACTTTGGCGACAATAGGTCTTCCTGCCTCACACCTGTATACTAAATTAATTTCCTAAAGTTTCTAACTTGACCTTACTGTTTGAGATGTTTTTTTTTATGATTTTGGTTTAGATGCCTGGTATTCCTTGTTGATCGAGACTCCCCCATATGTGTTTGTGATTTAAGCTACCGAAGGCTTTGTCATAGTCAATAAAACTACGTAGATTTTCCTGTAATATTCTCCTGTTACCTCAATAGGTCAATAGTTGAAACTCCTTTTCTAAAACTTGCTTGTTCTACTGCTTGTGTACTGGTGGTCAGCTCAATATGTCCGTCCGACATGAACATCAACATAAACATCAACATAAACATACACATAAACATGTCACATTTCAACCTCTATAAACTTCGAGACTTTTGAAGCTAGAGTAATGGGTAAGCATTCCAAAGATAGGATATATTTATAACAATTTAAGGCCGGATATAATTTGCCAATGACGTCACACTGCGATTGAACGCGCATGCGCGCGACCCTCTACTTTTCACTATTTGTCGTAATATCAATTCGTATAGCGCAAAAACGTGTTAAGCTAGATCAGTTATTCTGATGTCTTTGTCAAGAGTTGACACAGCACTACCAGGACCTATAGAGAAACAATAGAAATATTGACCAAAATAGGGTTAATTTATAAGAATTTGATAATAGCAAAATATTGTCAGATGTCGTCTCATATCGGCTCGTAAATCTGCTCAGAAATGAAAAATACCTTAACCGAAGGAAAGTTGCATCAAAGGGAATGCAGTGAGTCTAAAAAGTCTAGTGCCGAGCCGAGAAAATCTGTTGCAAATAGTTAAAGTTTACGATATCATCTCATATCGGCCGTAAATCTGCTCAGAACTGAAAAATATTATAATCGGTGAAAGCTTACTTTATAAGAAACGCAATCAATTTGCCTAGCCTTTTCCCAATTTAGTTGGGGTCGGCTTCCAGTCTAACCGGATGCAGCTGAATACCAGTATTTTACATGGAGCGACTGCCTATCTGACCTCCACAACCCAGTTACTGGGTAATACGATACCCCTTGGTAAGACTGGTTGTCAGACTTTCGGGCTTCTGACGACCCGTAACGACTGTCAAAGATCCACGAATGACAGCCGGGACCAACGGCTTAACGTGCTTTCCGAGGCACGGAGGAATCTCGGTATGAAAAGATGGTCACCCATCCACAGACCAATCCCGGCAAGCGTAGCTTAACCTGATGGATCGACCCTTGCGGCTGTTATTACTTAGCCACGAGCTCTTTATAAGAAACGCAATGAGCCTACTAAGTCTAGTGTCGAGCAAATCGAAAAAGCAAAGTGTCGAGCAAACCGTAGTTGATCTGTTTTCACGAAAACAAATGGCGCGGACTCGAACTGCGCCTACAATTTTTTTTGTTTGCTTGTGTACTAATACTAGCATACATACCAAATTTCAGCTTTTTAGGGCTTCAGGAAGTACTCTAAGAGTTTTGATGATCATCAGTCAGTGACGAAATCAGGGTTTTTTTAGATAACAATAAAATCTAAAGTATAAATAAATAATAAATAAATAAATATCTTTATTTCCCGAAAATACAGATAATTGTACATTAAGTTTACAATTTTGAAAACACTGTAGAGTACATTACATAAAACATTTGGACGCTGCAGAAATCTGTACACTGTAGAATAAACTCTGTCTCTTAAACTAGGGGTATCCTGTATCTTAAGAGACAGTGCTTCGCAATGGCTTTCCAATTGAAATGTATGAGTGGACTGTGTCGATTTAACTTAAGTAGGGAAAAAAGTTATAAGTTATGAAAAAGAAAAATATAAGTTACTTTAGTTTTTAAATTATGCATGCATAGGTGAGTGCGATGGTGAAGGTGAGTGAATGTGATTATAGGTGTGTTTATGTTTGTGTGTGAGTGTGTATACGTAGGTGATGTGGTGATTGTGTGTAAGAGAGTGATAGAGTGATATGTGCGAGTGTGTATGGATCCGAGGATAAGAGTGTTTTTGGAAGCAAGGAGATGAGTGTGTGCTTATTAGGTGATGTAGGTAAGTAAAGTCTCCGTTTCGGCATAGTCCAGTGTAAGTAGCCATTCTGTCACTTTTAATTTTAGGTTGTGTTTGTTGAGGTCTAAGATATTCAGTTTTTTAGTAATCTTTTTGTAAATGTAAGCGCTAATTACATAAAACTGATGCCTTGCGAACGTGGTCCTATGTTGGGTGCCTGAAGGGAGGTTTGTGCGCTTTTTAGGGTTTGATGGGGGAATGCTGCTATGTTTCCTAAGAACGGATTGAAGCACAAAGAGCTGACGGACTGTAAGAACCTTACAGTCTGCGTACAGTTGAGTTGTTGGGTATCTTTGGGGCTTCCTAGTCATTACTTTTAGTACGGCTCTTTGTGCTCTCTCCGCCCTCAGGAGGCCACCTTTCGATGCAGCACCCCATACAGAGATGCAGTATCCTATGACCGATTGGCAAAGTGCATAGTACACCATTTTCAATATATCGGCATTTGCAGAGTTGCGGAGGGATTTAAACATGTGTATAAGACGCAAGGTTCTAGTTGTGACAGCGCCAAGTTGGTTTTTCCATGTAAGTTCATCATCTATGTGGACTCCTAGGTACTTTACGCTGTCACTTCTAGTTAGTGCTGGACAACGGCAAGGTGCTGATCGGTTGTAGCAGGAATGGGCAGTAATTGAAAAACTGCGTGACGGAGCGGTCTTTCGCCTAATTGCAAATGGAATATAGCAGGATTTGCTTATGTTTAAGGTAAGAAGGTTAATATTGAGCCATTTCATTATTTCCGCCACTGCAGACTCTGCTGAAGATTTGATAACGTCCCAAGTAGGTCCATGAACTAAGATCGCGGTGTCATCAGCGTATGTATATATCTTAGTATTTGGGAGGTTCATTTTGCAAAGGTCGTTAATGTAAATAAGAAATAATGTGGGTCCCAATACGCTGCCTTGGGGGACGCCGAAAGTAACAACCTCCTCCTCACTGAGGTGGGTGTCAATTTTAACTCTCTGGGTGCGATTCATGAGATAATTTTTAAATATTTCAAGTGCCACACCACGTACACCTAAGTGTTCTAATTTTGAGATAAGGATGGGAACAGAAACCGTGTCAAATGCCTTAGAAAGGTCCAGAAATATACCCAGACATTTTGTCTTCTTGTCCAGATTTTTAGCCACCTCTTGTGTCAATCCCAGTACAGCATCCTCCGTTGAAACACCAGCTCGGAAGCCATACTGGTTGTCTGCTATAATGTTGTATTTTACTAAAAAGGTCCTGAGTCGATTGTTTAAGATCCTCTCAAGGATCTTAGAGAGTGTTGGCAAAACAGATATAGGCCTATAATTATTGACACAGCTTCTGTTCCCTCCTTTGTGTATAGGATGGACTATCGCCTTTTTAAGAGCATCCGGGAACACGCCCGATTGTAGACAGCGGTTGTATATGAAGGTAAGTGGCGGTGTCAGTACGTGGCGACAGTTCTTCAATAAAAGAGGCGATATACCGTCCCACCCAATAGCACAATCATTGCGTAACTGTAGTATAAGCGACTCTGTTTCAGCCTCATCTACTTCCAAGAGCCCAAGCGAGTTTACAGGTGAGGGGTTTGTACTATCAAGACGAGACTGATCGTTAGTCGGAGGTGGTGGGGTGTTGAGTTGTGATATAATGTTGTCAGCCAACTTTTTTCCTACGTTACTGAAAAAATTGCAGACCTCATTTACTGAAGACTTAGGATCATTGCGTATTTTTAGTAGCTCTACGGGGCTTGAACACATTTTCGTGGTATTGGTTATTTCCTTTATTGCTTTCCATAAAAACTTTGGTTTATTACTTGCTTTCTCAAGCTCACTCCTTTCATATGATCTCTTTAATTTTCGGAGTAGGTCATTGCAAAAGTTCCGGTAACGATTATAAGTAATTTTAAGTATACGGTTGTCTGGTGCTTTCTTGGACTGCATGTGTAACTTATCCCGGTGTCTAATGCATTTTAGGAGACCAGTAGTTATCCAGGGTTTTAGAGTTCTTTTGTGTCTAGGGATTTTAGCTTGAATTGTGTGTTTGGATATGACCATTGTTACGATGCCTATAAATTTGTTCATAGAAATATTAGCATTCTCCTCAGTGTATATACTTGAAAAGTCGGTATTTTCCAGTTCCAGCTTGATTGCTTCATGGTTGAGGCGGGTGGAAAGATAACATGTTCTCCGCGCAGGGTTTGCGTCTGTGATGTCGAGGAGAATCGGCTTGTGGTCAGTAATATGGGACTCTAAAACCAGTGTGGTCGACAATAGTTTGGTCTTTAGAAGTATGTGGTCTAGACTTTTATCAAGGCGAGTAGGAAATTCGTGAGTGGGCAATAACCCTTGAGAAGCATTTAAGATGAGATAGTCAAGACATTTGTTGTCCTCATTACGTTTGATTATATCCATGTTTAAATCGCCCACTAATACTATATTAGGACAGGCGGATACGGTGTCGAGGACATTAGATAAGCTAGTCTTGAAGTTATCAAAGTCATCGTTGGATTTAAATGATGGAGAGCGGTAGATTGCCACAACTGCTAGCTTGTTTTCTATTTGACACATGAGGCAAGTTCCGCCCTTAAAGGTGGGTTCCCATACATTAGTTTGCAGTCCCAGTTTAGTATAGATTATAACTCCATCATTTTGGTTGAGATTTATTTCAGTTGAGTGAGACTGAAAACCTTCCAATATAGGTAAATTGTTAGCTTTACTCAGCCAACATTCGGTGAGAACTATGATGTCAAAGTTAATTTTAGTTAGTCGCAATAGTACTAGAAGTTGATCGAAGTTTTTATTTACACTACGAATATTTAAATGCAGTAATTTAATATCGCTACCAGAAACATTGACATATTTTAAACAGTCTTCTGGGTTACATATAAAGGAGTTGCCTACGGTAAATTTATCAAGGTCGTTATTAATATTAATTAAATTAGTCATTTTTAATTGGGAAATAAATGTCAGAGTGTGATCCAGTTGTATAAGCAAGTATTATTTTGTACGTAAAGTTAGAATGGCAAGTGCATCGCACATATATGTGTATTTTATGATATTGTGGAGTATTGTTATGTAGGTATGTGTAAGTGATGTGAATATGTTTGTAATTAGGGTTTACTGAACTGTGTAGTGTTTGTGAGAGTATGGATGTGTTAGTTAGTGACTGGTTGTTTTGATAATAATATAAGAAGATGACAATATTAATAAAAAGTGATCTAACTATTCTAAATAAATTAAAGTAAAATAAATTAAAATAAAGACGATTTACAGTGAATTCAAGGCATAGTCACACATTTTTGTTTCCAAGATCTTGTAGGTGTTTTTCGGTGCTGATTAAAATCTGTTTATCACCCTCTTGCTTCTATAAGCATAAGCATATCAGTATAAGCGCTATGCAATTGAAACTTTAAATTCAAATTCAAATTCAAACGTTTATTGCTCAACACAGTACATAATCATACATTTCTAGATCTCGAGTGAATGCGCAGTCCACTGTGTTGCACCAATTGAGGCATGCAAAATTACTATAATAAATCTATAATGTCATAAAAAAAAAAAAAAATTAGTAAATCATGTCAGAGCATATAATGTCATAATAATTAAGTTATTAATACAAATAAAATATTTTTAATAAAATAAAATAAATCGGACTCAAGTATTCACCATAATATTATATGTATTATTCTTATACACACAAATTTCTATCTGACAGGTATTCATTAATTGTGTAGTATGTCTTACTTATCAGTAGATTGTTGAGTTGCTTCTTAAATACATTTATATCTTCAGTACTTAACAAATCATTAGGTAATTTATTATAAATATGTGGTGCCATTCCTAGAAATGTTTTATGAAATACTGCTTTTTTGTGTTGCCTACCGCTTATTTTATTTCTATGTCGTGAACTGTGTAGTTTTTCTAATAGGTGGAAGTTTGTTTTAACAAATACGGCCACCTCACATTATGTATAGGCAGGGTACCGTTAATATACGTAAATTCACAAAGAACGGTTTGCAGCTAACTTTCACATCAGGCTTATCGGTCGATATTTTTCAATGTTTCCCTTATCGTCTTTAAAATATATACAAAAGTAGATACCTATTATTAGTATGAATCACATAAAAACCACTTCGCTTATTATTGTTATGATAGGAATCTGAAAGACACATGTTTTTATGACAAAGTGATAACGATACGCTGTAAATACATACAAGACAAAAACTGAGTGATTTAAATAATATGTAAGTACATAAAAATATCCGCTTATTGTGATAAGATAAGGGCTGTCTACAAGCTATGGCACTTATATTTATTGCTTGGTTTTCTTACGAATGGGATCACTTGAGTCGGGGACATACAATTACAAGTTATGTGTCAATAGAACAATAATTTACTAAACAATTTCCGAGTTCTGTAAAATGTGATCTTTTAGAAAAATCGTAGAAATGAGTACGTCGTGTGTATCTAATAGTAATTAATAAACCGGTACACATAGTATAAACTTGGATTTAAAGATTAAATTTTCTAGGTTTGGAATAACTTCTCCGAGGTTGTTAATAAGGAAGTTGTAGGCCGCCAGCGCACACCGGCGGGACAGTTGCTTCATAGGTTGTAGGCCGCCAGCGCACACCGGTGGGACAGTTGCTTCATAGGTTGTAGGCCGCCAGCGCACACCGGCGGGACAGTTGCTTCATAGGTTGTAGGCCGCCAGCGCACACCGGCGGGACAGTTGCTTCATAGGTTGTAGGCCGCCAGCGCACACCGGCGCGCGGCGGGACAGTTGCTTCATAGGTTGTAGGCGGCCAGCGCACACCGGCGGGACAGTTGCTTCATAGGTTGTAGGCCGCCAGCGCACACCGGCGGGACAGTTGCTTCATAGGTTGTAGGCCGCCAGCGCACACCGGCGCGCGGCGGGACAGTTGCTTCATAGGTTGTAGGCGGCCAGCGCACACCGGCGGGACAGTTGCTTCATAGGTTGTAGGCCGCCAGCGCACACCGGTGGGACAGTTGCTTCATAGGTTGTAGGCCGCCAGCGCACACCGGCGGGACAGTTGCTTCATAGGTTGTAGGCCGCCAGCGCACACCGGCGGGACAGTTGCTTCATAGGTTGTAGGCCGCCAGCGCACACCGGCGCGCGGCGGGACAGTTGCTTCATAGGTTGTAGGCCGCCAGCGCACACCGGCGGGACAGTTGCTTCATAGGTTGTAGGCCGCCAGCGCACACCGGCGGGACAGTTGCTTCATAGGTTGTAGGCCGCCAGCGCACACCGGCGCGCGGCGGGACAGTTGCTTCATAGGTTGTAGGCCGCCAGCGCACACCGGCGGGACAGTTGCTTCATAGGTTGTAGGCCGCCAGCGCACACCGGCGGGACAGTTGCTTCATAGGTTGTAGGCCGCCAGCGCACACCGGCGCGCGGCGGGACAGTTGCTTCATAGGTTGTAGGCCGCCAGCGCACACCGGCGCGCGGCGGGACAGTTGCTTCATAGGTTGTAGGCCGCCAGCGCACACCGGCGCGCGGCGGGACAGTTGCTTCATAGGTTGTAGGCCGCCAGCGCACACCGGCGGGACAGTTGCTTCATAGGGCTAGAAGTTATAAACTGTAAAGACTGTCTGAGACAAGTGTCCGTGCTATAAGACAGTAACTCGCATATGTAAGCTGACTGACTCTAAAATCAGTAATCCAAATTTACTTACCGTAAGTAACAATACATAAATAAGTAGATGCATTCTCCGTCAGTCGAGGTGAGAAATAGTTAATAAAGTGTGAAAAATGGCGACCCATACGGCCATACGTAGCCTATACTTGGTCCACACATAATCCATATGGGTATTTTAAGCATCCTCTCCTCTGTGAGATCAGTGTACAGTGTTCAAGTTTTAGTCAAGCTCAGTAAACAAGCTTCTGAACGAGCTACATTCAATATTGAACTTTAGTTTAAAATGTGATCTACGAAGCATGACCGATTCTACTAATTTAAAGCGGTTCAGTTACTCACTAGCGAGGGCTCAAGTTGCTGCTTCTGTCAGTCGATAGTACAGTTTATCAAAGTTATTTAAACCAGTAGTACGTACGGCGCCGGTTACTCTGTTGCTACTGTAGCACTGAGAGTATCGAGCTGTACCTGCAGGCGCGAGCTGTACCTGCAGGCGCGAGCTGTACCTGCAGGCGCGAGCTGTACCTGCAGGCGCGAGCTGAACCTGCAGGCGTGCTATAAGACAGTATCGAGCTGTACCTGCAGGCGTGCTATAGAGCCGCTGAACCAACCGCTTATCAGATCATATTCAATGGCTACGATACACTGTGCACAACAGGAGAACCACCTTTCTCCATCATTACGCACTTATCATTCCAGATAGTAAGACACTACGCATATGCGGTACAATAGGCGGCGAGTCCCACTCGCGCGCAGCTTGTTTATACGTCGATAATGCCGCTACCGGTGTACCGAGCCTGTGAGGCGACACTAGTGTGAGGATAACTAATAACAAATGCGGCATGTGCATGCAGGCGAGGTCAAGGACAGCCCAAGTGGAGCGATTAACTGCCTGCAAAGGTCACTCGTCGTGTAACGGGACCCGCTGCGCCTGCACCGACATGCCCCCCCCCCCCTCCCGCGGCCGCCGCCGTCGCCGCTCATTCACACAACATGTTAGTGTGTTGTGTGAGACAGTTAAGTGGAGCAATTGGCGAAACAGCCTTCTGTATAAAGACATGCTACAAACTGTAGTGTGGTACCTAAATGTTGCCAATTCAGGTTTTTTATTTTCCGCGAATAGGTACAGAGTATACAAGGTGTAACTTAAATAACGCACAACCTCTTAAGGGGTCATTGTACTCATCATTATGAACAACTTTTACTATCGGACCAAACCTGAAATCGCGAATAAAAATCAGCTGTTCAGTACATTTATGTTCGCATAATACGTCAAAATGTACTAAACAGCTGATCTTTTTTGCGTTTTCAGGTTTGGCCCCTTAGTAAAAGTTGTTCATAATGATGAGAACAATGAACCCTTAAGAGGTTGTGCGTTATTTATGTTAAACCTTGTATAATAGGGCGATGATATTTGATAAAAGTGTGTAAGCGTATAAAATCGATGACTGATTTACGCTACGCTAAATCTACAGGAGCCCATCAAGAACCATTTTGTATTCCAGCCAATGGTAATGGCTGATCTTTGCGTTATGCTTGTGAGCGGGTGCTGCTTGTGGTGACAGGTCGTCTTGCTGACCTTGGTTTTGTTTTGTTATTAGTAACTTAACTCGTTGTTTTTTTTTACTTCGATGGTCTTAGTTTATCATCTGTGACTTTGAGTTACGCGACTACATGTACGGCTATATGTAAGTGGGCACGCCCTTTATTACCGGAGGCTTTGATTTAAGTATAAAGTTCTGCTTACGTTTTTAATTTTGTATTTTGTTTCTGCTTGAGTATAGTTTTCGATTATTTTTTTTTTTTTTTTGTATATTGGCGTGTACTAGCTTACTTATAGCAAATAATTTAATTTAATTTAATGTTTTGTGGTGCGTAATGTACCTAAATTATTATGCGCAGTGTTATATAGATTCATTTTCTTTTTTTTAACTGAACAGACAGCTGTGCTGCTGGGGAGTTTGTTGCGCCACTTCTTCTCCCCAGCTAAAGCACTAGGAAGTGGTGAAGGGCGGGCGTTTTGGGGGACTGTCTTATGTAATTTTGACGTTCGAAAAGTGCTGATTCTCAGCCTAGTTTGAATAAATGACTTTTGATTTTGATTTTGAATGAAGCTTTAATATCAACCAAGCTGTGGCATATGTTGGTTGTGTGAGAGATTTTAACGCGATGACCAACATACGCTGAAAGTTATCATAAAATATTACTATGATACTTTGTCCTGCCTCTATCAATGTTATCATACAGTATTACTATGATACTTTGTCCTGCCTCCATCAATGTTATCATACAGTATTACTATGATACTTTGTCCTGCCTCTATCAATGTTATCATACAGTATTACTATGATACTTTGTCCTGCCTCTATCAATGTTATCATACAGTATTACTATGATACTTTGTCCTGCCTCTATCAATGTTATCATACAGTATTACTATGATACTTTGTCCTGCCTCCATCAATGTTATCATACAGTATTACTATGATACTTTGTCCTGCCTCCATCAATGTTATCATACAGTATTACTATGATACTTTGTCCTGCCTCTATCAATGTTATCATACAGTATTACTATGATACTTTGTCCTGCCTCTATCAATGTTATCATACAGTATTACTATGATACTTTGTCCTGCCTCTATCAATGTTATCATACAGTATTACTATGATACTTTGTCCTGCCTCTATCAATGTTATCATACAGTATTACTATGATACTTTGTCCTGCCTCTATCAATGTTATCATACAGTATTACTATGATACTTTGTCCTGCCTCTATCAATGTTATCATACAGTATTACTATGATACTTTGTCCTGCCTCTATCAATGTTATCATACAGTATTACTATGATACTTTGTCCTGCCTCTATCAATGTTATCATACAGTATTACTATGATACTTTGTTCTGCCTCTATCAATGTTATCATACAGTATTACTATGATACTTTGTCCTGCCTCTATCAATGTTATCATACAGTATTACTATGATACTTTGTCCTGCCTCTATCAATGTTATCATACAGTATTACTATGATACTTTGTCCTGCCTCTATCAATGTTATCATACAGTATTACTATGATACTTTGTCTTGCCTCTATCAATGTTATCATACAGTATTACTATGATACTTTGTCTTGCCTCTATCAATGTTATCATACAGTATTACTATGATACTTTGTCCTGCCTCTATCAATGCACTCCATTTGTTTTCCGCTTGAGCATCAGTAACAGGCGCGCATGCGCGCAGACGTGGGAACACAAGTACTAAACCGAGCCGGTCGGTCAGTGCGGAGTATGTCAAATTGTGACTGTTAAAGGCAATGTCTGCGTTTTATATTACCTACTCTCAGTGTTTGTTCCGGTAAAGGTAATGACGACCGCATGAAGACAGGCAGAAGAACCACTCGAATGTTTGCTCGAAATGAAGACAGGCAGAAGAACCACTCGAATGTTTGCTCGAAATGAAGACAGGCAGAAGAACCACTCGAGTGTTTGCTCGAAATGAAGACAGGCAGAAGAACCACTCGAGTGTTTGCTCGAAATGAAGACAGGCAGAAGAACCACTCGAATGTTTGCTCGAAATGAAGACAGGCAGAAGAACCACTCGAATGTTTGCTCGAAATGAAGACAGGCAGAAGAACCACTCGAGTGTTTGCTCGAAATGAAGACAGGCAGAAGAACCACTCGAATGTTTGCTCGAAATGAAGACAGGCAGAAGAACCACTCGAGTGTTTGCTCGAAATGAAGACAGGCAGAAGAGCCACTCGAACGTTTGCTCGAAATGAAGACAAGCAGAAGAGCCAGTCGAACGTTTGCTCGAAATGAAGACAGGCAGAAGAGTCAGTCGAACGTTTGCTCGAAATGAAGACAGGCAGAAGAGTCAGTCGAACGTTTGCTCGAAATGAAGACAGGCAGAAGAGTCAGTCGAACGTTTGCTCGAAATGAAGACAGGCAGAATAGTCAGTCGAACGTTTGCTCGAAATGAAGACAGGCAGAAGAGTCAGTCGAACGTTTGCTCGAAATGAAGACAGGCAGAAGAGTCAGTCGAACGTTTGCTCGAAATGAAGACAGGCAGAAGAGTCAGTCGAACGTTTGCTCGAAATGAAGACAGGCAGAAGAGTCAGTCGAACGTTTGCTCGAAATGAAGACAGGCAGAAGAGCCAGTCGAACGTTTGCTCGAAATGAAGACAGGCAGAAGAGCCAGTCGAACGTTTGCTCGAAATGAAGACAGGCAGAAGAGCCAGTCGAACGTTTGCTCGAAATGAAGACAGGCAGAAGAGCCAGTCGAAGCAAGAGCAAGTCGAGCCACTAACGTATCTTGTGACGTCTGCACTTCTGAACTCGAGCTAATTATTTTGGTATGTGTCGCTGCACTTGTTGCATTTGTAGTTATTATAGATTAGCAGTCATATTTTCATGTGAGCCTACGATCAAGCATTGCAATGAGTGCAACTTCTGTGTTATATGCCCTCGTCACCGGTGTTGCCAATCAGTCGGCTGCGCATTCCCTAATCGCGTTTAATTGCTCGTCTCTGCGCGGCGATGACGCGGCGCGACTCGTACGCGAGCTGCGCTTTATGATGCGCCCGCGCATCGCTATAAACCGCGCTTGTTAACCAACCTGTATGTATGTACCTCGGAGGAATAGGCTTTAGTCCAGTCTGGACTTTCGGTTCATGAATCTTTATCATTTAAACTGTACTGGACACAGGAACCTTGGAACACCTTAAATGCCTCCAAAACTAAATATATAGAGTTTACAATACATAATGTAGCATCACATACTGATAATTTCAATATTTATGCACACACATGTAATCCTGTAACCACAAACTGTACCATGTGCCCAAAGATATCAAGAGCAGAATCAATAAAATACTTAGGCATTATAATCGATAAAAACTTATCTTTCAAACATCATATTTCACATCTGGTCCAGAGAACAAGAAAACTCGTTCATATATTTAAAAATCTTAGGCATGTAGCGAGTTGGAAGCTGGTTAAAACAGTGTATGAATCCCTTTGCCAATCAATCCTATCGTATGGTATTTCCACCCGGGGCGGCTCGTATAAAACGAATATCTTAAATGTTGAAAGAGCTCAACGACTTCTCCTAAAAGTTGCTCTATTCAAACCACGGTTATACGCTACAACAACCCTCTATAAAGAGGAAAATGTATTAACAGTCAGGCAGCTTTATATATTACTAACAGTTATTAAAAAACATTCATCTATTGACGTTTCTACGGCTAATCAGAAAGGTAGAACTAGGAGATTCTATGAAGTCTGTGAAACGACTCCGGTAAAAACATCTTTTGCCCAGAATTTCTTCAATTTCAGAGCAAGCAGATTGTATAATAAAATTAACAAAATTCTTACAATTGTTCATTTATCTAGGGTAGAATGTAAAAATAAGCTTACACAGTGGTTGTTAGGACTTGATTATGAAGAAACGGAAAAACTGCTTACTATCTTATCCTAGTCTAGCGTTTTTCATAAATACATATCGCCACTCCTTCACACACACACACACACACACTACACCTTCCACTTCACACTCGGACATCACACACTAACAAACACACGCATTTATATTTTGATTTTTTTTCTGTTTTATTTTATTAATAATAATAATAATTAATAATTCTATTATCACTGACAGGACTATTGTAGCCAATAAGCCTGATATAGTGGTAATAGATCGATCAGTGCGCCGCACGATGATAATCGATGTCACTATCCCGCATGACGAGAACCTCGTGAAGGCTGAGAAGGGGAAACAATTGAAGTATCTCGACTTAGCCCACGAGGTTGTCGCTATGTGGAATGTGGACTCGGCAATCATTGTGCCGATAGTCGTTACGGTCAATGGCCTTATCGCTAAGAGCCTCGACCAACATCTCAAGAGGCTCTCGTTGGGTGGCTGGGTGAAGGGCCTGATTCAGAAGGCAGTCCTCCTTGATACGGCGCGTATTGTGAGGAGGTTCCTGTCTCTGGGGCCCTAACCACCGGTAGCTTGGACCCTGCACCCGCTACCGGCGGATCACTATTTTTTTATATTTTTAAATGTTTTTTTTTAAATCTTTTTTATAAAAATATTTAAAAATGTAATAAAATAAGTTAAAATATAAATAAAGGAGATAATAATAATAACCCCACCGCTGTATATCTACGTTGACGTCATGGTGGGGCTTGCGTGCTCCAAACTTTAGGTCTGTGCCGGTAGAGTTTGCCGGAACGGGTCTAGGATGAGGAGCCAGACCAAGAGAGATACAAAAACCCGCAGGGCAGCATGTGGCGAGCTGATGGGCAGTAGCGACCCCATGGACCCTATCTCCCGGGAGAAATCTTGTCCTCATCCCTGGCTTGCCTTTATTGGCCGGCTGGAGTGAACACTGACGAGGAACAGAGCTCCCACCTCTTTCTTGCCTTTATTGGCCGGCTTGAGTGGAGATTCGCAAGAGCAAACATGCTCGGAGGAAGGAAGTATTCCAGTAAGGTGCTGGTAGGGATCTTGACCGTACTTCCGGGATTGTCCTGATAGCCGTGGAATACCTCTCCACTCCTCAAGCACCTCAGGAAGTGTTGCCCCCTTGTCGCTACGTCACTATGTGCTAGCGGCCGTCTCCGGGGGCCCATTATTGAGTGTGCAAGTCACCCCCTGCCATTTTATCCGTGTATAATATATAACATTGGTCAGGCAGGGGACATAGTTCTTCCATAGTTCACGTTACCCAATCCACTTTAGCCACCCAAACCCATAGCCCAATATGTTTTGTTTCCACGTACACCAATAGTCCTGTCCCAACCGGGGGTTGTCCTAGGGTGCACTTGCACAGTGCATACAGGGATAATCGTCGGTTGGTGCCTCCTCATCATTTAAAATTATCTAAGGGGCCTCTGCGAGTTGGCTTCGGCTCCTCGTACGCCTTCCAAAGGTCCGGGACCCCAGGGTCCCGAGAAATATCAAATAATAATAATAAATATTTATTGACATAAATTTTACAATCAATTATGAATCCCCTGGCCCCTAAACTAGTGTTAACTGTATCATAGAGACCGGTGTCTTCGCCTGTTAAGTATATTACAAAAATATGTCAGAACAAAAAATACATAGTACCTTTTCTTATTATTCTTTTTTACAATAGTCCTACATGTCCGTTCTATAATTTTGATAATCTCAATCTCGGCGAGGGGCGCCAGGAGTCCATAGCACAGGGTATCCTAGTATGGATTCCTGACTCCCACAAACCTTTGTACCTCAAATAGTTATAAGACCTTTATTTTGTAAGTACTTTGTGGGAGAAAAATAAATCTTTATTATTATTATTATTATTAATGTATTATACGCCGTTATTCATGACCAATGTTCAAATTCCTTTCCTTATTCCTACTTAACGTTTGTGGTGAGCCTGTTACAATGGGAAATGCTTGGACACTTCGGAAGTACTTATAGTTAGTAAACTATTGCATTATTACCATCAGACCTTAAACATTGCTTCGAGATACTCGCCAGCTCCCGCAGCACGTTGAACTTGCAGATACTCGGCTGCTCCCGCAGCACGTTGCACTTGCAGATACTCGGCAGCTCCCGCAGCACGTTGCACTTGTAGATACTCGGCTGCTCCCGCAGCACGTTGCACTTGCAGATACTCGGCAGCTCCCGCAGCACGTTGCACTTGTAGATACTCGGCTGCTACCGCAGCACGTTGCACTTGTAGATACTCGGCAGCTCCCGCAGCACGTTGCACTTGCAGATACTCGGCTGCTCCCGCAGCACGTTGCACTTGTAGATACTCGGCTGCTCCCGCAGCACGTTGCACTTGCAGATACTCGGCTGCTCCCGCAGCACGTTGCACTTGCAGATACTCGGCTGCTCCCGCAGCACGTTGCACTTGCAGATACTCGGCAGCTCCCGCAGCACGTTGCACTTGCAGATACTCGGCTGCTCCCGCAGCACGTTGCACTTGTAGATACTCGGCTGCTCCCGCAGCACGTTGCACTTGCAGATACTCGGCAGCTCCCGCAGCACGTTGCACTTGCAGATACTCGGCTGCTCCCGCAGCACGTTGCACTTGCAGATACTCGGCAGCTCCCACAGCACGTTGCACTTGCAGATACTCGGCAGCTCCCGCAGCACGTTGCACTTGCAGATACTCGGCTGCTCCCGCAGCACGTTGCACTTGTAGATACTCGGCAGCTCCCGCAGCACGTTGCACTTGCAGATACTCGGCAGCTCCCGCAGCACGTTGCACTTGCAGATACTCGGCAGCTCCCGCAGCACGTTGCACTTGCAGATACTCGGCAGCTCCCGCAGCACGTTGCACTTGCAGATACTCGGCTGCTCCCACAGCACGTTGCACTTGTAGATACTCGGCTGCTCCCGCAGCACGTTGCACTTGTAGATACTCGGCAGCTCCCGCAGCACGTTGCACTTGTAGATACTCGGCAGCTCCCGCAGCACGTTGCACTTGCAGATACTCGGCAGCTCCCGCAGCACGTTGCACTTGCAGATACTCGGCAGCTCCCGCAGCACGTTTCACTTGCAGATACTCGGCTGCTCCCGCAGCACGTTGCACTTGTAGATACTCGGCAGCTCCCGCAGCACGTTGCACTTGTAGATACTCGGCAGCTACCGCAGCACGTTGCACTTGCAGATACTCGGCAGCTCCCGCAGCACGTTGCACTTGCAGATACTCGGCAGCTCCCGCAGCACGTTGCACTTGTAGATACTCGGCAGCTCCCGCAGCACGTTGCACTTGCAGATACTCGGCAGCTCCCGCAGCACGTTGCACTTGCAGATACTCGGCTGCTCCCGCAGCACGTTGCACTTGCAGATACTCGGCTGCTCCCGCAGCACGTTGCACTTGTAGATACTCGGCAGCTCCCGCAGCACGTTGCACTTGCAGATACTCGGCTGCTCCCGCAGCACGTTGCACTTGCAGATACTCGGCTGCTCCCGCAGCACGTTGCACTTGTAGATACTCGGCAGCTCCCGCAGCACGTTGCACTTGCAGATACTCGGCTGCTCCCGCAGCACGTTGCACTTGTAGATACTCGGCAGCTCCCGCAGCACGTTGCACTTGCAGATACTCGGCTGCTCCCGCAGCACGTTGCACTTGTAGATACTCGGCAGCTCCCGCAGCACGTTGCACTTGCAGATACTCGGCTGCTCCCGCAGCACGTTGCACTTGCAGATACTCGGCTGCTCCCGCAGCACGTTGCACTTGTAGATACTCGGCTGCTCCCGCAGCACGTTGCACTTGCAGATACTCGGCAGCTCCCGCAGCACGTTGCACTTGCAGATACTCGGCAGCTCCCGCAGCACGTTGCACTTGCAGATACTCGGCTGCTCCCGCAGCACGTTGCACTTGCAGATACTCGGCTGCTCCCGCAGCACGTTGCACTTGTAGATACTCGGCAGCTCCCGCAGCACGTTGCACTTGCAGATACTCGGCTGCTCCCGCAGCACGTTGCACTTGTAGATACTCGGCAGCTCCCGCAGCACGTTGCACTTGCAGATACTCGGCTGCTCCCGCAGCACGTTGCACTTGTAGATACTCGGCAGCTCCCGCAGCACGTTTCACTTGCAGATACTCGGCTGCTCCCGCAGCACGTTGCACTTGTAGATACTCGGCAGCTCCCGCAGCACGTTGCACTTGTAGATACTCGGCAGCTCCCGCAGCACGTTGCACTTGCAGATACTCGGCTGCTCCCGCAGCACGTTGCACTTGCAGATACTCGGCTGCTCCCGCAGCACGTTGCACTTGTAGATACTCGGCAGCTCCCGCAGCACGTTGCACTTGCAGATACTCGGCTGCTCCCGCAGCACGTTGCACTTGTAGATACTCGGCAGCTCCCGCAGCACGTTGCACTTGCAGATACTCGGCTGCTCCCGCAGCACGTTGCACTTGTAGATACTCGGCAGCTCCCGCAGCACGTTTCACTTGCAGATACTCGGCTGCTCCCGCAGCACGTTGCACTTGTAGATACTCGGCAGCTCCCGCAGCACGTTGCACTTGTAGATACTCGGCAGCTCCCGCAGCACGTTGCACTTGTAGATACTCGGCAGCTCCCGTAGCACGTTGCACTTGCAGATACTCGGCAGCTCCCGCAGCACGTTGCACTTGCAGATACTCGGCTGCTCCCGCAGCACGTTGCACTTGCAGATACTCGGCTGCTCCCGCAGCACGTTGCACTTGTAGATACTCGGCAGCTCCCGCAGCACGTTGCACTTGCAGATACTCGGCTGCTCCCGCAGCACGTTGCACTTGTAGATACTCGGCAGCTCCCGCAGCACGTTGCACTTGTAGATACTCGGCAGCTCCCGCAGCACGTTGCACTTGCAGATACTCGGCTGCTCCCGCAGCACATTGCACTTGTAGATACTCGGCAGCTCCCGCAGCACGTTGCACTTGTAGATACTCGGCAGCTCCCGCAGCACGTTGCACTTGCAGATACTCGGCTGCTCCCGCAGCACGTTGCACTTGTAGATACTCGGCAGCTCCCGCAGCACGTTGCACTTGCAGATACTCGGCTGCTCCCGCAGCACGTTGCACTTGTAGATACTCGGCAGCTCCCGCAGCACGTTGCACTTGCAGATACTCGGCTGCTCCCGCAGCACGTTGCACTTGTAGATACTCGGCTGCTCCCGCAGCACGTTGCACTTGTAGATACTCGGCAGCTCCCGCAGCACGTTGCACTTGCAGATACTCGGCTGCTCCCGCAGCACGTTGCACTTGTAGATACTCGGCAGCTCCCGCAGCACGTTGCACTTGTAGATACTCGGCAGCTCCTGCAGCGCACTGCGCATGCTCCGGTGCATTATGCGTCCCATACCAATGCTACGTGTGTTTCACTTTCGGTGATCGGCGGTGACACCGAGCGGTACAACGTGCTCCGCGATACGATCAGCCTCGGGTTGCCAATGTCACCAGCACACATTGTAGCGCGCTGGACATTGTGGAAACTGTTTGTCTAGACATAATATGTCTACAGGCGCTTTCTTTCTATCACATTAGACTAAGTTTTTCCAACTTGGTTTTCATTCTGCTTATGTAGATCCATATTTGGCCTGCATTGCATAACACGCGCACCTCTGCCGAGAGACTGGTGCTGCATAGCTCTTTGATGCAGTTCACCCGGGTTGCCAGACAGCTACATGTCTGCTACGTCCAGTGTGCGGCAGCCCTTAGATAGCAGTGTAGCGGCCGATATGTATGTGTGGCGCGTGTGACTGACAATGGTCGTCGCGACGCTTCGGGGAAGGAAGCGCTGCCGGCCACCTGCGCCGGCGCACGCCCCACATACCAAGCTGCCGAAGTGAGGCGATGCTAATCGATAAATCACAATATTTCTAATAACTTCGTCATTGATATGCGCATCCCGTGCCCGATGTCGCCGCAGCCGCGTGACTGACGAGTGCTGCTTCACTCATCATCTTTACACTCACTCACTTACTACTAAGTAAGTTCCCATGAATTATTTGTTTAATGTTGCCGACGTTACTGTGAAAGTATTGTTCTACGATGCTAATGATGTTTACTTTGTTTAGATACATGTGGTTTTGAGAATTGTTAGGGCTTATCTGATGCACAGGAAATTTAGGAATGGGCTTAACTTCTGCGAAATGCAGTAAAAAGAGGCAGAGAAGAACGATATCCACGTAAGTGTGTGGTCTATAGACGTACCCTAAACCTCATGCTTTTAAGAGACGGTTTCTTGGCTGGACATGTTCTGGACCAGCCGTTTTTATGTAAATGCATCAGGAACGAAAAATAAATCAAGACACCTGTGTTCATCTATTTCCCAAAACAAGTATTGTGTAACAGTTTAGAATGTAAGTCACCGCGCACATTACGCTAAGTACGAGTAGCTCGCCGCCTGCATACGTAATGTGGCGTCTGTTCTCTGAACTGCCTCGTGCACCGAGCTCACTGAGCTCACGGGGACGGCCGGCAGTCTGCCCGCGCCATTGGTCGGCCGTGCAATTACCACATCTGCATAACGACACCGTGGCAGACTATTGGCAGCTCCGCGCTGGCTGGTGGGCAGTGCTCAGGAGTGCAGCGCCGGTTGTTAACCAGTGTATAGAAACATCCGCCGCAGTTAAGTGCACATTGTTAGAACTTCCTAGGCATGAATATTAATATGAGAGTGTTTGTTACCTAACTAAGTACCTGGCCATGTGTGATGTAAGGCAGACCATACGTAGGTATACGTAATAAACAAGAGGACACACCTCTGCCGTACCCTTCGGATATACAGGGTGTCCCTGGAAGTATGGATCAAATCCAATAGGGGCGTGGGCAAGGTCATTTCCAAACTTTTAACCCTGAGAATGTTGGTGCAATTTTTTACAGTTCAAAAGTTATGACCAATTTTTGTTTTTTTCAATCACTTCGCATAGTGCTCAATGAAAAAAAGCATTAAAAAAAACTAGCAAAGCTATCAATTACTTTTTTTTCAGAACTTTGTAGAAAAGTTGGCCTTTCCTGTGGTAATACTATTACGCAGCTAGAAAACATACGTTCAATAAGAAAAAACATTTACAGTAAAGGCTTCGTTCTGGCAGAAATTTTCTCAATTTTCGAGCGATTTTCATGGGAAAAAGTTATACTAGCGAAAGTTAACCACGTATTACAAAAACTGGTCCAAGTCATAGAGATTCTTTGGAGGTATGAATCGGTGACAGTCAGCTATAAGTACATAATTATGTAGCTCGTCATAGTGAGTCGTCGGCGACAGTCAGCTATAAGTACATAATTATGTAGCTCGTCATAGTGAGTCGTCGGCGACAGTCAGCTATAAGTACATAATTATGTAGCTCGTCATAGTGAGTCGTCGGCGACAGTCAGCTATAAGTACATAATTATGTAGCTCGTCATAGTGAGTCGTCGGCGACAGTCAGCTATAAGTACATAATTATGTAGCTCGTCATAGTGAGTCGTCGGCGACAGTCAGCTATAAGTAAACAATTATGTAGCTCGTCATAGTGAGTCGTCGAGTCAGCTATAAGTACATAATTATGTAGCTCGTCATAGTGAGTCGTCGGTGACAGTCAGCTATAAGTACATAATTATGTAGCTCGTCATAGTGAGTCGTCGGCGACAGTCAGCTATAAGTACATAATTATGTAGCTCGTCATAGTGAGTCGTCGGCGACAGTCAGCTATAAGTACATAATTATGTAGCTCGTCATAGTGAGTCGTCGGCGACAGTCAGCTATAAGTACATAATTATGTAGCTCGTCATAGTGAGTCGTCGGCGACAGTCAGCTATAAGTACATAATTATGTAGCTCGTCATAGTGAGTCGTCGGCGACAGTCAGCTATAAGTACATAATTATGTAGCTCGTCATAGTGAGTCGTCGGCGACAGTCAGCTATAAGTACATAATTATGTAGCTCGTCATAGTGAGTCGTCGGCGACAGTCAGCTATATGTACATAATTATGTACGATCAGGGAGCCATCAGAGTTACCCAACAAGGAGAATGTAGTCATATCAAACGCACTGTGTACGGTCGATCCATCCAATCACCGAACGTTCATGCCAGTTCAGATGGGCCCCGCCATATTTATCCTTCTGAACAAGTGTCCCCTTACAATTAATATAATGAATTAATTAGTAAAGCTCATTGTCCCATAATGTGCGGACGCAATAAACACTTTGGTCTACTTCCTAGCAGATAATCGTAATATTATCGTAACGGGCATATTAACTCAGGTGCCCGAGTGAATCACTGCGACACGGTGCGCGGTGCGCATGCGCCTCACGAGCTGCGCAGCTGTGCGGCGCGCGCGCAGCATTACAAACACGCGCAGCATTACAAACACACATCTAACACATAAGCTAAACACAACCCTATGGACTCGAAAATAAGACTTAAATCTGCCGTTAAAGGCTGTAGCACTGGGTATTTCGATCCCGATATCAAAGTTCACGTACCTACATTTGTACTGGAGGCGAATTTAGTTTGTTCTCGTTAAGTCTCCTCAGATTAAACGCAGACGAGACATGAATATGAAGCTGATCTCGTCAATTGTTTTCACAAACGATTTTATTTGAAATACATTTACAGTATTATAATGGGATCATTATAAAGTAGGGTTGTCCTTCATCTGTCCGACACTTTGAGTGTTGGTAAGAAAATCTTATTACATGATCAACTTCATAGTAATTCGATAGAAGAAATAATTTAAATCACCGAAAACATTATTTATGTAGACCTACAGAATATGATTTTGTTTTGTGACTTTAACACATTATCTGCTTAATTCTTTATGCAAACGCTTCTTTATGCTACACCCTTACCGACCCTTACTTTACGGTGTTTTGAAAACAATAGAGATGCACAACGAACGCACAGGTGCGGCGCGCTGCACTCGAAGACAGTTATGTAAATTGTATGGACGCGCATACGCGCCGCAAAGCACCTGGTGAACGTCCGAAAACGCGCATGTGCGTCTGCCGCGCCTAATGTATTAATGACTACTCATGGTGTGCGCAATAGTCGTAGCAGTAGGCCTACGTAGGCGTAGAGCTTCGTAGACCCGCGTAGACACGATCTGTAGTACTCAATACTCAATACTTTTATCGCATTCCACATGTTGGTATTCTTAGTTGGTAAACTTATAATTAGATGTGGACTCTGTCGGGCACAGCAAAATGAGTTAGGAGAGAGGAAGCATTTGTTATTTATATAATATTACTTAAAACTATATTATAATAATGATGTAAGAGGTATTTTCTGAGATAAAAAAAAACATATATAAGGTACATTCATACACGAAATCTCTTAAGGGGTCATTGTACTCATCATTACGAACAACTTTTACTATGGGACTAAACCTGAAATAGCGAAAAAAAATCAGCTGTTCAGTACATTTATGTTCGCATAATTCGTCAAAATGTACTGAACAGCAGATTTTTTTTTTGCGATTTCTGGTTTGGTCCCATAGTAAAAGTTGTCCGTAATGATGAGTACAATGACCCCTTAAGAGATTTCGTGTATGAATAGATACACCTTATATATATATATATATAAACAGTGTAAATATCTATATAAGTATGTATTTCCAAAAAAAAAAAGTAGTATATGTAGTATATCAGTTATCTGGTTTCCATAGTACAAGCTCTGCTTAGTTTGGGATCAGATGACCGTGTGTGAACAATGTCCCAGGATATTGTATATATATAAACAGGTATCTGTTGAGAGATGTTATAGTATGTAGTTATGACTTTATAAGTGTATCACTTAGATGTTCGTTTACCGAGTAGTAGCTTTTATTAAGCAAAAATTGTCTGAGTTTTTTTTTTAAATATATTATGTTGTTTTTCTCTTCTTTTTTATAAGTACGGGTAGTTATATAATTTAATGGACATTGCATAGGAACTTGTAGAGTGCATTTTTAATCGAGAACTTGGTAAGTTTAGCCTAGATTGGTATCTGAGTAGTAGTGACGGTGTACTAAACGTATTTACCATATTTTGAAGAGTACGATCTTACTTACATATAATTTGAAGAGTACGATCTTACTTACATATAATTTGAAGAGTACGATCTTACTTACATATAATTTGAAGAGTACGATCTTACTTACATATCATTTGAAGAGTACGATCTTACTTACATATAATTTGAAGAGTACGATCTTACTTACATATCATTTGAAGAGTACGATCTTACTTACATATCATTTGAAGAGTACGATCTTACTTACATATAATTTGAAGAGTACGATCTTACTTACATATCATTTGAAGAGTACGATCTTACTTACATATAATTTGAAGAGTACGATCTTACTTACATATCATTTGAAGAGTACGATCTTACTTACATATCATTTGAAGAGTACGATCTTACTTACATATAATTTGAAGAGTACGATCTTACTTACATATCATTTGAAGAGTACGATCTTACTTACATATCATTTGAAGAGTACGATCTTACTTACATATAATTTGAAGAGTACGATCTTACTTACATATAATTTGAAGAGTACGATCTTACTTACATATCATTTGAAGAGTACGATCTTACTTACATATAATTTGAAGAGTACGATCTTACTTACATATCATTTGAAGAGTACGATCTTACTTACATATCATTTGAAGAGTACGATCTTACTTACATATCATTTGAAGAGTACGATCTTACTTACATATCATTTGAAGAGTACGATCTTACTGACATATAATTTGAAGAGTACGATCTTACTTACATATATTTTGAAGAGCACGATCTTACTTACATATAAGAAATCATGAGTAGCTTTTTCAATTCAGGTTTATGACCGTTAAATTGTCGATTATTTTACACTTGATATTTCAAAACCGAAGCAGCCCTACGTAACTACAGCCCAACGTTTGCACCAACGATACTAAGAACCGCCACGTAAGCTGTACGGTGGCGAATATTAACACCACTCGCTACGGCGCAACAATCGGACAGCGACGATCCGACGCGATCCGATGCGATGCCATGCGTGGCGCAGCACCCGTCGACGCGAGCTAGCGCGAGTAGCTGCGATTAGACGCGATAACAGAGGCTCAACCGCATCCGCGTAAACGACGCGAGCGCCGTGTTGTGTTGTGTTGTGTGCACATTCGTAAACGACGCGAGTGCCGTGTTGTGTTGTGTTGTGTTGTGTGCACATTCGTAAACGACGCGAGTGCCGTGTTGTGTTGTGTTGTGTGCACATTCGTAAACGACGCGAGCGCCGTGTTGTGTTGTGTTGTGTGCACATTCGTAAACGACGCGAGTGCCGTGTTGTGTTGTGTTGTGTTGTGTTGTGTGCACATTCGTAAACGACGCGAGTGCCGTGTTGTGTTGTGTTGTGTTGTGTGCACATTCGTAAACGACGCGAGTGACGTGTTGTGTGCACATTCGTAAACGACGCGAGCGCCGTGTTGTGTTGTGTTGTGTGCACATTCGTAAACGACGCGAGTGCCGTGTTGTGTTGTGTTGTGTACAAAACTCAAAACCTTCTATGTAGGTACCAACGTCATCCAGCCCCTAAAAAGCACCTTTAAAGCACAGTCAGTTAATTTAAGTTCTGACGAACAATTTGACCTCCTTTATTGTTTATATTTGGAAGTGCAGCAGGTACTCTCGCCCCGCGCTCCGTAAGACCTGCTGCGCCCGCGCCGATGCGCGATACAGCAGGGTATGGTAATATTTCGCGCGCTCGTGCGCCGCCGAGCGTTTTAATTATATCATATCGAGCGCACAGGATCTGCGCTGCCGATACACAGTGTAGCGGGCAGTAGTACAACTGAAATCAATATTGATGGCGAGTTGAATGCGCATGACAGTATGTGTTAAGTCTGACTTGCTGTGCAACAGGTTTTGTAAACATAAATGTTCTTCCGAAAATAGATGCTGGTGAACGAAAGAGGAGCAGAATCTTAAAGACTAAAAAATAACAAGAGCTGGTGGTGTTGAAAAAAAACAACAAAATTACAAACGTTATTAAGCTCACATTATACGAGTACATAGAGGTACCGTATTGTAGAGGTTTCATTCAAGCCCAATTTATTGAGATCCGGCTGGCGATACTTTTACATTCGGACGGTCACTTTGATAAAAGGCATAAAGTGGGTTCTAGGGTTCCGTCAGGCGTCGACCCGGATGAACGCGTTAGGATACTTTTAAACACATAATATACAGAAAAGTTATAAAATACACGGAGTACAACATTTGAGTAGTTTACGATCCCAGAAGTATAGATCCCATCTGCGTCGTTACAGTACCTAGTTTCTGTTGGCACTGCAGGACGGTCCGCAGTTGTCCTTCTGCGTTGGCTGCGCTGTGCCCTGCTGGCCGGTATCGTCGGCTGCTCCGATAAATCACGCGCGCGGCTTCATAATTTAATGCTCTTCCCAAAACTGGTTCATGCACTAGATAACATTATCATAGCGTGCGATGCGAACAAGAGGACTGATATGTCACACGGAACATGGCCGTGTGTGCAACAAGCACGCCACCTGAGCAACGCCCCGTCGCGTCGGCCACAGGTGAGACCATACAGGACACGTACTTTATGTACAGTAAACTCTCAAAACCCGATAGGCATGCTAAGGATTACATTGCTATGAACTCGATACAGCCAGTGCGTGTGCGTGTGCGTGTGCGTGTTGCGCGATCTCTCAACTCAACATTCCACAGATAACACACACTAATGAGCTGTCGTCGTACTACGCGAAATACAGTACAGCACATGTCACAATCTGCATGCTTCAGTGTGTCACAGCAGACGTGTCGCAACTATCGCGCCACAGTCGCGCCACCATCGCCCGCACGTCCGCGCCCGACGGCTGCTAGCCCGCGATACTTGCCGATGGTTGCTGATAGCCAGACACAGTTCCCACGCATCTCGTCTGGCTGGCAGGAGTCACGTCGTGAGAATGAATATTCAGGTAGATAGCAGAACAAAGTGGCCCATCATGCCGACCAGCCATCGCCGTCAGCTCGCCTAAGCCATGACGTCACAGCTCACATCAGCAAGCCTGCGCAGCTGCTAGAGCATGAGCTCCGGTAGAACATCATGCAAGCACAGCTTTTACAATGTTTGTCCTCTAAAATGGTAGGTTATGTTATCTATAATAATATTCCTTTGCAATAGTCCTGCACCAGCCGGGGTTGCAACAGTCCTGCACTGTACCAGCCGGGGTTGCAATAGTCCTGCACTGTACCAGCCGGGGTTGCAATAGTCCTGCACTGTACCAGCCGGGGTTGCAATAGTCCTGCACTGTACCAGCCGGGGTTACAATAGTCCTGCACTGTACCAGCCGGGGTTGCAATAGTCCTGCACTGTACCAGCCGGGGTTGCAATAGTCCTGCACTGCACCAGCCGGGGTTGCAATAGTCCTGCACCAGCCGGGGTTGCAATAGTCCTGCACTGTACCAGCCGGGGTTGCAATAGTCCTGCACTGTACCAGCCGGGGTTGCAATAGTCCTGCACTGTACCAGCCGGGGTTGCAATAGTCCTGCACTGTACCAGCCGGGGTTGCAATAGTCCTGCACTGTACCAGCCGGGGTTGCAATAGTCCTGCACCAGCCGGGGTTGCAATAGTCCTGCACTGCACCAGCCGGGGTTGCAATAGTCCTGCGCCAGCCGGGGTTGCAATAGTCCTGCACTGTACCAGCCGGGGTTGCAATAGTCCTGCACTGTACCAGCCGGGGTTGCAATAGTCCTGCGCCAGCCGGGGTTGCAATAGTCCTGCACTGTACCAGCCGGGGTTGCAATAGTCCTGCACTGTACCAGCCGGGGTTGCAATAGTCCTGCACTGTACCAGCCGGGGTTGCAATAGTCCTGCACTGTACCAGCCGGGGTTGCAATAGTCCTGCACTGTACCAGCCGGGGTTGCAATAGTCCTGCACTGTACCAGCCGGGGTTGCAATAGTCCTGCACTGTACCAGCCGGGGTTGCAATAGTCCTGCACTGTACCAGCCGGGGTTGCAATAGTCCTGCACCAGCCGGGGTTGCAATAGTCCTGCACTGCACCAGCCGGGGTTGCAATAGTCCTGCGCCAGCCGGGGTTGCAATAGTCCTGCACTGTACCAGCCGGGGTTGCAATAGTCCTGCACTGTACCAGCCGGGGTTGCAATAGTCCTGCGCCAGCCGGGGTTGCAATAGTCCTGCACTGTACCAGCCGGGGTTGCAATAGTCCTGCACTGTACCAGCCGGGGTTGCAATAGTCCTGCACTGTACCAGCCGGGGTTGCAATAGTCCTGCGCCAGCCGGGGTTGCAATAGTCCTGCACTGTACCAGCCGGGGTTGCAATAGTCCTGCACTGTACCAGCCGGGGTTGCAATAGTCCTGCACTGTACCAGCCGGGGTTGCAATAGTCCTGCACTGCACCAGCCGGGGTTGCAATAGTCCTGCGCCAGCCGGGGTTGCAATAGTCCTGCACTGTACCAGCCGGGGTTGCAATAGTCCTGCACTGTACCAGCCGGGGTTGCAATAGTCCTGCACTGTACCAGCCGGGGTTGCAATAGTCCTGCACTGCACCAGCCGGGGTTGCAATAGTCCTGCGCCAGCCGGGGTTGCAATAGTCCTGCACTGTACCAGCCGGGGTTGCAATAGTCCTGCACTGTACCAGCCGGGGTTGCAATAGTCCTGCACTGTACCAGCCGGGGTTGCAATAGTCCTGCGCCAGCCGGGGTTGCAATAGTCCTGCACTGTACCAGCTGGGGTTGCAATAGTCCTGCACTGTACCAGCCGGGGTTGCAATAGTCCTGCACTGCACCAGCCGGGGTTGCAATAGTACTGCACTGCACCAGCCGGGGTTGCAATAGTACTGCACTGCACCAGCCGGGGTTGCAATAGTCCTGCACCAGCCGGGGTTGCAATAGTCCTGCACTGTACCAGCCGGGGTTGCAATAGTCCTGCGCCAGCCGGGGTTGCAATAGTCCTGCACTGCACCAGCCGGGGTTGCAATAGTCCTGTACCAGCCGGGGTTGCAATAGTCCTGCACTGCACCAGCCGGGGTTGCAATAGTCCTGCACCAGCCGGGGTTGCAATAGTCCTGCACTGCACCAGCCGGGGTTGCAATAGTACTGCACTGCACCAGCCGGGGTTGCAATAGTCCTGCACCAGCCGGGGTTGCAATAGTCCTGCACTGTACCAGCCGGGGTTGCAATAGTCCTGCACTGCACCAGCCGGGGTTGCAATAGTACTGCACTGCACCAGCCGGGGTTGCAATAGTACTGCACTGCACCAGCCGGAGTTGCAAGAGTCCTGCACTGCACCAGCCGGGGTTGCAATAGTACTGCACTGCACCAGCCGGGGTTGCAATAGTACTGCACTGCACCAGCCGGAGTTGCAATAGTCCTGCGCTGCACCAGCCGGGGTTGCAGTAGTCCTGCACTGCGCCAGCCGGAGTTGCAATAGTCCTGCACTGCACCAGCCGGGGTTGCAATAGTCCTGCACTGCACCAGCCGGGGTTGCAATAGTCCTGCGCCAGCCGGGGTTGCAATAGTCCTGCACTGCACCAGCCGGGGTTGCAATAGTCCTGCACTGTACCAGCCGGGGTTGCAATAGTCCTGCGCCAGCCGTGGTTGCAATAGTCCTGCACTGTACCAGCCCGGGTTGCAATAGTCCTGCGCCAGCCGGGGTTGCAATAGTCCTGCACTGCACCAGCCGGGGTTGCAATAGTCCTGCACTGCACCAGCCGGGGTTGCAATAGTACTGCACCAGCCGGGGTTGCAATAGTCCTGCACTGCACCAGCCGGGGTTGCAATAGTACTGCACTGCACCAGCCGGGGTTGCAATAGTACTGCACTGCACCAGCCGGGGTTGCAATAGTCCTGCACTGCACCAGCCGGGGTTGCAATAGTACTGCACTGCACCAGCCGGGGTTGCAATAGTACTGCACTGCACCAGCCGGAGTTGCAATAGTCCTGCGCTGCACCAGCCGGGGTTGCAATAGTCTTGCACTGCACCAGCCGGAGTTGCAATAGTCCTGCGCTGCACCAGCCGGGGTTGCAATAGTCTTGCACTGCACCAGCCGGAGTTGCAATAGTCCTGCGCTGCACCAGCCGGGGTTGCAGTAGTCTTGCACTGCACCAGCCGGAGTTGCAATAGTCCTGCGCTGCACCAGCCGGGGTTGCAGTAGTCCTGCACTGTACCAGCCGGGGTTGCAATAGTCCTGCACTGCACCAGCCGGGGTTGCAATAGTCCTGCACTGCACCAGCCGGGGTTGCAATAGTCTTGCGCTGCACCAGCCGGAGTTGCAATAGTCCTGCACTGCGCCAGCCGGAGTTGCAATAGTCCTGCACTGCGCCAGCCGGAGTTGC
The DNA here is from genome assembly GCA_948252095.1 of Dicycla oo. Taxonomy (NCBI): domain Eukaryota; kingdom Metazoa; phylum Arthropoda; class Insecta; order Lepidoptera; family Noctuidae; genus Dicycla; species Dicycla oo. Next base: position 466,705 of record OX411713.1, read on the forward strand.
AATAGTCCTGCGCTGCACCAGCCGGGGTTGCAATAGTCTTGCACTGCACCAGCCGGGGTTGCAATAGTCCTGCGCTGCACCAGCCGGAGCTGCAATAGTCCTGCACTGCACCAGCCGGGGTTGCAATAGTCTTGCACTGCACCAGCCGGAGTTGCAATAGTCCTGCGCTGCACCAGCCGGGGTTGCAATAGTCTTGCACTGCACCAGCCGGAGTTGCAATAGTCCTGCGCTGCACCAGCCGGGGTTGCAGTAGTCCTGCACTGTACCAGCCGGGGTTGCAATAGTCCTGCACTGCACCAGCCGGGGTTGCAATAGTCCTGCACTGCACCAGCCGGGGTTGCAATAGTCTTGCGCTGCACCAGCCGGAGTTGCAATAGTCCTGCACTGCGCCAGCCGGAGTTGCAATAGTCCTGCGCTGCACCAGCCGGGGTTGCAATAGTCTTGCACTGCACCAGCCGGAGTTGCAATAGTCCTGCGCTGCACCAGCCGGAGCTGCAATAGTCCTGCACTGCACCAGCCGGGGTTGCAATAGTCTTGCACTGCACCAGCCGGAGTTGCAATAGTCCTGCGCTGCACCAGCCGGGGTTGCAATAGTCTTGCACTGCACCAGCCGGAGTTGCAATAGTCCTGCGCTGCACCAGCCGGGGTTGCAGTAGTCCTGCACTGTACCAGCCGGGGTTGCAATAGTCCTGCACTGCACCAGCCGGGGTTGCAATAGTCTTGCGCTGCACCAGCCGGAGTTGCAATAGTCCTGCACTGCGCCAGCCGGAGTTGCAATAGTCCTGCGCTGCACCAGCCGGGGTTGCAATAGTCTTGCACTGCACCAGCCGGAGTTGCAATAGTCCTGCGCTGCACCAGCCGGAGCTGCAATAGTCCTGCACTGCGTCAGCCGGAGTTGCAATAGTCCTGCGCTGCACCAGCCGGGGTTGCCTGCGGGTGCACTTGCGTAGGGATACATACGTCAGCTGCTGCCTTCTCATCATTTTGTCTAAGGGGCGAGATAGCTTCAGCCCCTCGTACGCCTTCCAAAGGTCCGGGACCCCAGGGTCCTGAGATATGTCAAAAGTTACTAATACTTACTAATAATATATCTTTCACCAAAAAAAAAAAAAAAAAATCATGTCGTTCATTTCACATATTCACTGTGTAACACAAATTTAGAAAAAGTTTCCTTAATTAAAGACCTGGGTATACTATTTGACTCGAAGTTGCACTTTGATGCTCACGTTGGCCACATCACAGCTAAGGGTTATCAATTTTATGGTTTTATAAGGCGGACCTGCAACTTTATAAGGCGGACCTGCAACTTATTTAGAAAACCTTCCACAAGTCACTCATAAGATCTCAACTGGAGTATGCCACATGTGTATGGAGTCCATTTTATGCTAAATACAGTGACCAGTTTGAATCAATACAACGTAGATATCTTCGTTTTATACACTACAGTTTTTTAAGAAACGTTCTTCATATCATATTCTCTTAGAAAAGTTCTCTTTGTCAACTCTTAAATCAAGGAGACTTTATCTTGATCAATCATTCTTATACAGGGTGTTTGGCGCATGGACCGACACAATTTTTCTAGGGATTTGGGAGGTCATTAGCTAGGTTCTACCCATACACCCTTTGTCCCAAATGTCACGGTTGGTTAAATATGTTTTTTTTAATGAAAAAAATACCTAAATGTTTCCTTTAATTCGAAATAACTTTTTTGTTTGTGGGTGTAGTGGCACAATATAAATTTTGTTGTATTCTCCAAAGTCATTTAAATCCAAATACATCTTTGTTTGATACAACTGGTTTCAAGAAAATTCCTTATAAAGTTTAATTTTTTATTGAATGTATGAAATTTTACAACTTCCAAATTCGTTAAAAAAAACTAAGAGCCATTTTAAACATAGCTTTATTTTAAAAAGTTTTTTAGTTGATACCCTTTCTAACGGTATGCTACATGTCATAGAAATTATTGATTATGTAGTCAAAACACTAGTTAGGAGAGTCAGGGTTAAGAAAAGACTTATAAAGATTATTATGTTTTTATTAAAGTAAAGTTATAAAAACGAAATGGCTCCTCCATTTCGTTTTTATAACTTTACTTCACTTTACTTCGTCAATTTGAACAAGATTTATAACTTTTTTTAACTACGAGTAACCTAGTCTGTCGCACTGCTGGGCACAGGCCTCCCCCATTACTTTCCATCTCTCCCGGGTGTTTTGCCTCCTTCTTTATAACTTTACTTTAATAAAAACATAATAACCTTAATAAGTCTTTTCTTAACCCTGACTCTCCTAACTAGTGTTTTGACTACATAATGAATAATTTCTATGACATGTAGCATACCATTAGAAAGGGTATCAACTAAAAAACTTTTTAAAATAAAGCTATGTTCAAAATGGCTCTTAGTTTTTTTTTTAACGAATTTAGAGGTTGTAAAATTTCATACATTCAATAAAAAATTAAACTTTGTAAGGAATTTTTATTGAAACCAGTTGTATCAAACAAAGATGTATTTGGATTTAAATGACTTTGGAGAATACAACAAAATTTATTTTGTGCCACTACACCCACAAACAAAAAAGTTATTTCGAACTAAAGGAAACGTTTAGGTATTTTTTTCATTAAAAAAAAAAACATATTTAACCAACCGTGACATTTGGGACAAAGGGTGTATGGGTAGAACCTAGCTACTGACCTCCCAAATCCCAGGAAATATTGTGTCGGTCCATGCGCCAAACACCCTGTATAAAGTCTGTCGAAATGAATTTGATTGCAATTAACCTCATAAACCAAATTTATATTCGCATACCTAGTCGCTCCAAACGTATTCGCGATACTTATAGTGTATTTGCCCCCAAGCCGTGCAGGACTTACTCAGGTGAACGAGCTCCTTTACGGCGTATTATGAAAAGTTACAACTGTTCTATAATTTTGCTGATATCGACTTGTTTGCTTTGTCACTTTCCCAATTCAAGAAATGTATCTATGAAAAAATTAATAATACTTCCTCATAATTTCAACATTTTACAGATTTGCTTGTTTATATTTTTAACCGAATTCAAAAACGGAGGAGGCTCTCAATTCAGAAAAAAAGACAAACGTCTTTTTTTATGTGTTTTGTTCTGTATGTTCGGACATCATTCCGTCATATACATACATATAGACGTATTTCTACAATTATTTTCTGTTCGCATGCATTTCAATGTTGTTAATTTCTGATGACGAGTTTCGAAATCGGTTCTTAAAAGTTTGTCTCACCTATTACTTATTGTTGTGTAAATCACATTAAAGCAGTTAAGTGTTTGGTTTGCGTAAGTTTGCTTATACTTAGTTAAGTTTCTACTGTATTATTATGTGGATAACGGGGCTGGTTGCGTTATTACCTAAATGTTCTAAAATCGATTTGTACTAGTATTAAGCATTATTACGCAATTGTTTGTTGCCCTGAAGAAATAAAAAAAAAAAATATAAAGAGGAAAGATCTTTTTGTTTATTTGTTTGTTTGTACCGAGTAAGCTCCCGATTTTAACGTACTTTTTCACCAATACAAGGCTAAATTATCAAAAAGTAACATAGGCTATAATTAATTTTCAAAAAATTAGAGATATAAGTAAGGTAGCGCGACTTAGACGCGTCGGAAAGAAATACCTCTGTAACCTTACAACAAGTATTAGGCTTGCATTTGAATCATTAGTATTATGCTTCTAATAGGATTGAGATGAATTCTGGACGCGTTCTTGATTCTGTTATTTTTTAAATGAAATTCTTTGTCCTTTTCTTCATATTTTTTTTCAACGGTCTTTCAAAAAGGGTTTCAAACCTAATGAAACATTCAAAACGAAGTCTTAAAAAAAATCGTCAAAACAGTAAGGGAATCCGTTTGTGACGTCAGAGCGGAACTTGTGTAACCGGTCCAGACCAATCTACGAAAAATAAAAGCTGACTAGACTTTTATTATTCGTAGAGACCGTTGATCCGCCGAACAGTTGCCGATGAGCGAGATAGCGACACGCCGCTCGTACAGACAGCTGGTTACCGATAGTACGTATCGTTAGTAGTACGAGGCGTGTACGAGGCACATCAACACGCGGCCTCTTGACGCGAGGCAGTGAAAATAACATCAAGTTCAGAAGACGTCAGCCTTGTGAAATGTATCACTTGGTTGTTTTGTAATCAACAAATAAATTATAACATAACAAAAGTGTAACAACAATAGCCGCAGTTCGTTGACATTATGTCAAGATATTATGTCAGGTGTGACATCGAACCAAATGGCCACCAACATTATGTCAGGTGTGACATCGAACCAAATGGCCACCAACATTATGTCAGGTGTGACATCGAACCAAATGGCCACCAACATTATGTCAGGTGTGACATCGAACCAAATGGCCACCAACATTATGTCAGGTGTGACATCGAACCAAATGGCCACCAACATTATGTCAGGTGTGACATCGAACCAAATGGCCACCAACATTATGTCAGGTGTGACATCGAACCAAATGGCCACCAACATTATGTCAGGTGTGACATCGAACCAAATGGCCACCAACATTATGTCAGGTGTGACATCGAACCAAATGGCCACCAACATTATGTCAGGTGTGACATCGAACCAAATGGCCACCAACATTATGTCAGGTGTGACATCGAACCAAATGGCCACCAACATTATGTCAGGTGTGACATCGAACCAAATGGCCACCAACATTATGTCAGGTGTGACATCGAACCAAATGGCCACCAACATTATGTCAGGTGTGACATCGAACCAAATGGCCACCAACATTATGTCAGGTGTGACATCGAACCAAATGGCCACCAACATTATGTCAGGTGTGACATCGAACCAAATGGCCACCAACATTATGTCAGGTGTGACATCGAACCAAATGGCCACCAACATTATGTCAGGTGTGACATCGAACCAAATGGCCACCAACATTATGTCAGGTGTGACATCGAACCAAATGGCCACCAACATTATGTCAGGTGTGACATCGAACCAAATGGCCACCAACATTATGTCAGGTGTGACATCGAACCAAATGGCCACCAACATTATGTCAGGTGTGACATCGAACCAAATGGCCACCAACATTATGTCAGGTGTGACATCGAACCAAATGGCCACCAACATTATGTCAGGTGTGACATCGAACCAAATGGCCACCAACATTATGTCAGGTGTGACATCGAACCAAATGGCCACCAACATTATGTCAGGTGTGACATCGAACCAAATGGCCACCAACATTATGTCAGGTGTGACATCGAACCAAATGGCCACCAACATTATGTCAGGTGTGACATCGAACCAAATGGCCACCAACATTATGTCAGGTGTGACATCGAACCAAATGGCCACCAACATTATGTCAGGTGTGACATCGAACCAAATGGCCACCAACATTATGTCAGGTGTGACATCGAACCAAATGGCCACCAACATTATGTCAGGTGTGACATCGAACCAAATGGCCACCAACATTATGTCAGGTGTGACATCGAACCAAATGGCCACCAACATTATGTCAGGTGTGACATCGAACCAAATGGCCACCAACATTATGTCAGCTGTGACATCGAACCGTAAGAAAAAGCTTTAAACGAATTCACAGCGTAATAACATTAGTATGCCTAATGTCATGAGGTGATAATGTCATGAGGTGATAATGTCATGAGGTGATAATGTCATGAGGTGATAATGACTACAATCACCTGCGAATTGTGCCATGCTGGGATGCTGCAGATACAGCTGGCGAGAAAAACGGCGGAGACGCCCACGTCCCGGCCATTACATGTGGTGCAGGCAAACACGGCGGGCGTCAGTACTGGGCCGACACAAACACGGCGGGCGTCAGTACTAGGCCGACACAAACACGGCGGGCGTCAGTACTGGGCCGACACAAAACGGGAGGGTTTGCATTAACAGGGTTCATTTCCCTTAACGTTTCGCTTTTCTGTCGTGCTTCGAGCGATGAGCGGCGAGCGACAGCGCGTTATTAAAAGTGTTTCGCTGTTCATCCGCTTTTTATCACGTCGGCGTCATAAACATAATTATGTGATGGTCGCTCGCGGCTTATATAAACAATGGACCACAGATTCATACAGATGGGACTCTCCGCAAAATCATTTAAATAAAAAGCTACTCTTGTTACGTCACTATAAAGTGCAATTCAGAGCGCACAACGCTTATTACCTACAGTTTTATTCACCTCTCTCTTTTATTATTTAGTTGCCTCTCTTTCTAACGTGTAACTCTTATACCTTCTGATCGCGGCAGTCCTACTGAACTGGCCCAGTGAGATAGGCCGGCCGCGTACTTGTAGCTTCATATCTAAACTGCGGAGTGTCCCATCTGTATTAATCTGTGAATGGACGCCATTTTTGACGAATTTCAATGTGTTTAAAGTGTTTTTGACATTTTAATGTGCTTAATTTTTTATTAAAATAATGATCGATGCGCAGACGCAGGCACACCTGCGCAGGTTGCCAATTATACCCCTCTCTCCCTTCCCTGGCTCCCTGTACACCCGACGTTGTATTCAAATCTGTGGTGGCGATAACCGCTGTAATAGTGGCACAGTGTTGGTATGCGCGGGCGCAGCGTGCGCGCTACACGTCACACGTCACACTCGCCAGCCCAGCACTAAGTGGTTGGGGTTGGATTATACAGCGAGTGAGTTATGCGCAATGCTAATGAGTAACGCACGTGTTAATTATCGTGCGATAGTGTATCGAGAGCGGATTTCTCTGTATTCTCCACGTTGTTAGTGGTACCGCCGCGCGCCCGGTTACTTACGCTTCATTTAAAATAAATACTTGTTTGCGTATTTTGAGTCAAATTCTCGTGGTAGTAAACAAGTCAGTGTTCAATGAGTCGTAACAAGTTGTCTGATTAGTGGCGCGGGCGCAGGATGCCAGGATGCCCTGTCACATTATTGATGTTAATGGGTGTTTTAGGGTTAACCCTTGCTGAGTGCTGTCTGGTGTCCTGTGTCCGGTTGTCCGGAGTCGTGTCCGGCTGACGAGGTCAGGCCTTGCTGAGCGCTGTCTGGTATCCTGTGTCCGGTTGTCCGGAGTCGTGTCCGGCTGACGAGGTCAGGCCTTGCTGAGCGCTGTCTGGTATCCTGTGTCCGGTTGTCCGGAGTCGTGTCCGGCTGACGAGGTCAGGCCTTGCTGAGCGCTGTCTGGTATCTTGTGTCCGGTTGTCCGGAGTCGTGTCCGGCTGACGAGGTCAGGCCTTGCTGAGCGCTGTCTGGTATCCTGTGTCCGGTTGTCCGGAGTCGTGTCCGGCTGACGAGGTCAGGCCTTGCTGAGCGCTGTCTGGTATCCTGTGTCCGGTTGTCCGGAGTCGTGTCCGGCTGACGAGGTCAGGCCTTGCTGAGCGCTGTCTGGTATCCTGTGTCCGGTTGTCCGGAGTCGTGTCCGGCTGACGAGGTCAGGCCTTGCTGAGTGCTGTCTGGTGTCCTGTGTCCGGTTGTCCGGAATCGTGTCCGGCTGACGAGGTCAGGCCTTGCTGAGTGCTGTCTGGTGTCCTGTGTCCGGTTGTCCGGAGTCGTGTCCGGCTGACGAGGTCAGGCCTTGCTGAGTGCTGTCTGGTATCCTGTGTCCGGTTGTCCGGAGTCGTGTCCGGCTGACGAGGTCAGGCCTTGCTGAGCGCTGTCTGGTATCCTGTGTCCGGTTGTCCGGAGTCGTGTCCGGCTGACGAGGTCAGGCCTTGCTGAGCGCTGTCTGGTATCCTGTGTCCGGTTGTCCGGAGTCGTGTCCGGCTGACGAGGTCAGGCCTTGCTGAGCGCTGTCTGGTATCCTGTGTCCGGTTGTCCGGAGTCGTGTCCGGCTGACGAGGTCAGGCCTTGCTGAGCGCTGTCTGGTATCCTGTGTCCGGTTGTCCGGAGTCGTGTCCGGCTGACGAGGTCAGGCCTTGCTGAGCGCTGTCTGGTATCCTGTGTCCGGTTGTCCGGAGTCGTGTCCGGCTGACGAGGTCAGGCCTTGCTGAGCGCTGTCTGGTATCCTGTGTCCGGTTGTCCGGAGTCGTGTCCGGCTGACGAGGTCAGGCCTTGCTGAGTGCTGTCTGGTGTCCTGTGTCCGGTTGTCCGGAATCGTGTCCGGCTGACGAGGTCAGGCCTTGCTGAGTGCTGTCTGGTGTCCTGTGTCCGGTTGTCCGGAGTCGTGTCCGGCTGACAAGGTCAGGCCTTGCTGAGCACTGTCTGGTATCCTGTGTCCGGTTGTCCGGAGTCGTGTCCGGCTGACGAGGTCAGGCCTTGCTGAGTGCTGTCTGGTATCCTGTGTCCGGTTGTCCGGAGTCGTGTCCGGCTGACGAGGTCAGGCCTTGCTGAGCGCTGTCTGGTATCCTGTGTCCGGTTGTCCGGAGTCGTGTCCGGCTGACGATGTCAGGCCTTGCTGAGTGCTGTCTGGTGTCCTGTGTCCAGTTGTCCGGAGTCGTGTCCGGCTGACGAGGTCAGGCCTTGCTGAGCGCTGTCTGGTATCCTGTGTCCGGTTGTGCGGAGTCGTGTCCGGCTGACGAGGTCAGGCCTTGCTGAGCGCTGTCTGGTATCCTGTGTCCGGTTTTCCGGAGTCGTGTCTGGCTGACGAGGTCAGGCCTTGCTGAGCGCTGTCTGGTATCCTGTGTCCGGTTGTCCGGAGTCGTGTCCGGCTGACGAGGTCAGGCCTTGCTGAGTGCTGTCTGGTGTCCTGTGTCCGGCTGTCCGGAGACGTGTCCGGCTGACGAGGTCAGGCCTTGCTGAGCGCTGTCTGGTATCCTGTGTCCGGTTGTCCGGAGTCGTGTCCGGCTGACGAGGTCAGGCCTTGCTGAGCACTGTGTGGTGTCCTGCGTCCGGTTGTCCGGAGTCGTGTCCGGCTGACGAGGTCAGGCCTTGCTGAGTGCTGTCCGGTGTCCTGTGTCCGGTTGTCTGGAGTCGTGTCCGGCTGACTTAGGACGTTTTACCGCTAATTGTTGCTTACTCGTATTGTAATGTTAGACAAGTCCCCAGAACATGTGGTACCACAATGAGTATGAGGAGGAAGTACTAACGTACTAAGAAGACTGTCATTCACGCTGACACTGCATCATCTTGTTCTTATAATTTGCTCGTATCAGTTTTAGTGACAAGACTCTGATGCAAAAAGAAAACTACCCAGTAGAAACGGTAATGTAATATAATATAACAGACTAGCGCCCCGCCCCGCACGGGTGCAGGTTACATATACAACAACCTATGTCCACCTAGAATAATGTAGATACTTTTCCCATGGGGACAGAGTTTATCAAATAGGAGCTGTGGTTCCGGAGATTACCCTCCACATAAACACAAACTCACAAAATTCGCTCTCTCTCTTCAATATAAATATTAGTAGGTATTTCTTTAGGTAGGTTCTCTAGGTAGGGGTGGGTAGGTACGAGTATTTCAAGGATATAGACTCAACGTGTCCCAAATTAAATTCAATCAATCAATTAAAATCATCAACAATTTTTTGAATCCTATATAGGTACTTACCTACGCTACTGTTTGTGCGCATTTCGTCCATAGATTCATACAACCACAACAGAACGTCTAGCAATATTATGTGGGCGCAGGCGTAACTCGCCCGCGGCTCGGGGCGGCGCGCGCGCAGCCTGATGTCTTCATGCACGTTGCGATGATGCTATCAGACCAGTAGCCTTAGCCCACATGCTCCAGGGCATCTGATGGTCTGACCACCAGTACCCAGCTAACCAGCGAGAGGACGGTTAAATTGTATGTTTCAAAAGTATGTTGAAACATTACCTGTACAAGGTAGGTCATGTATAGTACCTGTGGACATTTCAGACTATCTCAACATGGCCGCACACTGCACACAGCACCGATAGCGTCACGCCACTCACTGGTTTTGCTAGAAAATAAAAATGCCACCACAGTGTTGCAATATTATATTTTTAGTACTCCCAGTTTTTCTTATTATAATCAATGTCCAAAGGTAAAAGCGTGCATAGGTACAATACCTACATGACTATATGTATTATCAAGTTAAAGCGATGTGTATCGTATTTTAAATTTTAGTTTTTGAACACCATACACAGAAGGATAACACAAACAGAAGGACAACATAAACAGAAGGACAACATAAACAGAAGGACAACATAAACAGAAGGAAAACATAAACAGAAGGACAACATAAACAGAAGGACAACATAAACAGAAGGACAACATAAACAGAAGGACAACATAAACAGAAGGACAACATAAACAGAAGGACAACATAAACAGAAGGACAACATAAACAGAAGGACAACATAAACAGAAGGACAACATAAACAGAAGGACAACATAAACAGAAGGACAACATAAACAGAAGGACAACATAAACAGAAGGACAACATAAACAGAAGGACAACATAAACAGAAGGACAACATAAACAGAAGGACAACATAAACAGAAGGACAACATAAACAGAAGGACAACATAAACAGAAGGATAACATAAACAGAAGGACAACATAAACAAAAGGACAACATAAACAGAAGGACAACATAAACAGAAGGACAACATAAACAGAAGGACAACATAAACAGAAGGACAACATAAACAGAAGGACAACATAAACAGAAGGACAACATAAACAGAAGGACAACATAAACAGAAGGACAACATAAACAGAAGGACAACATAAACAAAAGGACAACATAAAGTACCGCCAAAGACAGTTATAATTAAAAGTTTAATGTTATGAATAAAGTCCTCACATGATTTCGACATTGAACGTTCAACCCCACTTATGTTGAAATATTAAAGGCGAACCTTGTATAATTGATGACTTCATTACCGTAAACCGATGCTTCATTTACATGTTTCTAACAAAAACTGGTGTCGCGTGACATAAAACTAATTGAATGATAAAAAGCAGTCAATAATCTATAGATTAGATGGCGTTTAACGACGCGGGCAGATGTGGCTCGCTCGTGGGAGAGGGGGGGGTGGGGTTGGGGGTTCACTGCGACCATTACTCGCGATTTCACACGCATCTGTCGCAACTTAACGCAAATCTTTTACATCTGTGAGTAGCTGCAGCATTCATGTTTAACATTAAACTGCAATATAAAGGTGGTCTCTGTTATATTAAACTGCAATATAAAGGTGGTCTCTGTTATATTAAACTGCAATATAAAGGTGGTCTCTGTTATATTAAACTGCAATATAAAGGTGGTCTCTGTTATATTAAACTGCAATATAAAGGTGGTCTTTGTTATATTAAACTGCAATATAAAGGTGGTCTCTGTTATATTAAACTGCAATATAAAGGTGGTCTCTGTTATATTAAACTGCAATATAAAGGTGGTCTCTGTTATATTAAATGGTAATTTCTGTTATATTTTGCTTGGATTATAGGAAATCAGGATACGGGCGTTAATTAAAAACAGAGACTTTGAATTTAAATAATGTTGTTTATATTATTTAACGTTATACAAGGAAGGTTTTATGTCTGTCTCCTAGCACAGCGAATAGAGAATAAAGAACGAACTGACTGTTGTCTGAGTGTTGCTACTCAAAAGTAAGAATTAATTCATTTTTGCACACTTAAATCGACTAAATACACATAATATAAACATAAGCTACTTTGTTACAGTATACATAAAGTAACCTAAATAATCAGAACACACAAAAGCCTTCCAAGTGCTTCCTGGGAAAATATCAATATATGGTCCAACATTTGTTGCTAGGATTAGGAAAACCAGGAAAACCTAATCATACCATTTCATCAAATCAATAAGTAAATTAATGCAATAGACAGTTAACACAACAATAAAAAAATCATTGTTTACATAAACCAAGTTCATCTCTATGCTGGTTAAACGTGACAGCAGGTAGCGGTATTGTCAGCACATCCGCTGTGTTTCGGTACTTTTGTTCCTAGTCGGGTTATTTGCTATACTAATACAACCATTATTGTCTTCATAAATAGCAATTGGACTGACAATATTCAGTTTAACCCTTTTGCAAGAGACTTTAGCCATAATTCTTCTTTCACAGCTTCGAATAATGCCATGTATATTATGTGTATGTGTTCAGCCTCAGTCGAAGAAGCCGCTACTGACATTTGCCTCTTTGTACTCCAGGTATAACTATTAAATAATTTAAATAAATAACCCGTTGTACTTTTTCTATCATTGACATCATTACCACCCCAATCTGAATCTGCATATCCACCTCAGATATTATCAAAATTATTACACCTGTTGTATGTTAGTTTTAATTCTATTGTGCCTCTCAAATATCTAAGTACTCTTTTGAGACATTGCCACAACTCTTTACTATTGTTGTTTGTGTATCTGCTCAAAATATGAACACTTGCACCGGACACGTGCACAACATAATATACATTAAACGTCCAATAAGATTGCGACAAGGTGATGAGGTCAGGAAAAGTTCCTACATCAACATATTTATTAAAAGTAACAGCTAGATAGGGTGGCTACGATGTCTATTATATTACTTAACAGTTTAATTGAGATACCCCAGTTATCACTAGTGTATTTAGACTTAAGTGTGTTAAAAACATTAACTACATCACGAGGTGTTATATGTTCGAAGCTAAGTAAGCGACTACATTTGGGCACACTACCTACTATGCAAAAGATTTTTAGCTTTAGACGGGGATGAATTTAAGGAGCGAGCCGTAGTTATAGGTATGTTGGCAAAACTCATTAAATGCCGCAGTTACGTCAGCTGCTTTATTAACTAATTTGCTGTCTACCATAACTTAAAGTTGTTTGTCTTGCTTAACCGACTTACCCGTTTCATTGTTAATCATTTCCAAGTGGTTTTTATTTTATTATTGAATTTTTAATTGTATCGCTTAAAAATTTTGATTTATCAAAAACACAAATATGTTTAAATAATGTTGAATATGTTTTTTCCTAGAATATGTCATATTCTAGGAAAGGAGTAGGTATCAAACCTGTATTTTTTCAAACCATTTAATTCGTATAGTCTCGATCTACTGTCATAAATACCTAGAGTGGCCCATTGGTTAAAGCCCACGGTGGTGCCATTAATATTCATGGTTTTGGTCTTGAAGGTAGATTGGTACTCTTTTTGCACAACATCAAAAAGGGCTCCATAGTTTTCATTAGGATTATCGTGTTCTACTATAGATGGTCTAATTCTATAGGCGATATTATTTTTAAACTTGTTACAACGGCTAGCTGTATAGGGCCTGCATTCTATTTTATGCGGCCTTTTATGTAATGGCACAGGGAAGCTAGCTAATAAACACACAGTGGTCAGACCTTAAGTCACTTAGCACTAATTTATTTTTGGCATCACAATCACTATGTATTATCAAGACATGTTAACGAAGATGCCGTGATCCTAGTAGGTTCAAAAAACAACTTAAATAAATTATAAGACCTAAAAAATTGAGAAGCATTTTTATTCATTTAATTTATAACTATTTACACCATGTAAAAAATTATATTACTACCTAACTAACTGTATATACAAATAACAAAAATTTGGAATTTTAGGCGTCGAAGTACTCGTCCGCATCGCTGTCGTCAGGAAACGTGCCCAGAAGACTGGCAGCATTGCCACGTTGAATGGCAATGTTAATTCTTTGACCAAAGAACAAGCCAGCCCTCTGGTCATGTGAAGTGTCGACCAGTCGGCGAGAAATTTCCTTGAAAAGCAGACGCGTACTCGGGCCCCATGACCCGAGCGTTTCGACCCCAAACGGCTCAAAACTGTAGTTACCCATAAGGTTACAATATTTGCGCCGCTTGAGGGTGTCAGCAGCCGCAGCAGCGGCGCCAGCGCAGCACGCCGAGCTTGGAACATAGATGGCGCAAGGGTGTCGACACAGGTTGCGTCCCACACCAGAGACCTACCCACCTTCCAAGGCAACAACGTCATGGCGTCTGGTCTCTTGCCATCGTCACATACCAAACCGGGTCTAGCACCGCTGGTACGCCGGCAGTGACAAGAGTTCGACGAATAATATCGTTGATGCTGGCGTGCTGTGCTATGCGACCTGCACTCCTGCAGCAGGACAGGCCGTGGTGCCCGAGACTGTCGACAGCTTCACCGCAGTGACACCGATGCGAAGCAACACAAGGTGCGCCTAAGCGGAGACACGTAGCAAGCCTAGTGATCAGTCATACATAAGACCTGAACATTATAGTTCTCCATAAATAAACTTAGCTCTAGCTCTTTGCCGGACAGACCCTGCATTGGGAAGTCTACGAGTAATACATAATGGAGTAACATCTAAAATATTATATTAATATTAAAATCTCCACATAAAATTATACTTTTATTACTAGATTTTAACCTATTGAGTGCGTCCTCCATTACCGATTCAAAATGAATAAAATCCCCAGAGGGGGGTCGATAAACGCAAATTATAACATATCGCTCAACTCAAGACAACTCAATAGTGCGCTCGATAGAAAGATTAACTAAATCTAAACGTTGTTTACATTTTAACTTGTTTGAGACAAGAACTAAAGACCCACCGCGAATAGCACTTTTTCTTAAAAATGCACTTTGTACTGTAAAATAATCATCATTTATAAACACTACTACATGTTCTTTCAACCAGTGATCAGTCATACGTAAGACCTGAACATTATAGTTCTCCAAAAATAAACTTAGCTACACATATATTGAATGTTGATGTTGTACAACATTCAATATATGCGGCTGACCCATTGTCGCACCTAATAGTTTTAACTACAAGGTGTGTCAATAGTGGTGTTAGTACCAGTACTAACAGTATTCGATGGTACACTACAGGTACCGGTGTCACTTTGTATATTGTATGCTAAAAGATTAGCAATAAGTCTCCGACAACTAGGTGGCAAATACATTGTATTATTTGTCAGTTTGTAATCAGTAATAAATTGATTACAGTCGAAATATAAAATAGCATCACTGTGATGACAAGTCCTATTATAAATTAACATATTTAAATTATAAATGTGCCTATTTTTCTCATCAGACAAATATTGCGAATAAGGTAAGGCACAGAAAATAAATTTACAATTATTGGTCTCGCTCCATGTAAAATACTGGTATACAACTGCACCCGGTTAGACTGGAAGCCGACCCCAACATACTTGGGAAAGGGCTAGGCAGATTTGGTCTCGTTGAGATGTAACATCAAATGGATACATTCAATTAAGTGCTTTTTAGGGTTCCGTATCTCAAAAGGAAAAAGGAACCCTTATAGGATCACTTTGTTGCCCGTCTGTCTGTCTGTCAAGACCCTTTTTCTCAGGAACCCGTAGAGGTATCAAGTTGAAATTTATATTAAATACTTGGGTCTATGATCTCTTTCAGCTGTGAAAAAATCAAACTTGTAAGCCAAGGTGATCAAAAGATATGACCGTTTAAGTCGCATATTTTGTGATTTCATAAGGGAATCAAAACCAATAGGGTCCCGTTGACCGAGAATCATGAAATTTGGTAAGAAGCAAGGTCGAACAGCACATGTAAAAGAAAAAGTCCAAAAATTGTTAACTTGTAGTTTTATCACATAATTTTTTTTGTGATTACAAACTTAATTTTGCAGTTGGAGAATTGACCGTTACGTATACCGATGTATGGGAGAACATGCTTTTCAACTACAATGCCAAGTTTGTTCTTGGGATAAATTCATCCCAACCACAGAACCCTTCATTGTGCGTGGTCCGATACGCACTTGGCCGGTTTTTTCATACAGTTAAACTATCGCCATATAAGACAACATAAGACAGTTTTTTTCTTACATCCCCATATAACAGTGGAACTGGGGTTTATTTTTGTCAATTTCATATTCCTAATTAATTGGCTAATACTGGCACCGGGTAAACAATGATTAATTACAGATTGTTGTGAACACTGATTATTGATTAAGTATACTACCAAAACCTTGACCAAATTTATCAGAAAATAGATATGTTGTTTTAATCAAATTATTCATACTATTGTTATGATCATACATACAGCTACCTACTGGCTGAGTCACTGAGGGTGTGGGTGTACCAAGTTGAGGCTGGGGCTCCTGGGAGCAGGCACAGCTAAAAGAGAGGCTATTGGTCAGAGATTCATACCTCTCCGCATTGTACTTGACCAGGTTTGCCAACGCATTGGCCTCCTGCAAGCGCTTACTCAGGTCTTGTTGAGTAGCCTCATATTTACTAAAGATCTCCTTTAGAGCAAATTCCTTAACAAATAATTCATGCTGAGTGTCGGTATCATGAATATTATTACATAATTGTAAACCTCTATGTGTAACAAACGTATAAAGTTATTGTTTCCGTTGTGTCATCATATCGCGATCGCTGTGCTCAAGGAATGCGCCCAAGTGCGTGCTATCAGCAAGGCCATCGCGAGGCAGTCAATTGACACTTGCTCTGATGCCCTGGTGCTGACGGCTAATGCCCATTGCCTGAACATTTACATACAGTGCGTCAGTGAGTCATCAGTCGGCGGAGGGAGCTCTATCGCGACAATCTCGCAATCGTTGAGCTCCGGTGCCGTATCTTACATCGACGAGACACCTAGCAGCGGGCTGCAGAAGGACAAGCAGAGCTACAGCTCAGTGACACTTGCAAGGACAAGCAGAGCCACAGCTCAGTGACACATGCAAGGACAAGCAGAGCCACAGCTCAGTGACACATGCAAGGACAAGCAGAGCCACAGCTCAGTGACACATGCAAGGACAAGCAGAGCCACAGCTCAGTGACACTTGCAAGGACAAGCAGAGCCACAGCTCAGTGACACATGCAAGGACAAGCAGAGCCACAGCTCAGTGACACATGCAAGGACAAGCAGAGCCACAGCTCAGTGACACATGCAAGGACAAGCAGAGCTACAGCTCAGTGACACATGCAAGGACAAGCAGAGCCACAGCTCAGTGACACATGCAAGGACAAGCAGAGCTACAGCTCAGTGACACATGCAAGGACAAGCAGAGCCACTGCTCAGTGACACATGCAAGGAATTGTTTTTCTTTTTATTGGCATTTAGCACATAAACAATGCACTATAATTATTTCCAACTCGTGAAGGCTCACGAACCTTCACGTGAGGCAATACCATCTTTTCACCACCAAGAGAACATTGATCAAACTTGATAATGGGCATGGAAGTCATCCAAAGAACAAAACGTCATCATCATGCACACGCCTCTCCTTGTTTGTGCCAATCTCCACGTTGAAGAGTATGAGAGTATTTTATTTACTATTCGTTTTGAATTTGCTGAAGTTGTACGAGTAGAAAGCAGAACCACTCATGTTTCTCTCCACTTAAATATGCTCAGACTGTACTCATTGATTATTCTACTCATACTGTAGCGACACTCTCCGTCATTCCGTCTCGCGTGTAGACAGAACAAACCCTTCTGCACATCCCTGTGCCGTGAGATCCGGTGTGGTTGCCGCAGTGTCGCCGGGACAGTCGCGCTCCGCCGCGCTGCTCGCAACATGGCGGCGCCAATTAACGCCATGACAACCGTACTTGTGCATGATCCTCAGATTATGACGTCCGCCGTCACGAACAATGCGAATCAAACGATAGTGGCCGAGTGTTCGCGAACGAAGCAGAACTCGTAAATAAGGCTAGGAGAGTACTGTCAGTGGTGTAATTAGTTCAATAAACCGCTAAACAGATCCCGGCCATTGACTGGAACACCTTGTTTTAATTAAGTACTCCAAAGTTGCTCGAAACTAATGTCCTCATGCTTATTCAATTTCAAAAACCTAATATAATTCCATGTACGTTGCACTGCTAATCATTAATGTCAATCGACACTATGAATATATTGCCATAGTCACGTACAGGCTCACGCAGACAGGCGCGACATGACGGTGCGACGCGACTCTGCTAGAACAGTTTCCATGAAGGTTTCATAGAAATTGTTCTACTAGAGGCGGATCGCGTTGACGCGTCGCGCCTGTTTGTGACAGCCTTTAAGTGGATTGGAGAACACAGTAAAAAAATTGAGAGATTAGAAACACATCCTCTTTAACGTCTTTGCATTTTATCTCTTAGTCTTTATACTTATCTTACTTTTCCTTGCCAAAAATCTCAGGGAAATTAAAAAAAGACAACAGTAATAATTCCGACTTCAAACAACACAAACGCCAGTGTCGCCTGCTCTAATTACAGTTCAAATATAAAACTCATCCATATTCGTAGCGGCGCCTTCGGCAATTGTCGGCGTCTTTCGCAATTGCCGTGCGTCGGCGCATCACATGGACTGCTTTTTTATCCGACGGAATTAATTAAGTTTAGTTGAGACTGGCAATAGGGACGCTAAAGATGAGTAAACAAAGCTGCTGGGAAACTTCTAAAAGTCAAAAGATCCATCTACGAGTATTCATTAAGTTTGTTTTCACATTAAATCAAATCATTTAGTTTGCTTGATGCGGGTAGGTACATGAGCTGATACTTATAACAAAAGTTCTCTGTACCGTATCCTACCGTAACATATCGTACGTGACCGCGACACTCGTGACGTCACCGGTAACCCATCACTCACGCTGCAGTGTAGATATACTCAATATTTTGACAGATCACCGTCGGCGGCGGCGGAGCTCGCGAACTAGTTTCATCTCAGGAGGAACAACGAGATTTGTTTAAACCAACACTTCCTGTTCACAAATCAACTCGAAACAGGTTAAATTGTACCTAAGAGGTATTTTATGGGACACGGAGATGAGACCTTCTGGTTTGTTTATGGGACACGGAGGTGAGACCTTCTTGTTTGTTTATGGGACACGGAGATGAGACCTTCTTGTTTGTCTATGGGACACGGAGATGAGACCTCCTTGTTTGTTTATGGGACACGGAGATGAGACCTTCTTGTTGGTTTATGGGACACGGAGATGAGACCTTCTTGTTTGTTTATGGGACACGGAGATGAGACCTTCTTGTTTGTTTATGGGACACGGAGATGAGACCTTCTTGTTTGTTTATGGGACACGGAGGTGAGACCTTCTTGTTTGTTTATGGGACACGGAGATTAGACCTTCTTGTTTGTTTATGGGACACGGAGACGAGACCTTCTTGTTGGTTTATGGGACACGGAGATGAGACCTTCTTGTTTGTTTATGGGACAAGGAGATGAGACCTTCTTGTTTGTTTATGGGACACGGAGATGAGACCTTATGGTTTGTTTATGGGACACGGAGATGAGACCTTCTTGTTTGTTTATGGGACACGGAGATGAGACCTTCTTGTTTGTTTATGGTACACGGAGATGAGACCTTCTTGTTTGTTGATTATTGATACTGTAACTGTGCGTACTTGGGCCGTACAGAAACAGAAACGCTAATTGATTCATTCATTAAATATAATATATGGCTATGTTTAATGAATGAATAATGGTAGGTAACATAAACATAGCCAGGTAGGTAACTCAAATATGGCGAGGGGGTAATGGCTGATCTTTGCGTTATGCTCGTGAGCGGGTGCTGCTTGTGGTGACTGGTTGTCTTGCTATCCTTGGTTTTGTTTTGTTATTAGTAATTAACTTTGTTTATATTACTTCGATGGTCCTAGTTTATCATTTGTGACTTCGAGTTACAGCTTCATGTACAATCTTTATATATGTAAGTGGGCACATCCTTTATTACTGGAGGCCTTTATTTAGGTATAAAGGTCTGCTTACGATTTTAGTTTTGTATTTTGTTTCTGCTTGAGTATAGTTTTCGTTTTTTTTTTGGTATATTGGCGTGTGCTAGCTTACTTATAGCAAATAATTTAATTTAATGTTTTGTGTTGCGTAATGTACCTAAATTATTATGCGCAGTGTTGTATAGATTCCATTTATTTTAACTGAACAGACAGCTGTGCTGCTGGGGAGTTTGTTGCGCCACTTCTTCTCCCCAGCTAAAGCACTAGGAAGTGGTGAAGGCGGGCGTTTTGGGGAATTGTCTTGTGTAATTTTGACGTTCAAAAAGTGCTGATTCTCAGCCTAGTTTGAATAAATGACTTTTGATTTTTGATTTTGATTTAACATTGAAGAAGATTGTATTTGAGCTTCAGCTACTGTTCCAACCTTATTGTTCGAAACTTTGTGGTAAGTACTTGTGTGCGAGGCAGCGTAATGTTGGACGTAATAGCTGGCTGCGCATCATCAGGGATGTTGCTGCGGCGACGTAATAGCTGGCTGCGCATCATCAGGGATGTTGCTGCGGCGACGTAATAGCTGGCTGCGCATCATCAGGGATGTTGCTGCGGCGACGTAATAGCTGGCTGCGCATCATCAGGGATGTTGCTGCGGCGACGTAATAGCTGGCTGCGCATCATCAGGGATTGTTGCTGCGGAGACGTAATAGCTGGCTGCGCATCATCAGGGATGTTGCTGCGGCGACGTAATAGCTGGCTGCGCATCATCAGGGATGTTGCTGCGGCGACGTAATAGCTGGCTGCGCATCATCAGGGATTGTTGCTGCGGAGACGTAATAGCTGGCTGCGCATCATCAGGGATTGTTGCTGCGGAGACGTAATAGCTGGCTGCGCATCATCAGGGATGTTGCTGCGGCGACGTAATAGCTGGCTGCGCATCATCAGGGATGTTGCTGCGGCGACGTAATAGCTGGCTGCGCATCATCAGGGATTGTTGCTGCGGAGACGTAATAGCTGGCTGCGCATCATCAGGGATTGTTGCTGCGGAGACGTAATAGCTGGCTGCGCATCATCAGGGATTGTTGCTGCGGCGACGTAATAGCTGGCTGCGCATCATCAGGGATTGTTGCTGCGGAGACGTAATAGCTGGCTGCGCATCATCAGGGATTGTTGCTGCGGAGACGTAATAGCTGGCTGCGCATCATCAGGGATTGTTGCTGCGGAGACGTAATAGCTGGCTGCGCATCACCGGGGATTGTTGCTGCGGCGACGTAATAGCTGGCTGCGCATCATCAGGGATTGTTGCTGCGGAGACGTAATAGCTGGCTGCGCATCATCAGGGATTGTTGCTGCGGAGACGTAATAGCTGGCTGCGCATCACCGGGGATTGTTGCTGCGGCGACGTAATAGCTGGCTGCGCATCATCAGGGATTGTTGCTGCGGCGACGTAATAGCTGGCTGCGCATCATCAGGGATTGTTGCTGCGGAGACGTAATAGCTGGCTGCGCATCATCAGGGATTGTTGCTGCGGAGACGTAATAGCTGGCTGCGCATCATCAGGGATTGTTGCTGCGGAGACGTAATAGCTGGCTGCGCATCATCAGGGATTGTTGCTGCGGCGACGTAATAGCTGGCTGCGCATCATCAGGGATTGTTGCTGCGGAGACGTAATAGCTGGCTGCGCATCATCAGGGATTGTTGCTGCGGAGACGTAATAGCTGGCTGCGCATCATCAGGGATTGTTGCTGCGGCGACGTAATAGCTGGCTGCGCATCATCAGGGATTGTTGCTGCGGAGACGTAATAGCTGGCTGCGCATCATCAGGGATTGTTGCTGCGGCGACGCAATTAAGCGCGCAAAGCAACAATATCGCGGCACATCGGCGCGCGCGCATTGTATGCAAATGTCCGCCACCTCACGCCCGCATTTATTAGGTACAGCCAACATTTCATCGACTCAACCAGACAAATCGGCACCCCTCAAGACGAAAAACAAAGTCAGATTTTGTTCACTGAGTTTAATGTACCGCCGTAGTATGCACTTGTGTCGGGTGAGATCTGTCTAGTGATACTTGTAAACGCCATATTGTGTCCAACTCGTAACTTATCATTTAATGTACCACCGTAGTATGCACTTGTGTCGGGTGAGATCTGTCTAGTGATACTTGTAGACGCCATATTGTATCCAACTCGTAACTTATCATTTAATGTACCGCCGTAGTATGCACTTGTGTCGGGTGAGATCTGTCTAGTGATACTTGTAGACGCCATATTGTGTCCAACTCGTAACTTATCATTTAATGTACCGCCGTAGTATGCACTTGTGTCGGGTGAGATCTGTCTAGTGATACTTGTAGACGCCATATTGTGTCCAACTCGTAACTTATCATTTAATGTACCGCCGTAGTATGCACTTGTGTCGGGTGAGATCTGTCTAGTGATACTTGTAGACGCCATATTGTGTCCAACTCGTAACTTATCATTTAATGTACCGCCGTAGTATGCACTTGTGTCGGGTGAGATCTGTCTAGTGATACTTGTAGACGCCATATTGTGTCCAACTCGTAACTTATCATTTAATGTACCGCCGTAGTATGCACTTGTGTCGGGTGAGATCTGTCTAGTGATACTTGTAGACGCCATATTGTGTCCAACTCGTAACTTATCATTTAATGTCCCGCCGTAGTATGCACTTGTGTCGGGTGAGATCTGTCTAGTGATACTTGTAGACGCCATATCGTGTCCAACTCGTAACTTATCATTTAATGTACCGCCGTAGTATGCACTTGTGTCGGGTGAGATCTGTCTAGTGATACTTGTAGACGCCATATTGTGTCCAACTCGTAACTTATCATTTAATGTCCCGCCGTAGTATGCACTTGTGTCGGGTGAGATCTGTCTAGTGATACTTGTAGACGCCATATTGTGTCCAACTCGTAACTTATCATTTAATGTCCCGCCGTAGTATGCACTTGTGTCGGGTGAGATCTGTCTAGTGATACTTGTAGACGCCATATTGTGTCCAACTCGTAACTTATCATTTAATGTACCGCCGTAGTATGCACTTGTGTCGGGTGAGATCTGTCTAGTGATACTTGTAGACGCCATATTGTGTCCAACTCGTAACTTATCATTTAATGTCCCGCCGTAGTATGCACTTGTGTCGGGTGAGATCTGTCTAGTGATACTTGTAGACGCCATATTGTGTCCAACTCGTAACTTATCATTTAATGTACCGCCGTAGTATGCACTTGTGTCGGGTGAGATCTGTCTAGTGATACTTGTAGACGCCATATTGTGTCCAACTCGTAACTTATCATTTAATGTACCGCCGTAGTATGCACTTGTGTCGGGTGAGATCTGTCTAGTGATACTTGTAGACGCCATATTGTGTCCAACTCGTAACTTATCATTTAATGTCCCGCCGTAGTATGCACTTGTGTCGGGTGAGATCTGTCTAGTGATACTTGTAGACGCCATATTGTGTCCAACTCGTAACTTATCATTTAATGTACCGCCGTAGTATGCACTTGTGTCGGGTGAGATCTGTCTAGTGATACTTGTAGACGCCATATTGTGTCCAACTCGTAACTTATCATTTAATGTCCCGCCGTAGTATGCACCTGTGTCGGGTGAGATCTGTCTAGTGATACTTGTAGACGCCATATTGTGTCCAACTCGTAACTTATCATTTAATGTACCGCCGTAGTATGCACTTGTGTCGGGTGAGATCTGTCTAGTGATACTTGTAGACGCCATATTGTGTCCAACTCGTAACTTATCATTTTCGCTAGCAGTGCTGACGCTAGAATAAATATTGATAAAACGCGTTTTAAAATTCATTTTGTGTGACTGTGAGGTTGGTTGCGCACGCGCAGTTCCGTGCCAATTACAGCATCGGGCATCAGATAGCGCTAACAAGACGATGCGTATCTGTCGCCTGCGCCTGCGCACCCGCAGCGACGCAGCGACCACACCGCGCAAAATTCAAATTCCGATACCAAACGCTAAACTCCTTCGCGACATAAATCTCTCGCACACAAACATAAAATGCACCTTATGTTTAAAACAGTAAAATTGGAATTGCTCGAAAGTTTGACTGCGGTCACTTTGCATGATGAGCGCGGTGGCGTGAATTACGCGGCCACAGGTCGTTACTGTGCAACCAACACAAGTTTGTCGCTCGGCCCACGCAGACTAAGCTGTGTTTTGTTACCCGTAAGGGTGTTGCTGGCTGTAGAAGTAAAGCTGTTGGGCAGAGCATTGTGGCCGCGGCGGAATATTTCACGCAGATGGCACGATAGAGCGCGATTGTGCGCGGGCGCAACGATAGCGCTATCACTGACACACAGCAGGAAGGACAAACGAACGCTATGAATCAACGCGACAGCCGCCACACAAATAAGTACAGCTTTGTTCTGAATTGCGTAACAATGGGTGCGATATCCAGCTAGTGAAGGTGCCGGTTACATGCCTGAAGTGCACATCGATCTTTAAAATTGGCTACGTAGGATTGGTGACCGTTATCGACATATCGATATCGTCCGTTGATGTCGAGAGACGTCGGTGTCTTGTCACACGGTTCTGTTTCGAAAAATAATATTTTACAATATTGATTAAACTGGAAGTGAGCACAAACATGTTGGGCAGGGCGTGTGTCTTCGTATGATGATGACGGATGGCACCTCCGCTGTACTAGGCATAATCGGGCGCAGTTAGCAGAGGTCAGCTGGTCAGTGCTCAGGCGCTGCCGCAGCCTGCGCAAGCGTCGGGAGGCGGCGTCTTTGAATAATTCGCGGATGATTCCGCTAGATTTATGGCGTATAACCATAGAGCAGCGCCGCCGCCGACAATTAAATAATTTGCGTATGCGCGCCCGCACACACTCATACACACCCACACGCACGAATACAGAAGCACACACACACACTAACGCACGGACACAGACGCACACATGCAAGTGCGCAGGCGCCTCTTACTGTGATTTGTGTGTTTAAAGCCGTCGTTTATTAATCACGTGGTCGATTATAAGAACAGTAACGTTGCGTTGGTAACCCACAATTTCGTGGCCGTCGCGTTACGGCGGCGGCTCCCTTTGACATAATTTATTGGTGGGATTAGAAGAAGTTGGACAAAAAATATGCAGCGAGGTAATATACAGGAAGAATGAAATGAAAGTTATAATGTTATGTTTAGAGGTGGTTGTGAGTCAGCTGGGGACTTGGAATACATTTGATTATCGAGTCTAACTCGGAATACTGGTTGAATCAAATCAAAATCGAGTGAAAGTCGAATCAAAGATAACCCTCAGTAGTTCATAAGATAACGCTAGACAAACAGATTGCAGTTAGAAACTAAGTTTAAAGTAATGATGGTGAAGGGTGGTCATCATCTTCCTGATTACAGGGAGCGGCGTACTTTGTAGCCCTTTGTTTTAGAAAGCGGGTACTGCCGCCATCGGCAATCACATTCACTTATAATCTCACTGCTGCAAGAAACTGTTAAATTGTCGTTTTGATCAGCGATTAAGATAATACGTATTGTGGGAGAATGGCGTCAATTTATAAGTGGTTTTGTGAAGACAAGTGGGAACAGTCGATTGACAAATACCCACAGCAATTAGTGCGTGTTTCCTGCGGCTGCGCGGCGAGTGCGGGGTCGCTGCGGCGCGGGCGCGGACATGCACTCTCATTGTATAATTGCGCGGCGATCAGTTGCCGCTGCTGGCGGCGCCGTGAGAACAGTCTCCATCCATCACTCACTGCGTCACCACGACCATCACTTCTTATTAACCGACTTCCAAAAAGGAGGAGGTTATATGTTCGACTTTATGTATTTTTAGGGTTCCGTACCTCAAAAGCAAAAAACGGAACTCTTATAGGATCACTTGTGTGTCTGTCTGCCTGTCTGTCCGTCTGTCACAGCTCACAATTTTTTGCTCCGAATCTAATGGACAGAAATTTGGTACACGTCTGTATTTCTGTGACCCAAACACCAATGTGTAACGTAAATAAATGAATTTTGAATACGGGGGTCAATTTTGGGGGACAAATAAGAAAAAAAAAAGTTTTGCAAACTGTACCGTGTGACATATCAAATGTGAGGGTCTCAAATATATATATAAAATAAAATAAATTGTTTTAAAGTTATTTAAGAAAAAAGACGAAAATTTACCTATCCCCCCTTATCTCTGAAACTACTGAGCCTAAAATTTTGGTTGTCTTGCTGTCCTTAGTTTTGTTTTGTTATTAGCAATTAACTTTGTTTATATTACTTCGATAGTCCTAGTTTATCATTTGTGACTTCTAGTTACAATCTTCATATATGTAAGTGGGCACATCCTTTATTACTGGAGGCCTTTATTTAGATATAAAGTTCTGCTTACGTTTTTAGTTTTGTATTTTAATTTCTGCTTGAGTATAGTTTTCTATTTTTTTTTTTTTTGGTATATTGGCGTGTGCTAGCTTACGTATAGCAAATAATTTAATTTAATGTTTTGTGTTGCGTAATATACCTAAATTATTATGCGCAGTGGTGTATACATTCATTTTTTTTTTAACTGAACAGACAGCTGTGCTGCTGGGGAGTTTGTTGCGCCACTTTTTCTCCTCAACTAAAGCACTAGGAAGTGGTGAAGGGCGGGCGTTTTGGCGGACTGTCTTATGTAATTTTGACGTTCAAAAAGTGCTGATTCTCAGCCTAGTTTGAATAAATGACTTTTGATTTTGATTTTGAAAAAAATGCAGAAAGTAGTTCTGTACCATAGGTTACAGGAAACCTATAAGAAGTCTATGGTCTTAAAATAAAATGGTAAATCTCTCAATATTGTGCGTACAAAATTACATTTACAGTTGGAATGTACGGGAGAACATGTTCTTCAACTACTGTTCGGTGTTTTCACCGAACACCTTAGTTAGCAATATCGGCGTGGCGCGTTCACCTAATTTTATTACTTTTTACTTATTATTTTATATTACATTCAGTGCACTTTTGTCTACCGCGTTGGCCTGGTGTATTCATTAACATTTTAATAACATTGTAGCACTAAGAACAGTTTGATAGTGGGACAGTAAACAGTGTTCAACATAAACATTAGTTTCTCGTCCGACACCTGGCTGCGTACCCCAACAACTACAATGTTAAGTTTGTTCTTGGAATAAATTCATCCCAACTACGGAACCCTTCATTGTGCGTAGTCCGACACGCACTTGACCGGTTTTTATGGCTGATCTTAGCGTTATGCTCTTGAACGGGTGCTGCTTGTGGTGACAGGTCGTCTTGCTGACCTTGGTTTTGTTTTGTCATTCGTGATTAACTCGTTGTTTATTTTACTTCGATGGTCCTAGTTTATCATCTGTGACTTCGGAGTTACGGCTATATATTCGGCTATATGTAAGTGGGCACGCCCTTTATTACTGGAGGCTTTTATTTAGGTATAAAGTTCTGCTTACGTTTTTAGTTTTGTATTTTTATTTCTGCTTGAGTATGGTTTTCGATTTTTTTTGGTATATTGGCGTGTGCTAGCTTACTTATAATATAGCAAATAATTTAATTTAATATTTTGTGTTGCGTAATGTACCTACAGTATTATGCGCTGTGTTGTATAGAGTCAATTTTTTAACAGTACAGACAGCTGTGCTGCTGGGGAGTTTGTTGCGCCATTTCTTCTCCCCAGCTAAAGCACTAGGAAGTGATGAAGGGCGGGCGTTTTGGAGGACTGTCTTATGTAGTTTTTGACGTACGAAAAGTGTTGATTCTCAGCCTAGTTTGAATAAATGACTTTTGATTTTGATTTTCACCGATTTTTCCGTCAGTTGTGGACCAATTTTGAAAATTATTTTTTTGTTTGAAAACGTATAGGTACTCTGGACGTGATCCCATTGTCACCAAGTCAGAATCTTATGAGAGGATCCCATGGATATCGAGGGAAACCCTTATTTTTTATAGGCACACCTATAGCGATTTGGGTATGTTTTGTAGTAACTCGTGCATTTGCTCTTGGAAAGCACCATTTGGTGAAGCGGAACTGATGATGAAGTCCGCAGATGGCCATCGGAACTATTAAAAAATTAGTATTTCACGGGTTGCGATTCGATTACATTAATATGGTTGCTAAGCAATTTGTGGCCGTCACAATGCACTATGCATTGTGACGAAGTGAGCTGATGGTGACTTCGCCATCAGCTCCCGTTCTTCGGGGTCTTACTAGGAAAACTCCTCAACAATTAAGGTCGATGGATCGGGAAAAGCAAATTTTGTAAAAGCAGTTGACATTAGGCTATTGTAACTTAGACAAAAAAAAATAACATTAATTTCGGAAGTGGCAAAAAACAAAAATACAGATCCAAAGACCGACTTCCGAAATAAACGTTATTTTTCGATGTGTAGAGGTTTTTTTTTGGAAGTCGGTTGTTTTTCATTTGTTAAAATGTTTTTTTTTTATATTCTTGTTACAATCCCATCATTCCAGTGCGGGCTACAAGCTTGATGAATCCGGTAAGTAATTACACATCAGTTGATATTGACATTTATCAAGGATGCGCGGGCGCATGCGTCTCGGTGACGGAAACGACTTGTTGTCAGTTGTAATTAATTGAGACACGACAAAGTAGATCCTCTGTTTATTAAGTACTTACACAACGTGCGCCAACATTATTGTTAATTACTTCAAACAACAGCGTTAGATATACCTAATTATGTAATTACTGTTAGGTAAGTCAGTCAGTCAGCTTGCAAACTCAACAAGAACTCGGCAACTTCAGTAGCTTGCAACTCAACAAGAACTCGACAACTTCAGTAGCTTGCAAACTCAACAAGAACTCGGCAACTTCAGTAGCTTGCAAACTCAACAAGAACTCGACAACTTCAGTAGCTTGCAAACTCAACAAGAACTCGACAACTTCAGTAGCTTGCAAACTCAACAAGAACTCGACAACTTCAGTAGCTTGCAAACTCAACAAGAACTCGGCAACTTCAGTAGCTTGCAACTCAACAAGAACTCGACAACTTCAGTAGCTTGCAACTCAACAAGAACTCGACAACTTCAGTAGCTTGCAAACTCAACAAGAACTCGACAACTTCAGTAGCTTGCAAACTCAACAAGAACTCGACAACTTCAGTAGCTTGCAAACTCAACAAGAACTCGGCAACTTCAGTAGCTTGCAACTCAACAAGAACTCGACAACTTCAGTAGCTTGCAAACTCAACAAGAACTCGACAACTTCAGTAGCTTGCAAACTCAACAAGAACTCGACAACTTCAGTAGCTTGCAAACTCAACAAGAACTCGACAACTTCAGTAGCTTGCAAACTCAACAAGAACTCGACAACTTCAGTAGCTTGCAAACTCAACAAGAACTCGACAACTTCAGTAGCTTGCAAACTCAACAAGAACTCGACAACTTCAGTAGCTTGCAAACTCAACAAGAACTCGACAACTTCAGTAGCTTGCAAACTCAACAAGAACTCGACAACTTCAGTAGCTTGCAAACTCAACAAGAACTCGGCAACTTCAGTAGCTTGCAACTCAACAAGAACTCGACAACTTCAGTAGCTTGCAACTCAACAAGAACTCGACAACTTCAGTAGCTTGCAACTCAACAAGAACTCGACAACTTCAGTAGCTTGCAACTCAACAAGAACTCGACAACTTCAGTAGCTTGCAAACTCAACAAGAACTCGACAACTTCAGTAGCTTGCAAACTCAACAAGAACTCGACAACTTCAGTAGCTTGCAAACTCAACAAGAACTCGGCAACTTCAGTAGCTTGCAACTCAACAAGAACTCGACAACTTCAGTAGCTTGCAACTCAACAAGAACTCGACAACTTCAGTAGCTTGCAAACTCAACAAGAACTCGACAACTTCAGTAGCTTGCAAACTCAACAAGAACTCGACAACTTCAGTAGCTTGCAAACTCAACAAGAACTCGGCAACTTCAGTAGCTTGCAACTCAACAAGAACTCGACAACTTCAGTAGCTTGCAAACTCAACAAGAACTCGACAACTTCAGTAGCTTGCAAACTCAACAAGAACTCGACAACTTCAGTAGCTTGCAAACTCAACAAGAACTCGACAACTTCAGTAGCTTGCAAACTCAACAAGAACTCGACAACTTCAGTAGCTTGCAAACTCAACAAGAACTCGACAACTTCAGTAGCTTGCAAACTCAACAAGAACTCGACAACTTCAGTAGCTTGCAAACTCAACAAGAACTCGACAACTTCAGTAGCTTGCAAACTCAACAAGAACTCGACAACTTCAGTAGCTTGCAAACTCAACAAGAACTCGACAACTTCAGTAGCTTGCAAACTCAACAAGAACTCGACAACTTCAGTAGCTTGCAAACTCAACAAGAACTCGACAACTTCAGTAGCTTGCAAACTCAACAAGAACTCGACAACTTCAGTAGCTTGCAAACTCAACAAGAACTCGACAACTTCACAGACATCTCTCGTGACGATTTGCTTAGAATGACGCTGGAATGTATTGATTAGGTGTTTAGCGTAAACATCATTGTGTAAATGCATTGACTGAGAGACTCAGCCGGTGCGGCCCGGTACAGATGACGCGCGTCGGAGGCGGCGCGGTGAACGACCGTCAGCGGCCGTTACCGATCGCATCTGATATTATTTAAAGCGCTCCAATCTCGCTCCTTATTACCGGACGATGGGCCGATAATGCGCCGCGCGCCCCGGCCGCCGCCCGGCCGCCGGACGGCGCGGCCGCTCCGGTCCGCACGCCACGCGGTAATCCCGTGCTTATCGCAGATGAGTTACGATTAGTAAATTGGCGAGCGGAGAAGGGCGAGATCGGCTTTCTAATAAATTTAGTTGGAATTACAGGCGCATCTCCTGCGATGGGCTCTAATCGCGATCGAAACAGATATTCCGTTGAAAATTGTTATTCCAATAAGCGGCGGTTACCATTTACCTATTTAATTGGAAAACTCAAGCGTGCAGGCACGGGAGGTAACGAGCACTTTGTGTTCAACTGACTCCGGGCTCCGGGCTCCGGGCTCCGGGCTCCGGGCTCCGGGCTCCGGGCTCCGGGCTCCGGGCTCCGCGCTCGGGCGCTCGGTACAATAAAGGCGCAGCGCGGGTGACCGCCTCGCTTCACACAGAATAGTGCACGACTCGAACTAGTTCACAGTCATCTTCGGTGGTTAGAGTACATACCTCAACGTGTATGTGACCAACAGGATGTAGGCAGAGCTCGGAACAACCATCGTTACTATTGCCAATCTACCAGGGAGAAGCCGTTGAGGGCCACAGCCGTCCGGAGAATGCGCTCAGTTCACAGATAGAGTTAATGCAGCCAGTAAGTATTATCTACTTACATGACAATAAATTGTGAACCTGCTTTCCAGGCGTGTGTTATTGACATGTGTCGCGGAGCCGGCCTCGATATATCGTCGTCAAATTCCGCGTCAGCAGTTTCGTCGCCAGCGCATCCGTCGTTTGCTGAGCTTGCAGAGCGCCCCGCCCCCGCGCCCCGCAGCCCTGCGCCCGTCACCGCAGCTCCTCCGCGCAGCGCCGTCCAAGTTCATCACCCCGTCGCGCTGCCAGTATCTGCAGCGCTGGCGAAACCCTTACGAAAGGACTTTGCTAGCGTCCCCGCGAGTGCCCCAGGCGCTCCAAGTATGAAGCCTATACCAGAAAAGACGCCGAATAGGGCTGATGATGGGGGTTTCGTGCAAACAAGGAAGCGCCGGTAGCGAACCAACAAGAACCGCTGCGACAAAGCTCCTACGAAGCCAGAAGTGAGCTTGCGTGCCGCTAAGCCAAACACACCGGTGTACATCTCCCGCCTGCACTACAGCACTAAGGCGGAGGACATCGTGGAGTACGTGCGCCAGAACACAAGGTACATGCCGCGGGTGCAGTTACTGGTGTCGCGCCACAACGTCAATTTCAAGGCTTTCGTGGTGCGAGTACCGAATTGTTACCTGTCCGTCGTCATGGAAGAACACCTGGCCGCAGGACGTGGTGTTCCGTCGCTTCCGCGGACAAGTGCCACAGGACAGCTCAAGGACAAGCGAGTGAAGTGAAGTGCTACTAACATAGTTTTAAGCTATATTTATTAACACAAGTTTTGTTTTATACTTTATATATGTTACTTTGTAAGGTAGATATGTATCTATGGACCGTTGTAGCCTGATAATAAATGTTTTATTATTATTTTCTTCGTATATCTCGGTACCCTGGGGTCCCGGACCTTTAGAACGTGTGAGTCTTTCAATTATTATGGAAATGGAAATGTAAGTATGCCAAAAGATGATTCTAACTGTAAACTTTCTGAGATATGCTAGTTCTGCCTTTTAATGACTCCCGATATGAAATGTATGCCAAAAAACGATTCTGCCTGTGAACTTTCTGAGATATGCTAGTTCTACTTTTTAATTATTATGGATATCAAATTTATGCTTATAGATGATTCTGAGTTACAAAATTATGAGTTTTGAATGTATGATAAATGCGTGTCTGCCAAACGATGTTCTGCGAAATGAAGTTTATGTTATCCGCTATTATGCAAAATAATATTACTTATGATATATAAAGTTCTGCTATAAAGTTCTACTATAAATGTGGACCCAATATACCTAAAGTATATAAATTGTTTGTTCCGAAAAGTAATGAGATGAATTCTGGTCGATAGCATAGGTAAGTTGTTGGTGCTCTGTACGGTATATATTATATAGGCGACACAACAATAAGGTCGTAACGTTACAGCTAGCTAGTACTATTTAATTATGGATAATAATATAAGTAAAGCATTTTAAATTTACAAAATTTAACTGTAAGGGTTTAAGGGATCTAGGCTAAATATACCAACATCCAGGCTAAAAATGCATTCTATAAGTCCCTACGTAATGTCTATAAAAAAAAAAAAAACAACAAACTACTAGACATAATAAAGCAAGAAAAAAAGTTAAATATATTTATAATAAAACTTTAAAAAATACTGATAAACAAATGCTATTATTCCTTAGATAAATATTTAAATGATAAACATAAATAATACAAGAAATGTATATAGTGTAATAAATGTTAAGGAAATTACTAATAATATATAAAAATAATATAAGAATAATAATTGTTAACAATAATTAATGATAATCACGCAATTTACAGGTATGTTTAAAATATATTAATGATATGGTAATTATTAATAACTAATATAATAATAATAAATAATACAACAAAAAATTATTAATTAAATAAAATAGCAATCATAATAAATTAAATAATATGGCAATAATATTTATTCATGATCTCCTAAAACAGGGCTTCCTCTCTCCCACCCTTTTGCTGTGCCCTGCAGGGTGCATAACGATCTCAATTATATAGTTGAGTATACAGTGTCTAATAAATTGTAATATATTGTGTCTTGAATGTTATAAATATCCGCGAAGTTAATATTTCCTAGTCCTGACTTGATTGCGTCTAAGTTGGGACGAGATTTAAAGAATTTTGGATTTTGGTTTTTTTTGGCATTTGTTAGCATCAATATAATAGGTTTATAGTCTGTAATGTAAGATTCGAGAACTAATGTGGGGGATGGACAGCTGCAAACCCTATTTTATAAGTCATAAAATTTTAACATTGCCATCCATATACAGGGTGGTGACGACATAACGACATTGAATGAAAATACGATCCCCACTAGTCAACCAAAACACTTTACCATTACCAAATTAGGTATTACATCAAAATTCAAAAATCTAATTTTTCAAACAAACTAAATGCGAAACTAATCAGAATTTAAAACAACATCCTTTATAATATTGTCTACTAACCTCATCTGACCTTGTAGGCATTGCACGTGAGAGCGGCAACGTCGCACCCATTTAGTCCGTTTTAGGCGCAGTTTCATTCATGTAAGTACAAATGTACAAAAAAAATGGCGCACGGCATTTATCCTCGCTCCGCTCACCGCTTGCCACCCGCCAGCAGGCGCGACTTTTCTATCAGTAGGTTCACGTTTTAAAAACACTTAATTAAACATTAAACCAAAACTTACTTCAATCATGGTACACTAAATTAAATTTTTAATTGCTGAATTTGTCCACCATTTACTTGTAACACACATGTGACAATGTCTTGTGATATGGTTTCTTACTTTCCTTAACAAGTCACTACTGATAGCCATTGCTTTTAATTTATTAAAGGCGTCAATAATTCTGTCTCGCAGTTTCTCTACGGTATTCACATCACAAGCATAAACCTCATTTTTGATAAATCCCCAAACTTAACTTACAACGAAATAACAGCAAGTAACTATCACACTATTGTTTATACATTAGGTAGGTACCGTAACCTACCAAACTCTACTACACTTAAAACTTATACACAATCGAATTATCTATCAATAACACAACAGTAAAACTATTAAAGCTCTGCGCTGTATGAAATTGCAACAAAACAATTTTCAATTTTACACAAAATCAATAATTATTGTTAATGCGCTAAAACCACTCTTACGAATCGAAATTTAAAAAAAAAACACGCTCTCACAAGGGTAGCACGTCACGCATTAGACAGTGAACCAGGAGCAAATTCCAGGGAAAACCTTACATGTATTCCTTTCCTTTTCTTAGACAATAAATCTTTTGAATGCGGAAGTTTTTACGAACTATTGTTGTTTAAACAAAAACTTACTTTGTTAAGACAAAAACGTCGAACTGGCAACCTTGCTGTCTTCTTAGTTTTCGAAACGAAATGCGCCTCGGCAATCTTTGTTTGCTTATGATAATAGGAATTTTATCGTCATGGTTATTAGGTCTAAATTCAATCATCAATACAATACAATATTTCTGAGTAGCGAGCCGCACCATTGCATTTGGTTTTGTTCTAGCAAGTAGGTAAATGAAATTGTTTTGATGTGAATGACCTAAATGAAACTTGCGTGGTATTCACATCATGTGTTAAAATTGTCAAAGGAAAAACAAATTCCTGCGGCTATACCCTTGATTATAATTTGATAATTTTTGGTATACGTACTACTACCGCGATACCCAGTACCTGATTTCAATGAATGTCGTATTATCCCCAACACGCGGTATATTCTTGAAACCGTTATGTTTGTCAGGAACAATCCCAAATTATTTACGCGCATTGCAGATCAATTTCCCAGGAACAGGCGTGACCAAACCCAACTGTGTGTATAGTGTCCTGTAGGACTGCACTTATGCGCAAAAGTGTTTTTTTATATGGCTCCAATTGTTTACAATAAGTTGCCTAAAACTTGGAAGGAACTTAATAATATACACTTGAAAAGAAAACTTAAGACATTTTTAGTAAATAAAGCAAACTATAACCTTAACGAGTTCCTAGAGGAAAGATTTGTATTGTATTAGATTATTCGATTTGATTATTAATTAATTTATTTATTTTGTGTTTGTTAATTTACAATGTTTAATTATTTTTGTACATTTTTACTATTTTTAAATTTATTACATTATTGTTATTATTCATTAATTATCTCATTGTTATTTTAAGAAAATGTTTTAATAATTAATATTTCTTGACATTTGCACATCACTTCAAGTGGCAAACATGTCTGTACCTACTAATGTTGTTACCATCTTGCATGCATGTCTTTTCTTGTATGTATGACACATGTTTAAGCAAATAAATATTATCTATCTATCTATCTATGGTAATTTTGACTTTAATAAAACATGATCTAAATAATTTTCAAATCTGGTGGGCAATACATTGGTTCATGAGAGGCGTTTAGAATTCCAAGCTATGTGGGCTACTATTTCCAGGGTTTATATCAATATTTAGATCATCACCAATTAGTGTAATGGATATGAAGAGAGACCCTCTAATATCAAGTGGGTTCCCGCATTGCCGAGGCGGGGGCGGGGGGCTCAGTAGCCGTGGCTTGGTCACCCACGGTGAAGCGAACCCGAGGAGGGCCCGCTCGTCAGGGCTTTTCCCAGGAACTCGACGACGCGGCGACGTAGCGGCCAGCAGGTAGGTTGCGGTGCCACTTGGGCGACATCGCAACTGAGGCGGGCCACGAAGTCGTATGGGAAGCATCGGGGCTGAGGTCCAGCAGAATTTATAAATAAATAAAATATTTTTTTTATTAACAAATGTGGGTACAATTCATCTATCCTAATCAAATAGACAATGTGCAAAGTTTTGAGTAGATATTTTAAAGATAGAGTAAAAGACGATGTCTGTGCTAGTAGTAACTGTGTGACACACCGGCGCCTTCCTCCCACAATCACTTCAATTAACAAGCTATACCGTGACACAATCTATTATTAACAAGCTATACCGTGACACAATCTATTATTAACAAGCTATATCGTGACACAATCTATTATTAACAAGCTATACCGTGACACAATCTATTATTAACAAGCTATACCGTGACACAATCTATTAT
The DNA here is from genome assembly GCA_948252095.1 of Dicycla oo. Lineage (NCBI taxonomy): Eukaryota > Metazoa > Arthropoda > Insecta > Lepidoptera > Noctuidae > Dicycla > Dicycla oo. The sequence continues at coordinate 502,700 of OX411713.1, forward strand.
TAACAAGCTATACCGTGACACAATCTATTATTAACAAGCTATACCGTGACACAATCTATTATTAACAAGCTATACCGTGACACAATCTATTATTCTTGACGAATTCTCGAGCCTGATACAATAACTTTCTGGTAGTGGGAGGCAATTGCTCCGTGATGTAAACCAGTTTTGGGTCACCGGGTGACCAATGGTGGCGGTGTTTAATTTCTCCTCCTTTCCTTTTCCCTTATTATAGTCCCTTACTGCCGTCATTTAAGACTGTTTGGTTTGTACTGCTGAAAACTCTGCAATAATCGGCCGTGAGGTAGTCCAACTGGACATCTCTCCTGGTAACCGGTATACATCCCGTATGCTCGATTCTTGAACCGAGACTCCCACGGTACCGCAGATTCTAGAGACTGTATCGATGTAAGATTGATACTAGGCCTGAACTCCCAGTGAGTGTAGACGGCAGGAGTGACCCGGAGGGCATCGCAGACATGTTTAAGGAACAGTTTGGGGTATGATCTCCGCTTGATCCTTCTGCTATGGTGCTCAAGCTGAGCGCCGCGACCAAAGGGAGGAGCCACTCCTAGGATTTACATCTAGCGAGGTTAATGAAGTAATTAGAATAAGAATATAATTACCAGCTGACTTAATTAGAATAACCGTAGTGCCCATAGTTAAGAACAGGACAGGAGACATCTCGGATAAGGTAACTATCGCCCTATCTCTCTCGCAACTACCGCAGCTAAAGTGTTGCACAGTTTGCTTGATACGTGTTTGCAAATCATCTAAATTTACATGACGCTCAGTTCGGGTTTAGGCCTGGGCTATCGATTGAAAGCGCAATCTTGAGTGTCAAGCATACTGTCCAATACTACACTAACCGCAGAACTCCGATATATGCCTGTTTTCTAGACCTCACCAAAGCCTTCGATCTCGTCTCCTACGATGTGCTCTGGAGAAAGACGCAGACAGGGGTAAACCAAAATGCTTCCTTTGCGTCTTCTGTTTGATTTTGAATGTAAACCTTAGCTATTAAGGTAGACTATAATACCGAAATGTAAAGCACTGTTTTTGGGAAATAAACAATATTATTATCATACCGCTGGTGATATTAAATATATTTCGATTCTGGTATGTAAACCAGACGAACAATGTCAAATGGTACTTCAACCAGCCATCAACGTCTCGGCCCAACGACTGTCGGATCAGGTGCGGGTTATCCAACGGAATCAAAGATTGGACGACGCCGCGCTTGATAGGCTGCGCTCAGAGGTACTGAGCAACCGTATCGTCCCTGTCCCGTCACAGACCGCGGTGCAACCTCTAAACATAATCCAACCGCGGTCTTATGTTAATGATGAGGAGGGGGGCGATGAGGTTGTTACGGTAAGTAGCCAGTGTAACGAACGATTGAGGAGCGCGCTGGAGGATGCGATTCGGGAGTTTAGAACTGCCGCCGTCCAACTTAGACCACATTTACCTCGCTTGCCTGTGCACAGAACGAATAGGGCGATGGTGTGTGCCTTGGATACGCTGCTTGGTTTTTATTTTAAAAGCAGCGAAGATCTCGTAGATACGCACTCGATCTTGTATTGCGCGGCTATTGCGGCGTGTCGTGTAGCCAATGTTACATTTCCCAATTGTGACATAGCTACACGACCAAAACCCGCTGTTCCAGCCTGGCAGTGCAGGATCGAGCGGCGTATCGAGGGGACCAGGGTGCTCATCGGCAAACTATACTGCTTCAGGGAGGGCAATACTCGCCCTAGAGTGATGCGCTTTGTGAGGCGGGCGTTCTCGGGGACTGGAATCAGTCCTCAAGAATATGTCCCTTGTCACAGAGCGCATTGACTTCCTGAAGCAGAAGGTCTGTGCATGGGCAAGCCGTATCCGTAGGTATAAGCGACGGGTTGAGCGGTATACCCCGAATCACATATTCCAGCGTGATCAAAGATGGGTGTATAGAGCATGGGAGCGACCTGAGCAAAATGTGGCAGACGTATGCCGCCCGGATGATGATGCCACTAGCATATTCTGGCGCAACATCTGGTCGGTGCTCGTCTGCCATACTGAGGCTGAATGGATGCACGATGTTTAACGCGTGTGGGGGAACATGCTGGCTCGTAGATCCGCGGGGACATGCTGGCTCGTCGATCCGCGGGGACATGCTGGCTCATAGATCCGCGGGGACATGCTGGCTCGTAGATCCGCGGGGACATGCTGGCTCGTAGATCCGCGGGGACATGCTGGCTCGTCGATCCGCGGGGACATGCTGGCTCATAGATCCGCGGGGACATGCTGGCTCGTCGATCCGCGGGGACATGCTGGCTCGTCGATCCGCGGGGACATGCTGGCTCATAGATCCACGGGGACATGCTGGCTCGTCGATCCGCGGGGACATGCTGGCTCGTCGATCCGCGGAGACATGCTGGCTCGTAGATCCGCGGGAACATGCTGGCTCGTAGATTCGCCCGATATTCAGATCAGGTCAAAGTTGCGCTCTTCAAAGCGTACAGTCAGGGCTGGTACACGGGCGGTCTATGGGTCAGATATACGAGAGGATCGCTAAATACCCTACGTATTCAGGCAGCAGGTGCGCACGCGGGCGTCGCAGCACGCTGTACCTCGTGTGCTGCACACTGCGCCGGGCAGCAGGTCTGCTATAGACAGATGTGCAATGAAATAACAATGTGTAGTTATATTAAGTCCATGAACAATACCGATACAACCTGATTAGAAGTCTCCACTAAGAAACATAACATTTGAGCAGTCGTAGTAGTTTATTGGAAAGGGATTCTTACAAGTGAAATCTTTAAGATACAAGTCAATACAAATCCAAAGATGTTAATCTTTGGATTGAAATAACAAAAATCATAGTTCATACGTCAATAGTATAGTAGTATTTATTATTAATTTTTTATATGTTTCGTTACCCAAACATAAAATAAATAAATAAATTCGATTGGGTATCGCAAAATCACAATCATGTCAAAACTTAATTCTTACAAATTCGTCAAATTAATAGAATATACGTACTACACGTAGCGCGTAGCACGTATCGTGTAGCACTACGTAGCGCGTAGCACGTATCGTGTAGCACTACGTAGCGCGCAGCACGTATCGTGTAGCACTACGTAGCGCGTAGCACGTATTGCACTACGTAGCGCGTAGTGTATATTGTAGGTCATAGTATGAAGCGTTGCGTAGAATGTTACGAAGTCTCAGTAAGCCTCCTGTGCGCTTGTGTGCCGCGGGTATCGCAATAGTTGGCGAGTAGATCAGAGCTGGTTATGTGGACGTCAGTCACGCGGCGGAACAACTTCCGGCCGCCATAACCGCGTTACTAACTACAAACTTTATCATTCGCACTCTCGTCTCCCGCAGCCGCACACTTCGCGTCTCGTAATTAATATTGATTGCACAAACTATTGTTTAACTACAGAGAGGACGCGACAGGTTGCTGCAACTTTGCCAGAGGGCCGCCCGCGCCCTCCGCGCCCTAATATTAGTTAGTTCGTTAGGAATTTAGTAAGAAGTTAGTTTAGTGGTTTAGTTTAGGTTTGTTGTTTAATTATGCCTCAACTAAGGTACAGGTTTTACAGATAAATATCAAGTATCTGGTGCGTGCGTGCCCTGAGGAATATAGTTCTACAGATAAATATCAAGCGAAGTGTTATGGGGGGCTCAGCAGCAATCCATCTAAATTATTCAAATGCAAAGATGAGCCGTTAACAATTGTCACTTGTCGCTAATGTGTTTATAATGCGCAGGCGCAGGCGATGTGGTGGCACGTGGCGCGCGACCATTTCCGATTTCACACGAACATAGCCGAGCGGCCGGCACTTGCGCACGCGCATCACCTACAGCGACGCAACATTCATATAGGGTAAATTGAAACGAATTGGAAATTAATATAAATGTGAGTGCTGAAGACGATTTCAATTACTTTTTATATTATTGAGTTATAAACATTTATTATTAAGCTTCAAATGTGAATGAAATTACTGATTCCCAGTACACAAGTACCCCATTCTATGTTCTGTGTCAGCGACGCATAATAATAAATGGTTCTGCGAAATGCACTGCCTCTGCAATATCTGCAGTTCGAACGACCCGGGTCATATAATAAGAGAAAAACCTAATTACATTAAAAATAAATTCCTCTTGAATAACGTCGGTAGTATAGGAATCGAGGATTGAGCCTCCATCGATAAATATATCTGAGACGCTCGTAAAGCCGTTAATGTGCAGGTACCGTGTATTACGACGCGCTGCGGTACGACGCGATGCGACGGCAGCGGCGCAGACGCACACCGCGCCTGACGAATGCGGAGCGCGGAACTAATGCCGCGATCTGCGCGCGCGCATTATACCGCATTTACACTTTATTACGGCGCGCGCGACTTTTATTTAATTTTTAACGTGCTCCGAGTGGCGACCGTGGGACCCGTAATGACGAATACGATTCTCATCGACACACGCACGGCTAGAAACAAACAACTCTACACGTAAGTACGTAATCATTCCTAAAAACATTTTAAATTACCCGTAGACCTACCTACCAGTACATAATTAGTGGCCATCCATAGTTTTCGGGTTTCCCATGGCTGAGCTATGACAGGCAACTTTATAGATAGCTGTGTGGGTAAGTAGTCACGAGCAGACACAATCACAACGAGCACTTAACACACAAAATCATGTTATAAAGCAAATCGTCAGTTTACAGCCTGACTGCGGAGAACACACATTCATGTTCTTAAAAACTGCGATGGAAGCATGATGTTTGTGTGAAGGGAAAGGTTCCAGCAAGTCGCACTTACCTGAGCATGGCTGTACAATTGACTCGCACACGAATGGACAGCAGCCCACAATGGCTTTCGATTGTAGTACCGACCTAGAATAGGCGATAACGTGAAAGTCTAACATTTAATTCTTTCTCTCCCACTTTACGTATTTCTCTCTTTGCTTTACGTATTTTTCTTGATTCAGTTTTGTGTGTAAGTACATAAATTAGTAAATTAATCTAACTTGTATTTAATGTCAAATAAGAATAGCCAGGCTAACATTATGTCGTCCTACATGAACATGGAACGTTCTAAGCGCTACCCACACATTTGCTGCGACACGAAATACGTCCAATTGATATCATAGTGCAGCTTCTGATCGATTGTGCTCCCCTGGTAGTAACTAACGCGCCCTTGTGAACAGTAGCGCATAGACAGTGCGTGGCAACAAACTCGCTGTCTGCTCGCTGTCGCTCGCTGCCTGTCTACTGCTGAAGTATTGTGGCCACCAGTGTTACTTGTAATTACAACTTCACCAGAGCCGAGGGCTGTCTACTGCTGAAGTATTGTGGCCACCAGTGTTACTTATAATTACAACTTCACCAGTGCCGAGGGCTGTCTACTGCTAAAGTATTGTGGCCACCAGTGTTACTTGTAATTACAACTTCACCAGTGCCGAGGGCTGTCTACTGCTAAAGTATTGTGGCCACCAGTGTTACTTGTAATTACAACTTCACCAGTGCCGAGGGCTGTCTACTGCTAAAGTATTGTGGCCACCAGTGTTACTTGTAATTACAACTTCACCAGTGCCGAGGGCTGTCTACTGCTAAAGTATTGTGGCCACCAGTGTTACTTGTAATTACAACTTCACCAGTGCCGAGGGCTGTCTACTGCTAAAGTATTGTGGCCACCAGTGTTACTTGTAATTACAACTTCACCAGTGCCGAGGGCTGTCTACTGCTAAAGTATTGTGGCCACCAGTGTTACTTGTAATTACAACTTCACCAGTGCCGAGGGCTGTCTACTGCTAAAGTATTGTGGCCACCAGTGTTACTTGTAATTACAACTTCACCAGTGCCGAGGGCTGTCTACTGCTAAAGTATTGTGGCCACCAGTGTTACTTGTAATTACAACTTCACCAGTGCCGAGGGCTGTCTACTGCTAAAGTATTGTGGCCACCAGTGTTACTTGTAATTACAACTTCACCAGTGCCGAGGGCTGTCTACTGCTAAAGTATTGTGGCCACCAGTGTTACTTGTAATTACAACTTCACCAGTGCCGAGGGCTGTCTACTGCTAAAGTATTGTGGCCACCAGTGTTACTTGTAATTACAACTTCACCAGTGCCGAGGGCTGTCTACTGCTAAAGTATTGTGGCCACCAGTGTTACTTGTAATTACAACTTCACCAGTGCCGAGGGCTGTCTACTGCTAAAGTATTGTGGCCACCAGTGTTACTTGTAATTACAACTTCACCAGTGCCGAGGGCTGTCTACTGCTAAAGTATTGTGGCCACCAGTGTTACTTGTAATTACAACTTCACCAGTGCCGAGGGCTGTCTACTGCTAAAGTATTGTGGCCACCAGTGTTACTTGTAATTACAACTTCACCAGTGCCGAGGGCTGTCTACTGCTAAAGTATTGTGGCCACCAGTGTTACTTGTAATTACAACTTCACCAGTGCCGAGGGCTGTCTACTGCTAAAGTATTGTGGCCACCAGTGTTACTTGTAATTACAACTTCACCAGTGCCGAGGGCTGTCTACTGCTAAAGTATTGTGGCCACCAGTGTTACTTGTAATTACAACTTCACCAGTGCCGAGGGCTGTCTACTGCTAAAGTATTGTGGCCACCAGTGTTACTTATAATTACAACTTCACCAGTGCCGAGGGCTGTCTACTGCTAAAGTATTGTGGCCACCAGTGTTACTTATAATTACAACTTCACCAGTGCCGAGGGCTGTCTACTGCTAAAGTATTGTGGCCACCAGTGTTACTTGTAATTACAACTTCACCAGTGCCGAGGGCTGTCTACTGCTAAAGTATTGTGGCCACCAGTGTTACTTGTAATTACAACTTCACCAGTGCCGAGGGCTGTCTACTGCTAAAGTATTGTGGCCACCAGTGTTACTTGTAATTACAACTTCACCAGTGCCGAGGGCTGTCTACTGCTAAAGTATTGTGGCCACCAGTGTTACTTGTAATTACAACTTCACCAGTGCCGAGGGCTGTCTACTGCTAAAGTATTGTGGCCACCAGTGTTACTTGTAATTACAACTTCACCAGTGCCGAGGGCTGTCTACTGCTAAAGTATTGTGGCCACCAGTGTTACTTATAATTACAACTTCACCAGTGCCGAGGGCTGTCTACTGCTAAAGTATTGTGGCCACCAGTGTTACTTATAATTACAACTTCACCAGTGCCGAGGGCTGTCTACTGCTAAAGTATTGTGGCCACCAGTGTTACTTGTAATTACAACTTCACCAGTGCCGAGGGCTGTCTACTGCTAAAGTATTGTGGCCACCAGTGTTACTTGTAATTACAACTTCACCAGTGCCGAGGGCTGTCTACTGCTAAAGTATTGTGGCCACCAGTGTTACTTGTAATTACAACTTCACCAGTGCCGAGGGCTGTCTACTGCTAAAGTATTGTGGCCACCAGTGTTACTTGTAATTACAACTTCACCAGTGCCGAGGGCTGTCTACTGCTAAAGTATTGTGGCCACCAGTGTTACTTGTAATTACAACTTCACCAGTGCCGAGGGCTGTCTACTGCTAAAGTATTGTGGCCACCAGTGTTACTTGTAATTACAACTTCACCAGTGCCGAGGGCTGTCTACTGCTAAAGTATTGTGGCCACCAGTGTTACTTGTAATTACAACTTCACCAGTGCCGAGGGCTGTCTACTGCTAAAGTATTGTGGCCACCAGTGTTACTTGTAATTACAACTTCACCAGTGCCGAGGGCTGTCTACTGCTAAAGTATTGTGGCCACCAGTGTTACTTGTAATTACAACTTCACCAGTGCCGAGGGCTGTCTACTGCTAAAGTATTGTGGCCACCAGTGTTACTTGTAATTACAACTTCACCAGTGCCGAGGGCTGTCTACTGCTAAAGTATTGTGGCCACCAGTGTTACTTGTAATTACAACTTCACCAGTGCCGAGGGCTGTCTACTGCTAAAGTATTGTGGCCACCAGTGTTACTTATAATTACAACTTCACCAGTGCCGAGGGCTGTCTACTGCTAAAGTATTGTGGCCACCAGTGTTACTTATAATTACAACTTCACCAGTGCCGAGGGCTGTCTACTGCTAAAGTATTGTGGCCACCAGTGTTACTTGTAATTACAACTTCACCAGTGCCGAGGGCTGTCTACTGCTAAAGTATTGTGGCCACCAGTGTTACTTATAATTACAACTTCACCAGTGCCGAGGGCTGTCTACTGCTAAAGTATTGTGGCCACCAGTGTTACTTGTAATTACAACTTCACCAGTGCCGAGGGCTGTCTACTGCTAAAGTATTGTGGCCACCAGTGTTACTTGTAATTACAACTTCACCAGTGCCGAGGGCTGTATTTTGTATTTTTATTTCTGCTTGAGTATGGTTTTCGATTTTTTCTTTTTTTTTTTGTATTGTGGCGTGTGCTAGCTGACTTATTATAGCAAATAATTAAATTTAATTTAATGTTTGTGTGGCGTAATATACTTATATTATTTCGCGCAATGTTGTATAGATTTTTTTTTTACTGAACAGCTGTGCTGCTGGAGAGCTAGCACTAGGCGGTGGTGAAGGGCGGGCGCGCCGGGAACTGTCTTATGTAGTTTACTGAACAGCTGTGCTGCTGGAGAGCTAGCACTAGGCGGTGGTGAAGGGCGGGCGCGCCGGGAACTGTCTTATGTAGTTTACTGAACAGCTGTGCTGCTGGAGAGCTAGCACTAGGAGGTGGTGAAGGACGGGCGCGCCGGGAACTGTCTTATGTAGTTTACTGAACAGCTGTGCTGCTGGAGAGCTAGCACTAGGAGGTGGTGAAGGGCGCGCCGGGAACTGTCTTATGTAGTTTACTGAACAGCTGTGTTGCTGGAGAGCTAGCACTAGGAGGTGGTGAAGGGCGGCGCGCCGGGAACTGTCTTATGTAGTTTTGACGTTCGAAAATTGCTGATTCTCAGCCTAGTTTGAATAAATGATTTTTAATTTTCATTTAGATCCCTTTAAAAGAGGAGCGCGTGGCTAAGGAATAACAGCCGCACGGGTCGATCCATCAGGTTAAGCTACGCTTGCCGATGTTGGTCTGTGGATGGGTGACCATCTTTTCATACCGAGACTCCTCCGTGTCTCGGAAAGCACGTTAAGCCGTTGGTCCCGGCTGTCATTTGTGGATCTTTGACAGTCGTTACGGGTCGTCAGAAGCCCGAAAGTCTGACAACCAGTCTTACCAAGGGGTATCGTATTACCCAGTAACTGGGTTGTGGAGGTCAGATAGGCAGTCGCTCCATGTAAAATACTGGTATTCAGCTGCATCCGGTTAGGCTGGAAGCCAACCCCAACATAGTTGGGAAAAGGCTAGGCAGATTGATTTAGATCCCTTTAAAAAAAAAGTTCGAGTCCGCGCCGCTTGTTTTCGTGACAACAGATTGAAGTTTTATTTCGGTCTCCGATACTGCCGCAGCCATTGGATTCGCTCGACATCTAGTGTCGTGTGAATCCAATGGCTGCTTAGCAGACTCATTACATTCCTTATATAAAGTGAGCTTTCACAATTATGATGTTTTTCAGTTTTAATTAGGTGTACGGCCGATGTGACACGACATCCTAAACTTTAACTATTTGCAACAGATTTCCTCACGGTGTCTGACACTGCCGTAGCTGCTGTATTTGCTCGCCACTAAACTATTTAAACTCATTGCATTTGTTGTATGCAAGATAGATACAATTATATTTGTGAGCAGACGTGCGGCCGGTGTGACACGACATATGACATGATGTTGCTATTATCAACTTCATATGAATGTTTAATCCTATTTTTTCCAACATTTCTGTTGTTTCTCTTTAGTTGCTGGTAGTGTTTTATCAACTCTTGACAAAGACACCAGAATAACTGATCTAGCTAAACACGTTTTTGCACTATACAAATTGCTATTTCGACACGTAGTGAAAAGTAGAGGGTCGGGCGCATGCGCGTGCACTAGCAGTGTGACGTCACACGCAAATTATATTCTGCCATAAAATTGTTATAAATATCACCTATCTTATGAATGCTCAACCATCACTCTAGCATTAAAAGTCTTATAGTTATTAGCGGCTGAAATCTTACATGTTTATTGTCGGTCAGAAATATGGAACTTCCTACCTACTGGAGGTAAGTTCCATATTTCTGTCGAGCGAAAAGACGTTTTCACGTCAAAATAAATGTCTTACAATCCACCTGCTGTCAAAACATATTCCCCTTCAGCCACTAAACAGTTCTAAACATCGTCACGTGTCACGTCCGGTCCAGTTCCAGCGGGCCCGAGCCGTGCCACTTCTAACCATTTAACACCTCGTTCAGACGGAAGGGTGCGCGACACCCCTTTCTTATGCAATCTGGACATGGAATAGAAGTTGACAGAAGGCTTAAATGTTTCCACTACTACTTCTTAAATGTTTCCTCTACTACTTCTTAAATGTTTCCTCTACTACTTCTTAAATGTTTCCTCTACTACTTCTTAAATGTTTCCTCTACTACTTCTTAAATGTTTCCTCTACTACTTCTTAAATGTTTCCTCTACTACTTCTTAAATGTTTCCTCTACTACTACTTAAATGTTTCCTCTACTACTTCTTAAATGTTTCCTCTACTACTTCTTAAATGTTTCCTCCACTACTTCTTAAATGTTTCCTCTACTACTTCTTAAATGTTTCCTCCACTACTTCTTAAATGTTTCCTCTACTACTTCTTAAATGTTTCCTCTACTACTTCTTAAATGTTTCCTCTACTACTTCTTAAATGTTTCCTCTACTACTTCTTAAATGTTTCCTCTACTACTTCTTAAATGTTTCCTCTACTACTTCTTAAATGTTTCCTCTACTACTACTTAAATGTTTCCTCTACTACTTCTTAAATGTTTCCTCTACTACTTCTTAAATGTTTCCTCTACTACTTCTTAAATGTTTCCTCTACTACTACTTAAATGTTTCCTCTACTACTTCTTAAATGTTTCCTCTACTACTACTTAAATGTTTCCTCTACTACTTCTTAAATGTTTCCTCTACTACTACTTAAATGTTTCCTCTACTACTTCTTAAATGTTTCCTCTACTACTACTTAAATGTTTCCTCTACTACTTCTTAAATGTTTCCTCTACTACTACTTAAATGTTTCCTCTACTACTTCTTAAATGTTTCCTCTACTACTACTTAAATGTTTCCTCTACTACTTCTTAAATGTTTCCTCTACTACTTCTTAAATGTTTCCTCTACTACTTCTTAAATGTTTCCTCTACTACTTCTTAAATGTTTCCTCTACTACTTCTTAAATGTTTCCTCTACTACTTCCTAAATGTTTCCTCTACTACTACTTAAATGTTTCCTCTACTACTTCTTAAATGTTTCCTCTACTACTACTTAAATGTTTCCTCTACTACTTCTTAAATGTTTCCTCTACTACTACTTAAATGTTTCCTCTACTACTTCTTAAATGTTTCCTCTACTACTACTTAAATGTTTCCTCTACTACTACTTAAATGTTTCCTCTACTACTTCTTAAATGTTTCCTCTACTACTACTTAAATGTTTCCTCTACTACTTCTTAAATGTTTCCTCTACTACTACTTAAATGTTTCCTCTACTACTTCTTAAATGTTTCCTCTACTACTTCTTAAATGTTTCCTCTACTACTTCTTAAATGTTTCCTCTACTACTTCTTAAATGTTTCCTCTACTACTTCTTAAATGTTTCCTCTACTACTTCTTAAATGTTTCCTCTACTACTTCTTAAATGTTTCCTCTACTACTTCTTAAATGTTTCCTCTACTACTACTTAAATGTTTCCTCTACTACTTCTTAAATGTTTCCTCTACTACTACTTAAATGTTTCCTCTACTACTTCTTAAATGTTTCCTCTACTACTACTTAAATGTTTCCTCTACTACTTCTTAAATGTTTCCTCTACTACTACTTAAATGTTTCCTCTACTACTACTTAAATGTTTCCTCTACTACTTCTTAAATGTTTCCTCTACTACTACTTAAATGTTTCCTCTACTACTTCTTAAATGTTTCCTCTACTACTACTTAAATGTTTCCTCTACTACTTCTTAAATGTTTCCTCTACTACTTCTTAAATGTTTCCTCTACTACTACTTAAATGTTTCCTCTACTACTTCTTAAATGTTTCCTCTACTACTTCTTAAATGTTTCCTCTACTACTACTTAAATGTTTCCTCTACTACTTTTTATTTATTTTATTAATTTGTTTAACAAATATGGAGGACTAACAGCTGCATTAAAACAATATAGTAATGGAATAAAAAACAGTGAGCCAATAATAAGTCCTCACGTTTAGAAACGGGAAAAAAATTTAAGCGAACACATACATAATATAAAAAGAAAACAGTTCAAATACCAAAAATACACATCTTTACACAATAGATTTCCTCCATATAGTCTATGTTGAATACAAATATAACAGATAATCGCATAAATAAGGCAACATTAAACACAATGAGATAGACAATGCTCAATGAATTACAACTTGGTACAGTTTAATTTAATGTTAACAGTTTAATTTATTTTTTGAAAAGATGTCAAGGCTTAGGCGTCTTCTGACTGTGACCACACTGGTGGTAAAGGGATCAAGATCGCGCTGCTTACACTGGTTGTTAAAGGTTCTGCATGCACACACAATACATGAGTTTTGCCTATAATTTGTTGAGCTAAACGGCACCCGTAATGGCGGATTAAACCGAGTTTTAGACGGAACGTTTAAGTTAATTTTGGATAAGAGATCGGGGCTATCAATTTCATTGTTTAAAATTTTAAACATTAGAACGCAATCAGAGATCTCACGGCGAGTACTTAATGGAAGTAAATGAAATTTTCTACACAGATTGTGGTAGTTCTCTGAATGATACGGGATCCTCTGATTCTTCTCTCCTTCTTAAATGTTTCCTCTGCTACTACTATCTTTTTTGTAATCAACTGACGATAGCAGTAAACTTATCTTCTTTATAATATTGAAACGAGATTCTTACATAACTCTACATTGCTATCTATGGGCACATGCTTCTTTTCATGAATTGCGTTTAGTGAGCCTTCTCAGGCCAGCTCCGTGGTACATCAAGAAGGGTAGGTATGTCACAGAAGGGCCAGTGTTTTATGATTGTTATCTGGGCCACAATATGCCGCGCGTCGTAATGGACCTGGTGATGGATGGCCGTGAATGGCCGCGCGCGTGTACACCAGCGGGCCACGGGATCGGGTTCTGATTGATTGTCTCGGGGGTGACTCCGCTTGCTTTCACAAATATAAATATGATAAGTGGCTTCGTGTGGCTCCGCGCACTAACAGGGAATTACTGTACGAGTAAGTCTACGTCAGCCCACAGCGAGCATGGTTGCCTTTACAATGTTAATATGTGGTTTAAAGTGTATATTAGTTGCTGATCTAGACTTCTAGGTTCTACAGACAGATGTTAGGTAAGTATTGTGGACATAGATTATACTTGCGGAACGTATTACTTGTGTGTGATCAAGCGAGTCCTAACCGCGTAATTACGCGAACCGTTCGATCTGTCCGACACGCAGCGAGGACACACAGAAGGCAGCATCTCTGCCAGAGATAAAGAACGCACATACTTACGTGATGGTGCACGTAGTAATGCCGAGAATGACTAGCGAAACGCGAAGCGTTATAACATTAAGTGATATATGTCCCTCACCTTACTTCCGGCAAGAGAACTGCTTTCTGTGATAAGGCAGGGCGCAGGCGGTAAGAGAACTGCTTTCTGTGATAAGGCAGGGCGCAGGCGGTAAGAGAACTGCTTTCTGTGATAAGGCAGGGCGCAGGCGGTAAGAGAACTGCTTTCTGTGATGGCTTTCCATATTCTATTCTCTGGCGCAAGGGGTTTCAATTTGCAACAAACAATATGTTTCATTTAAGCCACAAAGCCTACGGACTGGACTTTCGGTCCACGTCTCACGTAGGTAGTGTAAGTGCTCGCGACCCCGCGACCTGCGCTGCGCAGGCGCACGCGTGCGCGATGCTATCGCGTGACGTCTTACTCCCCGCCATAACACCGCCGGTAACAGCGATACGCGCATATTACACACTGGTACAAACACTAATCAACAGTTTTACTAAAAGCGAACTAGATACGAAACAGATTACGTTGTATTGTGGAAGTGTTCCCTTCGCCATCAATAAAGAAGGGCGTCATATATGTGTACTCATTTATTAATAAGCAATGAAACAAACGTAGGCATGTAGGTGTGCACATAAACACAGCCCACACAGCACTGCACACTCCACCTGAACTAACCTATAGACAACACTTCTATCACTAACAATTTAAATAGCTTACAAAAACCTCGTCATGCATACAGCGAGCTACTGATATAGTGTCATCAATAATATGCCAACATACTTAGCTGCTAATATGTCAATAAGTAAAACATACGCCATGGCACGCCATCAATTTTCTTACGAACATTTTTTACTCTAGGGATCCCTTGTTTTACTAATCGATGGTAATGGAGGCGCTAGAGGCTACTGCGCTAGAGGGCTGCCTGCCCGCGTCTCAATAGGAGTCGTGAACAGCTGGCTGTCGTGAAACATTTTAATTGCAATAAAACAATAGTTGTGGCTACTGATGTACAATTGTTACTGTTTAGTAAGCTGTTTATGTTTGTAATAGAATGGAAATATATACAGGGGTATCGGTTATATCGCACCCTTCTAACATTAGTGGCACTATACATAAAATGTCATTTTGTAGTTAATACACAGTCAACATACTCAACACGAAACACGCCTACTGGATGCTGAAACAACGTTAGTTATACTGTTATTTTAAGCCGATCACAAAGATTTATTCATATTTTTTTTAGGTCCATATCACCCATACCATATTTAAAAAACTTAAAACGGCCATACATCGAACATTTCCGTATAGTGCAATTTATGTTGTAAGGGTGCGAGATATCGGCCAACCATTAGGTATGGGGATGTAGGAGAGGTCAGTTGCAACCAAATGACCCCTTATGATCCCTATGCAAATGTTAACAAGTTTCGAGTATTTTAACATTATATATTTTTTGAAGATATCTGCGGATTTTCAATGTTGTATAATATTGAAAGTTTATATAAAAAAAAACAATGTATGAAATATATTTTTATTATTATTAACTTGCTAACACTTCATTTCAATAATCAACCATAAAATGACAATTATCTTTAATAGTTTTTAAATCAGAGCTACAAATCATTACAATTTTCTTAAATTTGTGCAGATTTTTTGACTAAAGCGGTCGATTTTTGCAAAAAAAAAAAAGGTTGACAATAGAGTCATAAGTGGTATTTGGTTGCAAATGACCTGTCCTGCATCCCTTTAATGTATTGCCGACATATAACCTATAACCCTGTATACAGGTAAATCATTTATTTTCATTTGACAATTATATTACATTAAGAATTAATTATATGGAAAATTTCAAAATTTGCCATTTTATAATACCGTTTTCTATGAATAATGGAAATGAAAAGATGTTCTTATTTTAAACAATTCCAGCCTTATTATGTATGAAAGCTATAAAAAAAAAAACTTAAATTCATTCATTCATTCACTCACTGACGGACACGCACAACCACTGACAGACACGCACAACCGGGCACGGGGCACCGGGCACCGGGCACTGGGCACCCATAGCATTCTCTGTTAAGTCTTCAAGTCCCTTTATACCTAAGGATTGTACTTCTGAAATCATCACACAATTTTGAAGTACTTCCTCTTAAATCCCATTGATATTTTGTTCAAGTCACATGGCACATGCAAAAACAGGAAATATTTAATTGTATTGATTCCTTTTACGTCTCCGACCATTTGTGAGTGCTAATGATGTATACAACGTGGAGAGGATAATATGATCATAAACGAAACTTCGTATAATTTATGATATCCCAACCTGCACACAAAAAATCAAATGAATATATCCAGTAGTTTAGCCACAGGATATTTTTTCATTTTAAGTATTTTCTACGTAATGTATTGTAAACAGGAAAGCACGCGACAGGTTAACGACACACGTTGCCAGCTCGCTACCACGTAATCTGTGTCGCTACTTCAAAATCCTACGCCTTTTCTTTAAAATTTATTTTCTCAATGCAAATTATACTTTATGCCTGAGCCCTAAGAGTCATAAAGGCGTGTCATCATAACTAGATAAAAAAAATGCATGCGGAAGTTATAAATTCCTGTTACGCCCTCATGTCAATCACAAAATATGTATATGCGAAAGAGATAGGTAAGTTTGCTTTTTTCTACTTTGCTTAGGTACTTGTCGAAACCTGCAAGTTAGGCGGTCAGTGTGTCACCGGACTTCCTTCCTGCCTGTGACGCGTTTTGTTCCGCTCTGGAATTTCGGATGCGCACGCGCCCGTTTGAAGTCGCCACGCGAGTGTTATCGTATCTTTGTTGTTGTATTGTGTTGTGTGAAATTTAGGAATAAGAAATAGAATAATAATATCCTTTAATGAATTGAAAGAAATGGCTGCTGATGGTGACCTATTATCGAGAGTGAGAAATAACATTAGACATCGGTGTTGTTTTTGTATTCAAGAACACGGCGGACATATTGAAAAAAAAAAATGACTGGCGGCATAACTAAATGATCGAAAAGTGATTGTGAATAATAAATTGATTAGTGAATAACTCGCGGGTGAATGATGCCCGACTATTTGGTTAACAATCTGTGATTTGATTTGTGTAATTGAGCTTTAATAATAATAATTAATATTGGTGCCAAAACATTACGTCACTGCGTCGGCCGTCGTCGGCGTCGCCGCGCAACCCCGCGAGCGGCCGCGCGCTTTATCATGAATGAAACCATGCGGCGTTGCCATTCTTACCGCAGGTCAGTGTGCCGATTTTATAAATGGTGTTTTATTTATTTTATTTGCAGTTTTAAGCTATTTAGTTTGTGAGAAAAAATAGTTTTTTTTTTAATTTCGATGTTCGGGTGTATTTGATAGTTTACAAATGTTTCTATAAACCAGTATTGCCAGTGTTTTCATTTAAAGTCATATTGTCATCTCCACATTGTATATACGTACGCAAGGGTGGGTTTATTAATATTTAGATACATCTGCAGATTTTATTGTATGATTAGTATATTATATAAATATGTAACCTATTTGTGAAGGGTATTGAACCTATGACCTCTGTATGGAACCTTTCAGAATCAACACTTCAGCAGTTGAGTTACACTCACTTCATTATTCTCTTGAAATTTTCACAGCATCGCAAGAACACGATAATATGAGAACGATGACAGCAAAACATCACAACATTATAAAAACGGCGGCCGTTCGAGTTCGAGACAATACGTTGTTATTCCATGATCCGATGTGACGCGAGCGAATACTTACGAGCAGCTGTCGTGGACGCCGCACTCCCGATTTACTCGATGTTGACGAAACTGACCGAATAATTGGAACTATAATGTTAACACAAATACTTTACGTTCGCACTTGAAGCAGAACGTGTGATAACGAGCACGTGTCAGTCGCAGTGCGTTAATTAGTGCACGTTCAGTAATTAGCATCGACAGGGCTGTGGGGAAAGCAAATCAAAGACCATCCAGTTGATCCTAACTAATATTATAAATGTGAAAATAAGTAAAATTTTTAATTTAAGTACCAAATACATTTTGTGAGTCGATAGACTGGTTTTTTGTCCTCCTAACTATCCTATCTAATATTATACATGCGAAAGTGTGCTTGATTGTTTGTTGATTACCCTTTCACGCTAAAACGGCTCAACGGTTTTGGATGAAATTTGGCACATGACCACCATGACCTGGAGAAGGACATAGGGTACTTACTATTCATCCTGGGTTGCAGACGAAGTCACGGGCAACAGCTAGTAGTTCATAAACATTTCTGTAAACCTACTACCTATTGTCAAAATTTATTTTTTCTGTGAATTAATTTTTTTTTCTTCTTAGGTACATATCTCGGGTCCCTAGGAACCTGACCTTTGGAAGGCATACCAGGGGTCGAAGCTAACTCGCAGAGGCCCCTTAGACAATTTTAAATGATGAGGAGGCACCAACCGACGATTATCCCTGTATGCACTATGCAAGTGCACCCAAGGACAACCCCCGGTTGGTGCAGGGCTTAGGTATTGTTGTTCGTGGATACACAAACTATTTGGCTATGGGTTAGGGGGGCTAAAGTGGATTGGGTAACTTGAACTATGGAAGAACTATGTCCCCTGCCTGACCAATGTTATCAATCACCCCCTGCCATTTTATCAGTGTATATTATACACGGATAAAATGGCAGGGGGTGACTTGCACACTCAATAGAGCCCCCGGAAACGGCCGCTAGCACATAGTGACGTAGCGACAAGGGGGCAACACTTCCTGAGGTGAATGAGGAGTTTAGAGGTAGCTATTCCACGGCTATCAGGACAATCCCGGAAGCACGGTTAGGATCCTTACCAGCACCTTACTGGAATACTTCCTTCCTCCAAGCACGTTTGCTCTTACGAATCGCCACTCCAGCCGGCCAATAAATCAAGCCAGAGATGAGGACAAGATTTCTCCCGGAAGATAGTGGGGTCGCTACTGCCCAACAGCTCACCACATGCTGCCCTGCGGGTTTCTGTATCTCTCTTGGTCTGGCTCCTCATCCTAGACCCGTTCCGGCAAAGTAAACTCTACCGGCATAGACCTAAAGTTCGGAGCGCGCAAGCCCCACCACGACGGCAACGTAGAGATACAGCGGTGCGGTTATTATTATTGTGTTTTTTTTTTTTAATTTAATTTGCTCAGATTAGTATTTCGTATTTTCAGAATCTCATTGGTGAACCAATGTGAGATTCTAGTTATTATTTTGAGGTGGTAAATTGCTCTGTACTGCAGATTATTATTATTAATTGTTGCTAAATATCGCGAACCTTGCCGGCGCACGCCAGTCCCGGGGCCGCATGTACTCGTACACAAGTGCACATGTTGCTCGGTATATCTGTGCTATGTATATCTGTGCAACTGTAATGGCCGCTGATTAGCATTCGTCGCGATTTGTCGCGTCGCGTTCGTTCGCACCAATCGTGCGCGACCTGCGCCGGCGCACGCTATAGGGCGACATTTGCATACAGAGCGTACCTATATGTGATGAGCTTGCGAGACGAAAGTGCGATAGATAGGTATGGCAGATTAGATTGCGCTGACTGAAAACAAAGATATTTTTATTGATTTTTCTGTTAATCCAATGTGAACAAAGAATATAAATGATTAGTTATTAGGAGCTAAACTATGCGCGTAATGTTATGTTCATCTCGTGCTCTTGCATCAGGTGGTCGTGGCTGTGAGTGGGCACGCCCAGCTGTGAGCTGGTGCTGCGAGGCACATGGGCACGGGCAACCGTGGCTGCTGTGGTGTCGGTTCGTCTGTCACTAGGGCGTGAGGCGTGCGCGTACACTCGCGCATGCGCGTTAGCATTAGATAGCGCGCGCTAGAGCGGCGGGTGCGGGGCGGGGCGTCGTGGGCGTATTCTCGGCTCGCGATTGGCCGCCGCATGCAAATGCGCCGCGCCGCCTGCGCGCGCGCAATCACGGCCACTGCCATCGTGGACCCACCATTGTTTCCGAAGCAAAAACTGGCGAACTTGTCCGAGCTCGTTTGTCGGGAACACGCGCGAGCAAAAACTAAGGAATGCGCATAACAAGAAACTGCAAAAAATGCTGGACGACGACGACGCGGCGCTTTTTACTTGCGATTTATGTCCTCGCGAGTCCTCTCAGCGTCCTCTTCCCCGTCCCTTCCTCGCCCCGGAGGAGTGAGCGTGCGCACGCGCAGCTCCTACTCCTGTTAGTTATCCTAACATCGTTTAGCCGGTTGTCACTTGGCCGCAGTTTCCCGGCGCGGCGCACAAAAACGCCTCGGCCGGGTACTGAACCCAGCGCGTTTAAATTGCACGGCTCTTAGAGCATGTGAGCACAGTCAATTGGCAACAGGGCCATTACTTTTAAATCACATTTACATTGAATGCGCTGGGACGGCACCGGGCCGTCGGCGTCGGGATGCGACGCTCAATTAAAATACGGCAATAAATTAACGGCCGCCAGTTCGAGAGCGAGCGACTTGTTACTTTGTGGCGCCCTGCAGCTAATACCTATATCAAAATATCGAAAAATACACAAACGAATGCTAATATTACCTACGGTCTGAACTCCACCGCCTCGTGCCGCTACAGAGCGGAGAGTGGCCGGGCAGGGCAGAGAGTGGGTGGACAGGGCAGAGAGTGGCCGGGCAGGGCAGAGAGTGGCCAGGCAGGGCAGAGAGTGGCCGGGCAGGGCAGAGAGTGGCCGGGCAGGGCAAAGAGTGGCCGGACAGGGCAGAGAGTGGCCGGGCAGGGCAAAGAGTGGCCGGGCAGGGCAGAGAGTGTCCGGGCAGAGCGGAGAGTGGCCGGGCAGGGCAGAGAGTGGCCGGGCAGGGCAAAGAGTGGCCGGGCAGGGCAGAGAGTGGCCAGGCAGGGCAGAGAGTGTCCGGGCAGAGCGGAGAGTGGCCGGGCAGGGCAGAGAGTGGCCGGGCAGGGCAAAGAGTGGCCGGGCAGGGCAGAGAGTGGCCAGGCAGGGCAGAGAGTGTCCGGGCAGAGCGGAGAGTGGCCGGGCAGGGCAGAGATCGGCCGGGCAGAACGGAGAGTGGCCGGGCAGAGTGGAGAGTCGCCGGGCAGAGCGGAGAGTGGCTGGGCAGGGCAGAGAGTGGCCGGGCAGGGCAGAGAGTGGCCAGGCAGAGCAGAGAGTGGCCGGGCAGGGCAGAGAGTGGCCGGGCAGGGCAAAGAGTGGCCTGGCAGAGCGGAGAGTGGCTGGGCAAAGCGGTAAAGCGCGTACTGGTCGCCCGCCAGCGCATGCGGCTTGTATTCGTATAGCAACACAATTATGCGCTTATTTATATTGGCCAGTATAGGTACACAAACCGTTCGCCTTGATTCCTGGTCGTGTGGCAGCAAGTCCCCGGGGCCGGTTGTAATATTGCTGTGTAAACTTGATTAACTTTAGTAACGCGGGCCGGTATTGTGGTGTGTTTGCGTAGGTTTGAATTGTAAATAGCGTATATTGTTATATGAATAATAAAATATACGAGTGTTGTTACCGTTAACATGTGTGGTCGGTAAGATAATATGTTACAAGTTGTTCTTGTGTCACGTGTGAGACCTCACTCAGCCAGCGCTACGTATTGTAGCAAGATGGTGCAGGGAATGTGACCTATCAGTGAAGCGCACTAAACCTGAACTAGTCCTGTTTACACATAAACAAGCTGCAGCCCCGGCCGCCAAAACTCCTAAAGAAAACGTGTCCTCTGAGAATTCCAATTTCCTGTCTTTCTGTTCTTGCGATCGAGGAGTCACAATGAGGTACAGTAGGTGGTTGCTTCAAGCCAGCGACCTGACGTGAATTGCTTGCAAAGAGAGATGCAAATAAATTTGCTTTCTCAGTTGCAGTGTCAGCCAGCGACCCATCAGGTTTCATCATTGGAGGTAAAGTGGGACGACAGAAATTCGTTTCAACCGCTTTAGACAGGGACCAGAACGGTTTACTACCCGGCGGGTGCGATGCTAGCCTGGCCCCGATACGTCCGACATGGTCAAAACGTGCCCTACGTAAAACCCGCTTGCAGAACTTGGCGGCAGAATGAAAGGCTCTTTTCTTCGCGCGAACCCTACGTGCTCTAACTTTGCGGTCGCTGGCCTTGACCCAGGCTTGGTAGGCAAACTCTTTTCGGGCCTCAGCGTGGGCGCATTCTGCATTATACCAAGGCCGGGATTTGTGACCGAGCGGGATGTCGGAGAATGGAATAAAATACTCCATCCCCTGCCGCATCAACGTTGCAACCACGGCAGCACAGCACTAGGGGTCACCCGAGGAAAAGCACACTTGCCGCCATGGATAAGATGCAAAAAAGTGCCGCATCTCATCCCAGTCTGCTGACTCGTATCGCCATACTCGCCCCGTGCTTCCAGGACTCTCATCTGGAAGAGAGCAGGTCGATATGGATTTCACCAGACAGTGGTTAGACGTTCCCAGCGGGGCTGAGACCGATACTGAATGACTGTCCGGATCAGATGCCAGCAGAAGGTCCAAGCAATTGGGTGTATGGCCGTCAACATCCGGTACCCGCGTTGCCACAGTCACCATCTGGGTTAGATCTAGCGTTAAAGCAAACTTGCGCGCATCCAACCCAGCATGGTCAGTTTTCTGGTACGGGAACAAACACACTTTATGATGGGCGTTGAAGCCCTCCAGAAAAATGAAATTCGCTGCTGGGTACCGTTGCTGGGCTACGTCAGTCGACTCCACGAGGAAATTAAAGAGTGCTGTTGTCTCCTGGTCACCGCTATGCGATCGGTAGATGCCGATGTAGAGAGATTTCTCCACGCCAGTATCCACAAGTAGCCATATGGCAGAAAAACCCGATTTCTCAAAGCAACGGAGACGACGACAACAAATGTCATCGCGAACGTACACACAGACCCCAGCTTGCTTCTTGAACTTGTGTTCAAGAGAGTAACCCGGGTAGTTGAGGTACGCCACGTCCGATCTCTTTGTCACAGGAGTCATAAACGGGTGTTCACCGCATATAGGGTAAACTGATTCCAGAGGAAAGCATCGGACTGTCAGTAGAGTTATGGGAGTGGCACTGACTATGAGACTTTTACTACCCTGTCGGGAGTACATCTAAATATAATCAAAGTACGAGTACTTCGGCAACCCAGGTACCCTCCGTGAGGTTGTCAGTAACACCAAGGCGCTGCTGGCCTTCTTTGAGGAGCTGGGGTGGAACAAATTATCGTTATTCCATACGCAAAATATGCGCTGGTATCCGCAACTCCACGTCAATACTTGGAGTTGCGGATACCAGCCCGTTTTACCTATTACAAAATCAAAACCAAAAGTCATTTATTCAAACTATAAGGCTGAGAATCGGCACTTTTCGAACGTCAAAATTATATAAGACAGTCCCTCAAAATGCCCGCCCTTTATCACTTCCTAGTGCTTTAGCTGGGGAGAAGAAGTGGCGCAACAAACTCCCCAGCAGCACAGCTGTCTGTTCAGTTAAAAAATTTGATTGTATACAGCACTGCGCATAATACTGTAGGTACATTACGCAACACAAAATATTAAATTAAATTATTTGCTATAAGTAAACTAGCACACGCCAATATACAAAAAAAAAAAATCGAAAACTATACTCGAGCAGAAATAAAATACAAATCTAAAAAAGTAAGCTGAACTTTATACCTAAATAAAAGCCTCCAGTAATAAAGGACGTGCCCACTTACATCTGTATATGAAGCCGTAACTCAAAGTCACAAATGATAAACTAGGACCATCGAAGTAAAATAAACGAAGAGTTAATTACTAATAACAAAACAAAACCAAGGTTAGCAAGACAACCAGTCACCACAAGCAGCACCCGTTCACGAGCATAACGCAAAGATCAGCCATTACCCCCCTCGCCATATTTGAGGGAAGGAGGCAAGCCGACCCCCGATGCTACCGCAAGCAGTGACATCTTCCTAATTACCTATCATTAACCTAACCATTGTTGTGGCTTGTGTCGTGGTGGCCCACAAGCCACAACAATATTAATAATAAATATTTGTATTTACAATTATTGTACATTCAGTTAAACTAAGTTAGTGGCAAGATACAAAACTTAAATGTTATCATTTGTTTAGATATCGACCCTCACGTCTGAGTGCCGCTAGCTAATTTAACCAGACCCTGTAGAAACTAAATTAATAAAATGTTTTCAAATACTTAAGTACAAGATGAGCACACGAATGTAATTCCCAGTAGAGAAGAGCAAGAGAGAGTGAAACAGAGGTGCTTTATCACCAATGAGTTTGTCCATCAGTACCTGCTGCGTGCTGTGCCTGCAGGGGTCGCTGTGAGAGGCTGAACAGATCCAACTAGCTACTGCTGTACAGCTCAACGCTGCATCAGCCGGTGCAACTCCAGGCGTGTCGCGCCTGTATAAATAACGTTCATTCCGCGTCTCATCTGAACGCATTAGAATCCTTCCGAGTATGCATTCGTATTCAATTATGCGCCTGCGCAAAAACTAGTCGCGCATTTGAATGACGCGCGCTCGGTCTCGTTACCGCCGCGTCCCCGCGCCGCTCCCGCCCCGCAGCCGCACCGCCGCCGCCCCGCGCCCGCGCCCAATTTACAAATAAAACGCGCGGGGAACGTCCGGCCGCGCAAAAACTGACCGCACTCCTCCCCGTGCATATGAATGGAGCGATTTTTTGCGCCCGCGCCGCAGCGCTAAGATGTCGCCATGTCAATCACTGCACTCGCTGGACTACTATTTATTTATTTAATAAGGTACATCAACAATAGATTATACATAAAAATACATTTTTTTTAATTTTATGACCGAGACAGAGATCTTGTATGTATATCACTAACAGATGTACACAACATTCACTGCATGTAAACATAAACATAAAAAAAAAAAACAGGATAAACTAGGGTATTAAATAGTTAGGAAAATTACGATGGAAACAAAAATGGACGGGATTAAACGAATACAAATAAAATTGAAATAATATATAATAAAGATACAGACAAAAAAAAAAACATGAAATCACGAAATCACAATCAAAATTAATAAAAATAAGAATCGGGAACAAAAGATACAATATTAATCCTATTTTAAATCTAAATACATTAGTTATTATTGTGAGATCAGTTTAACGCTTAACATTACTTTGCGCTTAAATTTATTGTAGGGATCGTGAAAAATATCTAAATTGTCCGAGCTCCCGCACAAAGAGTTGTATTCACTGCAGAATGGTGCCAGGGGTGAGCGTTTACCTACATTGGTTCTACAGAATGGAATATGGAATGGTTTAGTGATAGGGTATCGCGGTATTCTGGTGGGGACAGTGAGTTTAATATTATTAACTAATTCATTGCAATCTGCCATTCCATTAAGGAGTTAGTGTAAGAATAGCATATCATGAATTTTGCGACGATTATGGAGAGTATTCATTTTAAAGTAATTTAGTCTTTGGTAGTATGGGACCCTATGTGAAATTCCGGAAGAGATGTACGCCAGATGTCTGGTAAACGCTCGTTGGACACTCTCAATCCTCTGTGATTGCACAGCATATATGGGACTCCACACTTCAGAAGCAAATTCCAGATGACTTTGTACTAGACTATTATATATATATTTTTTTTGTCCATACTCGTATAAGACGAAACTCTTTGGTATTTCTTTTTATGAATCCTAACATCCGAGCTCCTTTTTTTGCTGCCGCGTTAATATGCGAGGTAAAGGTTAATTTATTGTCTATAATAACACCCAGATCTCTAATTTCATTAGAATTAGAATTAGAATTAATTTATTTGTAAGAATGTAGTTTTACATCGTATGGTGTTAATATTTTTTAAGTTCTATACATTCTACCACAACATAGGTGTACAAATATTCAAATGTGTCAATAAATAATGTGACAAATATTATAATTACAGTAAATTTTAAGTACAGTAATTTACAATTTTTAGTTACAGTAAGTCCAATTTGAATTAATATTATTATAATTAAGTGTTCGTTACTTTAAAATCAATGTCAAAATTAAGTATATGTCATCTTAGATTTTTACAATATTCCATATATTCGCCATTGTCATAAAAGCAATTTTCTAGTAACCAACTTGTCAGCTTTTTCTTGAACATAAGTATGGGAAGTTCCTTAAATGAGTTAGGTAACTTGTTATACACCTGAATGGCATTCACATATACATTCTTTCTAAATATTTGCAATCTACATTGAGGTACATTTAATTCATATTTATATTTATTTCTAGCAGAAGCCTTTTTGTAGCTCACTTCAGATTGCATGCGAAAATAGTCCGGATATTGTTTTACTAGCATACGAGTACATAGTTCTTTGATGTACATGCATGGTAAGGGTAAAATGTGAAGTTTTTTAAATAGAGGTTTACAACTGTCCAAGAACCAGACACCAGCTATTGCCCTAACGCACTTTTTTTGTACCCGAAATGCCCTTAAAATTTCAACTGAATTGCCCCATAGTATCAGACCATATGACAGCACAGACGATACGTATCCGGGATATGCAGTGACTGCTGCATCTACGGACACTGTTGATCGTAGACGTTTTATTGCGTATACGAATTTGTCTAGCTTATCGCATACGTAATTGATGTGTGACTTCCAGTTACAGTTTTGATCCACTATTATGCCTAAGAATTTTGTATTTACTACTAGTTCTAGGATACTGTCTTCATAATGTATATTAAGACTCTGAAAGTTTGATTTATAAGTTTGAAAATTCATTATTTTTGTTTTATTTAGATTGATTTTTAAATTATTGTTATTAAGCCAAATTATTATGTCTTTGATTGCTTCATTAACTTCCTGTTCCAATTCAGTTTTGTCTTTACATTTTATTATTAGTGTTGTATTTGACTATTGACTTCTTGCAATATTGTTCCGTTAATGTTGTAGTTCGAGTGTATTGGAGCTCTTATTTTTGTGTATACTTGATGTGATAACATTTAGCTGCGTTGAGAGGCATAGAATTTTTGTGACACCAGTCTCGAATTCGGTCAAGGTCATTTTGAATTAAATCAACATCGGATGTAGAATTTACTAACCAACTAATTTGAACCAACTATGATAAACTCTGAAGGACAATTCTTCGGGGAGTGGCTTGTGTCTAACAGTGGAACACTAGGTTTAAATGATACGGAATTTCTCCTGGTACTATACTACCTTACAGGTTCACACATTTTTTTTTAAAGTCTCCAAGACAGTAAGTTTTCTCTGAAAATGGCTGAAAGGTTGCAACTGAGAAGTAGGTTTAGATGGAGCATTAAAACCTTTTACTGTCACACTTGCTGCCAGGTAAGTTCACGATTTGAGCATGATTCGTGGACGATTCCTGGAACCAGATTAGGTATGTTTGTAAATCATTTAAAGGAATCAGCTCAGTCAGTCTTCAACCAAGCCTCCAACTTTTTCAATTGGCCTGTAGCGGTTCTGCATCAAACAAACAAATACCACTTTCAAAAAACATTAATTTCAACATGTAGATGGTACCTACTTTTAATTCCTAGAACTATCTAAAGTTTTTACTAAATGAGAATTCTTTAAAAAAAACTTAATTAGTGTCTTCAGTCAATCAACACATTACCTATAGTGCTTAAAAAGTCATATTCAAAGACTTTTCCGTGGGGTGACAACTTTCTTACAAGACCCATTCTAGCTGTCACCCTTGAGCTGGCCGGTTTGTTTGTCTTGCAGCTCATAGGTGTACAATTACCCATTCCCAACCCGGCGCAGGCTCCTCTTCACAAAGCGTCAGTGTAGCGGCCCGCCGGCCGGCGACAGCAGATCGCCTGATTATGTAACAAGCTCGGATTCACCGCCGCTCGTTTTTACCGCGCTCCGACGACGCATGGAAAATGCAACAGATTATCTCTCAACCTGCCGCTGCAGCCGCAGTCTTCTGATATGAATTTATAATCGCTGCATTGTTTTTAATTTCACTGTCATTTCATACGCCTCTCGTACGATCATATTCACTGTCATTTCGTACGCCTCTCGTACAATCATATTCGACGTTTTTGCTGCAAGTAATTGAAGTATTCATCTACTCAATTAGTTAAATATTATAGATTCCGTGAACACAACGTTCACTTATACGATGTATAAACTGTCTCTCCATGTCCCACAGTGTATGATATATACGCCAGCATGCCCGGGCACGCATGTTCATAGCGGTAAACGCACGGCACGCAAGTACCGAGCGCGAGCGCCGTGACTTAAGTACCGAGCGTGAGCGCCGTGACCTAAGTACTGAGCGTGAGCGCCGTGACCTAAGTACTGAGCGTGAGCGCCGTGACCTAAGTATTGAGCGCGAGCGCTGTGACTTAAGTACCGAGCGTGAGCGCCGTGACCTAAGTACTGAGCGTGAGCGCCGTGACCTAAGTATTGAGCGCGAGCGCTGTGACTTAAGTACCGAGCGTGAGCGCCGTGACTTTAGTACCGAGCACGAGCGCCGTGACCTAAGTATTGAGCGTGAGCGCCGTGACCTAAGTATTGAGCGCGAGCGCTGTGACTTAAGTACCGAGCGTGAGCGCCGTGACTTAAGTACCGAGCACGAGCGCCGTGACCTAAGTATTGAGCGTGAGCGCCGTGACCTAAGTATTGAGCGCGAGCGCTGTGACTTAAGTACCGAGCCTGAGCGCCGTGACTTAAGTACCGAGCACGAGCGCCGTGACCTAAGTATTGAGCGTGAGCGCCGTGACCTAAGTATTGAGCGCGAGCGCTGTGACTTAAGTACCGAGCGTGAGCGCCGTGACTTAAGTACCGAGCACGAGCGCCGTGACCTAAGTATTGAGCGTGAGCGCCGTGACCTAAGTATTGAGCGCGAGCGCTGTGACTTAAGTACCGAGCACGAGCGCCGTGACCTAAGTACTGAGCGTGAGCGCCGTGACCTAAGTATTGAGCGCGAGCGCTGTGACTTAAGTACCGAGCGCGAGCGCCGTGACCTAAGTACTGAGCGTGAGCGCCGTGACCTAAGTACCGAGCGTGAGCGCCGTGACCTAAGTACTGAGCGTGAGCGCCGTGACCTAAGTACCGAGCGTGAACGCCGTGACCTAAGTATTGAGCGCGAGCGCTGTGACTTAAGTACCGAGCGCGAGCGCCGTGACCTAAGTATTGAGCGCGAGCGCTGTGACTTAAGTACCGAGCACGAGCGCCGTGACCTAAGTACTGAGCGTGAGCGCCGTGACCTAAGTATTGAGCGCGAGCGCTGTGACTTAAGTACCGAGCGCGAGCGCCGTGACCTAAGTATTGAGCGCGAGCGCTGTGACTTAAGTACCGAGCACGAGCGCCGTGACCTAAGTACTGAGCGTGAGCGCCGTGACCTAAGTACCGAGCACGAGCGCCGTGACCTAAGTACCGAGCGTGAGCGCCGTGACCTAAGTATTGAGCGCGAGCGCTGTGACTTAAGTACCGAGCGCGAGCGCCGTGACCTAAGTATTGAGCGCGAGCGCTGTGACTTAAGTACCGAGCACGAGCGCCGTGACCTAAGTACTGAGCGTGAGCGCCGTGACCTAAGTATTGAGCGCGAGCGCTGTGACTTAAGTACCGAGCGCGAGCGCCGTGACCTAAGTACTGAGCGTGAGCGCCGTGACTTAAGTACTGAGCGTGATCGCCGTAACCTAAGTACCGAGCGCGAGCGCTGTGACCTCTGATATTTTACCTTCTTTCCTCCGGTTTAGAATAGACTTGGTATTTTCTCTTGGCCTTCTAAGATTAAATTACCTGCTAATACAATTTTATAAATTAAGTAATACCTAGGTAGTGTGCATTACGAAAACTTGTCTAAATGAGAGTTGGTTTTTATTTCTCCGCCCATACCAGCCTCCGAATTACCAGCGGAACTCAACGATAAGCTAGCTTTAATTGATGTAATATAATGACATTAATTAGCGATGGATATCGGCTCGCGGTGCGTGGCGGCGCGTCATAGGCGCGGGCGCTGTGCCGTACGTCAGCCGCTCGTGTCTGATACACATCGTAAGCATGCGCGGCTGACAACCAGTTGTGATGATGCAAGCGGCTGCTGATGGCTGATGGAATACAGTGTACTAAGGTTAGATTAGGTATCCATGTCCACACAGATTGGGCATCCTCTGCCACACTCTGGCGAAGTTTAAGGATCGAGACCAGAAGGGTTTTAATGTAAAAATCTGATCATGTGTCCTCCCGTAATAAAACAGTAGATACAACAAATTATCGAATTCTCTGACTCCTGCGCTAGTTACCACTATGTTGCAGGAGCCCGCAGTGTCCTTCCGCAATAAAACAGTAGGTACAACACATCATCGAATTCTCTGACTCCTTACAACTATGTTGCAGGAGCCCGCAGTGTCCTCCCGTAATAAAACAGTAGGTACAACACATTATCGAATTCTTTGACTCCTGCGCCAGTTACAACTGTGTTGCAGGAGCCCGCAGTGTCCTCCCGTAATAAAACAGTAGGTACAACAAATTATCGAATTCTTTGACTCCTGCGCCAGTTACAACTGTGTTGCAGGAGCCCACAGTGTCCTCTCGTAATAAAGAGACATTTTTTGATGTTATATGATAATACAAAGAAAAACAATAATAATTACAAAAGGAAACAAAAGAGACTATACTTTAAAAAAGATGTATAAAACAAGAAAATAAAAAAATGGAAATAAAAAAATTTAATACCCTATTAGCAAGACTCCGCTGTCCATCTGTCTGTCCGTCTGTCACCAGGCTTGTATCTCATGACCCTTGATAGTTAGTTGAATTTTTCACAGATGATATTTGTAGGTATGGGAGGACAGTGTAGGCCTGTCAACAGGTACCAGGTACTCAACAGCCACAAAATACAGTGTTGGTAGGTATGGGAGGACAGTGTAGGCCTGTCAACAGGTACCAGGTACTCAACAGCCACAAAATACAGTGTTGGTAGGTATGGGAGGACAGTGTAGGCCTGTCAACAGGTACCAGGTACTCAACAGCCACAAAATACAGTGTTGGTAGGTATGGGAGGACAGTGTAGGCCTGTCAACAGGTACCAGGTACTCAACGGCCACAAAATACAGTGTTGGTAGGTATGGGAGGACAGTGTAGGCCTGTCAACAGGTACCAGGTACTCAACGGCCACAAAATACAGTGTTGGTAGGTATGGGAGGACAGTGTAGGCCTGTCAACAGGTACCAGGTACTCAACAGCCACAAAATACAGTGTTGGTAGGTATGGGAGGACAGTGTAGGCCTGTCAACAGGTACCAGGTACTCAACGGCCACAAAATACAGTGTTGGTAGGTATGGGAGGACAGTGTAGGCCTGTCAACAGGTACCAGGTACTCAACAGCCACAAAATACAGTGTTGGTAGGTATGGGAGGACAGTGTAGGCCTGTCAACAGGTACCAGGTACTCAACGGCCACAAAATACAGTGTTGGTAGGTATGGGAGGACAGTGTAGGCCTGTCAACAGGTACCAGGTACTCAACGGCCACAAAATACAGTGTTGGTAGGTATGGGAGGACAGTGTAGGCCTGTCAACAGGTACCAGGTACTCAACGGCCACAAAATACAGTGTTGGTAGGTATGGGAGGACAGTGTAGGCCTGTCAACAAGTACCAGGTACTCAACTACTACAAGGCCTACAAGATCACCTCACTGATTTAGTATATTTAAGCTTTGATCCTGGATACCTACGTAGGGTTATGTGAAATAAAATATTTTGATTTTGATTTGATTTTATCAGAGACTCTTTATTTACAGAGAGATTTGTAATGGTAAATATGTATTTAACTAAGTAGCTATCCGATATTACGTGAGCTTGGTATCACCTCGTCGCGCCCGTACTCAGATATTTCATAGCAGAAACAGTTTTAGATATCTGATAAAAATGTGTACATTTTCATAATTTTCACGTGGCGGTAGTTAGCACGGTTCGTGACCGGCCAGTATCGCGATCGGTCCGGCGCGGGCGGCGCGGCGCTGCGCCTGCGCATAACTCGCGATCATTATTGCGATACAACTACACTGACTTATTGATTCCACCTTCAATTAGAGCCCCGGTGCGCGGGAGGCCCCTATCTATCGGCCGCTTCCTAATAAATTGCAATAAAGAAAATTAACAGTTTATAAAAAAAAACTATGTGTGTAAGCATCGCAGGCGCACGCTCCCTCTGATTAGATTTTTACTAAACAAATTCTACGGCGTAGCGATCAATATAATGTCAAAGGAGACTTTTTTTTGTATGGGAAGTGGTCTAGGAAACAATAGCGATACTGTAGTGGTATTTCTGTGGGGATACATCAACTATACCCTTGTGCAAAGGGGCATCAAAACCTGACCAGGCTGTTTTGAGAAAAATAATACTTTTCACATAATTCACATTTCTTGCTACATATTTTTATTTTAGAAACGTTTTAAAGGGTATTTCTGACTTAATAATACTTAATTAAGTGTTATTCTGCTAGGCAACGTTACTTGCCATCTTGACGGTAGCGAATTTCAGGATTATTTTCGTTTTTAACCGACTTCAAAAAAAGGAGGAGGTTCTCAGTTCGTCGGATTTTTTTAATATTTATGTTCACCGATTACTCGAAGACGGCTGGACCGATTTAGAAATTTTTTTATTTTTTTTGGTTTGAAAGGGTATTTATTTATTTAATTATGGTTCACCAACAGTTGTTACAGATACACTATAGATAGGAACATACAAGTGATTGTGTCTTACATCTAACGGCACAACCAGTTCTAGGCAAACACCACATGCAAAGTGTTTGTATACTTACCGAGTGTTCCCATTGACACCACGTCAGGTTTGAACTGGTATTTCTGACTATAATCATATGTTTCTCTAGGCAAAGTCACTTGTCACCTCCACAGTTTTTTTTTTGTACCGATTTTAAGTACTTTTTAGGGTTCTGTACCCAAAGGATAAAACGGGACCCTATTACTAAGACTCCGCTGTCCGCCTGTCACCACGCTGTATTTCATGAACCGTGATAGTTAGACAGTTGAAATTTTCATAGATGATGTATTTCTGTTGCCGCTATAACCACAATAACTTAAAAAAAACCGGTCAAATGCGTGTCGGACAACGCACAAAAGAGGGTTCCGTAGTTGTGATGAATCCCAAGAACAAACTTAACATTGTAGTTGAAAAACATGTTCTCCCATACATTCCAACTGCAATTGTAAGTTTGTACGCACAATATTGAGAGATTTACCATGTTGTTTTAAGACCATAGACTTCTTATAAGTTTACCTGTAATCTATAGGTATTAAACTATTTTCTATATATATAAATAAATAAATAAATATTTTTTTCAAAATTTCAAGCTCAGCACTTTCGGAGATAAGGGGGGGGGGGGGGGGGCGATGGTCATGTTGCAACGTTTTAAAAATAAAAATGCAGCATAAAAATATGTTTTCTAAAATATTATATTTCTCAAAACTGGGTCAGAATTTGATGCCACTTTACACAAGGGTATAGTTGGTGTATCCCCACAAAAATACCACTACACTATCGCTATTGGTTCATAGACCAGTTTTGATCAGTCTCTGATACTAGTTTATTCGCTTCGCGTTATTTCTTGCAACGTAGGTATCTACCGTGTTACCGAACTTGGACAACGGACGGTGACATTTAAAAGAATGTAGATAAGCGCGGAGACATTTTGCGTAGTATCGAACTATAATTCAAGTTGAAGCCGATCGCTATCTCGTGTATGAAGTAACGCGGCCGGAGCGTCGCGCGCGGCTCAATGTGCCGTTTATTTATAAACAGTGAATATTCAGCTGGACGCGCTTAACACGGAGTTCATTAATAAACTTATTGTAAGCGTGCTGCGTGTGGCGTGGGGGTGGCGTGGGGGTGGCGTGGGGCAGGCGGCGAGGCAGAGTGGCGGCTGGGGCTGCGCGGGCGCAGGTGCGCGCCAAATGTCACGCGAGTAAGGCGCGCGGGACACGTCACACACCAGATTATACTGTGCCGAAGGACCACTCCAATAAGATCAACAACTACACATCTAACCCGACCATTGCACTGCTAATTTAATAACGGCGCAAATGAACTTCAGCATCTAATCCACAATTCCGGTGTAATTTGATGCTTGAGATACAATTTCTTCAATAGAAGAGAATTTAGCAAATGGCATCTTATATGCGGGACCATTCACTGAAACAGTTTCATGTCGGGGCTTGTATTTGTACATTTTGTTAGTATGAATTGTAAGCTCCTGCCCGCGACTGCCCACGACTGCCTGCGACTGCCTGCGACTGCATGCGCGCGGCATTCGTAACACACCACAATATACCAAAATAACAGCCACACTTTGTTAAAACTTCTCTGTATACTACGTTTGTAGTTTTGGTCTATAATAAGCAGCCAAAATATACAGAGAGCCAGGACCGGTGACGCGGGAGCAAGCCACGTGTAGTTGTGCGTGTGAGAAGCAGTCCTTCTGCCCTACCCTCCCCTGCGTGTTCTCTGGCGCTAACGGGACTCCTGCGCACACTGATGAGCATTTTGTCCGCCATTTCTCCTTGAGCGTGAACTTTCAACGCAAGTGGAAGAAAGTAGCGAAATTACTATTATTGCAAATATCAAGGACTTGCCTTATATCAAGGCAAGTTGAAGCGACTTTCCTTATATTATTTTGCACCTTGATGGCAGGAGTCAGTTAACAAACGTTTTAAATTTTATTTTTAAATTAAATTTTGAAGAATTTAATTTAATAGGTCATCGAAATTGTAACGTATTCGTTTTGTTACCTATCAGTTAAAAGTCAAACGATTTACAGATAGTAAATACTAGTATAGTAGTAGCTTTTACTATTTAAGCAGACTTAGCACATGCGAGCGATGTCAGACAGCACATGCGAGCGGTGTCAGACTTAGCACATGCGAGCGATGTCAGACTTAGCACATGCGAGCGATGTCAGACTTAGCACATGCGAGCGATGTCAGACTTAGCACATGCGAGCGATGTCAGAATCTTAAATGTTACAAATCTTTTCCTACAAGACAATCTGAAGTACGTACTTATTTTGGCATAACTGATATAGTTATTTCAATAAAGGTTAAATTGTTAATAAGGTACGATTGGGTTGACATAGCCGTGTTTATGAAAACTCCCTTTTAATGACAAAGAATTAAAGAAAAACCTTATTTTGTTATTCCGTACTCAACAAGTGAACTGATCTACGGGCAACAAGTGAACCTCCAACCTGTTTACGAGTAGCAAACTGAACCGATCTATGGGCAACAAGTGAACCTCCAACCTGTTTACGAGTAGCAAACTGAACCGATCTATGGGCAACAAGTGAACCTCCAACCTGTTTACGAGTAGCAAAGTGAACCGATCTACGGGCAGCAAACTGAACCGATCTACGGGCAACAAGTGAACCTCCAACCTGTTTACGAGTAGCAAAGTCAACCGATCTACGAGCAGCAAATTGAACCGATCTACGGGCAGCAAGTGAACCTTCAACCTATCTACGAGTAGCAAAGTGAACCGATCTATGGGCAGCAAAGTGAACGCATCTACAGGAGCAAAGGAAGGGGTTTCCTAAAACATCGTGGTATACTTCATGGTCGTCTTGTAGTTGTCTAAATTCTAATAGGTAAAAACCTTTGGGAAATAATTTAACTGACAAGTTGTTCGAAATGAGACCCCTCGTCACAGCATAATTTTTTTTATGCATACATGATTTTTTTTTTTTAATTCACTTCGTGTAGCCTTCTGCAAAGTGTCGTGGTGTATGCTCCTAATAACATTTTCTACCTTAACCCTTAGCTCTTCTACAGTCTCATAAGACTTTATGTAAATATTTTGTTTTATATGGCCCATAAAAAAGTAGTCCAGAGGCGTCAGGTCTGGACTTCTTGCTGGCCATCTAATCGTCTCGTTTGTACCTATCTATACATTGAAATTTTCATTAGGTGAGCCCTGGAAATTCGTCAGAACGCCTGCGAAAGTTCCAGCGAAGTCGAATAAGGAGCCACTTGAGTATCTTGCGAAAGTTAGAAACGTGATCAAACTTTTTAAGGTTAAAAACAAAACGAATCAGATATTTTGTAAACGCTCAAGTTTATTCAAAAGCTCCTCGGTGGCATCCAAATAACAGGCATCAGGTCAACAACGGGCTGAATGACAGTTTAAGCATGGGAGTTTTTGGTGTTCGAGGGCACGAAGCTCTGGAGGCAATTCAAGGAATACGACGAGTAGAGGACACAGGAGCACTTTAGGACTGACTTGACCAACATGGGCACTCAACGATAAGAATATTTCAAGGTCCAAGTGGACCTTGAAATATGGATATTTATTTAAGTCATAAGTTTACAGTTTTTATTTATGAACATTATAGGGATTCTTTATAATGATCTTATTCAACAGGAAACTTTTAAGTTGATTTTTAAAAGAGCTTGAGTAGATAGCGCGTTTTAAATCTAGAGGCAACTTATTAAATAATATAACCGAATGATGTCTGGGACTGTGCTTCACTATATTCAAATTAGGCTGCACCCTGTAACGTATAATGTGTTGTCGACGTGCGCCTTCTCTAATCTGTCATTCTTCTGCTGTATCACATTCATGTATAAAGTTGGCCATGCTACTTAGAAGTACAACTAAGTAAACGCTCGGCACTGTAAGTATATTCAATCTATAAAATGTTATTTTGAAATGTTATAATTCATTCATATTTAAAACGATACAATTCGATTTAGTGATACAGATCACACAGAAAGCTGCAATATCTCACAGATGTGGAGACAAATTGAGCCAATAAATAAACAGATTAAAACATTGATATTAATTGAGAGTGGTCACCCTCAAGTATGCGTCAGATCGACACTTAATTAGATAATGGTCGCCAGTATGAAGTAAATTGTGTCCCGTCGCGCTGGTCGGCGGGATGCAATGGGTTGTGCCGCGGTCGAGAAGCGGTCGAGCTGCGGTCGAGCCGCGGTCGTGCCGCCATCGAGCAGAGGTCTAGCAGCGGTCGAGCCGCCGTCGAGCCGCCGTCGAGCCGCGGTCGTGCCGCCGTCGAGCCGCGGTCGAGCAGCGGTCGAGCCACGGTCGAGCGGTCGGGCCGCAGTCGAGCCGCGGTCGAGCAGCGGTCGAGCAGCGGTCGAGCCAAGGTCGAGCCGGGATACAGCGCATACACATCGCAAACAAATATAACGGTGAAGAAAAACGCAAGTAGCGTGCGTGCGGCCAGCCGGCCGCGTCCGGCGCGCTGCGACACACATATAATATATATCATCGATAAATATGCGCCATTTCCACACGATAAACACCGTCGCTAACAAACGATACAGTGTTCTTTCAGTTATACATTAAACAATTTCTATCGTTCTTGTAATTGCTGATTCAAACGATGATACCCACAGTAAGTTGTTTACGAGCCGTGTTTGAAGTTATCTACGATCATCGACGTATGTTTCACTAATAGAAAACTAATCTTATATCTATATCGGTGATTTTATCGACGTGACCTTCAAGTTTACTTATGTATGTCTCTATGAATATTAGTTGTCCGAACAATAATAACTTGTAATATGATTGTAGAACAGTGTCCAGGTCGGTAATGCGGCGGCGGCATCGACAAGGGTGCTGCGCGCGCGGCACATCACTGCGGCTGGCTCGCTAGACGGCGCGGGGCGCGGGGCGTCGTTACAAAAACTATCAAACTACCGCCAATTACAGTAGCAACTAGTTTTTAAGTCGCGAGAACTTTCTTCCACTTCCATATTCATTACAAAGAAAGGGTGAAATTATACTTGCTCGCCATGAATATGCTAACGGCTGCGGCTGCGTGCTAAATGTTAAAGTTGAATAACACTGCGAGAGCGCGGCGCGCGCGGGCGCGGTGCGTGCGCGCCGTGTGCGCAGGCGCACGCGGGGCCGTGCAGCTCGGACGGGCCGGATTAAACATTCGTACTACTTATAGAAAGTAATCTACATATGAATTATCACCGACTGCTCCAGCAGTCAACCATGAAAATCTATAATTATTATAACCGAGTTTTGCGTGTTTGAATATTCGTTACATTTCATGTTGAGCTGTCACAACTACTCATGTTCTTTGGGAACTGCTGCTCAAGTATTTACGTTCTCATAAACACCTTCGCCGCCGGGTGAAAGCGATGGGTACGAGCTGTGCCTAGCGATGGGTACGAGCTGTGCCTAGCGATGGGTACGAGCTGTGCCTAGCGATGGGTACGAGCTGTGCCTAGCGATGGGTACGAGCTGTGCCTAGCGATGGGTACGAGCTGTATCTAGCGATGGTACGAGCTGTACCTAGCGATGGGTACGAGCTGTACCTAGCGAGGGTAACAAGGGATAGCAAATAAGATCGCCTGTTCGCTCGCTGTCCGCTCTGAGAGTAGCGAGGTATGTGCCTGAGCCACTCGGTCTGTCGAAGGTAGCCGGCTTGAGCGGCTACGCATTGCAGCTTTAACAAACTTCTTTTGTGTTTACGCTTTCCGAAGTCGCTAGATCGAGGGGGTGAGTCCGGAGCGCCGGGCGCGCGCGGGGTGGGGGTCAAGTAATGATACATTCGCACGCCGAAGTGAGGCGCGAGGTAATAATGAGTTATGTACGTGATCCAATTATTTGGGCGCGCGCTCATTACGCGCTAAGTGTGAAATATGGCCGGCTTTATTACTAGCATCGCCGACTTCTTGCCACCCCGGGGGTGGACCCCGGGCCCCGGCCCCGCGGGGGGCATCTGCAGCGCTGCAACTGTGCTCCACTAAATCATAATAATGTAAGGTGCGGAGCGAATACGGGTCGTGAAAGGAGTTGCGACTATTTTTACGTGATATATAGGAAGGAGGAGGTCCCTCTCGCCGCCGCCCGCGTGGAGGCGCCGCTACGTCACTCGGTCCGAGATGCGCTGTGCTGTTCATATATTGTGACGACGTTGAGTTGTGAAGCTTCATAAGAGTCTTACCAAGTGTTGTGTTTTATGAAACTGTTCCGATGCAGCATCCAACACCCATGGCTCATGTTCCGATGCAGCATCCAACAAATTCAAATTCAAATTCCTTTATTGTTTGTCATAGGTGGAAAAGGATTTCTTACCATAATAATATACAGATCGCTGTAACATACCCATAGGGCGTACAATATCTAATAATCGTTCAAAATCTATTTTATCATTAAATCATAATTTCTGTCAAAATACATTATCATTAATATTAGACTCATGTCAAAATACATTGCAATTAATCAATACTATCCCTCATGTCAAATACATTAACATTCATTCATTAGTAGGTATTATTACTCATGCCAAAATATATTATCATTAATTAATATGTCAATATATGTCATAAATTACATGCCAAAATTAGACTATAAATTCATTAATATTATTTACTCATGTCAAAAATACATTGTCATTCATTGATATCAGCACATTAAAACAGTCTACATAGTCAAATTTAAAATTTATACATACTTTATGTCAATGTTTTTACGTCAATATTTTTGTCATTTAAAAAGTCATTGATCGAATAGTATGCTTTACTTATTAAGAACTCTTTGAGTTTGGCTTTAAAAATATTCAGGTTTTCAATGCTTTTTATATATTTTGGTAGTCTGTTATAAATTTTTATCCCTATCCCAAATATACTCGTTTTAAATTTAACTGTCCTACATTTAATAACACTCAATTCATTTTTATGTCGTGCGCTTCTTAACGTTTCATAATTACTAATATCGCGTTTTATCATCACTGCAGCCTCATAAATATATAATGCCGGGAGAGTTAAAATTTTCAACCTAGTAAACACTGCTCTACATGTATCAGTTTGTTTAAGTCCACATATACTTTGAATACATCTTTTTTGGGCTTTAAACGCAAATTCTCTGTTGGGTGAATTACCCCAGAAAAGAATCCCATATTTGAGTAAAGAACCCACATATGCGTGGTAAGCGCTTAGTAGTGCACTTTCGTGTACAACCTTTCTTAGCATGTGAAGTGCATAAGAGGACTGATGCAATTTTTTGCAACACCCATGGCTCACGTTCCGATGCAGCATCCAACACCCATGGCTCATGTTCCGATGCAGCATCCAACACCCATGGCTCATGTTCCGATGCAGCATCTAACACCCATGGCTCATGTTCCGATGCAGCATCCAACACCCATGGCTCACGTTCCGATGCAGCATCCAACACCCATGGCTCATGTTCCGATGCAGCATCCAACACCCATGGCTCATGTTCCGATGCAGCATCTAACACCCATGGCTCATGTTCCGATGCAGCATCCAACACCCATGGCTCATGTTCCGATGCAGCATCCAACACCCATGGCTCACGTTCCGATGCAGCATCCAACACCCATGGCTCATGTTCCGATGCAGCATCCAACACCCATGGCTCATGTTCCGATGCAGCATCTAACACCCATGGCTCATGTTCCGATGCAGCATCCAACACCCATGACTCACGTTCCGATGCAGCATCCAACTCCCATGGCTCATGTTCCGATGCAGCATCCAACACCCATGGCTCATGTTCCGATGCAGCATCCAACACCCATGGCTCATGTTCCGATGCAGCATCCAACACCCATGGCTCACGTTCCGATGCAGCATCCAACTCCCATGGTTCATGTTCCGATGCAGCATCCAATACCCATGGCTCATGTTCCGATGCAGCATCCAACACCCATGGCTCATGTTCTGATGCAGCATCCAACACCCATGGCTCATGTTCTGATGCAGCATCCAACACCCATGGCTCATGTTCTGATGCAGCATCCAACACCCATGGCTCATGTTCTGATGCAGCATCCAACACCCATGGCTCATGTTCTGATGCAGCATCTAACACCCATGGCTCATGTTCCGATGCAGCATCCAACACCCATGACTCACGTTCCGATGCAGCATCCAACTCCCATGGCTCATGTTCCGATGCAGCATCCAACACCCATGGCTCATGTTCCGATGCAGCATCCAACACCCATGGCTCATGTTCCGATGCAGCATCTAACACCCATGGCTCATGTTCCGATGCAGCATCCAACACCCATGGCTCACGTTCCGATGCAGCATCCAACTCTCATGGTTCATGTTCCGATGCAGCATCCAATACCCATGGCTCATGTTCCGATGCAGCATCCAACACCCATGGCTCATGTTCTGATGCAGCATCCAACACCCATGGCTCATGTTCTGATGCAGCATCCAACACCCATGGCTCATGTTCTGATGCAGCATCCAACACCCATGGCTCATGTTCTGATGCAGCATCCAACACCCATGGCTCATGTTCTGATGCAGCATCCAACACCCATGGCTCATGTTCCGATGCAGCATCTAACACCCATGGCTCATGTTCTGATGCAGCATCCAACACCCATGGCTCATGTTCCGATGCAGCATCCAACACCCATGGCTCATGTTCCGATGCAGCATCTAACACCCATGGCTCATGTTCCGATGCAGCATCCAACACCCATGGCTCACGTTCCGATGCAGCATCCAACTCCCATGGCTCATGTTCTGATGCAGCATCCAACACCCATGGCTCATGTTCTGATGCAGCATCCAACACCCATGGCTCATGTTCTGATGCAGCATCTAACACCCATGGCTCATGTTCCGATGCAGCATCCAACACCCATGACTCACGTTCCGATGCAGCATCCAACTCCCATGGCTCATGTTCCGATGCAGCATCCAACACCCATGGCTCATGCTCATGCCCTTACATCTTGATAACACACATCTTGATAACACTTCCTTACATCAGAAGAATTTTACTTCATATTAGGCATTATTGGTGTACTTATCAGTGTCCTCTACACAGGTCATTAAGCACAAGTAGAACTAGCGCGAGCTCCGCCAGCCGGCAGCAGCTCAGCGGTCACTGATGTGGCCGCTGTGGCGTCATGAGCACCACTTCGTCCATAAATCGAACAAACACATTAGCTGGAGGCGATACTTTAAAGATTTGCCGCCGGTGTGCAGCGAGGGGTGGGGGGAGGAACTCGCCGGAGTTATTCCATTAATTAAACCCGGTGGGCCCCGCGACCCACCCCGTGGGCCCCGCGACCCACCCCGTGGGCCCCGCCGAACCCGGGCCTCCGCCCGCCGCGCAAAAACAAAGCAAGCAATAACGAGCGCAGGGCTACCACTCCCACTTCACAACTATGTCGATTTATGATAACTGTTTAAAAGTAAGAACATTCTTTCCGAACAATTAGTTATTATTGGTTATTTTATAAGTTCCCAGGTATTCAGTAACGGCTGAAGTTAGCGGTGCAAGTATTTTGATATCTTTTGCGAATGCAACGTAATGCTCATGTCAACATTTAAAGAAGTTATTTATTTGATGCCATTTCACGCGGAACATTGGACAAGCTGGGTGAGTCTTCATTTGATTGAAACCTTGCATCTTACCTAACTGCTACACTAATCCGAACTATACCAACGATATGCTCTGTTATTTAGCACCTTAGGTATGCTTAATTTTGCTTCGGGAGGTTCCTGTTCCGAATAAGGCGTTAGGAAACGCGTGTTACCATTGTGTGGATCGCCCGGAGGACACGGTGGAGCATACGGTGGAGGCCTGCCCGGCTTGGACGGAGCACCCCCGCGTCTTCGCGGAGGCAATCGCCGGCGGCGATCTCTCGCGTCCGGCCCTGGTCCAGGCCATGGTACGGAGCGAGAGTGCATGGGAAGCCGTCACCTCCTTCTGCGAAGCAGTAATGCACGCGAAGGAGGAAGCGGAACGCGTGAGGGAGAGGCAATCTTTGCGCCCTCACGCCCCTAGTCGCCGCAGGTGACGCCCTGCTCGTCGGAAATTGAGAGCCGATTCCCGGCCACTGTAGGCGCGGGCTTGCGGATGGCGAGTAATGGGTAGCTCGCCGTCCGATATGGACCAGGCCCGGGTCGACGGCGCGTTGTCTTCCACGCGCACCTCAAAGAGATGTCAGCACTACCTGAAGGGGTCCGCTAGGGCGGATGCCTGCCAGGGTTGTGGGTTGGTTGTTTGAAAGAGTTACCGTGGCCCTGGCACAGGCAACTGAAGCAACACTGGTGGGTTTTAGTCAGTAAAAGTCTGACACGCTCTGCCGCTTCGCCCAGAGCGGGAGAAGTTATTTGATGATTTCCCATCCAAAAAAAAGTATGCTTAATTTGTTTTTCTAACGTATATTTCATTATCTGTGGCAGTTGCTTCCTTTGATGCTGTTTGCGCTGCTAACCCTATGCACCTGAGCCGATAGGTTTACCCTTACCTAACGGAAACTTGAAATCAAGATAATTCGCAATAAAATTTGTATTCAAACAATGTGCCCACCATCAATGTATATAGGGTTATTGGTAAAACACCAATGGCGAAAAGTAATGTTTAGTAATGTGTCGGTTATCGAGTGTCATAATCCACGCGTTTGTGCTGTGAAGATTGCACTAAGTAATAAATCTATACTAGTGTTGGTGAGTGTGTACATGTCGACCGATGACGTTTTTAACCTGGCGGAGTTCACGGACTGTCTTGGCTCGGTGAGTGCAAGTAAGTAAGTAAGTAAGTAAGTAAATCATTTATTTGCGTAAAACATGGTATACATTGATGTTAATATTAACAGATTGACAATTATTGACAGTTGTAACTTAGAATGTTATTATGTCTTAGGTGATTTCAATTCGCACCCAACGGAACTATTTTATACAGAACTCTCAAGTTTTTGTGTCGAACAACAATGGACATGCATTGACACTGAGTCGTTGGGTCTTAGTTCAGATACCCACACTTTTATTAGCGACGCTCATGGATCGCAAAGGTGGCTTGATCATTGTTTAGTCACAACGGCGGCTGTGCCTACTGTTATGCATGCTTATGTAAAATCTGACGTGCAGTGGTCTAACCACTTTCCGTTGATTATTGTGTGTGACCTTAGTTTTGTTCAGATTCAGCAACCAAATGTTACCATTGAAGTGAATGGGGTGATATGGGGGGAAAGAAGTCAAGAACAGATTCAGGCTTATAACAAGAAATATCATGAGAAATTGCGACTTATTG
Organism: Dicycla oo; assembly: GCA_948252095.1. NCBI lineage: Eukaryota > Metazoa > Arthropoda > Insecta > Lepidoptera > Noctuidae > Dicycla > Dicycla oo. Next base: position 546,313 of record OX411713.1, read on the forward strand.
ACTTCCCGGATGACTTTAGAGAGTATAGTGGTCAGACTTGTAATGACCCTCGCCACTTTCGGGTAATAGAATCAATGTATGGTAAAATTGTTAGTGCATTGTGCGAGTCGGCTACCGAGACAATAACGTATGGGGGAAGTCCTAGAAAGCAAGGAACAGTCGTGGGCTGGAACATGCATGTGAGCGGTGCGCATAGGGAGGCTAGGCGTAATTTTTTATGCTGGCTAGATAACGGTATGCCGACATCGGGACGTATTTTTGTGGTGTCGAGATCACGAGACTCAAGTTAAAATGGATATTCTGGCTTCACAGCATTCAAAGAACGATTTCCGATCGTTTTGGAAACATACAAATAGACTGAAGGGCAAGCCTAGCCTCCCTGTTTGCGTTGATGGTATGAGTGATGTCACTCAGGCTATAAATGATGGCATGCCAGTTGCGGCGATATTTCTGGACATGAGCAAAGCGTTCGATTTTGTAGACCACAATTTGCTCTTACACAAATTAGAAAAATATGGAGTAAGAGGCAAAGCGAAGGATTGGTTAAGAGATTATTTAAGTAACAGAAAGCAATGTGTAGAAATCTCGAAAATCCAAAATAACAAAAAAGAGGTGTATAGAAGTGACTATCAGCAAAACAATTTTGGTGTGCCACAGGGCACCGTGTTAGGACCTTTCTTATTCATCATGTATATAAATGATCTCCCAAATAGCACCCCTCATGACACAATCTTGTTTGCTGATGACACAACTCTTATTGTAAAGGGTGAAAATGAAAGTACATATGATCGAGAAATAAATAGAGCTATAAACGACATAATACAATGGTTACATTCAAATAACTTGAAAATTAATATGAATAAAACTAAAATGATCCAATTCCAAACGAATAAAAGGAAACTATTGCTACTAAATGTCAAATATAACGACACTAATATAGAACGAGTAGCAAGCACTAAATTTCTGGGCATAATGTTGGATCAGAATTGTGACTGGAAGGCACATGTCGATCACGTTTGTGACAAGCTCGATCGATTTGTCTATGCATTAAAAAGAATAAGAGTCACAGTGTCAACAGAAGCTGCTCTTTGCGCATATCACGGGTACGTTTCGTCAGTACTCGCATATGGTATTTTGATGTGGGGCAATTCTGTGGATATCTTAAGAGCATTTAGAGTAAAAAAAATGTGTGCGTGCAATCTGTGGAGCCTGGTATACCGATAGCTGTAAGCCCTTGTTCAAAAATTATAATATTTTGCCTTTACCGTGCATGTACATTAAAGAATTATGCCTATTTGTACAAAAAAATCCAGAATATTTCACGAAGTACAAAGATGTAATTAAAAGAAATGTAGCTCCTAGGAATAAAAATAAGCATAAACATTTAATCCGTGTACCTCAATGTAGGCTCGAATTGTACAAAAGGAATTCTTATATAACGGCTATAAAGGTATATAATAAATTACCAGACGCCTTCAAATACTTACCTTTCAATGTGTTCAAAAAAAAGTTGACACAGTGGTTAGAGGAAAATTGTTTTTTATGATTTAAAGGACTTTATGTCATATCGTGAAGAAGGTAATATTTAATTTAATGTTTAATATCTAGGACTAATATTAATGAATCGTGACATTAGATTATTGAGTACGGACATTTTTTTATATTCATAATTTGACATTTAATATTATCTATTCTTTATTTGACTTAAATGAATGTATGTTTCTGAATCTGAGTATTTAAATTGAATTTATATTAGTTCCATTTTTGAACTGTATGTGTTAATATGACATATTTGCACACCATATGTAATGGTAGAATGTAATTGGGCCACGATACAAGAGTATCGTGCTTATATGCTGAGTGACATGATCAAAACAACAGTGGTGCCTATCGTCAAAAATAAGACTGGTGACATGGGCGATAAGAACAATTACAGGCCAATATCTCTTGCCACAGTCATGTCGAAAGTGTTTGACGGTGTGCTCAACGCTCAACTTAGTAGTCATGTACGTGTTCACGATAACCAATCCGGTTTCAGGTCTTGATTATCCACTGACATCGCTATATTGAGTGTGAAGCACACTGTGAAGTACTACACGGATCGCCACACTCCAGTTTACGCATCTTTCCTTGATTTGAGCAAGGCTTTTGACTTGGTTTCCTACAACATTTTATGGAGAAAAATGGAAGAGGTTAATTTGCCACCAGCGGTGACAAATACTCTAAAATACTGGTATGGAAACCAAGTCAATAGTGTGAGGTGGGCTGTGCCCTATCTAGGCCGTATGGGTTGGAGTGCGGGGTGAGGCAGGGGGGGTTATGATCGCCTACGCTATTCAACCTATATATAAACGATCTGGTTGGCGCGCTTAGCAGCATGCGTGTCGGGTGTCATATTGATGGCGTGTGTTGTAATAATATTAGCTACGCAGACGACATGGTGCTGCTGAACGCGTCAATCTGCGGGCTTAGGACACTCGTAGCCACTTGCGAGCAATATGCCAGACTACATGGTTTGACATATAATGTTAGGAAGAGTGTGGTCATGGTCTTTGGGGCCAGGGGTAAATACCCGGAAGCAGTACCTTCAGTTAAGCTAAACGGTATACCCCTTGTGAGAGTAGACCGATTTATATATCTGGGTTACTTACTGACCACTGGCCTCAAGGACGATGAGGATATTGACAGGGAGCGGAGGGCGCTGTGTGTGAGAGCTAACATGATTGCCCGCAGATTCAAGCGTGCCTCTAAAGAGGTCAAGTGCACTATATTTAGTGCTTACTGTACGTCCTTTTATACTTGCAGTCTGTGGGTTCATTATACTCAAAAATCATACGGCGCCCTTCGCATACAGTACAATAATGCATTCAGGGTGTTGATGGGGTTGCCCCGGTACTGCAGTGCATCAGGGATGTTCGCTGAAGCTCACGTGGACTGTTTTTACACCGTGATGCGGAAGCGGTGCGCATCCTTGGTCCGTAGGGTGCGGGGCAGCGCCAACAGCATCCTGTCTATGATAGCGAGCAGGCTTGATTGTGCGTTTGTGAACCACTGCTGCAGGGTTTCGGCTGGGCCTGTCACCGTGCAGCAGTGATGTCACAATCTGTTTTCTGTTTTTGTTTTTGTGAGTGTATTACTAACATAGTTTGTAAGTATATTGTTACTAACACTATGAGTCTTGTTGCTTGAAATAAAATTATTATTATTATCAAAATAATAATAATTAATTATAATTGTCAAAATGTACTGAACAGCTGATTTTTTTTCGCGATTTCAGGTTTGGTCCCATAGTAAAAGTTGTTCATAATGATGAGTACAATGACCCCTTAAGAGGTTGTTGGTGTTTTACCAATAACCCTGTATAGTAATTTTGTTATATTTATGTTATTCAGCATGGTACTTTAATAGTAGATTATAATGGATATGTAAATTTTGCATGCCCATGTGACGGCAGAGCATGGAGAACATTGTCGAAACATGTATAACATCTATACCCCTGCCCATGTTGACAACATGTATAACATTTATACCCCTGCCCATGTTGGCAACATGTATAACATCTATACCCCTGACCATGTTGGCAACATGTATAACATCTATACCTCTGCCCATGTTGGCAACATGTATAACATTTATACCCCTGCCCATGTTGGCAACATGTATAACATCTATACCTCTGCCCATGTTGGCAACATGTATAACATCTATACCTCTGCCCATGTTGGCAACATGTATAACATTTATACCCCTGCCCATGTTGGCAACATGTATAACATCTATACCTCTGCCCATGTTGGCAACATGTATAACATTTATACCCCTGCCCATGTTGGCAACATGTATAACATCTATACCTCTGCCCATGTTGGCAACATGTATAACATTTATACCCCTGCCCATGTTGGCAACATGTATAACATCTATACCTCTGCCCATGTTGGCAACATGTATAACATCTATACCTCTGCCCATGTTGGCAACATGTATAACATTTATACCCCTGCCCATGTTGGCAACATGTATAACATCTATACCTCTGCCCATGTTGGCAACATGTATAACATCTATACCTCTGCCCATGTTGGCAACATGTATAACATTTATACCCCTGCCCATGTTGGCAACATGTATAACATCTATACCTCTGCCCATGTTGGCAACATGTATAACATTTATACCCCTGCCCATGTTGGCAACATGTATAACATCTATACCTCTGCCCATGTTGGCAACATGTATAACATCTATACCTCTGCCCATGTTGGCAACATGTATAACATTTATACCCCTGCCCATGTTGGCAACATGTATAACATCTATACCTCTGCCCATGTTGGCAACATGTATAACATCTATACCTCTGCCCATGTTGGCAACATGTATAACATTTATACCCCTGCCCATGTTGGCAACATGTATAACATCTATACCTCTGCCCATGTTGGCAACATGTATAACATCTATACCTCTGCCCAGTTGGCAACATGTATAACATCTATACCCCTGCCCATGTTGGCAAAAAAATAAATAATTTGATATTAAACAATAACGTTGCGTGTTGATAAAGGCATTCTTTTCATCATATAAAATGATGGATTTATCTATTCGCCATATTTGGATAACCTTGCTCCTTAAAATAAAAAGAACAAATAATACTTGCACCTCTCTTTCCGTAATGTAAATACAAATGACCTCCACATGCACAGTGAGCACAGCCCTGAGGCAGCGAGACGGGGGGCGGGGGTGTGGGGGTGCGGGGGTCGCACGCTCTTAGAATAAAACATTATTCATAAATAGGATATTACGGCAGGTGGCGCTGCACCGCCGCCCGGGGCGCCGCCGCCCTGCACTGACGTACTGCTCAACACATTATACTTGTTTTCATTCGTTGAATTCAGTTGAATAAAACTCTAGTTACACTGTCAAGATGTTTAGTCACGAGTGCGGTGAGTTTATCAAATACTTATTGGAAATGTAATATTCGCGACATACGTAAGTAGATAGGTAGGTACCTGCAAATCCCAAGAATCAGCTAAGTCATTAGCGAACGAAATCCGCATCGAACGAATGCACGGTACGCAATGTACTCACTGTGTGTATGCTAAACATTTCCCAACTTCATTACTGACTTTTGAGATTAAAACCAGTTTTACTTAATGTGATGATGATAATGATTTTGTTTTACTTTTGGCTCATACTGTAACAATATCTGGATGAAAAACATATTTTGTTATGTTATGTTACTCACTCATAAATGAACATTTATTTTATTAAAATAAAAATAAAATAAATAAACATTTAAACGTAATTTACTTGTTAATTGAAATAAATACCGTCGACAATAATGTACTGCTAATGAAGCTGGCAAAAATTGGCTGCACTCCGCACATACTACAGTTCTTAGCCAGCTACTTGAAAGACCGACAGCAGTACTTTGACTACAACGGGTTCAAATCCGAGCCATACTACACCAGGCCAGCCGTGTACCAGGGCAGCAATTTGGGTCCTCTCGAATTTATTTTAATGATAAATGACTTACCAGACGTAGTCAAACATAGTTTATGTTTAGGGTGAGTCGGACTGTGAGAGATTGCAGGAAGACATAGATAAAGTGGTAGAGTGGAGCCATAAAAATAAACTCTATTTCAACACAGCGAAATGTTCAGTGATGACATTTACGCGCGCGAAGACAGCCTTAGCCTGTGAATACAAAGTAGAGGAAGCGCCGATGCAGAGGGTTTCTCAGGTACGAGATCTAGGAGTACTGCTTACCCCGGATCTAACTTTCCGGGATCATATAGTTAAGATTTGCAAGAGGCGTACAGAAAACTGGGTTTCGTGCTGAGACAGTCGCAGGGATTCACAAACGTTACTACGGTTAGGGTGCTCTATGACGCTTTGGTAAGGAGTCACTTGGGCGGTGCGGTGATGTGGGCTCCTCATGAAGCGAAATACAATGTTATGCTGGAGCGAGTGCAGAATAAATTTACAAGACACTTGTATTTTAAACTTTATGGGGTTTATCCATTTTACCCGCTGATGTATCCTACACTGTTTGTACTGGGTATGGTGGGGCGCGACCAACTCGGAGTGCGCCGGGAATTTACACTTGCGGCGTATGCGCTACAGCTCCTGCGTGGAGTAGCTCATAACCCGGGTGTGCTGCGGCACCTGAAGCTGTGCGTGCCAGACCGGTTCGTGTGGAGGCGGCGGCGACCGCCACTGCTGGCCGTGCTGCTGCCAGAACCAACCTGCTGTCTACAACACCCCTCACCCGCACAATATGTGTACTAAACGAAGTGCATGAGAGAATTGACATATTTTCGTGCAACCTGAGTGAATTCGCAAGAGTTTTGCTAGTTATATTTAAATATTAATATTATGTGTTAAGTCTGATTTTATATTTAAGGTTAAGATTTTATAGCATATAATTCTGTAGTCTGGCTTCAGATTGTATATTTAATAGAGTTTAGTGTGCTTTGTATTTTTTCAATCAATCAATCGTTTATTTTGAAAAACATAGGTATGGTTAATGGTTGTAAATTTTAAAGTTTAGATTTTTAAGTACCTAATAGCCGTAAATTGCTTTTTCAATTTATTTGGTGTGTGTTTGCAAACCACTATTGTATTGTATCGGGGTCATCCTGTAAAGATATAAGTTTAAATAAATAAATAAATTAAATAAAAAATAATGAATTACCAAATACTTTGTGTCAACAGTTATTATTTTCCTTAGGAACCGCTAGACATTCGATTCATCTGCATCTCTGTCCTTATTCGTCGCTCGGCGTTTAAATACAAACAATGCATACATAATTCAGTACGATTATATTAGCTAATTGCGACGCGGGCGCCCGCGGGAGACGCGCAAGTATGCGCGCGACACGCAAGTATGCGCGCGACACAGCGCGGCTTTGCATAAACAGTGCGTTTTAATGGTTGCGTAATGGTCGCGATGACGTCACGCACAGAAACACACACATGGAAATGATTGCTAACTTGTGAGCGTTCATATAACGTATATGCGATGTATGATATAATCAAATATTTTATTGGAACAATAAAAAACTTTTCCATAAACACAACCGACTTCCAACATAACACTTCAAAGTGAATAATAACTTTAAATTCGGAAGTCAGTGTCTTTGGATCTGTATTTTAGTTTTTTTTGTCACCGACTTCCGAAATTAAAGTTATTATTCACTTTGATTTGTTATTTTGGAAGTCGGTTGTGTGTTTTGGAAAAAGTTTGTTTATTTTTCACTTTTTAGTGGGTCAGTTTGTAATTTATCTAAGTTACAATATTCTAATGTCAGCTGCTCATCACCTTTTACAAAATATTGCTTTCCCGATGCAGGGACGTTAATTGTTGAGTTCTACTGGTAAGTAAGTAGGTAACAGGAGAACTCCACATCACTATACGCATTGTGACGAGAATAAATTACTTAGCAACCATTATTAAAATACCTAATCAATTCGCAACCCGTGAAATACTTATTATTGAGTAGTTCCGGTGGCCATCTGTGATCTTCATCATCAGTTCCACTTCACCAAATGGTGCTTTCCAAGAACAAATGCACGAGTTACTATAAAAATATCCAAATCGCTATAGGTGTGCCTATAATATTTGAAGAGCACCGTCGATTTCTCCAGGATACCATCATCAGATCCTGACCTGATGACAATAGGACCAACCAGAAAGTATACCCTTTCAAACAAAAAATAATTTTCCAAATCAGTCCGCCATCTTCGAGTAATCGGAAAACATACATTAAAAAAATAATAATAAAAGATTCCGACGAATTGAGAACCTCCTCCTTTTTTTAAGTCAGTTAAAAAACAGGTTTACTTTTTAGTGTTGGTTAACAGCTACATTAGTTTAAAAAAACTGTGTTGCAGCCATTAGCGCCCACCTCCGAGAGGGGAGACGTTGGCGTTCCAACATTTATTATAAATAAATTAAAAATATTAAAGCAATAAAAAATATAGTTAAAATAGAGCTTACATTAAAAGTAAGTAGGTAAGTAGGTATTTAACTAAAATATTGTTAATTACATTGAATTCCTATCATTGTTTAATATTTAAACATTCAAAATAAAGGGTTAAGATGTTCCAGTTGTATGTCTGTGCTTGATTGAATACTTAGCAAGGTTATTACGAAAGGAATAAGAATGCCAGGATATATTTAAATCATAGGCAAGTAACTGTCATCAGATTTTGTAATTCCTCATACGTCAGGCTTTGGAGCCATTGCTCCGTGATCGCTCTATACTCCCGTGAGGTACCTAATTGGATAGATATTTAAAATTTTCTTTACTCTGTTATACAAAACAGGACCAACGACACTTCTTTGGCCCTGTTTTGTTTGGCGTTTCACAACAGAAATACATTATCTGTGAAAATTTCATCTGTCTAACTATCACGGTTCATGAAATACAGCCTGGTGACAGGCGGACAGACAGACAAACAGCGGAGTCCGGATAATAGGGTCCCGTTTTACCGTTTGGGTAACCCTAAAAGACTACTGTTTCATATAAAAGTTCAATACTCGACCAAAATGTATGAAACAGCAGATTTTTTATACGTGATCTCAGAGCTGGCCCCATAGTGAAAGTTGTTCACATTCATAGGTAGAACCGCCTGTGAAAGTAATAAAAATAACATATATACCTCTACCTGTATACCTATACCCACAAATGTTCTTCTTTAATCGTCATTCTAAAATTTGAACGAAAACTATGTTCAAAAGTATCCCAATAATAATAATGCATTGTTGCAATCAATCAATATTTGGTGTGATCTGTACGCACAGCGCCTTGCCAGGCAATGGCGGGCATGCGTTGGCGCATGCAGCCGACGTTTAAGGGCATCTGTGCCGTGGGAACCACCGTGCGACCACACCGCCACATACCGCTGCTGCACACACACGCTCCTCATCCTCACACGACCACCATCACGAGTTCTCATGTCACTGATTGTTCTCTACCGAACTGGGTGAAATGTGAGTTACTGACAAGCAATGTACGTGGACATCGGGTGAAGTGTCGCGCTTGCGCAGCGCGGTCATTAGCAGAATGTCGATGCTAAGTAACATTCACGTTGCGCCGCCTGGCGTGATACGTATCGCGGCCCATTAATATTGATACTCATACACACAAGTGTGTATGGCGCTCATACAAACATTACGCGTTACTCATACACACAAGTGTTTATGGCGCTCATACAATCCTTACGCGATACTCATACACACAAGTGTGTATGGCGCTCATACAATCCTTACGCGATACTCATACACACAAGTGTGTATGGCGCTCATACAATCTTTACGCGATACTCATACACACAAGTGTGTATGGCGCTCATACAAACCTTACACGATACTCATACACACAAGTGTGTATGGCGCTCATACAAACCTTACACAATACTCATACACACAAGTGTGTATGGCGCTCATACAATCCTTACGCGATACTCATACACACAAGTGTGTATGGCGCTCATACAAACATTACGCGTTACTCTTACACACAAGTGTGTATGGCGCTGATACAAACCTTACACGATACTCATACACACAAGTGTGTATGGCGCTCATACAAACCTTACACGATACTCATACACACAAGTGTGTATGGCACTCATACAAACCTTACGCGATACTCATACACACAAGTGAGTATGGCGCTCATACAAACCTTACACGATACTCATACACACAAGTGTGTATGGCGCTCATACAATCCTTACGCGATACTCATACACACAAGTGTGTATGGCGCTCATACAAACCTTACACGATACTCATACACACAAGTGTGTATGGCGCTCATACAAACATTACGCGATACTCATACACACAAGTGTGTATGGCGCTCATACAAACCTTACACGATACTCATACACACAAGTGTGTATGGCGCTCATACAAACCTTACACGATACTCATACACACAAGTGTGTATGGCGCTCATACAAACCTTACACGATATTCATACACACAAGTGTGTATGGCGCTCATACAAACCTTACACGATACTCATACACACAAGTGTGTATGGCGCTCATACAAACCTGACGCGATACCTATAGGCATGGTTAACATTCACATGTCGCGCTCTTGTTGCGTCTGATACCTTCACTAGATATTGCATACTAAACAATCACACCGTCGTCGCTCAACGTTTTATGATTGCTTTATAGGCATATAGCCCAAGAATATTAATTGCATATGAGTATAAAAGTCGTAGGGTGATTTGATAATTCGGATTTTCGCGAAAACCGTAGAGATATTGCGAAAACACGGATTATTAGACAATGGTGAAAACATTTCTCAATCATACTGGAAAAAGATAGGATTTTGCAAAAACACGAGGTGCTCTAGTAATATTGCGAAACGAAACGTTAGCTGTTATGATAATAGGTTGGGGAAAAAGTTTCTTCGCATTTTTTAAGAATCATAATGAATAATGCCCTTCCAATCGCACCACACACACACAGCATCACCTTGTTGCGAGTTAACCCGGGTTTCGCCAGTCTGTGAAGCCTGACCGGCCTTTGACCACGACCTTTTTCGCACGTTCTTGTCATACGTGATCCACTTTTCATCACCAATTATCAGCTTCTTCAAAAATGGTTCGGTTTCATTACGTCGTAATAAAGAATCACAAATGAGTACACGGTTCATTAGGTTTCTTTCAGTGAGCTCGTGAGGTACCCAAATGTCGAGCTTTTTTGTGTACCCAGTTTTTTTCAAATGCGCCAAAACTGTTTTGTGGTCGATTTCCAGTTCTTCAGCTACGTCGTAACTACTGATATGCCGATCTTGCTCCACTTTTTCAAAAATGGCATCCATTTTATCCGTAATAGGGCGACCAGAGCGACGTGCATCTTTGACATCAAAATTTCCGGATTGAAAACGCTTAAACTAAATTTGTGCTACTCTCACAGACACTACACTAGGTCCATAAACATCGCAATTTTTTTTCGCGGCTTGCGTTGCATTTTTCCCTTTTTTGTAGTAAAATTTTAAAATGTATGGAATTTCTTCATTAGATTCATTCATCTTGACGGTACGAAAAACAAATGAAAATCACACATTTTCCTAATTTGAATTTGGAATTATGTTCTTTAAAATTTAAACTTTCAATGATACCAAAACCAGCCAGATACAAATAGTATAGCCAAAGAGATTTTATTAGAAGTTCATACATACTATAATGCGAAAAGACTTTTTCCCCAACCTAATATAAGAACCCTGATTGGCCGGTCGGAGCGGCCCAAACGAGACCTCTGATTGGTTGACTTTTTAAATGTCAATCATTCACGCACGTTATATTGTTTGTGTTTTTGAGAGCGACTGCTGACTCTTTTAAATGTGGTTAAAGTAAAGTAAAGGTGTGGTTGGACTTGATGCGAATAGTTCCAATCAGAGGTGTAAAAAGTAAAGTTCCTATAAATCGATATTGTAATTTCTAACCCTTCATAGCTCTATGATATAATATTTTAAAACTCACAGGGTAATACTACGGACCAATCAGAGTAAGATTTAGTCAAAAAGCAAAAATCTAGCCAATCAGAGTTAAGGATATTCAATGTCACTACAGCGACTAGTGTTTTTGCAAAAACCCTATCTTTTTCCAGTAAGATTGAAAAATGTTTTCACCATTGTCTAATTATCCGTGTTTTCGCAATATCACTAGGATTTTCGCGAAAATCCGGATTATCATCTACGACATAAATACTGAGTAGGCGAGCAAATACCGTCGTACGCAAATCCCGACGTTTTTATATCTTGTGATGAAGAAATGCATCATGTGAATTTATAGCTCAAGTTAACGCTATTATGAAATAAATTCAAACCCTGCATGCTTTATGAGTACTGTAGAGACTCCAACGCCAGCAACTACAGGCTGTTCTGGCATTAACGACAGATTAAGTACTGTAGAGACTCCAACGCCAGCAACTACAGGCTGTTCTGGCATTAACAACAGATTAAGTACTGTAGAGACTCCAACGCCAGCAACTACAGGCTGTTCTGGCATTAACAACAGATTAAGTACTGTAGAGACTCCAACGCCAGCAACTACAGGCTGTTCTGGCATTAACAACAGATTAAGTACTGTAGAGACTCCAACGCCAGCAACTACAGGCTGTTCTCGCATTAACAACAGATTAAGTACTGTAGAGACTCCAACGCCAGCAACTACAGGCTGTTCTGGCATTAACAACAGATTAAGTACTGTAGAGACTCCAACGCCAGCAACTACAGGCTGTTCTGGCATTAACAACAGATTAAGTACTGTAGAGATTCCAACGCCAGAAACTACAGGCTGTTCTGGCATTAACAACAGATTAAGTACTGTAGAGACTCCAACGCCAGCAACTACAGGCTGTTCTGGCATTAACAACAAATTAAGTACTGTAGAGAATCCAACGCCAGAAACTACAGGCTGTTCTGGCATTAACAACAGATTAAGTACTGTAGAGACTCCAACGCCAGCAACTACAGGCTGTTCTGGCATTAACAACAGATTAAGTACTGTAGAGATTCCAACGCCAGAAACTACAGGCTGTTCTGGCATTAACAACAGATTAAGTACTGTAGAGACTCCAACGCCAGCAACTACAGGCTGTTCTGGCATTAACAACAAATTAAGTACTGTAGAGAATCCAACGCCAGCAACTACAGGCTGTTCTGGCATTAACAATAGATTAAGCACTAATAATACTAAACTAATAACAATAACATTATCTAACAATAGTAATAGATGGACCTTGGGCCAGGTACGTGTACACCATACATAAAAATACCAAAATACATTTAAAACAGTTCTCAAATTACTTTAAAACGTCTTTGTTTACTGGTAAACCACAATTAATTACACTTGAAATTGCAACACACAACATAAATCCGACATGGCGGTACTTTAAGCTGTCATTTTGATTGATTAATGACTTTTGACATGTTTAATACTCAAGAAGTTGACAGAAGTGACACTGTTGTGAAAGCTGACAGTCCTCTTTTTATGGTCAATGGTCGATCTATGGTTTACTTTCAGTTTTAATGCACAGAATAACTAAATCGGTGAGACGCCATGTTGAAAATGGAGAAAAATAATAGATAAATATCAATACTCTACCACAGCAGTATACATTTAAATGAATTATCTATATTTTTCCCGAATTCTACGGATTTTTCTCTTCTTTTTGAGGTAGTGTACACAGACCTGGCCCATTTTGAAACATCTCCTTTGTAGTTTTGGTAGGAAATAAAGAAATATGCGGTTCAGCGTTTTTGAAAAATCATACCCTAAGCGGGTAAAGTCAGGCTTGATTTTAAAATTCACAAAGTTATTTAATAATAGGGCATGATCGGCAGAATTTTAATTAAACGGAGTCAACGCGCCGCGTGTGTTTATCTGTCTGAACGCGATAAACTTAAAAACTACCGAACGGATTTTCATACGGTTTTCACCAATGTGCGGGTGATTCAGTAGGAAGGTTTAATTATTGGCTAAAATACGAAGATGACTGACGTGCGCCGCGTAAATCAATTAGTTACCTATGTGAAAACAATGTATTACGGAATTAATACATTGTTTACGGATTAACTCATGGGGTACTTGTTATCCCGGCAGTAGGTTCCCGTGAGATATGCCCCGACATCCGCGCGGGCGCAGCCGCGTGCAGCAGCCACTCATCATACTATACCTACTACAACTTATATCATATCAACTTATTACAGGAAACAATAGAACAGTTGATTGTTACGTAAGTATCCTAACTACAATATTATAAATGCGAAAGTGAGTTTGTTTGTTTGTTTATTACGCTTTCATGATAAAACGGCTTAACAGATTTGGATGAAATTTGGCGCATCGGTAGACCATGGCCTAGATTAGGACATAGAACAGTTTTTATCCCGATATTTTTAAGGGATCGAGATTTATGCGGGTGAAACCGCGGACCGCAACTAGCTCTTTATAAATCACGAGATCTCAGAACTAGATCTCAGAGGGCCCCGACAGCTTGACATATTCGCTACTCTGACCAGTTGTTTAGTAAAAAATCCGTAATTGACTTTTGCAGATAACACTATCAAAGCAAAAAGTCTAATGAGATATATCGTTTCAATCTCATATTACGAAGGCTCCGAACTTCTCCGACGAGTGACGGCTGCATTCCAGCAGGCGACACGGTGTCGTATCGTGTGTCCGTATACGAACATTATAAGCATTTTACCTCGCTGGGCGTGTCGACGGTGACACGGTGTCCACTGTGCAAGTTAATCGCAGACTGTATTGAACGTCACGTCGCCGTCGGGGTTTCAGATTAAGATAAAATTATTATGGAAATGTGTTGTAAGGTAACTTTTTTTTGTGATATCACTAAAATGAAGCTTGTAAGCTTTCGGTGATTTTTGATCTTTTGACGAGAAAACGTCTTTTCGCTCGACAGATATAATAATATGGAACTTATCACCAGTACGAGTAGGTAGGAAGTTCCATATTTCTTACCGACAAAAACATGTAAGATTTCAACCGCTAATAACTGCGAGACTTTTAATGCAAGAGTGATAGTTGAGCATTCATAAGATAGGTCATATTTATAACAATTTTAACGCCGGATATATTTTGCCAATAACGTCACACTGCGAGTGCACGCGCATGCGCGCGACCCTCTACTGTTCACTTTGTGTCGAAATATCAATTCTTATAGCGCAAATACGTGTTAAGCTAGATCAGTTATTCTGGTGTTTTTGTCAAGAGTTGACCCAGCACTACCAGGACCTAAAGAGAAACAACAGAAGTATTGACCAAAATAGGGTTAAACATTGATAGAAGTTGACAATAGTAAAATATTATCAGATGTCAATATCAATATCATTTATTTTATACTCTCTTCACAAAGCAGACTTAAAGTTAGTGTGTACAAAAATATCTCGGCTGCATTCCACCTTTGTGAAAGACTGGTGCCTGCTATAGGTTTTTGGGTAAACCGGTGTTACAGGTCACATAGGCTCCTCATATCGGCCGTAAATCTGCTCAGAAATGAAAAAAAACCTCAATCGAAGAAAACATCATTACATTCCCTGAATGCAATGAGCCTAAATAGTCTAGCGCCGAGCAAATACAAAAGCTACGGCAGTGTCAGAAACCGTAAGAAAATCTGATGCAAATAGCAAAAACGTTTGACATGTCGTCTCATAATAATAATAATTTAATTTCTCATAATAATAATAATTTTGAGAGCTAAAATTAACAAACATATAGACAATAACTCCATCATGTCTGCCTCTCAGAATGGATGTGGGAATGGATCCCGCGGTACTAAGGAGCTGCTTCTCATAGATATGGCCATTAACCAACAGATTCGTCGTTCCCGAAAGGATCTGTCGACATTCTGGATAGATTACAAGAAGGCCTATGACTCGGTGCCACATACATGGCTCATGAAGGTGCTGGAGTTGTATAAAGTAGATGCAACTCTGTGGACCTTCCTGATGTCGTGTATGGGGCAGTGGAGGACAGTCCTTCGCTATCCAGGATGTCTACATATCCAGAGGAATAGCGAGCCGATAAGGATCGAGCGAGGTATATTTCAAGGCGATAGTTTGAGTCCACTTTGGTTCTGCTTAGCCTTGAATCCTCTAAGCACACTGTTGGAGGATTCAGGTCTAGGCTATCGATTGAGAAGAGGTGGTCAGGTTATATCTCACCTTCTTTACATGGATGACTTGAAGCTTTTTGCCCCCAGCAATTTTCAACTGATGGAGCTATTGAAGGTAACCAAAACTTTCAGTAGTGCCATCAGGATGGAATTTGGTGTGGACAAATGTGCGGTCATGCATGTAAAGCGGGGGAGGATTTTGGAATCCGTAGAAACCCAACTCTCGGATTCCATACACCTAAGACCCCTCTCCTCACTCGAAACTTACAACTATTTGGGTATGTCGGAAGCGTTAGGCATCAACGCTGCTGACATGAAGCAATCGCTGAAGGAGCGCTTCTTTAACCGCCTGAACAAAGTATTTAATAGTCTTCTATCGGGCGGAAACAAGGTGCGCGCCTTCAACGGTTGGGTCATGCCGGTTTTGATGTACTCTTTCGGTATACTCAAATGGACTCAAACAGAACTTGACGCCTTGGATAGAAGGGTCCGCACACTGCTGACTGCAAATCGGATGCATCACCCACGGTCATCGGTGATGAGACTGTATATTTCGCGGAAGTGTGGTGGTCGAGGCTTCTTAAATGCTAAGACCCTGCACAACCGTGAGGTATGCAGTCTCAGGGAATACTTCCTAGAAGCCGACGTGGGGATGCACCGAGATGTGGTCTCAGTGGACAAGGGCCTCACCCCGCTCTCCTTGGCTAACGAGAACTGGCGCAAACCTATAATATTAGATACTAATGACCGCAGGGAGGTATGGCAGAGCAAAGAGCTTCATGGACGCTTTTACCGGGTCCTACATGGGCCTGATGTAGACCTCTTGGCGTCCGTATCCTGGTTGCGATTCGGTGATCTCTTTGGTGAAACCGAAGGTTTTATCTTTGCGATTATGGACGAAGTTATAATGATGAACAACTACCGGAAATATATTGTGAAGGACGGCACGGTTGACATCTGTCGGGCATGCCACCGTCCGGGGGAATCTATCCGTCACATTATTTCTGGCTGTTCTCGTCTGGCTAACGGAGACTACTTGCATAGACACAACCTTGTAGCCAGGATTATCCATCAGCAACTTGCTCTGCAATACAATCTTGTGGAATCGGAAGTACCGTACTATAGGTATGTGCCCGACCCAGTTCTCGAAAATGGCAATATCACGTTGTATTGGGATCGATCTATCATCACTGACAGGACTATTGTTGCCAATAAGCCAGATATAGTGGTGATAGATCGAAAAGAGCGTCGCACAATGATTGTTGATATAGCGGTTCCGCATGACGAGAACCTCGTGAAAGCTGAAAAAGATAAACAGATTAAGTATCTTGATTTGGCTCGCGAGGTTGTCGACATGTGGGATGTGGATACAGCAATCATTGTGCCGATAGTTGTGACAGCCAATGGCATAATATCGAAGAGTCTCGACCAACACCTGAGGAGGCTCTCGTTAGGCAGCTGGATCAAGGACTTGATCCAGAAAGCGGTACTTCTGGACACGGCACGTATTGTTAGGAGGTTCCTCTCTCAGGAGCCCTGACCACCGGTAGCTTGGACCCTGTTCCCGATACCGGTGGGCTACTATTTTTAATATTTTTAAATGTTTTTATTTATTTTAAGTTTTTATAAAAATATTTAAAAATGTAAATCATATGTATATAATAAAAAATAAAGGAAATAATAATAATAGTAACGGCCAATGGCCTGATGGCCGAAAGCCTCGACCACCATCTCTCAAGGCTCTCGTTAGGCGGTTGGATCAAGGGCCAGATTCAGAAGGCAGTACTCCTTGATACGGCCCGCATCGTGAGGAGGTTCCTATCTCTGCAGCCCTAACCACCGGTGCCTTGGACCCTGCTCCCGACACCGGCGGACTACTATTTTATATATTTTTAAATGTTTTTTTTTTTATTTTTTTTTAAGATGAATAAACGAAATAATAATAATAATCTCTACGTTGACGTCGTGATGGGGCTTGCTCGCTCCGAACTTTAGGTCTGTGCCGGTAGAATTTACTTTGCCGGAAAGGGTCTAGGATGAGGAGCCAGTCCAAGAGAGTTACAGAAACCCGCAGGGCAGCATGTGGCGAGCTGTTGAGCAGTAGCGACCCCACGGACCCTATCTCCCAAGAGAAATCTTGTCCTCATCTCTGGCTTGCCTTAATTGGCCGGCTGGAGTGAACACTGACGAGGAACATAGCTCCCACCTCTTTCTTGCCATTATTGGCCGGCTTGAGTGGAGATTCGCAAGAGCAAACACCAGAAATAAGGACAAATTACGTGCTCCATTTCACCGGCTTCATAAGGTTCATAACTCATTTGTTGGGCTTGGTAAATCCTTTTATAACAAACTACCCTCTTCTTTGCTAGATTTGCCCTACAATGCGTTTAAAGCCAAAGTAAAATATAACCTTTGTTCAAAAGCATACTATTCTATCAACGATTACTTAAACGATAAGAATAGTTGATCGCTGTGTTTAACTTAAGACAATGTTTATGTTCTTTCTCCACAATTAGCATACCTACTGACAGGTTATATGAGTTCATATAATTATTTATTTTCTTTGACTGTCAAGGTCAATTTATTTTAATTTTTATTTATCATTAACATAATCTACTCATTACAATGTTTTTTATGAGTGGTATTGCAATATGTGGTTAGCTAGTGACCTCGACAATTGATCATAATTATTCTTGTCTGAGCAACCGGCAGCAAGTTCGTCATACTCCCTTAGATGTACTGCTTGCGGTAGCGTCGAAGGTCGGGTTGCCTCCTTCCCTCAAATATGGCGAGGGGGGTAATGGCTGATCTTTGCGTTATGCTCATGAACGGGTGCTGCTTGTGGTGACTTGTCGTCTTGCTGACCTTGGTTTTGTTTTGTTATTAGTAATTTAACTCGTTGTTGATTTTACTTCGATGGTCCTAGTTTATCATCTGTGACTTCGAGTTACGACTACATGTACGGTTATATGTAAGTGGGCACGCCCTTTATTACTGGAGGCTTATAATATAGGTATAAAGTTCTGCTTACGTTTTTAGTTTTGTATTTTTGTTTCTGCTTGAATATAGGTTTCGATTTTTTTTCTTCTTTTTTTTTAGGTATATTGGCGTGTGCTAGCTGACTTATAGCAAATAATTAAATTAAATGTAATGTTTGTGTTGCGTAATATACTTACATGTAATTTGCGCAGTGTTGTATATATAATATATATATATATATATATATATATATATATATATATATATATATATATATATATATATATATATATATATATATATATATATATATATATTATTTAACTGAACAGACAGCTGTGCTGCTGGGGAGTTTGTTGCGCCACGTCGTCTCCTCTGCTAAAGCACTCGGAAGTGGTGAAGGGCGGGCGTTTTGGGGGACTGTCTTATGTAATTTTGACGTTCGAAAAGTGCTGATTCTCAGCCTAGTTTTAATAAATGACTTTTGATTTTGATTTTCAAACGTGCTCGGAGGAAGGAAGTATTCCAGTAAGGTGCTAGTAGGGATCTCGACCGTACTTCCGGGATTGTCCTGATAGCCGTGGGATACCTCTCCACTCCTCACGCACCTCAGGAAGTGTTGCCCTCTTGTCGCTACGTCTCTATGTGGTAGCGACCGTTTCCGGGGGCCCATTATTGAGTGTGCAAGTCACCCCCTGCCATTTTATCCGTGTATAATTGTATAACATTGGTCAGGCAGGGGACATAGTTCTTCCATAGTTCAAGTTACCCAATCCACTTTAGCAACCCAAACCCATAGCCCAATATGTTTTGTTTCCACGTACAGCAATAGTCCTGCACCAACCGGGGGTTGTCCTTGGGTGCACTTGCATAGCGCATATAAGGATAATCGTCGGTTGGTGCCTCCTCATCATTTAAAATTGTGTAGGGGCCTCTGCGAGTTGGCTTCAGCTCCTCGTACGCCTTCCAAAGGTCCGGGACCCCAGGATCCCGCGAATTGTGAAAAATAAATAATAATAATACCAGCTTATTACTGTCCCCTTGCAGGGTAAAGCCCTCTCTCTTTTCATATAGAGTAGGCATGAGCATTGATCACCGCGCCTGCTCAAGATGGGTTGGCGATATCAGACTTATACGAGTATTCACTATGAGTGCAGGTTGTCTCACGATGATTTCCTTCACCGACGTCAGTAATGTCCAAGATGAACTCAGAAAGTACATATGAATTGAAAAAGTTACATTGGTACTTGGCCGGATTTGAACCCACAACGTCGAGTATGAGTGGCGAGGCCTTCACCACTGGGCCATCAAGACATGTTGTCTCATATCGTCCGTAAATCTGCAATATATTATAATCGGTGAAAGCTTACTTTATAAGTAATGCAATGAGCCTACTAAGTCTAGTGTCGAGCATATACAATGGCTGCGGCAGTATCGGAAACCGTAGGCAACCTATTTTTTTTTTTTTTGTAGTCCACGACATGCCATGTGTTGGTGTGTAAGTAGCTGAATGTCCAGTTCCCAGCCTGCGCCGGCGCCGTTGGTTCCCAGTACCCGTTAATAGATATGATTGACAGACGAAGAAAAAATATATTGCATTAGCAAGTGGGAGCAACACGGAGAATGTAGCCGGCGGCGGCGCTACTCGTAGGAATGAGATCGTTTGTTCCGCGGC
Organism: Dicycla oo; assembly: GCA_948252095.1. Taxonomy (NCBI): domain Eukaryota; kingdom Metazoa; phylum Arthropoda; class Insecta; order Lepidoptera; family Noctuidae; genus Dicycla; species Dicycla oo. Next base: position 566,639 of record OX411713.1, read on the forward strand.
AAGAACGTCGCCAGCCACGACTCACATCGAATATAATTATCTAAGCGCTCTGTTCATATTTATGGCGCACTCTTAGCATCCAATTCAATAATTATTTGACGTTTGAGTGCGTCTGCCCTGAGAGCGGTGCTAAGCACCTGAGAGCTAAAGACCACTGAGAGCTAAGGACCACTGAGAGCGGAGGACCACTAAGAACTAAGGACCACTGAGAGCTAAGGACCACTGAGAGCGGAGGACCACTAAGAACTAAGGACCACTGAGAGCTAAGGACCACTGATAGCTAAGGACCACTGAGAGCGGAGGACCACTAAGAACTAAGGACCACTGAGAGCTAAGGACCACTGAGAGCGGAGGACCACTAAGAACTAAGGACCACTGAGAGCGGAGGACCACTAAGAACTAAGGACCACTGAGAGCTAAGGACCACTGAGAGCGGAGGACCACTAAGAACTAAGGACCACTAAGAACTAAGGACCACTGAGAGCTAAGGACCACTGAGAGCGGAGGACCACTAAGAACTAAGGACCACTGAGAGCGGAGGACCACTAAGAACTAAGGACCACTGAGAGCTAAGGACCACTGAGAGCGGAGGACCACTAAGAACTAAGGACCACTGAGAGCTAAGGACCACTGATAGCTAAGGACCACTGAGAGCGGAGGACCACTAAGAACTAAGGACCACTGAGACCTAAGGACCACTGACTACAGATCTAAATTCACTGCTTCCTATTCAAACTCTGATTCTTTCTTCTTTAATGTTACGCACACGTAAAAACCCATATTTCATATTGTTTGAAATCTCCGATGGTGCAGGCATATCGGTTATCTAATAATCTCCGATGGTGCAGGCATATTGGTTATCTAATAATCTCCGATGGTGCAGGCATATCGGTTATCTAATAATCTCCGATGGTGCAGGCATATTGGTTATCTAATAATCTCCGATGGTGCAGGCATATCGGTTATCTAATAATCTCCGATGGTGCAGGCATATTGGTTATCTAATAATCTCTGATGGTGCACGCATATCGGTTATCTAATAATCTCCGATGGTGCAGGTATATCGCTTATCTAAAAATCTCCGATGGTGCAGGCATATCGGTTATCTAATAAAACTTTTGATTGTTAGGTATGATTTACGAATGTTAACTATCTTATAGAGTTTACAAGAAAAAAAAGACAATACACAGGATGTAGCGTAATTAATGGATAACCCTGTATGTGCGTGTGGGGGACCGCAAGCCCTATAATATAAAAAAAAAATTCAAACCCCGGAGTCGATGGGTATGCGCAATTTTATTTTTTTAATTATATTTTGAATAATTGCCGCCTTTGGTCACTTCTCCGGCCACCGTGTTCACACATGAAGGAATGTTCACTATCTGATTTCTGCATAATATTTTAATTATGATGTGTATTACAGTTTTAGAGTACCTCACGTGGTGCTTTTTTAAGTCTTATAGTGAAAAAAATGTGTTTCTGTAAAAAAAAAATCACTTTGTATCTAAAAAAGATACGCAATATTGATAGGTACAGCAGGTAGAGCAGGTAGGTAGGCATTTTGAGGACAAGTTTTAAAAAACCTGGGCAGCTAGGTTTCCATATATTTTTTTTTTACGCCAGAAGAACTCAAACTTACGAAAAAAATTACAGAAACACAATTTTTACACTTTAAGATAAAAAAAAACACTTGTACCATAAAATGCTGTAACTTTGCCTAGATTTTGACGTTTTTTGTTCGTATCTCTGAATCTATTTATTATTATGGCTTTTAATAGTTTTCACATGGTAAACAGACCTTATGCCTTGCTAGCTAGAACTCAAATCTTTTTAAATCTTACTGTTTTTCCGAATGACAAGAACCCAAATTCGTAGGCAAAGTTGTAGGTAAAAGACACAACTTTGCCCAGAAGGATATCTCAATAAATATGATGTTGATCTTTTCGGTACTTTTCCATGTGCATGAGACACCGTTCTTGTCCCCGGCAGTTACATTATTGCCATGAAGGTAGTATTTTTTTTTCACAGCTAATGGGCAAAGTTGTAGCAGGCACCACAACTTCCATACAAATATATCGTTGTCTCTCAGCTTATTTTTTTAATACCTGTATTTATTTATTTTCAAAAATTAAACAGAAACAATCGAAAATGCAATGTTTTTTTTTCGGGAATTATGTCTCATAGTAACAAATATAATAAGCAAAGAAAATATATATATAACATGGCTTCACCGTTGAAGGTTCAAGGTTTATTTTGAGTATGTTTGAGTGTGATTTGAGTATTGTTTTAATATTCTTTGCTTAAGGTTCCTATGATGTTTCAACTGAGTAATCAGCATAATATTATGAGCTCCTGGTTTCCCATTTGTTCATTATAACTACAATAGAATTAAGACTTAGGTACTTAAATACAACACAACATCACGCTAGTAATGCCTGTGTGGTTAGGCAGAGGTGTATTGTATAGCCAGCTCCACATTCGCCAGTTATGTTGACTAAATGAAATCATATGTATTGTAAAATATATCATTAATACAATCCGACAAGTGACAACCCTAGACCCAGGCAAAGTTGTGGCACTCAAGTTTCCACAACAGTGCACAACATTGCCTACTAAGTTATTTGATAAATCAAGTCCATTTCTTAAAAATATTAAATCATACGGAAAATAGACAATATTTTCTAACCTTGAGACGTTTTCCTGCCCGAAAACACCTTTTCTGTAGCTAGAACTGCAAAAGTTACCAGACCCTAAAAATGTTCACCCAGTTCCATCGAATTTTGTCTCACAGCTAACCGAGTAATAATGGAGCTACCATTATAAAAAATGAAAAATATGTTGCCCTAATAATGTAAAATTAATACCAAATGGAAGAAAATATGAAAAAGCTAAGCAAACGACATATCGTAGTTTAAAAGAAATAGGCAAACTTGGGTTTAGTTGGTAAAGTTTTAGCAGCGTTTTACGGTATTGCGGCACTCCAAAACTATAATACACGTGTTATACGAGTAGCACGCTCATGCAGGAATCAGATAGTGAACATTCCTTCATTTATGAACACGGTGGCTGAGGAAGTGACCAAAGCTGGCAATTTAAAAAAAAATATTGAAAAATAAAAATTGCGCACGGCCATCGACTCCGGGGCTTGACAAATGTTTATATTATGGGGCTCGGGGTCCCCCACCCGGCGATACAGGTTAACCCATTAATTACGCTACACCCTGTATATTTTGTCTCTCAACCTGACCACACCACACAGTCATAGAGCACCGAGCACTAGATTGTTCTCCGCGTCTACACTCCTGGTGGTCGAGTGGCGCCGCTCAATGGACGTCCGAGTATGTCATTCATGTAGCTGGCGCGCTGTTTTCGGATTCGCAGCGTATCCCGCGCTGGCGCCGGCGCGGGCGCTGGGACCGCGACCGCCGCCCGCGGCTCGCCGCCGCCGCGCTGGCAGCCAGCGCATGCACATGCATGAGCCGGGCACCCACCACTTGTCACGTGCACCTCTTGGGTAAATATTGAAACGTTTCCTGCTCGATTGATTATGTTATGACGTCACTACTTATTACAAACAGTCGTGGCGGCCACGCTCGATGTGAAGCTGCTCTCAGACATTAGTCTGTATAATTTGTATCATTCAAGCGGACTGTTATTTGGGAGCAATTTACCAAATTACGAGCAACTTGTTAGGATTAACGTGGGATGTTAGAAGGGACTGGGAGCTGCTCATTAATCAAGCTCCGTATTCAAATTACTATAATTTGGGTCGATGTGGGGCGAGTTCAACTGAATGTTTTGCTATTCAGCCATCGATTAGCATACCTCCGGCTGCATGTTGGCTTAATTCCACAGCCCGTCCGGAGGCAGCTCACTGCAGACTGCCCAACGTTCGTGATCACTACCGAACAGTAATCACTACTGGGATAATGAAGCTGATAAACAAGACAATAATTGTTATAACTTCTTTGGCTTGTTTTAAGGTTATTACTAGTGTACCTAGTTAGTGGCAATAGGTTTTCATAACCGACACTTTGCGCATCAGTAGCACCAACATGAGATCAGGTTCGTGTTCATCTCGCAGGTTTGTTATATACGCAGTAATACTTACTTAGATGTTCGAGTGTGTTATTGTGCAACATTGTACACGGGCACCCCGCAGGGAGGCTGGCACACCCCCCCGGTGGGTTCCCGCATTGTCGAGGCGGAGGGGCTCAGTAGCCGTGGCTTGGTCACCCACGGTAAAGCGAACCCGAGGAGGGGCCGCTCGTCAGGGCTTTTCCCAGGAAGTCAACAACGTAGCGGCCAACAGGTAGGTTGCGGTGCCGCTTGGGCGACATCGCAACTGAGGCGGGCCGCGATGTCGTATGGGAGGCATCGCGGCTGAGGGTTGGAAGCCGCGGCGGGAAAGGAGTGCCGGTATTACGGTGCGCCGCTCTCCCTACCTTCCGCAGCCTTGATGGTGTCGCCACCGTCTGATGGCGGACGCGGTGGGGCCGCATGGGAGGAGGAGTGTCGGTATATCGTTGGCCGCTCTCCCTATGCTCTGCGGCCGAAAAGTGGTAGGCGGCCGGGCCACTGACCTGTCCTGTCACAGCGGGACACGGGGTCGTCTGGCGCCCATGTGCTGGTTTGGTCCATGGGGTGGTCAAGGTGCGCAAGGTGTTTTTGTGCGCCGGTGATGGGGGTGTTCCCCAGAGGAAGGTCCGGTGACGGACAGCCGCGGCGGGTTCACGGCGAGTGCTAACCGCCCGCCACAAGTGGCAGAGGAGGACACCGTGGTGTTTTAGTGGGTTGGAGTTCCACACAATTGCACTATCAATTCAATTCAATTCAATTCAATTTTATTCATAAACAATTTACATTGTATTTGAAATCATAATAATAATAATAAAAAATAAATAATAATAATGGCATAAGTATAAATAACACATTCATAAGTCATAAGTTCATAACTAAACATTAACAATAAAAATTATAATCACACAAAAAATACAAATTAAAATCATGATCAAAAAATAAACAAAAATGCAATGAAATTATTAAATTGTTATTCATGTCCGCTTTTAAATACTTAGGTCATTTTAAAATTAAAGTCTGTGACAACAACAAAAAGGACAAAAAAATATCAGTCGGCGCAGCAGTAACATAATTATAATATCTCAATCTTACATGTCGTCAACGGAGTAGAGACATTTATCCAGTAGGAATGCTTGAAGCTTTGTTTTAAATGAAGACGTATAGATTAAGCTTTTTAATTCTAATGGTAACCTATTGAATAAGTGCACTGCTTGATATTGTGAACTATGTTTCACAATGTTAAAATGAGGACTTATCTTATTCCTCAAGTCTTTCCTACGTGTACTCTCCCTGACTAGTCTTTCCTCATCAGTCTCATATTCATGTATGTACTTTTTTAAATTAGTAAGAAGGACCAGAACGTAGAGACTGGGAACTGTAAGGATTTTTAAATTTAAGAAATGCGGACGACAACTCTCTCTTTGTGAGATACGGACAATGGTACGTATAGCTCTTTTCTGAAGGACAAAAGCTCGTTGACAATTATAATTATAGCTGTTTCCCCAGAATTGTATACTGTATCTTAATTTAGATTCAATTAGTGCGTGGTATACGATTTTTAAATGCTCAATGTCAATTTCGTCTCTAAGGGTTCTTAATGCATAACACGCGGATGATATAGATGCATCAATGGCGGCTAATTCTTTTTTCCAATTTAGTGAGTCATCTATGTTTACTCCCAGGAATTTAGTTTCTCTCACGAGTTCAATATTGTCATCATTTAGTTGTATGGTCATAGTGTCTTTATTTCGGGCAGTTGTTTTGAATAAAATTACCTTGGTCTTTGCGCTATTAATTTTTAATTTATTTACAGTAAACCATGAATACAGATAAGATATAGCGGCATTAACTTTATCTGCAAGTTCTTTTGTATCATTTGCCCCAATTATGACATTCGTGTCATCCGCAAAAACCACAAGTTGTATGTCGGGTAGAATTTTATTTATATAATTTATTAAATCATTTGTGAACAAAATAAACAATATAGGACCTAGTATCGATCCTTGCGGCACACCGGCACTTATATTATAAAGGGATGATTTATACGTTTGTCGTTGTCCATCTTGTGTCTCACTGATTTCTACAAACATTTTTCTGTTTTTTAGGTAGGATAACAGAAGTTGGGAGGCTTTGCCCCTAACTCCGTAGTGGTTTAATTTAGCTATAAGTAAATCGTGATCAACTGTATCAAACGCCGAACTCAAATCTAGAAACAAACCAGCTACTTTCATTCTTTCATTCATTTTATCGACAACATATCTCCCCGTGGTTGTGCAGTATGCTTGAGCATTTCTCCACGGAAACAAAAGGGAGGCAGCACCACCGGCGGGAGAGCAGTATTATGTGAAGACGTCGCCTACTGGCATGAGTCTTGAGTATCAACCTAATGCGTTTTTAATCACGCCACCTCTGCGGAGCGTAGGAGCACACCAAGCAAAATCACTTCTCGGCTGCATAATACAGGGACTGATTTCGTTTGGAAGAGGAACGAGGTCATAAGAGTTACTCTATTAATGAAGGTGTTACCGAATTAACTGCTGTGTTTATGCCGCGGTGATAATTGTTATAAATTAAGCTAAATCGATGCGCGCGCGCAGGGATAGCTCCGGGCCGCGCCATGACGCGCGGTGCCGCCGCGCCGTGCCGTGCGTGTGCCTTTGAACTCGAGCCGCTATTAGTATAAAATTAAACATTAGAAGCATTATTGGCTGACGGTCCATTTTAATTATACATGTTTTGTATAAATTATGATGGATGTTCTACGGTTTGGGAACTTTTGTACTGCTGGAGTGTAACTGACGTGATTTATATTTGTTTGTTCTCGCTTTACTTACTAGCATGCAAGTACTCTCTAGTGATGTTGCGTCGGTCGGTATGTACCACATAGTCCATGTGGCTGCTGCTGCAGTGGAGCCCAGATAACGACAGATAGATGCGCATTCGCATGTTTTACATTTATTTTGCGACACTTTTCTCAATATTTCGATTCACCACTTTGATGCTCTTCCTGGGCCACTCCGGTACCAGCTACCATGTCTCTCGCTTGTTTACAACACACGTTTGTAAAGTAACTCTTTGCAAAATCCAATCCGGTCGCTCGCAAGTAATAGCGCTACATACTAGCAAGACCTCTGCTTGTTTGGTCCCCCCGCTGTCCCCACATAACGTGTGTCGTCACACAACAGAACATCATAAGTGACGTACATTTAGCGCGCTGACGCGGTGACGCCGAGCCAGCCGTCAGATCGCCATGATTGATGACGAAAGTGTTGCGCTCGGGTTACAATAAACATCGAGATGTTACCCCATCGCTGTAGTTAGTGGGGCTAGGTGACTTTAATGTTGTTTTTATCAACTGATTCGGAATACTACCTACCTACTCCAGTGCTGGATAAAGGTGACCTCCATGCCCCTCAGCCGGCGGCCCCGACTTATTTGGTACTTTTACACACTATAAATGATAAATGATTTTTATTTCTGTAAGTAGGTTTGTACAAACACTTTTACAAGTCAATCATGTTTTTTTTTTAAACTAGATGAGTTCGGCGTTTCCTATCTGACTACTCTGAGAAGAAAGGCCGAAACAAACTCAGAGGTCACAGTCTCTTATAAAGTCCAGACATAATCTCGGTCACTTCATGTGAAGACCATGTAGATTGGTGTCTGAAATGGTCTTTTGAGGAAAGAACCACACAGATTGAGAGGACCTGTCCAGTCAGTGCACGCATTTGTCAGTAATAGCGCAGCTCAACTCAGAACTTAAGGAGCTCAACGATTCGACGAACAATACCAAAGAAAGGACATTGGGGTAGGCCGCATAGTTTACTCAAACTGCCAGACCATGATTAAAAATAACTGAGAGAAAAAATAAAACAAACAAAAAAAGCATTGACCTACATAGTCTTCACATTCACAATAAATTAAAATAATATAATACTTTACAAAGTAAATAATCATGTCAACATTCAGTATGCAAAAATAAAAAAATAAAATAAAATATATATGATGAGTCGTTACACATAGGTACAAAGTGTCTCAAACGTACTGGACCAAAGGCAAATGGGGCAAAGCGGAGGTTGGTGGCCACCTATCATTTAATAATTTAAAATTTGGGATATTCTCAACAGTTCAGAAAATTTCGCTAATTTAATCATTTCAAGAAATTTTTCTTCATCTGGATTTTTTGACCCTGCGATCAAAATTTTCGAAGGACCGAGTTCTAATCTAGCTTGAAGATGCCTCGATAGTAGTAGGTAAGTACAAGATAGGACCGAGTTCTAATCTAGCTGGAAGATGCCTCGATAGTAGTAGGTAAGTACAAGATAGGACCGAGTTCTAATCTAGCTGGAAGATGCCTCGATAGTAGTAGGTAAGTAGGTACAAGATAGGACCGAGTTCTAATCTAGCTGGAAGATGCCTCGATAGTAGTAGGTCAGTACAAGATAGGACCGAGTTCTAATCTAGCTGGAAGATGCCTCGATAGTAGTAGGTAAGTACAAGATAGGACCGAGTTCTAATCTAGCTGGAAGATGCCTCGATAGTAGTAGGTAAGTACAAGATAGGACCGAGTTCTAATCTAGCTGCAAGATGCCTCGATAGTAGTAGGTAAGTACAAGATAGGACCGAGTTCTAATCTAGCTGGAAGATGCCTCATTAGTAGTAGGTAAGTACAAGATAGGACCGAGTTCTAATCTAGCTGGAAGATGCCTCGATAGTAGTAGGTAAGTACAAGATAGGACCGAGTTCTAATCTAGCTGGAAGATGCCTCGATAGTAGTAGGTAAGTACAAGATAGGACCGAGTTCTAATCTAGCTGGAAGATGCCTCGATAGTAGTAGGTAAGTACAAGATAGGACCGAGTTCTAATCTAGCTGGAAGATGCCTCGATAGTAGTAGGTAAGTACAAGATAGGACCGAGTTCTAATCTAGCTGGAAGATGCCTCGATAGTAGTAGGTAAGTACAAGATAGGACCGAGTTCTAATCTAGCTGGAAGATGCCTCGATAGTAGTAGGTAAGTACAAGATCATGTCCCAATTTACATTCAGCGTGGCTCTGCAACGCTTCAGAATTTATTTTTACTTGTCTTTTCTAACTTTTTATTAAACTTTAGCTAAACTTTGTAAGCCCAGATAAAACACAGAAAATGTTGAGAATATCCTAACTTTTAAATTATTAAATGATATATAGGTGGCCGCCGACCTCCGCTTTACCACATTTGCCTTTAGACCAGTACGTGTGAGACATCCTGTATTAAGACAAAATATTCTTATTTACCACTATTGATATACCTTAAATCTTCAAGAATACTACTATTTCCTGAAAAACAAACACTCTAGCGTGTGTTTTATTGGAAACGATACGTAGGACCTGATTCCATTCTAGTGAGACGTGAGAGAGACACTAAAGTCGATTCTCAAAAATACACGAAACGCATTCGGCTAACACTCTGTGATTTTAGTCCTAAAGTAATCAATATAACAGTAGTCACAACAAGTCACAAGTTCCGGAAAATGAACAATTTAGAAATTTATTTATTTACAATAACAATTTAGAAATACCTACCTCTCCTTATCATCGTTGCCATCTAATTAGCCAAATACTTCCACTGCTGGATTACGCTTCCTCCAAGCATGGCCACAACGACGCGTTCTGAATTACGAACGCAATGTGGCAGCGTTTGAGAACAAGGTCAAAATTAATGTGTCCCAACAAAAAATGGAGCAATTTTTGTCGCTTAATCCAGAGGTGAACTGCGAGCGGCAAGCGGAGGCATTCCAAATATGAGTAGCGATGATATTTAAATGACCGGCGACGGCAGCGCAGGCGCATCGCTTTGACACACCGCGCCCCGAACGCGCCGCATTCCATAGGTCCGCGCGTCCGCAACGACCTGCTGTTTTGTGTAGCCGCCCTGTCTATCGGGGACGTGCTCATGTTTTGATGAGAGGAATTCTAACTTTTGAATTTGTCGCCTATCCATTGTTTGTGTGCATCGCAACTTATTATACAGGACTTGTCACTTTGTGTAACGTTCATGTTCTAACTTGAAGTGACCCCGCCGGTAGCTTATGGATTTATTACAGTTAGTTTTGATTTGCTAACGTTTGGTGGAATGGATTGGGTTAAAGAATGGGTTGAGTTGAATGGGTTGGGTTAAGGAATAGGTTCAGTTAAGGAATGTGTTGGGTTACGGAATGTTTAAGGATTTACAAAGCTGCACTGTGAGCAATTAGCCCTCGAGTGATTAGAACATTAGATACATAACTATGCGTTAAATGAAAGCCTATTAGTATTTTTGTTAACTGCTTAAGAATGTTACTGTTTCCTTTCATCAAGCTGGCACTAACCACACGCGGCTGTTCATCAAGCTGGCACTAACCACACGCGGCTGTTCATCAAGCTGGCACTAACCACACGCGGCTGTTCATCAAGCTGGCACTAACCACACGCGGCTATTCTTGGTGTTCAATTGATTGAGTCACATCGTTATCCTCATCTACTGTTATGGACAAATTGTATGTAGATTGCTGCGGCACCAAACAATTTCAGCTTATAAGCGTAAGCGACTCCGTGCTGATGATTGAGCGCTAAGTGGATGCTAAGTTACAATATTGAGGGCTAAGTGGATACTAAGTTACAATATTGTTTTTAGTTTCTTATTTACTGCAGCTCATTCAGAAAAACATGGTCCAGCACCAATAATAAATTTTAGAAAAAACGAGACCGCGAGGAAATCCTACTAATACGAGTATATGCGAAAGTTCCTCACAGGATGGATGTACGGATGTTTGTTACTCTTTCAAGCAAAAACTACTGAATGGATTTTGATGAAATTTGGGACACAGATAGTTTATAACCTGGAGACTTTTTATCCCTATATTCCTACGGGTTCGAGACATACGTGGGTGGAACCGCGTGGAGCCGCTAGTCAGTGTAGTGTAGTGTAGTAGTCAGTAGTGCAGATATAATTGGATGTTTCCGATTAGTATATGTAGTCCTGAGTCGACACTTTCTTATATACATATCTCCCTGAACAAGGAGGCTGGGGCGCGAAAGGAAGTAGCTCTTGGCTAAGCAACTTGTTCATACCTTAGCAGGGTATGCGCGTGCGTACACGAACTTTAATGACGCTAACGTTAGCGCGCATGAAGCCATTTTGCCGATACTGCACTGAATGGAGTCGAAACCGCTCCTAACAAGGGTACATCGTTTGAACACGTCACTTTTTGCCGCCGAGTAGCCGACATGCGAGCCCAATGTTCCGAGCCAGTTTTTGGTCAGATTGAATAAATAAAATATTCATTGTATGCAAGTTATCTGAGTGCATACATTCATATTAATGTATGGAAGGTATGAAGTTTTTAACATAAAGTAACTCGTTTATATTTCATGATCGGGTTTGTGTGACATCGGATAAATCTGATGATACATGACGACTTGAGGTGAATTCATTAATTAAATAACACCTCACTTCTTCTGGACTGATTCAGTTTTAACACTATTTCTTTTTTATGATTGTTCACTTGTTCACTCGCGAGCGCGCTGAGCACAAGAACATGCACTATGCACTAAAATATTTAGTTTCAACTTTACATTAGATATCTGTACCTACTCAAACAGAAAATAAACCAACACCTACACCTTCAAGTTATTCCCATAGCTTGCGACGTCCGTCTTATAATTACTTTAACGTCCCAACCCCTATTGCAACGTCCCAACCCTACTGCAACGTCCCAACCCTACTGCAACGTCCCAACCCCTATTGCAACGTCCCAACCCTACTGCAACGTCCCAACCCTACTGCAACGTCCCAACCCCTACTGCAACGTCCCAACCCTACTGCAACGTCCCAACCCTACTGCAACGTCCCAACCCCTACTGCAACGTCCCAACCCTACTGCAACGTCCCAACCCTACTGCAACGTCCCAACCCCTATTGCAACGTCCCAACCCTACTGCAACGTCCCAACCCTACTGCAACGTCCCAACCCCTACTGCAACGTCCCAACCCTACTGCAACGTCCCAACCCTACTGCAACGTCCCAACCCCTATTGCAACGTCCCAACCCTACTGCAACGTCCCAACCCCTATTGCAACGTCCCAACCCTACTGCAACGTCCCAACCCTACTGCAACGTCCCAACCCTACTGCAACGTCCCAACCCCTATTGCAACGTCCCAACCCTACTGCAACGTCCCAACCCCTATTGCAACGTCCCAACCCTACTGCAACGTCCCAACCCTACTGCAACGTCCCAACCCTACTGCAACGTCCCAACCCCTATTGCAACGTCCCAACCCTACTGCAACGTCCCAACCCTACTGCAACGTCCCAACCCCTATTGCAACGTCCCAACCCTACTGCAACGTCCCAACCCTACTGCAACGTCCCAACCCCTATTGCAACGTCCCAACCCTACTGCAACGTCCCAACCCCTATTGCAACGTCCCAACCCTACTGCAACGTCCCAACCCTACTGCAACGTCCCAACCCCTACTGCAACGTCCCAACCCTACTGCAACGTCCCAACCCCTATTGCAACGTCCCAACCCTACTGCAACGTCCCAACCCTACTGCAACGTCCCAACCCCTACTGCAACGTCCCAACCCTACTGCAACGTCCCAACCCCTATTGCAACGTCCCAACCCCTACTGCAACGTCCCAACCCCTACTACAACGTCCCAACCCCTACTGCAACGTCCCAACCCCTACTGCAACGTCCCAACCCCTACTGCAACGTCCCAACCCCTACTGCAACGTCCCAACCCCTACTGCAACGTCCCAACCCCTACTGCAACGTCCCAACCCCTACTGCAACGTCCCAACCCCTACTGCAACGTCCCAACCCCTACTGCAACGAATCATATTTGAATGCTTGTCAGTGACATATTCAAGACAGCGCGGCTGGCAAGCGGGGTGTGCGCGCGCGCCTGTTGCAGCTCCCACGCCGCGGGCACGCCACGCATGCGTTAAAAAACGCGCCGCGCCAACACATAGCGACACGCGCACAGTAGTACAGCTGTAGAGGCTCCGCAGAGATATGAACCAGGGATACTTTGGATACTCACTATTGTACTTCACCAGATTGCTACAAATGGAGGCTCACAGCTTTTGCATTTCAAAGACATTCTCTATACTTACATAGTGAGGTATTTTATATGACGAAGTCAAGACTTCAAAAATATGCAGGTTCCGAGATTAGATCGGCCGTGTCGTTGACACGACCTGGGCTACCAGTTCTATTGGCGGATTCACAAGGATCTACTATTCACTTCTGATTTCTGACAACATGTCATGACTGTGTTATCAGTTCTGTTCTTCTCACCATCATCGCGGTGAGAAGATCCGTCATTCATGAATCGAATATAGAAAACTAAGCTTTGTTCCTATGTTAGGCAGCAGCAGAGATCTTATTTGTCAACAAAATAAACAGTAAAATAAACAGAGTGATATCATTAGTGTGTCGTTTGTAAAGACGCAGCCGACATGTGTGCTGTGCTACGACGCGAGGAGGCGAGGCTAGGCGCGGGGCGCTGCAAGGCGAGGCGCAGGGCGAGACGAGGCGAGGCGCGGGGCGCGGGCGGTACTCGCGCGGCTGCCCCGTGCATACAGATGCGACGTAATTGTCGCGCGCAAAAACTAAACGCATGATAATCGAGGAAATGCCACCTGAACCGGACGCCGCCAGACGACCTGCACTGATTGTCGCCGGATCGTGCGCTGAGAAAGCGGATTTATGCAATGTTGTGTTATGTCCGACTGGATTATTATAATTGGGGCTAGTCTATGGGAAAGGTGCGGTCTAAGAACGTCTCCAGTTTTAATTATGTTTTGTTGTGTGTATTCTTTTGCGATTAGAAGTGGAAGTTTCTACTTGTTGTAGATAACATTTTCATCAGGTGTGGAGGCACTCTATAGGGATTTTGCAAGGTGTGGAGGAACTCTATGCGGATTTTGCAAGGTGTGGAGGAACTCTATAGGGATTTTGCAAGGTGTGGAGGAACTCTATAGGGATTTTGCAAGGTGTGGAGGAGCTCTATGGGGATTTTGCAAGGTGTGGAGGAACTCTATGGGGATTTTGCAAGGTGTGGAGGCACTCTATAGGGATTTTGCAAGGTGTGGAGGAGCTCTATGGGGATTTTGCAAGGTGTGGAGGAACTCTATAGGGATTTTGCAAGGTGTGGAGGAGCTCTATGGGGATTTTACATGGTGTGGAGGAACTCTATGGGGATTTTGCAAGGTGTGGAGGCACTCTATGGGGATTTTGCAAGGTGTGGAGGCACTCTATAGGGATTTTGCAAGGTGTTGAGGAATTCTATAGGGATTTTGCAAGGTGTGGAGGCACTCTATAGCGATTTTGCAAGGTGTGGAGGCACTCTATAGGGATTTTGCTAGGTGTGGAGGCACTCTATAGGGATTTTGCAAGGTGTGGAGGAACTCTATGCGGATTTTGCAAGGTGTGGAGGAACTCTATAGGGATTTTGCAAGGTGTGGAGGAACTCTATAGGGATTTTGCAAGGTGTGGAGGAGCTCTATGGGGATTTTGCAAGGTGTGGAGGAACTCTATGCGGATTTTGCAAGGTGTGGAGGAACTCTATAGGGATTTTGCAAGGTGTGGAGGAACTCTATAGGGATTTTGCAAGGTGTGGAGGAGCTCTATGGGGATTTTGCAAGGTGTGGAGGAACTCTATGGGGATTTTGCAAGGTGTGGAGGCACTCTATAGGGATTTTGCAAGGTGTGGAGGAGCTCTATGGGGATTTTGCAAGGTGTGGAGGAACTCTATAGGGATTTTGCAAGGTGTGGAGGAGCTCTATGGGGATTTTACATGGTGTGGAGGAACTCTATGGGGATTTTGCAAGGTGTGGAGGCACTCTATGGGGATTTTGCAAGGTGTGGAGGCACTCTATAGGAATTTTGCAAGGTGTGGAGGCACTCTATAGGGATTTTGCAAGGTGTTGAGGAATTCTATAGGGATTTTGCAAGGTGTGGAGGCACTCTATAGCGATTTTGCAAGGTGTGGAGGCACTCTATAGGGATTTTGCTAGGTGTGGAGGCACTCTATAGGGATTTTGCAAGGTGTGGAGGAACTCTATGCGGATTTTGCAAGGTGTGGAGGAACTCTATAGGGATTTTGCAAGGTGTGGAGGAACTCTATAGGGATTTTGCAAGGTGTGGAGGAGCTCTATGGGGATTTTGCAAGGTGTGGAGGAACTCTATGGGGATTTTGCAAGGTGTGGAGGCACTCTATAGGGATTTTGCAAGGTGTGGAGGAGCTCTATGGGGATTTTGCAAGGTGTGGAGGAACTCTATAGGGATTTTGCAAGGTGTGGAGGAGCTCTATGGGGATTTTACATGGTGTGGAGGAACTCTATGGGGATTTTGCAAGGTGTGGAGGCACTCTATGGGGATTTTGCAAGGTGTGGAGGCACTCTATAGGAATTTTGCAAGGTGTGGAGGAACTCTGTGGGGATTTTGCAAGGTGTGGAGGCACTCTATAGGGATTTTGCAAGGTGTGGAGGCACTCTATAGGGATTTTGCAAGGTGTTGAGGCACTCTATAGGGATTTTGCTAGGTGTGGAGGCACTCTATAGGGATTTTGCAAGGTGTGGAGGAACTCTAGAAACTGTTAATGTAAGTGACAATTCATAATGAACTATCACTGCTGAGGAAGATCTACTAGCTAAGTAGATGGTGGTGAAATCTTGTAGGAAGCACTCTCGGCTCAGTTATTGTTGGTAGTTATTGTAAGAACCGACATAGCTGCTGGTATCATCGACAACATTCCCGACATAGTTGCTGGTATCATCGACAACATTCCCGACCTAGCTGCTGGTATCATCGACAACATTCCCGACATAGCTGCTGGTATCATCGACAACATTCCCGACATAGCTGCTGGTATCATCAACAACATTCCCGACATAGTTGCTGGTATCATCGACAACATTCCCGACATAGCTGCTGGTATCATCGACAACATTCCCGACATAGCTGCTGGTATCATCGGCAATATTCCCGTCATAGTTGCTGGTATCATCGGCAACATTCCCGACATAGCTGCTGGTATCATCGACAACATTCCCGACATAGCTGCTGGTATCATCGACAACATCCCGACATAGCTGCTCTATGCATCATTACTCGCGCTTTTTTAATAACCCGCAAATTTTAGATCAATTGTCTGCATATTCATGAGGGCTCGGATGCGCAAGTTTTTGTCACCCCCACCCCTCTCCCTCGCACGTAGCGTCCAATCGGCGGCGTTTTAATTGCCGTAATCACCGGCTTGTCATTTGCCTCCGAGTGATTTAAGCTGGCGACTTTTTGCCCGTGATGCACTGCCAACATCAATGGCTTCGTCGGAATCGTTGCTGTGTTGAATATATTAACCATTCACATTCATTCAAACGTGAGATTTCGGCGAAGACAAAGTGCCACCGATTATATCTGGTCAAGTAGGTATTTCTTGTAAGAAATATGTATCGTTTGTGACGCGCTGGTAATAATTATGAAGTTTTACTTATAAGTTCATGTCAGTGAAGTAGACCGACATTTGTAACAATACGAGTATGTCACGATCTTCCCTTGTTAGTTAGTCGTCTGACTTGTTGATCAAACGGTTGCAAGATCCGTTGCTGTTGAATTCCATTGTGCAGGAGAAAGCCCGAACCCGCAGTTTGAGATTGGTATTCAGTCTGATGAACCAGTGAAGATGGTAGGCAGACAAAACTTAAGGGTGTCTCAACACTTGCTAAGTGCTTAAGTTGAAACTTTATTTCTAGATGCCTAATAGCCACAAGACCGTTGTCAGTGGGTGTAAACTGCGCCGGCGCACATTGAGAGCAACCGCTAGATCGTGAATCGGCTTTTATAAATAATATTTGTGTAAACTCTGATCAATTTAGCATTGTTACATACCACGTTACCTTGACCGTCAATGTGTACCGTAGCAAGATGACATAAAGTTTAGTTTGGTTTGTTTCACGTGCAGTATTGTTGAGCATGAGCTAGCGCAGTAAAGGAGTGGATCTTCTCACGCGGCTGCGCGGGCGCAGCGGAGGCGCGTAGTATTGTAATTGCCTGTGGTCCCTACGACCATAAAGCATACGCTTTGAACTTGAATATTGGTGTTGCACGGAGGACGCAGATTGTAAGTAGTAAGACGTACCACTAGTGTTCATAATATTGATTACTTCAGATATATTGTAGGTCGGTCATCAGATCTTATTAGATTTACATTTATCGAGATTGTGATCTTCGTAGATAACACAACCTCGGCGCTACAAATAAAGTAATATGATATCACGTGTTCAATACTTAGTTTACATTAGATAATAGACAAGTACACATATAACGTGAACTAATAATTCATGTATTTAATTTCAGTGCTAGGCGGCGCAAGCGCAACAGGCAGTAAGTTACAGTGTTGCGCCTGCGCAGGCGGGCGGCCGCTGATAATCTAGTTAAATTTATTTATTGAGGCCCGCGGGCATCCTCGCGGCCCCACGCCGTTCATTACCTACACTTCAAAAAGAACAACACAAACCATAAGAAGTGCTACGAAAACAAAACAAAGCCAAGCCTAGTGTTTTATAAAGGACGCGACGAAAACAGAACTAAAACTTTTGAAACAATAACTAATGCCAGAACCGTTGTTCTAGTGTTTGTTATTGCAAACAATAACTAATGCCACAACCGTTGTTCTAGTGTTTGTTATTGCAAACAATAACTAATGCCACAACCGTTGTTCTAGTGTTTGTTATTGCAAACAATAACTAATGCCACAACCGTTGTTCTAGTGTTTGTTATTGCAAACAATAACTAATGCCAGAACCGTTGTTCTAGTGTTTGTTATTGCAAACAATAACTAATGCCAGAACCGTTGTTCTAGTGTTTGTTATTGCAAACAATAACTAATGCCACAACCGTTGTTCTAGTGTTTGTTATTGCAAACAATAACTAATGCCACAACCGTTGTTCTAGCGTTTGTTATTGCAAACAATAACTAATGCCACAACCGTTGTTCTAGTGTTTGTTATTGCAAACAATAACTAATGCCACAACCGTTGTTCTAGTGTTTGTTATTGCAAACAATAACTAATGCCAGAACCGTTGTTCTAGTGTTTGTTATTGCAAACAATAACTAATGCCACAACCGTTGTTCTAGTGTTTGTTATTGCAAACAATAACTAATGCCACAACCGTTGTTCTAGCGTTTGTTATTGCAAACAATAACTAATGCCACAACCGTTGTTCTAGTGTTTGTTATTGCAAACAATAACTAATGCCAGCACCGTTGTTCTAGTGTTTGTTATTGCAAACAATAACTAATGCCAGAACCGTTGTTCTAGTGTTTGTTATTGCAAACAATAACTAATGCCAGCACCGTTGTTCTAGTGTTTGTTATTGCAAACAATAACTAATGCCAGCACCGTTGTTCTAGTGTTTGTTATTGCAAACAATAACTAATGCCACAACCGTTGTTCTAGTGTTTGTTATTGCAAACAATAACTAATGCCACAACCGTTGTTCTAGCGTTTGTTATTGCAAACAATAACTAATGCCACAACCGTTGTTCTAGTGTTTGTTATTGCAAACAATAACTAATGCCACAACCGTTGTTCTAGTGTTTGTTATTGCAAACAATAACTAATGCCAGCACCGTTGTTCTAGTGTTTGTTATTGCAAACAATAACTAATGCCACAACCGTTGTTCTAGTGTTTGTTATTGCAAACAATAACTAATGCCACAACCGTTGTTCTAGCGTTTGTTATTGCAAACAATAACTAATGCCACAACCGTTGTTCTAGTGTTTGTTATTGCAAACAATAACTAATGCCACAACCGTTGTTCTAGTGTTTGTTATTGCAAACAATAACTAATGCCAGCACCGTTGTTCTAGTGTTTGTTATTGCAAACAATAACTAATGCCACAACCGTTGTTCTAGTGTTTGTTATTGCAAACAATAACTAATGCCACAACCGTTGTTCTAGCGTTTGTTATTGCAAACAATAACTAATGCCACAACCGTTGTTCTAGCGTTTGTTATTGCAAACAATAACTAATGCCACAACCGTTGTTCTAGCGTTTGTTATTGCAAACAATAACTAATGCCACAACCGTTGTTCTAGCGTTTGTTATTGCAAACAATAACTAATGCCACAACCGTTGTTCTAGTGTTTGTTATTGCAAACAATAACTAATGCCACAACCGTTGTTCTAGTGTTTGTTATTGCAAACAATAACTAATGCCACAACCGTTGTTCTAGCGTTTGTTATTGCAAACAATAACTAATGCCACAACCGTTGTTCTAGTGTTTGTTATTGCAAACAATAACTAATGCCACAACCGTTGTTCTAGCGTTTGTTATTGGAAACAATAACTAATGCCACAACCGTTGTTCTAGTGTTTGTTATTGCAAACAATAACTAATGCCACAACCGTTGTTCTAGTGTTTGTTATTGCAAACAATAACTAATGCCAGAACCGTTGTTCTAGTGTTTGTTATTGCAAACAATAACTAATGCCAGAACCGTTGTTCTAGTGTTTGTTATTGCAAACAATAACTAATGCCAGAACCGTTGTTCTAGTGTTTGTTATTGCAAACAATAACTAATGCCAGAACCATTGTTCTAGCGTTTGTTATTGTTTGCCAGGCATGACTGAGTGCGAAGGAGGAGGCTGAACGCGTGAGGGAGAGGCAATCTTTGCGCCCTCACGCCCCTAGTCGCCGCAGGAGACGCCCTGGGCGTCGGGAATCGATAGCCGATTCCCGGCCACCGTAGGCGCGGGCTTGCGGATGGCGAGCAACGGGTAGCTCGCCGTCCTGTAAGGACCAGGCCCGGGTCGACGGCGCGTTGTGTTCCACGCGCGCCTCAAAGAGATGTCAGCACTAACTGAAGGGGTCCACTAAGGCCGATGCCCGCCAGGGTTGTGGGTTGTTCGAAAGAATTACCGTGGCCCTGTTACAGGCAGCTGAAGGAACACGGGTGGCTGAAACTGAAGGAGCAAGCATGACTGAGTGATCGCTAATTTCATTAACAATATGTACATAAGTTTAGTCTGTTATCGGTCCGATCATCCGATAGGGTATAATATGCGTCCTACATCGGGTTCGATTGAACCGACTCCGGCGCCACCGTATCGACAGATAAGTGAATATATCGCGCGACGTGTATCAGATCCGAAGATATCCGATCTGCGACGACTACATCACTAAATATGTTAAAATATGTAACGCGACGTGTTGCATAGTGATAAGGGATAGTATCAGGCTGTCTGCTGAACATTGCCGGGACTCTTGCATAGTGATAAGGGATAGTATCAGGGGATAGGTTCAGATGAACCTACTTAATTAAAATGAAAGCTATCCTCCTGCAATCCAAATATGTTCTCTTTCCTCCTGCAATCCAAATATGTTCTCTTTCCTCCTGCAATCCAAATATGTTCTCTTTCCTCCTGCAATCCAAATATGTTCTCTTTCCTCCTGCAATCCAAATATGTTCTCTTTCCTCCTGCAATCCAAATATGTTCTCTTTCCTCCTGCAATCCAAATATGTTCTCTTTCCTCCTGCAATCCAAATATGTTCTCTTTCCTCCTGCAAACCAAAGATGTTCTCCTCCTCGCTTCACTGAACTTGACTACTTACCGAAGTACCTCACCCATTTAGGTATTTACCTTCTTCTTCTCAAACTTTTGGATTGGGGTTCAATTTTATTTCAAGTTTAGTGAATTATTTTGTTAATTATTTCTAGCGCAGATTTTTGTCCAGTTCCCAGATTTATGAAGCTGAGCAGCAAGCAACCCTGCAGCTGCGCGTTTTATGAATATCGGTGCGTCCTCGCCGCGGGCTGTGGGTCAGCTATCACGATGCGCGCGCGCACGCCGGCCGCGCCTCATAACACGCCACGTGATTTACCGCTCCGCACCGCACCGCACCGCACCGCACGGCCACGACGCGGTTATCTAACGCCTGTCGCTGCGGCTGTTACTTACCAAAAATATTAAGGTGCTCGGCGTTGCCTTCATGCATGCCTACTATTGTAGTTCCGTTTAAAGGGAAGACTGGTATCCAGGTTCTTCATTTGGTCTGTGAAGAGCTCATCATCATACCACCCACTTTAACAACTCACCAAACTATTCCCGTGGGGTAGGTAGGTAGGTATGGACTTAGTCTTCTAATATTTATGACAAACTGTGTTCTACTAACTATGTATTCGCCCGGCTTCCCCCGGGTGTATGTCATGTCTCTATGTGCAGTGGTTTAGCATACTAGATGTTCGTGCCTGGCGTCGCCCGGGTGTATGTCATGTCTCTATGTGCAGTGGTTTAGCATACTAGATGTTCGTGCCCGGCGTCGCCCGGGTGTATGTCATGTCTCTATGTGCAGTGGTTTAGGCTGTGTGTTGTCTGTTTTCATACAAAGATACCCTCTAATGGAGATAGTTCTGCATCCATACATCGTTCGCCCCAGAACCAACAGCGAAGACAAATTACTTTGCGTGTTCTAAATTACAAGTATATGCCTACGAAGACAAAGTTTAATGACGGACACCATAAAGAAAGCATTTATTTAAAAAGAAAACAAAGATTTTGAGGTTATTATTTAGTAAGAAACAATCCTTTCAATACTTCTACGGCCGAAATACCTTAGCGAGTCCGAACATAGGCACTACGAACTTTCGCGCATGTTCACTCGCTCACACTCGCTCGCCTC
Organism: Dicycla oo; assembly: GCA_948252095.1. Taxonomy (NCBI): domain Eukaryota; kingdom Metazoa; phylum Arthropoda; class Insecta; order Lepidoptera; family Noctuidae; genus Dicycla; species Dicycla oo. The sequence goes on from OX411713.1 coordinate 588,442, forward strand.
ATGTCACCATTTGGTTCCTAAAAACCGGTCAAGTGCGGCCGGGTGTGCGGCCACGCCCAGTAATAGGGTTCTGTAGTTGCACAATAATGCCGGCTAAAAAGAGGGCTTGTGACATTGTTGCAACATTGACTGCACTCACTACTGTAACGTGTTTCGAAGCAATTCACGAAACAGCCGACAGTCGAGTGGAGGACCCGGCGGCGCTCGCGTCGAGCGGCTCGGCTCGCTGCACTCACTACTGTAACGCGTTACAAAAACTGGATACATTACAAACAAACGTTACAAGTCTTTTTTTTATAGATGTCAGTCTCCATGTTTACAATGCATCTCACTTGTGTGTACTCAAATAATTCTCATGTTGACATAAAAGTTCCGGAAACAATAATAACTTCTCTAGTCAGATGTACCTTTACCGATACTCGCGCCATCTAGTGATGCTTAGGTACCATACAATTGAACTGAAACTATTTACCTCTGTTCAATCATATGGTATCGCTAATCGCTATCTATTAGTAATACAATACAGTGACATGGCTGATCGTTTAGCTTGAAGGGCTGTAATCCTTGTGCCAATACATATTCATGCGCCTCGAGTGGCCACAGACAGTCGTCGACGCGCAGTGACCCGCGAGGAATAGCTCACTACTAGTGTACACAGGCACTTCGGTACTCGATAACGAGGGAATGTCAAACGATATTGTTACCGATGTTGTTACTTGTAGAGCGAAGTAGAGGTTGCTCGCGCCTTCCGTGAGGCTCTCCGCAGCCCGGGGTTCCCTGCTCTCTATTGGGTTTCCTTCTCTCTATTTGCAGATGAATCCATTGCAACACCTGTTGCAATGTAATATATTAGTGGAGTTCATACTCTACTTGTATTTGAACTGGTTATGGTTGCTTATTTAACAGTGGACGTTCAGCTGATGATTTGTGCACAAATTGTTGCGTGTAAGCAACGGAATAATATCTATTAACACAAGTATAAATGAAGCCCTTGCTATTCATCCAAAGAAGCTCACTCCATCGTTGACTTTGTCTCTGCACCTCCGACCTAAACTAGAGCAAAACCATCTCAACAAAAAAAAAAAGTAGAAAACAAACGGACGCATGGAACTACCCAATAGTGCCAAGTAAGACATAGTCCGAAGGGACTACAGCCAGCACCTTTTACAACATCATCTTAATAAACCAAAAAAAACAGCTACAAAACTCATAAACTTAACATAATTTAACTTACTAAACAAATGTATTTTATACAATTAATTAAACTTACCTTGTCCAGTTATTAGTTGCTTGCCAAGCTATAGCCCGCGGCTTCGCCCGCGTGTACTCGTATGTTGGACAATATCCCACGGAGACGTGACAACTACCGGGATTTAAAGTACTGTATGCGTTAATCCGGGTAAACAATGTCATCTCGCACTGCTTATATAGTATCCGAGGAGCGGCGCGCGGATTGATACATGATTGCTGGAGGGTAAAACATCCTAAAATCTAAAAATAGTAACGAAATATATAACGGAACGGAAAATTACCAACTTGCATACCTAAGAAGGCAGCATAAGCGTCCTCAGCTGCGCCCCGCAGTTGCACCATGGGAATATCGGGATATAAAGTAACAGCGATAGGGTTACCTATATAGGTACCTATGCTATGTACCTATCAAGTTTCATCGCAATCGGTTCATTCGTTTTTGCGTGAAGAAGTAACAAACATATTATGTAGGTACATACTTACTAACACCAACTTTCAATTAGAATAGGATTTGATGAATGGAGACAAAGTAATAAAACCTTTCACAGCTAATACGTCACTTACTTATACATATTGGATGAAGGAAATAAAATATAACCTTTCCGCCGTCGGATAAAAAAGAAAGAAAATAAAAATGAAATATAAATACCTATAAAGAATCATTGCAAGGCTTCTCTGTAAACTACGATATGTTTGATGTGCTATTCGTTTAAAGCAAAATAAATTGATTTTCCGGAGATCCCACGCGAGACAGGCTGACGTATAGTTGTCCCATGGGAGTAGCACTCTTTTCTTAAGTCGGTGATGACCAGTGAAAATGTAATGTTTGTCCCTGGGACTTATTAATTGTTAGCGAAAATGATACTTTAACCGTGAACTTAAGCCTCTTAAATTACATAGGCATATCCGTCAGTATCATTGGAATATGCGGAATGTGTGCGAGCTGTCCGGCTGCGGGCCCGGTGATGATGGTGGCTACAATGAAGCTGTCTCGAAGTTCTTTGATTAAAACTCTTGTGCCATTACACAGGCTTGGTGGGGTAAAATTTCTTAATATCATTACGGAGATTCCAACTTTCTATTCTCCTATCTTGCTTTTGCCAGCCGCTTCACCCGCATAGAAGTCGGACACTAACCCACGGAAACGTACTACCGGGATAAAAAGTACTCTTACGTATGTGTTAATCCATGTTGTAAACTATCTGCGTGCCAAATTTCATCTAAATCCTATTGGGATTCAAATACTATCGTTATTTCATGCAAGCCTAGTACGTTTTGCTAGGTTTACTGCTCAGAAATTGTGCACAACGTGTCGTGTCTTGAATTAATATACCTACTATCTTGAATTCATGCAAGCCTAGTACTTTTTGCTAGGTTTACTGCTCAGAAGTTGTGCACAACATGTCGTGTCTTGAATTGATATACCTACTATCTTGAATTCATGCAAGCCTAGTACTTTTTGCTAGGTTTACTGCTCAGAAGTTGTGCACAACATGTCGTGTCTTGAATTGATATACCTACTATCTTGAATTCATGCAAGCCTAGTACTTTTTGCTAGGTTTACTGCTCAGAAGTTGTGCACAACGTGTCGTGTCTTGAATTGATATACCTACTATCTTGAATTCATGCAAGCCTAGTACTTTTTGCTAGGTTTACTGCTCAGAAGTTGTGCACAACGTGTCGTGTCTTGAATTGATATACCTACTACCTTGAATTCATGCAAGCCTAGTACTTTTTACTAGGTATATTGCTCAGAAATTGTGCACAACGTGTCGTGTCTTGAATTGATATACCTACCTGCTATCTTGAATTCATGCAAGCCTAGTACTTTTGGTAAGGTTACAGAGGTATTTCTTTCCGACGCGATTTTTTCCATACGTTACATTATTGAAGTTTTAGTAGCGATCCCTAATTTTATCTAATAATAAATATATCTACTAGCTGATCCGACGAACGTTGTTCTGACAAAATTTCAATAATTCATACAAAGTTCCCATAGAAAATGCACACTTTCAGATTTCTCGAATTTTCTAATTTTCCCGGCAACTTTTCAAACATTTTCTTTCATAAAAACCTTGTGCTGACAATTACAAGCACAACAAAAAATAACTATCCAAATAGGTGCAACCGTTCTGAAGTGATGCGCGTACATATTGGCAATTGATTTTTATTTATATAGATAGATGGTACCTACTCAAGGATAATGTAGCATTCTAATGGTGAAAGAATGTTTGTAATCGGACCAGTAGTTTTTGAGTTTATTAGTTGCAAACATACAAAAATACAAATCTTTCCTATTTATAATATTATTGTAGTACCTATAGATTACACGCAGCATGATCGTGACTTATCTTATTATAATATGTATTACAGTATTTGGTAAATGTTAATGTCGCTAATGTGAGTTGCTTGTTGTAAAAGCAAATATTACGTACTTATATCAATATACGGAGCGATAATAAGGTTATCTGCACAAACATGGGGATTATCAACAACTCACTCCGCTGAAGAGGGAGTGCCGGCGAAAGAAATTAACTGATTAAAAAGAAAAATGCGTAATACGTCTCTTCTTGTTTAAGTAGGTACGGGTTACAACGGCTGTGGCTGATGATGACGACGATGATCGTCATCCCCGGCATCCACAGCGCGGCTTCCACACCGCTGGGCACACGCCTCGCTTCGCTTGTGCCAATCCCCATCCTGTTCATCCCGCCTGCAGTTCGTACAAACGGAGGTGTTCTGGTTCCCCCACATGTGACCAGCAGTTGCCTGCCTCACAAGCCCCATGTTTTGTCATTAACAGGGTAAAAACTGTGAGTCAGGTCTGTTACTGAATCTCGTGAATGGGATACCCAATGGATTGGGAATGGAATGGATAACCCAATAACACTCCTAGTTTATTCCATTTAGAGTGTTCTGGGTTTACGCACAGGCTTCTTTTTTAAAACTCGAATCCCGAAAAGCCTTGTCTTATTTTGCTTCTGAGTCTGTCATTATTCCATATTATTTTGTATATTCAGAACACTAACATTCGTAACAACTGACATTCCCAATAAACTGCATAATGTTAGATAGAAGTCGTCAAGATAGCATAACACAGATAAAGCAGCTCCAACATAACACAGATAAAGCAGCTCCAACATCACACAGATAAAGCAGCTCCAACATCACACAGATAAAGCAGCTCCAACATCATCATTCTCCTGCCCTTGTCCCAATTTATTTAGGGTCGGCGCAACATGTCTTTTTCTTCCATACTTCTCTATTAGTCGTCATCTCGGTAGTCACTCCCTTTCTGGCCATATCATCTTTCACACAGTCCACCCATCGTTTCTTTGCAGCTCCAACATAACACAGATAAAGCAGCTCCAACATAAACTACTAACTAACTGACCGAGTATGAAGTTACTTTATCGACAACATGCGACCACTTGCACAACACCGCGGACACGGAAATGTCAGAGTTTCGTCAAGCTCGACCTACTTATACCGCTTGCACGTCGAGTCTCAAATAATTCCACAAAAACAAACTAATCATGTTTGATAATGCATACGTAATGTAGTCAAATGATAGGTTACGAGCCACTAACCCGAAATCTGTGCGTGTCGGTCACCGTGGCCGTAGCGCACGGTCGCGGTCGCCGGCCGCTGGTCGCCGGCCGCTGGTCGCCGCCGGTCGCAAACACAGGCTATTATTTTTAGCGCTCACCTGCATATTACTATTGCGCAACTAATATTAGAGAATATTCTGCATCGGTTATATTTATCCCGGGCCCTGAATGTGAAAGCATTGATTAATATTGTAATGAGCACGACGAATAACTTGCCCCGTACCAACAAACGATGACTAAACTTCAACACTATTCATCGCCGACTAAGTTATCAACAATTTGAGGAATCTTATACAAATGCATCAATGAATGTAGTCCATATTGAAGCCGCAGTGTTACTGTATATCGCAAGCTAGCGTGTGGTCGCGGCAGCGGTCAGTAATTGTGTATAGTTTGAGATAATGGCGGCGCGGCGGTCGCGGGTGCAATTATTTTGATCCGGCGTCCGGTCCGGGGCGGGAGCGCCGTGATTTGCGTACGCGCATTATGCGCCGACCTTTAATAACAGGTTCACGAGCGATGCGCCCGCGCCGCCGCCCGCCGCCGCCCGCGCACGGCCCTGTCCCCTAAATTACACTATTGTTGTAACGCAACATCGTCGAGCACATTATCGCTCGCCACAAGCACGATGACGCCGGCTTAATGTCTGTATAACTATCAGGTGCCAGCTGTCGTCCGGAGTCCTGGGGACTTCATTGACCATTGTAACAACGAAATACGCTGGGACATACACACGTAACGTAGTAACGTTCTCGCAAGTTTTTGAAGTTTTATTCACAACAACATGATCATTTTCTTCTAGATTGGTTTGTAACCTATCGTTACACTGTAGAGTTGGTATTCCTAAATGAAGTTAGCGTTGTCACTATACAGCGTATGTAAAGATCTTGATCATCACGTCTATGTATGTTCGTCGACTTTTGGTAATACCATCTAGGTATTACCAAACTCCCATTCATCCATCTAGGTGTTACTTAACTCCCGTTTATCCATCTAGGTGTTACCAAACCCCCGTTCTCTTCGAAAGTATTCACGTTCAACTGTCGAAAGCAATGAAAGTGCGGTTCCCAGCGAGCACAGGAAGCGCCCAATTTGATTACGTAGCAAAACAATAGGTAACATTATCTATACACATGTAACGTAATAGGATAATATGTAAAGCCATACGATAGGTCATTATGCAAGCCACGAGGGGCCGCGTGGACCGTGAGCATGTGAGCATGTGAGCATGTGAGCATGTGAGCATGTGAGCATGTGAGCATGTGAGCATGTGAGCATGTGAGCATGTGAGCATGTGAGCATGTGAGGATGTGAGCATGTGAGGATGTGAGCATGTGAGCATGTGAGGATGTGAGGATGGCGGGCAAACACGAGGCTTGGTCGTATTAACCAGCAATAGTAGTAGCAGTAGTGATTCCAAACGACAAATTGACGAAATTCATGGATAATTCACATCGAAGGGTCGCTTCTCAATGTGAAGAAGTATGTCTACCTAGGGCAAACAATCTAGCTCGGTAGAAAAAACTTTAAGAAAGAAGCCGACAGAAGGATCCTGTTGAGTTCGCCAACGTTTGAGAAACTTCGTCAAGTCTTCTCGTCGCTTATCCCGCATTATTTGAAGACTAGGGTCTTCAGCCAATGCGTCCTGCCCGTTATGACATACAGTACTGAAACGTGGATATTGACAGTCGAGCTGGTTCATAAATTCAAGGTCGCTCAGCGCGCTATGGAGCCAACTCCGATAAAAGAAACTGAGCATAGCCCGCGCTATGAAGCGGGCTACGCTCGGAGTTTCTTTATAGGGTAAGATCAGAAATGAAATTATCCGGAAATGAACCGGAGTTACCGCCCCCCGCTAGATAGACTGATGACCTTTAAAAGTGGCTGGGACAGACTGGATGCGGAAGGCTGAGGACAGGGTGTGTGGTGCAGCCTGGGAGCGGTCTATGTCCAGCAGGGGACTGAGATAGGCTGCGTTCATTGTGGTCATTCCAGGCTAAAAGATGATGATAATGACGCAGAACTTGAAATAAAAAGAATAATCGACCTCAAAGAGCTTTTACTTTATATAACTTTTGAGAGTGGTGAGCCAAGAAGAGTGTTGGTGGAAAAAATTTATACAAATGGCGGAAAACAGTTTTGTACGTAGCGGCTATCCTGCATCTATCTGTTTTGTGGCACAGTTTAGTTAAAAGCAGCTGCGCCTGAGCATCGCTCACCGATAGAGTTGCGTCTAAATTGTAATTGTATCCTATTCATCCTAATTGGTCGCTATTCTTAGCTCGCCAGAAATGGAACAATGAATTTGTCAATGTACCTACGTACGACATAGGAACAAGAATTTTGTTTTCAAGAAGTGACATTTATGTCTTGGCCTACTCTATTGTGAACACGGACATTTCCGTATAATGAAGTACTTAAAAAAAGTGAGTAGATATAACAAATCAAGGTAAAATGATCTTATTAGTTTAGTCCCATTGTTATATCTGAAACAGCAAAAGATTATCCCATTCCGCGCGTCGGCGCGTACCAAGTGTTACAAGGCAATACGTTATCATTACATCTCCTGGCCTGCACTCAGCCTGCATCAGGTAATCAGCTAGTCCCAGCAGGAAGCGGCTCTAACGTAATGCCACAATATCTCTAATTAGTATGATCCGAGGCGTCGGCTGATTGGATTCAGTTTAATAAGCATAAAGCACACACGGTGCGCGCGCGCATCTAACCACAGGCCCGCGCAAGACATGTAATAGGCCGCGGGTATACAACATGTAGTTCAGAAGGTCTATTCTATAAACTTATACCTATAACGCCGTAACACTGGTAACTCACCCGAAAGCTAGAGACAAAGCGACGTGCTATCAGTGATAACTCACCCGAGGGCCAGAGACTAAGCGACATGCTATCAGTGATAACGCACCCGAGGGCCAGTATTATCAATACAAAGTTGAGGATGCGCCGATGCCACGAGTGTCTCAGGTACGAGACTTAGGGATAATCTTCACTCAGGAACTAAACTTCTGTGAGCATATCAATAATATATGTAAGAAGGCATACAGAAACCTAGGTTTCGTACTCAGGCAGGCTCAGGGGTTTACCAACATCACGACACTCAAGGTGTTGTAAAACGCATTAGTCAGGAGTCACCTCGAACATAATGCAGTCATTTGGGCTCCTCATGAGGCGAAATATAGTGTCATGTTGGAACGTGTCCAAAATAAGTTCACAAGACACTTGTATTTCAAGCTGTGTGGGGTATATCCATTTTACCCCTTGATGTACCCTACATTATTTGTACTGGGTATGGTAGGGTACATCGCGTTGAAGGTGCGACGGGACTTTGCACTCGCAGCGTATGTAGTGAAGCTACTGCGTGGCGAGGTGCATAACCCGGGAGTGCTGCGGCACCTGGAGCTTTGCGTGCCAGACCGGTACGTGTGGAGGCGGCGACGCCCGCCCCTGCTTGCTGTGCCTGCAGCCAGAACCAATCTACTGGCGAGAACTCCTCTCACTAGAGCCATACGTGTGGTGAACGAGGTTCACGAGAGGATTGATGTGTTATGGTACAACTTGAGTGAATTCGCAAAAGTTACATTGTATATAATAATATATGTTATTTAGATTTAGGATATACAAATACGTTTATTGGCTCAAAAAAATAATAAGGATACAACACCATTGACTCTGTCACCTAAAAATAGGATTCCCTGTGCTATAAATGACAGTAGGGATCGCAGTTGACCTAAATTATAATTATAGTTTATCAGTCCGTATTTATTTGATTTAATTATAATGCAGATAATAAAAAAAGAAAAGTAAAATATTACATTTCGAAGAAACAATTGAAGTTACTAATTTAACATGTTTGATTAAATATGTACCATGTGTGTGCGTGTGTGTGTGTGTGTGAGAGTGCGTGTGTGAGAAAATGTGTAGAGTTATCAAGTTGAGAGTGTGTGTGCGCAAATGATGAACGGAGCATGTATGATTCGTAATTGTCAGGGCATGTTTTAGTTTGAATCATCTCAATTAGATACATAAAACAGTCGTTCAGTTGCTGTGTAGTCTAATGATGTGAGGTACGCTTTTGCTGTTTTTTTTTTTAATTTAAAAATTGTTATTTTGTGCAGGCTCACATTTTTATTGATTTTATTGTATAGACAAGGAGCTGCAATGTAGGGATGACGTTTGGCAAATACTGTGTTATGCGGTGTTATTTGGAAAATGGCATCCTGCCTTCGTTTGTAATTATTAATAGATGTAGATTTAGGAATAGTTGTATGGGCGTACTTAAGGTTGCGGAAGATAAATAGTTGCCGTGCAGTAAGAACTCCTATCTCCTTATATAGTGTAGCTGTAGGGTAGAGTCTAGGTTAGCCAGTAAGGACTTTAAGTACTGCTCTTTGTGATCGTCCAACAGTTATAAGATGCGATTTATGAGTCCCACCCCAGACGGATATACAATATTCGAGTATGGACTTACAAAATGACCTTCAAGGAGTGCTTGTCTTCTATATGGCGAACCCTTTTAAAGATAGGCATTAACTTCCTTAACCGATTGGATAGAAGCTCAGTATGTGTATGCCAGCTAAGATTCTCGTCAACCCAGACACCTAAATATTTTATTCGTGCAACCTGCTCTAGATCATTACAGTTACAGTTACTATTACTATGTGTACTAGCTATATCACGACAGACATGGCCTTTGATTTTCCGTGTGCCTATGGGTAATTTATTTTTAGTTATTGAGAAAGTTAAATATTTAGTTTTGTTAAGGTTTATAGTAACTTTATTTGCGTTTAGCTAATTAAGCATAGTTTGGAGTCCTGTTTCTGCTAAATTCATCACTGCATCCCAATTACTTCCGTGATTTTTGCATTAATTAGCTTCATATCACAAAGTTCGTTCATGTAAATCAGGAAAAGTTGTGGGCCAAGAATACTACCTTAGGGTACTCCGTAGGATATTTCGGCCGCCCTGCTTGTGTATAAACCGATCTGTATGCGTTGTTGTCTATTAGTTAAATAACTAGTAAATAGGTCCAAAGCTTTACCACGAATACCTATATTTTCCATCTTTTTTAATAGATATAGTATGTAATTTTATAGGATGTAGACTAAGGAGTTAGCATGTAAGGCCACTCTATCGCATTGGATCGCAGATCTGTAATGGTAGTTGTAGGTAAGATTTACGTAAATAAATAAATAGATTTGGGTAACTATTTTTCTTTCTGTCCTTGTCTCATGTTACTTCACATTTCATTGAAAATAATCCCTAACAAAACTCATCCATCTTTTCTTGGGTGTCGCACTTCATCCACCAACAATGACACAGTCATCCTCACCCTCTCACACATATGCGTTCAAATCGTGCGGTTATCTAGGTACCTTATTTTCGAATATAATAATTTCTAAATTATTCCATTTCTGCCACACTTCAGCCTTTGACCTCAACCTTCTCACCTCCGATTCGATTTCACATCAGTAGCATCTAGTTAGCTAGACGAAATCAAGGAGACAGATCCATAATGTTTCACTAAGGTAGGTACTATCAGTGCACTTTCTAATCTCGAACTGAAGTGGTGCCTCTGTGCCACGTTGTGGAGGTGGACCAGTAAAGCAATGACGTAATGAGGGCTATTGTTTAACGAAATCTTTGAGCCGTTTGCGTGCAAAGAGAGAGTCTGTAGATGAGAGCAGCTGCTCTTCTGGATAATCTATTCGTAAATGAACGTAATAATACCTTCACGTAGAACTGATACTTTACCCATACACTGGTATTATTTCTAGTTTCTCATTAGTCCAATGTAATTCCCTTTTGTTCTTCAAATGTGAATGACTATTGTTTTTTGCATTATTAGTGTGGATTCGTTGTGACCGTCATGAGGCGAGACAGTGCTGAATGCAGATCACTCAACATGTTTTTATTTCGATTTCATTAGGCTGTGACATAATAATAATGTTTATTTATCTCCACAAATTACAATCCTATGATACTAGACATATTATTATATATAACTCTTCTGTTTGTGCGTGGATCGGCTGGTTCGTGAGCTCAGCGGCACTATGGTGGGCTGTTCCGTTGACGGAACACTCGTCAATAACACAAGTTACGCCGATGACATGATGCTGCTGGCATCGATCAGCGCCCTCAGAAAACTTACGTTTATTTGTGAGCGATATGCAGAGACTCGGAGAATGCGAGTTATTCAAGACAGGCACTAAAGACTATCGGGAAGTGCCACCTGACACACTCAGTGGGTGCTACAGTGGGTCCCTGGGGCATTGGGTCACTGTAACGCAGACGGATTACGTAAACATGGACAGGAAGCGTAGGGCGCAGTCAGTCTGGAGCAATATGTTGATCCGTAGGTTTGCAAAGTGCTCAAGGGATGTAAAAACTACTCTGTTTAGGGCATACTGTCAATGTTTTCACACCTGCAGTCTATGGGTCGACTACACGCAGAGAGCTTACACGTTCGTATTCATTGCCAAATGTATGTACTAACACTAGGTTTTAAGTTGTTTATGTACCTAATTACTAACTATTTGGAATGTATTTTCTGTGAAATAAATGATTATTATTATTATTATCTTTTATTTCTTTTTTATACATATATACATTATATTTTTAAATATTAGAATTAAAATATATAAAAACATTAAAAAAAAAAAAACAACGAACTCTACGACTGTATATCCCGCGAAAGTGTGGAGGTCGAGGCTTTTTAAACGCTAAGACCCTCCATAGTCGTGAGATATGCAGTCTCAGGGAATATTTCCTAGAAACCGACGTGGGGATGCATCGAGATGTGGTCGCGGTGGACAATGGCCTCACCCCGCTCCCCTTAGCTAACGGGAACTGGCGCAAGCCTGTAGTGCTTGACATTAACGATCGCAGGGAGGTATGGCAGAGTAAGGAGCTTCACGGACGCTTTTTCCGGGCCCTGCATGGACCCGATGTAGACCTGCTAGCGTCGGTAGCCTGGTTACGTTCCGGTGACCTCTTTGGGGAAACCGAAGGTTTTGTCTATGCAATTATGGACGAAGTTATCACGACGAACAATTACCGGAGATTTATTGTGAAGGACGGAAATTGACGCCAAATTATTATTAGGTATATTTTATTTTTGACATGGGTCCCGGACCTTTGCAAGGCGTACGAGGGGCCGAAGCCAACTCGCAGAGGCCCCTTGCACAATTGTAAATGAATTAGTATTATTAAGTTGACAGATATTTCGACAAAATTTTGCAATTTGTGGGAGATCTGGAGTCTAAACACAAAAAAATGGTCAATGGAATGGAATGGTATATGATCTAAAATGGTAACTGCTGGATCCAGCCGTGGAGACATCACCGTCATCATCTGGCTGCCTGCCGCCAACTGCATATGTCGGGGTCGACCTGTGTAACCGGATGCAGCTGGACACCAGTATTTTACATGAAGCGACTGCCTTCGGACCTCCACAACCCAGTTACTAGGTAACACGATACCCCTTACGATGCGTTCTTTGCAAATGAATCTTCCTTTTTATCTGCTTAGCTATGCATAAAGTTGATTAGGAAAAATCCTTGGTCATGTAGACTTGGCAAATGGTGCAGCGCATCTGCAAATGTTTAAATGGTATTGTATTCTACGTATAAAAAGATCAGTATAATATTTCGATCGGCCATCAACGTATGTGCGCATCAATGCGCGGCGGTCTGCGCGCACGCTGTGATTAATATGATTATTTGATTGTTTAATCACGGGGGCACGCAAACCTCCGATATGGAGCCGACACCGGCAGCGAGCGGCTCGTGGGGTACTGCACTACTGCACTAGCTATACCAATAATTGAGTTTGAGACTCAGAGGAGCCTATAGGTACCTATTGGTATAGGAGTATGAAATGGCATAGCCTTGCAACCAATGTTATTATAACTTATGGATTTAGAAATAAGATAGTGATTTCTGGAAAGGTAAATCCAAACTCGTGGCAGCTACCAAAAACACAGTCAAAAGATTTTTATTATTTGGATTTAGTTTCGTAGAGTAAAAGAAAACCCATGCAAGTGAATGATGATAGGCACAAGCTTGAAGCTCTCGTGTCAGTAATGATTCAAGTAGGTACCTAGAGCTCGCTGGCAGGAATACTCCGCCGAGCTGGCGCGATGGCGCGCCGCACCGATACAAAAAATACACATACTTAAATAATTCCAATCAATTAATAGTAACGTAGGGCTGCGAAAAAACGCGGGGTCCATGATAAGAACGGGAACACGGCGAGAACCCCAGACACGCGGCGCGACATTCCGGACTCGCGGCGCGGCATCCCGGACCTGGCGCGCTTCCCGGTCCCGGCCCAGCACGCAGCAAGAGCAGCCAAACTAGTTTATTAGTAAAATTAATTAATTAAACAGGATCATTAAACATCGTCATTAATAAAGCTTCAGATGTTCCCATTCAAATGACTGCGCAGACTCTTGAGTGGAAGCTCTACGAGTATGTGTGTTGCTAGCGTCAGGAACGTTGCTGTTGTAGACTTGTTGCAGAGCGGTTTATGTAGGTACTCCTATGATTTTCCATGTTTACATATGCTTATTCGACCAATCGGTCGGTTATTGGATATTGAAAAACTCATGCAAGTTTCGTTACTCGATTAATCGATAATTTTAAATAAAAACTTGTCCTTCATTTAGTCAATACGAGAACAGCGACGCAGCCGTCTGCCAGTTGTGTTCCTGCTGCTCCTGGTCCGCGGTACAGTAAACAGGCGCGTGCGCGGGTGGGGCGCGGAACAGCATGCGCCCGCGCCGCTCGCGACCACGATACATGCGCCCGCGCCGCTCGCGACCACGATACATGCGCCCGCGCCGCTCGCGACCACGATACATGCGCCCGCGCCGCTCGCGACCACGATACATGCGCCCGCGCCGCTCGCGACCACGATACATGCGTGCCTGTAGAGCACGCTCGAGACAATGCAGTAATTACATCTGTTCAATTTAATGTGGATGTAAACAATGACTTCAATACAAAATATTGTGATGAATTTCATGATGTTATAATTGCTTCCCTAAATGAATGGCGAGCTAACAACTAATAAGTAGATCGGCACACATGGCTGTGCCGAAAAAACCTAATTATTAGTTGAGACAATGTCCCAGAATAAAATGTAACGCGCTGTATCCATTCCTAGAGGCGGTAATCGCTTTGAGCCAATAAAAGTATACGTTAATTGATAATTGTGGAGCAACGCGCACGCCGCTCGCCGCGTACTGACGCGTATGCAACTAATAACGCTGTCCAACTGTGATCAATGATCGATAATAGCCGGGGCCCGGGGAGCTGTCAGTGGTATTTGTTAAATGATTGTTTGTATTTAAATCAATTTGGAGATGATATTGAAAAGACTTAGAAAAAAAGGGTCAACTTGGAGATATGGACAAATTAGGCAGTCGGTATTACTTTTTGATTTGAGTAAGAAGGTTTACTGAAAGGCTTCTCTATTACATAAAGTTTTGCATTCGTTTAGTATGGATAAGCAGAAAAGGACATACTGAAGCATTGTATTTTAAAATATTCTTAATCTACTTGTCACGTCTAAAACCCGAGCTCTCTATACCTATGGCGTTTCCCTAATGTTCGTTGAAATTCCATCAAAACGTCGCGTTCAGGTGGGTGGCACCGCAGTCTCCGGGAACCAGGTGTCCACAAAAACTGAAGAATGCATCAATGGACCACGATAAGAAGCGATCATCGTCCATTGATAGCAAATACCGGGAAATTACAGATATTTAGCGGTATACCTCCCGGCGGCAGGTAGGTCTCGCCGACGAACACCACTCGATGCTCATTAATATACGCACTTTGTAAATGACTCTACAATGATTGAGAGCAAAAAGTGTGATTGCTTAAAACTGATTAATTCGACCCTTAAGTGCGTTGTTTAAATGTTAATATTATAGCTTCACTGAGGACTCACTCGTTCTCACACATCAATTCAATTTCCTGTGTGCTCAATTAGAAGCAACCCGGGTTTGTTCAAGGTTCTCCTCAGAGCGAGCCGCTGTTTCTTATTGAATTAGCCGTAATGTGCTGTTCTACTACCTAGTTAGCAACTCGTTTTATGGGAAGCCAATCTTTCAGAACGCCCAAGGGCTTGGCCATGCATTGTAAATCTGCACAGGTGATCATTATTATAACATTCATGATTTCCCAAGATACTTGGGTGATTTTTTTTTTCCGTAGGCACGATTATGATAAGCCTAATATTAACTATTCTTGGTTGTTCAATAATGACGGTATTTGAAAGATAAGGAAATAAACGATGTAGAATTAACTTTAGATAGGTATCGCACACTTCACACCTAAACCGACATCTACCAAAATAATGACCGATCACATCAAAACACCCGTTGACCAAAAAACGTCCAGGTTTCGATGAAGCTGATAACTAACCCTCGCTAACCAGCGGGACATTCATGAATTAATTGAAAACATAAACAAGGGACATATGGGTAACGGCAGCACGGTCAGGCTGCCGATAGGGGGCGCCACTTGACAGAATTAAAAAGCCATAATGTACCCATGGATGTCACCAGGTAGTTAGTTAAATCAATGGGGTCTTACGAAGGGGGAACGATAGGAATCGTCAAATTAGTTAAAAGTCCTTAAACGGCATCATGTGTAGTTTAGTTTAGTATTGAATTAGTTATTTTGTGACGGCAATTACGTGGCGATAGGCATCGGCCGGGAACGGAACATTCATGATCGGTGAAGGTTTTAAATGGAGTGAGTGTACCTAACTTATATTTAATTAGAGTACAACTTCAGTAGAATTGGTACCCAGTGTAGGTAGGTAGTTAGTTTGTTAAATATTATAAAAAATATGTTTTTGATCTTTAACAATAATTGACTACATAAAAAAGTAAGTTATCCGAACTAAACAAAATAATATCTAATGTCAGTTTTGAATTCATACTGTCGATTTTCTTACCAGCGGTTTGGTGATTTTTCATTTCATGAGTGCTGCTGAGCGTGAGGTGCAGTGTCCGATCTCCAGGTCGGGGAGAGTGCAAGTAGCTCCCTACCTATTGGGTTTTTGTAAGAACCTTTGAGTAAAACCCCGAAATCAGAATTTGTGAACTTTGTGACATCACTTTAACATGTAGGTATCACTCGCGATAGGTTAGGCCAGCTCACACCGAGTTGATTGACGTTCGCACGTACCATCAGCATCCTTTCTCCATTGTCTAACAATATTAACAGCGGCATCTATCAACAAAGAAACGCCTGGTCTCCACATCCCAAATGCTCGCATGTACCTACATATCAATTGCACATCGCATGCACCGACGCGGGCGCATCAGATAAGCGCACAGCTGACGACCAGCATGTCTTCCATCAACGTCGCAGCAATGGAAACAGATGAGCACGGGTATGTAGGCTGGTATTAGGGAACAGATGGTTATCAGCTCGGGTATGTAGGCTGGTATTAGGGAACAGATGGTTATCAGCTCGGGTATGTAGGCTGGTATTAGGGAACAGATGGTTATCAGCTCGGGTATGTAGGCTGGTATTAGGGAACAGATGGTTATCAGCTCGGGTATGTAGGCTGGTATTAGGGAACAGATGGTTATCAGCTCGGGTATGTAGGCTGGTATTAGGGAACAGATGGTTATCAGCTCGGGTATGTAGGCTGGTATTAGGGAACAGATGGTTATCAGCTCGGGTATGTAGGCTGGTATTAGGGAACAGATGATTATCAGCTCGGGTATGTAGGCTGGTATTAGGGAACAGATGGTTATCAGCTCGGGTATGTAGGCTGGTATTAGGGAACAGATGGTTATCATCTCGGGTATGTAGGCTGGTATTAGGGAACAGATGGTTATCAGCTCGGGTATGTAGGCTGGTATTAGGGAACAGATGGTTATCAGCTCGGGTATGTAGGCTGGTATTAGGGAACAGATGGTTATCAGCTCGGGTATGTAGGCTGGTATTAGGGAACAGATGGTTATCAGCTCGGGTATGTAGGCTGGTATTAGGGAACAGATGGTTATCAGCTCGGGTATGTAGGCTGGTATTAGGGAACAGATGGTTATCAGCTCGGGTATGTAGGCTGGTATTAGGGAACAGATGATTATCAGCTCGGGTATGTAGGCTGGTATTAGGGAACAGATGGTTATCAGCTCGTGTATGTAGGCTGGTATTAGGGAACAGATGGTTATCAGCTCGGGTATGTAGGCTGGTATTAGGGAACAGATGGTTATCAGCTCGGGTATGTAGGCTGGTATTAGGGAACAGATGGTTATCAGCTCGGGTATGTAGGCTGGTATAGGGCTTTGTTTGTGGTAACTTAACGCGGTACAGTATAAACAGTGGCGCGACCACCTCATTGTGCGTCGTCGACTCATTTTACGCGACTCACAGCTCAAAAAATTACGTTCGTTTGGCCTCAGCCTTAATTGGTTTTGAGCTAAGTAACATTGTTTAATTTTTTGATTGGATTGTTGTAGGTAAAGTTGTTATTAAGCAATAATGATAGATCGACGGTCACAGATACCTACTTAGCAATAATGATAGATCGACGGTCACAGATAACTACTCAGCAATAATGGTAGATCGACGGTCACAGATACCTACTCAGCAATAATGGTAGATCGACGGTCACAGATACCTACTCAGCAATAATGGTAGATCGACGGTCACAGATACCTACTCAGCAATAATGGTAGATCGACGGTCACAGATACCTACTCAGCAATAATGGTAGATCGACGGTCACAGATACCTACTCAGCAATAATGGTAGATCGACGGTCACAGATACCTACTCAGCAATAATGATAGATCAACGGTCACAGATACCTACTCAGCAATAATGATAGATCAACGGTCACAGATACCTACTCAGCAATAATGATAGATCGACGGTCACAGATACCTACTCAGCAATAATTATAGATCGACGATTATAGATCGACGGTCACAGATACCTACTCAGCAATCATTAGGGAATCGTTATATTGAATATATTAAAAATATAAGTAGGTAGGTATTCTTGAAAATACTTAATTGTAGAAAAACGTAATTTTCTAATTCTACTTATTAACATAGGCTCTTTAATGTAAACAAAAACATAGTAATGGCCGAATCACTGTCTCTTACAATACAGGTCTTCCAAGTGTAAGAGGCAGGGTTTACATTGTCTGCACATAGATTTATGTCCTCTAGAGTTAAGCTCCTCAGTTATGTTTTTGGTTTTTCTTTTCTTGTATCTATGTATTATTGTTGGCAAATAAATATATTATTATTAATGTTACAGGTACCTATATATATATATATATGTATACTATATTTTATATAATTTGCTGAACTAAATAGGGGAGGTACGGGCAAAGCGGATAAGCTAAGGGAAACTCAATTTAAAATACAGAATTAATCTAGATAAGAACTTTATTTAGATACTAATTTATGGCACATGTAAGTATCTTTGGACGTACACAATCAATATGAGAAAATACAATCATCTTCTATTTAAAAGTTATATAAAAATAAAAAGAAGTCAATTATCCGCTTTACCCGACCCCGTTGGGCAAAGCGGATATGGCACAAGGGCAAAGAGGATAAGGAATAGTAGCACCAACTAATCTTCGCACTCATCGCAAAAATAACTGCCTCGTCCTCCATACGATGTGCATTCTTCGTGCGCCCATTGGGAACACTGCGCGCACTGTATCCACTCTTCAATTGGTGGATCGATATATTTTTCTGAGCATACCAGACAAAAAAAGTCTGTTTTATTACTTTTCTTCTTGTTTAATTGTTTTGCTTTTACTTTTTTTGATGTGCTGGGCCCTAAGTCCGATATCTTAGTTTTTATTGCATTCATTTTCTTAAACTTTACAGCTTGTTCTACTTTAACAGGAGTTGAAGTTAATACTTCAGATTTTTGGCATTTACGTTTGCGATTTGTTTTAGGGGCCGACATCGTTGGTATTGGTCTAACCACAAACGGTGAAATACAGTCTGCCACAGGTTCTGGTCTTGGCGTCATTACTCGTTCTTCTAAAATAGTTAAACTATCGGATGGCAACTGTAGCATATCGTCATTTAATAATACGGTTTCATCATTCATAGGATGTCCAGCTATCGTACACAACAGTTTGATATCATTTTCTTCTTGCGCAGTAGACAGTATAGAAGTCGTTTCAGGATTCAAAGAACGATACGTGTTAGGTGGTACTGCTTGCGGGTAATTTTTTTCCTGTGTTGTAGATTGTGGAGCAGTTATTTCAGCATCCAAGGGATAAACTGTCAGAACAGAAGGCGATGATGGCGGATCGTTTACATTTTGTTCAGTAGTTGTGTCAGCATCAGTCGAAGGGTCTAACAGACTAGACAGTACTGGCGAGTTATTTGTTTCTTGTGATGTAGCTGGTAGAATAGACGTTTCGGCATCCAAGAGACGAATAGATTGTATTGGCCGATTATTCTCTTCTTGTACTGAAGGCGGTAGGACAGTCGCTTCAGCGTCCAAAGGACGATCTGTCATAGCGGACGGGGCATAATCTTCATCACCAAACGCATTGGGGTTGTATGGCCATATACCTGGTTTCCGAAATCCTTGTATAGCATTGTGCACTGAAGCGCATTTTGGGTAAGCGCCTCCAAAAAGTTTTGCTATGTCATACTGATTTATTATTCGCCCGGGATGACTTTTTTGGAAAGTGTTTAACTCCTGCTCGAAATATTTCTTTAGAGGTCCATATATGGCAACATCCAGCGGTTGCATTCTGTCGGTTGTGTGTGGAGCAAATGAAATAAACACGACATTATTTTTGCTTGCATATTCCAATGCCGGAAAGAATTTGTGCGATTCGTGGTTATCTAGAAGTAACAACACCTTCTTGTCTGTTGTTGGACGGGTCTTTTCGACAAAAAATTGGAGCCAGTTTAAAAAAGCCGGTCCATTTATCCATCCATTGTCCGTCACGGTAGCTTGAGATCCAGGAGGCGAACCATCTAAAAGACGTTCTTGCATTCTTTTCCGTGCAAAAAGGAAAAATGGCGGAATAAATGCGCCAGCAGCATTGCAACAGCAAATGACCGTTGTCAACTGGCCTCTCTCCGCACTCCCTACTACACCGACTCGTTTCTTGCCCTTTAAAGTTAGTACCTTAGGTGGTTTAGAAGTTGTCGTTTTTACGCCGGTTTCATCCATGTTATATATGGTGGTGGCATCAAAATTGTGCTTCTCAACTTGATTCCAGAAATTGGAGTAGAATAACTCAACTTGTGGTCTATTAAACCCCCTCGTCCGCGCTATTGAAGTAGGTTCCGGTGATCGCAAAACAATATCAGGATGTCGCTTTTTAAATCCAGCAAACCAATCATTGCCTGCTTTTCCATTCTTAAAAGAATGGGGTATATTGTTTTTTTCTGCGTAGTCAAACGCCATTCGTAAAAAATCGGTACGAGTCAAACCATAAAACAGGCTATCTAACTTCATCAAGTATTCACAAAGCGCTTGTTCCTGATCAGGAGTAAATGTTGTTGCAAATCTACCTAATTTCTTGACCGTACTTCCAGATTTTAGATGTCTGTGTAAGGTAACGTAAGGTATGCCATATTTAGTGGCTGTAGCATTAATTGACTGACCTTCCTTTACTTCTTTCATTGCTTTTCGCAAAGTTTCTTCCGACCATGATGCTTGTTTCGTTTTGCGTTTGTACTTAAACACCATTCTGAAACATGAATTAAAAAGAACTATCAATACAAGTGCTCGGGCAAAGCAGATAACCTATCCGCTTTGCCCAACAGATACCTTTTTCAAATTAACGAAGCTAACAAAAAATTTCACTACATGCCGGTGCAATTTTAAAGTCGCAAATAATACTTTAAAACATGGTCAATTGCTGGACCTAAAGTAATTTTCGGATTGGTTACATTAAATACAAAAGAAAACATCACATACCTGATCAAAAATCGTAAGAAATCCAACGAAAACTTTTTTTTTTAGTTCACAACAAACGTTAGAGCTGTATTGTTTTGGTTAAACTGTCATGGCGTAGCCGCACATGTCAAGTGTCAACTGCATTAGTGCAAATAGCGCCATCTATTATACTTTTCGAGAAAAACCAGCTATCCGCTTTACCTCACTTATTCGCTTTGCCCGTATTTACCCTACATCTGATAGTATCGAAAAAAACTAAAACTGAGAACAATTTATTACGATTACGAAGGAGATGAAATACTGTGATCAGCCGGTGAGGTCCCACGGCCTACACACAGGTACTAACTAGCTACACGATGAGGTCCCACGGCCTACACACAGGTACTAGCTAGTTACACGATGAGGTCCCACGGCCTACACACAGGTACCTACTAACTAGCTACACGATGAGGTCCCACGGCCTACACACAGGTACTAGCTAGCTACACGATGAGGTCCCACGGCCTACACACAGGTACTAACTAGCTACACGATGAGGTCCCACGGGCTACACACAGGTACTAGCTAGTTACACGATGAGGTCCCACGGCCTACACACAGGTACTAGCTAGTTACACGATGAGGTCCCACGGCCTACACACAGGTACTAGCTAGTTACACGATGAGGTCCCACGGCCTACACACAGGTACTAGCTAGTTACACGATGAGGTCCCACGGCCTACACACAGGTACTAGCTAGTACACGCATACATAAACATCTCGAGTCTACATCTCCCCGCTATTACCATCTTAACGATCAGCGTCGCAACTCAGATAGCAATCAGAGCCATCCGCTAACTTATATTACCTTATTAAACTAATTACCGCAAACAATGGAGTCTGCATTAATCCGCTGCAATTTACATTGAATCGGGATGCTGAAACATCTACTATTAGCATCACCAATCAGGTGCGAGGATTTTGAACTAGGAACTCTGCGCGGGCCAATGGCAAGGTGGCATTGTGCGCGCGCGCCGCCTAGCCCGCCCGGCACGCCCCTCCCCCACCCAGGCGGTATCTAGCCGACTAGTTTAGTCTCAGCTATAGGTACTTACATGTATTTGAGTAAAACGATGTCTGTTTACTGAGAAGCTGAGCTCAGCTGAGCTTGCAGCTGTTGTGTTACTGCCAGTTCCGTATAATTACAATAGCTAGGTGTTTACAAAAGGGCTTGCTCTAATTACAAGTTAGGTATCTACCTACGTAGGTAGCTAGCTACGTACTCAAGCGACCATAACAAGCGGTCGTCAACTTCAACGCCTTCAGCTTTAAACCAAGGAGTTTGTATCACCAGCCTACAGTGTCCCCACTGCTCGGACGCCGGCCTCCTCCGTGAGAGGTCACTAACCATATAGGCTTTGATCCTGACCTGACAAGTGAGATGATATCGGTCGAGCCCAGCAAGCACCTGGCATTGCCATAAACTGGCTTTCATTTATTATGAACCAATATCAATGTATACGTAGGTATCCGAATTCATTCAGTGTCTATATCCACTACTGTAGACACTTTCTTTTAATCACTTTATTTTCGCGTCGGTTTGTGGCCTCAGGAGGTTGGTGGCCATCAACGATGAGAAAACGATGCGCTTCCCTGGTCGCCGCGTGCGGACCGGCCCCAACCTTATTCTGAGCTGTGTGGCGAGCAGACTTGATTGTTAGTATGTGGGTCGCTGCTGCAAGCTGTCCACCTCGGTGGCAGGCGTGTGGCGGTGACTCGCATGATGTGCTCATGGTGTTAGGTTAAATGATTAGAATACGAATACTAACATAGGGGTAAGGAATATTGTTACTAACACAATTGTGTCATGTTACTTGTAAACAAAGATATTATTATTATTAATAATGCATGTTGACAGTCGTGCCGATGTACAAGTTATTCATTTGCAATAAGTACCTACTACACAACTTGTGATTATGTAGGTAGGTACGTGGACACTAGCCTGCAGCTCGTCACAACTTGTGATTATGTAGGTAGGTACGTGGACACTAGCCTGCAGCTCGACACAACTTGTGATTATGTAGGTAGGTACGTGGACACTAGCCTGCAGCTCGTCACAACTTGTGATTATGTAGGTAGGTACGTGGACACTAGCCTGCAGCTCGTCACAACTTGTGATTATGTGGGTAGGTACGTGGACACTAGCCTGCAGCTCGTCACAACTTGTGATTATGTAGGTAGGTACGTGGACACTAGCCTGCAGCTCGTCACAACTTGTGATTATGTAGGTAGGTACGTGGACACTAGCCTGCAGCTCGACACAACTTGTGATTATGTAGGTAGGTACGGGGACACTAGCCTGCAGCTCGACACAACTTGTGATTATGTAGGTAGGTACGTGGACACTAGCCTGCAGCTCGTCACAACTTGTGATTATGTAGGTAGGTACGTGGACACTAGCCTGCAGCTCGTCACAACTTGTGATTATGTAGGTAGGTACGTGGACACTAGCCTGCAGCTCGACACAACTTGTGATTATGTAGGTAGGTACGTGGACACTAGCCTGCAGCTCGTCACAACTTGTGATTATGTAGGTAGGTACGTGGACACTAGCCTGCAGCTCGTCACAACTTGTGATTATGTGGGTAGGTACGTGGACACTAGCCTGCAGCTCGTCACAACTTGTGATTATGTAGGTAGGTACGTGGACACTAGCCTGCAGCTCGTCACAACTTGTGATTATGTAGGTAGGTACGTGGACACTAGCCTGCAGCTCGTCACAACTTGTGATTATGTAGGTAGGTACGTGGACACTAGCCTGCAGCTCGTCACAACTTGTGATTATGTAGGTAGGTACGGGGACACTAGCCTGCAGCTCGACACAACTTGTGATTATGTAGGTAGGTACGTGGACACTAGCCTGCAGCTCGACACAACTTGTGATTATGTAGGTAGGTACGTGGACACTAGCCTGCAGCTCGACACAACTTGTGATTATGTAGGTAGGTACGTGGACACTAGCCTGCAGCTCGACACAACTTGTGATTATGTAGGTAGGTACGTGGACACTAGCCTGCAGCTCGACACAACTTGTGATTATGTAGGTAGGTACGTGGACACTAGCCTGCAGCTCGTCACAACTCAAAGAATAACAGGCGACAGACATCGACGTATGGACTCTCGGCATAGTAAGTGCCTGAACACAGTGCATCAGGTGTTGTATAGAAGTAGGATCTGACATCAATCACAATCCCGTTCTTTGTCTAAACTAGTACATCACATATTAATAGCAAAACTCGAATGCCAAACTTAAATACAACAACACTAATGTATTGACGAGACTCATCTACGCATAATTAAATAAAACATGCATAAAAATCATACTAATCTAATTAAAATCTTAATTAAACTGACACACATTCATTCGCTCATTTAATCATTTCATTAAATGAGCGAATGAATGTGCGTCACTTTAGGTACCTTATCAAACTTCTCTGTCAACTACACTCGCTCTGACTCTGCGTTCTTTGAATAGCATGAAGACTCATAAAACCAATCATTAACAACAATGTAAACAACTAATTATCATCAAAATGGACCGCCAACAATACCTAGGGCGATACCCCTCTGTTACTTACCTGCCTGTACAAATATTCGCGATGCAGCGATACCGCGGTATCAATCATCGCATAATACCGCTAATTGTTGATACCTGTCGGTGATTCCGACACGGTGGGGCCGATTTGTACCGCAGCACCTGAGCCCGCGGGCCGGCATGCTAATGTGGCGCCCCCTCGCGGCCGCACCTGGCGCGTGCCGTGATAATTACTGATAACACACACGAACGCTTTGTTCATATCATGATACTAATACGTTTCAATGCGCATTCCCCGACAGTGATCTTGACTTGAATATGAGGGATGCAGCGAGGGATGATGATATCTCTGTGCAAGAGCGACACGATCTTGATATCGCACCTCCGATAAAATAGCGTAACAACTCAAAAAGTTAAAATGTTTAGGAGAAACAAAAATGTTAAACTTATTTTATTATAATTCGAATACCATGCATTTTTTTTTTAATAATAAGTACATGTTATAAATAAGTTGGAACATTTTTGTTTCTCCTGTACATTTTAACTTTTGAGTTGTTACGCTATTTTATCGGAGGTACGATATGTAGTCGTTTGTAACAGTTATATTGTAATGCAAGATGATTGATGAGCTAGCTGTTAAGAACTAACATTCTAATCAAGTTCCATCGTGTACAGTCACTTACTAAAATGTAAATGTCATCGTGTTTCAGTAAAATATGAACTTACATACCCACATAAGTAGGTACGTGATGCTCTGCTGCTAATCTAACGTTGTTCTTGAAATCATAACACCAAGCTTGACATATTAGGTTGGGGAAAAAGTCTTTTCGCATTATAGTATGTATGAACTTGTAATAAAATCTCTTTGGCTATACTATTTGTATCTGGCTGGTTTTGGTATCATTGAAGGTTTAAATTTTAAAGAACATAATTCCAAATTCAAAATAGGAAAATGTGTGATTTTCATTTGTTTTTCGTACCGTCAAGATGAGTGAATCTAATGAAGAAATTCGATAGATACATTTTAAAATTTTACTACAAAAAAGGTAAAAATGCAACGCAAGCCACGAAAAAAATTTGCGATGTTTATGGACCTAGTGTAGTGTCTGTGAGAGTAGCACAAATTTGGTTTAAGCGTTTTCAATCCGGAAATTTTGATGTCAAAGATGCACGTCGCTCTGGTCGCCCTATTACGGATAAAATGGATGCCATTTTTGAAAAAGTGGAGCAAGATCGGCATATCAGTAGTTACGACGTAGCTGAAGAACTGGAAATTGACCACAAAACAGTTTTGGTGCATTTGAAAAAAACTGGGTACACAAAAAAGCTCGACATTTGGGTACCTCACGAGCTCACTGAAAGAAACCTAATGAACCGTGTACTCATTTGTGATTCTTTATTATGACGTAATGAAACCGAACCATTTTTGAAGAAGCTGATAACTGGTGATGAAAAGTGGATCACGTATGACAAGAACGTGCGAAAAAGGTCGTGGTCAAAGGCCGGTCAGGCTTCACAGACTGTGGCGAAACCCAGGTTAACTCGCAACAAGGTGATGCTGTGTGTGTAGTGGGATTCGAAGGGCATTATTCATTATGAGCTGTTACCACCAGGCAGGACCATCGATTCTGAACTCTACCACAGATTACTAAATAGTTACTAGTCTACTGTGAACAACTGATGACATTAAAGCAAGAAGTTGAGAGAAAACGGCCGGAATTAATCAACAGAAGGGGTGTGGTTTTTCATCATGATAACGCTAGACCTCACACATATTTAGCCACTCAGCAAAAATTAAGAGAGTTTGGCTGGGAGGTGTTAATGCATCCGCCGTATAGTCCTGACCTTGCACCTTCAGATTTCTACCTGTTTCGGTCTCTTCAGAATTCTTTAGGCAGTGTCAGGTTAACATCACGAGAGGACTGCCAAAACCACTTGTCGCGGTATTTTGACCAGAAGTCCCAAAATTTCTATAGCAATGGGATCATGTCTCTACCTACAAGATGGCAAAAAGTTATCGAACAAAATGGTACCTATATACTTTAGTTAAATCTAAATAAACTATATTAAAAAATGTTTTGAATTTTCTTAAAAAATGCGAAGAAACTTTTTCCCCAACCTATTATAAAGGACAATATCAGTACTTAGAGCGTTCCTTAAAAAATAACTAATCACAAAGTATGTAGTTGAATGCAGTCGAATCTACTTACTAGTTGAGTACGTATAGCGCTCCTAAACCCTGAAGTAACCAAGAGATAGAGACTGAACACGGTAATAAACCTGACAATATAATATTGATCTGTAACAAATTGTTATTGGAGATCAATTTTAATTTAACTTGACACTCAATCTCATGAGAGCAGTGCTGGCCCAGTGGTCATGGCCCTGACTTAAGAGTTGTAGATCGTGGGTTCGAAGCCAGGCAGGTGCTTTACTTTGTGTAAATAACTTCATCATCACTGCTCTCAAAACGGTGTAGGAAAACATCTTGTGGAAACCGACATTCCTAGAACCAAAAATTCGAAGCCATGTGACATCCACAACACGCGCTGAGCCCGCGTGCTGGGTAACGGCCCGCTCCCTCCACAGAGAGGAGGCTAGGTCCCAGCACTGGGAACATTAGGTGCCCACAGACTGATTACGCTACACAATCTTATCACCCACTAAGGGCAAAAGTGTCAGTCTTCCAAGACTACGAAGAAAGACGGTTCTGAAAGAAGCTGAAATCAGTCGAGCAATACTCCACGAATAAAAAATTAAAAAGAATGTTCTTACACCAATAACGTTTGCTATAAGTCCTCATATTCTGGTTTAATCAGAGCGCGATCAATATTCTCATCCCAACTGCAACAGTATTTGCAATGCGATAGGTATAATTTGCACCAAACAAACAAGCAAGCAAGAAACCTTAGTCCTTTTCCCCTGCAGCTCATCGTCCATACTCGGGCAGTTAGTGCAGCAATGTGTCACGTGTGATAGCTGGAGCATTCGCGACGTGTCAGCGGACACATTAGTGTCTCCGGCTATAACCGACCGATAGGTGGACTTATGAAGTATAGCTCGCTGGCGCTGGCACTGATCCTAATGCCCTGCTCTTTACGAGTAGTGGCAGACTTACATGCGTGTTGGAACTTTGTAACGTAGTAGTAGGGTTATATGGAAGCATTTTAAGCGATCTCTGGAGTGGGTTTAGATCTGCACCCCAATTGTGTAACACACTTTCACAATCCGAAGGATTTTGCTCGACAACGTAAATACCTACGAATGTTGTCGAATTGTCAAGATAAAAACTTTTTAGCAAAACATAAAACCGACTTCCAAAACAAAACACTACAAAGTGAAAAATAACTTTAATTTCGGTAGTCGGTGTCTTTGGTTTTGTATTTTCGTTTTTTGCCACCGACTTCCGAAATGAAAGTAGGAAATTAAAGTTATTTTTCACTTTGTAGTATTTTGTTTTGGAAGTCGGTTTTATTATTTGCTAAAAAAAATTTATTACAAATTCAAATACCACTACCTGCTATGTAAATAAAAGTGATAAGAAGTTATTAAAACATCATCCACATAAACTAAGTGGGGAAAATACGCATTACTGAAGCTAACTCCAAAACTACCCAAGCAAAGTTAATAAAATTTATTTTATTAACTTTGCTTGGGTAGTTTAACACATCCACACAATTATGACTAATCTAAACATTACGTATAGGAACTTCACAGAATAATCACAGAGGAAGTACGTTTCCTCAAGGTTCCTGTAGTTTATCATGATATTCACAGCCGAACCACGAACTGCAATAGATCACGCATGCGCGATAGCGTCGTGTCTTGTACATGAATTAACCTAATTACTTGCCAGCATCGGCACTTGTTCCACAGCCTTCACTCGACAGTTGTTTGTCTTAGAACCTATCGGTCATGGCAACTTGATACTCGTACTATCGCTTCTGAGAAAAATAAATGTGTCTTCAGACACGCCTGATCTCTAATGTTTTACTGCTTCAGGTGTAGTTGATTATTTTTGGTATTAGTATAGAATTCTGTTTATAATGTAGGTATTATATAGGTGTTGTAGGTATTATAAAGAAAATTCTAACAGTTATTTGGTTGATTTGGTTGTTCAATTCAACTGAAATATCAAATTGAAACGTGCTTGTATCAAATTACCTAGAAACAATTTTCTACGAGATCGTACCTATGTTATTGTGACTATTTTAATCTAATGACTACTTTTTCTCTCAGAATTGTTGATTATCTTTCAAGAGTTAGATACATATGTATTTGTAATTGCAGTTTAAAAAGTCTCGAATGAAACAGTTAGTCTGTTTACTTAGATACCTAACCGTAATCTTGATGTCTGAAGATATCTAAGTTTTTGGCAATACATAATGGAATGGTAATTTTGATGAGTTGTTTTGGTATATAAAATATATTTAAATTGATATTTATGTTGAAGATATGGTCATGTATTAGATTAATTTAATTTTGATTTCAATTTGCAACATTTCAGTTATAATTTTAATTTTATTTTATTTTAATCGATTTGATTTTAATTTTGATTTCATATTGATCTGATTTTGTTTTAATTTAATTGATTTGATTCGATTTTAATTTAATTTTGATAGAATATTGATTGGGAATTTGATTTTGATTTTAACTCTAACATAGCTTGTAAGTTTTATTACTAATACAATATAGATGATTTCCGAAATAGATAAATGATTGATTGAACGACTCTTTCCCTCCATTCAGCTGCCAACTTCCTGAGATTTCTTCGAGGGTGCCTACTGGTGAACAGTTTAGGAGATACCAGGTCACCCTGTTTGACTTCTTTCTCTATTTTAAATTATGGACCTGTGTGATGTATGGAAGGAGAATAAGTTCGCCTATTTTCAGTGATTCTGTACTAATACCGACTTCGCCACATGATCTATTGTTATCATTTTAGTGAGTGCTACATGAATATCGTATCCGGTTCGGCGTAGATTAGAAATTAAGTATTAATAATAATAATATAAGTAAGTAAGTATGTATAAGTATGGGTAAGTAGGTATGTATATATAGATCCTTCACCTTAGAGATGGAAATTCAATTTCCTTTATAGATACCTAAAACTCGAAATTACATAGATAGTGGCAAGATTGGGCTAGAGTAGGTAGAGCTATCAAAGGCTTTGTCAGTTCTGCCCGAAGTGAACAGTTGATCCGAACACCTGCATGAGGTAGGTACCTCATCATCAATACATTGTTGACTAAGTGAACAGTTGATCCGAACACCTGCATGAGGTAGGTACCTCATCATCAATACATTGTTGACTAAGTGAACAGTTGATCCGAACACCTGCATGAGGTAGGTACCTCATCATCAATACATTGTTGACTAAGTGAACAGTTGATCCGAACACCTGCATGAGGTAGGTACCTCATCATCAATACATTGTTGACTAAGTGAACAGTTGATCCGAACACCTGCATGAGGTAGGTACCTCATCATCAATACATTGTTGACTAAGTGAACAGTTGATCCGAACACCTGCATGAGGTAGGTACCTCATCATCAATACATTGTTGACTAAGTGAACAGTTGATCCGAACACCTGCATGAGGTAGGTACCTCATCATCAATACATTGTTGACTAAGTGAACAGTTGATCCGAACACCTGCATGAGGTAGGTACCTCATCATCAATACATTGTTGACTAAGTGAACAGTTGATCCGAACACCTGCATGAGGTAGGTACCTCATCATCAATACATTGTTGACTAAGTGAACAGTTGATCCGAACACCTGCATGAGGTAGGTACCTCATCATCAATACATTGTTGACTAAGTGAACAGTTGATCCGAACACCTGCATGAGGTAGGTACCTCATCATCAATACATTGTTGACTAAGTGAACAGTTGATCCGAACACCTGCATGAGGTAGGTACCTCATCATCAATACATTGTTGACTAAGTGAACAGTTGATCCGAACACCTGCATGAGGTAGGTACCTCATCATCAATACATTGTTGACTAAGTGAACAGTTGATCCGAACACCTGCATGAGGTAGGTACCTCATCATCAATACATTGTTGACTAAGTGAACAGTTGATCCGAACACCTGCATGAGGTAGGTACCTCATCATCAATACATTGTTGACTAAGTGAACAGTTGATCCGAACACCTGCATGAGGTAGGTACCTCATCATCAATACATTGTTGACTAAGTGAACAGTTGATCCGAACACCTGCATGAGGTAGGTACCTCATCATCAATACATTGTTGACTAAGTGAACAGTTGATCCGAACACCTGCATGAGGTAGGTACCTCATCATCAATACATTGTTGACTAAGTGAACAGTTGATCCGAACACCTGCATGAGGTAGGTACCTCATCATCAATACATTGTTGACTAAGTGAACAGTTGATCCGAACACCTGCATGAGGTAGGTACCTCATCATCAATACATTGTTGACTAAGTGAACAGTTGATCCGAACACCTGCATGAGGTAGGTACCTCATCATCAATACATTGTTGACTAAGTGAACAGTTGATCCGAACACCTGCATGAGGTAGGTACCTCATCATCAATACATTGTTGACTAAGTGAACAGTTGATCCGAACACCTGCATGAGGTAGGTACCTCATCATCAATACATTGTTGACTAAGTGAACAGTTGATCCGAACACCTGCATGAGGTAGGTACCTCATCATCAATACATTGTTGACTAAGTGAACAGTTGATCCGAACACCTGCATGAGGTAGGTACCTCATCATCAATACATTGTTGACTAAGTGAACAGTTGATCCGAACACCTGCATGAGGTAGGTACCTCATCATCAATACATTGTTGACTAAGTGAACAGTTGATCCGAACACCTGCATGAGGTAGGTACCTCATCATCAATACATTGTTGACTAAGTGAACAGTTGATCCGAACACCTGCATGAGGTAGGTACCTCATCATCAATACATTGTTGACTAAGTGAACAGTTGATCCGAACACCTGCATGAGGTAGGTACCTCATCATCAATACATTGTTGACTAAGTGAACAGTTGATCCGAACACCTGCATGAGGTAGGTACCTCATCATCAATACATTGTTGACTAAGTGAACAGTTGATCCGAACACCTGCATGAGGTAGGTACCTCATCATCAATACATTGTTGACTAAGTGAACAGTTGATCCGAACACCTGCATGAGGTAGGTACCTCATCATCAATACATTGTTGACTAAGTGAACAGTTGATCCGAACACCTGCATGAGGTAGGTACCTCATCATCAATACATTGTTGACTAAGTGAACAGTTGATCCGAACACCTGCATGAGGTAGGTACCTCATCATCAATACATTGTTGACTAAGTGAACAGTTGATCCGAACACCTGCATGAGGTAGGTACCTCATCATCAATACATTGTTGACTAAGTGAACAGTTGATCCGAACACCTGCATGAGGTAGGTACCTCATCATCAATACATTGTTGACTAAGTGAACAGTTGATCCGAACACCTGCATGAGGTAGGTACCTCATCATCAATACATTGTTGACTAAGTGAACAGTTGATCCGAACACCTGCATGAGGTAGGTACCTCATCATCAATACATTGTTGACTAAGTGAACAGTTGATCCGAACACCTGCATGAGGTAGGTACCTCATCATCAATACATTGTTGACTAAGTGAACAGTTGATCCGAACACCTGCATGAGGTAGGTACCTCATCATCAATACATTGTTGACTAAGTGAACAGTTGATCCGAACACCTGCATGAGGTAGGTACCTCATCATCAATACATTGTTGACTAAGTGAACAGTTGATCCGAACACCTGCATGAGGTAGGTACCTCATCATCAATACATTGTTGACTAAGTGAACAGTTGATCCGAACACCTGCATGAGGTAGGTACCTCATCATCAATACATTGTTGACTAAGTGAACAGTTGATCCGAACACCTGCATGAGGTAGGTACCTCATCATCAATACATTGTTGACTAAGTGAACAGTTGATCCGAACACCTGCATGAGGTAGGTACCTCATCATCAATACATTGTTGACTAAGTGAACAGTTGATCCGAACACCTGCATGAGGTAGGTACCTCATCATCAATACATTGTTGACTAAGTGAACAGTTGATCCGAACACCTGCATGAGGTAGGTACCTCATCATCAATACATTGTTGACTAAGTGAACAGTTGATCCGAACACCTGCATGAGGTAGGTACCTCATCATCAATACATTGTTGACTAAGTGAACAGTTGATCCGAACACCTGCATGAGGTAGGTACCTCATCATCAATACATTGTTGACTAAGTGAACAGTTGATCCGAACACCTGCATGAGGTAGGTACCTCATCATCAATACATTGTTGACTAAGTGAACAGTTGATCCGAACACCTGCATGAGGTAGGTACCTCATCATCAATACATTGTTGACTAAGTGAACAGTTGATCCGAACACCTGCATGAGGTAGGTACCTCATCATCAATACATTGTTGACTAAGTGAACAGTTGATCCGAACACCTGCATGAGGTAGTTACCTCATCATCAATACATTGTTGACTAAGTGAACAGTTGATCCGAACACCTGCATGAGGTAGTTACCTCATCATCAATACATTGTTGACTAAGTGAACAGTTGATCCGAACACCTGCATGAGGTAGTTACCTCATCATCAATACATTGTTGACTAAGTGAACAGTTGATCCGAACACCTGCATGAGGTAGGTACCTCATCATCAATACATTGTTGACTAAGTGAACAGTTGATCCGAACACCTGCATGAGGTAGGTACCTCATCATCAATACATTGTTGACTAAGTGAACAGTTGATCCGAACACCTGCATGAGGTAGGTACCTCATCATCAATACATTGTTGACTAAGTGAACAGTTGATCCGAACACCTGCATGAGGTAGGTACCTCATCATCAATACATTGTTGACTAAGTGAACAGTTGATCCGAACACCTGCATGAGGTAGGTACCTCATCATCAATACATTGTTGACTAAGTGAACAGTTGATCCGAACACCTGCATGAGGTAGGTACCTCATCATCAATACATTGTTGACTAAGTGAACAGTTGATCCGAACACCTGCATGAGGTAGGTACCTCATCATCAATACATTGTTGACTAAGTGAACAGTTGATCCGAACACCTGCATGAGGTAGGTACCTCATCATCAATACATTGTTGACTAAGTGAACAGTTGATCCGAACACCTGCATGAGGTAGGTACCTCATCATCAATACATTGTTGACTAAGTGAACAGTTGATCCGAACACCTGCATGAGGTAGGTACCTCATCATCAATACATTGTTGACTAAGTGAACAGTTGATCCGAACACCTGCATGAGGTAGGTACCTCATCATCAATACATTGTTGACTAAGTGAACAGTTGATCCGAACACCTGCATGAGGTAGGTACCTCATCATCAATACATTGTTGACTAAGTGAACAGTTGATCCGAACACCTGCATGAGGTAGGTACCTCATCATCAATACATTGTTGACTAAGTGAACAGTTGATCCGAACACCTGCATGAGGTAGGTACCTCATCATCAATACATTGTTGACTAAGTGAACAGTTGATCCGAACACCTGCATGAGGTAGGTACCTCATCATCAATACATTGTTGACTAAGTGAACAGTTGATCCGAACACCTGCATGAGGTAGGTACCTCATCATCAATACATTGTTGACTAAGTGAACAGTTGATCCGAACACCTGCATGAGGTAGGTACCTCATCATCAATACATTGTTGACTAAGTGAACAGTTGATCCGAACACCTGCATGAGGTAGGTACCTCATCATCAATACATTGTTGACTAAGTGAACAGTTGATCCGAACACCTGCATGAGGTAGGTACCTCATCATCAATACATTGTTGACTAAGTGAACAGTTGATCCGAACACCTGCATGAGGTAGGTACCTCATCATCAATACATTGTTGACTAAGTGAACAGTTGATCCGAACACCTGCATGAGGTAGGTACCTCATCATCAATACATTGTTGACTAAGTGAACAGTTGATCCGAACACCTGCATGAGGTAGGTACCTCATCATCAATACATTGTTGACTAAGTGAACAGTTGATCCGAACACCTGCATGAGGTAGGTACCTCATCATCAATACATTGTTGACTAAGTGAACAGTTGATCCGAACACCTGCATGAGGTAGGTACCTCATCATCAATACATTGTTGACTAAGTGAACAGTTGATCCGAACACCTGCATGAGGTAGGTACCTCATCATCAATACATTGTTGACTAAGTGAACAGTTGATCCGAACACCTACATGAGGTAGGTACCTCATCATCAATACATTGTTGACTTACATTATCCACATATCTAAATAATAATTCTTCACAATAACTACCGACCTATATTTCGCAAGTCGCCAAGAGCCGCGTATCGTTACACAAACAAGGCTTTGCTAAGAATTCGCGTTAAACGCGCGAAACCATATCGAAATCAATATTCACGTGGATATTGCAAGTTATCGTTGAATAAACATGACGATAACGTCAGGTGCTTGTTTGTGCTTTGAAAAATAAAAAATATGTCGGTCAGCGACGCACCTGTGACTATCATATATAATATTATGGGCGACAACCTGCCACAAGCCGCGCAAAGTAGAAGGAGTGACCAAGCTTGAGCCAACTTGGTTGAAGAGATAATTTATTAGCTAAACTGCTATTTAGCAAGAACATCTGCAGATACGTAGAGAAAGGCGCGTGAAGTTGGAGGATCCTTAATAATGACAGATCACGCGGCTCTCTAACATAGGGCATGTTAATTAGCAAAACGTTAAAGTTGAAGGTAAGTTGAATGAATTGAGAACATTGAAATGGGAACTGCCTGAAGCAACTATTTTTCAAAAATATAAACTCCTAGCAATATTGAATTTTGTCTTCTGGGCTTTTATAAGTGCATACGGACCTACTAATGCAAGCTAGCTTGTCAAGATCTAGGTAGCTTATTAGTAGATAGGTAGGTACTGTGTGTTTTGGATACATCTCGGGTGAGAGAGAGTTTAATTTGTAATTACTTTCTTACTGAATATTTTGATAAGGTCATGACAGGGTTTTAGGTCTTATGTAGAGAACTAGGTAATCGTAACAGTTACTATGATATTCATGTGAAGGGTAGCGTCTCCAGTTAACTTTCTTCTAAGAGTACTACCTAAGGTTTTGAGAAAACATTTGATTGACCTAGAAATTATTAAGAGGTCACCTCTCGGACACTCAAAAGCGATCTTGAGTTTTTTTTTGCCATAGTCTCATGCTAGTATTTGCCCTAGCATACCCCGTTTTCGAATGTATACCTACTTCTGCACCAAGAAATTTGACGTAGAAAAAGTAAATACAGAAAATATTATTGATATTATTGAGAAAATATTATCAAGAAATGAGCTAAACTAAATTTTAAATCTAAATCTTTATCAGTAAGAAGTTACGGAAAAGGTGTAGGTACCTACTTACGTAAAAATTTAAAACTTAATTTTCAAGTATCGGTTTTTTATGAGTTTGTTTTTGATCCTAAAAACCTGGTAAAGTAAGTTCGTGTAATTTTCGTTATTTCTAGAGTAAAAGACACTTGCAGTAACTTACCAAGCCAAGAATATCGAGCGTATAATGGTAAAGTACCTATTAATAAATAAAAAATTGCAGATATTGCAAAAGTAAAACAATATAATTTACAAAATTTTATGATGAAATGAAATACTGCAATGGCGAACTACAAACGAGTCTCTAGAAGAAGATTAACATTTTTATTTTAGATAAATAAATTAAACATAATAGGTACATGTTTAATTGTAGATACCTAAAATAAAAATTTCGCCAAATTTATAAGGTTTTTTCTTTAAATTATGTGAATTCAATACTATCATAAATTTCGAAAATTCAACATCTCTCAAATTTGAAATATCTAAAATATACTACATAATAACGTTAACATCAAAATATTTCTGTAACTTCGATTGCAAATCGGCTCCAGAATGTAACTCAAAAAAAATTTTTTTTTTATATAATTAAAAAGTAATAGATTTATTTCATTTTCTTAAAGTTTAAATATTCAGACATGCGCCCTTTTCGAAATTGCATATTCAGTTGATTTCTTCCGTACAGCTTATACCTACCTAATACATTTACTTGGGCACGGTTAGGAGTAGTGGAACATAATAAACCGATAACATGTTGTGTTTATCCACAAATATCTGTAACTACCAAGTACCGGCCTTACAACTGGTTACCTATCTAATTACCTATTTATTGGTTAAAGGATGCTAGAATTCATTGATGCAAAGGAAGTTATTCAACTAAGTTCAGGAATTACAACCACGCGTAGGAATATAAAAAGCGGATCGTTCGCAGGACCACAACTAGACAGAACTGGTATAAGTCGCTGATTCATTACGCGCGCGGCAAGGCGGATTAATATGACGAAACGATAATCAAAGTGATCGAAACGATTATTCCACGGTATTATAACATGATTATACCACTGATCAGTTTGGTGAAAACTTGATAACGTTTCCGCTGTGTTCAATTAGATAACGTATCGTATCGAGTTCGAAGCTAATTTATTCATTCGATGGATTTATCGGAAATGGGTCACGTGAGGTTGGCGCCACGGCGAGGTGCAGCTAGTGTAGGTGCGGTACCCAGCCACACGTACCACATTACACACTTATGATTCATTCATCACCTCATTTTATTATACATACGAGTAAATAGTTGAATAGATAAAAACTAATGTGCGGGAATTACGATGATATGTACTTAACTCATAACAAGGGTCAAATAAAGGTCAGCTGAGTGAAACTTATAACTCCATATTATTAAGCCGGAGTGGCCTGAAACCGTTAAGTTTTAGTCTTTCAAAGACGGATTGGAATGGCGATAATAAGCTCAGGGGAACGTCTCGTATAACCAAACCAGTCGTATAACTAACCACGGATCCAGTGATGGTGATGACTCTATATTATCTGATAGGTATGTAATTATTTTCTTTTGAAAATGTGTTCTAGAAATGACTAAAACATACATTCGATGGCAAGATAAGTCGATAGCTAAGTTCAACTTATCGAAAATACGAACTTAATGAGCGAGAAAAGAATACAGTGGCGGAGTGGGAGCAGGCTGATGTCCAGCAGTGAGGTAAACGAGGTCGCGGCTGACGACCAGAAAGAGGTAAAAAACAAATTCTAAAAGTCATCATCATCTGCCTAGCCAACCAACTATGTTGAGGTCGGCTTCCAGTCTAACCAGATGCAGCTGAATACCAGAATTTTAAAAGGAGCGACTATCTGACCTCCACAACTCAGTAACTGGGTAATACGATACCCCTTGGTAAGACTGGTTGTCAGACTTTCGGGCTTCTGACGACCCGTAACGACTGTCAAAGATCCACAAATAACAGCCGGGACCAACGGCTTAACGTGCTTTGCGAGATACGGAGGAGTCTCAGTGTGTAAAGATGCTCAGCCATCCAACGACGAACCCCGGCAAACGTAGCTTAACATGTTGAATCGACCCGAGCGGCTGTTGCAGCCACGAGCTCCTCTTTATCACTAACAATTAACACCGCATGTAGATGTTACACATTCCGCACCGCAGTAAGGAAACGCGTTTTTATTGTTGAGCATGAGTAATCGATACTTGTAAAGTTATCGTTCAATCAGCATTTCAATATTCATATTAAATCAACTCATAGTCGACTCACTCGATTCTTGAAAGTTTCAAGTGTACCTAAATGTAATATTTAAATTATTTGAATTCTTTAGGTATTCCCGGCTATAGTCTAGTGATGTACGGTGTGTTGCTCCAAGGTGCGGGAACAACAGGGAATCTTCTTATCACTCATATCTAAGGGTCTCATATCTATATAAGGGTGTAATTATCTATATATTATGGTGTAATTATTTACAAAAAAAAGAAAGTAGTATATGTAGCACTTATTTCAGTTATGGAAACCAGTGCCATAGTACTAGCTTTGCTCAGTTTGGGATCAGAAGGCCATGTGTGAACAATGTCCCAGGATATATTATTACGAACACTTAGATGTACCTACTATATCTAAGATATAACTAACTATTTACAGAAAACAGGTCGGTATTACAGGATCAAGTGACTTCGCAACTTAAGGCTGATTTTTCAATAATCAGATAACTTTTATCCGAAGAATAAATATGACAGTTTGACATATTTTCGATACAAAAGCTGTCAAACCGCCATATTCATTCCATAGTTAAAAGCTATCTAACGATTGAAAAATTAGCCCTTAGTTATTTAAAATGTAAGGACCTTCCGAGGGGTCGCAGTAGGTATCTATAAACAAAATGATGACAAGTCTGACGAAATTCCTATGCAAGGAGTTTGCTTGCGTGGTGCGGAAGCGTTAGGTGAGTCTAAAGTTCTTGATGTAGTAATTATAACTAGATAGTTGCACGTCGGGCGCCAGCAGCTCCCGCGGCACGACTTACATTATCATTTTGGTTGCACTTTTAGTAATTTACGAGGACATGTTAATGTGTATCATTTGCATACTATTTTGACATTTGCGTGCTTGGCGTTCATGCGTTACAGGGATATTCATACTAAATATTATTAATTGACTTCACAATTGAATTACGGCATGAAATAATGAGCAAGGTTATTGTTCATAACATGGTTATAATTATATAATTATAGTATGAAAGTGAACGCGCGATCTCATCTGTCCTTTGATGAATAGATATTCTTGAAAAGCTATACGAAACATATCATAAGTTTATAATAAATGCATAGCATAGTGGACACTATTCAACAATAACATAACAGGTCGCGGTCGTGGGCGTAGATAGGATGATAGGAAGGTGGGGCCTATCACTTCTTCTTGTGATTAATTACTTATTATAAAATCCATTAGAAAAGCAGTGTTTTGAACACTTTATTCAATGTGACCGGTTCATATTTCTGAATGACTAAAATAATTAACATTTAAAGATGGCGATAAATGAAAACAACGACGTAATAACTTGGCACTAACTGGAGATAGCTGCTCGAATAGCAATAGTGCATAAAACGTTATGGTGTAATCATTGTTGGCTCAGCTCTGTGGCTGAGGTTCGATTCCTCATTCAGTTTCAACAGACGATTCCTGAAGAAATACTTATAAAAATGGGAAAATGTTCTTGTATTATTTATTCCAATGGCTATATTATGTAAAAGTAGGTATATGTGTAGGTAATGCAATGCAACCTATAAGTATTTATAGATGAGACGAGAAGAGAATACTCTTTATTATGTACACCACTTATGTAAATATATTTGTGGATGATGAAGTTTATTGTATGTAAACACTTATTTAGATGTATTTCTATCACAGAGTAGAACAAATAGCAAGAACTTGCATATATTCGCTCATACGTAAGTCCTGCACCGAGCCTTCTTCAACTTATCTAACTATCTATTACTATCCACCACCAAAGAACCCAAAAGTCCTACCTGACTCAAATCCATAAGCACAGATCAGCAGTCTCCTGCAGCAAAAACGGGTTTGTATCCAATCGGGGGACTACAGTCACTAGTCACAGGCCACACAATGTATCTAAACGGGGGACTACAGCCACTAGTCACAGGTCACACAATTTATACAAACGGGGGACTACAGTCACTCGTCACAGGCCACACAATGTATCCAAACGGGAAACTACAGTCACTCGTCACAGGCCACACAATGTATCTAAACGGAGGACTACAGTCACTCGTCACAGGCCACACAATGTATCCAAACGGGGAACTACAGTCACTCGTCACAGGTCACACAATGTATCCATACGGGGGACTACAGTCACTCGTCATACACAAAATGTTTAATCACAGTCACTCTCTGGCCGGCGTCGCAGCACACAGGTGTGCTTGTTAGGAGGACACTGCGCGTGGTGACGTTGCGCACTCCTGCGCATCACAACTAGCGCGTAAACTGTCGCACCACGGCGCTCGGGCGGGATGCTTGCCAAACGTTCCTATCGATAACGTTAATACGTTTGCAGCAAATTTCCAGGTAAACGGCTCCTTCCGATTATAATCGGTTCCCGCGTGTTTGCGTTTTGTTAATGTAATTAAAATGTATGAGGAGTTAATGACATGACATGAATGTGTAGAGCGTTTCGTTTGGCTGGTAATTACACCGGTTTAAGCAATACTTGAAGTTCGTGCATATTTCCTATGAACTGACGTTTTCCCGGGTGTTGCTAGGCTCCGCGGCGTGTGTGAAATGCTCCGGGCCTACAATGCAGATATTGTTTAATGAATTTTATCTATTACATGATATTGCAGTAATTTTAAATTGTCAAATGTGTCTACTTCTATTTATCAATAACCACCTTCATAGGGTATTATGCACACCATATCTTCAATAGTCTCCACACAATATTTGTAGCCGATCTTTTAAATCATAATTACAATATTACAAAATCAAAATCAATCAAATCAAAAGTCATTTATTCAAACTAGGCTGAGAATCAGAACTTTGCGAACGTCAAAACTATAAAAATGTTACTATTGGAATTATACCAATCATTGAGGCTCTGCATTCACACAAATTAAAATAATCATCATCTGCCTAGCCTGCCCCCAACTATGTTGGGGTTGGCTTCCAGTCTAACCGGATGCAGCTGAACACCAGTATTTGACATGGAGCGACTGCCTAGCGGGCCTCCACAACCCAGTTACTGGGTAACACAACGATACGCCTCGCTAAGGGCCGGTTTATTGATCCTTAGTTAACTCAACCAATGGTTAACCATGGTAACCAATGGTTAAATTTTGGCTAAATGTGAAAGGCTAAAAATGAATGTATTCATGTTAGCTCATTTATATTAAAAAATAGTAACTAATGACACAACTCATTCATTTTTAGCCTTTCACATTTAGTCAAAATTCAACCATTAGTAATCACAAACTATGTTTGACCATTAGTTGAGTTAACTACGGATCAAAAAACCGGCCCTAAGACTGGATGTCAGACTTTCGGGCTTCTGACTACCCGTAACGACTGCCAAAGGTCTACGAATGACAGCCAGGACTAAGGCACGGAGGGGTTCCAATATGTAATGCATGGTTACCCATCCACGGACTGACACCGGCAAGCTTAACCTTCGATCGACCCTTGCCGCTGTTATTACTGAATCACGAGTACATTTACAGAAATTTAAAAGAATATTATTTTTTCAGTGAACGTAAAGTTTACGTGCTATGGAGGTGAAGATAGCCAATGTTTGATCGTTCGATAAGCGCGGCTATCGAGAAAGTTATCGTAAAGTTATCGCGAGCAAACAGCTTGCAAGCGGCGCGCGCGCATCCTCTGAGCACTCATTATCACACAAGTGCCAACCATCACCTCGGCATGGGCACATACAGGGCGGGTGACATATGTGGGTCGGTCAGACACCTTTCAGGAATGATACTGACTTGATTATCAGCATATTATTAGTAAGATGAAATGCCGGCATGAAGTGAGAACTGACAGATGACGAAGAGTTACGAGTACGTAGTCGAACCAAGTGAAGAGTTACGAGTACGTAGTCGAACCAAGTGAAGAGTTACGAGTACGTAGTCGAACCAAGTGAAGAGTTACGAGTACGTAGTCGAACCAAGTGAAGAGTTACGAGTACGTAGTCGAACCAAGTGAAGAGTTACAAGTACGTAGTCGAACCAAGTGAAGAGTTACGAGTACGTAGTCGAACCAAGTGAAGAGTTACGAGTACTTACTAGTGGAACCAAGGTATTCGGTAGCAGGACAGATTATGGTCATTAATAACATGAGAACACTTGGTTCTACCAAAAATACCAATCAATTGTATAAGTGGCATTTAGAATTATATATAAGGGGCAATTGTATGGAAACTACTAACAGACTGTGCGCTCATACACCGTAACTATAGGGAGCAATTGTATGGAAGCCACTAACAGACAGAGCGCTCATACACCGTAACTGTAGGGGGCAATTGTATGGAAGCTACTAACTGACAGTACGCTCATACACCGTAACTATGGGGGGCAATTGTATGGAAGCCATTAACAGACAGAGCGCTCATACACCGTAACTGTAGGGGGCAATTGTATGGAAGGCACTAACAGACAGAGCGCTCATACATCGTAACTGTAGGGGGCAATTGTATGGAAGGCACTAACAGACAGAGCGCTCATACATCGTAACTGTAGGGGGCAATTGTATGGAAGCTACTAACAGACAGTGCGCTCATACACCGTAACTATAGGGGCAATTGTATGGAAGCCACTAACAGACAGTGCGCTCATACATCGTAACTGTAGGGGGCAATTGTATGGAAGCTACTAACAGACAGTGCGCTCATACATCGTAACTATAGGGGCAATTGTATGGAAGCCACTAACAGACAGTGCGCTCATACATCGTAACTGTAGGGGGCAATTGTATGGAAGCTACTAACAGACAGTGCGCTCATACACCGTAACTGTAGGGGGCAATTGTATGGAAGCCACTAACAGACAGTGCGCTCATACACCGTAACTATGGGGGGCAATTGTATGGAAGCTACTAACAGACAGTGCGCTCATACACCGTAACTGTAGGGGGCAATTGTATGGAAGCCACTAACAGACAGTGCGCTCATACACCGTAACTATGGGGGGCAATTGTATGGAAGCTACTAACAGACAGTGCGCTCATACACCGTAACTGTAGGGGGCAATTGTATGGAAGCCACTAACAGACAGTGCGCTCATACACCGTAACTCTAGGGGGCAATTGTATGGAAGCTACTAACAGACAGTGCGCTCATACACCGTAACTGTAGGGGGCAATTGTATGGAAGCTACTAACAGACAGTGCGCTCATACACCGTAACTGTAGGGGGCAATTGTATGGAAGCTACTAACAGACAGTGCGCTCATACATCGTAACTGTAGGGGGCAATTGTATGGAAGCTACTAACAGACAGTGCGCTCATACACCGTAACTGTAGGGGGCAATTGTATGGAAGCTACTAACAGACAGTGCGCTCATACACCGTAACTGTAGGGGGCAATTGTATGGAAGCTACTAACAGACAGTGCGCTCATACACCGTAACTGTAGGGGGCAATTGTATGGAAGCTACTAACAGACAGTGCGCTCATACACCGTAACTGTAGGGGGCAATTGTATGGAAGCTACTAACAGACAGTGCGCTCATACACCGTAACTGTAGGGGGCAATTGTATGGAAGCTACTAACAGACAGTGCGCTCACCACCTACCCACCCACACCGTAACTCTTCGAATGGTTGCCTTCCCAAAGATTACAATACTGTTTCAGTAATTTATCGGGTTGGCTAATAAGTAATGAACGTTTTAATTTATAA
This sequence comes from Dicycla oo, assembly GCA_948252095.1. Lineage (NCBI taxonomy): Eukaryota > Metazoa > Arthropoda > Insecta > Lepidoptera > Noctuidae > Dicycla > Dicycla oo. The sequence goes on from OX411713.1 coordinate 632,224, forward strand.
TTTCTAGAATTTTCGGAAAGGTTCGAGAACGTTCTGTAGCAGAGGGTAGATAAAGAGCGAGTCGCGCTCATGCGCGTTATTGATAGGCTGTTAGTGCGTTAAAGTTCACAAAGAAATGAGTGATATTAAAACCCACGTACGACATTGTTTATTATATCAGTTTCAATCTGGGCATTGTGCTGCAAAAGCTACACGTAATATATGTCAAAGGATAGCTCACGATGCAGTCTCCGAAGCAACAGCAAAGCGCTGGTTCCAACGGTTCCGCAATAACGATTTTTCCTTAACCGATCCAACAAGGTCTGGGCGCCCCGTGGAAATAGATATCGATAAATTAAAACTATTAATCGAAGCAGATCACACGCGATTTGGCTGTTCAGCTCGAGTGCTCTCATGGCACCATAGAAAATCATTTACATGGTTTGGGAAAGACTTACAAATATAGTGTTTGGGTACCCCATCAATTAAGTAAAGATCAGCTGACCTACTGAGTTGAGATTTGTGTACAACTTTTATCTTTCCGCCGCACATTTAATTGGTTAGATCATCTTGTCACTGGAGATGAAAAGTGGGTTCTCTATGTAAATCACACACGCAAGCGCCAGTGGCTGGGATGTAAAGAACAGGGAAAACCAATGTCAAAAGGTGATCTTCATCCTCGCAAGGTAATGCTTTCTGTCTGGTGGGATATACATGAAGTAATAAGCTGGGAATTCCTTCCTACTAATACTACGATTACAGCAACAGTATATTGTGATCAACTCGAAAAACTGAAGCTTGACATCCATCGCAAACGTCCACAACACGACAAAATATTTTTCCTGCACGACAATGCCCGGCCGCATATTGCTAAGAGTACTAGGCTAAAACTATTGGAGCTTAATTGGGAACTAATACCCCACCCTCCATATTCGCCGGACTTAGCACCAACTGATTTCAGCTTGTTCCGATCACTTAGTAATAATTTACGGGAAAAAAGCTTTGACGATGAACCACACTTGAAACAATACATAGATGACTGCTTCAATTCAAAACCAACGAAGTTCTATGCGGACGCCACTCACTCTTTGCCAGATCGATGGCGAATAGTAGTAGAAAACGACGGTGAATATATTATTAATGATTAGCAGTTAATAATAAAATAATAATAATAATAATAACCCCACCGCTGTATCTCTACGTTGACGTCGTGGTGGGGCTTTCGTGCTCCAAACTTTAGGTCTGTGCCGGTAGAGTTTGCCGGAATGGGTCTAGGATGAGGAGCCAGACCAAGAGAGATACAAAAACCTGCAGGGCAGCATGTGGCAAGCTGATGGGCAGTAGTGACCCCATGGACCCTATCTCCCGGGAGAAATCTTGTCCTCATCTCTGGCTTGCCTTTATTGGCCGGCTGGAGTGAACACTGACGAGGAACAGAGCTCCCACCTCTTTCTTGCCTTTATTGGCCGGCTTGAGTGGAGATTCGCAAGAGCAAACGTGCTCGGAGGAAGGAAGTATTCCAGTAAGGTGCTGGTAGGGATCTTGACCGTACTTCCGGGATTGTCCTGATAGCCGTGGAATACCTCTCCACTCCTCAAGCACCTCAGGAAGTGTTGCCCCCTTGTCGCTACGTCACTATGTGCTAGCGGCCGTCTTCGGGGGTCCATTATTGAGTGTGCAAGTCACCCCCTGCCATTTTATCCGTGTATAATATATAACATTGGTCAGGCAGGGGACATAGTTCTTCCATAGTTCTTGTTATCCAATCCACTTTAGCCACCCAAACCCATAGCCCAATATGTTTTGTTTCCACGCACAACAATAGTCCTGCACCAACCGGGGGTTGTCCTTGGGTGCACTTGCATAGTGCATACAGGGATAATCGTCGGTTGGTGCCTCCTCATCATTTAAAATTACCTAAGGGGCCTCTGCGAGTTGGCTTCGGCTCCTCGTACGCCTTCCAAAGGTCCGGGACCTCAGGATCCCGAGAAATATCAAATAAAAAATAATAATAATAAATCATTGACGATGGTGACAGACTGACGGACAGGACAACCCTGTAGAACCGTATAGTCCAAGCACAGTATCATACACACCTTCTAGGCGAACATCAGTATCCATACCATCGTCACCTTCCATACCATCATCACCCCCCATTACTAGTTCAAATTCAGTTCAACCCATTCCAAACTTGAATGTTGCGCGGGAGGTATCTTCCTTTTTACCCGCGTCCACCAAGACTGGAAAAGCAAGAGTTCGCATGAGATGGAGCAAAGAAGTTAACCTATTCATCATGCGAACTTACCTATACATCACTAAATTAGAGACTGACCTGACCACTTACAGAAAAGAACTGCATGAACTTTTTACACATCGATACCCAGAGATTACAGTTACAGAACAAAGGATTTCAGATCAAAGAAGAATAATAGTTAGGAATAAACTTTTGTCGCAAGACGTAATAGACCAATTAAAAGAAGAAGTACGTACTCAACTACAAGGAGATTCAGAAAATACTGTGGGCGCAATCACTATCGCATCAACACAAAACACAACAGCGGTTAATCAACAAGAACAACCACAACCATGCAGACAATCAGAACCTATCATACAATTTCAACCTATCACACAATCTCAACCATACTTTCAATCACAAGCGTATTCACAAACCACGCATACATCCACGCAAACCGAAAGTATAACCATAATGTTAGAAAATGAAATTGAGACTCTAGCCGATATCAATATAAATCAGTCCACAGATACGCGTATTCAAGAAATACATGATAAATTCAAAACAGCTCTTACTCAGTATTCCGGTATGGACCCGGCAGCTCGACCAAAACTGCCCAAACTCAGGTACACACCAAAGCTCTCTCAGCTCATTCATTTATTTAATCAAAATATCCTCCAACAATATATTAGTGAAGAAACTCACTTAATAGACGTTCATACTCTGATATATTGCACAGCATTAGTCATTTCTGAAGAACTTAATTTTAAAATCACAGAATACACAGGCAATCCGAGACAAAGAAATACTAATAAACCGGCATGGCAGCAGAGGCTTGAAAAAGATATAGAAAAACTTAGAGCAGACTGCAGTAGACTAACCCAATATATTAATAACAATAGATCAAAGAAAGTAGTTAAGAGAGTAGAAGCAATTTTCAAAAATATGGCAACCCACACGAAGCACGAAAACTATAATAGAAAACCTGAAGAATTCTTGGATACATTGAAACAGAAATTAGCCTTAAAAGTTCACAGGTTGAGAAGATATAAAAAAGCACAAGAACGTAAAAATGATAACTCCTTGTTTGCCACAAACGAAAAGAACTTTTACAGAAATTTACAGAAACCACAAACTGACACTAATACACCGACAACCAAAAACAACGTAGAATTACCAACAGCGGAACAACTAGAAACATTTTGGTCTGGGATATGGGAAGAGCAAGTGCAACACAATGAAAAATCTGATTGGATAACAGACGAAGAAACAAAATGGAGCTCGTTAGAAGAAATGGAATTCGTTGAGTTTACTGAGTCTGACATAACTAGTATTACAGCGAGACTACACAATTGGAAATCACCTGGCATTGATAAAATTCATAATTATTGGTATAAAAAATTAGAATCATTACACAAAGTCTTAGCTAAAAATTTAACAGAAATCATCTTAGGGAAACAAAACATTCCTGAATTTATTGCTACAGGAATAACATACATGTTACCAAAATCCCAGTACTCTCCACAACCTTCTCAATACAGACCGATTACATGCCTACCCACAATATATAAGATTCTAACGTCAGCAATCACAACAAAAATCAATAAACACATAGAAAATCACAACATAATAGCAGAGGAACAAAAAGGATGCAGAAGGGGCCATATGGGATGTAAGGAACAACTAGTTATAGATTCAATAATCCACAAACATGCCATCACAAAAAATAGAAACTTACATTGCACATACATAGATTATAAAAAAGCATTTGACAGTATTCCACACTCCTGGTTAATTCAAATACTACAAATATATAAAATAAATTAAAAAATAATAGACTTCTTACAGGACATCATGTCCCGTTGGAGAACTACACTCCAATTAAATCACCAACACAACGCTATCACAACTCGACAGATATCCATAAATAAAGGTATTTATCAGGGAGATTCTCTGAGTCCTTTATGGTTTTGCCTCGCTCTGAACCCTCTGTCCAATCTACTACATCGCAGCCAAGTCGGATATTCCTTTAAACACACCACAGAAGAAACTATCATCTCACATCTTATTTATATGGACGACATTAAACTATACTCAAAGACTGAAAAAGACATGAAAAAATTAATAGATATCACGACAGAATTTAGTAAAGACATCAATATGCAATTTGGTTTCGATAAATGTAAAACAGTTCATATAATAAGAGGTAAAATAAAACCGGGTGACTACCCTATTAATAATACAGACACTATCAAAGCAATGGAACCAACGGATTTATATAAATATTTAGGGTACAGGCAAATCAAGGGACTAGATCATTCAGCGATAAAATACACATTAAACTCAGAATACAAAAGAAGAGTGGTCGCAGTATGTAAAACTCAACTCTCCGGAAAACATTTAATAAAAGCGTTGAACACCTATGCCATCCCGATATTAACATACTCCTTTGGAGTGATCAAATGGTCAAAAACTGACATACAACAAATAGAGAGAACAACACGCACCATACTTACTAAACACAATAACCTTCACCCTAAATCTGCAATAGAAAGACTGACCATCAAACGGCAATACGGAGGGAGAGGCCTTATAGATGTCCATCACCTTTGGCAGAAACAGATAGCCAAACTAAGAACATTCTTTAATTCTAAATCACACACAAGCAACATTCATAAAGCCGTAGTTATGAATGATATCAGTTACACCCCACTTAATCTACACGAACAGATAGATACACAACACACTAGCAATGAAGACCCACATAAGCAAAAATTAGAAGACTGGAAAAAGAAAGTGTTACATGGACGTCACCCCCACGACCTTGAACAATCTCATATAGACACAATAGCATCCAATAAATGGCTTAAAATCGGTAACTTATTTCCGGAAACCGAGGGTTTTATTATAGCAATACAGGACCAGATTATAAATACTAAAAACTACAGGAAATATATTATAAAAGACCCCACGATAAGGAACGATAAATGCCGCAAATGTCACAGCCAACCAGAGACCATACAACACATAACAGGGGCATGCACAACACTCACACAAACAGACTATACACACAGGCACAATCAGGTAGCAAATGTCATCCATCAGAAACTAGCACTCAAATATAAACTCATACAAGACACAAACACTCCTTACTATAAGTATGTACCACAAACAGTTCTAGAAAGTACCACACACAAACTCTGCTACGATCGCGCCATACTAACTGACAGGACTGTTCTACAATAGACCAGATATAACCCTTAAAGATAAAGTTAATAAAGTCACATACCTTATAGATATTGCAGTCCCTAATACCCATAATTTACAAAAAACAATAGGTGAGAAAATTAGTAAATACGCTGAACTGAAGGAAGAAGTTACCAGAATTTGGAGACAGGAAAAAGTGTACATAGTACCCATTGTTGTCTCCACGACGGGTGTTATACCCAATCACCTCCACCATAGCCTTAAACTAATAGACCTGAAAGACGCGATTTACATTACACTTCAAAAAGCCGCAATCTTAAACACCTGCAGAATAGTGAGAAAGTTTATGCAAATTGAAGAAAACGAAACCTCTCCTAATTCTTTATAATAAAATTCACCACACACGCTACATTGACTTGGCTTGGGCCCGTTAATGTAGCTTAAACTAGCCAAAGAGCTAAGAAACAAAACTTGTTTACCAAAAATAATAATAATAATTTATTTCAATCAAGCAAAGAATATCTTAATTTCTAGGTTACAAACACTTTTAGATACAGCTTAATAATAAATACAATTCAGTGAACATCTGTGTCTGAGCTAGATAACTTAATATCTGTATTACAGACAGCAGCGCTCTTCCCTTACAGATTATACATTTAACTGTATACAAGACATAACTAATCTAGAGTATTAAAGTATTAATAATTTAGAGTTGTAGAGTGTAGGAAAGCCTCCTTGTGTGTCGTATGCTAGTGTGTGTATGTGTGAAGGAGGTTGAGTATACGATTAACGAGGTACATTTAGTAATTGTTCAGTTTTGTTATAGTTCAATTTATGAATATATTCAAATAGTTTCCTTTTGCACTCTCTAATAGTTAATCTTCGTATGTCAATAATTTTGCTGATTTTAGTATATAGATATGGACCCAAGAAGGGAAAAAATCTATTTGCGAATTGGTGTTTAAATGATGGTTTATTGGGGAAGGTTATATCTCTGCGACGCTTGGAGATTTTGACGATTGTATCAGATATGCGGCTTGAGTGTTGTTTCAAAATAGTGAGCATAATGAAAAGTTGACGAACTGAGAGGACTTCACAAGACTGATACAGGAGGTACGTAGGGAACAAATAGGGGCGAAAAGTGCTGACTTTAAGAATAGCTCTTTGAGCTATTTCAAGGGATTTAATAGTCGTTTTTGGTGCACCTCCCCATACAGTAATGCAGTATCCCACTATCGATTGTCCAAGAGCCAGGTAGATCTGTTTAACTAATTTAGGATTTGCCACATGCCTTAGATTTTTAAAAACGTATATCAGTTTTCTCAACCTCGAAGTAATTAAATTAACATGAGGTTGGAATGAAAGATTGTTATCTATAAGGATACCAAGATATTTAACCATATTGGTGGCAACCAGTGAAGGGCAATGGCATACATCAACATTGCAGCAATCATGCGCAAACAGAGAATACGACATAGTTTGTGAGGTGGTATTTCGCATAGAAAAAGGTATAAATACAGTTTTGTCTGCGTTTAAAGTCAAAATATTGCACTTCAACCAATGACACACAGTGTTAAAGCCCGTCTGCGCCAATCTATAAGCATCCTCCCATCTATCGGCTGAAAACACGAGCGCAGTGTCATCAGCATACGATATGATTTTGCCACCTTCAAGGCCAAGATCACATAGGTCGTTTATATAGGCTAGAAAGAGAGTTGGCCCCAATATACTTCCTTGCGGGACACCATAAGTAACAGGTAGGTCACCGCTAATTATGCCATCAATCTTGGTGAATTGGCAGCGATTTGACAGGTAATCTTCAATTAATTTCAGCTGATTACCTCGAATTCCCAACCTGTCAAGTTTATCAAGTAGCAGAGGCACAGAAACTGTATCAAAGGCCTTTGCTAGGTCCAAAAATATGCCTATTGTTTTTTTGCCAGCGTCAATATTCCGTACCACATGATCAACAAGTTCCTGGACCGCATCACAAGTTGATTTGCCAGATCTAAAACCAAATTGGTTATTTGAGAGCAAGTTATTTGCTTCTAAGTATCTTATAATCCTACTATTGATGATGCGTTCCAAAAGTTTGGAGACCGAAGGCAGGATAGATATCGGCCTATAGTTTGATACCTGGTTTTTATCTCCTGTTTTATAGATAGGTAGTATCACTGATTTCTTTAAGACCGTAGGAAAGATTCCTTCATGCAAACAAAGGTTAAAGATGTGATTTAACACTGGGACTAAGACGTGTCTATTCTCCTTTAAGAGGTAGTTAGGGATAGAATCCCATCCTACTGAACAGGACATTTTGAGGTCTAAAATCAAGCGCTCCACTTCAGCCTCATCAGTGTCCAACAATACAAAAGACTGTAAAGACCTATTAGACTGCGTTGAGGAATCATTAATGTGTGATGAATTCTCACAAGCTATAGTTTTCCCAGCCAAAGTCTTGCCAACCGAGACGAAGAACTCGTTAACACCTTCCACAGATTTTTTTGGGAAAGCCCTGTTTATTAATTCCGTAGCCGTATTTTTTATTTTGGATGTGTTTGTGATGTTTTTTATTGCGTCCCAAAGTTTTTTATTGTTGTTACCAGCTGCTTTTATAAGATTAGTTTCGTATGTTATTTTAAGTTTTTTAATTAACTTATTACAGAAGTTTCTGTATCTGGAGTATGATAACTTAATAGTTTCATTGTCAGGAAACTGACTCACTTTTTTATGGAGATTATCCCGGTGCTTCATACAACGTAACAAGCCAGGAGTCACCCACGGTTTAATAATTCTATTTCTACTGGATAATTTTACATTGACAGTGTTATTAGTTATGGCATGTTGAATAGATGAGACAAGATATTCCATTGAGGTATTGGCGGAGTTTGTACTATAGATTGGATCCCAGTTAATATTAGCTATTTCAGATGATAGCTTTTCTTTATTGGTTTTATTATAAGTACAGTAGGCGAAATTTCTATTCAGTTTATTTTTAAGACACAGGAGGACTGACTGGTGATCAGTAACGGTAGTTTGCATGACAAAGGTAATAGCTGAATTTTTAGTTTTTAACATCACATGATCAAGGCATGTCCTGCCATCTCTCGTAGGTAGTGTGTGAGCTGGTAGAAGACCGTGAAAAGAACAGAGATTTAAGTACTCGGTTTGTAACCCAGAGATTTGATCAGGGCAGATATTTATGTTAATATCACCAACGATAACAATATTTTTAAAAAGAGATAAATCTTGTAAAATATTGTTGAGTGATTGCAGAAAGTTATCAATGCTTTTGCATGAAGGAGATCTATACACAGCAATAATAGCTGTTTGTTTGCCAATTTTTATAATCAAACAGTTCGAGTCCTGGCAACCGGGTTCTTCTACAAGAACATTCAGGTCGGATTTAATGTAGGCGGTAACACCATCGTTTTGGGAAGCCAACTTCTTAGTTGAATATGAACTGTACCCGTCTAGGTTTGGAACAAAAGGACAACAAGATAACCAGCATTCCGTCAAGACAACAATGTCACACTCAAACTGAAGCCTATTCAACAGAGTTAGAAGATTATCCAAATTAGCGGAGATGCTACGTATGTTTTGTGTAAAAACAGTGAGACTTTCAGCGGGGTTTGTTATAATTTTATGGCAGTCATCAACATCACAAACTATGGATTCAGAGACCGTTAATTTATCTATTTCTAAAGCAACATCATCCATTTAAGTGTGAGAAAAAATAGAGCACATGATCATGGCAGATAGAACAAATGATTTTATTTTATATACTAGGGCTATATTATTAATTATGTTATTATCTCTAGAATTTTCCAACTTAGCTGGACATACCAAGTAAATATGAAGGAAACCCTTTATGAGGATACCTATTTGTTTAGACTTCATCAGACAAATAATTATATTAATGTGGGTAAGAATTTTGAAGCCAAAGATTTATGTTGATTTGGGTAGTGTGTAGTAGTTGATAATAAATCAATTTTATAGATTGCATAAGATAAAAGTAACATAAATGAACATAAAGCAAATTAATGGAAATAAAGACATGCAAGTGAAACAATGAAAGACCATCTGTTATTGAATTCATAAATAATGCAACGAGAAAATTAGCAATGATATTCAATGCTAGTCAGATTGAGGAGACCTTTAGTTTAGCAAGATCAGACTCTTCCTGTATGCGAATGTGCGGCGTTCCTTCCTTCTTACGAAGGTAGATTTTCCCATAAGATGTCCAACAGTAGGCATAATCATATGAATTAGCCAAATCTCTCGCCAGAAAGAATAGTCGTCTTCCCTTTGCAGTAAGACTTTCCGAAATAAATATTGGTTTTTTCGGGCTAGTTTCGTCGAATAGGCCTGTATTTAATTTTTCTCTTTATAGTTATCTTTATAGTTTATAGTTATACATTTAATAAATAAATACAAATAAAATAGTTGCATGTCGCTCATTACTTATTAGCCAACCCAATATTTAAACAGGACATACACGATCAAAGAATTATACTGGTAAACAGTAGTTTTGTTTTATGAAATTTCATACCTCTTTTGTATGATTCTGCCACACTGATTCCAAAATGTGTTGTCAGTTTTTCGCTAGCACCTCTAGTTTTTGAAATATTAACATATTACATTTTTAGCGAAAAATACTCGAATTATAAAATTTAAAAAAAATGTTTATCTAACCTAAAATGAAAGATTTTCTTGCATGAATCGAAACTTCACCCTTGTTTTGAAAGCTCCAGCAGTAATCAGCAATCATATTTGCATTCCAACGACCCTGGTATCGCTCTTCCATCGTGCGAATGTCCTGATGAAAGCGTTCTCCTTGTTCTTCGCTTAAATCACCAAAATTTTCTGGGAAGCGGTCTGAATGGCTGAAGAGGAAGTGCATCTTGATGATCATGTTACATCCTAGTCTTTGAAAGTGCAACATGAGCTGCTCAATGTGTTGAATGTAGTCTGGAGACATTTTATTTCCTAAGAAATTTTGCACAACTCAAACAAATTCAATCCATGCAGATTTCTCTTTATCTGTATAATACTATCAGTAACATTTTGATCCTTTATTAGTTCCCTGATTTGAGTACCGTCAAAAACACCAGCTTTTATTTTTTCTGTGCTCAATTTCGGGAATATTTTACTGATATATTTAAAACATTCATTGAGAGCTTTTACAAATTGTTTTATCAGACCTGGTATTTAGAGGCTGGTATTTAGAATTGGTCTAATAGCTGATTTTAAATTCGGGTAAGTCCATTTGGAACGATTTGTGCGGTTTATTCCGGTAATATTCACAAGACAAAAATAACAGCCATCGTGATAATTAGTCGGTTCACGCCAAATCATAGGACTTTAGAACTTCAAAGAAGCTCTTTTTTTACTAGCCCATAAACGCAATGATGTTACGCAACTACCAAATACAAAATTTGGGATCCAAGGCTTACTAAACAATTGTAATCCCAGCGAGCGCCTTGCGTCCCAGAGAATTTCAAGTAAGCCTTTTTTAATAAAGTCAGACGCATTTAAACGACATTCTCGAAACATATATGTATTCACCACAAACAACACAAAAAACTATTTGGATCGTTTAAGCAAGTTCTTCTTAATGGAGACATATTTTATTAGATTTATTTATGGAATTTAATAATTTTTTGCACTAAAAAAAATATTAGTAAGCCGCCGCGTAACGAAATTTTAAGAAGTAGGTATGTACCTGTATCATAAAAACTAGAGCTGCTAGAAAAAACTGAGGGTAGATATGAAATCAGCGAACTCAATTTAACTAAAAAACAGTTTAGAAACTTCATAAAACAAAAAAAGTTAAATTTTGTTTAGCAGTGTTATTATCCTAGTTTTCTACAAGAGCTGACCTAAGACTAGGTGACTGTTGCCATCGATGTGTGGTCTCTATCTATCTCTGGCTAACCCATAACCGATAACAGTCGTGATAGTTTGATTGATAATGTCTATATATCATTCGTGTTACATACAAGTGCGGTACATGTTCATTATGTAGGATGAGGCGGCGCGCGGCGGTGGGACCGCGCCATTAACCGATAGCGCGCGCAAATATTGACTCGCCTCCATTACACATTATTGTCACAATATTAATAAGTGCTAATGCCTATTGTTTAACACCTGAGCTCTGTTTTAATCCAATTAGTAATATAAGTATGCTGCGGGAAAAACCCTATCTGTTGACTAAGTAGGAAGGTAAGTACTTAGGTTTTCAGAAGAAAATAGACATGCTTACTTTCTGACTGAGAAAGGGTTATATCGACTACATAGACATGGTTACTTTTTGTCTGAGCAAGGGTTATATCGACTACATAGACATGGTTACTTTTTGTCTGAGCAAGGGTTATATCGACTACATAGACATGGTTACTTTTTGTCTGAGCAAGGGTTATATCGACTACATAGACATGGTTACTTTTTGTCTGAGCAAGGGTTATATCGACTACATAGACATATTTACTATCTGGCTGAGCAAAGGTTATATCGACTACATAGACATGGTTACTTGACACTTTGACACTTTGACACTTGTTACTGGACGTGAAAGGCCAGTTGGCGTGGTTGGTTAAGATACCGCCTATCATGTCGCTGGTCGTGGGTTCGATTCCCATCCAGGACAAACATTTGTGTGCATGAACATGTCTGTTTGTCCTGAGTCTGGGTGTAATTATCTATATAAGTATGTATTTACAAAAAAAAGTAGTATATGTAGTATATCAGTTATCTGGTTTCCATAGTACAAGCTCTGCTTAGTTTGGGACCAGATGACCGTGTGTGAAAATGTCCCAGGATATTATTATTATTATTTCCTTTATTTTTTATTATATACATATGATTTACATTTTTAAATATTTTTAAAAAACTTAAAATAAATAAAAACATTTAAAAATATAAAAAATAGTAGCCCACCGGTATCGGGAACAGGGTCCAAGCTACCGGTGGTCAGGGCTCCTGAGAGAGGAACCTCCTAACAATACGTGCCGTGTCCAGAAGTACCGCTTTCTGGATCAAGCCCTTGATCCAGCTGCCTAACGAGAGCCTCCTCAGGTGTTGGTCGAGACTCTTCGATATTATGCCATTGGCTGTCACAACTATCGGCACAATGATTGCTGTATCCACATCCCACATGTCGACAACCTCGCGAGCCAAATCAAGATACTTAATCTGTTTATCTTTTTCAGCTTTCACGAGGTTCTCGTCATGCGGAACCGCTATATCAACAATCATTGTGCGACGCTCTTTTCGATCTATCACCACTATATCTGGCTTATTGGCAACAATAGTCCTGTCAGTGATGATAGATCGATCCCAATACAACGTGATATTGCCATTTTCGAGAACTGGGTCGGGCACATACCTATAGTACGGTACTTCCGATTCCACAAGATTGTATTGCAGAGCAAGTTGCTGATGGATAATCCTGGCTACAAGGTTGTGTCTATGCAAGTAGTCTCCGTTAGCCAGACGAGAACAGCCAGAAATAATGTGACGGATAGATTCCCCCGGACGGTGGCATGCCCGACAGATGTCAACCGTGCCGTCCTTCACAATATATTTCCGGTAGTTGTTCGTCATTATAACTTCGTCCATAATCGCAAAGATAAAACCTTCGGTTTCACCAAAGAGATCACCGAATCGCAACCAGGATACGGACGCCAAGAGGTCTACATCAGGCCCATGTAGGACCCGGTAAAAGCGCCCATGAAGCTCTTTGCTCTGCCATACCTCCCTGCGGTCATTAGTATCTAATATTATAAGTTTGCGCCAGTTCTCGTTAGCCAAGGAGAGCGGGGTGAGGCCTTTGTCCACTGAGACCACATCTCGGTGCATCCCCACGTCGGCTTCTAGGAAGTATTCCCTGAGACTGCATACCTCACGGTTGTGCAGGGTCTTAGCATTTAAGAAGCCTCGACCACCACACTTCCGCGAAATATACAGTCTCATCACCGATGACCGTGGGTGATGCATCCGATTTGCAGTCAGCAGTGTGCGGACCCTTCTATCCAAGGCGTCAAGTTCTGTTTGAGTCCATTTGAGTATACCGAAAGAGTACATCAAAACCGGCATGACCCAACCGTTGAAGGCGCGCACCTTGTTTCCGCCTGATAGAAGACTATTAAATACTTTGTTCAGGCGGTTAAAGAAGCGCTCCTTTAGCGATTGCTTCATGTCAGCAGCGTTGATGCCTAACGCTTCCGACATACCCAAATACTTGTAAGTTTCGAGTGAGGAGAGGGGTCTTAGGTGTATGGAATCCGAGAGTTGGGTTTCTACGGATTCCAAAATCCTCCCCCGCTTTACATGCATGACCGCACATTTGTCCACACCAAATTCCATCCTGATGGCACTACTGAAAGTTTTGGTTACCTTCAATAGCTCCATCAGTTGAAAATTGCTGGGGGCAAAAAGCTTCAAGTCATTATTAATTATTATTAGTTATTATTATTATTATTACTTTCTGGCTGAGCAAGGGTTATATCGACTACATAGACATGGTTACTTTTTGTCTGAGCAAGGGTTATATCGACTACATAGACATGGTTACTTTTTGTCTGAGCAAGGGTTATATCGACTACATAGACATGGTTACTTTTTGTCTGAGCAAGGGTTATATCGGCTACATAGACATGGTTACTTTTTGTCTGAGCAAGGGTTATATCGACTACATAGACATATTTACTTTCTGGCTGAGCAAGGGTTATATCGACTACATAGACATGGTTACGTTCTGGCTGAGCAAGGGTTATATCAACTACATAGGCATGATTACTTTTTGTCTGAGCAAGGGTTATATCGACTACATAGACATGGTTACTTTTTGTCTGAGCAAGGGTTATATCGACTACATAGACATGGTTACTTTTTGTCTGAGCAAGGGTTATATCGACTACATAGGCATGGTTACTTTTTGTCTGAGCAAGGGTTATATCGACTACATAGACATGGTTAATTTCTGACTGAGCAAGGGTTATATCGACTACATAGACATGGTTACTTTTTGTCTGAGCAAGGGTTATATCGACTACATAGACATGGTTACTTTTTGTCTGAGCAAGGGTTATGTCGACTACATAGACATGGTTACTTTTTGTCTGAGCAAGGGTTATATCGACTACATAGACATATTTACTTTCTGGCTGAGCAAGGGTTATATCGACTACATAGACATGGTTACTTTCTGGCTGAGCAAGGGTTATATCGACTACATAGACATGGTTACTTTTTGTCTGAGCAAGGGTTATATCGACTACATAGACATGGTTACTTTTTGTCTGAGCAAGGGTTATATCGACTACATAGACATGGTTACGTTCTGGCTGAGCAAGGGTTATATCGACTACATAGACATGATTACTTTTTGTCTGAGCAAGGGTTATATCGACTACATAGACATGGTTACGTTCTGGCTGAGCAAGGGTTATATCGACTACATAGACATGGTTACTTTTTGTCTGAGCAAGGGTTATATCGACTACATAGACATGGTTACTTTTTGTCTGAGCAAGGGTTATATCGACTACATAGACGTGGTTACTTTTTGTCTGAGCAAGGGTTATATCGACTACATAGACATGGTTACGTTCTGGCTGAGCAAGGGTTATATCGACTACATAGACATGGTCACTTTTTATCTGAGCAAGGGTTATATTGACTACATAGACATGGTCACTTTTTATCTGAGCAAGGGTTATATTGACTACATAGACATGGTTACTTTTTGTCTGAGCAAGGGTTATATCGACTACATAGACATGGTCACTTTTTATCTGAGCAAGGGTTATATTGACTACATAGACATGGTTACGTTCTGGCTGAGCAAGGGTTATATCCACTACATAGACATGGTTACTTTTTGTCTAAGCAAGGGTTATATCGACTACATAGACATGATTACTTTTTGTCTGAGCAAGGGTTATATCGACTACATAGACATGGTTACTTTCTGGCTGAGCAAGGGTTATATCGACTACATAGACATGGTTACTTTTTGTCTGAGCAAGGGTTATATCGACTACATAGACATGGTTACTTTTTGTCTGAGCAAGGGTTATATCGACTACATAGACATGGTTACGTTCTGGCAGAGCAAGGGTTATATCGACTACATAGACATGGTTACTTTTTGTCTGAGCAAGGGTTATATCGACTACATAGACATGGTTACTTTTTGTCTGAGCAAGGGTTATATCGACTACATAGACATGGTTACGTTCTGGCTGAGCAAGGGTTATATCGACTACATAGACATGGTTACTTTTTGTCTGAGCATGGGTTATATCGACTACATAGACATGGTTACTTTTTGTCTGAGCAAGGGTTATATCGACTACATAGACATGGTTACTTTCTGGCTGAGCAAGGGTTATATCGACTACATAGACATGGTTACGTTCTGGCTGAGCAAGGGTTATATCGACTACATAGACATGGTTACTTTTTGTCTGAGCAAGGGTTATATCGACTATATGCTCAAAAATATCTTTATATATCTCTATATATCCGTATCATCGTAGTCATACAATTTTCTCGTTATTTAACCACCTCACAATTTGATAACAACATAATCGACCCATAATCCTCTACATTCCCACGCCACATTCCAAAACTTGGGAGAAAACAAAAACAAAACAGATGGCCAAAGTAAACGTCTATTTGTAACATGCACAATTACCAACTATAGTCTGTTCAAAAAGTATCTGATCAAAATGTAAACAAATGGTTTAGAAACCTATATGTGGATGCCAATTTGTATGTGCCACTTATAAATTGAGTGCTTTGATTTGTATATTTTTATATTTGAAACCCGAAATTCTGATTTTGAATTACGTTAAAAATGTTTTTGACAAGTTTACACTTTTATATTTATAACCAACATTTTCGTCAATGATTTTGTATTTACATTTTTAATAATGTTATTCAGAAAATAAATAATGGAGAAGTCCAAACCTTCTAAATACAGATGAATGTGTTACATACCAATTTTCCCTCTAGTGAGTGAGTGCGTAAAAAATAACACGAACAGGTTTGTTTACACTATCATCCGATACTTTGGAACAGACATCACACACATATTGAGCGGCTGCTGGTCGGCCGGCCGTTGTGGCTGCGCGTCGCGAGGAGCTCCTGCTGGTCGGCCGGCCGTTGTGGCTGCGCGTCGCGAGGAGCTCCTGCTGGTCGGCCGGCCGTTGTGGCTGCGCGTCGCGAGGAGCTCCTGCTGGTCGGCCGGCCGTTGTGGCTGCGCGTCGCGAGGAGCTCCTGCTGGTCGGCCGGCCGTTGTGGCTGCGCGTCGCGAGGAGCTCCTGCTGGTCGGCCGGCCGTTGTGGCTGCGCGTCGCGAGGAGCTCCTGCTGGTCGGCCGGCCGTTGTGGCTGCGCGTCGCGAGGAGCTCCTGCTGGTCGGCCGGCCGTTGTGGCTGCGCGTCGCGAGGAGCTCCTGCTGGTCGGCCGGCCGTTGTGGCTGCGCGTCGCGAGGAGCTCCTGCTGGTCGGCCGGCCGTTGTGGCTGCGCGTCGCGAGGAGCTCCTGCTGGTCGGCCGGCCGTTGTGGCTGCGCGTCGCGAGGAGCTCCTGCTGGTCGGCCGGCCGTTGTGGCTGCGCGTCGCGAGGAGCTCCTGCTGGTCGGCCGGCCGTTGTGGCTGCGCGTCGCGAGGAGCTCCTGCTGGTCGGCCGGCCGTTGTGGCTGCGCGTCGCGAGGAGCTCCTGCTGGTCGGCCGGCCGTTGTGGCTGCGCGTCGCGAGGAGCTCCTGCTGGTCGGCCGGCCGTTGTGGCTGCGCGTCGCGAGGAGCTCCTGCTGGTCGGCCGGCCGTTGTGGCTGCGCGTCGCGAGGAGCTCCTGCTGGTCGGCCGGCCGTTGTGGCTGCGCGTCGCGAGGAGCTCCTGCTGGTCGGCCGGCCGTTGTGGCTGCGCGTCGCGAGGAGCTCCTGCTGGTCGGCCGGCCGTTGTGGCTGCGCGTCGCGAGGAGCTCCTGCTGGTCGGCCGGCCGTTGTGGCTGCGCGTCGCGAGGAGCTCCTGCTGGTCGGCCGGCCGTTGTGGCTGCGCGTCGCGAGGAGCTCCTGCTGGTCGGCCGGCCGTTGTGGCTGCGCGTCGCGAGGAGCTCCTGGACAGGCCTGCAACAAGATGTGACGTGTCAACTGTACGTCATGCAGACGGCGCTAGAGCCACGCGGCCTACTGTGGGAACCTACTCTAATCACAGGGCTGAAACAGTAACGAGATGTCGCATTTTTGTGAAGCTTTCTAAGGCGACATTAGGGTGGTGGTTTTAAATCCAGTATTGCAATCAACATTCAGTTTCGGGACGGCTTTAGAAAACGATTTAGGTATATGGATTTAGTCGTAATGACCTGAACTTCACGGGTTAGTAGATTAGTAGCAGTTAGTTCCTACTTATATTATTGTCAGATAAAGGTCATTTCAAACAAATCCGACATGCGCTGGTGGATTTTTTGGATAATTATGTAAATCGAACTGAAGACCACGAATGACGATTTTTTATTTAATTTAAACGATGACAGACAAACTTTATTGTCTCTGGTTTGAGACGCGTTGAAATGTTGCCACATATTTTATTATTTATGTCTGTACATATTATATATTTTTTTTTGTTTTTTTTTTTTTTTTTAGTTACTTATTTTAATGGTCTCTGACAGCGATACACACCGCCGGCTTACGCTGAAAACCAGCGCCGTGGATTCGTGCCTTCGTGCACGGGCCGCGGCATTATGCTGAGCGTGTAGCCGTTTCGCGGGGTAGTGACGCACATTTCCAAAAACTTTATTGTGTGTACTTATGTTTTTTGTTTTGTGTGGTTTGTTATGTTTTATTATTTTGTGTTTCGCTTTTTTTGTATAGTTTGTGTGCGTCATTTTCACGCGAATAAACTGTTTTTCTTTCTTTTTCTTTCTTTCTTTCTAAACATGTCTATGCCACTCTATGGAGTTTCTTACTCGTTATTCCCCATAAGAACCCACTTAGATTTGGCATGGGCAAATAGCTTCATATTTCTGACTGACCGACTTCTTGACATTTCAAAACTGCCTGTAAATGATTTAATTGAAATAAATGCTTTGGGTTTGAGTTGGACCCATGAGTGGCATGGTAAAGTTTGACCCATGAGTGGCATGGTAAAGTTGGACCCATGAGTGGCATGGTAAAGTTGGACCCATGAGTGGCATGGTAAAGTTGGACCCATGAGTGGCATGGTAAAGTTGGACCCATGAGTGGCATGGTAAAGTTGGACCCATGAGTGGCATGGTAAAGTTTGACCCATGAGTGGCATGGTAAAGTTGGACCCATGAGTGGCATGGTAAAGTTGGACCCATGAGTGGCATGGTAAAGTTGGACCCATGAGTGGCATGGTAAAGTTGGACCCATGAGTGGCGTGGTAAAGTTGGACCCATGAGTGGCATGGTAAAGTTGGACCCATGAGTGGCATGGTAAAGTTGGACCCATGAGTGGCATGGTAAAGTTGGACCCATGAGTGGCAAGGTAAAGTTGGAGCCATGAGTGGGATGGCAAAGTTGGACCCATGAGTGGCATGGTAAAGTTGGACCCATGAGTGGCATGGTAAAGTTGGAGCCATGAGTGGCATGGTAAAGTTGGACCCATGAGTGGCATGGTAAAGTTGGACCCATGAGTGGCATGGTAAAGTTGGACCCATGAGTGGCATGGTAAAGTTGGAGCCATGAGTGGCATGGTAAAGTTTGACCCATGAGTGGCATGGTAAAGTTGGACCCATGAGTGGACACATTTCAACAACTGCCCTAGTGAGTAGATTGCTAGGCTTGGTATCTTAAGACTTATTAGGTGAAGACAACAGAAACAGAATGTGGCGATTAATTCGCTAAGGTAGCAATTTTGTTCCCGAAAATGACTGTTTACTCATAATACACCTTTGTTGAATGTTTTGGTGCTTACACGCCCTGAGCATGGGTAGAACACACGTCACACGCCCTGGGCATGGGTAGAACACACGTCACACGCCCTGGGTATGGGTAGAATACACGTCACACGCCCTGGGCATGGGTAGAACATCCGTCACACGCTCTAGGCATGGGTAGAACACCCGTCACACGCCCTGGGCATGGGTAGAAGATCCGTCACACGCCCTGGGCATGGGTAGAACATCCGTCACACGCTCTAGGCATGGGTAGAACACCCGTCACACGCCCTGGGCATGGGTAGAAGATCCGTCACACGCCCTGGGCATGGGTAGAACACACGTCACAAGCCCTGGGCATGGGTAGAACACCCGTCACACGCCCTGGGCATGGGTAGAACACCCGTCACACGCCCTGGGCATGGGTAGAACACCCGTCACACGCCCTGGGTATGGGTAGAACATCCGTCACACGCCCTGGGCATGGGTAGAACATCCGTCACACGCTCTAGGCATGGGTAGAACACCCGTCACACGCCCTGGGTATGGGTAGAACATCCGTCGCACGCCCTGGGCATGGGTAGAACATCCGTCACACGCTCTAGGCATGGGTAGAACACCCGTCACACGCCCTGGGCATGGGTAGAACACCCGTCACACGCCCTGGGCATGGGTAGAACACCCGTCACACGCCCTGGGTATGGGTAGAACATCCGTCACACGCCCTGGGCATGGGTAGAACATCCGTCACACGCCCTGGGTATGGGTAGAACATCCGTCACACGCCCTGGGTATGGGTAGAACATCCGTCACACGCCCTGGGTATGGGTAGAACATCCGTCACACGCCCTGGGCATGGGTAGAACATCCGTCACACGCCCTGGGCATGGGTAGAACATCCGTCACACGCCCTGGGCATGGGTAGAACATCCGTCACACGCCCTGGGCATGGGTAGAACATCCGTCACACGCCCTGGGCATGTGTAGAACATCCGTCACACGCTCTAGGCATGGGTAGAACACCCGTCACACGCCCTGGGCATGGGTAGAACATCCGTCACACGCCCTGGGTATGGGTAGAACATCCGTCACACGCCCTGGGCATGGGTAGAACATCCGTCACATGCCCTGGGTATGGGTAGAACATCCGTCACACGCCCTGGGCATGGGTAGAACATCCGTCACACGCCCTGGGTATGGGTAGAACATCCGTCACACGCCCTGGGCATGGGTAGAACATCCGTCACACGCCCTGGGCATGGGTAGAACATCCGTCACACGCTCTAGGCATGGGTAGAACACCCGTCACACGCCCTGGGTATGGGTAGAACATCCGTCACATGCCCTGGGCATGGGTAGAACATCCGTCACACGCCCTGAGTATGGGTAGAACATCCGTCACATGCCCTGGGCATGGGTAGAACATCCGTCACACGCCCTGGGTATGGGTAGAACATCCGTCACATGCCCTGGGCATGGGTAGAACATCCGTCACACGCTCTAGGCATGGGTAGAACATCCGTCACATGCCCTGGGCATGGGTAGAACATCCGTCACACGCCCTGGGTATGGGTAGAACATCCGTCACATGCCCTGGGCATGGGTAGAACATCCGTCACACGCTCTAGGCATGGGTAGAACATCCGTCACACGCCCTGGGTATGGGTAGAACATCCGTCACATGCCCAGGGCATGGGTAGAACACCCGTCGCAGTCGACGAAGCAACAAAGCCATCATCGATAGATTACAATTCATGGAGTAGTCCGACTGCAGCCGGGGTGCAGGGCGCGATGACAAATTTATCGCGCGCCGCGACAATAAAACGCGCTCGTAAAAATATTACTACATAGTACCTTCACCCCTCCCCCTCCCGCACACCCTGCCTACCCCACACCCCCAATAACCGCCGCGCCCCCTCGGAGGATCCCGCGAGAAATAACACACTTTGTCTTAGAGAGAATCGCGTTCAATCGCGACTTACAGGTTGGAAGACGCGACGCTGTTGATATGGTAAGTGTACCCTTTGGAGAGATTCCAAATATATTACATGTAAATATATGTTTCTCACCATGTAGGAGACGTAACAAATAAGCATAATGATCCGTCACTGCCCTGCTTGACAGTAATTTCCTTTTAAAGCTTTTCTTATAGCAACTTCACAACAATCAATTGTCACTTGATAGATGTCCCAAGCAACTCTACGTGACATATGTAGACCAAAGAGGGCTATAATGGGAATGCAAAATCTAAATTCCTCTTTGTTTGTTAACCAGTCATGAAATACCGCATCGCACTGTTCCCAGTCTGGGCTCCGGCACGTAAAGTTCGGCGCGTTATGATATAGTTGAGAGTGGTGAGCGACACCGGCGGCTCTGGCGGCTCTGGCGGCTCTGGCGGCTCTGACCGACCGCCATCGAGCGCGCTTTACTGTGATTGAACCGATACAACACTAACTGGCATGTGATCTGCTATTATTTATTGCTCGTATTTTTTCCCAAATATCTACGAATCAACTTGTTTGTTTACCTAAATGCCTCGGCTTCTGTCAATGTTGTCTCCGAGCGTGAACGGAACAGCTTCCAGTCGTCATCACCGCGCCATCTGTCGATTGATAAAGTAATAAGCTGTATTATTTAATAAAAAGTAAATTTTTTATTCAGGAAACTCTTCCTAGGAATGTGGAGGTAAAAACGGCGTGATAACATCATACCGAACATTGTGGCGACAGACATGGCCTGGAGATCATTCTGAGATACATCATACCGAACATTGTGGCGACAGACATGGCCTGGAGATCATTCTGAGATACATCATACCGAACATTGTGGCGACAGACATGGCCTGGAGATCATTCTGAGATACATCATACCGAACATTGTGGCGACAGACATGGCCTGGAGATCATTATTAGATAACTGATATGATTGCTTGTTGAATGAATCAAGCTCTCTCAGGCTCTCAATCAAAACAATATTTAACATTTTAGAAAAACTTCTCACAATAACTCAAACTTAAACGTCTGATAATAAATACATGTTCTCATGTTTCAGCCTCCACAAGAACATAATGCTACGTGTCACGTGTGTCGTGTGCTACGTGTATTTATAAATATTTAAACAACTAATAATTTAATTAAATAGTTGTAACGAAAAACAATTAATTAATTATTATATTACTATTTATATTAGTTAATTAATTATTTTTTATTAATTTATTAATTAATCTTTTTTTTCAACTTTAATATTAGCATCAGAAACTGCCGTGTTCGACGCTGTTCGGTGTGTTCTCTCGCGCTACATTGTTCTCTCGCGCTACATTGTAGGTAATCATTGTAATGTGTCAATAAATAAACATTGATGATTTACAAATAGGTATGCGTCACATTCTCCCCTTCGCGTGGACCAAATACGGAGAGAAAAGATATGAGGCGTTTTGAACTATTGCTTGCTGTATGGGGACTTAGATATACACCGTAGAAGTTTTTGTAAGGTTTGGCTCTATATTGCCGCGGTCACAGTCTCAGACCAGCACGTACCATCACAACATCACTTCACATCAACATAATTGTAGTACTAATAACTAAGTGTATCGACCCTGGGCAGCCGCATGCAGAACTCTGGGCGCTGGGCGGCCGCGTGCAGAACGCTGGGCGCTAAACGGCCGCGTGCAGAACGCTGGGCGCTGGGCGGCCGCGTGCAGAACGCTGGGCGCTAGACGGCCGCGTGCAGAACGCTGGGCGCTGGGCGGCCGCGTGCAGAACGCTGGGCGCTAGACGGCCGCGTGCAGAACGTTGGGCGCTGGGCGGCCGCGTGCAGAACGCTGGGCGCTAGACGGCCGCGGGCAGAACGTTGGGCGCTGGGCGGCCGCGTGCAGAACGCTGGGCGCTAGACGGCCGCGTGCAGAACGTTGGGCGCTGGACGGCCGCGTGCAGAACGCTGGGCGCTAGACGGCCGCGGGCAGAACGTTGGGCGCTGGGCGGCCGCGTGCAGAACGCTGGGCGCTAGACGGCCGCGTGCAGAACGTTGGGCGCTGGGCGGCCGCGTGCAGAACGCTGGGCGCTAGACGGCCGCGTGCAGAACGTTGGGCGCTGGGCGGCCGCGTGCAGAACGCTGGACGCTAGACGGCCGCGTGCAGAACGTTGGGCGCTGGACGGCCGCGGGCAGAACGTTGGGCGCTGGGCGGCCGCGTGCAGAACGCTGGGCGCTAGACGGCCGCGTGCAGAACGTTGGGCGCTGGACGGCCGCGTGCAGAACGCTGGGCGCTAGACGGCCGCGTGCAGAACGTTGGGCGCTGGGCGGCCGCGTGCAGAACGCTGGGCGCTAGACGGCCGCGGGCAGAACGTTGGCCGCTGGGCGGCCGCGTGCAGAACGCTGGGCGCTAGACGGCCGCGTGCAGAACGTTGGGCGCTGGACGGCCGCGTGCAGAACGCTGGGCGCTAGACGGCCGCGTGCAGAACGTTGGGCGCTGGGCGGCCGCGTGCAGAACGCTGGACGCTAGACGGCCGCGTGCAGAACATTGGGCGCTGGACGGCCGCATGCAGAACGCTGGACGCTAGACGGCCGCGTGCAGAACGTTGGGCGCTGGACGGCCGCGTGCAGAACGCTGGGCGCTGGACGGCCGCATGCAGAACGCTGGGCGCTAGACGGCCGCGGGCAGAACGTTGGGCGCTAGACGGCCGCGGGCAGAACGTTGGGCGCTGGGCGGCCGAGTGCAGAACGCTGGGCGCTGGGCGGCCGAGTGCAGAACGCTGGTCGCTACTCAGCCGGCCGCCGCTCGCTCTGTTTATGACCATATTTATAGCGCGCTCGGACACTTGCCGTTTTTTACGATATACATAAAAGCTGCCGTGAAAGATTTACGCCAAATATATTCCGACGAATGCTGATTGCGCGTTTCATTGTACTAATGGTATTGCTACGATTTATTGATAAATTACCTAAATGTGTATGTAGATTATATTGTTCGGGCTCACAAATCATGCGCAGTTTTGGGTCAGGTTATTACGTCTTATATCCTGATCCTCCATGAATCCTCATTCGGGTGATTATATTTTCTTTTGGTGAGGTTCTGTATTGTAAGGTAGAAATTTTCAAGGCATCTGTCTGTTCTGTAACTATTGTTAAGTTAGAACTAGCAGTCCTAGCTACTCGCCTGACGCGCCACAGTAACTGATACTTCAAGGTTTTGTCTAGTATCTGAGTACAGGCAGTATTGTGATTGTATTGTAATATCCGATACAGCCTGCAGTGGGTACCATTACAGACCGGTTGCCTCCTCATAAGCTGGCGGACGATCAATTTTTTGATAGTGTCAGTCGCGACGACAAGTCATTTCTTACGACAACATTTGATTTGAGTCCCCGCAAATTCAATTTGTAGCACAATGCCGCTAAAAGTGAACTCGCCGTCGCTATACATACATACACCCTGACATACATACACGATGGAGGCGCGAGGCGCGAGCAAATGGAAAGCAAACTGAAGCCCAAATAAATATTCGCTTTAGCAACAATCGAGCTCGCAACTCACACAATTACGACGGAATGGAAAACCTTAGATAAATAAAATCGGAAGCGGTGAGGGCGCGGGGTAAGAGGCGCGGGTCGCGGGGGAAGGGGAGGTTTTTTCGCAAGAACAGAAAAAGCGAAGGCAGCAAACACAAACATCGGGCGAATGTAGCGAATTTCCAAAGTCCATTCGGTTTATTGACAGCCGAGGGGCCGAAACCGAATTCAAATCCCCGCCCGCCGCGATTTACAATAAATTTCAAGCGGAGAATATGTTTGCAATATGTCGAAGGTAGGGCTTCGCCCCTTGCTGCCGCTCTCGAGACCAATTACTTTGCCCTTTCGCCCTCTCGCGGTGCCGCGGGTGCGTCGGCTGCTCGGGCGGCGGCGCTGCTGAGCGCTGCGCGTATGTAGCCAGTTGTTTACAACGTAATCGCATGTCGCGACCCTCTCGGCTTTGAATTTTCATTCAATTCTTTGAATGGCGCTCAAATCATGTGAATATCCAATTTTCTTGGCGAACGATTTATTGTGAAAATGTTTTATCTTTATTTATAGGTTGTTTTGAATTATTGTCGCTGCAAATAAAGTAGTTTATGATGTTAGTGAATGAACACAAACATTAGGAATATGATTATGTTTACTCTTGAACATTTTAGTTTAATGTTATTATTTGAAGGTATTACCTATTCACTGTACCGACATAACTTTGAGCATAGAATCTGCACGATCATCTGTCAGATTGATATCTTTACAAATGGGGTTGAAATCTTTCATCGCGTCAATCATTGTTGTCTTTCCTACACAATAATTGTTTAAACCGACCAGTTACCGCGCCTCCCGGCCCCTGACCCCGAGAGAAATGAAGAAATAAAAACAAAACATGATAGAGTCATAAAAAGTGAGGGAATCGTTATAAAAGAGCGGGTACAGTCACGAGCCACGGGTGGAGCGAGCAGGGGCGACACTCGTGTAGAGAAAGATAACAAGTAGAGATATGCAAGGGAATGTGCCGGGTGACGCCTCTATCAATATTCTAGACCTTTTTATTTTTTTCATATAAAAATCCATCGCTATATACGTATATATATCGCGGTTTGTGGGCAATTATGATATATTGCGGATTATTTAGTGGCATTCAGTTTCAATACATATTTCGAAATATTTCATTAAAATAAACCTTTGATTGTACTGTAGATGTTAACATAATATGAATGTTTGAGAAACTATGAACAAAGAAAATCCAGGTTGAATGTTTTTTGAAGTTGGGATGAATTTAATCATTAATGCTCCTTATTGCAATGATCCATAAAGAGAGCACAGAGCGGCAGATGTATTCATGAGTTACTCGCTGCGGTGGACTGTGGAGCAATACACCGCCGCGACCCTCGGGACTACACCAACGCGTACAGATCCGAAATATTCATGTATTCATACTAAGCTATTTGGAACGTTGTATGTATTTCATAAGAGTTTCAAAAGATGAGATATAAATTGATTTGTTCAGTTTCATTCGAATAGTGCTGCCCCTGATTACCTAATAATGAAGAAAGTTTCGTTGCATCAACATTGCCTTCCACCCCACAGTAAACAAAGCCGCGCGACCAACGACTCGGCGCCGACAGTTGCAAAGTTTCCCAACTGCCGCTCAGTAGCCGCTGCCGCTGCCACTGCGAGCTCAGTAGCCGCTACCGCTGCCACTGCGAGCGACGGACAGCATAGTCTCATTACGTCGTGGCCGGAATTCCACTCTTTATTTATGAAATAAAAATGAAAACATTTCTGCGGAGAGCTGACGAATGGCCGCCCCCCCCCCTTGCACCCACTTCGACCCAGCTCCCCCCGTCAGCCCAGCCACCCTGTTCACTATGGGTAGGACTGGGACGCCACGATACGACTACCCACCTTACAGTAATATGACAGCTGTGTGGTTTTCAAATGAGCTATGCTACAGAATTCGTAGTAAAATTATGTAATGTTGCTACGCCTCTCCGTAGCAAGATATTGTAATGCGCTACGAGTACAGTATTTAATTGTCTCTCCGGCTTGCTGCTGTCGCGAGCTGGTTTGGCCGCTTCCGTAGTGCCGCAGGATATTATAATTTTAAATAAGTCGATAACGTTAAATAAGCGATATTATTTTATAAATAACAGTTTTACATGTTATATTATATAATATCGACCGTCCCTATTAACAATGTCGGATATACATTTTTACCAATATTCACTTTTTTACATAAATCGAATTACAATTTAAAAAAAATTCTTCACTGTCAAAACAAACTTTGAACTGAGGGCAGTTCAAAGTTTGCCCTAACGATAAAAAAGAATCTTTATGATATTAACAATGTCAGTTCTGCGAAAAAGACCACTGTTCAGTAGGGACTAAACAGTAGTCTCCCTGCGAACCGACATTGTTAATAGGGACCGTCGATATGTGTGAGCTAGATCATCATCATTCTCCTGCCCTTGTCCCAATTTACTTGCGATCGGCGCAATATGTCTTTTTCTTCCGTACTTCTCTATTAGTCGAGGAGAGACGAGAGGAGCTCGTGGCTAAGTAATAACAGCCGCACGGGTCGATCCATCAGGTTAAGCTACGCTTGCCGGAGTTGGTCTGTGGATGGGTCCATCTTTTCATACCGAGACTCCTCCGTGCCTCGGAAAGCACGTTAAGCCGTTGGTCCCGGCTGTCATTCGAGGATCTTTGACAGTCGTTACGGGTCGTCAGAAGCCCGAAAGTCTTAGAAGGGGTGTGGTATTACCCAGTAACTGGGTTGTGGAGGTCAGATAGGCAGTCGCTCCATGTAAAATATTGTTATTCAGCTGCATCCGGTTAGACTGGAAGCCGACCCCCACATAGTTGGGAAAAGGCTAGGCAGATTGATTTTTGACTTCTCTATTAGTCGTCATCTCGGTATTCACTCTCTTTCTAGCCATATCAGCTATCACACAGTCCATCCATCATTTCTTTGGTCTTCCCCTACTCGTATAGCTATCCACATTCACACTCAACATTTTCCTGACGACATTTTCCTCATTCCTCGCTTCACATGCCCATACCATGACAACCGATTTCCACACAACTTTTCAGTCACCGGTGTCACTTTCAGACTTCTTCTTACATACTCATTTCTTACTCTATCTATTCGCGTAACACCACACATCCCTCTTAGCATTCTCATCTCAGCTGCTGGGGAGTTTTTTGCGCCACTTCTTCTCCTCAGCTAAAGCACTAGGAAGTGGTGAAGGGCGGGCGTTTTGGGGGACTGTCTTATGTAATTTTGACGTTCAAAAAGTGCTGATTCTCAGCCTAGTTTGAATAAATGACTTTTGATTTTGATTTTTTGATTTTGCTGCATACATTTTGCCTTTCATTAATTCTTTTTGTAGCCCCACATTCTAATTCATACAAGACAACAGGTCTAACCATTGTATTATAAATCTTCCCCTTAACTTTAAGGGGAATGCGGGAGTCGTGGATTGTTCCCGTGACATGCCGCTATTTTATCCATATATATTTTTGAGCTAGATGAGTGAGGTTTTCAATTAAAAATTGAAGAGTTTAAAATTAAAAGCTTTAAATAATACCGTTGCACAAAGGTTTTTGGACCGACCTCGTCACTCTCTGTATTGTGGGTTTAGAGCGTGTCATGCAAGTATATACCAACGAGACTGTTGGATCTAAGTAAACACGATCATGATGAAGGACATAGTTAGGAATATTTATTTTTTCAGAAATATTATAAACGTGTACACAAGTTGACAACAGCACTAACCCGATACTTTAACCGCAAAGCAGTGGCGGCAACAGTACGAGTAACACAACTGAAACGTTATCTAAACTTAACTGTTATTGTTGCGTCAGGATTGTGCTGCGTTACACCTCACAGTTTACTGAATGTGAATTCGCATGAGGTCCTGGGTTCCATGCACAAGCTACTTTTCATTTCATTTCATTTATTCATTAAACAATATTTCATTGTGTTGAACATTACGTATTAAATAATTAAATAACGTTAAGTTATGACATGCAAGAACAATACATTTGCAAGCCCAATTAAAAATTAAATTGAAAAGTAAAATAGTAGTCAAATAATTCAAACTATATCAAAAAATAAATATAATGTCAAATCAATCGTAAGTATAGTGTCAAAATCTAGGTCAAAATGGTAGAATAGTGTACATTAAAAAAAACTAATTTATAGATTGAATTATATTTTATCGTTTGACATAAACTCTGAGACTGAGTATAAACATTTTTCTAAAGAAGGCTTTTAATTCATTTTTAAAAGAGTGAGAGCTATATACTAATAATTTTAAATTAGTGGGTAACCTATTAAATAACTCCACTGCTTGGTATCTGGAACAATGCTTAGCTATGTTAAGATTTGGTACCATTTTGTGTTTAAAATCCTTCCGTCTTGTACTTTCTCTTACCTTACGTTCCTCTTGAGATTCATACTCATGAAGATACTTAGCAAAGTGACTTAGGATTATTAATATATATAAACTTGGTACGAGTACTGTTAAGATGCCTAATACTTTAAAGTGCTCACTACACGAGTCTCTTTGTAAAATAAACGCTTTCTGACAATTATAACTATAGCTGTTTCCCCAAAGCATTATACTGTATCTTAATCTAGATTCTACCAGCGCGTCTTCAGTTGCTTAAGATCCAACATATCTCTAAGGCTCCTGAGTGCATAGCATGCTGATGAAATTGAAGAGTCAATAGCAGCTAGCTCCTGTTTCCAATTTAAATACACATCTATGTTAATGCCTAAAAATTTGACTTTGTCTACTAATTCAATCTTGTCTCCTTTGATATGTACATCTAAATTGTCATTATGGCGAGTAGTAGTTTTAAATAAAATGATGAAATCAAAAATCAAAATCAAAAGACATTTATTCAAACTAGGCTGAGAATCAGCACTTTTCGAACGTCAAAATTACATAAGACAGTCCCCCAAAACGCCCGCCCTTCACCACTTCCTAGTGCTTTAGCTGAGGAGAAGAAGTGGCGCAACGAAGATGTTAGTCTTACTTGTATTTAGCAACAGGTTATTGGCTGTAAACCAATCGCAGAGATATTGTAGGCAGGGTATTTACATTTTTGGTCAGTTCTTTTAAGTCATTCGCCCCAATTATTATATTTGTATCATCTGCAAAAACAACAAGTTTTACATCAGGCTGTACGTAATGCATAAAGTTAAGCAAGTCGTTTGTAAATAGAATAAATAGTATTGGTCCTAAAATTGAGCACACCACGTTTTATATTTGTGATTTTCGAGGTATAAATGACTTCATGATTTCTTTCATCGGTGCTTTTTATTTCGACAAACATTCGCCTATTTTGTAAGTACGATCTTAAAAGTTCTAAGGACTTGCCTCTGACACCATAGTATTCAGGTTTACTTAGTAGCAATTCGTAATCAATCGTATCAAAAGCGGAACTGAGGTCGATGAATAGCCCTGCCACTTTCATTTTGTCATTTAATTTATTAATTATGTCATCTATAAGAGTGTATATTGCATCTGAACAACCGACGCCCGTTTGATACCCAAATTGTCTTAAATTAATTATTTTGTTTGCGTTTAAATGTACCATTAGCCTATTTTTAATTATTTTTTCAAATACTTGTGATAAGGTTGGCAAAATGGATATTGGTCGGTAATTTTTCGGATTAGACTTAATACCTTTTTTGAAAATTGGAACTACTTTAGCCAATTTCAACTGGTCTGGAAAGACCGACTCTTCAAAACATTTATTAAAAAAGTCAGAAAGAGGGGATGCCAAAGTGTCTATATTCTCCTTTAAAATCGATATCGGTAAGTCATCAAAACCACAAGATTTTTTATTGGCCATTGTACTAATAATCTTCTTGATTTCGGATGGTGTGGTGGTATAGAAAGTTAAATCACTTTCGACTCTTTTTGTACTTTCCAATAGAAAAGTCATTGTTCTCTCCTTTTCATTGCTAGAGAGTGACGATTTGAACACAAAACTGTCAATGAAATGATTTGCGACCTGCTGGGGGTCAGTTATCACTCCATTATTCACTTTTATGATTAAATTTCTACATTGCCTATTAGTTGTTTTCTTTTTGCATTCATTAACAAGTTTCCACGTCTGTTTTGTATGTTTGTTGCGGTATTTAAATGCTTTATCATGGCCATCCTTTTGGTTTGCTGAATAACTCTTCTGTAAATTCGAATGTAGTTGTTTTTTATACTTTTTAAGGCTAGCATTATTTACTGTACTTGAGCATAGTACTCTTTTCATCTTACTTGAAACTTTAACACCTTTAGTAATCCACTGTATTGATGTGTTTTTATATGGCTTGATTATTGATTTCTTTGGATAACAATCGTGGAAAGCTTTACCAAGACAGTTTACAAAACTGTTTATTCCCATATTAATCCCATCTTTATGTCTAATTATTTTCTTGAATGCAATACTATTTTTGTCATTAAATATCCTTTTTAACTACTTATAAAGGTAAGCTTATAATTCTTTTCTGAGTGGAAATGAGACCATTTAAAACGTATGAAATCGGTCAGCCTAGCGCTGTCCACACGCTTATGTGAAGAAAATAGTGAACCGATTTAAAAACACTTGGAGGCCATCGCAGCCATGGCAAAGATAATAATAATAAGACATTTATTTCAGACGTAAGTCATAACAAGCGATTGCTCGATTTTAATTGTAAGTATCTAAAGTCGCTATTACCCAGTAACTGGGTTGTGGAGGTCAGATAGGCTTTCGCTCCATGTGAAATACTGGTATTCAGCTGCATCCGGTTAGACTGGAAGCCGACCCCAACATAGTTGGGAAATGGCTAAGCAGATTGATTTTTTTAAAGTCGCTATGAAGTCTTTCCTTCAATAAACATGAATAGTAACTAACCAGTGAAACCTCCCTACCCACCTAGCGAGGTACTCGACCATCTCGCAGGTACCTACCTACTTGTGCGAGGTACTCGACCAGCTCGCAGGTACCTACCTACTTGTGCGAGGTACTCGACCATCTCGTAGGTACCTACCTACTTGTGCGAGGTACTCGACCATCTCGTAGGTACCTACCTACTTGTGCGAGGTACTCGACCATCTCGTAGGTACCTACCTACTTGTGCGAGGTACTCGACCATCTCGTAGGTACCTACCTACTTGTGCGAGGTACTCGACCATCTCGTAGGTACCTACCTACTTGTGCGAGGTACTCGACCATCTCGTAGGTACCTACCTACTTGTGCGAGGTACTCGACCATCTCGTAGGTACCTACCTACTTGTGCGAGGTACTCGACCATCTCGTAGGTACCTACTTGTGCAAGGCGACTATTTTCCAATTAAACATAACACATGTAATTACAGTTAAGTTTAATTCCCGCCGGGGCCCGGGGGTGGCGGGGGCGGGGCTCTGCTCGCGGGGGGGGGGGGGGGGGAGGACACCGGAAAGATTTTTCAATTACCAACTTTGTGCCGTTCGCTCCAATCTCAGACTGTAGAGTAGTGTCGCGGAACAGACACTGCGCGTGGCGGTGCTTACTGAGATGATGGCAAGTTATGGTTTGTTCAAGTGTGTGACGTTTTAGATACAAAGTGGTATTTTAAAACTGTGATGTGATTGTTCATCCTTTGCCAATCAATTTTCACATTCATATATTTTGAAAGCCAGTTTCCACGTCAGGCGTCAGGCGTGAATACTTGACACAATACACAATGTTAATGATGATTTGATGAATCAAATGAAAGTAAAGTTTAGTTTGTGTTTAATTTTCATAATATATTCGTGTTAGCGAGTCAAAGGCCATGCAATAGAGATAGCTTCAGTAACACATGGATGAAAAACCGACTTTTTATTGTTTTTTGTCGGTCTATCCCATTAGTCATTGATCAATGTTTTATTCCCTTAGAAACAGCATCGCTATGCTCCTCAAAACTGAAGAAACGCTACCAATGCTAACAATCGATTCGAGCTACTAACTAACGTCCAGAGCACATGAAAATACTCTTCAGGTGAACGTTTTTAAACTAGCTCACCCTACTCTGTGCTCTGTGGAATTCTTAATATCAGTGCGCGCTAACTACGGCCGTATAATATTGGCTGCTGGGCGGCTCCCCCTCCCCCCCCCCCCCATGCGCTCCCGCCCGCCCTCGATGTCGCGGCGCGTGCACTGACTTAGGCTGGGCGCACATGCGAGATGCAACTTGCATCTTAGAACACTCCCAGACAGTCGAGGTCGGGTGGCGAAGTTGAATTTGTTAGTAGTACTATTGATGGATGTGAACTCTTACAATCGCTTATTTATTCAAGTTTACAAAAGTTTATCGAAGGAGCCTTAAACCTGAAAGGAAAAGCGGATAAAATGTTCATATGTTAAAAGCAAAAAAAAATCCGGTACTTTTCCAAAGGTAATGCATTACGGTGATAGGACCGTGAGTACAGGTGAGGAGATCAGTAATTTGTTCGCAACCTATTTCCGTTCAACTTTCCAGGAGCCCGATCCTATGCCAGCCACTTCCGGTGGCACTAGCGTTGAACATAATGTTTCAAGCATCGGCTCGATTGGTGTATCTCATTCTCAAGTTTTAAAGTTATTAAAGACCTTAGACCTTTCCAAATCTGGCGGTCCTGATCTTATACCTCCAGTATTTATTGTAAATTGTGCTGACAGCCTAGTTGTGCCACTGTGTATTTTATTCAGGCGGTCACTATCGGAAGGCATAGTTCCGAAAATTTGGAAATCGGCATTCGTTACCCCAGTTTTCAAAAAGGGTAATAAGTCTGATATCTCTAATTATCGGCCAATCTCTAAGATATGTCTGTTCTCCAAAATCCTCGAACGCATTGTGTTTACTGAAGTGTACGATGCTATGAAGTGCAACTTTGGTGATGAGCAGCATGGCTTTCTCAGGAAGCGTTCCACTACATCTAACTTAATTTAGTCCCATGAATTTATATCTGAGGGTATGGAACAGCGTGCACAGGTGGACGTTATTTATACTGATTACAGTAAATGCTTTGATCGTATTGACCATGGACTGCTTATTGAGAAGCTATTAAAGGCCGGAATACATGGAGATTTGTATCGTTGGTTCTGCTCTTATATTGATAACAGAACGCAGGCTGTGGTGCTTCAGGGGTACACATCTGGGTGGTATTCTGTCCCCTCTGGAGTTCCTCAGGGTTCTATTTTAGGATCCCTATTATTTACTCTCTTTATTGCTGACGTGACGCATTGCATTAAAAATTGTTACATTTTACTTTATGCTGACGATATGAAGGTTCATAAAACTATACGAAACATATCTGATACACACCTGTTACAAGCTGATTTAAATAGATTTGAAGAATACTGTAGACGTAACAGGCTTGAATTGAATGTTTCTAAATGTTTTCATATTATTTTTACACGCCAGAAGTCTATAATTGATTCCACATACAAACTGTACAATACCAATATAGGCAAAGTCAATAGTATTAGGGATCTTGGGGTTATACAAGACAGCAAGCTACTCTTTGATCAGCACATTGATAGCATAGTAAATAAGGCGTCGAGAGCACTTGGTTTTATAATGAGAACCTCAGCATGTTTCCGATCATTAAAACCAATCAAAGTTTTGTATTGTTCGTTCGTACGCAGCGTACGTACGTACCTTGAGTATGCATCACAAGTCTGGAACCCTCAGTACGGGACCTACAAGTCTCGTATTGAGAACATTCAAAGAAAATTTCTTAAATACCTAGATTATAAGACGAAACAATTATCTGTTGATTACATTCACCGATGCAGAAGGTACCATTTTCTACCGCTGGACCGTAGACGTAATATTAATGATATATGCTACTTGTTTAATATAGCAAATGGTTCAATTGACTGTCCTGAACTTGTTTCAAAATTGGGGATACGCACTAATCAGTTGGGGCTGCGACAGCGATCCCTTCTACATGTGCCTTATGCAAACACTAATTATAGGCGTAATGCAAACTTTCTGAGAGCCAGTCGCAGTTTCAACGAAATTAGTTGCGAACAAGACGTTGACCTTTTCTGCACCAATGCAAGCACACTAAGGAAGCTCTTAGCAAAGTCATTTTTTGTGCAAGAAGCACCTGCATGCAATTGAACCTTGTCCAAACTGGCCTAAAATTTGAACGGACTAACGTTGAGGGAACACCTAAATGGCATAGAATTGATAAGATGTAGATAACTTGGGCTATGACGAAGTAATAATGTGTGTATTTAACTGTGCAGGCTTGTAATTAGCAATTTAGTTATATATTATTGTTATTATAATGTTATTAGTCTGTAAGCCTTTCGAAAATAAAGAAAATAAAATAAATAAAATAAATTGAAATTCCATTCAAAATATTTTATTTGACCCAGCGCGTTGCTGCCTGTAAGTTAATGGTACTATGTTATGTTATAACCTTAGCGCAAGTACATGCGATAAGTTGACAAAGTTTGATTTTGAATTAATAAACATTGATTTTTATATTTGACATAAACCTACATGGGCTCCTATGAACCGTCTAAAGCTAGGTGCTCGGTTCCCATGTGTCGTTTCCTATGGAGAAAAGCCGCCAGAGAGGAGCTGGCAACAAACTCCACGGTTACTCTTTTAGAAATAAATTGGCGTTTATAAAACATTCAAATTACAGGTATGGGAGGACAGTGTAAACCTGTAGCCAAGTTCTAGTAATAATAAGATCACGTAGGTAATAAAAATGTAATCTAACTTATTGCAATAATTCAACGGTTTTTTTTTTATTCCTTTCTTTCAAAAAGTAACGGTACGGAAAAGCAGCCACCGAATCAAATAACACAACACTCTCAACACCTAAGTATTTTTATCAATTTTCTCCAATTCCGGGCCAGCGAGCGCCGCCGGTCGCGCCGGTCGCGCGGCTGCCGGCTGCCTAACCTCCACTAACGATTACACGCCGAAGTAAACGCTACTTTTAAATTGGATTCCGGCAACTAGGGCCTTTTGTTCAGCGCCACAAAGGAGCGTTGAAGCCGAATTATTGCAACGCGCCACGTTTTACTCGCTGCCTCACTGCCTCGCTGCCTCCGCATAGCATCGTATGAGGTTGTGATTAAAGCACAAAATATAATACGTATACCTCAAAACAGACGTGCAGCTGGG
Source organism: Dicycla oo (assembly GCA_948252095.1). Taxonomy (NCBI): domain Eukaryota; kingdom Metazoa; phylum Arthropoda; class Insecta; order Lepidoptera; family Noctuidae; genus Dicycla; species Dicycla oo. The sequence continues at coordinate 668,201 of OX411713.1, forward strand.
CTGAAAGGTGGCTCTATCATTTATTTATTTATTTAAACATGGAAAACTTACAGCTAAAACAAATTTAATAAAAAGGAAACAATAGTCAACAGGAAGCCAATTACAAGTCTTCACGTATAGAAATAGATTGAAATTTAAAAGTGAGCATACAACAGCAATACGTAATACATACGTGTTTTTTTTTTTTAAGTGGTTACATATTTGTCTAAAACTATCTGGCTTTCAATTTAAGGAGAGCAAATTATAAAATTGATAAAGTAATAATCGAAGCAAATTTATGATTAAGTGGCTATTTGAAAAAATCGAGTGTTAAGCACCTTCTAGCTGACGCCACACTAGTCGTAAATGGATCCAAGTCATGACGCTTACATATTTCATTGAACTGGTTAACAGCACGCACAATGTAACTATTCTGCCTATAATTCGTAGAAGTATAAGGTACACGTAAGGGTGGATTAAAACGAAATGATTTACTTGGCACATTAAAATAAAATTTAGATAATATCTCGGAACTGTCAATGTTATTGTTTAATATCTTTAACAGAAACAGACAGTCGTCAATCTTACGCCTTTCTTCAAGTGGCAACAAATGATACAGAGTCGGAGATAGTCAATTGAATGGTATGGATTCATCATCATATCATCCGAAGCTTCTGCGTCCGCATTTTGCCCGTGGTTCCAAGGGACGGTTGGCAACGCGTCGAGTCACTAGGTACTGAGTGCGACGGTTGGCAACGCGTCGAGTCACTAGGTACTGAGTGCGACGGTTGGCAACGCGTCAAGTCACTAGGTACTGAGTGCGACGGTTGGCAACGCGTCAAGTCACTAGGTACTGAGTGCGACGGTTGGCAACGCGTCGAGTCACTAGGTACTGAGTGCGACGGTTGGCAACGCGTCGAGTCACTAGGTACTGAGTGCGACGGTTGGCAACGCGTCGAGTCACTAGGTACTGAGTGCGACGGTTGGCAACGCGTCGAGTCACTAGGTACTGAGTGCGACGGTTGGCAACGCGTCGAGTCACTAGGTACTGAGTGCGACGGTTGGCAACGCGTCGAGTCACTAGGTACTGAGTGCGACGGTTGGCAACGCGTCGAGTCACTAGGTACTGAGTGCGACGGTTGGCAACGCGTCGAGTCACTAGGTACTGAGTGCGACGGTTGGCAACGCGTCGAGTCACTAGGTACTGAGTGCGACGGTTGGCAACGCGTCGAGTCACTAGGTACTGAGTGCGACGGTTGGCAACGCGTCGAGTCACTAGGTACTGAGTGCGACGGTTGGCAACGCGTCGAGTCACTAGGTACTGAGTGCGACGGTTGGCAACGCGTCGAGTCACTAGGTACTGAGTGCGACGGTTGGCAACGCGTCGAGTCACTAGGTACTGAGTGCGACGGTTGGCAACGCGTCGAGTCACTAGGTACTGAGTGCGACGGTTGGCAACGCGTCCAGTCACTAGGTACTGAGTGCGACGGTTGGCAACGCGTCGAGTCACTAGGTACTGAGTGCGACGGTTGGCAACGCGTCGAGTCACTAGGTACTGAGTGCGACGGTTGGCAACGCGTCGAGTCACTAGGTACTGAGTGCGACGGTTGGCAACGCGTCGAGTCACTAGGTACTGAGTGCGACGGTTGGCAACGCGTCGAGTCACTAGGTACTGAGTGCGACGGTTGGCAACGCGTCGAGTCACTAGGTACTGAGTGCGACGGTTGGCAACGCGTCGAGTCACTAGGTACTGAGTGCGACGGTTGGCAACGCGTCGAGTCACTAGGTACTGAGTGCGACGGTTGGCAACGCGTCATGTCACTAGGTACTGAGTGCGACGGTTGGCAACGCGTCAAGTCACTAGGTACTGAGTGCGACGGTTGGCAACGCGTCAAGTCACTAGGTACTGAGTGCGACGGTTGGCAACGCGTCCAGTCACTAGGTACTGAGTGCGACGGTTGGCAACGCGTCGAGTCACTAGGTACTGAGTGCGACGGTTGGCAACGCGTCGAGTCACTAGGTACTGAGTGCGACGGTTGGCAACGCGTCGAGTCACTAGGTACTGAGTGCGACGGTTGGCAACGCGTCGAGTCACTAGGTACTGAGTGCGACGGTTGGCAACGCGTCGAGTCACTAGGTACTGAGGGCGACGGTTGGCAACGCGTCGAGTCACTAGGTACTGAGTGCGACGGTTGGCAACGCGTCGAGTCACTAGGTACTGAGTGCGACGGTTGGCAACGCGTCGAGTCACTAGGTACTGAGTGCGACGGTTGGCAACGCTTCGAGTCACTAGGTACTGAGTGCGACGGTTGGCAACGCGTCGAGTCACTAGGTACTGAGTGCGACGGTTGGCAACGCGTCAAGTCACTAGGTACTGAGTGCGACGGTTGGCAACGCTTCGAGTCACTAGGTACTGAGTGCGACGGTTGGCAACGCTTCGAGTCACTAGGTACTGAGTGCGACGGTTGGCAACGCGTCGAGTCACTAGGTACTGAGTGCGACGGTTGGCAACGCGTCGAGTCACTAGGTACTGAGTGCGACGGTTGGCAACGCGTCGAGTCACTAGGTACTGAGTGCGTACTAATATGCTTCCATACTCCAGTTTCATGATAAGCTCGAATTGCTTACAATTAAATATATTTCAAAGGTTTCCAATGATAAACTCTTAATCTAGATAACTTACTTCTGAGAGTCTTAGAGCGTAACATTCGCGTTAAAGACACAATATTAACAATTAAAACCTTAAAGCGCAGTAAAGCGTAGATTACGCCGGTCCAATATCGGAACGGCATTAAACAGCTAATAAAGAAGGTCATTTAATAAAGCGGCGGACCGGAGCGGCATCGTCCGGCGCGGGGCGACATCGTCCGGCAACACCGTCGTCGCTGTAAAATGTACTTAAATTTATTATTATTGCGGTTTATGAAAGATTTAAGTTGTGTAGCGCTGCCGGCGACCAGCGACCGGGAGCCGGCAGCGTCGCAACCACGGCCATGTTGCTAATATTAACCACCGGCGATCACCATAGCTTCGTCATTAATTTACCTTGAGATCATGGGAATGGGACTTCAAGCTTGTTGTCCAGAGATTAAACAGGTTATTGTAGAGTAATGAAGCTTTACATGGAAGTTATATCAAGTTAAAAAATGATCATAATTGTAGTTTTACGCCTCAGTTTATAAAGAACACTAGCTCACGACTTCGTCTGCAATCCAGTCCTTCCTATGCAATCCAATCCTATGTCCTTCTCCAGGTCATGGTCTACCTATGTGCCTATACACAATCGTTTAGCCGCGAAAGCGTAACAATCAAACAAACTCACTTTCGCATTTATAATATTAATTAATATTATTAAAATAAGTTAGGTATAAATAAATAAATAAATAGGTATTCCGAAAACTAAGTTTTTCCCGAATTTTTTTACACAGTTCTATTTTTTTACACCTACAGCTCAACAGTACTAACGTAACAAGAATCTTTCATAAAATGATATTAAAACAAAAATGCCACATTGATGAATAGGAACAACATTTCTGCATCTAATACGTATCGTGCACCATTCATCTCACTCCGCGGTGACGGGCGCACTCGCGCGCTGGCGAGGGGTCGTGCATGCATTACGTGCTGCCGGGTCGATAGCGCACGGTACGCGCGCTCGCTCCCCAGCGTCCCCCGCGCACTGCTATTTGCATAAGCTGATGAGATGCGTTCATTATGTGCCGACTCTCCCCCGCGCCTGCTCGATATGTGCACACGCTGCTGGGGAGAAACTCACCAGAATCGCACGTTTTTGGGATTTGATTAACAAATGTGATTTTCGCAACTATGAGAATAAATGATGTTTTTGTTTGGGCGATATAAACTCACACGTAGGTAAACAGTCGCTAATGATTACTTACATATCTTTAAGGAACGTTTATAAATAAACCTTGTTAATTCCTTAATACCTTGTTCTTTTCCCCAGCTTGTAGCTAGAATTTTTCTTTAAATAGGATTTAATGGATATTTTAAACTGTTTGTTATTTACACAAGAAATACGTTATAATAAATTATACAGAATTTACAGATTCATGTTGTTTTTAACGACTTCAAAAAAAGAGTTATCATTTCAATACGTATGTATGTTATATTATTGGAACTGAAATATATTCACATATGATAATCTATGAGGGCTTCCAAACAAATATACACAATTTTACAGATGTAAGTATACGTATGTTTGTCCACGCATTTCTACGAAACTATTAATCGGGTCGTGACCATTTTTTTTTTTTTGTTGGCTTATATATACTTCAACTTCAACTTAGGGCATGAAGGTTTCATCAAAATCGGTTCAGTAGTTTTCAAGATAATGGACGTGTAAGTGTGACGGCCTGGCTTATTGATACGCGCTACGGGTGGGTGTCAAAGGGAAAACATATCAGAACCTTGGTCAAATATTAGTGCAATATTTATAACAAATTTATTAAATACTTATTACAAACAAATATTCCAGTTTTTACTAAAAACTAAAAATTACGAAATAAAAAATAATTAAAAAAAATTAAATCGACTTCAAAAAGAAACGAACTCAAAATTATGAAATAATTTTAATTTTGGAAGTCGGTGGTAAAAACCTAAAATACCTAAGATCCCAAGACACCGACTTCCGAAATTAAAATTATTTCATAATTTTGAGTTCGTTTCTTTTTGAAGTCGATTTAACTTTTTTTAATTATTTGTTTATCTCATATTTTCAAAGCTCAAAATTAATAACTAGGATGCGAAACAAAAACGAATCACAATCTGTCAAAACCTTTAAAACTGAAAAAATCGCTTTAATAACTTCAAATGAAGTCTACTCCAATGTTAACAACCCGTTGATTAGTGGATTTCTCAAGAAGCTATACGCAGTTCCGTGCCATCACATATGCATGAGTTATAATATCCTCGCGCTTCGTGTGTGGGGTACTGAGTCCACGCGTGGGCAGTGGGCACACGGCGTCAGTCTAACTGCAACAGCCACTTCCTAGTGGATCCGTGGGGAACAGCGTTGGTAGTGACGCAACATTTGCCCCTTTATTTATAAACGGTGCTTAAAGATAAGTAAGTAATCATTAGCGACTGTTTAACTATACATTTTTGACGGCAATGTTTATAGATAAACCCTTTAGAAGTTGAAATCTCAATCTGTCTCACATTGCTCACATGGAGATAAACAAAGCATCGTTGGTACTACACACCTCACAGTACATCCCTCGCCAGACGACCCCCGATGCCGCGACCTCCGCCCCCCGCCCCCGCCCCCGCCCCCGCCCCCCGCCAAGTAATTAAGCCTCTCGCGACACTTAACAGCTCGTTACGGTAGGTCCGGCCTGTGCTTCTGCGTGTATGCATCTGTGCTGGTGCGTCTGTGCTTGTGTGCCTGCACGGCCACTCCATGTAAATGGACGCTTTGCTCTAGGGCCGCGTCAAGAGCTCATTGAATCGATGTGATCCATTTTGAAGTTCATTCAGGTGTTATAAGAGGACCAAGTTCTTTCAGATCGATTCTGGGCAATCGGTTTATGGATACGTCTTTATTATTCATTTGGTGAGAACTAAATAGCCTACGAATAATTCATAAATAAATAAAAAAAAATAAACTAAAGATTATTTAATAATATTGCATAACTTTAAATCACTCGAAATTACAGTAACAATTAAAAAGCCGTCGTGTCTCGCGTAGATCTGCTTTCAATATGATGCGATACTATACGATGGGTTAATGGGATAACGACCTGCCGGGAGTAGTCAATAAATCCATACCATTATTATTCGCTGACGACTTGAAATTAGTTATTAAAATAAAACAGAAAAATGATCATGACATACTGCAGCAAGATATTAATATAGCGTAATAGAGTGGAGTCGTAGCAATAACTTGTATTTCAATGTGACCAAATGTCCGGTGTTATCATTTACCCAGGCGCGCGACCCAAGTCATTATCAGTATTTCATGGATGGAATCCCATTGCAACGTGTCTCAGAGCTTAAGGACTTAGGCGTGCGCTTTACAACTGATTTAAATTTCCGTAAGCACACTACGGATGTTTGTAAAAAAACATACCGCAATTTAGGGCTGGACTTACGACTAGGAAACCAGTTCACGAACATCAGTGCTCTGAGATCGTTGTACGAAGCGCTTGTAAAAAGACATTTGGAATGCAATGCTGTAGTCTGGTCGCCACATGAAGCCAAGTACAAACTAATGCTAGAACGTATCCAGAACAAATTTGTGAGATTTCTGTACTTAAAGCAGCATGGTGTGTATCCAGGGTATCCAACTATCCACTGATGTATCCTACCCTATTTGTGCTGGGCATGGTAGTCTCATGAACTGGAAGTAAGAAGGGAAGTAGCTCTCGCCACTTACTTATTATATTTAAGATTATGTGTGGTAAAATACACAAGCCAGGCGTTCTAGGCACAGTCGGGTTGTGTATACCTGTTGGGCACGCGGGGCGACGCAGGCGGCCGCCGCTGCTGCGGGTGCCGCCCGCTTGCACCAACCTGCTGTGTCACAACAGATTGACTGCTTAAATTGTACTCTGATTGAATTCACACGGGCCGCATTTTGTAAAATTACTATTCATTGTTCCTAATATTATTGTAAATCTAGTCTTTGTACGCTATTATAACTCTAACTTTAACTACACTATTGCATTAGGTAAGCCTGTGATGATAGTTGTATGTGTTAAAATAAATAAATAAATAAAAGTATCAACATCCGATGGAAAAAATACATTTGTAACTAACTTTCACGGTAAACAGATGGAGGAAAATAGTTGCAGACAGTTCACTTATTCCCATAGTTAGCGTATCACAGGAAACTATCTACGAATTGAATAATATTTGGGCAACGTTCTCCGACACTTGCGATAACATCAGCACCAAGATACTTGTACACAAATACTGACTTCCTTGCAAGTGCAACAAAAACATCATTCATATCAGTTCCTTATCATTAGGTGAACGTTCATATAGTTTTACAAATATAAACATAAAGCAACTGCTACAGTCAACCGATGTCACAGAGCTCAAACTCTTGTCAACCATCTTAGGTTCTAAAATATCACAACTGAACGGTTCCATCTCTATCACAAACTTCAATCACGTAGTTACCAAAGTAAGGACCATTGAATCAATTTAGGTGGCAGGTGGGGGACGGTGAGGACAGGGGGACAAGGGTGACTCATAATTAGGCTGGAGGATTAGCCTCCAGCGAGGAAATTAACTTGAAACTGGATGGCTTCTGGCCCGGGGACCTTATTTTAGAGGCTCGCAGACAATCGCCGGCACCATTACCGTGCCAATTAAGACAGGTATTCGATTGGTTCCGTTCTACTGATTGAAAATATTTCGTGTGGCGGGAGCCGAGTTTATTACATTCTGAGATTTAGGATTCGCACCAGCTTTGTGTTGGGAATAAATACTGTGCGGAGTTGTAATGTTGGGTTCCGTGTGTGTTGTATTCAACGTTTAGGATGAGATGCGCATGCTTGTTGTTTCGTTCGTGTTTATGGACTTTTGCTCCAACTTCATTAGTTAAACATAACATATAGAAAACATCTTGTTTTAGTATTCATAGCCTCTGCCTCGAATGTTACCACCATTGATTTACCGTCTATAAATAAAATCAATGTCAATAAACCCACATCGAGTCTATGAATATTTGATTCAGTTCCATTTTCGCTACGTATATATATTTGATAATTCAATGAAGCATAGTAAATAAATCATCGCAAGCGTTCGTCTGTGGCCAAACGTTCGTCTGTGGCCAGATTTTGATTTTTTTAATTTCTTAATTTCTTTAATAAAAAAAAGTAAATGTATCATTAAGTAACGCACATATTTACGTATATGTCTTACCGGTCTACTAGTCTAATTAATTAATCGCAAGGTATTCATTTATTTGAAGTTTAAGTTAATTCCTCTCACCATATTGACATGATCCACACGAGCTGAGCTGATATTTCTTTTGTAAAACTACCGGTAGGCATTATACTCGTAATACAGACATACAATGACGATTTTATTTATTTATTTTTTACAATTTTTACAAACAATTTTTAAAACATCTTTAAAGTTGATGATAGATGATTATTTAATTAATTGAATATAAATAATCATCTTTGCACAACTTTATGAAAAGAACTTGAAACTGCCTAACAAAGTAATGATTCATATGTTACACAGCCTAGTATACCGACACTAGACAAAGTAAAGGTTCCCGATTAAAGACATTCATTATTTTACCCAGCTTTATTATTTTAAATAATATGTAGCATAGCCGTCAAAGTGTAGTTAAGTTATAGCCCTCGGCTCAAACTTACAATGTAGCTCCGTACCTCGGCTAGGGTGACATTGCCAGTCAATTACTGAATAACCTCGTAAAAGAAGGTAAACTAAAGTATCGCCACAAGGAAGCGGAACGGATGCGGACATTCATAAATAAAAATGGCATATTTAATTGGTTTCTGGAGTCAATTAAACAATAATGATCGCGAGTACGGTGCAGCGGCAGCGGTAGCGGTGGCATGGCTCGCACTCTTCGTTCTTTGTCAATGTCTAAATTCTACGCGTTTTATTGGCAAAAAATAAAAAGATAAATTAACTAATTGGTTAAAGTTGTTAACTTATGATGAGTCTGAGAAACTTATTGAAATAGTAAAATAAAACTTAGTCTTAGAATTTTTAATAATAATTTAACACAAAACATACACATTATTTTGTAAAGACGCTAATTAATTGTATAAAATTGTTATGTGTAAAATAATAGCACAAAATAAGGCGGTGATATACAACATCTAGAACGGCTGACCACCGACTACCCAAGATACGAGCGTGTCTCAGTTTGGGAGTCGTTTGTCTTAAATTAAAATGACTCTGTACATTCACCCACTAATAAAGATGAAAAATATTGTAACGTTTTTGTACTTTTTGAAGAATAAATTATTATTATTATTATTAAAAGTAAACTTTTCAAGTGCTTAAAATCAAATTGACTACTTAGATTAAACTCAGCTTATCACTGTTATGTCAGTCCCCTGGCAGACAAGCTGCAGGCTGCAACACTGTGTTGCTTGCACTGTGTGCAGTCTTATTTGAATATAATGAATCTATCAACATACTTATACCATTGCATATTTCAGAAGTGGTGTGTCAATACGAACGTAACAATATCTGTAGTACAATGAGCGTGGTCGCGGGCGCGGGGGCCTGAGGTGCGGGGGGGGGGCTGCTGCAGCCCGTTACCATGGCGACCGCCCCCGTCTAATCAATTGCAGAAATATGTACGAGCTATTACCAGTGTAACGTGCCCTCCCCCTCCCCCGGCCGCGCATTGTAAGTACCGCGACGCGAGAGTGACAGAATGCGCCGCTAGGGGTCGCGTTATGTCGGCCGTTTTGCACAGGAGAGCTCGGCGACATTACACACACTTGGGAAGCGAAGAAAAGATGTATAGAGCACAAGTATCGACACTATTAGCTCTAACTACACGACTGTACGCGAGCGAGCTTTGATGCTAATATAGAAAGCTGTAAGGGTAAAATAAAATGGCTAATTCAGTTTAATTTAGCGGATTTGTATTAAGACTAAGTAGCACAGTTAAGTTTCCTTTGTCTTCTATTCAGACAAAGACAATACAATATTAGTACATATTATTACAAACTAGCTGACCCGACAAACGTTTTCCTGTCTATTATTCATACCTTCCCATAAAAATGTTCTTAGTTTTCTTAATTTTCCCGGAAACTTTTCAAAATCTTTCTTTCGTACAAACCTTGTCCTGACTATTACAAACACAACAAAAAAAAAAAAATTAGCCAAATAGGTGCAACCGTTTTGAAGTGATACGCGTACATACATTCGGCAATTGATTTTTATATATATAGATAGAACGTCATTTATATTATTGTAATGTTATTTGAGCTAAACTGTACTCTATTCATAAATATTCGAACTTAGCTCATGCTACGAACCTTCGCGCAACACTCGGCAGCTCGTAGCCCGTAGCGCCCGCCGGCCGCGCTACGCCGTAGAGGCCGTAGCACGCTCCGCCCTGGAAAATTAATGAGACTCCATAAATATCTGCTGACGTTTAATTACAATAATAACTGCGTCTTTTCTTTGTCTATGGTCAGGTAATAAATACAGTTATTTTGTTCTACGATAAGATGGGTGGGCACTGTGTAAAGTGTCAAAAACCAACGAATAAAATAATTAAATAGCGTAATAAACTATGGGATTTTAAAGTTCAATGTTGCCATTTTGCGATGTTGTCTGACTCCGTTGTGCAAAGTTTACATTTCGTATAATTTTTTTCTGTTCTAAAGTAGAAATAAAAATACTAAGATAACTTACCATATTTATACACGAACTAAAGTGATAAAACATTGTATAGCACAATGGAAAATCATATCGCATTGTTAATGTATCTTCTTTACTAAGGTCTGATTTTTCCATAATCAGATAACTTGTATCCGAAGAATAAATATGACAGTTTGACATATTTTCTATACAAAAGCTGTCAGACCGCCATATTCATTCCATACCTAAATAAAACATATATGACGATTGAAAATTTAGCCGAAAGTAATATAAACATGTACATGACAAATTATCTTAGAGTTGAAATCATGGTTATATAACAGTATCACATAGTTCAAACACAGAATTACCTTGATTGTCTCCGGAACTTCTCAGAACCTTCAGTAAGCTGGAAACCAACCTGTTGTTTGACCAAGGCCTTGCCAAGTATCTGTCGAAGCCATTTTCTTCACAAATAATTGACTATGAGAGGACGATCACCATCAATGACTCATTGTGACATTGTGTGTTCCGGCAACAGGAATACAGCGTGGTCGTTACCGTATCTCTCGACGCCTGAAAATACAAAGTAAATGACACCTATAGAAATATGTTAGAATATCAGTAATACTCATTGGTAAAACGTAGAATAGTTTAATCTTGGTACCTACCGGTAACTTGTTCAGTTCATCTAAACTATAACGCCAGCCATCGCCGCAAGAGACACGAGGGCACGTTTCAATTTGCAATTTATTGAGTTGTACCTTTGGACAAAGAAAGTACGTATGAAGTACGTTTGTGTGTGTGCCTGCATTTAGGACATTACATTTTGTGCTAAAGTCAAGGCTTGGTCATTAATTTTAACCAATTCAATTAATTATTACCCGTTGTGTAATTACTTGGTAATTAGTGAAATCCAAAGTATATAATATAATATAATAGTTCCTTAAGATGCTTTGAGATGTAATATTAACATGTTACAGGCATTAGTACAAATGCTTGTGACTAGAATTCAACATAATAAATACAAATCATGTTAATGTCCTCGGAGCAAAACAAAATAAGCGCAGAATACCTACAATTAACATAAATATGAGTGCATATGACAGCGAGAGGTTCGTCTCGGAGGGTGCCTCCCTCCCCCCCCCCTCCCTTGTATAATTACACCACCCCGCTGCACTCCGCTCAACACATTTCTCATATCCCCCGACGATTATTGACAATGGCCACCACCTGCCGCTGAAGGCTGAGATTAACATCGTTTATTGGCGCACAATTAATCGTTTGTTTAATCTGCGGTCGGCGGACCAAGAAATTAATTATAGTAATTATATTTGTGGCGCCTCCGGAGCAGTCTCCAAGAGGTCAGCTATTCATTATCTAAGTACGAGTCCAGTTGAAAGTGAACAGTCATTACGTTAATTGTCCTCAAGTTATTTATCGACACGTGTATTACTGCAATAAACAACGTTGTCCTGAGAATGAATGCCGACACAAACATTCATAGTTCACGAATCCCGACCCTCGCCCCTTAAAAATAACTCTAAAAAGGCGAGTACACTCCATTATGTGATTTAAAAATGATATTCAAAATCGCTATTAGGGCCAAAACGAGCGTGGCCACTATTCTATTACCGACCCTTGCTGGAATAAATTCCATCGAAGCGCAATAATAATAAAAAAATGTCGAGAGCTTGTCGCGTGCAAAAGACGTGCGGTCACGCGGGCCTCCCTGCAGCCCGACGCCCTCCCCCCGCGGGTGCTCACACTCCCCGCCTCACCCCTGCCGCGCCCCGCGGCCTCCTCCGACTCGCACCCTCACAGCCACCCCCGCACGAATATAATATGCATTATGCGAAATCCGTAACTCTTATGTCGGGTCCGGAGAATACCTTAAACAGGCAGACTATCAATCGACAATCAACTTTACCCCCTTGTTTCAGAGTTCAAAGTCAGTTTGGTTGCGCGGCCGTTAGGACTTTAAGCGACGCTAGGTGGTGTGGTTTCCTTAGGGCGGGCAAGGCCTGCACTCTCCAGATAACGCTGGGTATTAATCATAGTATTATCGGCCGGTGGCGGCGTCTTTGTTATGACACCGCGTTATTGCAGTTTTTTCTCTATCTACCCTCGAGGAGCCGATAAACGGCTCGAGAGTGAATTTTCCGGGACAGATGTTTTAGTAATCCAAGGAGAGATAGCGCGCATAACGTTACAATAAAACATTCACTATTATGACAATGACGTCACTCGGTAGGGGCCCGCCCGGTCGCGCCGCGCTCTCCTTTATTAACTCATAAAATCTAAAAACCTTATAAAGTGGAGCATGTATTTATTACCAATATTATAAAGTTTTATTTTATTGACCAATGTAATAGACGCTGCGTTTGGACATACATATTGATAGCAGGATTCAATCATGATGAAACGAGACAAACAAAGTACATTTCCACAGTAACAAAAGACAACCTACACTCTAGATTTTGTTTCCTGACTTAAAAAAAAAAAAACGCCATTTCACACTGACATGAAAATTGTGAACCATTTAACGGCTACATAGTCGGCTCCCATCATTCACTCGCTTCCAGTCAGTGGCTTCACTGAGATAGTGAACGTTCTTCAGAGCGACGCTCAATAGGGCACAAGATGACTGGCTCAATTGGAGCTTAAATATCTAGGGACAGGACGGAGGGACGCAACAATTTGTGTATGATTAATGAGTCAGTCAGTCGGGGCCAGCAACCAGGCGCCCGCGGGACCGCTTCAAACTATAAAAGTTTTCACGTACGCCGCGTCAGGATAAGAACGATCGTTTTGAAACCACTCGCGATTATTTGATTTTGAATGGCAGATAAAAGATTTAGGTATGATTCTCGAGGGTGAACAATTGAGAATTGTGAACATCGGCTCACTTTCTTTCTTTCAATACTCACTTTTGCTTGTAGCTAGTAGAATATAATGCTGAAACTCAGTTTCGGATTTCTGAATAGTAGCCTATAGGCTAACTCTGAGATGATTATGTACAAATTCAAAACCATTCAAAATATAGTTGAGAAAACTCTGTAATGTTTGAACAAACATTCTTGAAATTAAACAGCCCGATCATAAAATAATGGCTCAAATACGCAATAACTTCCCAGTTCCCACACTCACACACACATTCCTAGGGTATATGAGAGTGTGTGTGTGCAGTAGGATCATTTTTCACGTTTCATGAAGCGGCGGGCGTGGGGCAGTGGATTAAAATACATTTCGCTAGTCGTTGGAGATGGATGGCCTCTCGGAGGGAAAGGGTTGCTACCCTCGCCCCTCACCCCTCGCTCGCCTCCGCCCCCGGCTGCCATTGTAAACGAGAACAGTAGCAAGTTGGTATGTATATGAGTGAAGTTTTATTGTTCTATTCTGTTGTGGAGGCAAATTAAGAGTTGGTCGGAGTTTGTTTTACGGTTGGAGTTGCGTTTAGACCAAAAGATTTGACCCATACATATCCGTATTTTACCTGTATTTGGTGCACACAAACTGGTCCGCATTGTAAGCAAACGGTACTATTTTATTGTTTCTACAGCATTTTAACAAATTCAAAGCGTCCTAAGCTTTTTCATATGTCTAGGCATTAGACCTTTGAATTTCTTAAAATACCATTCATTTTGTTTTGACAAAGCTGTAAGGGGTCTAATTATAGCCAGCTTTTAACACAAAACTACTAATTCGAATAAAATCTTGTGTGAAGCACACAGCCGTGGAGCAGATACTCGTAGATATGATTGATGTTAGTCCAGCTCGTAAACAAAGCTCGCACCGACACATCGCTCGACACATTCCGCCAGCCAATAAGGAAAACGTATCAAAGTTAAACCCAATTGCGTAACAAAATGTATCCGCTTACTGACGCTAAAATGTCTTGTCTTTCCCGAAATCAACACTGTAACGTGAAACTTCTCTGAAAATTATTTCAGGCAAATATAGCAAAGTGAACGCAAATACAAGACAACGGGAATATTTGCGTTGTATCGTGTTTTGGAGAAAAAACGTCGGGCGATGCTTCCGATGTTTGCCAAACGTAAGGCACGCGGCCCACCAAACACTATCGGCGATGGAAACACTGCGTCTTTTTTTTTATTGAAGCTCTTGCATGACCTTGACATCTCTAAAGCTAAACCAAAAATCAGCCCACGGGATTTCAACAATGGAATGATTCCATTCGTTATACGTTGCAGGTTAAATAAATACATTACATTCCTTTTTTGTGGCAGTCGTGTAAAAATCTAAAAGATATTTTAGATTACATAGTCAGATTTTAATTCTCACTTGAATTAGTTCGTCGTACCTAGTGCGCGTGCTTGTCGCTCGACGCTGGCGCTGCGACGCGGCAGGCGGCTGCCTGAGCCGTCGCGCCGGATATTTCATTTCCTACATTAACCGCGCTTAATGCGCCAAAATCGCAGATATTATCGTTAATGGCCACAATTATCCAATATTTACACGATATTCTTTCGCAAATATTTAGTTTGGACAGTTGGTAACCATGTTGTATCGGCAGTGCAATCTGTATGTTGGCGTGCGCACTACGCACAACTGTTCCTGTACTTCCGCGTGTACGTGATGTATTTGACGTTTACCTCTATTCTAATCTGTAACGAATACATTGCCGATTAACGCGAAACAGTTTTTAGAACTTATAATTCTATTTTACTAATTACCCCGGCTTTACAAAAGTGGCCGTTCTTATGGTGTTCCGCCACTTGACAAATACTATCCAACCAGCAAAAACGTCGTATAATTCCAGTCTTATAAGACTTCATGTTATAAAACGGTTATAGTGGTATTTAGTTAACTATTTACGTTATATAGACGTTCATCTTACGATGTTTCAGTCACGTGACTGTAATGTCTTATAATAAAGTGGAGTAAACTTTTTGAGGACTAACTTATACGACGCCGTATAATGGTTTCAACCATGACGTTAATTGGACAATATTTGGTCATATAAACTTTTAGGTTAAACAAAAGGTTTACAATAACTTTTATATTATTAAAACGCCGCTTAAACATTATTTTAACAAAACTATTTTGGTCGTATGAGACTAACTAAGACTTATATGCGACTAAAATGCTGAATTTCAACGGTTATACACAACTTTAAGTAGACTTTTAAATAATTTTAAGATCAACCCCACACTTTAATTAAACCAACCCCTTTTTGTTTACCATACAAAAGCGATTTATTTAGAAAGTAAGTAATGATAAAGGAAAACTAAAGTCGACTGAAAATCCGGGGCGTCATGGTGTCAAGGAGAACTCATGCGACCTTTTTGTTATATTAGTGTATGATAGAGGTCGCCATATAACTAAGACAAGATGGTTCGAGAATTGTTATGAAAACATATTGTGAATAATTAACTGAAACCATTGAAATACAAAGAAATAGGGGAGAACATTAAAAACTTGTCAGCGACACATATATAGATTGTCATAAAAATAAAGTTCCCTTAAAGATTATCACAACTAATATTATATCACACTAACTTAAATAATATAGGTTCACTAGAAATATTTTGTAATCATGGAAATTAACTTCATTTACTTTTTTCTGTTATTCTTTCATACACGCACCGGCGAGCACTATTTTAACACGCGAATCAAAACGGTTGTCGTTAAGTAGTATTGTTTGACACTATTACAACGTTTTAGTCATTTGAAAACGTCATTATAACTGCTATGCGACATAAGCGGTCACATAAGAGTATCATCACAACCAGTATTGGACTGAAAAGTCAGTCGTTGTTTTTTTTTTTAACTTCAACGGTTATTGGCTGACTTCTACGTAACCACTAAATGATACACACATGAATTGACCAAGATTATGTCTGGACTTTATAAGAGACTGTGACCTCTGAGTTTGCCGTTCTGCCTTTCTTCTCAGAGTAGTCAGATAGGAAACGCCGACCTCATCTAGTTTAAAAAAAAACATGATTGACTTGTAAAAGTGTTTGTACAAACCTACTTACAGAAATAAAAATCATTTATCATTTATACTAATGTCTTGTAATTTGGGCCCTTTTCGCGTTTTATAAACGTTTATATGTACGTTTTTGTAACCTATCTTAAAAAAAACTAACTGAAAATGTAAAACGTTAACTTGACTTTTATAAAGCATTAATTTGTTGGTTGGGTGTGTATGGTACTATACTATACTACTCTTTTGATTACTCTTGACATATTAGTTGTTCATAAAACTGAGCATTAGGAATGTAATGAACCTAGAAAACGCCTTAATACTCTGCGTGCGTCTGCTACATTTTACGAGCTGTTCCGTCAGCACTGTAACAGGTAGCTAGATGCGGGTTAGGTAATGTTGCACACGGATCACATCGTGTTGCTAGCGCACACCTACTCGCTAGCGGTGCTACCCAGGCGGCCTGGCATGGAGCACAGTACACAAAGGCACGTCACGCGTCACAGCAACACGACACCGGGACGTCGCACATTAGCTGATTGTCTGCCAACACCTCACATATTTGCGCACACGCCTTCTTCCGAGCTTTTACGTAAACTACCCACTTTTGTGGCGATTACTTTATCACAACCAAGTAATGGTGGACTCATTTCCTTGTGCCAATATTTTTACCAACACGATGATTATTATGAACCGATTTTAAGTAGCTTTGATGAATTTTTCTGGTATGTAGGTACTTTCACACTGAAACACTTATTGTTATATTTGATTCAGTTGCCATGTCTTGATTCAAGCAGTAGATACCTACTTATAGCAGCTTTTTATTCATTCACTATCAACACAACAATAAACACTAGGTGTGTTTGTCTGAACGAATTCAATGTCGAAATACAAATACCTTTGAATTCCTTTCAGAGCTCGTAACTCTTGTCAAAATCTAAAATTCACTAACAACAAAGGTCGCGTGTTCATAATAAATCACCGAAGATAACAAAACCCAGCACCAGGTGTGCGCTCGACACTTCATTTTAAAACTTGATTTTATAACACTCCAAAATAGTGTAGGAGCGAAAAAACGTGTCAAATGCGAACGTCGCGTGCCACCAACTAAAGCATGATGCTAAAAAACAGCTGCACCCGAAAAGGGTTGCGGAAGGGTTACATTTCAACCCCTCGCAGTAAAAACAACCCTTATTTTTTAGCAACACGTGCCTGTCAAATCGAGACATTGTAAGAACCCTTTGTATGCAAAGCGCCAATAAAAAGCCCCGGCGCGTGCATGCGCGTTCTGATTTTAAACTGATTTGAATAAAGAACATTTACATAGCCGGTGCGGAGGGCTCCCATTGGCCGGTGATTTGCGTACGGTCTTGCGCAATGCGAACCTACGCAGGTTTTTTAAAGTGTCATTTTTAGAAGCGTGGCATTTGATTCGCTGCCGCGATATGATGCCATGTCGTACATATGATAGGTACCTATGTGGATTAGTTTGCATATTGTCTCGCTCTGTGCCATTGTCTGCGATTGTACAAGGGTTATTATAAATTCTGATAGGATGAGGTGGGGAGTCTAGTTAATGTTTTGCATAGCGATCCTTATGTTTAAAGTGTTCGACTTTTGTATGAATATATTATGTTCTTAGATTTTAAAAGTTTGATCGTTTTTCGTTTTCATCCAAGTAAGAAGGTAGTAAAATGGATCGTAGTGGGTATTTGTTTGGATTGCTTGGGTAATTTGATACAAATCAACAAGTCAGTTGCTTATTTATTATTTTATTCGGTATTACCTGCAGAATGACCTACAGATGTTCAGCTAAACAATCGCTTCATAAATACTGTATCGACCGATACCTAGTTCCTACTGTCATGTCTTCGAGACATGGAGCTTTACCATTTTAGTTGCTTGGGAAAATATGAATAAACCTCGTCCTCTCCCCCAGACATTATCAAGACACTAACAAACTTCGTCCTCGTCCCGCAGACATTATCAAGACACTAACAACGGAACTTTTGATATGTACACCTACCGGCTACTCGTATAAAATGAACAATTTTCATTGGAGCTACGTGGGGTAGTACGAAGTTGGTAACAAATACTGGCCCTGGGCAAACATCACGACTTCATGTAGCGGGAGTATGAGACTCATTAGAGGGGACAGCGCCCTTTGTAGCACAATCAGGGCCCGCCAGGGGGCGCCATTATCGAATTGTTTAAAATAACGAGGGACCAGTCGTTTGTGTTGCCAGTTAGTCGTGCGCGTACTTACATATATTACGATAGGACATTTTTTATGTTTATCTCAGAGAAATAGAAAATATTCGACAGACTCAGAAAAGAACAGGAATTTCATCTGAAGGATGCAACCAATGAGAAAACGAATTATCTACAGAATAACACCTTACAAGATCAGAAGAAATGCGAAGACTTGGTTGGTTGCACAAAAGATCAAATGAACTCTGACTAGGTGAGAATTGGGTTACATTTATAAATTTATCTTTACCTTTATTTAGAGTAGAAACCAACCATTTAACATGCCATATCAAGCTGAAACGTGAGATCGTAACCTAGTCCAACCAAACTATATGTACCTACATGTATAATTCCGCAAACAAAATAAAACCTCTCCACAACACGATAGCTGCCCACTTCAAATCCAATTAAATTCCGAATCCGAGATGTAACGATCCAGTGGACAGGAGTACATGTGCCTACATACAGGAAGAACAGAATACTTCCAACATAAGGAGCCCTCCAGCCCTCCAGCCCGCCAGCCCGCCAGCCCTCCACACACATCGTTACGGCCTGTTTACACGGCCCAAAGATCACAAAAAACGGACCATTTAGTAATTAAATTGTGCCCCGAGGCAAGCTACCGCAAACTTTAACAGCAAACAGCGCCCGCTCCTATAAAATGTTGCTACTCTATCAAATTGCTCGCCAGTTGTGTCCCAAATTGTTGATCTAGCTAGACAGAGAGAGAGAGAGAGAGAGAGGCTGTTGTTACAGTTATACGTGGAATTGTTGATCTAGACACAGAGAGAGAGAGAGAGAGAGGCTGTTGTTACAGTTATACGTGGAATTGTTGATATAGACAGAGAGAGAGAGAGCGAGAGAGGCTGTTGTTACAGTTATACGTGGAATTGTTGATATAGACAGAGAGAGAGAGAGCGAGAGAGGCTGTTGTTACAGTTATACGTGGAATTGTTGATCTAGACACAGAGAGAGAGAGAGAGGCTGTTGTTACAGTTATACGTGGAATTGTTGATATAGACAGAGAGAGAGAGAGCGAGAGAGGCTGTTGTTACAGTTATACGTGGAATTGTTGATCTAGACAGAGAGAGAAAGGCTGTTTTTACAGTTATACGTGTAATTGTTTTCAGGTTTAGGTTTAAGGACAACTTTATTTCTCATAAGAATTACATACATAATTCACTTACTGAGAAACAATATCTAAAACTATGATTAATAATTAGAGCGCACAGATGTATGTAAAATAATAAAACAAAATATCGACGAAAAAAAAGAAAAAATGTGGGTAAACAGATAACATACACTCGATCGTCGTTTTGACATCGGAAAAACGATTTTCCTCAGATGCTGTGGTACAGAGATCAAAAGTCTGCTAATGTTGACTGGCAATATCTTCAATAATTGATTTTATAATTATGAAACAAAACATTGAAAGTTAAGTATAACACATAACTTATAAACGTAGGTAGGTACATCTACATATAGAGGGTAAGCCTGTGGCTGAGTAATAACAGCCGCACGGCTCGATGGATCAGGTTGCCGCGGTGTTCCGAGGATGAGTGACCATCTTTACATACCAAGACCCCTCCGTGTCACGGAAAGCACGTTAAGTCATTAGTCCCGGCTGTCACTCGTGGATCTTTGACAGTCGTTACGGGTCGTCAGAAGACCGGAAGTCTGACAACAACTTTTGCCAAGGGGTATAGTGTAACGCAGTAACTGGGTTGTAGAAGTCAGATAGGCAGTCGCTTCATGTAAAATACTGGTATTCAGCTGCATCCGGTTACACAGGCCGACCCCAACAGAGTTGTGGGCCGGCAGATGATAACATCTACCATCCATCTAATCCGTCATCATCATCCAGCTAATTGTTAAGAAAAGAAAGCTATTCGAAAGTCGTAACAAAAGCCATACATTTGTTATAAAGACGTCGCGCGACGCGCCCGACAAGTATCGCGAGTAACATTTGAGTGTAAACACAATTCCCGTTATTATGAGCCGTCCAGACTGGGGTGCGCACAATGGCGGGGGACAGACTGACAGGCCTATTTGTTGTCGCAGCGCACACGGAACTAAACACGCCGTTTTGCAATTCATAGAAATAACAGATGAGGGAACAATTCAAAATCATGGCAAAAAATTCGGGGCGATTGCGTAACACACTATCAATCGGAATCGATTTCATTTTGACAATTCAACAACATTCATTGCGTTATTTACGTTGTCGTGCAGACAAATTTTTGGAACATATGAAGCAATGGATTAATAATTTGGTTCAAAATGATTCAGATTCCGATGGATAATGTGTTACGCAATTAGGGTGCTATTGTATTAAGGATCGTGTAGGGTACCTAGGTTCGTAGTCTACCTTGTTAATAATAAAAGGTTACGAGTAAAAAGTTGAGCTTTTTTTGTAATGAAAACGTCTTTAGGCGCGTTGAGCGATTTTTGATGCGGGATATCTTATGGGTTCGCGTCACGCATGTCGCATGCTATGCATAGTTTTACATTTATTTTTTCACTTCTGCTGCGGTCCCCATGACTACCTACATTATGTTTTAGTTAGCTACCTAGCTAGATAGGTACCTACTGAACTAGCTAGCAGTACCTACTTGTCTACAGCTAGTCATTTCTCCCTCATATTTTTTGTTAAAATGTCTAACATTAGTCATTTATTTATTTGTTTAACATAGGTACAATCATAATGGTATTTAAATGTAATAAATAGTGCGCTATGCTATGCCAGAGGGCGTACACATGCTTGTTAGTAATTAACCAATCAGGCCAGAAAAGTCTCAGTTAAATTAAATAAGCCTGAACAGTAAAAAACAACAATTATAAATAATCACACATTTCATAATACAAATTAATTAATTAATAATAATTAGCCATAGAAATCAATGTCAATAAAAAGAGAAGAATAATAAAAAAATAAAATGTCAATACAGTAAATGTCAACACACGGACTGAAAAGAAATAATAAGACTATGTCAATTACAATGCTAATGTCAACACAGAATGTCAAGCCAGTAAAAGTCAACACGTGCTTCTTTTGCTCACATTGTACACATTACACGTACCTACCAAAGCGTTTTGGCAGAAAATACCTAATACTTACAACACGCTGAGCTCTCAATGGCCATCATTTTGGTAAATATGAAGACGGGTACAAGAAGAACTGTCTAAACTAGTCGGTGTGTAAACCAACCTCTTTTTTTTAAATCCCCCATTTGCGTTCGATACATCAAACGTAAAGGTCAATGTGATATGCATCGCAGTCGTTGGGCTATACATATACTAATTTAACAGGTGGTCTAAATAGGCAATTGACATTTGCTAATTGCAACACTTTATACGCGTAGTTCCAAACAACTATTAAAAAGTGCGAAGCCAAAAGGAAGAAAAAAAACTATTATAAAATCTTGACTGACAATAGCTGAAACTAAGGAGACATATTGCTCCGTCTCTGTCAAAGTTAATGAGATTAAATTTTAAATAACTTATTCAAATTGTAATTTGCTCTAAATAATATAATAATAATAATAATAACCTGGGACATTATTCACACACGGTCATCTGATCCCAAACTAAGCAGAGCTTGTACTATGGAAACCAGATAACTGATATACTACATACACTACTTTTTTTTTTTGTAAATACATACTTATATAGATAATTACACCCAGACCCAGGACAAACAGACATGTTCATGCACACAAATGTTTGTCCTGGATGGGAATCGAACCCACGACCTGCGGCGTGATAGGTGGTATCTTAACCAACCACGCCAAATGCCTGTTTCAGGTTCAACTATCTTCTTTTAAAATCATCACACGAGCTATTGCAAGAACATTATCACTACATAATTATTATAAAACAAAGTCCCCCTGCCGCGTTTAGCTGTCTGTCTGAACGTGATAAACTCAAAAATTACCGAGCGGATTCTCATATAGTTTTCACCAATGGAGGAAGTAATTCATGAGGAAGACACACAACCTTAATTAAATATACAGCTAAAGGTGTATATTTAATTAAGGTTTTGTATAAATTGACTGAAATATGACGATAATTGTTGAGATGTCGGAAAAAATCAGGCCGACTGGGAGTTTTATTGGTGTGCGCCGCGTAAACACGTCTTTTTCTTCCGTACGTCGTTTTCTTTTTTCTATTAGTCGTGATCTCGGTAGTCACTCCCTTTCTAGCCATATCATCTTTCACACAGTCCATCCATGTGTGTGTCTTTGGTCTTCCTCTACTCGTATAGCCATCCAAATTCATAGACAAACTTTCCTGACGACATTCCTGAAATCATTTTCTTCATTCCTCCGCTTCACGTGCCCATACCATGATTTTCACACAACTTTTCAGTCACCGGTGTCACTTTCAGACTTCCTCTTACATACTTATTTCTTATTCTATCCATTCGCGTAACACCACACATCCCTCTTAGCATTCTCATCTCAGCTGCATGCAATTGCCTTTCATTCAAGTTATACATATACACACAATGTTAGAGACATTGTTTGTTGCAGTGTGTTATGGAATTAAAATAATAATAAGCCTTTTATTTCCACATCAAAATATTTTACATTCTAAATGTTTGTTAGTCGAGCTTATTAGATTTAACTTATATCTAGTGTTAGTGTAGTTAACTATTATTTTTTCTGGGATGTGGATCCCTCTTGGGTAAAGGCCTCCTCCTTCTTCTTCCATAATTCTGTACCTCTGGCTAGGGTCATCCAGTTTTGCCCTGTTTTTGCAACGATATCATAAGCCCACCGTCTAGCTGGTCTGACGACATTTCTTCCTCCTGACGGTCCTCTACATCGTGACGTTTTTATAGTCCACCTATTGTCTGTGAGCCTCGAGATATGGTCTTGCTTACTGTATGGTTGCCAAACGTGGACTTATACGCATTAAACGAAACAGAAAATAAGGACAACGCAAAGGGCCATAGAGAGAAGTATAATAAAAACAGGAAAATACACAAAATAAGGTCAGAAATTATCACAGAAAGAACAAAATTATCAGACGCTTTAACGCAAGCCTTAAAACTAAAAAAAATGGAATTACTTGTCTTAAAAAGATCTATTAAACTGTAGAAACGCTATATTGTCTATGTATACCTACCTAACGAAACAATATTGCTAGATTTGCAGGATTGGATTTTTTTAGCAGATTTGCAAAATACATTAAAAATACTCCAAGTACCTAATGGATGAACATCAGCTACAATCTAAATCACACGCTCGACGCACAAGGCTGATACGACACTACGACACAAAAAAATGCAGGCATGCTCTGCTACCCGCGTGACGCCGGGTCGGGTTGCTAGTTTATTAATAATTCTGAATAGCGAGAAAGTTCATACTTGCTTTGTCCTTGAACTTAAAAGGTTGCAATTCACAAGCTACCACTCGGACGTTCTCAACTTTAAGGTCCATTATCGCTCATACCTAAAGCTAGAGTACAGTTAGCTGGGTATATTTTATCATTAATTAGGAGAAAGTAGTCGGTAGGCAATGGAGTGTTCAGCGCACGCAAAAAATAGTGTAAAGGTAATATGTGTTCATTGTTAGCACGTAAAGGGCACTCGGCTTGTGAGACTGACCAGCTTGTCACTCTGCGAGTTGCCTCTACCCGTATAATTAATTGAGTGCTAAGGAGGAATAATTTCAGCACAATGATCATTTTGTTACATTGCACATTAGCGTGCGTTTTAGAGAACATTTTAATGTTTAGATGATCATTAAATTGCAAATAATTTTGAAAGCATTCCTCGCCGTTTGACCAACGCTCGCGTGTGGGAGCCGGGAGCGCGTCTCTGTACTCGTAGGTCACAGCACTCACAGCGGTCACGCTCAGGCCACGCGGCCACGCCTGCTCTGACGCTATTAGCCATCTTACACCAATAACTATCAAACACTTTGAATTTAAACACGCGTGCCTTGTCAAACTCATCTTGCAATTTAATCAGGACTCAGGGAATGGAACTCAAAGCGTCTTACCCACAGGTAAGCACCTACACCTACGTAGGTAAACTATAGCAACACTCGACTCTACCTACACTGCAACTTGTAAACTATAGCAACACTCGACTCTACCTACACTGCAACTTGTAAACTATAGCAACACTCGACTCTACCTACACTGCAACTTGTAAACTATAGCAACACTCGACTCTACCTACACTGCAACTTGTAAACTATAGCAACACTCGACTCTACCTACACTGCAACTTGTAAACTATAGCAACACTCGACTCTACCTACACTGCAACTTGTAAACTATAGCAACACTCGACTCTACCTACACTGCAACTTGTAAACTATAGCAACACTCGACTCTACCTACACTGCAACTTGTAAACTATAGCAACACTCGACTCTACCTACACTGCAACTTGTAAACTATAGCAACACTCGACTCTACCTACACTGCAACTTGTAAACTATAGCAACACTCGACTCTACCTACACTGCAACTTGTAAACTATAGCAACACTCGACTCTACCTACACTGCAACTTGTAAACTATAGCAACACTCGACTCTACCTACACTGCAACTTGTAAACTATAGCAACACTCGACTCTACCTACACTGCAACTTGTACACTATAGCAACACTCGACTCTACCTACACTGCAACTTGTACACTATAGCAACACTCGACTCTACCTACACTGCAACTTGTACACTATAGCAACACTCGACTCTACCTACACTGCAACTTGTAAACTATAGCGACACTCGACTCTACCTACACTGCAACTTGTAAACTATAGCAACACTCGACTCTACCTACACTGCAACTTGTACACTATAGCAACACTCGACTCTACCTACACTGCAACTTGTAAACTATAGCGACACTCGACTCTACCTACACTGCAACTTGTAAACTATAGCAACACTCGACTCTACCTACACTGCAACTTGTAAACTATAGCAACACTCGACTCTACCTACACTGCAACTTGTAAACTATAGCAACACTCGACTCTACCTACACTGCAACTTGTAAACTATAGCAACACTCGACTCTACCTACACTGCAACTTGTAAACTATAGCAACACTCGACTCTACCTACACTGCAACTTGTAAACTATAGCAACACTCGCCTCTACCTACACTGCAACTTGTACACTATAGCAACACTCGACTCTACCTACACTGCAACTTGTACACTATAGCAACACTCGACTCTACCTACACTGCAACTTGTAAACTATAGCAACACTCGACTCTACCTACACTGCAACTTGTAAACTATAGCAACACTCGACTCTACCTACACTGCAACTTGTAAACTATAGCAACACTCGACTCTACCTACACTGCAACTTGTAAACTATAGCAACACTCGACTCTACCTACACTGCAACTTGTAAACTATAGCAACACTCGACTCTACCTACACTGCAACTTGTAAACTATAGCAACACTCGACTCTACCTACACTGCAACTTGTAAACTATAGCAACACTCGACTCTACCTACACTGCAACTTGTAAACTATAGCAACACTCGACTCTACCTACACTGCAACTTGTAAACTATAGCAACACTCGACTCTACCTACACTGCAACTTGTAAACTATAGCAACACTCGACTCTACCTACACTGCAACTTGTAAACTATAGCAACACTCGACTCTACCTACACTGCAACTTGTAAACTATAGCAACACTCGACTCTACCTACACTGCAACTTGTAAACTATAGCAACACTCGACTCTACCTACACTGCAACTTGTAAACTATAGCAACACTCGACTCTACCTACACTGCAACTTGTAAACTATAGCAACACTCGACTCTACCTACACTGCAACTTGTAAACTATAGCAACACTCGACTCTACCTACACTGCAACTTGTACACTATAGCAACACTCGACTCTACCTACACTGCAACTTGTACACTATAGCAACACTCGACTCTACCTACACTGCAACTTGTAAACTATAGCAACACTCGACTCTACCTACACTGCAACTTGTACACTATAGCAACACTCGACTCTACCTACACTGCAACTTGTACACTATAGCAACACTCGACTCTACCTACACTGCAACTTGTAAACTATAGCAACACTCGACTCTACCTACACTGCAACTTGTAAACTATAGCAACACTCGACTCTACCTACACTGCAACTTGTACACTATAGCAACACTCGACTCTACCTACACTGCAACTTGTACACTATAGCAACACTCGACTCTACCTACACTGCAACTTGTAAACTATAGCAACACTCGACTCTACCTACACTGCAACTTGTACACTATAGCAACACTCGACTCTACCTACACTGCAACTTGTACACTATAGCAACACTCGACTCTACCTACACTGCAACTTGTAAACTATAGCAACACTCGACTCTACCTACACTGCAACTTGTAAACTATAGCAACACTCGACTCTACCTACACTGCAACTTGTACACTATAGCAACACTCGACTCTACCTACACTGCAACTTGTAAACTATAGCAACACTCGACTCTACCTACACTGCAACTTGTACACTATAGCAACACTCGACTCTACCTACACTGCAACTTGTACACTATAGCAACACTCGACTCTACCTACACTGCAACTTGTACACTATAGCAACACTCGACTCTACCTACACTGCAACTTGTAAACTATAGCAACACTCGACTCTACCTACACTGCAACTTGTACACTATAGCAACACTCGACTCTACCTACACTGCAACTTGTACACTATAGCGACACTCGACTCTACCTACACTGCAACTTGTAAACTATAGCAACACTCGACTCTACCTACACTGCAACTTGTAAACTATAGCAACACTCGACCCTACCTACACTGCAACTTGTAAACTATAGCAACACTCGACTCTACCTACACTGCAACTTGTACACTATAGCAACACTCGACTCTACCTACACTGCAACTTGTAAACTATAGCGACACTCGACTCTACCTACACTGCAACTTGTACACTATAGCAACACTCGACTCTACCTACACTGCAACTTGTACACTATAGCAACACTCGACTCTACCTACACTGCAACTTGTACACTATAGCAACACTCGACTCTACCTACACTGCAACTTGTACACTATAGCAACACTCGACTCTACCTACACTGCAACTTGTAAACTATAGCAACACTCGACTCTACCTACACTGCAACTTGTAAACTATAGCAACACTCGACTCTACCTACACTGCAACTTGTAAACTATAGCAACACTCGACTCTACCTACACTGCAACTTGTAAACTATAGCAACACTCGACTCTACCTACACTGCAACTTGTAAACTATAGCAACACTCGACTCTACCTACACTGCAACTTGTACACTATAGCAACACTCGACTCTACCTACACTGCAACTTGTAAACTATAGCAACACTCGACTCTACCTACACTGCAACTTGTAAACTATAGCAACACTCGACTCTACCTACACTGCAACTTGTAAACTATAGCAACACTCGACTCTACCTACACTGCAACTTGTAAACTATAGCAACACTCGACTCTACCTACACTGCAACTTGTAAACTATAGCAACACTCGACTCTACCTACACTGCAACTTGTAAACTATAGCAACACTCGACTCTACCTACACTGCAACTTGTAAACATCGTTACAAAAATATGAAAAAAGCTATTGTTGTACAAATCAGTGTCATGGTTGCATTTGTGTTCATAATTAAACATCGTTAACTGGTAATTAATGGAAACATCACAATTGAACGTCTAATTAGATAAAGCAGTGATGTTTTCCCTGCGAAGAGGTCGTTTCAATTCCTACTGAAAGACGTTATAATTAAAAGTTCTTATTCACGACTATTTCCTTTTTCAACAAATTCTTTACAGTGCTTGTGGTTAACATTCCGTTTCTTTAGAAATGTCCGACAAACACTAATTAGCTAAAAAGAACCATTCCTACTCCGCCATAACTAATTTGCATTGTATTGATAGCATGTCAGTTCTAGCTAAACATTATTCATAATCGTCAGGTAAGTGTTTCTTACCGGCTGCAAAATCTAAATTATGCGAACGTTAACCGTTTAAAAGAAGCAATTTTGCATAAACTGAACATGAAACCTTACCGAAGCAGGGAGCTGCCGCCATCTACCGGCCGTTGTCGTCATGTGATCGTGGCGCATAATCACTTGAAAAATTTGCCTCTGCGATCAATTTGCGCCCATTACCAGCAGGTCAAAGTTCGACGCCTGACGATACTAATATGTACACTTTTAAACTTCACCTAGCAGTCTTAAACCAGCCTTGTTCCTGAGTTCATAAGATTGATAATGCAGATTGTTGGCCAGTACTCACGTCCATAAAATTCAATTACAAGCTAAAGAAATATGAATTTTAAGAGAAGCAGTTAAGGCTGAAAATACTTTAGAGTCGGTGTTTTCTTTGATAGTAGTGATACAAGGCGAATTCGGCGGCGCCTCAGCATAAGTATGCTAATTCAGGCAATTGGGAGCTCGCTCGGTCGCCGGCCGGCGGCATACTGATGGTGATAGAGGAGGAGGCAGCCTCGACCTGCGCAGCGCTGGCAGGGTCACACGCGACGGTTTAGCCGCTCAATGTCATGATTCAATTGTGTCCTTTATGCGCCTGACCATTTGTTGATTAGCTATAACGACACATTGCTTATAACAATTTATGTCATGAATTAGATATAGATGATTCGCGTATTCGTTTTAATTGGTTAGTCAACACGATATCGTTTTATTAAACAATATACTCGTAAATTACCTGATCTTAGTAGGCTACGATAAAAAACCAGAGTGTAGAACGAGCTACAAATGCAGCCGCGTGGTTGTGTTTAGCCTGTACCTAGAGGTAAGAGGAGGGAGGCTGTGGGGTTCATCAGCTCATGAGATCATCGATTCATATTATTTATTGAATATAGATGTGAGCCGTTCTATTTACCTACTCTGACATTATGCCCACTTCAAATAACCCTCTTTGCAATCCCTATAATCTGCGGTATTCAAACGACGCCCACAAGTTGAAGTCAGCGCACTGGTCAGCCGCTATTCAAAACTCAAACTGAAGCCAGCGCACTGGTCAGCCGCTATTCAAAACTCAAACTGAAGCCAGCGCACTGGTCAGCCGCTATTCAAAACTCAAACTGAAATTATCTTTATTTACATGAGCCTGCCTGTACTTGAATGGACATTTCTTGGTAGACTAGTAGTCATAATGGCAGCCGATAATTTTTATGACAGTAATTTTCTCTTTGATACTCGTACGAGTAACTGTTTGCAAGCCCATACCTAAAGCGTTGTGTTAATTGTGACATTAAGATATATGGCGAAGATTATACCAGAGTTGATGTATATATACTCGATACCGTATTCCTGGTTTAGACTTCAACTCCTCGGCAATCGCTTTGCGTTACTTATAAAGTGGAGTACAATGGGAAAGACATGTTGAGATTACTCTCCAAACATTAAATATTGGCAGACTTGCAGAGAGTCCCAACTAGGACTCGTAACGTACGGACTGCGTATGAAACAATTGATTGTTGTTACGTAACGTTACAATCCTATAAATGAATCAATTGATTGTTGTTCAACTATAAATCAAATCAATAATCATATATTCAAATTAGGCTGAGAATCAATAGTTTTTGAACGTCAAAGTGAAATGGATGGATTATCAAAGAATGGATTATCGAAGGTCTTGAAAAAACAAATCTATCAAATATTGTCAAAAGCAAATCTACTCAGCTAACGAGCCAAAACTTTCTTATGCTAAAAGGAACCTAAACATTCATCCCGTTGAACCATGATCAATAGGATTCCTAAGTGGTCCCTTTTTTGTCACAGCCATCATCTGAACTAGTCGAACCACTCCAAATCGGAATGCTGCTACTGTTTTGTTGCGTTCCATCTTTGTACCGTTAAATTTGAATTTGCGAGGCGACTGTGCGCGCATGCGGGGCAATCTGCGCCGGCCGGAATGCGCATGCGCGTTGTCGCCGACTGATGGATGACAGGTGACGTCGGCGCTGCAAAGGACCAGGGCTGGCTCAAATAAATATAATCTAGAAACAGATCAGGAATTTTACATGACTTTAATTAGTCTACTTCAAAGAAGTATTACGACAGTTAACGGGTGAACTCAAATTGTCTGTTCTAGGATATAACTTGTTGTGTGGAAAAATATTATAATTGTCATCATAGATTAGTCACACTGAGTCACTCATCCTGCATGTTATCCCGTAGGTGATACTGAGCATATCTATTGCTTGTTTAATTATAAACGTTTCCTGCCCACAGAAAAGACAGTAGATCTGCAGGGTAATTCTGTAGAAGTTTTTCTTTAGCTCTTATCTTTATTGTATCGACTGTGGGGAGTTTCCTGACCTTATGAAAAATAGTAAAATAATACCTTTGTATAAATCAGGTAGTAGATCATCAGACCCCACAAATTATAGACCTATTTCAGTACTATCTACCTTTAGTAAAGTTTTTGAGAAATTAATTTTAGACCAATTACAAACATTTTTTTTAATAAACACAAACCCATCACAAATAAAAAAAAACATAAAAGAGCACAGGAGAGGAAAGGAGTGGAACTCACTACCTGCGTCTGTGTTTCCGAAGGCATACAACCCTAATCTCTTCAAAGTGAGAGTGCACAGGCTTCTTCTGGGTAAGCTCACTCCATCGTCGACTTTGTCTCTGTCACCTCTGACCTAGACTAGAGTCAAGAGCAAACCCATCATAAATAATAAAAATAAAACATAAATTATTTATTTATTTTATTTTATTTATTTTCGAAAGGCTTACAGACTAATAACATTATAATAACAATAATATATAACTAAATTGTTAATTACAAGCCTCCACAGTTAAATACACACATTATACCACCACCAAGCCAAGATACAGGCTGAGCCTAGTTTGGGGCCCACGGCTATTTCTACTTTGCTTGTTTATTATATTCATTGTATTCTCTGTGTCCGTATGTTACCTAACTAGTGTGTGTGTAAATAAATTATTCTATTCTATTACTCCCTCATAGCCCAAGTTACATCTTATCAATTCTATTCCATTTAGGTGTTCCCTCAAAGTTAGTCCATTCAAATTTTAAGCCAGTTTGGACAAGGTTCAATTGCATGCAGGTGCCTCTTGCACAAAAAATGGCTTTGTTAAGAGGCTCCTTAGTGTGCTTGCATTGGTGCAGAAAAGGTCAATGTCTTGTTCGCAACTAATTTCGTTAAAACTGCGACTGGCTCTCAGAAAGTTTGCATTACGCCTATAATTAGTGTTTGCATAAGGCACATGTAGAAGGAATCGCTGTCGCAGCCCCAACTGATTAGTGCGTATCTCTAATTTTGAAACAAGTTCAGGACAGTCAATTGAACCATTTCCAAAAACAAGCAAACAAGTAGCATATATCATTAATATTACGTCTACGGTCCAGCGGTAGAAAATGGTACCTTCTGCATCGGTGAATGTAATCAACAGATAATTGTTTCGTCTTATAATCTAGGTATTTAAGAAATTTTCTTTGAATGCTCTCAATACGAGACTTGTAGATCCCCTACTGAGGGTTCCAGAATTGTGATGCATACTCAAGGTGGCTGCGTACGAACGAACAATACAAGACTTTGATCGGTTTTAGTGATCGGAAATATGCTGAGGTTCTCATTATAAAACCAAGTGCTCTCGACACCTTATTTACTATGCTATCAATGCTATTACATAACAAACAGTTCGGTTTTAAAATTAGTCATTCAACTACTAGTGTTGAACTTTTAGGACATATTTAAAATATATGGGAAGATAAAATGTGATGCCTTGAACATCTTTTGTGATTTTTCCAAGGCATTCGCTTGCGTCCTTCATGAAACGTTAATGAGGAAACTCCGCCACTATGGGATCCAAAACACCGCTCTGGATCTTTTTAATTCATACTTGAGTAATAGGATTCAGAGCGTTGACGTTAATGGAAAAAGATCTCTCGGATCTATAGTAACAATGGGATTCGCACAGGTCTCAATTCTTGTCCCTTTTTTTTTGTTTCTTATTTATATTAACAACTTGCCTTACTTCATAAAGGATAATCATGGTATAGTGTTGTTTGCGAATGACACTTTACTTTTGTTTTAAGTCAAACTTCAGCAACTGGTTCAATGTTAAAAACCAAATGCAATAAGTTTACGCTACCTCGCGTTAGGCAGGTGAAAAGTAATGTGTTGATAAAGGGCGAAAAATTGAATCCTGAAGATAGCACAGTATTCTTGTTAAGCTAAGTTCTGAGTTGTCTGACAACTGGCGTGCACTGATGGACAGGTCCACTCAATCTGTGTAGTTGTTTCTTCACAAGGCCATTTCAGACACCAATACATGATCTTCACATAAACTGACCAAGCTTATGTTTGGACTTTAAAAGAGACTGTGACCTCTGAGTTTGTTTCGGCCTTTCTTTTCAGAGTAGTCAGATAGGAAACGCCGACCTTATCTAGTTTAAAAAATATGATTGACGTGTAAAAATGTTTGTACAAACCTACTTACAGAAATAAAATCATTTATCAAGACATGGCGCCTAATCCAATTTGAACACCCAATAATCGCATAAATCAACTTTTCGATGGCAAGTCTAGAGGAAACGATAACCAAAAACTAGGACCTTTCCTAGAATCGTGCGGTAGCCCTATCTGTTCGGAACTCATTAGACATTC
Organism: Dicycla oo; assembly: GCA_948252095.1. NCBI lineage: Eukaryota > Metazoa > Arthropoda > Insecta > Lepidoptera > Noctuidae > Dicycla > Dicycla oo. The sequence goes on from OX411713.1 coordinate 701,441, forward strand.
GCGGGCTGACCGGCCGGGACTCGTCAGATCTTGCGGTGCTCACAAAGCTGCCGCTCGCGGCCACCGCATCTTACACACCGCCACATTTAGCGTAATACCGAGTGTAGCGTAATATGCCGATACCGAGTGATAAATCATTAGTATGGTAAGCACTACATGATATCATAAATTGTTACATTACAGAGCCCTTTTAGATGTGTACGCACGTAGCGCTGTTAGGTATGACCAGAAACTTTTCTTTATAAACCAACCCGAAATCGTCAATAAATAAACTAAAACCTTGTATTGCATACCGAATTGAATTTCTGAAACGGGCACTCTTCGAAGGGCGTAGTATTGCATGTGCTAAATAAAAAACTTTTTCCAAAAAAAGAAAACAATCGACTTCCAAAGAAGACACTACAAAGTGAAAAATAACATTCATTTCAGAAGTCTTTAGATCAGCATTTTAGTTTTTGCCACCGACTTCTTAAATTAAAGTTATTTTTCACTTTGTAGTGCTGTTTTTGGAAGTCGGTGTTTTTTTTTTTTGTAAAAAAGGTTATTTTTCCCTTTTTAGTAGGTCAGTTTGTAATTTATCTAAGTTACAATAGCCTAATGTCAACTGCTCATCACCTTTTGCAAAATATTAAGAATCAGGAGAACTGGAGCTGATGGTGAAGTCACCATTAGCTCCACTTCACCATAATTATGCATTATGACGAACATTATTGCATAGCAACCATATTAAAATTAATAACCATATTAATATTAATTATTTATTATTAGGAGTTTATTATAATTATTTTTACCACTATATCACATTGTCGGCACTATAGGTCTATTGTAAGGAACTAATTCACTTAAGAATAATATTGTTTGTAAGTATATGACTGTTTGATGCCAAAATAAAAAAATAAAAAAATAAATAAAGTAACCGAATCGCAATCCGTAAAATACTTATTATTAAGTAGTTCTGATGGCCATCTGTGGTCTTCATCATCAGTTGCACTTCACCAAATGGTGCTTTCCGAGAGTAAATGCACGAGTCACTATAAAAAATAAAGAAGAAAAACTAAGTTCCACACTCACAAAAACATGTAACTGGATGACCTCACATAATTTAGAAATTAACTATACTAAAACTAATTTAATGATTTTCCACCCTTATCAAAAAGCTGCTCTACACTTAAACTTCATATTTAACGGCTCAAAATTGGAAACTGTTGATGAATTTACATTACTTGGACTTACAATAGATAAATATATTAATTGGAAAACACAAATACAAAAAACCCGTTCAAAAATTTCAAAATTTTCATACGCTCTCCGCAAAATTAAAAAGACAACCGATCTACAAACTGCTCTCACCACCTATTATGCGTATGCCAATGCATGGCTTAGCTACGGCGTAACCCTCTGGGGAAATAGTACAGATGCAATGACACTCTTTACCCTACAAAAGAAATTAATTAGAATCTTGATAAATATTGATAAAACTGACAGCTGCAAACCCTATTTTCTAAAACATAATATTCTAACCCTCCCAAGTATTTACATTCTAGAATTATGTAAATTTGTCCGTAAGCATCAAGAGTTCTACACAAAACGCGAAGACATCCAATCACAGTACACACTTAGGCACGGATCTAGGCTAAACATACCAACATCCAGGCTAAAAATGCATTCTACAAGTCCCTACGTAATGTCTATAAAAATATACAACAAGCTACCAGACATAATAAAGAAAGAAGAAAATTTCAATATATTTATAATAAAACTTAAAAAATTACTAATAAACAAATGCTATTATTCCTTAGATGAATATTTAAACGATAAACATACATAATAGAAAAAAGTAAAAAAGAAAGTAAGATAGTATAATAAATGTTAAGGAAATTACTAATAATATAATAATAATAATTGTTAACAATAATTAATGACAATCACGCAATTTATAGTTATGTTTGAAATATATTAATGATATGGTAATTATTAATAAATAATAACAAATAATACATTAAAAAATACTTAAATAAAATAGCAATAATAATAAATTAAAAAAAAATAGCAATAATTCATAAAAATTCAATAATTCATGATCTCCTAAAACAGGGCTTCCTCTCTCCTACCCTTTTGCTGTGCCCTACAGGGTCCATAATGATCTTATTTATATTATAGAACTTACCACCTATGTACACATTATGGAAAAGCAATAAAGATATTGAGTATTGAGTATTGAAAAATACCCAAATCGCTATAGGTGTGCCTATAAAAATTGAGGGTTTCCCTCGATTTCCATGGGATTCTCTCATCAGATTCTGACTTATTGACTTAGTACCTCGAGAGCTTACACTTTCAAACAAAAAAATAATTTTCAAAATCGGTCCACAATTGTCCGTATTTATGCAAAAAGGAACCACCGACCAAACACGCACTATGCTGGATAGTTCCTTTTTGCATAAATAGGGACAATTGTCGGAGAAATCGGTGGAAATACATTTAAAAAAATACATAAAGTCGAACATAAACCGTCTCCTTTCTGTAAGTCGGTTAAAAAAGGCTACAAAATCAAAAATGCTTAAAAATAACAAGACTCAAGAAACTCAAGAATAACTCAAGAATAGCAAAACAGCTTTAGAGGTAGGTAATAATTATGATAAATCGAAAGATAAACAACGACGCTTCGGTACATGGCCCAAATTAATGGAGAGAGAAAAATAGGACTCAAATTATCCGAAGCAAAAATTTAAGAGCGTTAAAATAAAATCATTAGGTATATTATTTCCTTCTAGAAAACCTGCTAATCGACACAAAAGTTCCTTTATATACATATTATGATCGAGTTACTACAACCAGACTATCGGCATCAGACCCATGTTATGTGCTTATAATTAAAAAGTAAGGAATGGTACTCTTAAGGTCATGAAATAAACTAGCGTAGCCGTGCCGCCCGTGGATCGGTCGGGCGAATCGGAGGGCGAGGGACGGACGGGTTGGAGTCTTCTGAGAAATTGCGCATGCGCATCTCAACGATCATAAATCGCTGAGAGGAATTTGGATATAGATAGCACCAGTACGTAACTTGGCTTAAAAATGTAACGAGAGTTTTCTCATCGATTTTTAATTTTGTTGGGCTATAAGGATGTGTGGTGGATTACGGCTCACTCCCTCTCATCGAGAGGAGGCCTGTGTGTCAGCAGTAGAGCAGTGGGAGCATTAGAGGCTGATTGTGTATAAGGACAAAAGAGGCTGTGGTAGTTTGGTAACCATGCCATCACTTGTAACAGTCTGCTGTCACACCTATACAACGTGTTTTTATTTATATACTATAACTCTAGGGCCATCATTTTGAATAACTTTTACTATGGGACCAAACCTGCAATCGCGAAAAAAAAATCAGCAGTTCCCTACATTTCTGTTCGCAAAACTTGTCAAAATGTAGGGAACTGCTGATTTTTTTTTTCCGCGATTGCAGGTTTGGTCAAATAGTAAAAGTGGTTCAAAATGATGGTCTCATTAATACCCTAGAGTTATAGTATATCAAAAAAAAAAAAAAAACACGGTGTATATATATATATATATCCTCATTCAAAATGGTAAAAAGCCTCTACGCGTGAAAATCTTTAGTAAATAGGTAAGTCCAGCATATCATGGGTAGAAATCTTTCACTGCGATATTATAAGCTATTCTTACATGGGTAACCACGTAAGTAAAGATCAAGTATTGTAAGGCTTTAAAGAATGCTCTGGTTGAATGGCTCCATAGCTTGGATTATTAAGCAACTGAGGAATTACTAACTTATCCAAAATAGTCTATCCCGCTCATTTCCCTACACATAATAAGTACATCGCGCACTTTTCCACTTACCTACTTCTATGTTTGTTTTTAATCTGTGAGTCTAGCATTGATTATTATGTTATGCGCTATCCCTATGATGATAGGACCCTGGTGATCTGCTATACAGGTATTCCTAGTGCAGACACCGATCTCTCACAAACTAGTGTCGCAGAGTTTCTAAGCTTGTCTAACTTTATATGATGCCGTTGTTTGTCACGAGAATATAAATTATTTGTATATTTGAATTTGAATTTGACCAATATTTGATAATAAAACCTATAATAATATGGACACTTTTAAATCTCCAATGAAAGCCTCCGAAACGCATCAGTTACGCTGTATTTTTGTTCGCGAGCATGCACCGCGTTTAATTGTGTTTAATAGTAATTAAAGCTATAGTTTATTTGTGGCGCGGCACCGACGCAGCATTGGCACGACACAGCACGCACGTACGAGTAGCACACCGCTGTATAGGTTGCAGCTCATCGCTGAGAAACTAGTTCACGTGGATGTGTCACCGCTTCACTACCATGCAAATTGCCACTATTGGTAACTATATTCTGATTTTTAATTTAGTACTTGACTAAAATGACATAACATAACAATGACTAAAATGTCAAAATGACAAAAAAAGGTCGATCGTGGCGTCATTTTGGTCTAGCAAATTAAAAATCAGAATTTACAGTCGTAAGAATATCACTCAGTACTTTTTAACCCCCAACGAAAAAAGCGGGATGTTATAAGTTTGACCGCTATGTGTGTATGTGTGTATCTGACTGTGGCACCGTAGCTCTTAAAAGGGTGAACCGATTTGGATGCGATTTTTTTTTATTTGAAAGCAGGTTTTCTAGCGGTGGTTCTTAGACATATTTGATCAAAATCGGTTCCGCCGTTTCAAGGTCAGGCGCTCTTTTGTTAGCTGTGATAGGGATCTTAGACGGATATTGGGTATTTACTTTACTTTAAAACATATGCGTGACCTAAAATTTGAAACACCCATGTATGCTATATAACTATGCAAGATTATGGAGTTCTTGGTCTGATGCTACAACACTCTTAAAAAAATAATAGCAGGTATGTCGTGTTTGGATTCGTTTGGATCAGAATTTGATTCTACATACAATGCAATGGTGGCAACACGGTGAGCTAATGCCACAGCCAGGATATCCAGCACACTAGTACACTCTTGAAAAAAAAAATTGCAGGTGCAAAAAAAATGTAGTGTTTGGATTCGTTTTTAATTTGATCAGTACTTATTTAATTTGAATGTTATATGTCAAAAGACACGTCTCCGCTTGGACTAGCGACCTACATAAATATGTAGTTAGTGGATTTTATGCCGAACAATAATTTTGTGTTTTGGTCAAAGAATGTGTTTTTCGACCGTAAAGTATGTAAAGACCAGGAATTACGAGTACCAAACAGGACTCGAGCTCGCTGAAAGCGCACCAGAACATAGGTAAGGCAGGTAAGTAACTATTTCAGCTAATATCAAAGAAGATTTAGAAGAAAAATTGTACTTAACATAACTTCTTTTGTAACTAAGTTTTATTAATTTTAAAATAAAAATTTAATTCAAAATTTAAAAAACCCCCAACGCAAAAAGAAAAGGGAACATTTAAAAATAATACATATCGTTGAGCCATCAAATTCGATTGAGTAATACCTATATATATTTTAATATAATAATAAGGTTTGCTCATTGAAATGGCGCTATAATACCGTTAAGTTTAAAGCAATAACTAAATAGCTAAAATAGGGAGTTTGCAAACTCATGAAATGCTAGTAAATTAATATGTAGATAGTTAATCAAATCAAGGGTTTTATTTACTTCAAGACTTTAATATGAGACTGGGACAAAAAACCTGAAACCATAACTTATCCTATCCTCACACATACCTATATTTTGGTACAATAAATAAAAAGGTTAAACGGACAAATGATACAGTTAAACGGCACAAAAACAAAACACGTTTTGATTTAAGAACGAAAGAAGACAACGAACAAATTAGCTGTATCTCGCACTACATACATTGTTGTAACAAAAACAAAATCAATATCGGTGCACAGCGCAAGTATTCGGAAGGCCAGACATGTTTATCTATGAGCCCAGCGGGCTCCCCGGCGGACCACCGCGGCGCTTGCCCGCAGACCCCTGCCGACACACAATATGCTAATAATTGCCTCATAAAAACTGCTGATATTTCACTTGAAACGCTTCATACAAATATGGTCAAGGTAAGTAGTAATAAGCTATCGTGATTATACGTCCGTGTTCTCGAGTAATAGAATGCTGAGCTGGGCAAGTCCTTATATTCATAAGGCAGATAGTTTGAAGTTGAAGTGTTGGAGAGCAAGATGAAAACCAGCCATTTGCGTGTCGGACCAAGCACAATGACGGGTTCCGTGGATGAATTTATCCCATGAACAAAATAAACATTTTAGTTGAAAAACATGTTCCCCCATACATTCCATCTGCAATCGTATTTTTGCACGCAAAATATTGAGTGATTTACCATGTTATTTTAAGACCATAGACTTCTTATAAATTTTCCTGTAATCTATAAGTATACAACTATTCTCTGTAATCTTTTCAAAATTTTAGGCTTAGCAGTTTCGGTGATAAGGGGTAATGGTCAATTTTAATCACTATAATAATAATAACCTGGGACATTATTCACACACGGTCATCTGATCCCAAACTAAGCAGAGCTTGTACTACGAGTATGGAAACCAGATAACTGATATACTACATATTATAGTACCTACCTACTTTTTTTTGTAAATACATACTTATATAGATAATTACACCCAGACTCAGAACAAACAGACATGTTCATGCACACAAATGTCTGGCCTGGATGGGAATCGAACCCACGATCTGCGGCATGATAGGTGGTATCTTAACCAACCACGGCAACTGACCTGTCATAAATAATTGTAAAACTATTTATTTTAAAATTATATTTGAAATCCTCATAATAATCCCTTTCATTTGATATGTAACACGGTACAGTTTACAAAACTTTGTTTAATTTTTTTAATTTTTGCCCAAAATGGAAGCCCATATTCAAAATTCATTTACTTACGTTATCGTTACACGTTCATGTTTGGGACAAAGAAATTTATACGTGCACCAAATTTCAACTTAATCAGTCTAGTAGATTCGGAGCAAATCGGCTGTGACAGACGGACAGACAGACGAAACACGAGTTCTTTTATTTATTTAAGTAACCAACGGTGATACTTATAATATGTTACATAATGTATTACAATATTGTATGGCTAATAATAGGTTACTCTGTATACCTATCTAGAACACCGGAGTATAGACTACTAACTAACTACTAACAAATATTTAAGTTCAAAAGACGTTACATTAAGTATCTAAAGTCAAGTATACAATTTTGTGACTATTTGCTTATTCAGTTGATTATAGAGCCTAGGTGTTTGCTATCTACCTTTGTTTTATGGTTTTTATTATTGGTTTGGTAATCCTATAAGGGTTCCGTTTTTTGTGCAAAATATTGACAAGTTTTAATACAGCACAGAAATAGATTTAAGATCAGATCATTAACGAATTTGAGGAGACAAGCAGTTGTGGTTAGGTAGAGGTAGCAGGTCGGTAAAGTTCTTTTTCATTCATTTATTTTGTCTGACGTTCAGGTGTACAGAGAATATTCTGCACATTTCAACATAGCTGAACCAAAATCTAAATACAGAATACCTACCTATGAACAAATAGTCGAACACATACATCTGCCGTTATCAAGACATCATTTTCAATAAACACAAACATCCATTCAGGAACTCGGCAGTCTCAGCAAGCAAAATAAAAATATTTATAAAAGAACCGCATAAATAGTTTGTATCCCGTACGTCATCAATAGGCAAAGTTCCCCCTCGCGACAGAAGCTGATCGGACGTGCAATAATGCCGTGAATGCTAAGTTACCCCTGAGTCCGTGCTCCGCACCGAGATGCGAGGTCAAGAGGACTCGGACCGACTCGGAGGGTGACGAGACAACAAACGACTACGAACAGACCCTCGACTCAAACAAAATCTCCAGTTTGAATATCTTAACACAGCCTGTACTAAACATTGTCTTTTGTGTTTTGAAGAATGACAATATGTATAACGTTATTTCTTATATGTTGTGACTCTATGAAGACCACAAGTTACTTAGATAGCAACATAGCGACGAAAATAATTAAATCTAGCAACTCAACGATGACGATAGACAAAAACAATATTATACAGTAGGTAGGTACTCGCAAATCTTTATGAGCCCTCTGATCGTAGGCCCGAGTACGAAACTGTCACAATCATTCTTATAAGATGTGAAACATTTTTATAGTAGGTATCTATTTGCCTTCCGCCGCTGGACATCTTGGCTGATATGGACGCCAGGGTCTATAACCGAATCCATGTCATCTGCTAAAGTGGCAATGGTGTGCCAAGAATCGCTATTGGACGGCTGAAGCGGCAGGAACGGCGACACGCGCTCGAGCGGTGGCGTGAGCTGCTGCAACAGCCGCAACATTCGCGTAAGCGCATTGTCGAAGCCTCACTTCGAAGCCTGGCTGAAAAGAGGAGAGCGCATCTCGTATAGGCTCACTCAGGTGCTGACTGGGCACGGTTGCTTCGGTGAGTACCTGAACAAGATTGGGCGAAGGCTACGCCAAATTGCCACCATTGCGGGGGCGGCTTGGATTCCGCACAGCACACGCTCGAGGAATTCCCTGCGCGGGCTTCTGAAAGACGGGTCCTGGTCGCCAGGATCAGGCGAGATTTATCTCTGGCAGCAGTAGTTGGGTCTATGCTGGTGGAGTCGGAAAACTGGAGGGAAATGGCCACCTTCTGTGAGACCGTGATGGTTTAGAAGGAGGCTGCCGAGCGAAATCGTGAGAGGGCTGATCCCGTTCGGAGAAGAAGGCATCTGGGAGGGAACCGCCTCGATGTCGAAACCCCACCTGCATCCTTTAAGGCAGGCGGGAATTGGAGGTCACAGGCGCTCAGAGTGGGGACTCTGTCCGCCCACTGAGTGGCCTGAGGGAAGACGGCGTATGTATTCGTTTAAAAGTAACTTAAAGTAACTAGGTATAGTAGGATTTGTAGGCTTTGTACAGACTTAGTATATATTACGATACTGTGCACATTAGTTAGAGCCAATGTACTGTTTGACAGTTGGAAAGTTGATAAATCGTAAAAGGACCGCCCGCCCATCGTCATCTCATCATCAGCCTGCCCTTGTCCCACGTTACTTGGGGTCGGCGCAACACGTTTTCTCTTTCCATTCTCCCCTGTCAACCGTCCCGCTATCATTCACTCCATTCTCTTTCATTATCTTTCCTCACCCAATCCATCCAACTTTTCTTTGCAACATCAACTTTTATATTTATCACTCTTTTAGTCACATGCGTTTCCTCTCTTCTCATCACATGCCCATACCAAACCAAACGATTTCCTTTCAACTTCACTGAAAACGTGCGTGGCGTCACTGGCGCCATTTTCAAACAAATACTCATTTCTTACTTTATCATTTTTTGTCACTCCACACATCCATCTCAACATTCTCGTATCCGCTGCATGCAATCGTTTTTCATCCGTCTTCTACGGCCCAGCATTCTGATCCATACAGTACCTACGACAGGCCTTATCACGGACTTATAAATTTTCCCCTTTAACTTGAGGGGCATCCGTGGGTCGCAAGTTGTTCCTGTGACCTGTCGCCATTTCATCCATCCTGAGTTGATAGGCGAAGTAGACCGAGACGTAACGCACCGGGCGTTACGTCTCGGTCTACTTCGCCATCTCCTTGAGCAAGCGAACTGAGGTACCGAAAATCAGAGCAGATCGGTAAGGACGTTCAGGCAAGAGATATGGGCACAGGGCTGGAGAGACCGCAAAAATCATAAAACAAATAGGTACTCTGTTTTGGTCCGACCTAAACTCAGGCCAACGATTTCCAGTATTTTCCAATACACCTCCAATCTGCTCTGAACCTGCAAGCAGCTCTCGGCAACAAGCACAATGTCATCAGCGAACAGCATACACCAGGGAGCCTCTTCCTGGATATCCGACCTAAGAGCGTCCATTATCACCAGACCGGACTTGGGTACGTACTGCAATGACTGTACATCGCTCGAATGAACTGCCCATCATCATTTTCTGTGTACTTACAATAACTATGATCTTTAATAATGAAGGGAAAAATAATAAAGAATCATAAATAAAGATTCATATCTTCATCTACAGTAACTTCTCCAGAAATACCCCCAGTTGTTGATGCTCCCCTCTCGTATCTACGCATAGTCAATGGTGGAAAACTTAAATCCAAACATACATAAAACATGTCATACGTTTATCGTGGCGGGAACACGCGTGTAAGATAAGTCGCATCAATTTTTTCGGCCGCCGTTCAAAATCCCTCGGCGTCGTCGGCTGGCCGCTAAAATATTCCCCGGTTTATGCGCTGAATAATAAGACCCTTAGCGCAGGAGCTGGACACTGGAATAACATACAATACAGACGATTTCAAGATTGAATGGTTTGAAGGATTTTTTAGACGCAAAATAAGTGTGAATTTGATCAAAATAAGGTCAAATTACCTACAGCGAGTTATGGAATGATATACTTCGAATAATACTTACTAGTTGTTGCACGACTTCGTCTGCGATCCAGGATGAAAAATCCTTCCCAGGCCATGATCTACCCACGTATCAAATTTCATCCAAATCCGTTCAGCCGTTTCAGCGTAAAAGCGGAACTAACAAATAAACTCACGCATTAAATTAAATTTTTAAATTTATCGTAAGAAAGAAGACAATCAACAATGTCCGATTCAATATCAATGTCCGTATTTTTAATCTACTACCTGTAATGCATCTGCGGTTTTAGTACACATGAAAGATTTCGAAACATTGAGCTTTCAGAAGATCAAAAACACACTAGGAGAATTGTAATTGCACTTTTGCATTGAACAAGGCTGTTGAACTGATGATGATCTACCTATAGATGTCATGGCGAGTTCTTCTGTTAGTGATGATGATCTATGTATGGATGATGATTTACGAGTCTTTTTGGCTTTAGTTTTTATTCTAAGTCCTTTCCAATGCTTTGCATGTGTGTAATGTGCGTTTTGTTTGTGCAGAATAAATACTTTTCTTTCTTTCTTCTTCTTTCTTTATAGATGTCAAGGCGAGTTCTTCTGTTAATATTATAAATGCGAAAGTGAGTTTGTTTGTTTGTTACGCTTTCATGCCAAAACCGCTGAACGGATTTGGATGAAATTTGGCACATGGGTAAACTAAGACCTGGATTAGGACATAACATACTTTTATCCCGGTAGTGCGTTCCCGTGGGATAATTTCCTACAACTAAGCGGGCGAAGCCACAGGCAAAAGCTAATTCAAAATAATTAAAGAGTTGAAAAAACGAAAAGTTTTTATGTAACAGTATAATATGGCCGGACTAGTTATATACGAAGTATGGTACCAACGCAAGAATCATACAATTATGTTAATATCAAAAGAAACGCAGTATCGCAACCGGCTCCCGGTTGCACAAAAACTGTACAGAAGAAGCTTCAGCAAAAAAGCGCGGTTGTGTCGCAGCGACAAAAACGTCGCTCGACTTACCCGACGATGTTTATTGTATGAGTCGCTGAATTTCAAGTGTTTTTTCAGCTTTAATAGATTGCGTGCCGTCTCCACCCCTAGCCGGACCACATAAAAAATGATCACCCAAAAAACCTTTATATTTACTTTTGGTAAAACAAAAACGTTTAATTGATTCAGTGTTTTGTAATTGTGTATTTTGATGATTTCAGTAATGTTTGAGACCAGACAACTTGTGTGCTTTTACACATACAATTTAATGAAAAAGTGCGACGAAAAAAGTTATTCGGCAAAGTCACGGTCCAAAACTTGTCATATCTTTATTAGATATGCGCATATTATTCATGAATAAAATATCCGACTGCCAAAACAAATCGAAACAACCTGACAACCGATAGCAATATTTTCCATCATAAATCATTGCTTGAAAATTGTCATACATACATGACTGTGTCGAACTGTAACATAGATACATAGCTTTATGTATGTGTGAGATAAGCGATAGATTCCGCTCGGTTAGCCCGGCCAGTCACGGCTCAAATATTAATCATGGAGCCGTTTCAGGCCTCGGGAAATTTCACGAACTATATGCTAATGGAATAAATAGATTGGCTGGGTGCACAGTCATGTTGAGTCAGATAGTCGGTGGCTTCACGTGAAACTGTGATAAGTGGATAAAAATGTGGCTTTTGTATTAGAGCGTTACAACATTAACTTCTAAAATCTAAAATATCTCTGTTGAGATATTTTAGATGGTAAATACACATACATGGTACATAAATCAGACACTATGATAATATCCTAAATAAGTTGTTGCTAATTTTATGCGTACTTAGTGCCTACTAAGGTTAGTAAAGTTATCCATATTTGACCAAAGTGTCCTTTACTTACCAATAAATATTTGTAGACAATTTGCTCGCTTGCTTGCTTTTTTTGTTACGACAAAAGAAGCGTTAGGCATGGCTGACAAAAGAAGAGTTACCGTGGCCCTGGCACAGGCAACTGAAGGAACACGGGTGGGTTTTAGTCAGTAGAAGTCTGACACGCCCTCCCGCTCCACCCAGAGCGGGAGAAGTTATTTGATGATTTGCCATCCACAAAAAAAAATACCAGTCTTTTTTACCATTTATAGGAACCCTATAAATGGTAAAAAAGACTGGTATTTTTTTTAACACAAAAAGTGTCTGTCTGTCTGTCCGTCTGTCACAGCCAATTTGCTCCAAATGTAATGGACTGATTAAGTTGAAATTTGTACCCACAAATCAATTTCTGTGACTCAAACACGGACGTGTAAAGTAAATAAATGAATTTTGAATATGGGATCACTTTTGGGTGGCAAATAAGAAAATTTAAAAAAAGTTTTGCAAACTGTGCCATGTCCAGGTATTAAAAACCGGCCAAGTTCGTGTCGGATCACACACAATGAAGGGTTTAGGTAGTAGTAGAAAAGAATTTATTTCAAAAACAAACTTGACATTGTACTTGAAATACATTTTTCCCATATATTGATATAAGTCGCGGTCAATTCTCCAACTGCAAAAAGTTTGTAATCCCAAATAATAGTTTTATGTGTTAAAATTACTAATGAACGATTTTCGGACCTCTTCCTTTACTTGTGCTGTGTGCTGTGAGACCTTGCTTCTCGCAAAATTTCATGATTCTATGTAAATGGTAAGTACTCTATAGATTTTGATTTACTTGCAAGTATCAAAACATGTCGCATAAACTGCCGTATTTTTTTATTGTGTTGACTTAGAAGCTTGATTTTTAGAGCTCTAAGGGACCATAGTATTTGACATAAATTTCAACTTGATACTCCCATGCGTTCCTAAGAAAAAGGGTCTTATTAATTTATTTATTTATTTGGGACAAACAAACAGTAACACATTATATCTGCGCAAGTAATATAAACAAAGATATTATATAAATGTGAAACTCACAACGTTATCCACAGCATATATAGTCTTGATAGACTAACTGACAGACAGACAGACGGACAACGAAGTGATCCTCCAAGGGTTCCGATTTTTTCCTTTTGAGGTACGAAACGCTAAAAAATAAATAAATACGTAAGCAAGTAGCAGCAGTAAGTAGCGTTACTGGTCCAAAGTGATTAATTAGTAGCTATCGAGCGCGACTGCGATATCGCTTATATCTGAATAGGACTATATCGGATTGCCATGAAACCCAATACCGCATAGAATTCTGACAAGAAGTTAGAAGAGCAATTCATATCTATTAAATATAGAGTACGCAGTAAACAAAGCAAAGATTAGCAAATAGAACATAGATGTGGTACCTAATGGCAATATCAAGTCACGAGGAGACAAAGAGACTCATCCATCATTTACGGCTAATGCGTCGAAGAGACTCCACAACCCTTTTACTGGAGATCACTTTGGGCGCACGTCAATACATAGATCAGTCATTCAACGTTATCTGAATGTAGTATAACATATAGTATCGGATATACCATTTACGAAAACAAGCATCGCACAATATGGATATGACGCCAAAAGAGTACTAATGTTGTTCTATCTACATTTGAATGAATTCAATACTAAAGCTCATTCCAGATAGATACTAATAATACTAAATTACAACCAAAATTCTTAAGCACGGAGCACAATTCTTAAGTCAAATGCTAATCAAACTTGGGGAGAATGTAGGTAATTCTTTGTAATTTTGCTAAAACCATCCAACCATCCTAAAATGGTGCTTCGATTTTGGCCGAACAATTTCTAATGAATCTTCATTGAAGCATTCCACTGCCAATTGATTAGGAAGATTCATCAGGAAACAGGTTTTGAATGAAACATCATCGTCGAGTTCATTGGAACTCGAACACAAACAATTTGATTGCCTCTTGCCCGTGTGTGCCATCATCTACGTGGAAGAAGATATTATATTAAACGTTTTACGAAGCCTAATTTCCGTGGACACGGTCCAACATAACGTCGTTTATGTCCGCAGGTTATTGTGTACTAAGCAAAATATTATAACGCAGTACTAATACTGCGATACGTCGCCGTGAAAAAACAATAAAACGATTTAACTACGACACGCGTGGCGGCCGCTCTGACTATAACAACGCAGGACAATATCCCATACCATTTATAATGTATCTTTTTTATTACCATAGGGAGGCGCAGTGATGTAACCAGCCGAGCGATGTTTTATTACTTGCAAGCTATCGTTTTGTTTGATTTAGGTACCTAAGTATTATTTCAAGATACCTTCCAATAGTTGTCCATATACCTATGTGTATACAATGTATACAACGTAACATTTAATGTTCTCTACATTTATGTTTCCTTAGCTCGTCAAAATATAGGAAGACTGGTAATTAGTGACCTATACTTAAAGACAAGATTACATATACTCATGACAACTTTTATTGTGGCAGCAAACCTGAAATCGCGAAAAAATCAGCTGCTGCCTACATTTTGAGGAGTTATGCGAACATGAATGTATGGGACAGCTGATTTTTTTTTTTCGCGAATTCCGGTTTGGTCCTATAGTAAAAGTTGTTCCAAATGATGGCCTAAATAATACTCTAGTTATGGGATATTAACAGAAATACGTTGTATATCTGGTCAATCGTAATTATTATAGAAAAATGCTTACCTAACTAAATTAAACCGAGAAAGAACTTAAATGTAATGTTAAGAATGGTAATGAAGCTGTAAATGATTAAATTTTGATTTGCGCAAGTTGTCATTAGTCAACAGCATGTATAAGAATATTTCTTTGTGTGGTGACATTTCGCGTAATGACCGGTGTAGCATTACAGCCGGTTTATGTGCTTCCAAGATGTAGCAGTAATAGTAAACTGATCTTAATACAGCATAAAGCGCACATTACTGTTGTTAGCGACGTCCGGTGGCGATAATTCGACATGATATTGCACTTACTAAAACATTTTAACTGCCGCCATTTTGGTCTGGTCGTTGCTCAAACATGATGACTTAAACCTTGTTTGAGCAATATGACAGCCATTAACTGTGTGTACGTAAGAAGTTGCTACTTAGTTCTGCTAGAACTTAATTATCTACCTATAAGTAATTAACTAATTACTAATTAATTAACTAGGTATACCAGGTCCACCAGTAGGGGTTTTAAAAATTGTAATCATAAATGTACCACCTCGTCGCACTGGGCCCGCGTGGTAGGTTACAGCCCACTCTCGCTCGAAGAGAGGAGCCCTGTGTCCAGCAGCGGGAGCATTACAGGCTGATTATGTTAATCAACTTTGTATTCATCGTTAGAACAAGTTATAATAATATAAGTAACAGCATGATGCATGCATGCTTCTCAATTGCAGCCATACGATTGACATTTTCGATTTACCCGTTATCGTAAATAAAGCCTCCTACCGAATGTTTGTGAGCCTGGCGACGTGTGACCACCTGTCACGAACCCACAACACTCATCGTACAACCGTAACACGACTGTGTGGGTGTATAAAACTCTATTAGCAAGGGCAGACGCAGTTTAAAGCGTGCTATTGCTATCCCCTTGTTGTTGCAAAAAACTTTTTTTTTTCGAAATAAGCCGGCTACGCATCATGCACCCTACCCTAGCTAGCTATTCGTATTCAGGCAGTTTATTTAAGTTTAGTGTTGCAATTTAGCAAGGATATTCGAGTACTCATTATAGCATTTGTGATTGAAGTGATTTTAATTCCATTTGGGAAACAATAATTATAGATTACGCGTTATGAAAAGCACGACCTTAGTCTACTGGTGAGTTCGATATTCGACTCTTTCTTTCAGTAGGTAATTCTACAATATACGTTCTTCTAATACAGACTATTAGGTTAAACGAGCGATTTACTTTAAGGGGTCATTGTACATTATGAACAACTTTTACTATGGGACCAAACCTGAAATCGAAAAAATCAGCTGCTCCCTACATTTTGACGAATTATGCGAACATGCCTATGTAGGTTTGGTCCCATAGTAAAAGTTGTTCATAATGATGAGTACAATGACCCCTTAAAGTACATCTTTCGTTTAACCTAACACTCTGTATATTGCCGATGTTGGGCGTAGGCCTACGTTCCTCTAATATACTGCCGATGTTGGCCGTAGGCCTACGTTCCTCTAATATATTGCCGATGTTGGGTGTATACCTACGTTCCTCTAATATATTGCCGATGTTGGGCGTATGCCTACGTTCCTCTAATATATTGCCGATGTTGGGCGTAGGCCTATGTTCTTCTAATATATTACCGATGTTGGGCGTAGGCCTACGTTACTCTAATATATTGCCGATATTGGGCGTAGGCCTACGTTCCTCTATTATATTGCCGATGTTGGGCGTATGCCTACGTTCCTTTAATATATTACCGATGTTGGGCGTAGGCCTACGTTCCTCTAATGTATTACCGATGTTGGGCGTAGGCCTACGTTGCTCTAATATATTGCCGATGTTGGGCGTAGGCCTACGTTCCTCTAATATATTGCCGATGTTGGGCGTATGCCTACGTTCCTCTAATATATACCGATGTTGGGCGTAGGCCTACGTTCCTCTAATATATTACCGATGTTGGGCGAAGGCCTACGTTCCTCTAATAGCACTAATAGTACCTAAATAGGTGGGTTCGAAAACCGTAACGATGTATATGCCTACTCACATTACAATTCATACTATTTTATATTCATCAAACCAAAATAGATTAAGTACGGTTTACACATCAATCAAAGTCGACCAAAAATATTTTACAACTAAGTAATGTAAATTGACCATTAAATATTATTATTTCTCAGAAGTTTTTCGCACTCAACAAAAGCGTTCAAACTATAAGCAACAAGGGCGGGGGCGATTTGATAATTTAAACTAAATCCCCATCGCTAACGTTGCAACTGCAGGGGATAATCGCGTCCATTTCCAGCGTCACAGTCAGTAGGCGCACAGAATTAGAGAAACGTAGCCTTTAACACGAACACAATAAAGATATCCTCAACAGCAAGTTTAAAATAGCCATTGAAAAAATATACCTTATTCGGCAATCGGGCCGAGCTTTGTGCTTACATCAGCTTCACACGAGTAATGGTCACTTGGAATATCGGCTCCATTGTTCGTTACACGATATTTTTATACTGACGTGGGATTTTTGCTGAGCAGGCTTAAATAAAGTACCTGCCGGATAGGGCGTGACGACATCTTTAACAACGCAAATAAATAGAAGCATTTAAAGTAAGCACCTTCTAATGGAATAGTATAGCAAATCCGACAAGAATGAAATCACAAAATGTGGAATAAAAATGAAATCTCTTTCAATCACAACACAAATCCCACTTGATACGAACACATAATAAAAAAAATTAAGAATGTTAAACACAAAACAGAGTAATGCGATCCCTTATTCCCAACGCCCAACATCGGCACACACCTCCGCAAATCGTAATCCTCTTAGAAAACATTTCCAATTTAAAAAGAATTCCTCTTATCCCTCTGAGGAGGGCACGCGTAAAAAATAAAAGGAAAAACTGTGTGACACGCACTACACAAGACGGTAGATATATAACACGGTTTTTCACTGGGCCCCTCGATTCCTTACAGGTCGCTTCTTCCGTCGAGAAAGCATCTATTGAAACTCCACTCAGGCCGTGTTAGCTATCTATTTAGTATAAAAAGGGTCGAGAATATTTCGAGATCCTTTTTTATCCGACGGTGGGCGCCCACCCTTCGCAGCCGACCCGCGCCGGCCGCTCGTCCAACTTAACTATGGAGAATCTACTTATATTATGTGAAAGTATCTGGTTATAGGTACTATAATAGTTTAAACAAAAATTATCGTCTTAATTTATGTTAAACTCTTTGTTCATTAGTAAGACGTTCTAGCAGCAATAAACTCGACATGAGCAATTTGTGATTTGTGTATCCCCCTACATGCCCATCCCCCTACGCGAGCCGTCCCTCGCCGCCTCCAACATCAGTTCAAATATTTAAAGGGTGGCTGAATTTGATTCCATCCGTTTGGATCGACTCTAGAGCGGTCCGCAATTGGATCACACACGCGGTTACTACGGCCCGTCTCCCCAAACTTGGAGTTATTTCGCTAAAATCAACTTATCCAAATAAATTTGATTTCCATGGCCCTAAGTAAACTTAAAGTTTCAATTCGCCTCAACGGTCGTCAACAGCGGAATGTACGATCAATTGAGCCGTACCTACGTCGTGCATCAGTAATGACTTCAATTTGTGTGAAAATAAAATTTTAACCTAAGTTTGGCTAGCTATAGATAAGACATCATGCAACTGATGACGATCGAGCATCTGAACTTTGAGTCGAATAATTCATATAAAAAAGCTAAAAAAAAAAACGGGAAATTTTCCGTAGATAGTGCTGAAAAATGAAAAAGCTCTTACGTCAATCCCCGAATAAGAAATACGAAATATACGCGTTGTACATACAATCCACATAAGTCGGGCGGGGCGCGCCTGGGCGCCTGGGGATCGGTTAACCCACGTTACACGACGCTCGTCCCAGGCGGAGGATTCCGACTTTCCACAAAGAAAATAGCAATCAAAATTTGATTTACCGCCACCCGCGGCTATACATCACAGCGCTCTAATCCGCGGAAAAAGAGAAAGCCTAAAATCTAAGGGGATCCGACGTCGCTGTCGAATTGAAAATCCTAGTGGCACGAACCGCCTTAAATATTTATGATCAAGTAAAAAATACGCGCAGGCCTATGAATAAATATGCGACAAGCGTTGGCGGTGCGGTGTTCAGACCAGCCAGTGCTAGGGGAGAGTGTCAATATGCGACAAGCGTCGGCGGTGCGGTGTCCAGACCGGCCAGTGCTGGGGGAGTGTGTCTATATGCCACAAGCGTCGGCGGTGCAGTGACCAGACCGGCCGGTGCTGAGGGAGTGTCAATATGCGACAAGCGTCGGCGGTGCAGTGACCAGACCGGCCAGTGCTGGGGGAGTGTCAATATGCGACAAGCGTCGGCGGTGCGGTGTCCAGACCGGCCAGTGCTGCGGGAGTGTGTCAATATGCGACAAGCGTCGGCGGTGCGGTGTCCAGACCGGCCAGTGCTGGGGGAGTGTCAATATGCGACAAGCGTCGGCGGTGCGGTGTCCAGACCGGCCAGTGCTGCGGGAGTGTGTCAATATCGACAAGCGTCGGCGGTGCGGTGTCCAGACCGGCCAGTGCTGGGGGAGTGTCAATATGCGACAAGCGTCGGCGGTGCGGTGTCCAGACCGGCCAGTGCTGGGGGAGTGTGTTAATATGCGACAAGCGTCGGCGGTGCAGTGACCAGACCGGCCAGTGCTGGGGGAGTGTCAATATGCGACAAGCGTCGGCGGTGCAGTGACCAGACCGGCCAGTGCTGGGGAAGTGTCAATATGCGACAAGCGTCGGCGGTGCGGTGTCCAGACCGGCCAGTGCTGGGGGAGTGTGTCTATATGCCACAAGCGTCGGCGGTGCAGTGACCAGACCGGCCAGTGCTGAGGGAGTGTCAATATGCGACAAGCGTCGGCGGTGCAGTGACCAGACCGGCCAGTGCTGGGGGAGTGTCAATATGCGACAAGCGTCGGCGGTGCGGTGTCCAGACCGGCCAGTGCTGCGGGAGTGTGTCAATATGCGACAAGCGTCGGCGGTGCGGTGTCCAGACCGGCCAGTGCTGGGGGAGTGTCAATATGCGACAAGCGTCGGCGGTGCGGTGTCCAGACCGGCCAGTGCTGCGGGAGTGTGTCAATATGCGACAAGCGTCGGCGGTGCGGTGTCCAGACCGGCCAGTGCTGGGGGAGTGTCAATATGCGACAAGCGTCGGCGGTGCGGTGTCCAGACCGGCCAGTGCTGGGGGAGTGTGTCAATATGCGACAAGCGTCGGCGGTGCGGTGTCCAGACCGGCCAGTGCTGGGGGAGTGTCAATATGCGACAAGCGTCGGCGGTGCGGTGTCCAGACCGGCCAGTGCTGGGGGAGTGTGTCAATATGCGACAAGCGTCGGCGGTGCGGTGTCCAGACCGGCCAGTGCTGGGGGAGTGTGTCAATATGCGACAAGCGTCGGCGGTGCGGTGTCCAGACCGGCCAGTGCTGGGGGAGTGTCAATATGCGACAAGCGTCGGCGGTGCGGTGTCCAGACCGGCCAGTGCTGGGGGAGTGTGTCAATATGCGACAAGCGTCGGCGGTGCGGTGTCCAGACCGGCCAGTGCTGGGGGAGTGTGTCAATATGCGACAAGCGTCGGCGGTGCGGTGTCCAGACCGGCCAGTGCTGGGGGAGTGTGTCAATATGCGACAAGCGTCGGCGGTGCGGTGTCCAGACCGGCCAGTGCTGGGGGAGTGTGTCAATATGCGACAAGCGTCGGCGGTGCGGTGTCCAGACCGGCCAGTGCTGGGGGAGTGTGTCAATATGCGACAAGCGTCGGCGGTGCGGTGTCCAGACCGGCCAGTGCTGGGGGAGTGTCAATATGCGACAAGCGTCGGCGGTGCGGTGTCCAGACCGGCCAGTGCTGGGGGAGTGTGTCAATATGCGACAAGCGTCGGCGGTGCGGTGTCCAGACCGGCCAGTGCTGGGGGAGTGTCAATATGCGACAAGCGTCGGCGGTGCGGTGTCCAGACCGGCCAGTGCTGGGGGAGTGTGTCAATATGCGACAAGCGTCGGCGGTGCGGTGTCCAGACCGGCCAGTGCTGGGGGAGTGTCAATATGCGACAAGCGTCGGCGGTGCGGTGTCCAGACCGGCCAGTGCTGGGGGAGTGTCAATATGCGACAAGCGTCGGCGGTGCGGTGTCCAGACCGGCCAGTGCTGGGGGAGTGTCAATATGCGACAAGCGTCGGGGGTGCGGTGTCCAGACCGGCCAGTGCTGGGGGAGTGTCAATATGCGACAAGCGTCGGCGGTGCGGTGTCCAGACCGGCCAGTGCTGGGGGAGTGTCAATATGCGACAAGCGTCGGCGGTGCGGTGTCCAGACCGGCCAGTGCTGGGGGAGTGTGTCAATGACGCAGGAAGTAAAACCGATTTGCACATTATACCGAACTTACCTACCCACTAAATCTTTTCCTCTTCATCTGCGTTCAATACATATTTTAGAACAATAAATATTCAGATGCGACGCTAAGTACATTCGGTAACCACTGACTAACATATACCTAGGTACCTACCTAGTTATGTAAAAAAAAGTATGTGACCACCACCACCACCACCTCGATAAGAAATCAACATCATTTAGTTGTAGGTACCTGCTAACGTAGTGAAAAGATGCATTAGACAAGTGAAACAATTAAACAGTAGATCTGTACTCCCAATAAAGATTAAATATAATGTAGTATTTAACTAAAGTTCATGTGAATGTTATCAAATCAAGCGAATTATTCATTTTGTTCTCCGCCCACAGTACGCCTCGCTTACCCCATCTCACCCTTCTTCTTTCTATTTTATTGCAAAATATTTAGGTATACCGCCGACCACCGGCCGCTTTTCAATATTCAGTGGCGTATAAAAACTTATCGGACTTTATGGGCAACCTTTACATCGCCCAAACACTAACATTGACTATATAAAGTTATCGTGAATATTCACAAACATAAGTAGGAACTATTTTATAGATAAAACTAACTTTAAATAAATAGCTCTTCTACTTAAAAATACTTTGATTGTGTTGGAACAACATTCTAAACCAGATCCGTATCAACCGTATACGCCCACCTGGTGTCTCAAAGTAACACCGAGAGTATCGAGATAGCACAATAAAAAATTACGTACGAGTACAAGAAACAAAACTAGCATCCCCTATCGGCAATTTTGCATCGAGATCGATCGCTGGAGGGCACCGCGGCACCGCGCGGAGGGACCGGTGAGCGATGTCGCATTAGGGAGTTTGCATGGGGTCACCGTAAGCCGTTTCCGATAAGGCCCCCCGGCGACACGGCGGAGTGTTTCGGACTTTCGGCATTTTCGGCTCAATACTCGCTTATCTGCGTGCCACACTCGCCTGCAATATACGTGAGCTGAATAATGCATTCGTCTGTCCACCACTCACACACCAAATTGAAATTATTTTCCTATAATACATTATTGATTGCGACACATACCCTACGGTCCTAGTCGGTTGTGGAGCGAATGCTGCAAGTATAATGTTTTAGATAATTATGGTTCAATTGTCAAAATTGTTAATTGATTCCATTTAGAGCCTGGTTTACCTAATAATGGGTCACATACAGTCCCTACCTACAGCTTTTAACAAAGTGCCAACAGAGAAAGAGAACAACTTCTACGTTGGTAAATACCCAAGGATGGATCCGGGGGTCATTATAGCAGTTTGATAATTTTTCTAATCTCATTGATAAATTTAATCAAATAAATACTTTATACAGGGTTATTGGTAAAACACCAGCAACTTCTTAAGGGGTCATTGTACTCATCATTATGAACAACTTTTATTATGGGACCAAACCCGAAATCGCAAAAATATCAGCAGTTCAATACATTTTGACGAATTATGCGAACATAAATGTATTGAACAGCTGATTTTTTTTCGCGATTTCAGGTTTGGTCCCATAGTAAAAGTTATTCATAATGATGAGTACAATGACTCCTTAAGAGGTTGCTGGTGTTTTACCAATAACCCTGTATAATGTTGCCACGTATGTGTTTGCTACACATGCGTGAACGACATACATATGATGATGGAACGTGGAGCTTTTTGCCGGCTCTTCTCCATAGGAAACGACAAAATGTAACCGTGCACCTAGCTTCTGACGTTTCATAAGTGCCCATATAAGTTTATGTGAAATAATATTTTTTTTCCTTTTTGATTTTGATGCACCAGTTCGTTCATTGTGAATAACTATTGTTCGCACGATTCCAAGTTTGATTTTGCAGCGCTGCGTCGCCCGCCCGGGCCGTTTCGTTCGTTCGCAGCCATGCTTTCTATCCGATGTGTCGGTGACACCACAGCCGCGATGCCTGCTCCTGCGTCACCCCTGCGCTCTGCTGGTTTGTCTAATGATGAACCAATCCGGCCGCGGGCCGACCGTTCCGCTTGTATTCGTCAGTCGAGCTCGGGCCCCCGGTCTTGGAGGCCCCCCGAATCTTAAGAAGTACTTTTTGATGATATCGCAAACACGGTCAAAATATATTCAGTAAGAAGCAGTTTAGAGTTGGGAGGCCCCGTACGTATACCAAATATACATAAATGGGTGCTAAAATATATATAAATGTAGGGTGCTAAAATTTTCGAGCTCGCTTCACTCGCTACGTTCTCAAACTTTCTGCATAAGTTTTTTTTTAGGGTTCCGTAGTTCTGACAAGGAACACTTATAGTTTCGTCATGTCCGTCTGTCTGTCTGTCCGAGGTTTTGCTAAGAGACCGTTAGTACTAGAAAGCTGTAATTTTGTACGAGTGTGTATATCGCTGACAAAGTGGTCAAATAAAATTTTGGAAAATATTTTTTTTACGGTAGCTCTCCTATTATGTGAAGTGGGGATGAATATTTTTTTCGTCGTCTACCCCATCGTGTGAGGTATCGTTGAATAGGTCTTCTAAAATATCTTGGGGGTTGCGTTTTCATTCGAGTAGGTACCTATAGAAGTCACAAACGAACTTTGTTTAATTTTCGAATCACAATTTTGTGAATTGATATTGTATGGTCCACCCGCACAATTCATTTCTTTTTACGGTAAATAAGTAGTTTTGTACCGCGTGCGCAATTTACTTCAGTTCGCGTTCGATCTCAGCCGCGTGTAGGTACTCATTGTCATAATATCATTCATCGTAAGATCACTAGTGGTGTGTTAGTGATCACTGTATCAATTAGCTATAGCATTTTATCAATAAACTTATCATCATAAAATCTGTCACTTCTTATCATTTATAGTTGTCCCGTACAACTTTATGGTCCTTCGAGCCGTCGCATTGGCGGGACCTACCGCGTGTTTTACGAAGTGCGTGTGAACAATACACCAAATCAGTGAGTGGATATACCTATCACTATCACTAGCAACCACCAGGTAACAAAGCAGCAGATACCGGTGAGTGAGCAGTCATTATCATCGCAGCAGCGAAGCGGCTGGTCTAATTTCTACGAGTGGACTCGCCCGCGAGGTTAGCAGCACGTGTCACGTGGTTGTTGCATACGACCACACCAGCATACAGCATCATCAGCATATCAAATAGACTACTATCAGCTATCATCGAGCGTTTTATGAAAAGGGTGTTTATTCCCGAGCAAGTCTTGCATAAAATCAATTTATCATTTTATCACCATTAGGTACCTATATAACTTTCCAAGCTTAGTCGACGAAGCAAGGAATACACAATCGAGTAGGATTCATAAAAGTTGTTTGTTATCATGGGCACAGACATTTGTTTCAAGTATCGGTCACTTACCAGTTACCCAGTAAATTGTAATGTCAACAGTATATAAAATAATAAATTTAAAAAAAAACTGGCCAAGTGCGTGTTCGACCACGCACAATGAAGGGTTCCGTAGTTGGGATGAATTTATCCCAAGAACAAACTTAACATTGTAGTTGAAAAACATGTTCTCCCATACATTCCAACTGCAAATGTAAGTTTGTACGCACAATATTGAGAGATTTTCCATCTTCTGTTGAGACCACATACCTCTTATAAGTTTTCCTGTAATCGATAGGTGTAGAGCTATTTTCTGTATTTTTTTTTTCAATATTTTAGGCACAGCAGTTTCAGAAATAAGGGAGGAGAATGGTCAATTTTATAATTAATATAATTTCAAAATAAACTAATTTTCATAAGCATAACATACACTGAACAAAAAATCGTTAGATATACCACTCAAAAGACATAAAACCTATTTAGTCTAATATGATAAAAACGCGTAGCTAAAAATTGGAATTAAAAACACTAATTATGTCAACAGAAACCCTAGCGTCACATGAAACAAACATGCAAACAAGCATACTCCATGCATGCAGCAAGCATGCAGCAAGGAAGCAGCAAGCATGTAGTATGCAAGCATGCAACAGGCATGGTTTCTGTCACAGCTCTGGCGCTGCGGGGCTGCGGCGGTTCCACGCGGCTTATCGTCGCAGAGGGTTTTAACGCTCACCACCGCAGCTTCGACTTGCTGGCAAGCAAAAAAAAAAGGGGTAGGGCATAAAAGACTACGTGGAGCCCGTTGTGCAGCGCTTGCATTTCTGTCACAAAATTTGTGAAACAAATATTTTAAACGATAGACCTAATGCTTTTCGATTAAATAAACGTTATATCCAATAACGTTATACGAAATAAGTTTTAGAGTATATAAATATTATATGTAAAGAAATTATATCAACAGTTGGTACGAGTATATCTGACGTTTATTACATCTTGTGAACGTTATTGAAATGAAAATATACCAAATAACTTTATATGATATGAGATGCGCCCATATTTGAGACCCTCACAGTAAGCCCTTTCATTTGATGTCACACGGTACAGTTTGCAAATATTTTTTTTATTTGCGCCCCGAAATTGAGCCCCATAATTAAAATTCATTTATTTACGTTACACGGCCGTGTTTGGATCACACAAATTCAAACGTGTACCAAATTTCAACTTACAGTCCTTTAGATTCGGAGCAAACTGGCTGTGACAGACGGACAGACAGACTTTGAGGTATGGTATGGAATTCTAAAAATTATCTGTTAATCGACTTTCGTTGCTGACTGTACGTGTAGTATAATAATATATCTTTTTCTGAGTTCCCAAAACGTTTAACACGCTACCTGCACCACCACCGCACTCGATTAAGGCGGACAAAACTACTTCTTTACGCCACCACATAGCAAGATTGAGATCTCGCGGGAACCGCGGCCACTAGTCTCTCCCACATGACAAATGTACGTTTCCCCGCTTTTTACGCGTCGAGGGTGTCGCGCAAAAAAACGTATGAGGAAATTTACCTAATGGCTGCGATTCTTTATTCTCTATCGCCATTGTCGCGCGGACAATACTATAATGGAGGGATGACGTGAGTGGACTCCTCGCAGTACTCACGACACGCCGGGGTTTTATTCTCTTTTCATTTTATTTGATATGTTCGTGCAATACTTGTGAATATGAGGCATTACAGAATTCATTACCTTTCTATACCATCAAGTCTTTGATCGAGTAGCCACGATTGCGGCCTGTGCATTCTTGGTAGAGTAGACATATTTTGTGATGGTTTTAATTCGTTTTGTTTGGTAATTTTCTTTCGTTACTAAAATAAATCTAAGCTTTGTGTAAGCTGTAATTGAATTATGTCGCCTGCACAGATGCCATCTATGGATACCTACTAAATTAGTTAGGTACCTACGTACTCTGTTTAGAGGTACCTAGTATGGTAAGTACCTACCACGATACAAACCTACCTACAACGGGCTGGTGACCGCGACTCCAAGTCCAAGCGCGTAAGTTGCGTGCCCTGCATATATTTTGCCAGGCAACATCCCTTGTTAGCTCGTTAATTAATTTGATAGGCACCAAAGAAGTGATAAACAAATTTGCATCAGAAATCAGTTCAGACTCTTCTGGAAGTGTCTGTTTGGCTTTGAACAGATGAGCCATCACAGCCCCATTTACTGTACTTATAGAAGTAAAATTTTCAATTCATTTTGTAGGTACACGCGGAATCTAATGTCAAAATTTTAGCTGCAGTGTGAGATAACAAAAAATTTATAGATATAAATCTTCAAAATTTACTATTTTTAGGGTTCCGTACTCAAATGGTAAATCGGGACCCTATTACTAAGACTCCGCTGTCCGTCTGTCTGTCCGTCTGTCACCAGGCTGTATCTCATGAACCGTGATAGTTAGACAGTTGAAATTTTCACAGATGATGTATTTCTAATGATGTATTTAAGGGGGTTCCCATACAACAAACGTGATGTTTTTGCCGTTTTTATAAACAATGGTACGGAACACTTCGTGCGCGAGTCCGACTCGCACTTAGCCGGTTTTTGCATTTTGTGTTTGTAATTTAATTCAATAGCTGAAGATGGTGGATAGCAAGTTTGTTCAACTTCTTGTACTTTGTAATATGGTGGAAACATAAAACATTTTCGTTCGTTTGTTAAATTTCTCAAGTAGGTAGGTACAAAATATTATGCTTTCGTTAAATCCAAATCAATAAATACGCCCAATGCTTCTTGATCCGCTAGTATTTTTTTCTGTCGTGCGTCTTCTATGAGACTCGAGAATAAGGTTTTATTTTCACTGTCAGCAAACCTTAATGTTTTCACAAGTTTTGCTTCTGTTCCTTCTCCTAGCGAACGTAATCCTTGCAATATACATAGGTAAGTACGTTTTCTTTTTTTTTTACTGAATTGTGACGAATAAGATACGCACGGTCTGCCACGTTTTCCAGAAGAAGTAGATGGCGTGGAGTCGGTTGTAACATCTTCAGAGTTCGGTAAAGTTACTGATTCCAACCAATTACTGTTTTTCATTAAAAATATTTCCTTTTTCCGTGAAGCTTCCGTCCATCGTTTATTAAAAGCTGGAATAATATGTCTTTGAAAGTCACTGAGGGTATAACATAAGTTGTCTTCAGGTACCTGATGACCATGATAATTTTCTTTCAAAACTGTTGAAAATGTCTCAAATGTTTTCCTCCTTCGATATAGGAAAGTATTAAGTATTTCACGTACAGCACACTTGAAAGCAGACATTTTAAAGAGTTAACAAAACACGTACCTACCTAAGTATATTGTATTCGTAAAACGCCCTAATATTGAATCGTTAATAGTAAATTACAAAACATACCGCAAACTATTGTTAAAAATAGTCTACATTTGAAACCGCAATAGATAGCGGTTTGCCGTTTTCTGGCTTTTATCACATTTTTACAAATTACTTCGAAAACCGCAAATATCCGCAGCTGATTTTTATTTGGCGTTTTTTTTTTTGTTAATAGCTAGGCTACAAATCGATATTAAATGTAAACGTCAAGTGTCGATGAAGTTTAAAAAAAAAAACCTTTTTTTCACTGCATCTTATTTTAGTTTTAACGTAGGTATATATTAACATAACAATATAAACATGTTAGTTATTCTAAAATCTTCAGAAGATGAGAAATATATTTATATCTATTCCTATAAAGTAGGTAGGTATAACATTATAAACTTTGTCCAAAAAAAAACCACAAAGTGAAAAATAACTTTAGTTTTGGAAGTCGGTGTCTTTGGATCTGTATTTTACTTTTTTGCCACAGACTTCCGAAATTAAAGTTATTTTTCACTTTGTGGTTTTTTTGGAAGTCATTTGATTTTTTTGGAAAAAGTTTTTGTTTTTCACATTTTAGTAGGCCAGTTTGTAATTTATCTAAGTTACAATATCCTTATGTCAACTGCTCATCACCTTTTACAAAATATTTCTTTTCCCGATGCAGGGACGTTAATTGTTGAGGAGTTCTCCTGGTAAGTACCTATTAGGAGAACTCCATATCACCATAAGCATTGTGACGGGCATAAAATACTTAGCAACCATTATTAAAGTTGGTACCTAATCGAATCGCAACCCTTGAAATACTTATTATTGAGTAGGTAGTTCCGGTGGCCATCTGTGATCTTCATCATCAGTTCCACTTCACCAAATAGTGCTTTCCAAGAACAAATGCACGAGTTACTATAAAATATACCCAAATCGCTATAGGTGTGCCTATAATGTTTGAAGAGTTCCGTCGATTTCTCCAGGATCCTAAATTAATAAAAATTCACAGGTACCTAATATTTAAAGTTTGTGTAGGTAGGTTTAGATTTAAGGGATTGGTAATATTGTCATAGTATATTGAGGTAAAGTTTAGTCTTTGTATCATTAAAATCGGGCCACTCAGTCAAAAGTAATTACAATTTAAAGTCACAAGATAACTGGCTGACACGTACACATACATACTCTTGCGTGGTCAAAGGCGGTGCTAGAGTATTTCAAATTGATGTTGATAGTATTAAAATATTTAATATTACCTGATACTTTTTTTTTATTTTTCATAATGTTGTGCCATAAATCGTAAGAGGGTGGTTTGTTTTTTGGATGCCTGATAACTTAGGTACCCATTCTTTTAAATCTGATAGTTGCAGAAGCCTCCTCTGGAATAGCCGCCACGTAGCTAAATGGTGACCGAACGGCACCTTCGGCCTCGGTAGGTGGTCGGGAACAGCCATTAAACTTAGCTCATGAGGAAATGCCAGTTTGTAACATTAGTCAAAAAAATCGAGCGGGGACGAATGCTGCAGCAATTATCTAAACTGTTGGTTTGGAATGACTGTACGATGTCCTACAAAAGTGTAATCGAAGCACTTAAATTTAGGTATCAAAGATATCAAAAGCAACCAAAGTATCACGGAATATAATTGGTGGTACTGCTAGACGGCGATTTTAGACAGTCTCTGGGGATAATTCCGACCTCCACGCGGGCGAAGCCGCGGGCAAAAGCTAGTACCAGTAAAACGGGGCTACTTAGGACACATTTTGACATACTTTAGCAAATATCTTATGTAAATCGCTTAAAATACTATAGGTAATATTTTTTTAATGGGTCTCGGAGAACCCCTTCTGCAGATATACGTTTAAAGTAGCAACTTCCAACAGCACCAGAAAAATAAATAAAAATAAGGCTGTCCCAAATATCGCTATTCGACAGCACTGAAAAACGGATATTTAAAATGCATATTCTGAACTAAAACAGCCACTTTTCGATATTTGGGAAAAAGATAATGTTTTTATTTTAGGAATCGGTAGAATTTTAAGAATATAAAATATTATGCGCTGCCGGAGAACTTTTGACACCTAAATTTTTATGTAAAACAGGAGCCGACTCTTTTTACCAAAATTTGGAACTAAACTGTGAAATATACTGGCACTAACAGGTGACAATAAGACGTAAACTATTAATGTGTTGATAGAATTTATAAAAGAAATCATACCAATACACCAACCGATAGTTATCGATATTTTTGTTCGAAATCCTGGGTCGTCGTCCCAAATACCCCCCAAAACCCAAATAGCCCCGTTTTACGGTAGTTACCTACTTATCTAATACAGTTATCGTCCTTTCGTCAATTTAGAGAATGGGACCTAATCAGAAAATCAAAGTAGGTATAATGCCCCTACTGCATTGATACCTATTCTGCCGTCATAAGGAAAAAAGACGTAGGTACCTATCTGACATTATTTTCGAAATAGCAAATAAAGACGTATCTATCAGTATTTTTAAATTGGCGTAAACTTAACGAAAACCTAATAATTCTTACAATTAAAAGACGCATCTGCCTTTGTATCTTATAGCTTAAACAGGACAAAATATTGTTTTTCTCCATTTCAATATTTTTGTAGATGTACGTCCTTTTTCCTTATGGCGGCAGTATTACTGCGCCTTATGTGAGTTGTTTCACGAAAGTATGAAAAGTACCAACCATTCAAAAGCTAATTTTTAGAAAGAAAATAAAACTAAAAGCAATGAAACCGCCTTTAGAAAGTATTTCATAACAATGCTCCGTGTGGAACATTTTAAGAAGCTGCTGCCATGTCTTTTATATTTATTTATTTTTTTCAATATCTGCCTAGCGTTTTCCCAACTATGTTGGGGTCGGCTTCCAGTCTAACCGGATGCAGCTGAATACCAGTATTTTACATGGAATGACTGCCTCCATACCCCACTTATTGGGTAGGTAACACGATACCCCTTGGTAAGACTAATTAATTTATACTATCTACTTCTTTTTTTTATTGCTGACTGGGCCTACTCTTGACCTCGATGTTAAGCGATGTCATAAGGTCTCTGATGTAACAAGCGGGCCCAGAAGATGCCTGTTCACTCTTGCTTTGAAGGCAGGTGGGTTATACGTGGAAGAGAACACAGACGTAAGAAGTATAATAACTGAAAAAATCCGGCCAAGTGCGTGTCGGACCACGCACAATAAAGGGTTCCGTAGTTAGAATGAATTTATCCCAAGAACAAACTTAACATCGTAGTTGAAAAACGTGTTCTCCCATACATTCCAACGGCAAATGTAAGTTTATAGGCACAATATTAAGAGATTTACCATGTTATTTTAAAACCACAGACTTCTTATAAGTATTCCTATAATTTATAGGCTTAAAACTATTTTCTATATTTATTTCAT
Source organism: Dicycla oo (assembly GCA_948252095.1). Taxonomy (NCBI): domain Eukaryota; kingdom Metazoa; phylum Arthropoda; class Insecta; order Lepidoptera; family Noctuidae; genus Dicycla; species Dicycla oo. The sequence goes on from OX411713.1 coordinate 732,960, forward strand.
AATTTAAAGCTGAGTAGTTTCGGAGATAAGGGGGAATGGTAAATTTTCGTCATTTTTTTTAAATAACTTTAAAACAATTTATTTTAAAATTATAAATATATATATATATATATTTGAAACCCTCAAAGTAAGCTCTTTCATTTGATATGTACCTACATTGTACAGTTTGCAATTCTTTTTTTTTTTTCAATTTTCTTATTTGCCCCCAAAATTGACCCCCACATTCAAAATTAATTTATTTGTATGTTACACGTCCGTATTTGTGTCATAGAAATACATAAGTGTAACAAATTTCAACTTAATTGGTCTATTAGATTTGGAGCAAACCGGCTATGACAGATGGACAGACAGACAGTGATCCTTTATGGGTTCCGTTTTTTGCTTTTGAGGTATGGAACTCTAAAAACAGCATATAACAATATGAAGCATTACTATAATATATTTGAAAATATCTAATAGATATATAGTAAATGTAAATGAAGTACAAATCAATCATTTGATTGAGAACTTCAGAAACGAGCTGTTCGAGCAATTTACCAGCTCGGTGCCAGAGTTTCTTTGAGAGATTTTTTTAAACAGATTGGTATTCTCACGGTGGCATCACAATTCATCTTCGCCAACATCTTATATATTAGACAAAATATACATTTATACACTAAAAACAGTGATATTCACAATGTTAACACCAGAAATAAGGCCAAATTACGTGCTCCATTTCACCGGCTTCATAAGGTTCATAACTCATTTGTTGGGCTTGGTATAACTTTTTATAACAAGCTACCCTCTTCTTTGCTAGATTTGCCCTTTAATGCGTTCAAAGCTAAAGTAAAATCTAACCTTTGTTCAAAGGCATACTATTCTATCAACGATTACTTAAACGATAAGAATAGTTGGTCGCTGTGTTTAGCTTAAGACAATGTTTATGTTCTTTCTCCAGAATTAGCATAGCTACTGACAGGTTATATGAGTTCATATAATTATTTATTTTCTTTGACTCTCAAGGTCAATTTATTTTAATTTTATTTTAATTTATTATTGACATAATCTACTCATTTCAATGTTTATTTATTTTTTATGAGTGGTATTGCAATATGTGGTTAGCTAGTGACCTCGACAATTGATCATAGTTTTTCTTGCTCGAGCAACCGGCAGCAAGTTCGTCATGCTCCCTTAGATGTCACTGCTTGCGGTAGCGTCGGGGGTCGGGTTGTCTCCTTCCCTCAAATATGGCGAGGGGGGTAATGGCTGATCTTTGCGTTATACTCGTGAACGGGTGCTGCTTGTGGTGACAGGTCGTCTTGCTGACCTTGGTTTTGTTTTGTTATTAGTAATTTAACTCGTTGTTGATTTTACTTCGATGGTCCTAGTTTATCCCTATCTGTGACTTGTGAGTTACGACTACATGTACGGCTATATGTAAGTGGGCGCGCCCTTTATTACTGGAGGCCTTTATTTAGGTATAAAGTTCTGCTTACGTTTTTAGTTTTGTATTTTGTTTCTGCTTGAGTATTGTTTTCGTTTTTTTTTTTTTTTGGTATATTGGCGTGTGCTAGCTTACTTATAGCAAATAATTTAATTTAATGTTTTGTGTTGCGTAATGTACCTAAATTATTATGCGCAGTATTATATAGAATCATTTTTTTAACTGAACAGACAGCTGTGCTGCTGGGGAGTTTGTTGCGCCACTTCTTCTCCCCAGCTAAAGCACTAGGAAGTGGTGAAGGGCGGGCGTTTTTGGGGGACTGTCTTATGTAATTTTGACGTTCAAAAAGTGCTGATTCTCAGCCTAGTTTGAATAAATGACTTTTGATTTTGATTTTGATTTTGATTTTGATTGAAAAGATCATTATCATTAATATGTCACTGAATAAATTTAATTTATGAACTACTCACCCGTAAGGCATAAATTCAGTTGCAAATCAAATGGTATAGTAAATTTTAATCCACCGTCACCTATAAAATATTACAAATAAATATTATAGTATTCACCGACTAACTTCACAATCACAACATCACTTTAAATATTCAAAATCACATTTAAAATCAACCAAACATTTGTAACATTCATATGACACCTCCCTCATTTGAATAAACAGGTTGTTACAAGCTCTTCCTAAAGGGAACTGCTTAGAGATGTTGCCCGGAGCACCCACCGAGTATAGACCGAACTTCTCCGGACGAATAAAATTCAAAATCTTCCAAACTCTGCCCTGCTATTGGACAACGAACCCCTTACCCTTTTGCGCGTGTGCTAAAAAATGAAGGGTTAAAAAACATAACCCTTTTTAAAAGCTCCCCTCATTTTGCATCTCTTTCTATACTCTTACAGCCTCACTCATTTCTATGAACATAATTCTTGTGATTGTAAGATGAATAATTATTTGAACACACACATCAATATGATGCTATCTCAATAATCAAATTGATAATATCATATTATTTCTATAAACATTGCTTTTATTTTTGAACAAGTAAAAGCAATTCGCAAAACGTTAAAAGCTTACCCATTATATGGTAAAGAAGGTATTTAAAATTAACAACACCAGAGCAATGAAAATAACACTACATCAAGTAAAACTAATTATATTAAATCTATTAGAACAATCACAGCAAAAACGATTATTATTACTGTCTAGAAAAACTAAAAATTGGCGCGCTGGTTGGTCACGTTTAATTTCATGCAAGTTTTCAAGTGCAGCTCGACTATTGTAATCCCAAGGACATTCGAATATATAAACAAATTAACAAAATTCATATGCCTTAGTTTTAATTAATCAAACAAATATTAATATTACACCTACGTGTATTGAAAAGCAGTAAAGATTGTATTGTAGATTTTGGAGACATGAAACGTTAAGATTCTCAACACACAGTACTTTTATAAATAAAAATAAAACAACTTCTGTTTGGTTAACTATAAAAAATATAATTTACTGCACATTTAATTAAAACAATATAAACTTTACTTCATTTTGAAAGAAATGCTCATAAAAATTATTATTTTGCTAGTCCACATCTTCGTTCCATTTCACTTTTTCTTAAAATTACAACGAAACATGACATTTCTCTGACAATGTTGACAGCTTCGCGTCTGGACAGTAACTCGTTCCAGTCTTAAATGTACAGTATGTAATGCTTTGGAAATAAAAATGACAAAGACAAAAGAACAAATTGACAAGCGTTAGAGCGAAATGGGACATGTTGCTTATGACTGAACAAGCAACCTATCACACACTGTCACAAAGACCTTGCTACATATTAGTAATCTGTGACAGACGAATGGCGATTTGTAGTTTAATGCCCCGTAAGATCTAATAAAGTTTGTATTCAGATTTTTAAGTACAAAAATGACTCTTTATCATTTTGGAAATTGCCTTGCACTGGTGTATGCGCCATATCACATGGCTTACAAGTTCTCTGGAATGTAGGTTGATTTTTTTTTCTAGGTTAACAGTAACTACTGTACGTTTTGTAATTTAATATTTAATGTGGTTTGTTATTTTAGATCGGAATACGCTACGTTCTCGAAATGTGTGTATGCAGGAGGCCTGTACATCTTCACACAGTTGTGCAAAATGCTCTTGCTGGCTACATTTTTTCCTGATTCCGACAGTAGTCACATCACAGGAGAATATAATGTGTTCTTGGTAATTATTTTTTTTAAATTCAGTCATATATTACTTAGCACTGCCTAATTTATGGCCTCAATCTTTGCAATACTTTTTTCAGTGAGCTAAGTGCAGGACACTGTATTGTAATCCTACTAATATTATAAATGTGAAGATGTTTGTTAGTCAATCACGCCAGAACGGCTGAACGGATCTGGATGAACATTAGCATAGATTATAGTCTGGAATAGCACATACAATACTTTTTATTCTGGAAAAATGTATGGTCCCTGTGGGATAATTTCCAACGTCCACACAGGTGAAGCCGCTGGCAAAAGCTAGTTAGTTATAAAGTTCGCGTCACGTAAGTTTGCCGCTCCTGAAATCAGGCTTTCCGATGCGCAAGGCATGGTGCACTGCTTGTAGTATAGATATTGACTACTGCATAGTCATTTGTAGCCTACTTCAGAGCGGCAAACTTACGTGACGCGAACTGTAGCTAATCTTAGTGCTTGCTAAGTCTGGCTAGTGTGATAAAGTACTCATTTTTTACTTTAACTCAGTTCAAAAAAGTTATGAGTTACTTACTGTTATTTGTATGAAACTAAACCAGGTCCCTCACACTACTGTCAGGCAATGAAATACACTGTGACAAGACCAGTCCAGCTGGAGCCACACATTATAACTAAATCAATAAATATGCCTAGCATTTTCCCAACTATGTTGGGGTCAGCTTCCAGTCTAACCGGATGCAGGTGAATACCAGTATTTTACATGGAGCAACAACACATTATAACTAATTGTTAACTTATTATAATATTAACATTCATGAGGGTTGTCAGCTTGTCAGTCTTCTACAGATTGTACTTCGGTGAGTGTGCCCAAGAACTCCACAACCAGATTGCACCGGTCCCCTTTTACCATCGGACATCTAGATGCACTGCCAGTTACCATCCCTACCTAGTTACTATTCCACCAATTCGCACTAAGCTTTTCCAAATGTCTTTTATAATGCACACAGCAAAAGAGTGGAACTCACTACCTGCATCTGTGTTTCCGAGCGCATACAACCCTAATGTCTTCAAAGTGAGAGTGAACAGGCTTCTTCTGGGTAAGCTCACTCCATCGTCGACTTTGTCTCCGTCACCTCTGACCTAGACTAGAGTCAAGAGCAAACCCATCACAAATACAATTTATATACATACTTATATATATAAACTAAATGAGGTTGGTGTTTCCTATCTGAGAAGTAATACCAAAACAAACTAAGACACCACAGTCTCCTCTCTCTCAGTCCAGGCAATGCCCTGTGGGCTTAGCATGACCTTGTCTATCTCTATGAAGAGTAGACAACCCTTTCTATACAAAGTGATATTTCTTTTCTCCGTTTTTGACATCGCACCATAGAAATCTCGTAGATCTTTGTGTAGGTCCTTTTTTGTGTAGACTATTTCGGAAGAAAGTTGTCTAGGGTAGTGATGACAATTTGATTTTGTAATCGCCATGCTAAAGACAGTAGAAAACTTTCTACTCGACGGCCGCAAAGTATATATGGTTATCTACAAAATCATTTCTTTTTTCTCTTCTTTTGCTTATATCTCGAAAACGGTGTGCCCTATACCAAAAATAATGAAAATTTTGCCCCGTTTCACAAAACTCGTAAACCCATAAAGCTCTACTGGGGCATCTCCATTAAACTGTTAAGTAATATAATAGACATAGTAGCCCCCTATCTAGCTGTTAGTTTTAATAAATGTGTTGATGTAGGAACTTTTCCTGACCTCATGAAAAGTAGTAAAGTCATACCTTTATTTAAATCAGGTAATAAAAATGACGTTGGCAATTTTAGGCCTATTTCTATCTTACCTGCATTTAGCAAAATATTTGAAAAGTTAATACTCAAGCAGTTGCTAAGACATTTTAATTTAAATGGCCTCCTTCATGATGAACAATATGGCTTTACTAAAGGTCGTTCGACTACAGATGCGGGTGTTGCTCTGCTGAAACATATATTTAACGCATGGGAGAACTCGCAAAATGCTATTGGAATTTTCTGTGACCTTTCCAAAGCCTTTGATTGCGTGCACCATGACACGCTTTTGCGTAAACTACATCATTACGGTGTACAAAACGAAGCTCTTGAAGTAATAAATTCATATTTACATAATAGGTTTCAATGTGTAGATGTAAATGGTGTGAAATCTTCCGGGCTACCAGTTCAGTTAGGTGTACCTCAAGGTTCAATACTGGGTCCATTCTTGTTTTTAGTGTATATCAATGACTTACCATTCTGTTTAAAGGGTATCTGTGACGTTGTACTGTTTGCAGATGACACCTCTCTTATTTTTAAAGTAGACAGGAATAGACAAGATTTCGACGACGTAAACAGTGCACTCTCAATGGTTACAGATTGGTTTACGACAAATAACTTAGTTCTCAATGCTAAAAAAACGAAATGTATAAAGTTTGCCTTACCGAATGTTAGAAATCTAGGACCCAACATCGTTTTAGATAAAGAGATGCTTAAAACTGTAGACTCGGCAGTTTTTCTGGGTATAACAGTAGATGCCAAACTTCAGTGGGGCCCACATATATCAAGCCTAGCGGGAAGGCTCAGTTCAGCCGCCTACGCCGTCAGGAAAGTAAGACAATACACTGACGTTGATACAGCTCGGTTAGTCTATTTTAGTTATTTTCATAGCGTTATGTCATACGGTATTCTGCTCTGGGGCAAAGCCGCTGACATTCAAAATATATTTGTTCTTCAGAAACGAGCTGTTCGAGCAATTTACCAGCTCGGTGCCAGAGTTTCTTTGAGAGATTTTTTTTAAACAGATTGGTATTCTCACGGTGGCATCACAATTCATCTTCGCCAACATCTTATATATTAGACAAAATATACATTTATACACTAAAAACAGTGATATTCACAATGTTAACACCAGAAATAAGGCCAAATTACGTGCTCCATTTCACCGGCTTCATAAGGTTCATAACTCATTTGTTGGGCTTGGTATAACTTTTTATAACAAGCTACCCTCTTCTTTGCTAGATTTGCCCTTTAATGCGTTCAAAGCTAAAGTAAAATCTAACCTTTGTTCAAAGGCATACTATTCTATCAACGATTACTTAAACGATAAGAATAGTTGGTCGCTGTGTTTAGCTTAAGACAATGTTTATGTTCTTTCTCCAGAATTAGCATAGCTACTGACAGGTTATATGAGTTCATATAATTATTTATTTTCTTTGACTCTCAAGGTCAATTTATTTTAATTTTATTTTTATTTATTATTGACATAATCTACTCATTTCAATGTTTATTTATTTTTTATGAGTGGTATTGCAATATGTGGTTAGCTAGTGACCTCGACAATTGATCATAGTTTTTCTTGCCCGAGCAACCGGCAGCAAGTTCGTCATGCTCCCTTAGATGTCACTGCTTGCGGTAGCGTCGGGGGTCGGGTTGTCTCCTTCCCTCAAATATGGCGAGGGGGGTAATGGCTGATCTTTGCGTTATACTCGTGAACGGGTGCTGCTTGTGGTGACAGGTCGTCTTGCTGACCTTGGTTTTGTTTTGTTATTAGTAATTTAACTCGTTGTTGATTTTACTTCGATGGTCCTAGTTTATCCCTATCTGTGACTTGTGAGTTACGACTACATGTACGGCTATATGTAAGTGGGCACGCCCTTTATTACTGGAGGCTTTTATTTAGGTATAAAGTTCTGCTTACGTTTTTAGTTTTGTATTTTGTTTCTGCTTGAGTATTGTTTTCGTTTTTTTTTTTTTTTTTTTTTGGTATATTGGCGTGTGCTAGCTTACTTATAGCAAATAATTTAATTTAATGTTTTGTGTTGCGTAATGTACCTAAATTATTATGCGCAGTATTATATAGAATCATTTTTTTAACTGAACAGACAGCTGTGCTGCTGGGGAGTTTGTTGCGCCACTTCTTCTCCCCAGCTAAAGCACTAGGAAGTGGTGAAGGGCGGGCGTTTTTGGGGGACTGTCTTATGTAATTTTGACGTTCAAAAAGTGCTGATTCTCAGCCTAGTTTGAATAAATGACTTTTGATTTTGATTTTGATTTTGATTTCTACATGTAGGTAATAATTTTTCATATTTTCTATACAAAAAGTGAAAAATTCCATATATTCCATATAAAACACGTTGAGAATCGCAACGCCTCCGCAGTTGTATTTATATGCGTGACTTAATATTTGTAAAAATTGAGAATTAAACAGAAACAAAATCCTATGAAAAAACGAAAGAATTCTGAGTCGAATTATGTAAAAAAGTGAATTTCGTAAAAGTGCAGTTGATTCTACTTTGTTGCCGTTGTACTGTCTACACGGTAGCGTCATTTTTGTCTACTCTTCCGTCGACAAGACACTTCTCTACGGTTCTCGTGCTGAGCCGGCTGGTCAGACCATGTCAGCACCAAGCCACACAGATTTGAGTGCAGTCAGTGCATGTGTGTGTCAGTATTTACTAACAAAATGCTCTTTTACTTGATTTCAGGAAGTTCTGAAAGCAACAGTTGACTTTGCAGATCTTCTGGGTATATACTTCGCACTGAATTCGGTTCCAGGCAAAGGTCACGCCAAAATCCTTACTTCGGCTATTGGATGGGCAAGTGCAGAGGTAAAGTCAACTCAAATTATATTATAATCCATTATATATAAATAAAAACGAAATGCCGTTAGTTGGTAAGTGCATCACTCGGGAACGGCTGGACCAATTTGGATATTTTTAGTTTCCAAATGATAGTAATTACAAAAAAAAAAAAAAATCAAGAATCATTTATTTCAATCCATTTAAGATCATATGTATGTATAGACGCCAACACATTAAGCTACTTCAAAGTGTCAAACTTTTAATAGATTTTCAACTTTTATCGCTAAAGCATCAGGTTCTAGGTTGATTGGGAAAATTTGTCAGCTTGACCTGCTGGCATCTGTACATATGAAATTAAAATTTTAATCACTCACTATATCTCTAAATTCTTTCACCGTCCTGTATGACCGTATGGATGACATTTATTATCGTCTTAAAAAAAATAGGGTATAATAGGTGAACGGAGTAGAAGCCTATGGCATAGGTACCTAGTTTTTTTTATTTTTTATTAATAATGCCTAAATTCAAATCATACGCACTACGCATAAGTAGTGCTTATGATTTGAATTTCGATATTTTTTAACGATCTATAAAGTTTTTTCAAACTGTTTTTATTGTTCTAGTTTACTTCAAATGTGTTTATTGATAGAGCAATTTCTGTCCAAACTATTGTAAAAACAAAAAAAAACTAGGTATGCCATAGGCTTCTACTCCATTCACCTATTGTACCCTATTTATTTCAAGACGGAAAAATAAATCACCCAGTATACAGTATTAGTTTTAGTTTATGCGAAACCCGAAACACGTGTCTAGTATGTTTATGTAAAGAACCTATGTACAAAACTTCAAAACTATCATGAAAAATGATATAGTTATAAGCATGTTATATTACCTGGTTGTCCACGCAAAGACATGGTCACCACGCACCCCGAGCCGCCCGCGCGCGCCTGTACCTCCAGTGTCGCGCTACCTTCGCTCATTGATGATTAATTTAGCAGTAGGTACTAACCGTACGGCGAACTGGTGATAACATTGTCCATCACACTTGCAGGCTTTGGACTGTCGTAATGGTCAAGTGTAGGTAGATATTATTATGTACTTTATTAGTAAATGCAGCCGTAAGTGATAAATTATTATTTATTTATTTGTCAGATAACATGATCCATTGTGGTTAGTAACATCAGGAGCTTATAAACTATGATAATAGGTAAAGAATTTAAATATAAATAACAATTAAGATATTTTATTTTACCATCCCAACCACGATACTTACCCAGAGCGCACTCGCTCTGGGTAAGTATCGTGGTGGTAAATATTGGACTCTGATATTTACTGGAAACTATCCTCAGAAAGTCGTTGCTGCTGCCGCGAACTCTGCCCAACAGCGACGACACACGCTTGCATCTTATTGCGTAAAAGCCATCCGTACCCGCTTCGGCAAACATCGCGGTCGCACTGCAGACCCGCGGAATAACACAACAACATCCTGAAGACGTTATTGTATTGTACCCGCAGAGCGCTGTATGCCCTTTGAGTATAATTAACCCACAGGCTGCTCGTGTAGAAAGATTGGCAATATGCTTTGAATATCGCTAACTTAATTTCAGCTGAGCAACGAGCAAACCTGCGAGCCAAGATATTATATTACCCCGGACCGCCAGCGCTCTGCGTTCGCGTTCAAAGTCCTCGTAAAAAAATAAAATGAAATCAATGCGATTTGTTGCACCTTATGCCAACCGCTTAAAGTTCAAAGTGGATGAAAAGCGTTAAACAAAGCAGGCTGTAGGTACAAATAATAATTTTCTACAATTAACAATCAATCTTGGCGTGTTTAAAAATGTTAGTCATCACTATTTACAATAATTTATTTAATCACTATTTACGATTGAGTGGCGACTGAGTAGTCACGGCTAGCGGCTGTCGGAGGCCGAAAAGTGCCGTAGTCCTTAAATCTTTGTGTGACGGAAAGCGTTGTGTAGTGTAATGCTCCTAGTAACACCACAAACTGCTAGTGTACGTACCATGCCTGTGTACTGGACGTATCTGTATGAGAAAGACGCGGTTACACGATACTTTTTACATACGATAAGTACATAAACGATCAACCAAAACATTTTGATTGAATTCAGGCAAATCAATTTCTTTTAAACTATCATAACATAATTTAAATAAAAATGATAATAATAGTAATAAAATATAAATAGATAATAGATATGTGTAATAGAATTAGGTTGCTACTGAGGAATTCCCAATGGAACATATTTTGCCCCAACGTAATTGGTGCTCAAGCAGCGTGTGTTCTTGTATACATCTCCATAAGTCATCATGTCAGTAGTCGCCCCTTAGTTTGTAACCATAATCATGGAGTGATTGAATGCAACATCGTGCATAAACATTGCAGGTGGTGGTGAGTCGGTCGGTGCTGCTGTGGGTGGGCGCGCGCGGCTCGGAGTTCGACTGGCGCTACGTGCGCTCGTGCGCCGAGTCCAACGTGGCGCTCCTGCACACGGCGGCCACCGCCGCGCTCGTGTGGCTGGCCACGCGCAGTGACCTGCCGCGCAAGCACTCGCCGCTCGTCGTCACTTTGCTGGCCCTGTCGCCCTACCGGGGACTCGTCGAAGAGGCCGTGGGCAGCATCCTGTCGCTCAGCGCCTGGGCCCTGCTAGCCTTGCGGGCGGTCCACGCCAGCGCAGTTGGCCTGACAGCTCTCGGCATCTATGCCGTTCTAGCTCAACAGATCGGAATTTGATTGAAATTCTTGGTTTAGAATTGCGTTGTGGTGATTATGGTTTTAAGTTATTCCTATTTTAAGTGTTATTCCAATGTGATTTTGAGTATAATGCATATTAAAACTTTGCTTTTTATTTTTTGATAATAATTTTCGTTCATCTACAAAGTTAGATGACAGTAAGAAAACTACCTTATGGATTTTATTATTTAGAATAACCATTCTGCATTCGTGAGCTAATAGTACCAAAATTCAACTTAGTTTGTAAATGATTTTAGATTAAGTAATCATCATCATTCTCCTGCCCTTATCCCAATTTATTTGAGGTCGGTGCAACATGTCCCTTTGTTCTATAATTCTTCCCCTTTCTAGCCATATCATCTTTCACACAGTACATACATGCATCTTTCTTTGGTCGTCCCCTACTCTTGTAGCCATCGACATTCATGTTCAAAAGTTTCCTCATGACATTTTCCTCATTCCTCCGCATCACATGCCCATACCATGACAACCGATATCCGCACAACTTTTCAGTCACCGGCGCAACTTTCAAACTTCCTCTTATGTACTTACTCAGTTCTTACACTATCCATTCGTGTAACAACTAATACTACACATCCCTGCCCACTCAGCTGCATGCAATTGCCTTTCAAGCATCCCTTTTGTGGCCCAACATTCTGATTCTTAAAAGACAGCAGGTGTAACCATTGTTTTATAATATCTATTTTAGATTCATTAATGTTTTTGAGAAATAATTAAGTACTTACGTAAAAATATTGCCATTGGTCACGTGAAATTGTTTGCGAATCAGAGCGCGACACGTCTGGATCTTTAGTTTGTCATACTTTGACAAAATAACATTGTTTCGGGACGAATACTAGAATGTCACAGTGCGTTAGAACGAATAACAGTATCTAACCGCAATACAGTGACACTGCAATGGATAAAAGGACACGGTGGGTCGTTGGGTAACGATGCTGACGAATTTGCTAGGACGTCAGTGTGTAATTGTACCCATCCCTTTCAACCAATTACGCAGGTGGCTACAAGAGTTCACCCACACACAAGCAGAGGAGTGGTGGTCCTCGACACCAGGTTGCAGGCAGTCCAGGGAGGCTATGCCATGTTTAGATGGCAAACTAACCAGGCGACTTTTACGCCTGGACTGGAACGGCCTGCGCCTGATGACGGGGACCATCACAGGACACTGCTCGCTAAACAAACACTTTTACACAATGGGCATAACGGACAGCCCTCTGCAGAGCTTGCATGGAGGCTGAGGAAACCGTTGCGCATGTGCTCTTCGAATGCACAGGCGTTACACAGATTATAATGGAAACCCTCGGGGCACCCAGATCTTTCACAGATGTTCTGAACAGACCAGAAGCTTTGATTAACTTCTGGCGGGAGGTGGGCTGGTTGGAATAACAACCGACGGCCGCCATGGCTCACGTACAATGGTCCGTTTGAAGGACTAAGTGCGGAAACGAAACCCGATGACATAACATAACATAGGGTTCCGTACCTCAAAAGGAAAAACGGAACCCTTATAGGATCACTCGTGTGTCTGTCTGCCCGTCTGTCGCAACCAATTTGCTGCGAATCTAATGGACCGATTAAGTTGAAATTTGGTACACGTTTGTATTTCTGTGACCCAAACACGGACGTGTAACGTAAATAAATGAATTTTGAATATGGGGATCAATTTTGGGGGCAGAAAATTAAAAAAAAATAAGTTTTGCAAACTGTACCGTGTGACATATCAAATGAAAGGGCTTACTGTGAGGGTCTAAAAGTATAATTTTAAAATAATACATTTTTAAAGTTATTTAAGAAAATTGACCCCCCTCATCTCCGAAAGTACTGAACCTAAAATTTTGAAAAAATAGTTCAATACCTATAGGTTATAGGAAAACTTATAAGAAGTGTATGGTCTAACTACCATGTTAAGTTTGTTCTTGGGTTTAATCCCAACTACGAAACCCTTCATTTCGCGTTTAGACAACATTACCTACCGTGACCCGAGAGTGTTTTTTTAGAGACGGAGGCACGCAGGGAGGGCAGCCTCCGCCCGTTGTATGGGTGCGTTTCCACTGACGCGGAGCGGAGCGGAGAAGAGCAGTGAAAAGTAGCAAGTGTTTCCACTGGAGCGGAGTGGAGATTTCGAACACTGTGATTGGTCGGACCACCCTGCTCGACTCTGTTCCGTCCGGCTCGGGGTCGCGTGTTCATATATTTTATTTGACAGTCCGCTCCGCTCCACTTATACTGTTTCGACTGACGCGGAGTGGAGATTTTGAGTACTGTGATTGGTTGGAATTCACGGTCCGCTCTTTTCCACTCCGCGTCAGTAGAAACACCATAAGAGGTGCGCGCATCATGTGCGAGCCGTAGCGCCCGAGGCTGCGGAGGCGAGCCCAACGCCCAACGATTTTATATGGAATTTTTCACTTTTTGTATGGAAAATATGAACATCCCAAAAACATAACATGTACAGTAAACGCTCAAAAGTCCATAAGCGTGCTAAGGATTACATTGCTATGAACTGTGCGAGCACGAACCAGTACGTGTGCGTGTATGAGCGATAAATCACTCAACATTCCGCAGATAACACACTAATGAATTGTCGCATGTCGTCGTACTACGCGAAATAACATTATATTTCTGTTGTTTTTAGAATACTCGTCATAGTGGCGACCTGTTCTTACCATTGCTAAAATTCGCATAAACATAATATGTGCTGGTAGCTGTTTGTGCTAAGCAATGGTTTCACGATCAATGAAGTCTGAGTTCGAATCTTAATCACAATGTGGGACTGTTTTTTGTTTCTTTGGAACCATAATAATAATAGGTTGGGGAAAAAGTATCTTCGCATTTTTTAAGAAAATTCAAAACATTTTTTAATATAGTTTATTTACATTTAACTAAAGTATGTAGGTACCATTTTGTTCGATAACTTTTTGCCATCTTGTAGGTAGGGACATGATCCCATTGCTATAGAAATTTTGGGACTTCTGGTCAAAATACCGCGACAAGTGGTTTTGGCAGTCCTCTCGTGATGTTAACCTGACACTGCCTAAAGAATTCTGAAGAGACCGAAACAGGTGGAAATCTGAAGGTGCAAGGTCAGGAATATACGGCGGATGCATTAACACCTCCCAACCAAACTCTCTTAATTTTTGCTGAGTGGCTAAAGATGTGTGAGGTCTAGCGTTATCATGATGAAAAACCACACCCCTTCTGTTGATTAATTCCGGCCGCTTTCTCCCAACTTCTTGCTTTAATCTCATCAGTTGTTCGCAGTAGAGTTCAGAATCGATGGTCCTGCCTGGTGGTAACAGCTCATAATGAATAATGCCCTTCCAATCCCACCACACACACAGCATCACCTTGTTGCGAGTTAACGTTTAGTAAAATTTTTGAGAAATTAATTTTAGACAAATTGCAAAGATTTTTTAATAAACATAAATTATTACATAACAAGCAGTTCGGTTTTACAAAGGGTCGTTCAACTACTGATGCCGGTGTTGAACTTTTAGGACATATTTATAATGCATGGGAAGGCAAATGCGATGCCTTGGGCATCTTTTGTGATTTGTCCAAGGCATTTGATTGCGTTCTTCATGAAACGTTAATCAGGAAACTCCGCCATTACGGGATCCGGAACACCGCTCTGGATCTTCTTACTTCATACTTGAGTAATAGGATTCAGAGCGTTGACGTTAATGGAAAAAGATCGCCCGGATCTATAGTAACAATGGGGGTCCCACAGGGCTCGATTCTTGGTCCTTTCTTGTTTCTTATTTATATTAACGATTTGCCCTACCTCATAAAGGATAATCATGATATAGTTTTGTTTGCGGATGATACTTCACTTTTGTTTAAACTTAAACGTCAGCAGCTGGTTACTGACGATGTAAACAGAGCGATCTCAAAAGTAGTTCACTGGTTCAGTGTTAATAATTTACTCCTTAATGAAAAAAAAAAACAAATGCATTAAGTTTACGCTACCTCACGTTAGGCAGGTGAAAACTAACGTGTTGATAAAGGGCGAAGAGTTGAATCCCGAAGATAGCACAGTATTCTTGGGCTTAACTTTGGATGCTAAGCTTCAGTGGGGCCCACATATAGATAAATTGTCAAAAAAGCTAAGCTCCGCAGCATACGCTGTTAGGAAAATTCGTAATTTAACCAACATAGAGACAGCCCGTTTAGTGTACTTTAGCTATGCTCATAGTATAATGTCGTACGGTATTCTGTTGTGGGGAAATGCAGCCGACATTCAGACTATCTTTGTTTTGCAGAAAAGAGCTGTTCGATGCATTTATAAATTAAGTCCGAGACAATCTCTCAGAGAGAAATTTAAGGAGATTAATATAATGACTTTGCCTTCTCAGTACATTTTTGAAAATCTTTTATATGCCCATAAAAACATTAAATTGTTTAAAAAATACAGTGATATCCACAATATAAATACTAGGAACAAACACTAATTTGTTGTACCTCCAACAAGGCTCAAGAAAATAGGTGGCTCATTCAGGTGTCAATGTATACGCTTTTATAATAAACTTCCAAGCCACGTTCAAGATCTGAGCCTTAATAAATTCAAATCATTCATTAAACGCAAGTTGTGTCAGAAAGCTTTTTATACCGTTAAAGATTATATTGAGGACAAAAAGGCTTGGGATTGAACTGCTCCAAATTTTATATTATTTTTATTTTTGCATACTGAATGTTGACATGAATATTTACT
The DNA here is from genome assembly GCA_948252095.1 of Dicycla oo. Taxonomy (NCBI): domain Eukaryota; kingdom Metazoa; phylum Arthropoda; class Insecta; order Lepidoptera; family Noctuidae; genus Dicycla; species Dicycla oo. The sequence continues at coordinate 748,663 of OX411713.1, forward strand.
TTGTAAGTATTATATTATTTTTATTTATTGTGAATGTGAAGACTATGTAGGTCATTACTTTTTTTTGTTTGTTTTATTTTTTCTCTTATTTTTAATCATGGTCTGGCAGTTTGAGTAATCTATGCGGCCTACCCCAATGTAATTTCTTTGGTATTGTTCGTCGAATCGTTGAGCTCCTTAAGTTCTGAGTTGAGCTGCGCGATTACTGACAAATGCGTGCACTGACTAGACAGGTCCTCTCAATCTGTATGGTTCTTTCCTCAAAAGACCATTTCAGACACCAATCTACATGGTCTTCACATGAAGTGACCAAGATTATGTCTGGACTTTATAAGAGACTGTGACCTCTGAGTTTGTTACGGCCTTTCTTCTCAGAGTAGTCAGATAGGAAACGCCGACCTCATCTAGTTTAAAAAAAAAAAATATTGACTTGTAAAAGTGTTTGTACGAACCTACTTACAGAAATAAAAATCATTTATCATTTATAACACGGGTTTCGCCACAGTCTGTGAAGCCTGACCGGCCTTTAACCACGACCTTTTTCGCACGTTCTGGTCATACGTGATCCACTTTTCATCACTAGTTATCAGCTTCTTTAAAAATGGTTCGGTTTCATTACGTCGTAATAAAGAATCACAAATGAGTACACGGTTCATTAGGTTTCTTTCAGTGAGCTCGTGAGGTACCCAAATGTCGAGCTTTTTTGTGTACCCAGTTTTTTTCAAATGCGCCAAAACTGTTCTGTGGTCAATTTCCAGTTCTTCAGCTAGAGTGCGTTTCATCAAATAGTTCCTATGACGTAATGTTGGCTCCACTGTTAAACTTTAACACATGAGCCTATTTAGGTCCATGGCCATGACTAAATATAGAGCATTTTATATTAAGTAAAATAAAATTCGGAGGCCCATAATTCTGAAATGGTGCGTCTTAGGACCATGCTATTCAGAACCTAAATGGGTTCCAAAATCAAGGTCAACCCGATACTGCAAAAAATCTGGAAATTTCCGGAAAAAAAAATTAAGAAAGTTTTTTTTAAGTCCTCGCTCCATAACGCCCCTAAGGCAACACTCCAACCGTCCTATCGCAAAAATAATGAGAATTTCGACCCCTTTTACAAAACTCATAAACCCTTAAAACTCTACATGTAGGTAATAATAATAAATAAAAAAAGGAAATTTGTGATATGTTCGGAGACTATTTCTTTTCTAATTTTCAAGAACCAAGTGCCGACAGTGTGGTAATGGATGAATCTGGTATTCATACTGCTGGTTGCATATCAGACATAAGCTCTATTGATGTACGGGAGGAGGAAGTGTTTCGGTTGCTTAAACAAGTGGACCCAAATAAAACCGCGGGCCCTGATAACATTTCGCCAATGTTTATATCTAAATGTGCCAGGTGCCTATCCCATCCGTTAACAATATTATTTAAGCGGTCATTTGAATTAGGGGTAGTGCCTACCATCTGGAAGTCAGCGTATACGCTGACTCCTTTTTTGTGGACCGGCGTTATATAACGCCGGTCCACAAAAAAGGAGCTAAGGCCAATATAGGCAACTACAGACCGATTTCCAAACTTTGTGTGTTCGCTAAAATTATAGAGAAAATTGTGCATATACAACTTTCTTCTTCACTTAAATTAAGTTTCTGTGAACATCAACACGGGTTTCTAAAAGGTCGCTCGACAACATCCAATCTCGTGGTCTGAAGTGACTATCTTACAGAGCACATGTCCAGACGGTCTCAGGTCGAAGTTATATACACTGACTACAGCAAGTGTTTTGATCGAATTGATCATGCGCTTCTTATGCGCAAACTCTTGTTGGTTGGTGTGAGGGGTAATTTGTTTAGATGGGTCTCATCATACGTGAAGAATAGGTGCCAGACGGTGGTTCTCAATGAATATACGTCAAGAGCGATGTACATTCCGTCGGGAGTTCCCCAAGGATCCTTGTTGGGACCTCTCTTATTTAATATTTTTATAAATGACGTTGCCTCTTGTTTCCTTAACTCTAAGGTCTTATTATATGCGGATGATATGAAGATTTTGGGTCAAGTGTCAACTATTGAGGACGCACGCCTATTACAGGATGATCTGGACCGGTTCCACGAATACTGCGCTAGAAATAGGTTGGATTTAAATGTATCCAAATGCTATGTATGTACATTTACGCGTAAGCCAAACCCCGTTATGTTCGATTATAGGCTTTCGAATGCCTTGGTAGCCAGGGTTAGTGTCATCAGAGATCTTGGAGTTACTTTTGACTGTAAGCTTCTTTTTGATGCACATATTAATAACATATTGAACCAGGCTTCTAAAGCCTGGTTCAGTATGTTATTAAGGGTTTTATTTTTATTTATTTATTTATTTATTGACACCAACGACTTATTCACTAAAACATTACATTAAATATATTCTATTTTAACAGCTTTGTGGTGAATTCGTCACTTATAAGTGTGCACAGCACTTGTATAATCAATTATAAAAATTAAAATATATGTATATTAAAATATATATATGATAATATTGATAATAACAAAATAAAAATTAAAAAAATTACATTGAATTTAAAATGTCAGGTAGTTAAATTAAATTACAGTATATTCGAAAATTTAAAAACCATCAATTAAATTGATTTAATAGAGTCTCTTCAGATTTTAAGAATATTAAAACAATGAAAATTCTTTATTGTGCGTTTGTCCGTAGCCATCTCGAATATGCTTTTCATGTTTGGAATCCAAATTATAACGTATACATAAATCGGCTTGAAGGTATACAAAGGCGATTTTTGAGGTACATTCAATATCGCTCAAATACCTATCTCCCGAACTATATAAGTCGGTGTAAAAAATTTCATATTCTACCTCTATACGAGCGAAGGAAAATTGCGGATCTTGTTTTCTTATTTAGTGTTATAAACGGATCTACTGACGTCACTGAGTTGGTGGGCAAGATTGGGCTTCGTGTACCGAGTGCATTTCTTCGAAGACCACGTCTTCTTCATGTGCCTCCAGTCAAAACTATCTATAAGTGATAAGAGCTTGTCGTACTTTTAATGTGGTGTGTCAGGATGTTGAGTTATATTTGTTTAATAATAGCATTAAGGAAGTAAAGAAAATTATGAATAATTGCTTTTTCGATGTATAAACATTTCTTTTTCGTCTCTTTCGTTATTGTATTTATTGAGCGTGCGACAATTGATTTGCGCATGTCTTACGTCGCTGTTTTAGCGTATTTGTTAATAATACCCACATTATTCGTTAGTGGAAGCTTGTAATTGGCCATCTTTTACACATTATACTGAATATTGAAATGTATTAGCTGTAAGTTTTCCTAAAATTAATCAAATAAAATAAAAATAATTTTTCATAATATATTTTCCGCACAAAAATTGAAAAATTCCATATATTCCATATAAAACACATTGAGAATCACATTGTATTTATACCTATGCGTGACTTAATATTTGTAAAAATTGAGAATTAAAGAGAAAAAGAAATCCTATGAAAAAACAAAGAGTGTTGAATCGATTTATGTAAAAAAGTGAATTTCGTAAAGTGCAATTGACTCTTTCTACTTTGTTGCCGACGTACTGTCTACACGGTAACGTCATTTTTGTCTACTTTTCCGTCGATAAGACGCTTCTCTACGGTGCTCGTGCTAAGCAAGCTGGTTTGCCTAAGGCCTCAAACTAGACATGCTTTTGTTAACCGATTCTATGGTGTGCGTAGTCGCAGCGGAAAAATGTCGAATTTCTTAATTTCAGTTTAGCAGATATGTTATTAGTGTATGACGTCGTGTAATTGTGTAGGTATGGTAAGTACAAAGTGCATCCAACGGTCCAACCATTGGGGAGCTACTCTCTCTATACTTACTTTACTCTTTGGGAGCTACTCAACAAAAACTGTTTCCGCTGGGACTACGTTATCCCAGCGGCACTTATTTTGCCTATGGACGTACAAGAAAAAAAAAATCATAAATTTGTGTGTATGTATATATGAAACTTGTGTGTCACTAAACTGCGAAGATATTCAAGTTACCGCTGCACTGACGTTTGGCTATTTGATAAAAATCATATAAAACGGTTTAGTGCAGAGTTGTAATTTTTCACACACGTTGCATTGAGTTGTAAAACCAGAATTTGAAAAAAACATACCTACCGTTTAGTAATTAATGAGCAATGGCATAATTTACTACGACTGGACCATTATATGGTATTTCATCCGATTATAGGTCTTTTTGAAGAAAAACCATATAAAACCTATTCCAATATTTAGTGTATTAATGCAACTATTCACATATAAAATTTCAGCTGATTACATTAATTAAAGAGATATAATAAAAATACCAGAACAACCGCTATACATGGATAAACCGACCAAATTTAAATGGCTAGGTACAAAAAAGCGGCCGTGCAGTAGGTATATAAATAGAGCTAATGTTCTAAAATTTCCAGTATTGGACCATTATTTTATTGGTTCAGGTGGGCACACAATTCTTGAACAAGTAACTACAACTCGTGCGCACCTGGATCGAATGAATGACATTTAAAGTACTGAGTGCAAAAAAAAATTGAATTTTATTTTAGTTTTTTTAATATCGTTCAAACGTAATTATTATAACAAAAACCAATAACAAATAAAACGTCCAAACGTAACAATAACAAAAACTCCACAAAATCCGATAGCAAATAACAGCAAACAAATTACTCCGAAACTCAAATGGAAGGATACGTGCAACGGTAATAGTGATGCTAACGCTACTTGTCTCACACGACGAGAGCGGGGCCCCACGCGGGAAGCGGGAGGAGGGTTGTTTTCGAGCCAGGTGCCATGGGTGCTGAACACAGATCTTAAAAAGGTTTCGTGATAAAAATAGTAGGTACGTCACTTGTTTTTTTCTTAAACTTGTGAAATTATTACAATAATAATTGCATCAGTAATTGCAAATGCATTTATTTGTCAGAATATTACGTCCGCTGCTTCCAGCGTACAAATATTTTGTTGTTACACGGTACAATTTGATTAAATAGAAATACTAATAATAATAATTAGAAAAACAATATTAACACCAGTAGTCATTTCAAATGTCGAAATTAAAAGCTTAACGGTATAGTTTTATATTGAATAAAGTATGATTCGACAGCCGTAACAAGTATGTATGTACAGAAGAAATTCTGCGTCCTTCATGCTGAACACGGAGGCCACCATCCATGCTGATGTCAGAATGGCTGGCCAAAAATATATTCATATTTCTCTGAATGTATCATGTGTAGCAATTCATGAAGAAATGTAGCAAATATAGCAATTCTTGAATATACTTTCAGAGCCGCTTGCCATAGGTAACCAGCCATTCTGACGTTAACGAATAGCTCCCCAATGGTTGGATGCACTTTACCGAACGATTTTTTCAAATCCCACTGGTAGTTCCAGAGATTAGCGCGTTCAAACTTTGATTACCATTAAAAAAGTTACAGTGAGCCAACCTAAAAAGATAGACATATGCTATCGCGGACTTTTTTTTAGAACTTTTTAAGAGGAACAATTCCGTCATACATGATTGTTGCGTAACTTAAACGTTCACGCAGCGCACGCAACGGAAGCTCTTAAAAGGAATAAATTTTCCCCGTTTTTGCAACATTTTTCATTGATGTTCCCCTCTGGTTGGTCGTTCCTCGATAAATGAGCTATCCAACACTAAAATAATTTTTCAATTCGAACCAGTAGTTCCTGTGATTAGCGCGCTCAACCAAACAAACAAACTTTCCAGCTTTACGATATAATATTATATATAAAATTAAAAAAGTGTAGATAGTTTAGATTAATTTAAATAAATTAATATTCCCTATCACCGATTATGGTATTGTGTGCTATTATGACCTGAATGCAGATCTCCTCGACAAACTTGACCGTCTTCTCAATAACTGCATTCGATTCGTTTTCAATCTACGTAAATACGATCATGTCTCCGCACATCGGTCGCTTCTACAGTGGTTGCCCATACGCCAGCGCAGGCAGCAAAGGGCGCTGACCACCTTGTTTTCATTTCTTGACTCTCCCTCTTCCCCTAGTTATCTAGCTTCCCATTTTCAATACATTTGCGCCAACCACAATAGAAAACGTTCATCTCACAATCGTATTCTTCAATGTCCCACCCACCGCACAGACTTCATTCAGTCTTCCTTCTTCGTTCAGTCTATCTCTCTGTGGAATGTACTCCCCCAGGAAATCAGGATGGCAACCAACCGATTATCCTTTAAAGTTAAAGTTCGCGAGCACATTCGCAAGAAGCTGGCAGTACCTATCATCATAACGGTAATGTTTCCCAATGGTTTGTCTTATTTGTTTTAGTATATTTATGTCTATTTATTTGTGTTTATATTTATATATAGTTAGGTGTATATATTATATTTATATGTAAGTATATCTTTATATTTAAATAAATATTTATTCCTTGTTTCTCGCTGTTGCACCTACCACTGTTTGTCTCTGCATCACCCAAAGGTCGACTGGTAGAAAATGCCTATGGCATTAAGTCCGCCTCTGTACATTTTGCGTGCTTAAAGTATTAAATAAATAAATTAAATCGACTCCAAATAGAAATTTACTCAAATAATATGAAATCAATTTAATTTCGGAAGTCGGTGTCTTGGGATCTTTATTTTAGTTTTTTGCCACCTATTTCCTTAACTTTGAGGTAATTTCGTTTTGAAGTCGATTTTTTTAAATTAAGTTTTTTTTCGTAATTTTTAGTTTTTAGTAAAAACTAGAATATTTGTTTGTAATAAGTAGTTAAATTTTCTTACGTATTTTGCAATTTGCAAGTCAGTATCAAGTTGTATGTTGATCTGAATGATTCATCGCGATCGTAACAAATCTGTACTTATAGTCAGGTGGGGTAATTGCAATAACGGGGTATAAGCAATAAGGCTTGTTTACGGTCTAACTACTAAAGAAAACTGGTGCTGCCATCTCTGATATGTGTAAAGTACTTTTTGAACTTCGCGCCTATCAATTCTCGGGAGAGTTTGACGTATCGATGAGTGAATGAAACGTCATTAGTTGAGTGACGTCGATGCCGCGTGTTACACACTTTGTTATCCTAACACGGGGTAAATGTAATAAGTGAGATAACTTTTTTTTTTTGATTACCTAAATTATCAGAGTGATTATAATTAAACAAATAACTTAAAACTTTAGCCTACTAAATACTTAATACACGTGATAATTATAAATTTAATACTGCTAAAAAGTAAAATGTTGTCTAAGGTTGAATATGTCATTCTAGTTATGGTACTCGCATTTACCCCACCTGACCCTATAGAATTATAATCATTAAAATCATCAATACAACTCTTTAAGTTCACATAATCCAAATGAATTACTATCTCATGAATTCTTGGTATTTAGAATTATACTAACTTATGGAGTTATATTAATGATTATAATTTTGTAAATACATATATTTGTTACGGCCGCGAATTATACTTTAATCAACATATAACCTAATACTGATTGGTAAATCGCAAAAAACGTAAGGTTTGAATTTCGTGGGCTACCTAGAGCTTCCCCCTTACTAGTTTTGTTATAAATATTGCACTAGAATTTGAACAAGGTTTTTTGATGGGTTCCCTTTGACACCACTCCCATTGCTAGTATCAATAAGTCAGGCCGTCATACTTACTCGTGTTAATCGATTATCTTGAAAAGAACCGATTTTGATGAAACTTGCATTGTTCTCTCTAAGTTCAAGTAAATGTAAGCCAATAAAAATAAAATGGTCACGATCCGATTAATAGTTTCGGAGAAATGCGTGAAAAAGCATACATACATACATACCTATGTATAAAATGTTGTATATTTGTTTGGAAGCCCTATTAGATTACCATATTATGTGAATATATTGCAGTTCCAATAATATTACATACATACGTGTCGGATTGAAACCGGTTGTCACGTGGACGGAGTTTGCGTGAACAATATCAGCTACGCTGATGACATGGTGTTGCTGAGCCCATCTATCGGTGCAATGAGAAGGCTTCTTCAAATTTGTGAAAGTTATGCAGTGGCTCACGGGCTCAAATATACGTACAATACTGATAAGAGTGAATGGTTGGTTTTTAAATCGGATGCTTTAACCTACAAACAGCTGTCTGAACTCTCACTCTCGGGGTCTCCATTAGGTCGGGTTTCGAAGTTTAAGTATTTGGGTCACTGGGTCACTGATGACTTAAAAGGCAATGTAGACATAGACAGGGAGCGCAGGTCGCTGGCTGTCCGTTGCAACATGCTGGCCCGCAGGTTTGCACGCTGTACTGATCCCGTTAAAATAACGCTTTTTAAGGCCTTCTGCCAGTCGTCTTACACGTGCAGCCTGTGGACCAAGTATACCCAGCGGACATACAGCGACCTGGGCGTACAGTATAATAACGCATTCAGGGTGCTGCTGGGGTTGCCGTGGCGATGTAGCGCGTCAGGGATGTTCGCGGAAGCGGGCGTTGACGGCTTTGCCCCGATCATGCGGAAGCGATGCGCTTCCATGATGGCGCGCTTGCGCTCCTCCTCCAATGGCATCCTGAATGTGTTTTCAGACCGGTAGGACTCTCACCTGTTGCGAAGGTGGATAGGTGTTCAGACACACCTACTATAATAGACTGGTGAACCATTGAACGCACAGTTCAATGGTTCATTAGTTGTTTATTATTAATAATTTAATTTAATTTAATACTAACATTAGGCTAAGTATACTATTTACTACTAACATTATAGGATTTTTAGTCTGAAATAAAATACTTGAATTTGAATAACCTCCTTTTATTTTTAGGCGGTTAAAAATAAATAAATAAATTGTAACAATCAAATACAGTTTTGTTTGAAAAATCGATGTTATTGCCATATTCAATGTATGTACTCTGTGGCTCTGTGGTTATTGCATCACTACGGCAACTGAAATGTCAACTGTGTCAAACTCAAATCCACTTTATCGAAATCCGCGTCTATCAAACTTGCAGTGTCAAACTGTGAACTGTCAAGTGAACTGAAAATAATGAAAATATAAAATGGTGATTATTAAATAATTTTGCAAGAAGTGTTCGCGATGTTGTGTGTCGCTGTGTTTTTAGTGTTTATGTCGTGCCAATCTAGCGCCGAACAGATAGAAGTGAAGTACAGATGTATTAATTCTTCGATTGTTCCTGATGTGTCGTACTCGACGTTCACTCCGTCTCTGGACGGAGTGCGGGGTCGATACACTGCAGAATTGTGCACGTTTAACAAACCAGATTGGACACGTTTGAAGATGGACCTGACGTTCAACGAAAACTTGAGTGTGTGTGATCCGGAATTTCGTAAAAAACGCCGGATAATAAAGCCCGGTCCCCAGCACTCCTCCAACACTGTAGACGTTTTTGGCCTAACTAACTGTACCCATGTAAGTATTCACGTACTGTTGCGGTTACTAACTATACAAATGCAATGTGCATGCAGATAGCCAAAATTCGAAGATGCATCAGGTTTTGTTTACTTAAGTAGGTAGTAAGAACTGCATTGTTTTTGACAAACACTTTGCATTCTGCATTTGCATCATCATGATCACAACAACTGGAAGTCATGGGGAGAGGCTTATGTCCAGCAGTGGACTGTGGTCAACTGAGTTGATTGATGGCACACGTAACTGTTGGCTCCACTGCATTTGGTAAGGGTCATTAGAGGCTTCATAATTTTATAGTGTAAAGATGTTCTAATGTAAAATACTTTCACAAAGTTGTACACTGCGCAGATGCTTAGTTTTTGAGAAAAAATCCTAAAGTTTCTGAAAATTCAGCTTATTTACATAATAAAGTTGATGTTTTAGCTCCAAAGAACATCATATGTATACAGGGTGATTTTTAAAACATGCAACAAAATTTAAGGGGGTGTTCTACCCATCAATATGAACAACTTTTACTATGGGACCAACTCGGAATTCGCAAAAAAATTTCGACCTTTTTATACAAAATGGTCCAATCGGGTATGTGCTTTTACATGGGAAGGTAATTTTTTTTTTTTTGCGAATTCTTAGTTGGTCCTATAGTAAAAGTTGTTCATATTGATGGGTAGAACACCCCCTTAAATTTTGTCGCATGTTTTAAAAATCTCCCTGTATATATATATATATATATATATATATATATATATATCTATATTACCATAGATAATGTACAAATTTCTCTAGAATTTCTTTCCTAGATGGTTCCGTTTAAAGTTCAGACAAAATGACAGTGGATTTTAATGGTTTTTAGTATTCATATTGTATTTAACTTGCTTTAATTTTTAAAGCGAAGTAGGGCTCCGTCGACATAGGATGCAAGAGCGAGCTAAGGGCACCCCGAGGTTAGGTTTGGTTAGGTTACTTTAAACCCTCTACACAGAAATAGGAGGAAGATGGGATTCTCAACTTGAGGTCAAGTTCAATGACCTTGAGGTCAAGGTCTTTAAAAAAATGTTTAAATTTTAAAATAAAATAAATGGGTTGAAAGATATAAAAATAGGAAAAACAGTATACAAAATATAAAAGGTTTTGAATCGTCTCAAAGAAGCTGACTTATCTATTAATTTTAAAAGAATGTTAATTTTTTTAAGAACTAATTAAAATATTTGGATTATGTAGTAAATGAAAAGGGTTTACAACCCTTTTCATTTATGTAATCCACATACATTACATCTTGAATTCATATTATGATGATCATAACTTAATTGTCTGCAGGTATGCTATGCAATGGACTTTGATTTGATATTCAGCAGCTGCTATCTACTGCAGAGCACGTTGAGTGGTGTTCACAGGAGCCATTCTCCTCATGACTCATACTATCTGGTTAGCAACAATATCACCAAAGAAGACTACAATCAAACGAAACCATATGTCAACTTCATTAACCATGAGTGAGTCATATTTACTATTACCCAGAAGAAGGGCTATGCTTTTTTTTGTGTTGTCAATGATGTATTTACTCGCTATTTGTATTGCAGTGATTATTTTACACTGGACTGGTTCCTGGGGCTACCGGCAGTAGACTACAGCGTTACGCTGCACAAGATAAACAATGATACAGGGGTAAGTTATTTTTTTGTAACTCCAAGAAAGCTAGTAAGATCGTAGGGATTGTTGGCATTTACACAACATTGTATTTAAGTACTGTCTTTATCTTTACCCAACATTGTACATATTTACTGTTTATCTTTACCCAACATTGTACATATTTACTGTTTATCTTTACCCAACATTGTATTTACTGTCTTTATCTTTACCCAACATTGTATTTACAGTCTTTATCTTTACCCAACATTGTATTTACTGTCTTTATCTTTACCCAACATTGTATTTACCGTCTTTATCTTTACCCAACATTGTATTTACAGTCTTTATCTTTACCTAACATTGTATTTTTTGTCTTTATCTTTACCCAACATTGTATTTACTGTCTTTATCTTTACCCAACACTGTATTTACAGTCCTTATCTTTACCCAACATTGTATTTACAATCTATATTTTTACCCAACATTGTCTTTACTGTCTTTATCTTTACCCAACATTGTATTTACTGTCTTTATCTTTACCCAACATTGTACATATTTACTGTTTATCTTTATCCACCATTGTATTTACTGTCTTTATCTTTACCCAACACTGTATTTACAGTCTTTATCTTTACCCAACATTGTATTTACAGTCTATATTTTTACCCAACATTGTCTTTACTGTCTTTATCTTTACCCAACATTGTATTTACTGTCTTTATCTTTACCCAACATTGTACATATTTACTGTTTATCTTTATCCACCATTGTATTTACTGTCTTTATCTTTACCCAACATTGTATTTACTGTTTTATCGTTTCACTGTGGGTGGCAATAAATGGGTGTATGTGTTGTTTGTGGCAGGAATATTTATATGAAGACATTAAGGTGACAGAGAACTGCACGATGCTGGACAACGTGCGACAGTTGCGCTGCGTGCTAGCGCCGCCCTACGCCTGCTACCAGGCCTCGCTGGTGCACGGCGGTCTGTGGACCTCCGGCGTCTTCTACCCGAAGAAATTCGTCAATTATGATAATTTGTGTGAGTTTTTTTTTTATAGTAAATGCAGATTTTCCATCCTGAAAAGTAAAACCCAGTATCCATGATAAACAACCATTGCGCTAAATTGTTGCAACAATACACCTTGGGGTTGCTGGAACACAGACTATGCAATGTTGCCCCCAGCATGTTGTGCTGGAACAGTGTTCTGTTTTGTTTGTTTACTATGAATATGGGGCTTGAATGTATCGCTTCTCTTATGTCTGTAATTTTACTACAGTAGGTACGACTCAAGTTTTCGGTTCATGCAGCTCGTATCTGCCCGAGTTTTCGTAGAGATATTTAATATTATGAGACAACAACAAGACAGTGAATGTTTCGATGTCATAGCACACATTCAAATGATAACGCGATGCCTGGTTGTTTAGGCTATCACTGTGACGGCCAACAGATATTACTAAACACATATGTACCTATTCCATATTCAAATCCTTGTTTCCAAGCCAATCTGAAACATCTCGCACACTGTTATAAATTGACCTATGTTTACAAATAAAGCATTCTGATTCTGATTCTGATTCTGATTCAAGTGATGTCATTTCCACTTAAACAATTATCATCTTTATTCTTATGTAATATTAAGTTAATTTCAGAATGACTACCTACCAAAGGTGTTTTTTTTTTAAGTATACTTAGTGCAAAGTGAACTTTATGAGTAAGGTATTTTTAGTCTTTGTTTTCAAAGGACATGATGATCTATTTAAACAAATGGTTCACAAAATTCACATATGATGGATGCCAATTAGCGCCTCTTACAGATTAAGTGCTCTGATGTATTTCCTGAACTTAAATAGCAACCCCTCTTTCGTAGAACGTTGGTGAAATCTACTATGATCGTCTTGTTGGCCGGGCCTTTGGTTTTATGCGAAATACATCTTTGACTTCGAGTGGCTGTATTTCCAAGTTAACAATGCTGCCAGTATGAATGACAGTGTTCAGCAGACTGGCTTAGGGCCGGTTTTTAGATCCGTAGTTAACTCAACCACTGGTTAAACATAGTAACTAATGGTTGAATTTTGGCTAAATGTGAAAGGCTAAACTTGAATGAGTTATGCCATCAGTTACTATTTTTTAATATGAATGAGCTATCATGAATATATTCACGTTTAGCCTTTCACATTTAGCCAAAATTTAACCATTAGTTACTGTGTTTAACCATTGGTTGAGTTAACTATGGATCAAAAAACCGGCCCTTAGTCTCAGAGTTGCTGACCGGGATATTGCGGAGTTCTAGGCAAGTGACCTAATGCTTTGCTCGAAGTATTCTAGTTTACTTTCTAACTTGTTAATGTAGGAACTGTTATTTGCGCTCGTACTAATTATATATGTATATACTACAATCGCTTCTAATACACCTCGTAGGCACGCACAATAGGTTTTGTACCAGGCTTAGCAGTCGCCCTTGCGTCCACTTGACGTCGTGTTCGTTCCCCAGGCCACCTGGCTGCCGCGCCGCCCGTTGTGGCGCCTACCAGCGCGCTGCGCTGGTGGGTGTGCGGCGCCGTGCTGCTGTGCGCATGCGCACTGCTGGCGGCCGCGGGTCTGCGCCGCCGCCTGCGCCTCCGAGACTACCACAAGCGCGTGCTGGAATACTTTATCAACAACCGGTGAGTACACCACGCTACACTTCCCTGATTATGTACTTACAGGTAAACCTGAAAAGGGACGCGCTTAGGTAATCTTCGTGTTTCCGAATTAGCACGAACGTCACGCTACACAGTTAATCCCCCCCACCCCCACACTCAGTCGCCCCAGAGGCAATGCTTCTAACAATAAGTATTGTACTACACACCGCGGTTGGTAGTAGTCCAGTTATCATTGCGCGGTTGTATGAAGTTTTCTCTCCGTCGAGTTACCTACTCTGGTACCAGATCGCCACATTTGTCACTCAAAAATTTTGTTAAGTATTATTGAATTGCATAGAGTTGTTAATTAATCTATAATGTTGTAAACATAGTATACAAAATAGGCAAGTACTTCCACGGTGGATACAGCTCTATGTATATTAGCTCTCATGATCGCGCGTTGGCGTTGTTCCGAAGATAGACGAGGATTTCCAAAGCGCGGAAGTACTTTTCTTTAGAAAGCTGTACACCATATCATATTTTCAGATTTACGACCTACCGCTATGTATTTATTTAGATTTAAAGCAGCTCTAATGCCGCTGATGAAACCAGCTAGTCCTAAAACAGAAATTATAATTCTATACGGGCCGTTACTCCCTCGCAGAGTGGAGTCTGGGGTTCTAGCAGTGGGGAACCACTCTACATATTGTAGGGTGGTTCTGTGTAGCTAGCTACCAGGCGGCTGAACAGATTTAAGTCTAACTACCTTCAAGTGTCATTACTATCTCGCGCTTCATATTACTAATTTGCGAATATATTCTTTAGTATAAATGAGTGAATTTCAAAACCATGATTTATTACCTAATTTTGGTGGAAAATTTTTTATCCATATTTTGAAATAATATAATATTTTGTATCTGAATTGTTAAATAATATATTATTTAAAAATTTAGATACAAAACCCTCCACCATAATTAGGTAATAAATCATAATTTTGAAATTCACTCAAATACAGAGCTTTATGTCATTAGCAACATTACCTAACAGTATTAAACAGGTAAGGGGCTGAAAAGTTTTGAGCCTGGAGATGGGCCGCGCGTGACTGAGACATGATGATGTTTACGGATTCATTACTAAAAGCGTAATGATGCTAATGACATGAAACTCTGTATTTGTACTAAAGAGGGTATTCGTAAATTAGTAATATGCAGCGCGAGACTATAATGACACCTGAAGGTACTTTAGGCTTGAAAACTTTTCAGGCCCCCTGGCCTGATAGCATAGGCCCTGCTTGGGCATTTAGCCCAAGCAGGGTTATGATATTTCAAGCTTAGAGCTATAAATTGATAGCGATAACGTGACAGTTGTTTTCTTCAAACAATAATCCGTAATCTCGGTCATATTGTATATGAGTGTTTATCAACAAAAATAATTTATAGACGTGCGTCGTTGATTGACTCGCCTGACATTATTATCGAGAATATTCTAGAAACATGCGCACGTGCTGGTGTGCGCCTTAGGAGCGTATCGTGTTGTCTTACATCTTGACGGCTAGTGCTGGTGCTGGTTGCTCAATAATGCCTGTAATACAGAACGAGTCGCGTTCAAATGTATTATGAACACTCATCACTACTTAGCGACTGCACTAGGTAGTTGCGTTTAGTCCAGAGGTAGCTGCCTGTAATTGGCGGTGTCTTGCACCTGCCATGCTCGATGTGTTCGAGTACCTAGTGTACGTGGTTATGTCGGTATCATGCCCGTTTCACAGCTAATAACAAGAGTTCCATCCTTCTTAGTAATGCAATGTTACGCAACGTGCGGCAGATTCACTACGAGATGCAAGACCATGTTCAACATTACAGCTGACGTGGCTGTCGAGTGGAACAGGAGACGGCTCACATGTCGACGTACTTATTAATTAACAGATAATTATGCGCTTATTATTTATTATTTTCAGTTGTGTTATAACATTTACAACTTATAAACAAGTTTATTAATTTTCTTATCTCACCAAAGGTCAAAACCCAAAACAGTTTGGTTAAGGAAAATGTGAATGATTTTCTCTTACTTGACGGTATTACTTATAATATAACTAATCCATGTGTTTTCTATCACAAGCCGGCCAGGATAAGGATCGCCAATAAATACAAAACAGGTAAAAGCATAGAAATATTGTTTGTGTCAAAAGTTTGCCTTAGTTCATAATAGCCAACGTAGTTTAATAAGTAACACTTTTCTTAGATTTTCTGCACATGAGTTAGGTAGGTATGTGTACCTACCAGGCGGCTGAACAGTTTTGAGCCTAACTGCCTTCAAGTGTCATTACTGTCTCGCGCTGCACATTACTAATTTGCGAATACCCTCTTTAGCAGACCCCTGGCACTGGTACATACCGCTCAAGATAAGTACCTACAGCTCGCGACAACTGCCAGCAGTCTCCAACCACGCCGTAATTACGGTAGACCTACCGTAATTTTTCTAGATCTACCACTTACCGTATTATACCGGATTTTTACCGTATTATATTTTGTTTACCTACCGTAATATTCTACCATTTACCGTATTTATAGACCAGCAACACCGTCATTTTAACGGAGAGAGTCGGAGATACTGACTGCCAGACTGCCAGTTGTTAGTCAGTCAACGTCTATACGCGCTTAGCGAGACACGTACGATGCACAGTATGAAATATATATGTCGTATCTAGCGTCACTTTATTCAATACGTCATATTTATTTTTCTATCTCGTAGCATAGTTAATATATTAAACTGAATTTTTTTTTGGACATACTGAAGGGTGTCAGCTAAGCACTTGTATACTTGTATATAAAATAAACAGTTTTTTTTTAATAAAGAAAATTATACTAATTTATTTTCTACCGTTAATTGCGTAATTACGGTAGAAAATAAACATAAACAAGTAATATTAGTTGATTGTTTACACATTTAATTAATTAAAAAGGTTTTTTTAGAAACTATCATCTTTCGAGTAAATTATATTTTCTTATTCCATCGTGTAGCTGAGATCTTCTTCTTCACCCGAGTTCTCTAGTCTGGCAACTTCTGGAGCCTGTAGGAGTGTTATTGTTTCCTGTTTCCGAAAGAAGTATTAAGCCAAACTTCAAAATTAGTGAGTTTCTTCATTTTTGTCTACCTAACGAAAAAAAAACTTTTTAGCAAAAAATAAAACCGACTTCTAAAACAAAACACTACAAAGTGAAAAATAACTTTAATTTCGGAAGCGGTGTCTTTGGTTTTGTATTTTCGTTTTTTGCCACCGACTTCCGAAATTAAAGTTATTTTTCACTTTGTAGTGTTTTGTTTTAGAAGTCGGTTTTATTTTTTGCTAAAAAGTTTTTATTTTTCTGTTTTTAGTTGTGGAACCTACCCCACACAAATTCGAATACATAATTGAGCACAATAATTGTAGATATAGCCATGTAAATAACAGTGATAGGAAGTTATTAAAACACCATCACAACATCCATATAAAATAAGTGGGGAATATACGCATTATTGAAGCTAACTCAAAAACTCCTCGAGCAAAGTTAATAAAATTTATATGGGACCACCTCGGAAGTATACCCTTTCAAACAAAAAAAGAATTTTCCAAATCGGTCCATCCGTCTTTGAGTAATCGCGTAACAAACATACAAAAAAAAACCATGCAGACGAATTGATAACCTCCTCCTTTTGGAAGTCGGTTAAAAAAAACTTTGTATGACATGGGCAAATAGGTGCACGAGAATACAACTGATTCCTATAAAGCACGAGTTAGGGAAGAAGAATTTGTGAATTTTTATGAGTTTCCTTGAAAAATAATGTTTTCAAGATAAGGTTTACATAGTCATGATAGATATTTGATACACACGCATCTGCTTATCTCTCTCTTATATCTCTATTCTCATCAGATTCTTCTTATCCGGTGAGATAGAGATATAGGTAAGAGTAGTAGAAAATGCCGACCTCATCTAGTTTTTAAAAATATGATTGACGTGTAAATGAGTTTGTACAAACCTACTTACAGAAATAAAATGCTTTATCATGTATCAACAAATTAATCATATTAAATAATAATAATACCAGTCAACAAGAACCATAGATAGAAGAAAGAAGGAGATATGGCCGGCAATATCAATGTGTTTGAATTTCGTTATTATACCAAAAAATACCCGCAGCCACATGTTTTAAAACGAAAAAAAAAAAACCAATTAATTAGGTGAGGAAATTATGTTGGTGGGTAACAACTCCAGAAGCTGGAGCCAACTCCAGAAGGATTTTCATGTTTTTAGTTAAGTTTTATTATAAAAAAGTATGCATCTAAAAATTGACTCAAGGTGTGTACTGATGTCTATGATAGATTAGTCTCCAAGTTCTGCAACTCTATGGCAATATCGTGAACAAAGCGCGTTCTTCCTTACTTTTACAATATTATGTACTGATGTTTATGATAGATTAGTCTCCAAGTTCTGCAACTCTATGGCAATATCGTGAACAAAGCGCGTACTTCCTTACTTTTACAATATTATGTACTGATGTTTATGATAGATTAGTCTCCAAGTTCTGCAACTCTATGGCAATATCGTGAACAAAGCGCGTACTTCCTTACTTTTACAATATTATGTACTGATGTTTATGATAGATTAGTCTCCAAGTTCTGCAACTCTATGGCAATATCGTGAACAAAGCGCGTACTTCCTTACTTTTACAATATTATGTACTGATGTTTATGATAGATTAGTCTCCAAGTTCTGCAACTCTATGGCAATATCGTGAACAAAGCGCGTACTTCCTTACTTTTACAATATTATGTACTGATGTTTATGATAGATTAGTCTCCAAGTTCTGCAACTCTATGGCAATATCGTGAACAAAGCGCGTACTTCCTTACTTTTACAATATTATGTACTGATGTTTATGATAGATTAGTCTCCAAGTTCTGCAACTCTATGGCAATATCGTGAACAAAGCGCGTACTTCCTTACTTTTACAATATTATGTACTGATGTTTATGATAGATTAGTCTCCAAGTTCTGCAACTCTATGGCAATATCGTGAACAAAGCGCGTACTTCCTTACTTTTACAATATTATGTACTGATGTTTATGATAGATTAGTCTCCAAGTTCTGCAACTCTATGGCAATATCGTGAACAAAGCGCGTACTTCCTTACTTTTACAATATTATGTACTGATGTTTATGATAGATTAGTCTCCAAGTTCTGCAACTCTATGGCAATATCGTGAACAAAGCGCGTACTTCCTTACTTTTACAATATTATGTACTGATGTTTATGATAGATTAGTCTCCAAGTTCTGCAACTCTATGGCAATATCGTGAACAAAGCGCGTACTTCCTTACTTTTACAATATTATGTACTGATGTTTATGATAGATTAGTCTCCAAGTTCTGCAACTCTATGGCAATATCGTGAACAAAGCGCGTACTTCCTTACTTTTACAATATTATGTACTGATGTTTATGATAGATTAGTCTCCAAGTTCTGCAACTCTATGGCAATATCGTGAACAAAGCGCGTACTTCCTTACTTTTACAATAATATTCATATCACAAGATCACGAAATACCTGAGCGTATGAAACATGACATTATAATTATAATAAGGTTGACTATCTAATTAGAGTACACAATGACTAGTTTGGGCCCGCATTAGGCGCTGCGTATCTACGCTAGCTTATAGTTATGACATCAGTTGATTAGGAGTCACCTTTGCTAAACGCATTCGAATTGGTGTCACGAGTCACGACAGAACTATACTAGATAAAGATGTCATTTCCTGGAGCTG
This sequence comes from Dicycla oo, assembly GCA_948252095.1. NCBI lineage: Eukaryota > Metazoa > Arthropoda > Insecta > Lepidoptera > Noctuidae > Dicycla > Dicycla oo. Next base: position 768,149 of record OX411713.1, read on the forward strand.
CCTTTACAATTGTGGTTACTGACTAGGTGTGGGTCTTGGCATGGTAGGCAAAGTCGCACAACACAAGATCGTTTCAACAACATATTATTGTGTTGCAGGTTGTTGCCAACATTAGACAGTTTTGTGTGAAGATCATACTTAAATGCTTTAATTTGTGTGTTACCGCATGTTATGACAATTAAATTATCTTTATCTTTAATTATTTCCAACAACACAACATTATGTGTGCAAAAATGTTAATCTGCCTAGTAAGGCTCACTTATGTTGGGGTCGGCTTCTAGTCTAACCGGATGCAGCTGAATATCAGTATTTAACATGGAGCGACTGCCTATCTGTCCAACTCACAACCCACTTTCTGGGTAACTCGAATACATGATGCCCCTTGGTAAAACTGGTTGTCAGACTTTTGGGATTCTCCATAGAAATACACACATTCAGAAAGTCTAAGCAACATGTACGGTTATGAACTTTGAACGATTTTTACTATTGTAATATATTTATTGATATTTCTTTTATATATTTATAAAAGAAATATAAATAAATATATTACAATCGATCGTCGATTTAAAGCAACATGTAGGATAAAGAGTTGACGAATTGAGAGGACATTTGATAAGTTATAAACATCTTTTGTGGGATGACGGAAACGAAGAGACAGTGCCACCTTTAGAACCCCCTTTGAACCCTTTCGAGAGGTAAAAGGGTTGTTATAATGTACCATCCTAAGAAGTAATGCAATATGTCTAAAGTGATTGACACAATGCATAATAGACAGATATCAGTTGCTTGAAGTTCAGAACAGACCGAAAATTCCTAAATACAAAGATGAATTTGCGAATTCTATTAGTGAGATAGCTAATATGAGCGGCAAAAGTCAGTCTAGAATCCAAGGTAACACCCAAGTAACACAGGCTTAATGGTGTCGATCCTGCAGTTTGGAACAGCAGCGATAACCGCTTAGGGGAAAAGAACAAGTGTGCGCAAGTATTGCGAAAGATTGGACGGATGGCTTTTCAGTGTAAAGGTGATGAATTTAGTTTTTTTTTGGAATTTATGATGAGAATATTATTTTTTTATATACATAAGCACTTGCCCATGAATCTGCCCCAAAAAGAAGAGCTGTGTCATCTGCGAAAGTAATTAAACGGCCATTTTGAAGATGAAGATAGACACTGTAGAAGTGGTTAGGTATATCAGACCTGCAACATGTATTTTATGGAAATGTGAACTGCTTTTAAATTACACTTAAACAAGTAAACAGTTTTTGCATAGTTAACTTTGAAATTGATGTTCGTTGATGTCCGCTACTTGGTTTGCATACAGAACTACAACAGCTCGGAGCCCGCTTAATAGACCAGGGTAATTTTTGAAACAAAAAAAAATAAATAATAGTAGGATGAAACCCATAGGAAAAGGAAGAAAATATAACAAAAATTAAAGGAAAAATAATTTACCGCGATCTGAGGTCGGGAAGTGGATGGGGGTGAGGTTTTAAGGGTAAAAAACGGTTTTTCTCGATTTTCGAAAAAAGTTAAATGGAAAAGTGGTACGTAATATTGGGTTGGCTAATAAGTAATGAGCGTTTTAGTTTATAATTTCTAGAATTTTCGGAAAGGTTCGAGAACGTTCTGTAGCAGAGGGTATATAAAGAGCGAGTCGCGCTCATGTTCGTTATTGATAGCTTGGCTGTTAGTGCGTTAAAGTTCACAAAGAAATGAGTGATATTAAAACCCACGTAAGACATTGTTTATTATATGAGTTTCAATATCGGCATTCTGCTGCAGAAGCTACACGTAATATATGTCAAAGGATAGCTCACGATGCAGTCTCCGAAGCAACAGCAAAGCGCTGGTTCCAACGGTTCCGCAATAACGATTTTTCCTTAACCGATCAACCAAGGTCTGGGCGCCTCGTGGAAATAGATATCGATAAATTAAATCTATTAATCGAAGAAGATCCTCGAAGAACTACACGCGATTTGGCTGTTCAGCTCGAGTGCTCTCATGGCACCATAGAAAATCATTTACATGGTTTGGGAAAGACTTACAAATATAGTGTTTGGGTACCCCATCAAGTAAGTAAAGATCAGCTGACCTACCGAGCTGAGATTTGTGTACAACTTTTATCTTTCCGCCGCATATTTAATTGGTTAGATCATCTTGTCACTGGAGATGAAAAGTGGGTTCTCTATGTTAATCACACACGCAAGCGCCAGTGGCTGGGATGTAAAGAACAGGGAAAACCAACGTCAAAAGGTGATCTTCATCCTCGCAAGCTAATGCTTACTGTCTGGTGGGATATACATGGAGTAATAAACTGGGAATTCCTTCCTACTAATACTATGATTACAGCAACAGTATATTGTGATCAACTCGAAAAACTGAAGCTTGACATCCATCGCAAACGTCCACAACACGACAAAATATTTTTCTTGCACGATAATGCCCGGCCGCATATTGCTAAGAGTACCAGGCTAAAACTATTGGAGCTTAATTGGGAAATAATACCCCACCCTCCATATTCACCGGACTTAGCATCAACTGATTTCAGCTTGTTCCGATCACTTAGTAATAATTTACGGGAAAAAAGCTTTGACGATGAACCACACTTGAAACAATACGAGATACACAGATGACTTCTTCAATTCAAAACCAACGAAGTTCTATGCGGACCCCATTCACTCTTTGCCAGATCGATGGCGAATGGTAGTAGAAAACGACGGTGAATATATTATTAATGATTAACAATTATTCATTTAATAAATAAATACAAATAAAATAATAATAATAATATATTTTATTGAACTTACATATACAGACAAACATTTATAAAAAAGAAAAGCGTGGATCATGAAAAAATACACATTAGAACTTAAACATAAGACTATTAATGTCAATTTAACACAAGTGTTTGTATGAACTCTGGTACCCAAGTAAAAGATTTAACTTGTGTTATGGGTACCAGCATTCTCTAATTAAATACGAAATTGTGACACTAATGTTGAATGAAAAATAGTTGTATGTCGCTCATTACTTATTAGCCAACCCAATAAAAAGATCTGCAACTTTTGTATTTACACTTTTTTCACATTAAGTACCTGAAAATTTATGTGAAAATTCAAATAACTAACTTTTTGGTTTTTTATTTTTATCTTTTACAAAAAAAAAAAAATCACGAAATTTGGTGAAAACTTACCTTTTATGTTCCAAACACACTGTATTTTTTTTCTTTAAATTTTTATTTTTTCACCTTATTTTGATTTAATATCGAAAAAGCACCCTAATTTTCAATCGAAAATTCTCACGTCAAAATATCAGCTTTTTTTAAAAAAGTCGGTCGGCTGTTTGTTCGTTGAAATCTATACTTTATCATGGTGTAAAAAATATACAGGATATTTTTTTAAGTAGTGCGCAAACTTTCACAGGTTATTCTACCCATGAATATGAACAACTTTCACTATGGCACCAACCCTGAAATCGCGAAAAAAAAAATCAGCTCCTCAGTACATTTATGTTGGCATAATTCGTCAAAATGTACTGAACAGCTGATTTTTTTTTTTAAGTTTATGTAAAGATTACAGGAAAAATAAAACGATGTCTCTAAATAGCACACTTTTTGTTGATGGTATGAAACCCTCTTGGCCGATTTTTTGTTGTAAGCTATGTGTATATAAGTTTTTTAACCGACATGGTCATGGTAATGTAATGTGTGTATGTAATGTATACCATGTTTATTATGTGTATGCTAGTGTGCATGTTATATTTTCTATGTATCTGCGTTCACAGCACCGCCATCATGTCCTAAGTTGCAAACGACTATATTCTATAAGTACGTATAGCTTCGTATACTTTGTTCAATACACGTTTTTAACGTGAACATGTTATTGGTCATCAAGGCTCAGCAAACAGTTAGTGTCAACATGAGACAGAACAAAGACACCGACCGCGGTCTTCGGGTTCCGTATCAAAAGGGTGAAATCGGTGCCCTCTTTCTAAGCGAACAATGTTTGTTCGACTGTCTCGCCACTAGGTATCTTAGTAACGATAAGAGACATAGCTCTGTATTGTTTAGCAATGAAAATTGTACAAAACCGTCACTGAACGTGTGTGACTCGCACTATCCGTTCTTATATTCAAGTAGATCTGGAAAACTACCGTGTTGATTTTAAGGGTGACGGTATCCCATGGTCCCGTTTTTATTGAGTTGCGCATACACATGTATTACAGGAACGATATTATCGAGTCATTGTTTGTCTTATACCGTTATCGAGCACGGCACTCACCGCGGGCCGCGGTCGTCACCCAGACAACAAATAATAGGAAGTCTAGTAACTATGAACACTTGAGTACGTACGCATGTGTTGTACATACCTAGGCGGCGCGGGTGGCGTCTTTGTGACGAGCGATATCATTCAGACAATCGCGCACGCTATCAAAAGAACGTTTAGTTTGTATATTTATCTTACGAGTAATTCGGGATTTTGCTTATAATCAAGAAAACTTAAAATTATCGGTCAATCTATTTAAATATTGTTATTTTATTTTTTCTTAAAATTATAATTAATTAATTAATCTTCTTTTACTTACATTCTTTCTTATTATTATTATTTCAAAGTTCATTGGTGAACTTTTATATAATTTCTGTAAAAACAAAACGAATGAAGAAGGTTCAGGCTCGGTTCAGGAAGGTTCGGGTTCGGGTTCAGACTCGTTGGGTTAGTTGGCGATACTTCAGCGATCGTGATCCGCAAGCGTTGCGTTATGAGTCAACAATATATTTTGTTTTTGTTTTGATTAGATATCCATTTATACGTACCATAATGTGTGTATTTTGGCCTACAACCGTTAAAATAATTTAACATTTATAAATTAAGTCCGAGACAATCTCTCAGAGACAAATTTAAGGAGATTAATATAATGACTGTGCCTTTTCAGTACATTTTTGATAATCTTTTATATGCCCATAAAAATATTAAATTGTTTAAAAAAATACAATGATATCCACAATATAAAAATACTAGGAACAAACACAAATTAGTTGTACCTCCAACAAGGCTCAAGAAAATAGGTGGGTCATTCAGGTGTCAATGTATACGCTTTTGTAATAAACTTCCAAGCCACGTTCAAGATCTAAGCCTTAATAAATTGAAATCATTCATTAAACGCAAGTTGTGTCAGAAAGCTTTTTATACCGTTAAAGATTATATTGAGGACAAAAAGGCTTCGGATTGAACTGCTTCAATTTTTCTTTATTCCCTTTTTTTTGCAGTTGTTTTTATCAGATTTTTAAATGTGCTATCGGTTGATTAAAATAATGCCGAATAGGGGTCGAAATCAAAGTAAAACGTTGATATAATGTTACCTACGTTCAGGCAGAGTGTCAAGATTTCTCTATTCTTTCTCTTATCCCACATTGCCAGACAGTAAAATGTGTGCCTGTAAGTTTCAGTGAGGCGGACGCCGAGGCGGCGGTGACGCGTGACTCTCGCGATGTGTTGCTGCTGTACGCGCGGGAGGGAGAACATGGTCAGCAAGCCATGGCGGCGCTCAGGGAACTTATACAGCATTCTACTGGGGGAACGGTAGGTACATCTTTTATTACACTTTCACTGGTCAATATTAAAACAACGCGGTTTAACAATTTTAAAACAAGACGGTGCCGGCATTTTGTAGCTGACTGATCCTTGAGAAGAAATATCGAGACAAACTCGGAGATCATGGTCTGTTTTAAACTCCAAACATTATATTATTATGATGTGTGAGTCTAACAATGCAAGGCCATGTCTGAAATGGCCTTTTGAAGAAAGTGCCTATACACTATCTTAATATCAGCAGCCCCGTTGGTCTCGTGGTCGCGCTTACGACTGCAGAGCGTGGGGTCCCCGCGCGCGCGTGCCGTGTGTTGCGCCTGGTAGAGCCAGAGCGAGTGTCGGGTGCCGAGTCTGAGGACTATGCGAGTAAAGGAACAGAGAGTGCTCACTATTATCTCCTGCGAAGATGGCTAATCTCCGTTGAGATTGGCACCGTGACCGAAATCGGTCGGGACTCGGAGGATTATTTTTGTCATTATTATCTTGTACAATTCTGTCACCCAGCTGTGAATACGGGACATCGAGCGTTAGGAAGGCAGCTTGCAAGTTATCTTGTACAATTCTGTCACCCAGCTGCGAATATGGGACATCGAGCGTTAGGAAGGAAGGCAGCTTGCAAGTTATCTTGTACAATACTGTCACCCAGCTGTGAATATGGGACATCGAGCGTTAGGAAGGCAGCTTGCAAGTTATCTTGTACAATATTGTCACCCAGCTGTGAATATGGGACATCAAGCGTTAGGAAGGCAGCTTGCAAGTTATCTTGTACAATATTGTCACCCAGCTGTGAATATGGGACATCGAGCGTTAGGAAGGCAGCTTGCAAGTTATCTTGTACAATATTGTCACCCAGCTGTGAATATGGGACATCGAGCGTTAGGAAGGCAGCTTGCAAGTTATCTTGTACAATATTGTCACCCAGCTGTGAATATGGGACATCGAGCGTTAGGAAGGCAGCTTGCAAGTTATCTTGTACAATATTGTCACCCAGCTGTGAATATGGGACATCGAGCGTTAGGAAGGCAGCTTGCAAGTTATCTTGTACAATATTGTCACCCAGCTGTGAATATGGGACATCGAGCGTTAGGAAGGCAGCTTGCAAGTTATCTTGTACAATATTGTCACCCAGCTGTGAATATGGGACATCGAGCGTTAGGAAGGCAGCTTGCAAGTTATCTTGTACAATATTGTCACCCAGCTGTGAATATGGGACATCGAGCGTTAGGAAGGCAGCTTGCAAGTTATCTTGTACAATATTGTCACCCAGCTGTGAATATGGGACATCAAGCGTTAGGAAGGCAGCTTGCAAGTTATCTTGTACAATATTGTCACCCAGCTGTGAATATGGGACATCGAGCGTTAGGAAGGCAGCTTGCAAGTTATCTTGTACAATATTGTCACCCAGCTGTGAATATGGGACATCGAGCGTTAGGAAGGCAGCTTGCAAGTTATCTTGTACAATATTGTCACCCAGCTGTGAATATGGGACATCGAGCGTTAGGAAGGCAGCTTGCAAGTTATCTTGTACAATTCTGTCACCCAGCCCAATTCTGTAATTTTTTTAGGCCGCATAGTTTTCGACTTTTGATGAAAACTGTAAATAAAAATACCGTTCCCACCCTTTTTTTCGAAGTTTGCATAGAGAAAAATCTGAAATCATTCTATGTGATAGAAGTTTATGTAAAGATTACAGGAAAAATAAAACGATGTCTGTAAATAGCACACTTTTTTATATATAATAGGTTGGGGAAAAAGTTTCTTCGCATTTTTTAAGAAAATTCAAAACATTTTTTAATATAGTTTATTTACATTTAACTAAAGTATGTAGGTACTATTTTGTTCGATAACTTTTTGCCATCTTGTAGGTAGGGACATGATCCCATTGCTATAGAAATTTTGGGACTTCTGGTCAAAATACCGCGACAAGTGGTATTGGCAGTCCTATCGTGATGTTAACCTGACACTGCCTAAAGAATTCTGAAGAGACCGAAACAGGTGGAAATCTGAAGGTGCAAGGTCAGGACTATACGGCGGATGCATTAACACCTCCCAGCCAAACTCTCTTAATTTTTGCTGAGTGGCTAAAGATGTGTGAGGTCTAGCGTTATCATGATGAAAAACCACACCCCTTCTGTTGATTAATTCCGGCCGCTTTCTCTCAACTTCTTGCTTTAATCTCATCAGTTGTTCGCAGTAGAGTTCAGAATCGATGGTCCTGCCTGGTGGTGGCTCATAATGAATAATGCCCTTCCAATCCCACCACACACACAGCATCACCTTGTTGCGAGTTAACCCGGGTTTCGCCACAGTCTGTGAAGCCTGACCGGCCTTTGACCACGACCTTTTTCGCATGTTCTTATCATACGTGATCCACTTTTCATCTCCAGTTATCAGCTTCTTCAAAAATGGTTCGGTTTCATTACGTCGTAATAAAGAATCACAAATGAGTACACGGTTCATTAGGTTTCTTTCAGTGAGCTCGTGAGGTACTCAAATGTCGAGCTTTTTTGTGTACCCAGTTTTTTTCAAATGCGCCAAAACTGTTTTGTAGTCAATTTCCAGTTCTTCAGCTACGTCGTACCTACTGATATGCCGATCTTGCTCCACTTTTTCAAAAATGGCATCCATTTTATCCGTAATAGGGCGACCAGAGCGACGTGCATCTTTGACATCAAAATTTCCGGATTGAAAACGCTTAACACATTGTCTGCTTAATTCTTTATGCAAACGCTTCTTTATGCTACACCCTTACCGACCCTTATTTTACGATGTTTTCGAAACAATAGAGATGCACAACGAACGCACAGGTGCGGCGCGCCGCACTCGTAGAAAGTTATGTAAATTGTATGGACGCGCATACGCGCCGTCAAGCTCCTGGTGAACGTCCGAAAACGCGCATGTGCGTCTGCCACGCCTAATGTATTAAACCAAATTTGTGCTACTCTCACAGACACTACACTAGGTCAATGAACATCGCAAATTTTTTTCGCGGCTTGCGTTGCATTTTTACCTTTTTTGTAGTAAAATTTTAAAATGTATCGAATTTCTTCATTAGATTCACTCATCTTGACGGTACGAAAAACAAATGAAAATCACACATTTTCCTAATTTGAATTTGGAATTATGTTCTTTAAAATTTAAACTTTCAATGATACCAAAACCAGCCAGATACAAATAGTATAGCCAAAGAGATTTTATTACAAGTTCATACATACTCAGTGGCGTGCACAGAGATTTCAGACAAGGTATGCACAGCTAAAAACAAACTTACCAGTTTCAGCTTGTTGCTGTCGGTGGCCCAACGACTAGGACTACCCTACCTGAGTTTTACCACAGGAGTCTTTGGCTTCGCATGACATTTGTTTGCGACCACTATGAATATCTAAATAAGTGACACTTACCTATATGATATGCAAAGTGGCATTTAAAAAGGCCGTGGGATGTTTATTTTTTTTTCTTTGCGCAAATAAGTTTTAATTCAAAATAAATTACTACTTTAATGTTAACTGATTACTTTCTACAAGTTAATGTTTATAAATCAAATCGACGCGCCTATCTTTTTTTCAGATAGTTTTGCAAAACGTCGTCGTAAACACTGCTACATCGTTATACTAAAAGTTCTTTTCCAATTGCAATCATAGACAAATCTGTGAGTCTGTTTTGGCCCTGTGTGTTTCGTAAATATGTATGAATTCGTTTTAGACTAGAAAATGATCGTTCGGTCGAAGCGCTACTGAATTTTGATTTAATTACCGACGCAACACTAGAAATTAAATCATTTTGGGTCCTATTCGATAACCCCCCTGAATGAGCCACCCGATGTTGATTGTAAGTGGGTTTCCAAATTTCCATCATATTTAGCTAACAAATCTACAATTCCTAGAAAATTGCCTTTATTAAAAGACAAGCTGGATTCGTCATGATCACGGAATGCTAATTCTTGTTTACCAAGAAAACAAACTACATCAATTAACCGTTTGAAAATATTTCTATTTCTCTCAACTTTCGCGTTGTGCCTTTCAATATCTAACTTAAACTGGCTATTCAAACTAGTCTCTATTCTACCTTTACCAAAAGTTTGGAACTTCAAGCAGGATTCCAAATGTTTTTCTGAAGGATCGTGTTTAGCAGCCGCATTGTGAAAATTAATCCGTTATAGGTTCAAACATTCTTTTTATCTTGGTGTGTAAACAAAATGCAAGGAAAACAGTACAATATGTTTGTGAGTACATACACAACCGGTTAGCCAGTGATAATTATCATAAAAGTTTTCATGAAAGTAACGACTAGCAGCATTACTTTTTTTTTAGATAAATCCAACCCACACACTGCAATCAATTTAAATTTTTCCTCAAAAGATAACGTCGAAAACGCTGCAGATTTTAATTAATTTAAACACACTTCGCCAGCACAGGACTCACAGGTATAATTTTACATTTTTTACAATAAACTTACTAAATAATCACTTAGACAGTCAATCACTTGCGCCGAGAATAACATAAACAATATGGCGAAAAAACTTTGCAATTACGTTCCGAACTAATACGAACGAATGAATTAGTCGGTCGTTTGGCCAATCCGACTAAAAAATGTCAACCCTTTGCAATCAACAATTAGGCGGTTCTTTTACGGCTTCTCAATTTGGACGGTTTGCAATAAAAGCAGTGCTTCCAAATGTCGAACACACGCACACGGTTTCACGCATACAGACACACTTTTGATGTGTACTACACGATATTCCAAATCTTGCGTTGTATGAAAAATAAGCACGACGTAATAATGCTTTTGCTCAGTCACTCACTGCGCTTGCCATAGATGGCGCGTAAATCGCGCTGTAAACACTGGAAGCGAATGTGGGTTCGTGTGAATGGCGAATAAGATAGATTAATCTATCTTATTCGCCATTCACACGAACCCACATGATAAATAACTATAGTTCAAAAAAATATATTAATTAATATATTTTTTTGAACTATAGTTATTTATCATTTACAATTAGATGGGCATGTGTGTATGGTACTACAGGGTATGCAGTGCTTATTTGCATGTATGGAGTGCACGCCACTGTACATACTATGTATAATGCGAAAAGACTTTTTCCCCAACCTAATATATTGTCGAGCAAATACAATGGCTACGGCACTATCGGAAACCGTAGTAAATTTTCAGTAATATGTTTTCACGAAAACAGCGCGGCGCCGTCTCGAACTGCGCCTGCTAAACTTTTTTTACATATAAGTTAAATAGATTAACTAATAGATAAAAAATAAATTTGAAGAAATCATTTCATCAAATAATAAAAACAAACGACTTCATTCAATTCAATCTATCTCACTATAGATCATTTCGATAGGCCATTGTCGTTATCATCTTTTGCAAATTTGAAACAGCCGGAATGTACTATGTTGGTTTCCCGTGAACCATGGCCGATGTTCTTTGTGCGTGGTTGCAGGTGTACGACATGTTCTCTCCCGAAGTGATGGCGCTGTGCGGGCCCGCACCTCACACGTGGGTGCGGTGTCTACTACAGCGTGATGACGTCAGAGTGCTGCTGGTGCAGTCGCCAGCCACGGCCGCGCTGTACCAGGACCAGCTGCGTGAAGAGGAGGGTGGATTGAGATGTGAGTAACATGTTGTACTAGCTGTTGCAGGAGCGAGCATCTGCTCCATGAACTCGAAAACTAGCCGGATGTGGGGTATCCGTGGGCGTTCATCTAAATACCGACGGGCCAGTTGGCGTGGTTGGTTAAGATACCACCTATCATTTCGCAGGTCGTGGGTTCGATTCCCATTCAGGACAAACATTTGTGTGCATGATCATGTTTGTTTGTCCTGAGTCTGGGTGTAATTATCTATATAAGTATGTATTGACAAAAAAAAAAGTAGTGTATGTAGTATATCAGTTATCTGGTTTCCATAGTACAAGCTCTGCTTAGTTTGGGATCAGATGACCGTGTGTGAAATGTCCCGGGTTATTATTATATTAAATACGTTCAACTTTATCTTGTGTATCAGCTGCACGCGCTAACGCCACAACACAAGATAATTATCACATTTTAGGATGAAGCAATTTTTTTGTTCATTTGTTTGAAGTACAGAATCACTTGCCCCATCACCTTTCCTCTTATTACTAAACGCACTATACCTATAGTTTTACGCCACGTATAGTTTGAGCCATATAAGTTTGCCGCTCTGAAATTAGGCTTTCCGATGCGCATGCCATGGCGCATTGCTATTTTAGTATAGATATTGACTACTGCGCAGTCATTTGTCATTTCAGAGCGACAAACTTACATGACGCGAACTATACTCATGGTAAACTTTTGTTGAGCAACAGTTGATCAACATTGTTGATGAGCAACGACAATGTAGCTGGAAACAAGGTCTATATAAATTGTCTTATCCACGCGCCCGTCTGCGTCAAAGTGTTGCCCGAGGTAGTAGAGTTGTTGTGTTCTCTGTATCTAATGTATAAATTGTGGATAAACAGCTGATGTTGTCGCTCTTCGAGCGAGAATGTCAACGTGCCGATGCCGTGATCAACTCTGCAGCACGCAGTGTTGCCAGCAACTTAGTAGCATGTTGATTCAACGTTGTTTATAAACAAAAGTTTACCATGAATACGTGGCTTTAAACTGTCGTTAAAGGGGTCCATAAACATTGCTCCGTTGCTATATGTGAGTACCTCCGCAGTGCGCGAGCCGCTGCTGGGCCGGCGCGCCCTGTACCGCGCGCCGCACTACGGGGACCAGCTGCTGCAGGTGGCGCTGCGCCAGCTGGCCGAGACGCCGGCCGCGCACCAGGACTACCACAAGTACTACCTCGCCACGTGAGTACTGCCGCTACTGTTTATTGAGCCGCTGCTGGGCCGGCGCGCCCTGTACCGCGTGCCGCACTACGGGGACCAGCTGCTGCAGGTGGCGCTGCGCCAGCTGGCCGAGACGCCGGCCGCGCACCAGGACTACCACAAGTACTACCTCGCCACGTGAGTACTGCCGCTACTGTTTATTGAGCCGCTGCTGGGCCGGCGCGCCCTGTACCGCGTGCCGCACTACGGGGACCAGCTGCTGCAGGTGGCGCTGCGCCAGCTGGCCGAGACGCCGGCCGCGCACCAGGACTACCACAAGTACTACCTCGCCACGTGAGTACTGCCGCTACTGTTTATTGAGCCGCTGCTGGGCCGGCGCGCCCTGTACCGCGTGCCGCACTACGGGGACCAGCTGCTGCAGGTGGCGCTGCGCCAGCTGGCCGAGACGCCGGCCGCGCACCAGGACTACCACAAGTACTACCTCGCCACGTGAGTACTGCCGCTACTGTTTATTGAGCCGCTGCTGGGCCGGCGCGCCCTGTACCGCGTGCCGCACTACGGGGACCAGCTGCTGCAGGTGGCGCTGCGCCAGCTGGCCGAGACGCCGGCCGCGCACCAGGACTACCACAAGTACTACCTCGCCACGTGAGTACTGCCGCTACTGTTTATTGAGCCGCTGCTGGGCCGGCGCGCCCTGTACCGCGTGCCGCACTACGGGGACCAGCTGCTGCAGGTGGCGCTGCGCCAGCTGGCCGAGACGCCGGCCGCGCACCAGGACTACCACAAGTACTACCTCGCCACGTGAGTACTGCCGCTACTGTTTATTGAGCCGCTGCTGGGCCGGCGCGCCCTGTACCGCGTGCCGCACTACGGGGACCAGCTGCTGCAGGTGGCGCTGCGCCAGCTGGCCGAGACGCCGGCCGCGCACCAGGACTACCACAAGTACTACCTCGCCACGTGAGTACTGCCGCTACTGTTTATTGAGCCGCTGCTGGGCCGGCGCGCCCTGTACCGCGTGCCGCACTACGGGGACCAGCTGCGGCAGGTGGCGCTGCGCCAGCTGGCCGAGACGCCGGCCGCGCACCAGGACTACCACAAGTACTACCTCGCCACGTGAGTACTGCCGCTACTGTTTATTGAGCCGCTGCTGGGCCGGCGCGCCCTGTACCGCGTGCCGCACTACGGGGACCAGCTGCGGCAGGTGGCGCTGCGCCAGCTGGCCGAGACGCCGGCCGCGCACCAGGACTACCACAAGTACTACCTCGCCACGTGAGTACTGCCGCTACTGTTTATTGAGCCGCTGCTGGGCCGGCGCGCCCTGTACCGCGTGCCGCACTACGGGGACCAGCTGCTGCAGGTGGCGCTGCGCCAGCTGGCCGAGACGCCGGCCGCGCACCAGGACTACCACAAGTACTACCTCGCCACGTGAGTACTGCCGCTACTGTTTATTGAGCCGCTGCTGGGCCGGCGCGCCCTGTACCGCGTGCCGCACTACGGGGACCAGCTGCTGCAGGTGGCGCTGCGCCAGCTGGCCGAGACGCCGGCCGCGCACCAGGACTACCACAAGTACTACCTCGCCACGTGAGTACTGCCGCTACTGTTTATTGAGCCGCTGCTGGGCCGGCGCGCCCTGTACCGCGCGCCGCACTACGGGGACCAGCTGCGGCAGGTGGCGCTGCGCCAGCTGGCCGAGACGCCGGCCGCGCACCAGGACTACCACAAGTACTACCTCGCCACGTGAGTACTGCCGCTACTGTTTATTGAGCCGCTGCTGGGCCGGCGCGCCCTGTACCGCCTATGTTTGTATATGAAATAAATAACTAAACTAAACATACATTTGGTCGAGTAGGTATTGAACTTTTATATGAAACAGCAGATTTTTTTCGTGATTTCACAGTTGGCCCATAGTTAAAGTTGTTCATATTCATGGGTAGAACACCCTGTGAAAATTTGCGCACTGCTTAAAAACTTGTCGTGTATTTGTCGCTGGACATACGCATTTGAGAATAAACTATTTTACGTGCGTACACTGGACGAAACAAGGAGCCCCAAGTAGCTTCACTTGCGCGCAGTTACGCAAGTGAAACGAGAGTGGGAATGTTTACAGTCCCGTTATAGTACTCCTCATGCACACGTGTGTTTGACTCAGTATTCACAACAAACGAGAGGAGACCTGTTGTAGTAACTCATGCACTCCTGTGTCTGACTCAGTACTTACAACAAACGAGAGGAGAACTGTTATAGTACCTCATGCACACGTGTGTCTGACTCAGTACTCACAACAAACGAGAGGAGACCGGTTATAGTAACTCATGCACTCGTGTGTCTGACTCAGTACTTACAACAAACGAGAGGAGACCTGTTATAGTACCTCATGCACACGTGTGTCTGACTCAGTACTCACAACAAACGGGAGGAGTCCTGTTGTAGTACCTCATGCACACGTGTATCTGACTCAGTACTCACAACAAACGGGAGGAGTCCTGTTGTAGTACCTCATGCACACGTGTGTCTGACTCAGTACTCACAACAATCGGGAGGAGTCCTGTTGTAGTACCTCATGCACACGTGTGTCTGACTCAGTACTCACAACAAACGGGAGGAGTCCTGGTGTAGTACCTCATGCACACGTGTATCTGACTCAGTACTCACAACAAACGGGAGGAGTCCTGTTGTAGTACCTCATGCACACGTGTGTCTGACTCAGTACTCACAACAAACGGGAGGAGTCCTGTTATAGTACCTCATGCACACGTGTGTCTGACTCAGTACTCACAACAAACGAGAGGAGACCGGTTATAGTACCTCATGCACACGTGTGTCTGACTCAGTACTCACAACAATCGGGAGGAGTCCTGTTGTAGTACCTCATGCACACGTGTGTCTGACTCAGTACTCACAACAAACGGGAGGAGTCCTGTTGTAGTACCTCATGCACACGTGTGTCTGACTCAGTACTCACAACAAACGGGAGGAGTCCTGTTGTAGTACCTCATGCACACGTGTGTCTGACTCAGTACTCACAACAAACGAGAGGAGTCCTGTTATAGTACCTCATGCACACGTGTGTCTGACTCAGTACTCACAACAAACGAGAGGAGTCCTGTTATAGTACCTCATGCACACGTGTGTCTGACTCAGTACTCACAACAAACGGGAGGAGTCCTGTTGTAGTACCTCATGCACACGTGTGTCTGACTCAGTACTCACAACAAACGGGAGGAGTCCTGTTGTAGTACCTCATGCACACGTGTGTCTGACTCAGTACTCACAACAAACGAGAGGAGTCCTGTTATAGTACCTCATGCACACGTGTGTCTGACTCAGTACTCACAACAAACGGGAGGAGTCCTGTTATAGTACCTCATGCACACGTGTGTCTGACTCAGTACTCACAACAAACGGGAGGAGTCCTGTTGTAGTACCTCATGCACACGTGTGTCTGACTCAGTACTCACAACAAACGGGAGGAGTCCTGTTGTAGTACCTCATGCACACGTGTGTCTGACTCAGTACTCACAACAAACGGGAGGAGTCCTGGTATAGTACCTCATGCACACGTGTGTCTGACTCAGTACTCACAACAAACGAGAGGAGACCGGTTATAGTAACTCATGCACTCGTGTGTCTGACTCAGTACTTACAACAAACGAGAGGAGACCTGTTATAGTACCTCATGCACACGTGTGTCTGACTCAGTACTCACAACAAACGGGAGGAGTCCTGGTATAGTACCTCATGCACACGTGTGTCTGACTCAGTACTCACAACAAACGAGAGGAGACCGGTTATAGTAACTCATGCACTCGTGTGTCTGACTCAGTACTTACAACAAACGAGAGGAGACCTGTTATAGTACCTCATGCACACGTGTGTCTGACTCAGTACTCACAACAAACGGGAGGAGTCCTGTTGTAGTACCTCATGCACACGTGTGTCTGACTCAGTACTCACAACAATCGGGAGGAGTCCTGTTGTAGTACCTCATGCACACGTGTGTCTGACTCAGTACTCACAACAATCGGGAGGAGTCCTGTTGTAGTACCTCATGCACACGTGTGTCTGACTCAGTACTCACAACAAACGGGAGGAGTCCTGGTGTAGTACCTCATGCACACGTGTGTCTGACTCAGTACTCACAACAAACGAGAGGAGTCCTGTTGTAGTACCTCATGCACACGTGTGTCTGACTCAGTACTCACAACAAACGGGAGGAGTCCTGTTGTAGTACCTCATGCACACGTGTGTCTGACTCAGTACTCACAACAATCGGGAGGAGTCCTGTTGTAGTACCTCATGCACACGTGTGTCTGACTCAGTACTCACAACAAACGGGAGGAGTCCTGTTGTAGTACCTCATGCACACGTGTGTCTGACTCAGTACTCACAACAAACGGGAGGAGTCCTGTTGTAGTACCTCATGCAGACGTGTGTCTGACTCAGTACTCACAACAAACGAGAGGAGTCCTGTTGTAGTACCTCATGCACACGTGTGTCTGACTCAGTACTCACAACAAACGAGAGGAGTCCTGTTATAGTACCTCATGCACACGTGTGTCTGACTCAGTACTCACAACAAACGGGAGGAGTCCTGTTGTAGTACCTCATGCACACGTGTGTCTGACTCAGTACTCACAACAAACGGGAGGAGTCCTGTTGTAGTACCTCATGCACACGTGTGTCTGACTCAGTACTCACAACAAACGAGAGGAGTCCTGTTGTAGTACCTCATGCACACGTGTGTCTGACTCAGTACTCACAACAAACGGGAGGAGTCCTGTTGTAGTACCTCATGCACACGTGTGTCTGACTCAGTACTCACAACAAACGAGAGGAGTCCTGTTATAGTACCTCATGCACACGTGTGTCTGACTCAGTACTCACAACAAACGAGAGGAGTCCTGTTATAGTACCTCATGCACACGTGTGTCTGACTCAGTACTCACAACAAACGAGAGGAGTCCTGTTATAGTACCTCATGCACACGTGTGTCTGACTCAGTACTCACAACAAACGAGAGGAGTCCTGTTATAGTACCTCATGCACACGTGTGTCTGACTCAGTACTCACAACAAACGAGAGGAGTCCTG
Organism: Dicycla oo; assembly: GCA_948252095.1. Classification (NCBI taxonomy): domain Eukaryota; kingdom Metazoa; phylum Arthropoda; class Insecta; order Lepidoptera; family Noctuidae; genus Dicycla; species Dicycla oo. The sequence continues at coordinate 785,637 of OX411713.1, forward strand.
TTATAGTACCTCATGCACACGTGTGTCTGACTCAGTACTCACAACAAACGAGAGGAGTCCTGTTATAGTACCTCATGCACACGTGTGTCTGACTCAGTACTCACAACAAACGAGAGGAGTCCTGTTATAGTACCTCATGCACACGTGTGTCTGACTCAGTACTCACAACAAACGAGAGGAGTCCTGTTATAGTACCTCATGCACACGTGTGTCTGACTCAGTACTCACAACAAACGAGAGGAGTCCTGTTATAGTACCTCATGCACACGTGTGTCTGACTCAGTACTCACAACAAACGAGAGGAGTCCTGTTATAGTACCTCATGCACACGTGTGTCTGACTCAGTACTCACAACAAACGAGAGGAGTCCTGTTATAGTACCTCATGCACACGTGTGTCTGACTCAGTACTCACAACAAACGAGAGGAGTCCTGTTATAGTACCTCATGCACACGTGTGTCTGACTCAGTACTCACAACAAACGAGAGGAGTCCTGTTATAGTACCTCATGCACACGTGTGTCTGACTCAGTACTCACAACAAACGAGAGGAGTCCTGTTATAGTACCTCATGCACACGTGTGTCTGACTCAGTACTCACAACAAACGAGAGGAGTCCTGTTATAGTACCTCATGCACACGTGTGTCTGACTCAGTACTCACAACAAACGAGAGGAGTCCTGTTATAGTACCTCATGCACACGTGTGTCTGACTCAGTACTCACAACAAACGAGAGGAGTCCTGTTATAGTACCTCATGCACACGTGTGTCTGACTCAGTACTCACAACAAACGAGAGGAGTCCTGTTATAGTACCTCATGCACACGTGTGTCTGACTCAGTACTCACAACAAACGAGAGGAGTCCTGTTATAGTACCTCATGCACACGTGTGTCTGACTCAGTACTCACAACAAACGAGAGGAGTCCTGTTATAGTACCTCATGCACATATTAGAAAATGCAGTAAGCAGTATAAGTATATAGATATTAAACAAACTTGAATGTCAGAATGTTTACTGGTTATTTACTGTGTAGGGAAGTACTATGAACATGGTGTGTAGGGAAAGGATTTCATGAACAAAAGCACAGAAACACAAGACTAGGCATTATTATTTCAATTAGGCTTGACATTAGTTAATCAAAAAGCTAATCGTCCGTTCCAAAACTAGGTCTTCATAGAGAAGACGGACAAGGAACTCCATGGAAACAGTATTACATCAACACATATCTCAAAACAGTTAATTCTATTATCCAGAATAATAGCAACATAATACCGATAGCCAGGAAAAGAACATGAATATTCCATTATACAGTTTGACACATTAGCAATATTACCAATAATATAACTACAACAACAATATAGTCAAAATATGCAATACTTGAGGTATAATATCAAATCACAACATCACTAGAACTGACCAGCTGAACAACCGCCCCGATATGTCATTACAACCCTTTTTATGTCCTACCAACGTCACTTAACGGCAAACTTCAACTGCAATTTTGAACCAATCACAAATCATCATATATTTTGGCTTTTCACACAGGTAATAATAAACAAATCTTATGTAGTGAAACCGTTTTAAAATATTTAAAGATAATTAAGCCATTTTATTAGATCTGATTGGGAATTCTGAGATATAATTCAATAGAATATCAACATCGACCGACAGTATTGTACCAATCGTTTGAAACAACCTATTATATTAAAATAGCAATATAAATTGTAAGACATACTACAAGTATATTTAAATATTACGTAATCATTTATAGTAGGAATATCCATATTATTATGATTTTTACAAGTTAAGATTGATATATATTTTTTTGTAAACACAATAATTAGTCGAATTATATATGTACTTCTACATTGGTCCCAACCTTCGAAAGTGTGACAGATGTTTTGATGATTCAACAAACGGTATTCTAATATTAAACGTAATAATATTAAAATGAATGATCTGACACACAAATGCGTCTGACTCAGTACTCACAACGCGCCTCACCGGAGTGCAATTCTCGTATTTTTAAAAACGTCCGCATTCTAATCTTAGTCTCAATCTGTCTAAAAATCATAAACTAACATTTTTGACAAGTTTTTGAAATGGACTGTCGCTGAGTACGTTTTTAGGTACGAGGATTGGCCTCCTATTGGTGACACATAGGCCTCTCTAAAGTAGCGTCAGCTGTTGGTTCTCAGCCTTCTTATCCAGTCTCTTTCGGCGACATGTCGTCAGGCCAGCAGTTGCCGCGCGCTCATTTAGTTGCTAACACGGAACTTAAACAACAGTGGAAGTGGTATGCAACAAAATTACTATAGGGACCGCTGTCGCCATACTCACAAAAATAAACCGATAATCATATAATACACTACAAACAAACAATTCGTCTGATTTGTCGTTTTAATTTTAGTCAAAACTAGCGTACGTCACAGATCCTACATCCAGAAATAAACCTTCATGCTTTATGAATAGGATTTATTTTGCTTTAGTCCAGAAAGTATTTACAACGTTTTAATCTCAAGTCAAACTAGATTCGATTGACGAGTAAATTCCACTACTCGACCATAGATAGCAGTATTCTCAGTGGTCGCAATTATAAGTCTAATTGCGTTAGCCATAAGGTTGACATTCGCGTCATAGGTCGATATCTATAGCTTCTCGACCAAGGCCACACCAGTGCAGTAAAACATTGAATTTTGAATTACATTATCGATATCGATAGATACCCGATTTCTTGTTTAATTCGAAAAATAAGTCTTGTTGGGAGTTAAGTAAAACTGTGGGAAGAATGAAGTAGTATTTTTTTTTTCTTTTGCTTATATCTCGAAAACGGTGTGTCCTATCGAAAAAATAATGACAATTTTGCACCCCTTTTTATCTCGTAACTCCCTAAAACTCTACATGTTGGTAATACTCAATAATAGAAAATTTTAAATTTTCCATACAAAAAGTGAAAAGTTCCTCCAGTTGAGGTGTCATTTATTTTTTGGCTTTTGCTTATATCTCGAAAACGGTGTGTCCTAAGCGAAAAAAATAATGAAAACGTTTAATCGCGATTAAAAAAAGACATTTAGTTTGATAATGAAATAGGTGAAAAACATCAAATTCAGAATAGTAAAAATTCCATTTTCACTAAATTAAATAGCTTAGTGCCAACTTAGTGCTGTCAAACTATAAAATAATTAAGTTGTGTCACTTTAGTCCGTCGTCGTTTGACAGGAATAAACTAAATTCAGGTGATTTTTAGTCTAGTTTAAAGGCATTTGTGACAAGAGAATCGACACTATTTTTTTTATCGATAAAACTAACATCCGACCCGACCACATCACTAATTGAGTAACGAAGTACTTTCGAGAACGAAATAGGGAATGCCAGTGAATATAATCAATCCAAAAGAAACTGTATTTTAATCGTATAAGGTTGATTTTAACTAGAGGTTCTATTACATCATTAGTAAATTGAAATTAACTAAGATTTTATTAAAACAAATAAAATCGTACTTACCGATGGTACGAAACACCACCATTATTAAAAGTTTTTCTCCTACTATCATTTTTGCATTCCAAAATGGAACAAAAAGGCATAGCTACGGAAAAATAAATTTGTCGCGAGACTGCAACTCGACGCGATGTTAGAGCTCGACTGGGACCATAGTTTAAGATCTGTGGGGACCAAGCAAGCGATACAGCGCTTATTTGTGACACGCGTGCCACGCCTACTTTGCACTTCCACTGTTTTTTTATGTTCCGTGGTTGGTAACGTGGCGGTCGAGATGCTACGGACAGGTGAACAGCGGCTCAATAATACTTGTGTACCTCGTGTTCCAGGTACCAGGGTCTGGAGACTGACATCCTGCCGCAAGTGGTGTCTTACCGGCGCTACCTGCTGCCCGACGCGGCGCGCGTGCTGGCCCTCAACCTGGCCGGCGCCGAGCCCGACGCGAGCAGGCTGGCGCAGCTGTCGCGCGCCGTGCACGCGCTACTGGCGCACGTGCACCACCAGCCCGACTACCTCATGGACGAGATCTTCATCAAGTGACGCCCTTCAGCCTGCAGGGAACACCTGTGAGGTGATACCTTACCGGTTCTTCTTAGTAGCATACACTTGACGACCTCGACTTGCTCCTTGACGGTTATATACAGGTGGCCGGACATCGACGCGTAAACTGTAACCATGAATTCAGCACATGATGCTAGAGCCCCAGCGTGGAAGAAATCGTCGGTTATAACAAAAATGCGCTGTTTCAAAGAAAAGTAGGCTGCGCGCTCAAAATGTATGGAGCAGCACAGTTTTGCCACCCTGTATACATGACGTGTGCCTCTATAACCGGCGAGGATGAACCGCACCGCAACACGTTGCTACATCACGTTGATACATTTAGTATCAATAACACTACAGACGCACCGGACCTGTCTGTTTTGAAACCTGGCCCGGTGCGCCCGTAACATGCGCTCTGCCTACGATACGTTGCGGCCGGTGAGCCTGTACACAGCATCCATGATGATGAAATGCAATAATGATTTAAATAACTCGATGAGCTGGGACAAACAGCAAATAAATGTTGTTGATAGTTCGCGGTTTCGGACCGTTTCAGGCATTTGTAGAACATTTTAGTTAAAGTCGTATTAATAAGCGGTAGGAGACTACCTGGGCGTCATAAAGTTAGAACGTCATGCTTACATGAAATTCAATGATAATGTTTGTGATATTTAATCAATTTGCTAGTACATCCATGACACACGAGGTCGAAATTTTAGGCGCTGTGCGTCGAATCTCCTTATAATAAGTTGTTATATTATAAGCGTCTACTTAGAACGTCAGTACGCTTGTGCGGAACGGCTTGCAATTACCTTGCGGATATTACGAGCATCAGAACGCTTGCGGAAAGTGTGCTCATATCATAAAACACCGGTGGAAACAGTTTGGAAAAGCTTGTATTTATATGACTTGGCTGCAATAAGGCAACAGCGCGCTTGAAACTACTTAAATGCAATCTTTTGCTTCCTATACTCTGAACTGAAATTCGAGATGAAAAGTGTAAACAAAGAAATGTCATTGTCAAAGTGACGCTTCAGGGGTAGTCAACATTTCCCTAGTCATTGTTATTATTTGATTTTGAAATTTTGAAAACGTAAAATACAACAACTAAAAACTCAAGGGACACAATATTAAATCACGACAAACGTCAGATACCGGATGACAGTATTACTTTTCTCTATGCCGAATGACTAAAACAAAATGATGACCAGTAGGAACGCCCAACTTGAATCGATTATTAGGATAACGGATAAATATTATTTAAGATATTTTTTAACGATTAATCTCTTGTTTAGAAGGAAAATAACGTTGTAAATAGAAAATAATAAATGAAAGTCCAAATGTTTAGAGTTCCTGCCTTATTGCCAGTATCATAAAAACAATTTGCACGATTTTATTTCAAACAGTTATATTTTATCCTTGAATCGTAGTTTACGTCACTTTAAAGATGAAAACTGAGTGCAATGTTATATTCTACCTGTTTAAGATGTGCCTACAATTTAAACAATATTGTAGTACTTTTTACAAATACACAATTGAGGTTATTATTTTCAATTGGCAATACCTTTGTTTACATTTTTGATCTCGATTTCATTTCCGAGATTAGCTTATTCGTGACCTAAAGCCATTTTAGTGGTATTTTGAAGGGGGCTTCCTTCTGGTTTCAGATGAATGAAACATGTTAATATTTGTATCGGTTACTCGCACTTGCCCCAGTGCTCCACCTGGGAGTGTCACTCTAGTGAGCTCCTGCCATGCTGTACTTACGAATCAATGATCACTAGTCTACGAGTCGATAGAGATAGGCACTATTCATGTCTGCCAGATATGTTAACTTCAGCCCATCCAGCGTGTTGTAGTAGGCCATAAGTTTCCACTTATTGCGTGATGGGATTTGTGAACGCAGTTATTAGATTGTCTATTTCTCCCAATACCAGCCAATCTGTACAAATTACTGACGTTCTTTAGATATTTTATTATTAGCTAACAATACGATATAATTATACTAAACATACATATAACTTGTACCGGACGATTCTGTTGCTTGTGTTGTGAGCGACGCGTTGTCTCGGGCGCGACGTTGCTGGTCCGGCGATGAGTGCACGTTACACCGACACTCTGCTAATTATTATGTATAGTACACCGCACACAATTCTCTTGCAATTTGAATAACAATTGTCGATACTATGCATATGTACAGACGCCAGCAGGTCAAGCTACCCGAAACTGTCAAATTTGCCCAATCAACCTTGAACCTAATGCTTTAGCGATAAAGTTGAAAATCTAATAAAGACATTTGACAGATTGTAGTATCTTGATGTGCTGGCGTCTGTACATGGTTTGGTTATACATATTTACCGCTGAAAAGAAAGCATCTAACATGACATCTCAAAAAATAGGCTAGTAATGTAGGATTGTAATGTAATTTATGTGTTCTAAAAATGCCACGTTATTGTTTAAGTAAGTATGTACTAGAGTGCATACACATGTAGTACACAGTACTTCAACATGGCGGCTACTAAGTAAGTTCTTTATAATTACAACTTGTTTTAAAGTAAAATGCTATGGTAACTGATGACATGTTACACAGGGTCACATTGAATTAGCTAGCGAGAATCCGCACACGTGGTGGCTCTCGACATCTCTACACGACAAAATAAAAGTGATTGATGATTTTTCTTTTTGGTCAGTGACTGCTAGTAGTGTTGTTACTTGGAGAGTGAGGTGATCAAATCTGTTTTATCTTGTTTAGATATTAATATCCATCACGTCTGTGAAGTTTACTTACATTTAAACTGATATTTTAAGAGGATTGTGAAGCTGTAAATTTTCATACAAAAAGCGATAACGTTTTTCTCCCTGTAAACATAGTCTAATATTCATAATTTTGAAATGTTGTAGGTATAATAAAAAAACTAGCTCTGTACGTTTTTTATAATAAATATTTATTGCATACGATATGAGTTATTAGCATCTAAATATATATATTTTTAACATAAAAACTTCCTCGAGCGTTTTTATTTTTAAAAATTAAATCAAATTGAATTCCTCTTAAGTGACTACAGTATCGGCGGTTGATGACCCCATAAAAAAACATCTTCAACCTAATTTCTTTATTGTTTATCATGTTTAGATAACGATCCCCACCACGTGTGCGGAGTTTCGCTAGCTAATTTAATGTGACCCTGTATACAACCACATATTATGAATTAAAAAGTGGTACATAGTGGTGATCATGAAACACGTTCAGCTGATAAATTACCAATAACTTGTCAAAAATTATGGAGTGCTCTTGACTGATAGCTTTGTATCAAGTGAATCACGTAAATTAGCAAGAACCATAAGTCATGTGCGGTATTATGTTATACTGTTGTAGTATTCCCAAGAACTGGTTGACGCACCTCGGTCACCATCATACATACATACTGATGTCCTGTGCTGTTGCGTCCTTCAGGACTGTCTGCTACCTTCATAAGTGGTACAATAATAATTGTTTTATAATAATATAATACAGATCTTGCCGGGTAACTTATAAACAGAAATGCAACAACCTGAATATGCCAGTTGTCGGCTTAATTTGTAAATATGTAGTTATAACGCATACGTGCGTAGTAATCTATGTGTAATATAATATGTAGGTATAAGTGTTGATCCGTCGTTGTTATATCTATCGCGTACCGTGTTACTGTTAACTAACATTTTATAATATCAACTTATACAGAGTTATTGGTAAAACACCAGCAACCTCTTAAGGGGGCATTGTACTCATCATTATGAACAACTTTTACTATTGGACCAAACCTGAAATCGCGAAAAAAAAATCAGCTGTTCAGTACATTTTGACGAATTATGCGTACATAAATGTACTGAACAGCTGATTTATTTTTCGCGATTTCAGGTTTGGTCCCATAGTAAAAGTTGTTCATAATGATGAGTACAATGACCCCTTAAAAGGTTGTTGGTGTTTTACCAATAACCCTGTATATACTTCTAGCTATAAAAACAAAAACAATACCTACTTTTGGTTTTTAATGTGTCGATTGCATTTGTATCCCTATGATAACATGAATAAGTTAATGACACAATGTTTAAAATAAATAAGTACATAAGTACTTACATACCACCATTGTTAAAAATGTGCTTATTAAGTGATTGTCGTATTAGTTGTTATTTGTACATATTACACCGTAACAGAGTTATATATTTTACTTAGATATATAAATATTATAATGTGTAGTAAGTTGTTATGTATGTGGAATTTTGATAGTTGACAGTTTTTAGGAAACCGATTAAAAAGGTTCCTTGTAGTGTATTTGTCCATAAAATAAAGAATATTTCATTAAAAAAAAATTAACATTAACAACTACTTGGACGGTGCTATGCAGAAAGCAGCCATTTCGGGAAAAGTACAAACAGAGTTATATGCATTTTTCTGTTGATGGTTGCATTATGGATGTATGGACAAGGCTGCATTTGACGGCTCATATCTCCGTGATTAATAGAGATATCGAAATGGGTGTTTTTTCAAAAAATCTTGTATGTCGAAATTAGTATGACTGTTTTTATAACTCTTTTTTTTTTTTGTAAAAAGTGCCATATGGCTGCTTTCTGCATAACTAGGTCTAATTTTTCATTTATACAACTCAATTCAATTTTCATAGTCAAAACGGAGTACACTGTAATGGCGGCTCGAGTGATGTCATCATCTTTAGTTGTCAAATCTATGACATCAGTCAAACAAGTAAAAACGAATTCAGTGTTCCATCTTTTGGATTTACCCTGTGATGTTCCATATCGATCCAAATAATCGATTATTTATTATCTTTATCAATCAATGAATCTAAAAAAAGTTAAATAATAGATATCATCGATTATTACTCGTCGAATCAAATCGATTAATAGCGATTCAGGTCAGGTCAGGTCTCAGTTGGAGTACGCAGTCCCGGTGTGGAATCCCTTCTATGAAAAATATTCTAATATGATAGAAAAAGTACAACGCAAATTTTTAAAGGCAATGCATTTCCGTTGCTTTCGTACGTATGTATCTTACAGCGACTTACTAATTAACTATAGACTTCAAAACCTTAAATCTAGGCGTATAATGTTAGAAACGACGTTTCTGTTTGATTTATGTAACAATTCATATGATTGTATAGACATAAGCAATAGAATTAGTTATGTAGTACCCAGAACAACTATATGTCGAGGTGTGCGAGCGCGACCTCTGTTTGCTGTAACCTCTTGTCGATCAAACGCAGGCTCGCGAGCACCCCTACGGCGTCTTACTGCTCAGTTTAATAAGATTTTCCGGGATATCGAGTTCTTTGCTGTTTCCACAGGAGAATTTAGAGGTATTGCTCGTAAAATTTTGGCAGAATTATGAACGTAATAGCCCTAAAACCATAATTTTTAATGTATATGTTCTCTTTTTTTTATTTTTACCTTATAAGTTTCCGTTTAGCTTTATTTTTATATTTAATCATATTCAATGTTATCGCACGCCGTTCGTTTTTGTTTAATTTTTTTTTTTATATTATGTGGAAAATGTTGTAGGTTAAACATTTATAATCCCATTTTAGTTCTAAGTTCTTTATCATAACATTGTAATGTGTAACCGTTTATTTTCCCAAATAAAGTAAAATAAAATAATTTAAAAAAAAAAGTTATGACTGATTCAAATATCTAAAACGCAAGTGTAACGGTCACACAATAGCTCGTTTTCCAAAACGCGTCTGGCGTTTACGGTTTGATATTTCTTAAAATAATACCTTTCAATAGTATTTTTTCTGAATATTCCATAAATAAACATGCGAATGCTATTTCCTTTAAAAAAAAAATCCCTAAGTTTAGGGGAACATTTCATGAATTGGGAACCCTGAAACAATGTTATTTTGCCAAATTGACACTTCGATTTGATGGCTGAAGATCTTGACGTGTCGCGCTCTGATTCGCGTTCAATGTCACGTGACCAGTGGCTGTATTTTTACGTAATTATTTCTCAAAAAAATTAATCTAAAATCCTTTACAAAACTAAGTTGAGTTGTGATACTTTTAGTTCACAACCATTGTACATAATCACATTCATAATGTATTTCTCGTAGTGTCTCTGTGTGTAGCCTGTTGTGACTGTGGAGATCGACTCGGATCGATCGGGTCATCGCCACTCGGAGGGTATATCAACACGTATCTGCTTACAAATTGCTCCACAACACAAGGATCACGTAACTGCGCAAAATGGAGCATTATTAATCAAATATTATATGTTTTTTATTGTCAAATGCCATTTTCAAGGAACCTCATACTGTAATGTGTGGTAAACTATTATACAGGATGGTACTATGTTAACCGAGGGACATAATCTGAGTGAGTGTAGTACTGTGAAAATAAACAACGTTTGGTAAGTATGGGACCAAGTCTAAAATTAAAAAAATATATATCTGGTGTTCCATACATTTTAGTCGCACAGTGAGTATTGCATTTTGTATCTTAAAGTATGTCCCTCGTTTAAACCTAACACACTTATGGATACATTATACCAGGGTCGCGTTACAGCGTGGTTTTCTATAGGGCCTTCCTGAGATATAGCCTTATTGTGTGAACCAAGGAATCCAATGATATTGTCAATTTATCTTTGATATAAATAAATATGTTTTGTCTTTTGCATCATTTTCTTATTTGTACGTATTATTCTGCGTTTATTTTATAATTCGATCTTGCTGAGTGATTTCATAAGACTACGAGCTGCCAAGTAGGCTCATATCATTGTTTATTTTTATTATTACGAAAATCATAAGTAGTCATGAAAAAAAAAACTGAAAGATCATAATACATGTTTCCACAATGCATGTACCTTTACTTTGGCGGCTACCACATGATACTGAGAAATCATCCGACCTAAATTGTTAGCGACAAACACTATTCGAAGCAGAGAAGGTCAGCGGATACCTAATATATTTAAAACGGTACCAAACATACGAGTATCATGCCAATACAACATCTTTGATAACTAATTATATTCGCTGCTATAAAAATACTTTATCATTTCGTCAAGAGCACTTCTTGATTATTTGTTTAACACATTCAGCGCCATGTACTCCCTAATGTTTTTGTCCCAAGCCAGTACGCACTACTAGGTGATACACGGCTAGGGCACAACTTCACAGGCCGGTGTAAGTTGATTTATACACCATAGCGAATATTTTGTATTGACGTTATGAGAAGCCAATTCTGCACAAAAAAAAAGATTCCACTACTTTTGCCCAAAGGTCCCTTGGCGCTGAGCGTGTTATACCGTCAATTTTGTAAAAAAATATATATTATACAAAATACTGCCTAAAATCTAAATGGTAATTAATGTTTACTTCAATATTAAATGATTAAAGCAGATTCTTTAATAGGCTCTCCTATCTCACAATCTGAATGATTTTGAATCATATTGCTAATACATTGCTTCATATATGTTTGAAAAAATTTTCTGCTCAACAACGTAAATAAAGGTGTTTTTACACCGGCGAGGCGAGGCGTGGATGGGATGGGCGAGAATTGAAATTTGTATGACAAAATTTCTATCCAAGCCCTGCCCATCTTTGACGTAAAAGGTCTAGATGTGCGAGGCGAGAATTGAAATATTTGATAGTAAATATTGAACTTTATTGGTCTAAGAATAGAGGATTTAATTACTACTATGTAAACGGATATACAAATCTCGCACCGGCTATCGAGGACCCGCACGGTCTCTCTCAGTCAAGCGCTGACTCGCGAGGTAGCGATGGCCGGCGCGTGACATCGCGGTGCGAGGCAGCGCTGGCCATTGCGAGACGGCACGGTGTAGCGTTGGACATATTTCGGTGTAAAAGGGTAAACGTGATTTTAATTCTCGCCCATCCCATACACGCCTCGCCTCGCCGGTGTAAAACCACCTTAATGCAATGAATGTTGTTGAACTGTCAAAATTAAACCCTTTCCTACTGTGTGTTACAAAACCCTAGTAGGTAACACACCGTAGGAAAGGGTTTATTATGTTATTCCATAATAAAAATGATCACCGTACGAAGGTTTGTAATTTGAAATAGCGCGCGGAACCGGCGTGCGAACGAGAAGACGCGAGTGCGAGGGAGACGGCACGGGTAGCAGGTAACAGACATGGCGTCGCAGTATTCATTATGCCAGCCGATGGAAACTGCGCCACCGACGACTTAGTGCGGATGAGACTGCCCGCTGTAAGTATTCTACATTCAGAAAGTAGGAATAGCTAAGTACAGACAAATTAGTGATCTGATCTTGTGGGGCATAGAAATCAATACATTTCTTGTATATTCTCCTTATAAAGCAGGAATAAAAATGAAAAATTAATTGAAAAACAAAACTGAACTGAACTCAACATTTTTCTTGTCATAACGTTCATGAAGAAAGACAAATACCTATTGCAAGTTGACATAAATTGCTACGTAGATTGTAATGGGTGCACATAAAAAAAAACGGTAAGCAGTATTTATGCAAGTAGTGAAGTAGGAGCCGAATTAGTTATAATTCGGGAATATTATTATTATGTATGCAACAAACCCGTTGGTGAATTGTATTAACCCCGAGTCAATATGTTGCCGGTGCCTGCGGGCGCGCGGGCCTGCCTGTAGCTGACCGGCATGTCCACAATGTGCTAACATGCGCAACTTTTTTATCAGCGATTTATTATCAGGCCAGTATTATATAACTGTCGGTGTGTGTTGTGTGTGCGCTCTGTCTCGCTCGCACGCGCCCGGTGCGCCAGCCCGGCTAGTGTGCGAGCGAGACGCCGCATGTTGCATTAAATTTCGATCCTATTCTGTAATGTTTTGTCCAATCGCGTCCGATCTCTGCGTGTTCCGGTTCTTTGTCATCAATGGGTTGCCGGGCGAGTCCATTTGGAGTGCCACTCGAAAATGTTTTACGCTATATTTAAACAAGATTTTGAGCTATGAAACGATTAGTAATCCGCTCGATGGTTCTATCTATCGTTTCGATCGTGAATTTCGTTCCGGGGCGCAGTATTTAGCGCGTTCGCTCTTAGGCCCTTTCGGTATTAATGAGTCGTGCCCACTTCAGCTGACTGCGTCGTACGCAAGGCTACTCTAACTAAAGTAGTAGTAGTCCGGCGTTGGCGTTCGAAGGAGACGGTCGGGTGTGGTCGCGTGCGAGCGATATGCGGATATGTTATTGGGGTTTAAAATGTTTTTGGAACGTTTCCCATAGGCGCGAGGGTTGTATGTAGGATCTCGTGCGGTGCGGGTCGCGAGTATAGAGACACAGTGTGCAGTGAGCTCGGCCACAGGGAGCGACGAGGCGAGAGCGAGTGACGCTCAATAATGCTCAAGTTCTTGACTCACAAGCTGCGAACGCATTCGTTGAATGAGGAGAGCGTTTCCGAGAAGGTGGGTGTCGGCGCGAGCGAGTGCTGCGAAGGTCACTCCGGCACCAGAAAATGGCCGCCGCAGAACAAAGGAGCCGCACGTCGGGGCCCCCACGCCCAGCGCTGGCCCCGGGCCCCGCGCCCGGCCCCTGGCGCACGGAGCACTGAGCTGCTAGCTTGTTGTTGCAGGTGGAGGAGCGCGACTCCGGCACCGAGTCCGACGACGAGGCCGAGCACGCCGAGCCCGGTGAGTCCGACACTCCATTCTCTCACTCTCCACACCTGCAGACACTGGCACTCGCCGGCCGGTGAAGCTCTCACATTTTCACCTAAACAACACTCAGTTTAACGTGGACAAACTGTCGGCTGACACGTTACTCCACAATAATAGAAAATCGATTTTGCAATCGGTCACACGAATAGGAATCTGTATTTGATAACGCTCAGGTGATGGAATAAAAACAATGTACAATGTAGGTGGATAGGTAGTTACCTTGTGTGTATGTTAATCGCTAGTATTATTAGCATAGCGAGCAGCCTGGCGCGGCTCGTATTGTTTGTTTGCTATTGAATTTACCAGAAACGCCTGGATCATGCGACGATTGACAATCAGTTACCAGTGCACCTCTGAAGGTTTCAGCTTTGCTCAAGTAACACTCGATAGTGTATGAGCGGTTGTTCGGTATGATGAAGGCCCATTTCTTTGTTAATGTTTGGCGTGACCTTGACGGGCAACCTTGAACTTGTATCGACGTTATCCGAGGTAAATTGAAATATTACGGTGATATCTATTATGAGGTGGTTTGGTTACTAATATTGAACCGCTTTTGGATCTACTAAGGGCCGGTTAACCCCTCAAATTGGAGCGTTTATCTCATGCAGTAATACTGTCTATTCAAAACCATAGATCAGATACCTACCTACTGACGGCTAAGTTATAAACCGGTATAAAGAAATGATAGATGGGCCTACGTTACTTTTTTCTAATGACATCATGGTTCGTTACATTGGTTCCAATAGTACATGGATAGTAGTTGTTTTGTAATGTTCTGTCATGCCACACGCCGATCACCATAGAGTTACTTGCCATAGAATAAACTAGATTGATGAGTTGTAATCATTTTAGAGATAAAGGACACACAAATTACCCGGATCGGTCTTTGACTTGTTACTCTCATTTAGAACTGAATTACTTGAACAGAATAATATAACCATTATTTTAATGATAACTGGTTTGCTGTACGTCAGTACCATGGACGATGATCAGTACGTCTGTACCATGGACGATGGTCAGTACGTGCAAAAATACTCTCAGAACTTATAAAGGTGTGGTTCCTCACACTTTCTTAAATTGTAACAAAAGCTGGAAACCCAAAGAATTTTATTCAGGAAATGTTACCCAGTGCTTAGAACCGGAAATGTGCTTACTCCTGGCTCCTGTATGCATGAGTAGTCCAGGAAAGTTCTGGCAACAGAACTGAAATCGGTCGCACTGGTATGGTCTATGTCGAGTGTGATATGAAACTCCTGCTTTGGTTTTTTGACTGTCCAAAAGTCCTTTGTCTTGACCGCTTGCTCTGCCGTTGCTAGGTGTATAGCAAATAATATTACCCTATTCCTATTCCATTTAGGCCTTTAAAGTCTCCTTTTCATGTCTATGGCCATTTTACACGATCTGCTGTATTATCAGCAGTTCATTCACTATTGATTATGGTTCACTCGATCACTCCTACACACAAGAATAATCGATAAATGCTTCATCATCAAAATGATGTAGGAAAGATTTCACGTCCTTTGTGTGTTTTGTAATAAACATCCATCTTTTTGTTATCGGTGTTCCCTCCATGTCTACATTCCGAAAGCTAAGAAATTGTAAAATCTGCGCGCAATGCACGTAATTGAATTAAGTATGATATAAACAATAAAGCAATCATGTTGAGCGAATTTCGACGAGAAACTGAAGTATTGATTGGCAGCATGGCATCATAACCCGCACTTCTGTGTTACTGCTCTGGATCAGGAACCTCCCAGTACGTTGAACAGCAGGAAGGTTATAATCTGCTTTAATATTTTATCTAGTTTTGACATAGTGGCAAGTAACAAAGATATTTTTCGACTTGTTTCCTAGGGAGTGGCTCCGTAGAGTCGTTCTTTGGCTTTACATCCTGTGTCGCCTGATTATTTATCGGTGCAAAGGCCTCCTTGCAATGGCCTCCTTAATGTTTTCTCTGATTCCTGAGCTAATTTTATCAATAGCCGTTCGGCTTTGTTTATTGGTCGGCTCTCGATCCGAAGCAGACGAAATGTAGACATATGTTACGTTCTTCCTTCTGGTGTAGATTTGGTGCACACAATTTGATGACAAAGTTTGGACCTACCACAGATGTATGGATCATTTATTATGCCATTAAAAGTTTAGACCCCACAGGATCAGTATTATGCCATTCACAGTCCACTGCTGGAAATAGGCCTGCCTGTCTTATCTGCGCGAGTTTTTTCCATAACCAGACGACCTGTCCTCTTAGTTTTTAGGAGTACCTACACCTACACAGGCCCTTCTTTATTCCGAGATAAGTACTTGTTGAAAGGTATCTGCTTCTAAACAATCCCCTGCAATGCTTCTTCATTATGGCGAAAGCGTCAGGGTTAATCGAAATGTAATTCGCGGCAGTAACAAGTATATATTTACATAATTGTAATCATTAAAGTGATCAATACAACTCTTTAAGACCAGGTAATCCTAATGACTGACTATTTCATGAAATCTTGACATTTCAGGATTATACTAACTTAAGGAGTTGTATACTGATCCTAATGATTATAATTCTGTAAATACATATTTGTTACGGCCGCAAATCATACTTTATTTAATATACAACTTAATACTGACTTGCAAATTGCAAAAAACGTAAGAAAATTTTAATTTCACGGGCTACCCTGACGCTTCTTCTTAAAGGATCTTCAGATAATTGAAATCGCCCACGTTCAACTGGCAGCCACATCTTGTCGAACTTGTGATTGATGAACTGACGCGTGACGTAACAGATGTTATGAAGTCCATCCAATGTGCCAAAGTCTAACACTTAAATACACGAGTGATTATCACCCGGTTAGCGAGCTGGTCGCAGGTTCGTTGATAACGTGTACTCTGTGACGTTTTTGGACAAACAAGAGTGGATAATTTAGGGTGTGTTCAATATATAGTATTGTCAATAAACATTGTTTGAAACTGTGAAAAACAATTTGAATCTGCCCGGGCAGTGCTGTTCGATCCAGGGTTAACCTCGGAGTCTTTGTGGATAGATCCTCGTTAAGTGAGCATAGCTATAGGCCTCAACCTCACCGATCATATCTAGCACCATAATGCCATGTTCATTTTCTAATGTCCACCAGCTAACCTTTCATACTTGCTGTCCTGTATTTCAGGTTGGATGTTTGTTTTCCTTAGGTACTGGTTGCCACAGACATGCAACTCGGCAATTATACGCTGAATGTTTGAAATAAAATGAATATCTGTCACTGGCTCTTATTATTGTTAGTGTTCAGCTAATGGTTTTAGTTATAAGCTATCTTTATGGCTGCATCCGTTTCCACGTTCAATGTAAACATGCCGGCTGACACATGATTACATTTAATTACACGACATCTGTGATAATTATCTTACGAGTAGCTGTGTTATTGTAGGTATTAGTAGTTTACTTTGATCACTTGTCTCTCTTCTTGCTTAGGCGTCACTCAGGTATTACTGTAGTAACTGCAGGGGATAGGCCGCGGTTCTTGCCCAACTGCTCATCTTGAACTCTAGCAGCGGTGCAGAACGTAAACCTGGTTGAGTTTTCTGACTATAGGGAATTATGAAAAAGAGAACTTACCATAGTCGGTGACAGGACAGGTTAGGAGAGGTGGCATATGAAACTTTCTCGAACACCAAATAACTAAAAGGCCTTACCTTATTACATAAATCAATTTAGTGTTACCGATTGTCGTCGGACCACCTAGCCATTAACCATCGGCTATCTTATCTGGCAGATAAGACTTGTTATTGGTGATAGCGCCGGCAACGTGTGAATCAATTTAGTGGTGGTACCCGTGACGTTTTTGATATCATATTGTCTGTTTACATTATCTGTCCAACATGCTCGGTACTCCAGAACTGTGCTCGTGTTCAGGCCCGTGGTTCGATGCTTGTACACTTCCGATCTGGCCCTACTTGATTGAATCAACTTCTGGTCTATGATTAGGATTCGGGTCTAGATAGGTAGGTATATTGTAAGCATATAAAAACAAATGAATACGGTTGACGGTAGTTGACTGTTGACGGCTTTTTTGTTTTGATGTTTTAAATGCTTTTGTCGTCGTAAATCGATCGTTTTGCCGTACGTGCAGCGGTTCACTTTTGCACTTCAGGAAAGAGTGGATATCACTGTCAGTTCAATCAGGAAGATAGAGTTAGAAATCTTTGAAATGATAATTATTACCAGTATCAATCAGCCTGTAAACTTTGACTGCTGATGTTGGATTTCCTACCCCTTTTCAATTGAGCTGCCTCATGAACTCATGACATTTGTAAGTCTTTTCACTATGCCTGGTCAGATCGGGTTTCCAACGTCCCATCTCAATTTTTTTAGCCTGACATTGCAAGTCAAAATTTCCCTTCTTCCGTGGTCGATGCTAAGGTGTGTAAAGGACGGCTGCAACAGGACCTAGTTTCGCAACGAGTCCCCAATGATCTCGTCAGTATTGCAGGCGATATTTATTTACTGCGAGGCCGGCACGCAGTCTGCGATTCTTCATCGTCACAACCAACTGATATACAGAAGACCCACTACTGTTAACCTCATGTATTTAAGCAAAAATAAATGCTATGATTTATTTATGAATAACCGGCTAATATAAATAAGGTATAACTTAAATAACACACAAACTCTTAAGGGGTCATTGTACTTATCATTATGGACAACTTTTACTATGGGACCAAACTTGAAATCGCGAAAAAAAACCGACTGTTCAGTATATTTTGAAGAATTATTTGATCAGACAAGATCAGTTTCTGCCCTAGGTTTTTTTATATGTTAGCCTGTATGTAGGGTACCACTTGTAGACCTCCGCCATACCTTCCACAAAGAATATTATGTTTGTTGTTGCCTGCCGGCCTGGGATTAACAAAACTGCTGTAAAAGAATTTTTCGATCCGAAGGTCGAATGGAGACTTAAAAATTGATGGCTGGGTTGCACTAGTAGCTTACCAATTGGCTTTTGATCTTCAGGTCACATGATCGTTTCCGGCACTAACTATTCTATGACCTAGGTGGTTGTAGCTTTGTGCCGTTTCTATGCACTGTGCAGAGAAGGCATTCTGCTAGCCTACTGTAGTACTGTAGTGCAGCAATCTAAGAGAACGCACGCAGCACACTACTTACTTAATAATATAATTAGATTTGAGGCACACACACGTGCGATGCTCGTATCAGCGCGGCTTATTAAATTTTTCCACGCGGCCGATATGAGCTCGAAGTGCCGCGTCAACATTGTTAGCTGTGCTGTCAACTATGTTCTGGTCAAGTGCGCTAATACAACAGTACATCTTGCCGACGGGTGAGAACCGTTAGTTTGCTAAATGATGAACAGCAGCCCTATCGTGGTCCAAGACATTTTTATAACACTTTTATTAGCTTGTTATTACATGTCTCACACGATTAGATCTAGGTCTTACTTTTTCTAACCGGTTCAGCCTGGGTAAAGCCAGTTACGGCACTTAAAAACCAGTTGTTTGTTCTCTTTCACACCTAAATCTAGTATATAGAGAAACTGGGAACATCGTGGTACCATACACTAAAAAGCCATCCAAAGCAGGGTTAATGCCGGAGCTACCTTTACAATACACACCTTGTCCTCATTATAAAGATATCTTTCAAAGCTATAAAAAATGTCGGAAACCGTATATTATGATGCCTGCATTCCGCGACGATCTAGGCAGAGACTACAATAGTGCACTCACACTTGTTATATTTAAGCCCCATGTAATAGGGGGTGAGCCTATGCCATTGAACGTGACGGGCAGCGTGGAAGCCCCTGCCGCCGGCGCCGGGCCAACCAAACCTTGGCACATTCATCGAATAAAAGTAATAAGTAATGAATATAATGTTGCACCAAACATTATAAGCTGATAGTCAGAAACTTGTACTACCACGACGTTGTAATATTTGCTGCTAGGACTCGTCTGTTCTTTACAAGGATTTGATGGTGGATATGGGTGACAGTTGTGTTCTATTTTCTAGGAATATGTTGGATGTTAAGCTCCAAGCACATTTAATGAAAAGATAACAAGGACATAGACCGGGGAGGGGGGGGGGGGGGAAGGTTTTGAGGTCCAAGCCCTCCCCGAAATGTGCCTCTTAATTTAATTAGTATATACGGAGTGTTCCAGTTTGAGCACATATTTTTGGAGCACCTCTGCATTGAGCACCAAAGGTATTCTCAAATGGGAATAGGTGCTTCGAAACTATAGGGCTAAAGCAACCGACAGCGATATCTTAAATACTAATGCTTTTTGAATATACTGACATCTATATTCTATTGGCCTGGAGAAAAATCATAGTTTAACCTAATAATAAACAGATGCGTGTCACAGGGATTGAAAGTGATTTATTTACAGAGATTTTTCGTTAGTCGCCATTTTGGACACGTACCTATTTGTGCGCGAGCGTCTCATTATCTTTTGCCAAAATAAAATACTTTTCGTGCATTTTAAGCAAGGTTTTATACAAAAACCGGCCAAGTGCGTGTCGGATTACGCACAATGAAGGGTTCATACAAGGGGAAGTTGGGATGAATTTATCCCAACAACAAACTTAACATTGTTGTTGAAAAACATGTTCTCCCATACATTCCAACTGCAAATATACGTTTTACCCTGTTATTTTTTTTTTCAAAATTTTAGGCGCAGTAGTTTTGGAGATAAGGGGGCGAATGGTCAATTTTCGTCAATATTCTTAAATAACTCTAAAACAATTTATTTTAAATTATTAAAAAATATATATTTGAGACCCTCACAGTAAGCCCTTTTATTTGATATGTCACGCGGCACAGTTTGCAAAACTTTTTTTTTAATTTTCTCATTTGCCCCCAAAATTGACCCTCATATTCAAAATTCATTTATTTAGATTACACGTCCGTGTATGGGTCACAAAAATTCATATGTGTTCTAAATTTCAACTTAATCGGTCTATTAGATTCGGAGTAAATTGGCTGTGACAGACGAACAGACAGACAGACAGACGAGTGACTGTAAGGGTTCCGTTTTTCCTTTTGAGGTACGGAACCCTAAAAACGTAGAAAAAGTAAAGGTAAGTAACTCTTTACTCTTATTTTTATGACGTTATATTTTTTAAGATAATATAATAGTTACATTAGCCTCAATTTACCGCGTTGCGGGGCGATTGTGACTGGTTTTTTTAGTTACAAATGTTACAACAGCCCCTTCGTGATTGTATCAAAAAGAAATATATTAGTGATGTCGAATATCGATAATTACAAATCGATATATGTAGTTACAGTACAATCTAGAACATGCACGAACTGAATGCAATTGGGGCCTAGGGTAGATTGCATAAATAAAAGTGAAATTTAAATCTATTTTCCTGTCAAGAAGAAAATACACATAGTATGGTTAGATAAATTAATGAACACATTTATTTACATAGTTAAAACCTAAGGCCCCGATCAATGCATTCAATTCGCGCGTGTACTCGTATATATACCTACCTATATACGTATACGTATATATCTACCTAAACTATCTTAGAAGCTTTGAACTGATTTGATATTTTATTTGTTTTTGATGGTTCGAAAGTATATTAAGAAAAAAGCTAATTAAAAAAAACCTTCTCAAGGCAGTCGATTTGGTTCAAAAGAAGTCCGCAAAAAATTCTAATATTCCGAGATCTACTTTATGTATAATATTTTGTAATATAAAGTAATTTTTTAGTACTTATCTCATGAAAATGTGATAAATATGTGCCACTGATTTAGTATAAAATGAAGTTTAACATTATTGATTGCAAATAGAAATTAAAAACGAAGCGTAGTTTTATTTTACTTAGATACTTACCCATAATTATCGATTACCTACACATTTTACAATTTATCGATATTTTTTACTTCTACACAGCACTAATCCCATAGAAAATAGTCACATTAGCCCCAAAAAATACAATTTAACACATACTTTTAGTCTGATCGGGACTCCACTGGTTCGTTCAACTCGGAGATCATGTTTGCGTAAATTTCACACTGGGTGACATGTGCTGCGATTGTGAGCATATAAGCTACGAAAACCAATGAGGTTAATGAGACTTTCTCTGCCCGGATGGGTTATTTAATAAGATTTTAACCAAATCTTACAGCTTTTTCACATTATTATAGGTCAAAACTAATCTCAGATATATACTTAATCATATAGATTTAATAGATTACCCCATAAAGCCAAAATGTCATTTTTGACAAAGGTTTAAGTTTAAATATAATTTTTTTTTAGTCACAATAGCCTCCATTGACCTTACTTCAACCTCTAATGTAGACAATTGTACTCTATTTCGCGTAGGCGTACTTTATTAATCAACAAAAGCAATATTCTATTTTTATTGACTTGTGACTGAATTGAATGAATTCCTGCAACTTCAGCATTCTCTGAGAGAGTAACCTATCCCAGGCAGGTTACGATAAAGCAACTTCTATTTCTGTACGAACGGTTAAACTAAATCGAACTTAGTCGAAGCAGGCTGCTAAAATTTTCCTCATTCTCATACTTCTCTTGCATCCTATTTTTCATAGTGGCCCCAGTATCTTAAAGTTGTCTTAAATGGACGGCCCTTTTTAGGGTTCCGTACCAAAATGGAAAAAAGGAACCCTTATGGTGCGACTCAGTCTGTCTGTCTGTCACAGCTAGATATCTCAAGAACTACTAATGCTATCAACTTGAATTTTGGAATAGTTTTAGATGACGTCTGCCCAACTATTTTGCTAATAAGAAAGAAATAAAAATGTATTTTTTTGCAACAGGGACTGTGAAAGGTCTTAAAAATTCGAAGTGGGGCTACTAGGGCATGTGTGGTATTATATAAAAGAGCGCTGTTTGGACATTCTCAAAAAAATTTTTTTTTTAGGCCGCATAGTTTTCGACTTTTGATGAAAACTGTAAATAAAAATACCGTTCCCACCCTTTTTTTCGAAGTTTGCATAGAGAAAAATCTGAAATCATTCTGTGTGATAGAAGTTTATGTAAACGATGTCTGTAAATAGCACACTTTTATATATATATATATATAACTAGCAGCGGCCTGCGGTTTCACCCGCGTAAGTCTCGAACCCGTAGGAATATCGGGAGAAAAAGTATCCTATGTGGTAATCCAGGTTATAAACTAACTGTTTGCTAAATTTCATGAATATCCGTTAGTAGTCTTTGCGTGAAAGAGTAACAAACATCCCTCCATCCTCACAAACTTTCGCATTTATAATATTAAGTAAGAAAGGATAGTAGGGCAAGTAGGAAGCAGGATTGTACGGAACCCTACAAAGTGGTGGGAAGACAGAAACAGGGCATTAAGTTGAACACTGACTAAGAAATGTATCGGATCAATTCTGCTATTTATTTTTACTCACAAGCTCAGCAAGGCACAGACAGGGTCAAAACTTCAGCCAGACTTATTCTTTCTTTGTAAATCTTTCAACAATATATTCCCACACTAACCTCGTAGATAATCCATCGGTACAGACGCATATCCGGTAAAACAAAGTAATAAAACCAGTCCCATATAAGAAACGTATGATTTACTACCTACCATCTACAAATCACATTCGGCGAAATGCTCGTCGATCATGGCGAGCAATCCGCGCAGGCGACTGAACAATATAACAATATATAAGGCGACCGCTGACACTCGTATGAACTTATAACAATCAATTAAATTCTACCTCCACGTCGTGCTATTTGCAAATTAACGTATTATTTTGTTTGGTTCTCATACTCATAATGAAGTTTTCTGTAGTGCAACATAAAACAAACACAAGATTAATAGCACTCGTGTTCTTGTCTAAGTATTCAGCACTGATCTCTCATAGGCTCTAATGTTTGTCCCATGTTAGAAGAAAAAAGCGCTTTTTTCTTCTAACCATGAACACTGGTTTCTAAGGTTGTATAGTTTGTTTTTGTTGTCATTTTAACTTCTCGTTTTTCAAAGGATCGTGTTTCATTCATTCAAGTTTAATCAGCGTTTAATTATGTACGCAAAATGTGTAAAAAGTACTCGGTAATAATATTGAGCTTGTCCTTGACAGTTATCAGGGTGTGCTGCGTCGTGTTTGTTCAGGTGAATGCGCGCGCGCAGCCGCGAGCCGCGTACGCCGCGGTTGGCTAGCCTCTATGTTGTCTTAACTATGTGACATCATGCTTGTAAATAGGCTCATTATTATACGTGCATAGAGCGTATATAGTGTGGAGGGAGCTCTCATTTATTTATTTGGATGCTCACTCGGCACTAGTAGTATACATTCTAGCTGGTTCGGCTTGTATGTTCCGGAAACTTCGTGGAATATAATGCTCTTCTGTCCGGGTGTATGAAGCATCTTCGAGCCATATGACCGTTTCGGCAGAATCCTGTACAGGCTGCACGAATTCCAGATTATTGGATTGTCTTAATATGTTTGAGTTTTAGTAATATCGTATTTAGTAGACATATTTGCTAAAAGATGAACTCTATAATATTTTCTTAACTACAAAACTCGGAGCTCATCCAATCCTAAATCTCACTGTACTGAATCGCAGTGTGTGCGTCGCTAATATTATGAATAAAACATATCTCCAAAAGTGGATAAATTAATTGGTTGACATTTCTCCGAAGCCTGGCTCACGAGGAGATGGCTACCGCCGCTACCGGATGCGATGCCGACATGGCTGGCACACGCACTTGGCTAATACTTATCATGGCGATTAATATGAATTCAGCTATTTGTAGTAAGTACAAAAGCGTCAGCTTTTGTAGCAATATACTAAGTACAAAAGCGTCAGCTCTTGCAGCAATGTAGTAAGTACGAGAGCGTTAGCTCTTGTAGCAATGTAGTAAGTACCAGAGCGTCAGATTTTGTAATGTAGTTAGTAGGAGAGCGTCAGCTCTTGTAGCAATGTAGTAAGTACGAGAGCGTTAGCTCTTGTAGCAATGTAGTAAGTACCAGAGCGTCAGATTTTGTAATGTAGTTAGTAGGAGAGCGTCAGCTCTTGTAGCAATGTAGTAAGTACGAGAGCGTTAGCTCTTGTAGCAATGTAGTAAGTACCAGAGCGTCAGATTTTGTAATGTAGTTAGTAGGAGAGCGTCAGCTCTTGTAGCAATGTAGTAAGTACGAGAGCGTTAGCTCTTTTAGCAATGTAGTAAGTACCAGAGCGTCAGTTTTTGTAATGTAGTTAGTAGGAGAGCGTCAGCTCTTGTAGCAATGTAGTAAGTACGAGAGCGTTAGCTCTTGTAGCAATGTAGTAAGTACCAGAGCGTCAGATTTTGTAATGTAGTTAGTAGGAGAGCGTCAGCTCTTGTAGCAATGTAGTAAGTACGAGAGCGTTAGCTCTTGTAGCAATGTAGTAAGTACCAGAGCGTCAGATTTTGTAATGTAGTTAGTAGGAGAGCGTCAGCTCTTGTAGCAATGTAGTAAGTACGAGAGCGTTAGCTCTTGTAGCAATGTAGTAAGTACCAGAGCGTCAGTTTTTGTAATGTAGTTAGTAGGAGAGCGTCAGCTCTTGTAGCAATGTAGTAAGTACGAGAGCGTTAGCTCTTGTAGCAATGTAGTAAGTACCAGAGCGTCAGCTCTTGTAGCAATGTAGTAAGTACCAGAGAGTCAGATTTTGTAATGTAGTTAGTAGGAGAGCGTCAGCTCTTGTAGCAATGTAGTAAGTACGAGAGCGTTAGCTCTTGTAGCAATGTAGTAAGTACCAGAGCGTCAGCTCTTGTAGCAATGTAGTAAGTACCAGAGAGTCAGATTTTGTAATGTAGTTAGTAGGAGAGCGTCAGTTCTTGTAGCAATGTAGTAAATACGAGAGCGTTAGCTCTTGTAGCAATGTAGTAATTACCAGAGCGTCAGAATTTGTAATGTAGTTAGTAGGAGAGTGTCAGCTCTTGTAGCAATGTAGTAAATACGAGAGCGTTAGCTCTTGTAGCAATGTAGTAAGTACCAGAGCGTCAGATTTTGTAATGTAGTTAGTAGGAGAGCGTCAGCTCTTGTAGCAATGTAGTAAATACGAGAGCGTTAGCTCTTGTAGCAATATAGTAAGTACGAGAGCGTTAGCTCTTGTAGCAATGTAGTAAGTAACAGAGCGTCAGATTTTGTAATGTAGTTAGTAGGAGAGCGTCAGCTCTTGTAGCAATGTAGTAAATACGAGAGCGTTAGCTCTTGTAGCAATGTAGTAAGTACGAGAGCGTTAGCTCTTGTAGCAATGTAGTAAGTACCAGAGCGTCAGATTTTGTAATGTAGTTAGTAGGAGAGCGTCAGCTCTTGTAGCAATGTAGTAAATACGAGAGCGTTACCTCTTGTAGCAATGTAGTAAGTACGAGAGCGTTAGCTCTTGTAGCAATGTAGTAAGTACCAGAGCGTCAGATTTTGTAATGTAGTTAGTAGGAGAGCGTCAGCTCTTGTAGCAATGTAGTAAATACGAGAGCGTTAGCTCTTGTAGCAATGTAGTAAGTACCAGAGCGTCAGATTTTGTAATGTAGTTAGTAGGAGAGCGTCAGCTCTTGTAGCAATGTAGTAAATACGAGAGCGTTAGCTCTTGTAGCAATGTAGTAAGTACCAGAGCGTCAGATTTTGTAATGTAGTTAGTAGGAGAGCGTCAGCTCTTGTAGCAATGTAGTAAATACGAGAGCGTTAGCTCTTGTAGCAATGTAGTAAGTACCAGAGCGTCAGATTTTGTAATGTAGTTAGTAGGAGAGCGTTAGCTCTTGTAGCAATGTAGTAAATACGAGAGCGTTAGCTCTTGTAGCAATGTAGTAAGTACGAGAGCGTTAGCTCTTGTAGCAATGTAGTAATTACCAGAGCGTCAGAATTTGTAATGTAGTTAGTAGGAGAGCGTCAGCTCTTGTAGCAATGTAGTAAATACGAGAGCGTTAGCTCTTGTAGCAATGTAGTAAGTACCAGAGAGTCAGATTTTGTAATGTAGTTAGTAGGAGAGCGTCAGCTCTTGTAGCAATGTAGTAAATACGAGAGCGTTAGCTCTTGTAGCAATGTAGTAAATACGAGAGCGTTAGCTCTTGTAGCAATGTAGTAAGTACCAGAGCGTCAGATTTTGTAATGTAGTTAGTAGGAGAGCGTCAGCTCTTGTAGCAATGTAGTAAATACGAGAGCGTTAGCTCTTGTAGCAATGTAGTAAGTACGAGAGCGTTAGCTCTTGTAGCAATGTAGTAAGTACGAGAGCGTTAGCTCTTGTAGCAATGTAGTAAGTACGAGAGCGTCAGATTTTGTAATGTAGTTAGTAGGAGAGCGTCAGCTCTTGTAGCAATGTAGTAAATACGAGAGCGTTAGCTCTTGTAGCAATGTAGTAAGTACGAGAGCGTTAGCTCTTGTAGCAATGTAGTAAGTACCAGAGCGTCAGATTTTGTAATGTAGTTAGTAGGAGAGCGTAAGCTCTTGTAGCAATGTAGTAAATACGAGAGCGTTAGCTCTTGTAGCAATGTAGTAAGTACGAGAGCGTTAGCTCTTGTAGCAATGTAGGAAGTACGAGAGCGTCAGATTTTGTAATGTAGTTAGTAGGAGAGCGTCAGCTCTTGTAGCAATGTAGTAAATACGAGAGCGTTAGCTCTTGTAGCAATGTAGTAAGTACGAGAGCGTCAGATTTTGTAATGTAGTTAGTAGGAGAGCGTCAGCTCTTGTAGCAATGTAGTAAATAAGAGAGCGTTAGCTCTTGTAGCAATGTAGTAAGTACGAGAGCGTTAGCTCTTGTAGCAATGTAGTAAGTATGAGAGCGTCAGATTTTGTCATGTAGTTAGTAGGAGAGCGTCAGCTCTTGTAGCAATGTAGTAAATACGAGAGCGTTAGCTCTTGTAGCAATGTAGTAAGTACGAGAGCGTTAGCTCTTGTAGCAATGTAGTAAGTACGAGATCGTCAGATTTTGTAATGTAGTTAGTAAGAGAGCGTCAGCTCTTGTAGCAATGTAGTAAATACGAGAGCGTTAGCTCTTGTAGCAATGTAGTAAGTACGAGAGCGTTAGCTATTGTAGCAATGTAGTAAGTACCAGAGCGTCAGATTTTGTAATGTAGTTAGTAGGAGAGCGTCAGCTCTTGTAGCAATGTAGTAAATACGAGAGCGTTAGCTCTTGTAGCAATGTAGTAAGTACGAGAGCGTCAGCTCTTGTAGCAATGTAGTAAGTACGAAAGCGTCAGATTTTGTAGCATTGTAGTAAATACGAGAGCGTCAGTTTTTGTAGCTATGTAGTAAGTACGAGAGCGTCGGCTTTTGTAGCAATGTAATAAGTACAAAAGCGTCAGCTTTTGTAGCAATGTAGTAAGTACGAGAGCGTTAGCTCTTGTAGCAATGTAGTAAGTACGAGAGCGTCAGATTTTGTAATGTAGTTAGTAGGAGAGCGTCAGCTCTTGTAGCAATGTAGTAAGTACGAAAGCGTCAGATTTTGTAGCAATATAGTAAATACGAGAGCGTTAGCTCTTGTAGCAATGTAGTAAGTACGAGAGCGTCAGTTTTTGTAATGTAGTTAGTAGGAGAGCGTCAGCTCTTGTAGCAATGTAGTAAGTACGAGAGCGTCAGACTTTGTAGCAATGTAATAAATACGAGAGCGTCAGATTTTGTAGCAATATAGTAAGTACTAATGGTCTGGGGGCGTGAAATATATTAATTTCTTATTTTATTTCATCTACTTTGATAAATCTTCTCCAACATTAAAGCTTGCTAATTTTATTAATTTGTTGCACTCGCTGATGGTAGCCCTGATGCTCGTGAATCGTGTTTCTCCCCATCAATTGACAATTGCGCGTGCGCAACCCAACAAGGCGTGCGTCACATGTACTGTAGGTATTGTATGTACTACTGTGCTGCTGCTAAGAGCATCGACGTGCCCATCGGTCGGCCGCGCGCCGCTCCGGCCAGGCGGGCCAGCTAACTGTATCCTGTGGGCTGCGGTCGGTCACGCCGCACACAACTTTCAGGAACCCTCAACATGACAACCGTTGAGTTTTTGTCAAGCCCCATTTTGCGTTATGCTTTCAAGTTGTCCCTCTCTCATTTGAGTAATTTCGTGGTCTAAGTACCAAGCTCATTCTTCCTTCATTAAACCAATTCTATTCCCATATTTTTATGTAAATTAGTCTCAGATATATGATTACCCCAAATTGCTTGGTAAATTCATCGCGCTATTACCGCGGGTAATTTGCCGAATGTCCGTCCATGGATTGCATTGCTCCGGCATTAGATACAGTGTTTAATGTTTAGTTTATAATTGACTGCATTCCTTGAGATGGTCGCTGCTCGCTGCTGTGCGATAGTTTCGCAACGCGCCGCTAATCTGGATATATCGCGGAAAGATTACATGCATTTGTAATCGGGCGGCTTGTATCATTAGCGTGCCGATGATTCCTGGGTTCGAGGTCGTGACAATAGCGCGATAACTAATTCTAACAAACAATGCGGCGACGGTGACCTAACCGGCGCGGGCGAGCTGATGTTTTGCTCCATTGTGACTCGTAAATGTATTACAAAATATTTATACTGACTTGTTTAGAGTACTTGTTTAGGAAATCGTGCGCAGCACAGTAACCGGGTGAACGCACCGAGTCCTCTGCCGTTCACAATATTATTAAAAACCAAGGAATTTGTTCGACGTTTTGGTCACGTGAAGGCTATTTAGAGGTCCTCGCTCCGATGGTCTGATTCTTGTCCGTAATACTCGTCGTAACGTCAGTTATCCTTGGTATGTTTCACATGAGAATGTTTGCCGTATATACTAATGTTCGACTGGAAATGTCTCCATGTATACAGTTTCGCGGAATCTTTTTAAAACGCGTTTGACATTGCCTACTTTGTAAAATGTAACTTCAAAATGTCGCAATGCCAAAATTCAGGGTTGAGCTTTGAGCTGTGTTTAGAATACAAGAAAGGCATTGGGCAGTGATTGTCATTAGGATGGCCGTTGCGTCCGTATATGGCTAACTGACCGGCATTGAGGCAGGCATACCTAATGCCGGCCGCTAAACGGGCCTTATCTTAATGTTCAGTGTGTGCTCGGTTCCGATGCCGGCTGCCGGGCTCCGGTGCCGGACGTCCTCACATTAAGGGCGTTTGTGCACTACAAGGAATTTTACTGTCCGGCAGTCCGATTTTTTACAGTACGATATGGCACGCCATAAATGTATATGTTTATGTGCACTACAAAGAGAACTACCCTGAACTGCGCCGCACCGATCCGAGTAAAGACGGACAAGTGCACAAGCCAATCGGACTGCCGGACGGTAAAATTCCTTGTTGTGCACAAACGCCCTAAGGGCCAATTTCACCAAACTGTTCATAATCGAACATTAGTACATCAGCCATTAAAATAAAGATCAACGTTAATGGTATTTATGTTCCACCAGAATTAAGTATATCTAATCATGGATTAGCGCATGGTGAAACACTCGCTACTCTTAATATTCCGTTAACATTTTAAAAGAAGATTAACTAACATGGTATGGTGAAACTAGCATCCTAATTGCGCAACACACTATCAATCGGAA
The DNA here is from genome assembly GCA_948252095.1 of Dicycla oo. Lineage (NCBI taxonomy): Eukaryota > Metazoa > Arthropoda > Insecta > Lepidoptera > Noctuidae > Dicycla > Dicycla oo. The sequence continues at coordinate 815,816 of OX411713.1, forward strand.
TCTGAATCATTTTGAAGCAAATTGCATACCCTTTGCTTCATATGTTCGAATTTGTCTGATCGACAACGTAAATAACGCAATGAATGTTGTTGAACTCTCAAAATGAAACGGATTCCGATTGATAATGTGTTACGCAATGGCCCCGCTGGATAGACCAGCGGGGCAAGCTCTATCGAGATTACTTCCGAGTGCTATTTAGTTTTTGTCTACATGACTGTTAAGGGCGTGCCGCGTGGCTCTTTATTAAGCGGTTGAGCTTTTTAATGATTTGCTTTGTAATCTGACAAGGGGCCGTAGTCCCACATTATCCATATTAATATAACCTGACAAGGGGCCGTAGTCCCACATTATCTATACTAATATAATCTGACAAGGGGCCGTAGTCCCACATTATCTATACTAATATAACCTGACAAGGGGCCGTAGTCCCACATTATCTATACTAATATAACCTGACAAGGGGCCGTAGTCCCACATTATCCATACTAATATAACCTGAAAAGGGGCCGTAGTCCCACATTATCCATACTAATATAACCTGACAAGGGGCCGTAGTCCCACATTATCCATACTAATATAACCTGACAAGGGGCCGTAGTCCCACATTATCTATACTAATATAACCTGACAAGGGGCCGTAGTCCCACATTATCCATACTAATATAACGTGACAAGGGGCCGTAGTCCCACATTATCCATACTAATATAACCTGACAAGGGGCCATAGTCCCACATTATCCATACTAATATAACCTGACAAGGGGCCGTAGTCCCACATTATCCATACTAATATAACCTGACAAGGGGCCGTAGTCCCACATTATCCATACTAATATAACCTGACAAGGGGCCGTAGTCCCACATTATCCATACTAATATAAATGATAAATGATGATAAATGATAAATGATTTTTATTTCTGTAAGTAGGTTTGTACAAACACTTTTACAAGTCAATATATTTTTTTTTTAACTAGATGAGGTCGGCGTTTCCTATCTGACTACTCTGAGAAGAAAGGCCGAAACAAACTCAGAGGTCACAGTCTCTTATAAAGTCCAGACATAATCTTGGTCACTTCATGTGAAGACCATGTAGATTGGTGTCTGAAATGGTCTTTTGAGGAAAGAACCACACAGATTGAGAGGACCTGTCCAGTCAGTGCACGCATTTGTCAGTAATCGCGCAGCTCAACTAGCTCAACGATTCGACGAACAATACCAAAGAAAGGACATTGGGGTAGGCCGCATAGATTACTCAAACTGCCAGACCATGATTAAAAATAACTGAGAGAAAAAATAAAAAAAACAAAAAAAAAAGCAATGACCTACATAGTCTTCACATTCACAATAAAGTAAAATAATATAATACTTACAAAGTAAATATTAATGTCAACATTCAGTATGCAAAAATAAAAATAATATAAAATAAAATTGGAGCAGTTCAATCCCAAGCCTTTTTGTCCTCAATATAATCTTTAACGGTATAAAAAGCTTTCTGACACAACTTGCGTTTAATGAATGATTTGAATTTATTAAGACTCAGATCTTGAACGTGGCTTGGAAGTTTATTATAAAAGCGTATACATTGACACCTGAATGACCCACCTATTTTCTTGAGCCTTGTTGGAGGTACAACAAATTTGTGTTTGTTCCTAGTATTTATATTGTGGATATCACTGTATTTTTTAAACAATTTAATGTTTTTATGGGCATATAAAAGATTTTCAAAAATGTACTGAGAAGGCAAAGTCAGTATATTAATCTCCTTAAATTTCTCTCTGAGAGATTGTCTCGAACTTAATTTATAAATGCATCGAACAGCTCTTTTCTGCAAAACAAAGATAGTCTGAATGTCGGCTGCATTTCCCCACAACAGAATACCGTACGACATTATACTATGAAAATAGCTAAAGTACACTAAACGGGCTGTCTCTATGTTGGTTAAATTACGAATTTTCCTAACAGCGTATGCTGCGGAGCTTAGCTTTTTTGACAATTTATCTATATGTGGGCCCCACTGAAGCTTAGCATCCAAAGTTAAGCCCAAGAATACTGTGCTATCTTCAGGATTCAACTCTTCGCCCTTTATCAACACGTTAGTTTTCACCTGCCTAACGTGAGGTAGTGTAAACTTAATGAATTTGGTTTTTTTTTCATTAAGGAGTAAATTATTAACACTGAACCAGTGAACTACTTTTGAGATCGCTCTGTTTACATCGTCAGTAACCAGCTGCTGACGTTTAAGTTTAAACAAAAGTGAAGTATCATCCGCAAACAAAACTATATCATGATTATCCTTAATGAGGTAGGGCAAATCGTTAATATAAATAAGAAATAAGAAAGGACCAAGAATCGAGCCCTGTGGGACCCCCATTGTTACTATAGATCCGGGCGATCTTTTTCCATTAACGTCAACGCTCTGAATCCTATTACTCAAGTATGAAGTAAGAAGATCCAGAGCGGTGTTCCGGATCCCGTAATGGCGGAGTTTCCTGATTAACGTTTCATGAAGAACGCAATCGAATGCCTTGGACAAATCACAAAAGATGCCCAAGGCATCGCATTTGTCTTCCCATGCACTATAAATATGTCCTAAAAGTTCAACACCGGCATCAGTAGTTGAACGACCCTTTGTAAAACCGAACTGCTTGTTATGTAATAATTTATGTTTATTAAAAAATCTTTGCAATTGGTCTAAAATTAATTTCTCAAAAATTTTACTAAACGTAGGTAGTACCTGACAAGGGGCCGTAGTCCCACATTATCCATACTAATATAACCTGACAAGGGGCCGTAGTCCCACATTATCCATACTATATAACCTGACAAGGGGCCGTAGTCCCACATTATCTATACTAATATTATACATTCGAAAGTAACTATGTCTGTCACCTTTTCATGTCTAAACCACTGAACGGGTTTCGATAAAATTTGGCAAGGAGATAGATGACATCCTGGGGAAAGACATTAGGCTACTTTTTGTCTCAAAAATAATCGTATAGATAGGTGATGAAAATTTGATAAAGAATTACGAGTTTCAGCGTTTTTGAAAAATCACCTCTAAGGATGTAAAATAGGGATGATTTTAATTTTTTTTTGTGTAATTCTTTTCAAAAGATAAGGGATCGGGACGAGATACGAACTATGACTACATAGTCATAGTCCGTATCGTGAAGTAACATTCAGTGTGAATTTCACCAATGTAACTGAACGTGATCAGCATGTCTCTAAACCGAATTCAAGAGCTATGTGTCAATATTCCAAAGAAAATAATGACACTACCAGCTCTTAAACGTGGTTTATGTGTTGATCGCGTTCAGTTTCATTGGTGAAATCCGCACTTAGTCTTTATTTCATTAAAATCGGCTCACTCGATTAAAAGCTCAGATATGGATCTATATCCGTGGGTATGACAATTAATTGGTGATGAATTAAAAAAAATATATATTTTAAGTAAGACATTCAGAATTATAAAACCCTGTTTTATTTATTTAAAACACCCAGACTAGTGTGAGTAGGACTCGCGCCCTAAGGGCCTCAAAGCTGTGCTAGCTCAGCTGCGCGAATTTCCAATTCTGGATTGAAGGGCAAAGTTAACTTTTCAGTTGAATAAATATGTTTTAATAGAGAACTTTGCAGTTGATATAATCAATGAATCTGCCTAGCCTTTTCCCAACTATGTTGGGGTCTAACCGGATGCAGCTGAATACCAGTATTTTACATGGAGCGACTGCCTATCTGACCTCCACAACCCAATTATTGGGTACCTAATACGATACCCCTTGGTAAGACTGGTTGTCAGACTTTCGGGCTTCTGACAACCCGTAACGACTGCCAAAGATCCACGAATGACAGCCGGGACCAACGGCTTAACGTGCTTTCCGAGGCACGGAGGAGTCTTGGTATGTACAGATGGTCACCCATCTACGAACCAACCCCGACAAGCGTAGCTTAACCTGATGGATCGACGCTTGCGGCTGTTATTATTTAGCCACGAGCTCCTAGCTGCAGTTGATATAATATAACTATAAATTACCAATTTTCGGATTTTTCTCTGTACTTGAACTGTGGACCTAGCGTCTCGCCCAACTTCATGAACTACTAACTGCTGTAGCACCATCCCTTTTTCGCAACGGAATCATGATGGCGTTCGTAGTTCATAATACGCTCCTGAATGGAAGTTATAAGGCAAGTGTGCCCAGAGCCTATATCAATACCTCATATCAGTTCAGTTATATGCTTATATGAATCGCGACCAGATTTGAAATGCAAAGCTGCACCTAGGTGGAAACCCGTATTGTTTATAAGGTAGCCGGTCTCATTAAGCTGTGGCTAGGAACTAGGCACATTACGGTCGCGGGCACTCGCCGACGCATAAAATGGACATTTTAAGTCCCAAGAAGCAAATACGAAGAATAATAAGAGTCGCGTGCGCCGTGGGCAGCCCATTCGCGCGAGATTATGAGGCTGACGACCAATAGCCGCGCGTACCCCGCCCGCGCCCCGCGCCGCCGGTCAGCTGGGCCATAATCGACGCATAATCAAACTATACGAGTGATAACCATATATTGCGTGGAGAGTTGGTGACCGACCGCCCGACACGGTGAGTGAAATTTTACTTCTTATATTGCTTTCTGACTGGAGGATATCGTCCATGCCAGCCAGGACTTGTATGTGTTGTGTCGCCTGCGGGTTCTACTGATGCAGGTAACAGCTACGACTCAAGAAGAGCAGCATATGGGTGAGGGAGACCGTGACACGAATAAGTCTGTTATCATCTTTGATTCTCTTCCAGGTGAGGAAAGCATTAGATGAGTTCTATTTTGAGAAACTACAATATTATTTAGTGTGTTATCCGTGACGTCGGCAGCGCTACGAGCGCAGCCTGCGCCGCCAGTTACAGCCTTATCTGAAGTGTTCTTACAGCTGCAGCGCATACGTCACGGAACAATACACTCGGCTCTTATGTGGCCGCTGTCAGGAGCTAATCAGCTGTTCATATTAGCGAACGCTGACCACTCACACGTCCACCGTGCACTTATAGGTCATCTGCGATAACCGAGAGCGATCACATCCACAATGTGCCCTAGTAGTTACAAGTGTTCCTACGAGTTCCAGACCAGTTTTTACAGTTTGTTAACTTCCTATTTAGTTGCGATGATGAGAGGTTTACGTAACTCTTTTTGTGGTTGGTTATATCATTGTACAACTGTGCTATTGTGGGCTGCTTTTTACAGATGTGGTCGCCGACTGTTGGTGAAGGTTGCTCATAGTATAACAGGTTTTTTTTTTGTTGATTAGTGGTGCCTATAACAGGTTTTTTTATGGTGATAGCTACACAAATCAGGTTTTTTCATATGTCAGCTACATGTCAGATTTTTTGTTGATGTATAATGGTTTGTTTTTGTGTAGGCAATAGTCGTGAGCACTATCCTTATGAAAGTATCAAGTAGAAGGGAATTTTCATGGTGGCCAGCTACCTAGAAGAAGGCGGCTTTTTCTTGGAAACGCCTTCAGTAATTAGTGTTCCAATTGATTGAAGTGTTGCAAATGCAACCTACATCTTTTTACTTTGAGTCTCCTCCGGAAGTATCTCATCTGTGTTGAGCGCGGCCCTCCCGCGTAACTTATGTGTGCAGTTACGGGATACTGCCGAGACATAGTGCACGGTATTGCGCAACTTTACATTGCCATTAACTTGATGAGCTCTGCTCATTTGATATGTGGCCGTAATAAGAGTCGGCAACTTCCAACATTACGGCTGCGATGGCTAATTCAAGATAATATTTTTTGATATTTTCGTTACGCGGGGAAGGGAAGTCAGTAATGATAGTAGTTTGTTACTTTAATTTCCTTGTGCCAATGTGATTTTGCTCGAACAAAAAACAATCACATATTACAGTCATGGTGAGTAGGTACCGTGGTTGTAATAAGTGATTTCCGTCAACATAATCTTAGCGAGGTTGTCAATGTTATTAGTATAAGTAATGTACCGGCGCGGCGCACACGGCACCGGGCACCGGCCGCTCGCGGGCGCGCGGTACCGGTATCAGGGGCCTGTTTTTACTCGAATATCGTTTCTTACGAGGCGTTGGTCGGGAGCGAGGCGAGCGTGCCGCCGTACCGCTTCTAGTAATGAGCAGCCCTACGCCCCCGCTCCGCCTCCGCCCGTGCTTCTTCTAGTAATGAGCAGCCCTACGCCCCCGCTCCGCCTCCGCCCGTGCTTCTTCTAGTAATGAGCAGCCCTACGCCCCCGCTCCGCCTCCGCCCGTGCTTCTTCTAGTAATGAGCAGCCCTACGCCCCCGCTCCGCCTCCGCCCGTACTTCTTCTAGTAATGAGCAGCCCTACGTCCCCGCCCCGCCTCCGCCCGTGCTTCTTCTAGTAATGAGCAGCCCTACGCCCCCGCTCCGCCTCCGCCCGTGCTTCTTCTAGTAATGAGCAGCCCTACGCCCCCGCTCCGCCTCCGCCCGTGCTTCTTCTAGTAATGAGCAGCCCTACGCCCCCGCTCCGCGTCCGCCCGTGCTTCTTCTAGTAATGAGCAGCCCTACGCCCCCGCTCCGCCTCCGCCCGTGCTTCTTCTAGTAATGAGCAGCCCTACGCCCCCGCTCCGCCTCCGCCCGTGCTTCTTCTAGTAATGAGCAGCCCTACGCCCCCGCTCCGCCTCCGCCCGTGCTTCTTCTAGTAATGAGCAGCCCTACGCCCCCGCTCCGCCTCCGCCCGTGCTTCTTCTAGTAATGAGCAGCCCTACGCCCCCGCTCCGCCTCCGCCCGTGCTTCTTCTAGTAATGAGCAGCCCTACGCCCCCGCTCCGCCTCCGCCCGTGCTTCTTCTAGTAATGAGCAGCCCTACGCCCCCGCCCCGCCTCCGCCCGTGCTTCTTCTAGTAATGAGCAGCCCTACGCCCCCGCTCCGCCTCCGCCCGTGCTTCTTCTAGTAATGAGCAGCCCTACGCCCCCGCCCCGCCTCCGCCCGTGCTTCTTCTAGTAATGAGCAGCCCTACGCCCCCGCTCCGCCTCCGCCCGTGCTTCTTCTAGTAATGAGCAGCCCTACGCCCCCGCCCCGCCTCCGCCCGTGCTTCTTCTAGTAATGAGCAGCCCCCGCCCCGCCTCCGCCCGTGCTTCTTCTAGTAATGAGCAGCCCTACGCCCCCGCCCCGCCTCCGCCCGTGCTTCTTCTAGTAATGAGCAGCCCTACGCCCCCGCTCCGCCTCCGCCCGTGCTTCTTCTAGTAATGAGCAGCCCTACGTCCCCGCCCCGCCTCCGCCCGTGCTTCTTCTAGTAATGAGCAGCCCTACGCCCCCGCTCCGCCTCCGCCCGTGCTTCTTCTAGTAATGAGCAGCCCTACGCCCCCGCTCCGCCTCCGCCCGTGCTTCTTCTAGTAATGAGCAGCCCTACGCCCCCGCCCCGCCTCCGCCCGTGCTTCTTCTAGTAATGAGCAGCCCTACGCCCCCGCCCCGCCTCCGCCCGAGGACCACTCGATGGGGTTTTAAATGTTATTTTTTTAGTGGCGGAACCTTAAAATTTGAAACCTGTTTAAAGGGTTGTGGCTAAGTAATAACAGCCGCACGGGTCGATCCATCAGGTTAAGCTACGCTTGCCGGGTTTGGTCCGTAGATGGGTGACCATCTTTACATACCGAGACTCCTCCGTGCCTCGGAAAGCACGTTAAGCCGTTGGTCCCGGCTGTTATTCGTGGATCTTTGACAGTCGTTACGGGTCGTCAGAAGCCCGAAAGTCTGACAACCAGTCTTACCAAGTGGTATCGTATTACCCGATAACTGAGTTGTGGAGGTCAGATAGGCAGTCGCTCCATGTAAAATACTGATATTCAGCTGCATCCAATATAGCATTCATTTATGCAACATAGTTGGAGGCAGGCTAGGCAGATTGATTGGGCACCAATGTATGAAACCTGGTACCTGCACCAATCGAAATGAATGATACATCGTTGGAAAAGAATTTTTGTGTAGACAAAGAATAACCGTGGCGCTAGTCCCGATTCACTGTCCGCTTGCAGTAATCCTACCGACAGTTATTTAGTTTTGATGATTTTTTTTTGTCACTTCCTATTAAAGTATTGCTGTCTGTGACATTGTTCTCCATTTTAGCATGGTGTTATTATTTATTATTTTAAAATATGAGGGTTCCGGACCTTTGGATGTCTTACGAGGGGCCGAAGCCAATTTGCAGAGGCCCCTTAGACAATAACAATCTCTTTACAGAAGTATATCCTATTGTTGTACCTTTTTTTCTTTTAAATGTTAGGTTTTCAGAAGAACAAAATAAGAATGTAAGAATAATAAAATATAATAAAATACCTACTAATGTGCTTGAAATGTTATTTTTATTTTTAAAACCGACTGAAAAGTTTTAAACAAATAGGTAGGTATAGTCTGCGTTGACCCTAAGATTTCCTCAAACTTAATCAATCAAATAATACAGCTACTACGCAACGTTGTCAGATTGATACAGTCCTATTACGAACGGCAACATTGCATTATTACTGGTACTTCTGCTCCGGCAAGCAAAAATATATTTAAGATAAAGGCCAAATGGCCTTTATCTTAATATAGTAATAGTAGTTTAGTTTAATATTCAAAGGACATAGATATTTACGAATCATAGGTTGCACCAAATATATTGAAATCTAAGGTACCTATTTAGATATTTATGTTCCAAAGAACAGTCAGATTATACTACCATAACATACCTATGAACAGTTGATATGATAACATTTTATTGATGTCTAAGTTTTTATAGAACTATATGATCATTTTATCGCTTACAATATTTTGAAACATTGTCACTGCCGATATATTAGTGAACTCGACTGTACCTATTGTTTTTTTATTTAATACATAGATCACATCTAAGTTTAGAAGTACTAAACCGATTTTGGTGTGATGTTCATCGTTAACTATTTTTTTAGCTCAGTCTATGCAAAAATCATCAAAATTGGTCAATTCGAACCGTAGTTATGATTTTTTTAAATTCTATTTCGAGCTAAAATTCCAGTATCTTCGGCAGACTATATTTCAAAAACCGGTCAAGTGCATGTCGGACCACGCACAATGAAGGGTTCCGTAGTTGGGATGAATTTATTCTAAGAACATACTTAACATTGTAGTTGAAAAACATGTTCTCCCATACATTCTAACTGTAAATGTATGTTTCTACACACTATTGATTTACCATGTTATTTTAAGAACATAGACTTCTTATAGGTTTTACTGTAATCTATAGGTATAGAAGTATTTTCTGTATTTTTTTTCTTTCAAAACTTTAAGCTCAGTAGTTTCGGAGATAAAATGGGGAATGGTTAATTTTCGTCTGTTTTCTAAAATAACTTTAATACAGTTTATTTTAAAATTATAAAACAATATATATATTTGATACCCTCATTGTAAGTCCTTTTATTTGATATATCGCACGATACAGTTTTTTTTTGTTTTTTTTTTTTGCTAGCCCAGTTTGTGTCTCACTGCTGGGCAAAGGCCTCCCTTTTCTCTTCCATACCTTTCTGGTCTGTGCGATCTCTGGCCATGTTGGCCCTGCAAACATGGCCAGATCGTCACACCACCTTCGCCGCGGTCTACCTCGACGGCGATGGCCTTCCTGAGGCGTCCAGTGGGTGACAATCTTTGCCCATCTCTCCGAGTGCATTCGTGCGATGTGTGCAACCCACTCCCACTTCAGCCTGGCTGTTTTTTCTCGAACATCCGCTACATGAGTTAAGAAACGCAGGGTGGTGTTTCTAACGCGATCTGTACGCTTGACACCTATTATGCTGCGCTCCATTGCCCGTTGGCAAATCTTGAGTTTGGACTTTTGTTGTTCAGTAAGGGACCAACTTTGTGCACCGTATGTTAGAACGGGTAAGATGCACATGTCGATGAGTTTTCTCTTCAGTGTTATTGGAAGACTACCGGGCCCAGTAGGTTTCCCAAGCATTTCCGACTCGTCTTTTGACTTCCTTGTCTTGTCTATTTTTGAAAGAAACTATCTGGCCCAAGTATCTCATCTCATCGACATATTGCAATACATGCCCGTCTACCTCGACCCTACGTTTCGTGCTGTTGGTCATGACCTGGGTCCTGGATCTGTTCATTGAAAGTCCAATCTCAAGAATTACTGTGCTCAGATCTTGATGATGATATTCAAAATTCATTTATTTACATTACACGTCCGTGTTTAGGTCACAGAAATACATACGTGTACCAAATTTCGACTTAATCGGTCCATTAGATTCGGAGCAAATTGGCTGTGACAGACGGACAGACAGACACATGAGTGATCCTATAAGGGTTCCGTTTTTTCCTTTTGAGGTACGGAACCCTAAAACGGACAATTTATACTTGTTTGTCGTCATAGTAATTTTTTGTACACTTGAAAAGAGCTATCCAGCGTTGTATGACTTATCTTGATTGGACATGGGTATTGGATACCAAAACGCCCATCCTCTTTTATAGTGCGACCGCGAATGTTGTTTGGTCCGTTCGCTGTTAACCTAAGAGTAAGGAAGGACAGTAATAACGTGCACAACTTTAATCGCGCAACTTTATCCGAGAGCTCACTCGAAGCTGTGTATAAAGTAGGTACCAACGAACAATTATTTATCACTACATATTATAAAACAAAGTTCGCCGCCGCGTCTGTCTGTCTGTCTGTATACTCGCGATGATCTCAAAAACTACTGTACTGATTTTAATGCGGTTTTCATTAATAGATAGAGTGTTTCAAGAGGAAGGTTTATATGTATAGTTTCCCGACATGCACGCGGGCGAGGCCGCGGGCAACAGCTAGTTTCCATATAAATTGATTAAAAACTTGTTTCTGCCGCGTTCGCGAGGAAAATGTAATAAATTCACTATTTAATTATAATTGTATTGAGTGGTGATTGAGTCACATCATCACATGGGAGAAGCGCTGGTGGTCGTGTCGCGCTGTGCTCGTCATTATATAATGGTTACATAACGCAAGACTATACACGGTTGTGGTAGGTCGCGGCGCAGAACATTATCTATAAGACGATGACGTCGTGTGTGTTCGCCTCCATGTGTTACTATCATTAGAGACTCGAGCTGTGAGTGTGGCATAGGTACCGCACATTGTCCGAACTGCTATTCTGAGCCCTCCTGACAATCAAAGTAATGTCAGGGTAAATGCGATTTCGTTTGACCACTGTTCTGGTTGATAGTGAATTCAGTTTATATGGAGTTGCGTTACAGTAGTCAGTGGCAGTGACTGAACTGTCCCAACAGTACACTGATATATTGGAGCAAGTATCACTGTAGGCTCAACAGTTATCTGTCCCAACAATACACTGATATATTGGAGCAAGTATCACTGTAGGCTCAACAGATTTAGTCATCTATTTATCGCTTGGATATTATGAGGCATCGATCGAGCAGGCCGTTGGACTAGCATTCGATTCTGAGGCAACGTCCTCAAATAGCCGCTGCTCTTATGCATAGTTCATTTGAGAGCCCTACGTGGCGACTTCCAGTTGTGACCCTTCCCGTGAGCTAGTATGATGGGAATACAGCATGAGTATTGTGAGGTGATTAGCTGTTATAAAGAGCTAGCTGTCCATAGTCAGTACCTGCGTACCGGATAGCAGAATGTGTCCCTGCCTAGGTCATAGATAAAAGCTATTGTTATACTTCCTGCGTCGCCTGATAACTGCCATACTTTTGTGCGATAGTCTTTCCTAATGTATCTTCTTCAGCTTGCCAACTGACCATTCCATTTTTTGTCTAGTTGGCGTCCGTAATCCATGTTTTTCTTACATTTTTAACGATAGAACCTACATGCGGATATCTGACTGTCTGGGATCAATGGACTTGATGTGCCGATTTAACTCACTCATTCTAAGTTTGTGACCTGATAACGATTCATTACAGTAATCAAATTGACGTCAAAACCAATGTTTCTCTTTAAAATACGTTACAGAAAAATTTCAAGAATGTTAATCCAAAGTCTTTTTTTTTGGACAGATATCCGTTTTACCGTAATTAACATCTTGGAACACGGCTTCCTATTCAAATGTAAAACATTTTTGTATGCATGCCAAATCTCGTTACAATTCTTCTTTCTCATACGATTGAGATAATTTTTTTTTGGTCACCGTCACCACATTTTATCAATAGCTGAGTGCAATTAACACATTTTATTGTTAGGAAACCATTTGTTTTACTAGGATCCCATTTTCGTCGAAGGAATGTTTATTCTTCAATAGTAGGTGTTCAAAGTATATTCATTTCGTTAAACAAGAAACCTGTCAGCTGTAACGCGGTCAAAATAATGCCACATCTGCTCTGGAACCTAGAAACTTCTAGAAAGAATAGATAATAACAACACGGAATTAAACCCTAAACTAAACGAATCTCAAATAATTCATTTCTAAAATAGAATGCTAAAAACCTGCCAAAAGTAATTTCGAGCTTTCTAACAGATTTTTACGCACGCAGGAGTCTCTCAACAGCCGCACATAATAGTTTCGCGTTTAGCATGGTGTTGGCGCCTAGTGAGTGGCGAGTGTGGTGGGAGGGATCTAGGTGCTGAGCGGTGCACGAGTGGCGGCGGGAGGTGCACGGTAGTGTAGGTACTGCGCGGCCGTTCAACTCTGAACCGAAACGGGGTCGAGGAGGTTACGGCGACGCACGCCGCCATGCGCCCGCACAGAAACGCAACTACGAATGGCCCGCCAGATCACTCAATATGCAAGAGCTGGTCTATTGGCCTGGACTCCTTCAAAATCCTGCCTTCAATCATGAACCCGCTAGGGTTCTAGTATGCAATTGCACACCAGCTTCCTTCTTCAGTATCCAGAAATTCAGTTCGTTGTTTTGTTTTCCGCTCTAGAAGAACCTTATGTTTTGTAACAAATGCGGAGCCTCTTAGTTACAAAGTCCTCTGACATTTTTCTAAAATTGTGATATTTGAACGACACTGCACGGACCAGTTTTAAAAGTTTTTGCACATTCTTGGTTACATTACTGTAAAAGTTCGCGTGGAGTGTTAGTATAGTCTGTGGTGTGGGTATGCCTGATGTCCACACATCACGCATCAACAAAGTTGACTGTGTTCAGTAGTCAGTGGCGCCGCGCTGCGGCCGACACGTGCACCATGTCGCACTAATTATCAGACAAGAAAAACACGCACTAATATAAAATATATTTTATTTAATATCAACTAATAATTTCATAGGACTGGAAAACTAAGAAACCGTAGCAAATGTTTCAAGGAAACTTGTACTGACCAAGGGAAAGGCACCTGTTACACTAACAGGACGAAAGGTTGTCAATCTGTTACTACATAGTGAATACTAAATTACTAAGCGTTGTCTGCAAATTCGTTCGCATCACACTCTAAACTGTTTGGCTTCCATAAGGCTGAACTTTCGAAAAATCTTTTAATAAGGAGCACCTACAAAGACAAACTAAGAGGAACATGTTTTTTCAAAATTCAACTCTAAATAAATCCTAGCAATTATTAAGGAAAAACAGAGTTACGTAAGTACTAAGCAGCATTAGCTTTTTCTGAAACGGATGCTCATTGCTCAGTGGCGCTCGCTCCAGGGCGTTCGTGATGAGGAGAACACGTTTGTGGCTCAGCTAGACGTTTCCTGAGCCAGAGGTGAACGTCCATTCAAATGGCCCACACGTCTGACGGAGCTCTAGTGACGTCCACGAACATAAAACAACTCCCCACTATTATGCAGATGCAGGAACATTGACAGTAATTTTATTGATTAAATGCTTTATTGTCCTATTCTTCTTAGGCTGTAATTATAGGAAATTGCCGTTAATCTTAGTTTAGGTAGCAACTCGACACTAACTAGTACTAGATTATATTTAGGGCTCGGTGCGACTGCGTCATCGTTGTGAACATGGATATCTATGGTTGTGCAGGATGCAACAGAACATCACGCCCCTATCCCCGAACACTTGGGCAGAGCTGTACTGCACGATAATATTCTGAAAAAAAAAAAAACAAAAAAACTTAGGCCTTATAATTAAAGTTGAGAAATATTCCCTGACTGAGAGTTTATTCTGAAGCTGCATCTGCTCTACATATTAAAAGGTAATTAATTGCAAGGCCATTTTTTTAGAGCAGTGATGGCCTGCAACTCGTTAGTCGTGAATTCGATCCCAGGCAGGTAGGTACTTTATGTAAATAATTTCATCACCACTGCTCCTAATGACCAACCGAAAATTATAAAACAGGAAATGGTACTATTTGCTGATGCTAGTACAGCTATTTGCAGATGATAGTACAGCTATTTGCAGATGCTAGTACAGCTATTTGCAGATGCTTGTACAGCTATTTGCAGATGCTAGGGATTGACACTATTGACAGCTCACTCCACGCTCACCTCACCTAAGTTTTCACCGTGAGATTTGTACAGAATAGCACTGCAGTTTCCCGCAGTACTCCTGAATCAGATACCAGTGAGGCCAGTAGGTGTAAAGTAACAGACACACAATGAAAACGATGGCAACTTGAGAACAGAAGTCGCGCTGTGACGCGAAGTCGCATAAGTCCGTCACATTGTACGTTTAATCGATTTCATCATCATTATTGCGTGTTGCAATGCAACAGATACTTGAGCGTGGAAACGGCGCATAGGGAGCTGCGCTGGGAGCGGGCACGCCCCGGCTCACGAACACGCTGTTACTAATGTGTTTCACGATAAAAATGTTATAATACCTGATAAATAATATTAAAGATAGTCTTATCATCAAAGTGTAACTATCTATGGGGTAAAATTAGACCACAGTTATTGTTTGTTATTATCTTTACGTACGAGATACAGTTTATCAGTCACAGCTCACAGATAAAATACAAATCTGAAGAAATCGGATAATGTTAGATTAGTTTTAAAAGACTACTACGTAGCGGAATTTTCCTGATAGGAAATTTACGATTACTTGTATTGAATGGAAAATATGGATTTGCATATCAATACAAGTTGATGAAGAAAGCTTATACTGCTGGCTTTGTTAACTACGGTGCCGAGTACTGCTGGCTTTGTTAACTACGGTGCCGAGTACTGTTGGCTTTGTTAACTACGGTGCCGAGTACTGCTGGCTTTGTTAACTACGGTGCCGAGTACTGCTGGCTTTGTTAACTACGGTGCTGAGTACTGCTGGCTTTGTTAACTACGGTGCTGAGTACTGCTGACTTTGTTAACTACGGTGCCGAGTACTGCTGGCTTTGTTAACTACAGTGCCGAGTACTGCTGGCTTTGTTAACTACGGTGCTGAGTACTGCTGGCTTTGTTAACTACGGTGCCGAGTACTGCTGGCTTTGTTAACTACGGTGCTGAGTACTGCTGGCTTTGTTAACTACGGTGCTGAGTACTGCTGAATTTGTTAACTACGGTGCCGAGTACTGCTGGCTTTGTTAACTACGGTGCTGAGTACTGCTGGCTTTGTTAACTACGGTGCCGAGTACTGCTGGCTTTGTTAACTACGGTGCCGAGTACTGCTGGCTTTGTTAACTACGGTGCCGAGTACTGCTGGCTTTGTTAACTACGGTGCCGAGTACTGCTGGCTTTGTTAACTACGGTGCTGAGTACTGCTGGCTTTGTTAACTACGGTGCCGAGTACTGCTGACTTTGTTAACTACGGTGCCGAGTACTGCTGGCTGTGTTAACTACGGTGCTGAGTACTGCTGACTTTGTTAACTACGGTGCCGAGTACTGCTGGCTTTGTTAACTACAGTGCCGAGTACTGCTGGCTTTGTTAACTACGGTGCTGAGTACTGCTGGCTTTGTTAACTACGGTGCCGAGTACTGCTGGCTTTGTTAACTACGGTGCTGAGTACTGCTGGCTTTGTTAACTACGGTGCTGAGTACTGCTGAATTTGTTAACTACGGTGCCGAGTACTGCTGGCTTTGTTAACTACGGTGCTGAGTACTGCTGGCTTTGTTAACTACGGTGCTGAGTACTGCTGACTTTTTTAACTACGGTGCCGAGTACTGCTGGCTTTGTTAACTACGGTGCTGAGTACTGCTGGCTTTGTTAACTACGGTGCCGAGTACTGCTGGCTTTGTTAACTACGGTGCTGAGTACTGCTGGCTTTGTTAACTACGGTGCTGAGTACTGCTGACTTTGTTAACTACGGTGCCGAGTACTGCTGGCTTTGTTAACTACGGTGCTGAGTACTGCTGGCTTTGTTAACTACGGTGCTGAGTACTGCTGGCTTTGTTAACTACGGTGCTGAGTACTGCTGAATTTGTTAACTACGGTGCCGAGTACTGCTGGCTTTGTTAACTACGGTGCTGAGTACTGCTGGCTTTGTTAACTACGGTGCCGAGTACTGCTGGCTTTGTTAACTACGGTGCTGAGTACTGCTGGCTTTGTTAACTACGGTGCTGAGTACTGCTGACTTTTTTAACTACGGTGCCGAGTACTGCTGGTTTTGTTAACTACGGTGCTGAGTACTGCTGGCTTTGTTAACTACGGTGCTGAGTACTGCTGGCTTTGTTAACTACGGTGCTGAGTACTGCTGGCTTTGTTAACTACGGTGCTGAGTACTGCTGGTTTTGTCGTTGGACACTTTACAGAAACTACACAGTTGCCAGGTCTTCTAACACAATGTCAGGGAAATGCGTACGTGTACGTGCGTTTCGAGCGCGTGAACAGTTAGGTGCGCGTGCGCCGGTGGCGACACTCGCGTGTATGCCGCCAGTAAGCTCCGTGCGTACCGACACCTGTATCAACTATGCAATATAACACATTGTTCCACTTCTAATTCTTTGCCATTATGTTTCTTTATAATTAAGGAGCAGCGATTGTGAGACTTCCCACTTACAGATAAAAAATATTTGTACTTTTTTGTTATTCTAGATTCAATTGCACAGTGAAATAGTAACGGTACTTGGTTATTTATAAAAGTTAGTAATTAATTAAAGTTGGGAATACTTTGTCTGAACGGGGCTCGCTTGATGGACACAAGGGCTTGGCGGACTGGTGTATTCTGTGTTCGGTCTATTCACGGAATAACAATGTGAACACAGAAGAATCAGTGCCAAGTCTGTGGGTAATATTGTAAAGCAGATGGATATCGATGTGGATTGCTTATCACAACAAGTAGGTTTCCCCGTTATCTTCCCCAACCAAGTTCCTAACCTGTTGCCTAACTAGAAATAACCGCAATAAGTAGGTAGCAATTATTTTAACTTTTATTTTCCGTAAGCATATTAAAACTGTAGGTGGCAGCAGTATATTACGAGTATATGAATGAATGCCACTTGCCAGCACATTGTGTGTGAAGCGCGATGTTGTGTTGTGGTTGGTTGTAACGTTTGTTCTGTTTGTTGTTCCAGGTGATTTCTGCACTGACGTCATCATGAAATGGAATGACGTCACGGACATCAGTGAGTTGATTCATTATCTTTGTAAACAATATATACATATATATACAGGGTTATTGGTAAAACACCAACAACCTCTTAAGGGGTCATTATGATCAACTTTTACATTGGGACCAAACCTGAAATCGCGAAAAAAATCAGCTGTTCAGTACATTTATGTACGCATAATTCGTCAAAATGTACTGAACAGCTGATTTTTTTTTCGCGATTTCAGGTTTGGTCCCATTGTAAAAGTTGTCCATAATGATGAGTACAATGACCCCTTAAGAGGTTGTTGGTGTTTTACCAATAACCCTGTATATATATATGAACAACTTTCACTATGAAATCACTGAAATCACAAAAAAAAAGAATCAGCTCTTTCATACATTTTGGTTGAGTACCTTTCTACCTCGTAACTTTCGTATGAAACAGCAGATTTTTTTTTTCGTGATTTCAGAGTTGGTCCCATAGCCCTTTGCACCCGACGGTATACGATAGTGCGGGTAACTTAAAAAAATCTTAGACCGCGCAGATTAATTTTTGCGTTCGCATGATGACACGATCGATCGAAAATTCAGGACGATCTTTGCATTTTTCTTGGTTTCCTTAGACTTCTAGAAATCTTGTCAATTAACTTTTTTTTTTAAATATTTGCAACTTTTTGTCGGGTGTAAAGGGATAGTGAAAGTTGTTCATATTCATGGGTAGAACACCCTGTGAAAATATAGCTAGTGATTTAAAAATAGCCCTGTGTATATATATATCGACCGTCCCTATTAACAATGTCGGTTCTGCAGGGAGACTACTGTTTAGTCCCTACCGAACATTGGTCTTTTTCGCAGAACTGACATTGTTAATATCATAAAGATTATTTTTTATCGTTAGGGCAGGGTAGTTTCGGAGGCTATTCGGTACAAATAAACAAAACAAAAATCTTACCTCTTTATAATATTAATATAGATAGACTAGTCAAAACAAAATAGAAATGTTGACAGGAGAACGTGTGACGAGTCAGCTAGTCTATCTGTTTGTCATTATACTGGAGGATATTTTTAACCACCTTGAAAAAAATGGGGTACAATATTATAAGTGACCGGAGCCTATGGCATACCTAGTTTTTTTTTTCGATATCTTCGACAGAAATTGCTCTATCAATAAACACTGCACATTTGAAGTAAACTAGAACAATAAAAACAGACATTTAAAAAAATCTTTATAGATCGTTAAAAATATCGAAATTCAAATCATACGCACTAGCGTATGATTTGAATTTCGATTTCGATATTATTATTTTTTTCGAAAAAAATACTAGGTATGTCATAGGCTTCTACTTCCATCACCCAGTATATAGTATAATTCTTCTGTACGTGTGTTTGTCACCTAACTCCTCCAAAACGGCTGGATCGATTTGGATGAAATTTTGTATGTATATGTATATGTATCAATGGGTTACTGGATGGTTTGTGGTGATGGATGGGTTACTGGATGGTTTGGTGATGGTTTGGTGTGAAAGGGTTTCAAACAAAACAGTTGAAAACCAAAACCACCTTTCCAGGTGGTCCCATGATCATCAAGTCATGATCTGATTATGGGATCCTGGAGAAATAAAGGAACCTCTTCAAATTTTATAGGCACACTTGAAGCGATTTGGGTAGTTTTTGGAAGAGTACTTTCTCGAAGTGGTCCCATTTCAATTTGGTGAAGATCTGATGAAGAACTTCGGAGATAGGTAACGGAACTCCTCAATAAATGATAGCAAATGGCCCGGGGTTGCTCAAATCTCATGTTGTCTATTGTTTCCACCAGTTCGTAACATAACATCACGCCGGTACGCTATGAAGAGGTAAGCACATGTGAACCACTAAAAAGTGAAAAATAAAAACTTTTTAACAAAAAATAAAACCGACTTCCAAATCAAAACGCTACAAAGTGAAAAATAACTTTAATTTCGGAAGTCGGTGGCAAAAAACGAAAATAAAAACCAACACCGAAATTAAAGTTAGTTTTCACTTTGTAGTGTTTTGATTTGAACCCTCATAACTTGGGTTTGGATTCAGGATATGATGTCAATAGTGGACTTATTAAAACATACATTGTTTCAATTGCATAGAACTTATACTTTCGATTATTATTGATATCTATAAAAAACCTAATTTCGTCACTGACTGATGATCATCAAAGCTCTTAGGGTACTTCCTGAAGTACTAGAAAGTTGAAAGGTACCACAAGCTGAACATACCTTTCAGCTATCTAGTACTTCAGGTACACAAACAACAAAAAAAATCGAAAATTTGGAACTTGTACCTCTCAACCCCTTAAACTAGGGGATGGAAGTTTGTATGAAACTTCCGCAAATGTTGATGCTAGATATCGGAACATTGATGTAGGGACTCCTTGTTATAATATTATAAATAATAAAATACATATTTCTTAAAAGAAAAGAAAGAAAAATATATATTGTCATAAACAACTTACAAAAAGAAGTGAAATCCCACCAAAAATATTTTCATGTAAAATGTTGCCAAGACGAGACCATTGGCTCGCACGTCAAAAGTTAGCAGTGTTATCTGGCATATGTCCGGAATTTCTAAGCGGATTTTGATGAATCTTCTTTTCGGATGTCTATAACTTTCATAAAAAAAACTTAACAGCTTCTGAAGTCTAAAACATGAATATCAGTAAATTCAAGATACACTAGGAAATTCTAGTATTAACAAAAGCATTCAGTAAAAACTAGTTAACTAAAAACGCGTTTTAACTGTAACATATGCACTTTACTGATGACAAGACCATAAAATCATATTAATATTGACGAGTAATGTATTAAGCTCACCTTTGCCGTTGCTCCACGGACTTTGTGCAAACCACAGCCGTTTTGATCGTATTCTCCCGTCGGCACCTCTCAAAAATCCGCGAGCCAAATCTTGGTCTCGCTCATAGCTCGAAGGGTATATTTGGGCGCGTGAGTTGCTGCTGGAGCGGTTGGGGTTATTGAACAAAATTAATCTAATTAATTTACAAAAATAATTTAAACTTCCCAGCTAGTGTAAGTAACTAAAACTAAAAACTTTGACATGTCACTTGAAAATTGCCGTTAAAAAGAAAACAGGCAAAGGTATCAACAGGATAATGCCGCTATCCGGACAAAAATGGCAAAATAATTCAATACTATATATGGGGATAGGGTGGCAAGATGGGGTACTTAAGCTTTAAAGGTCAATAATATAAAAAAAATACATAGTGAAACAATCATATTTATTTTTTAATTAACAACTAATTATTATTATTCTAATATTTGGTGTCATTAGGAACTTTTGGTAACACATTTAAGAGAAAAAAATTAAAATAAAAAAATGGTGTTTTGCCCCGTCTTGCCCCATGGTGCTGGTAAGATGGGGTACCCCCCTGAGGTAAGATGGGGTGATGACAATGATCACAGAGAAAGATGATTATTTGAGCTGGCAGAACTCGCAGACATGGGTGGCTTCGTCATCATCATCATCTGTTCCTGTGCAGCTATTATGAGCCCATCTTCCACATAATGAGCATGATATCCACCCTTCAATGGAAACGGATTATACATCTTCACAATACATACATGGTGTGTCCTCCTCTTCTTCACTTTCATCTCCAGATGATGAGACTCTTCGTCGTTTTGCTGTTTTCGCTGATCGGCTATTCTTTTTAGATTTTTTTATTTTGAGCTTTTGTAGTAGTTTTCTTCTGTTTTTTTAATTCATCTTTTCTCTTTTTTTTCTATTTTCTCTAGTTTTTTCTGTTCAGCATCTTTCGGACCACGACCCTCTGTCAGTCGTGCGTTTGTAGTCACGAACCATTCTAAAAAGGCAAACTATAATAAGCTCACCAAAAACAAACATTTTTACGGAAAACAAACAAGAACAAAATTATTCTCATTGGGGGCAAGATGGGGTACCCCGTTACCCCATCTTGCCTGCAGAGCCATTTTATAAAAATAAAATCGAAAAGAAAAAACAGCAAAGAATCTTAAGGAAACACAATGCCTACCTTATTATAGGTTAGTTTTAGCGTCAATCACAGCAACACATCACCAGCTAACGTTATTTAACAAACCACAGTCACGTGTCAAACCAGAAGAAAATATGATAAACAATTTGCAGTAAAACACTTTTTTTGAATTTTTTTCGACGCTGTGCACTTGTGAACCACTAACCATCGGGCGACTGACAAGTATCATAGCGGTGCGTCGAACGATGAATGAACGAGCGTGATTGGTCAATTTGAACTGTGAATTTCGCTGGGTACCCCGTCTTACCCGCTACCCCGTCTTACCTCCTTCTCCCCTATTTAAAGACATTAAATTTATTATATTGTCAAAAATGTGGTAATTTTCTGGCGATAACAATATAAATTTTTGTTTGTTAAGCTTGAAAACCACAAAATACTTAAGTAAACCGGTAACCGACCGGTAAGATAGCGCAACTCTATCGTCATGACTCCTTCGTTCACAAATATAGTACTACGATTCCGTTCCGTTCTGATGAATCCGAAATCATTAGGGAGTAGGGTTCAGTCCGACGTATCGGACTACTATCGGACGGGCCCGTTGCTTTCTTGACGGAGTTAGAGAGTAGACCCCTGATGCCAGCATTACATCAGTAAGTGAGGAGAACCGAACATTACAGTGCGCAACCTCTAATGATACAATTTGTAACATTACATTCACCGGGAGCATTCGCCTGTAATGTACCAGTAGTGAGTGAGAGCACCCGTGATACAATTTGTAACATTACATTCACCGGGAGCATTCGCCTGTAATGTACCAGTAGTGAGCGAGAGCACCCGTGATACAATTTGTAACATTACATTCACCGGGAGCATTCGCCTGTAATGTACCAGTAGTGAGTGAGAGCACCCGTGATACAATTTGTAACATTACATTCACCGGGAGCATTCGCCTGTAATGTACCAGTAGTGAGCGAGAGCACCCGTGATACAATTTGTAACATTACATTCACCGGGAGCATTCGCCTGTAATGTACCAGTAGTGAGCGAGAGCACCCGTGATACAATTTGTAACATTACATTCACCGGGAGCATTCGCCTGTAATGTACCAGTAGTGAGCGAGAGCACCCGTGATACAATTTGTAACATTACATTCACCGGGAGCATTCGCCTGTAATGTACCAGTAGTGAGTGAGAGCACCCGTGATACAATTTATAACATGAATTCGAATATTATCAAATCTGCGATTGTTACATTACAGGCGAATGATCCGGTGAGAGAGCGCCTTAATACGAACAAGGAAGATGATAAGCTACATATTGGTATCATACAACTTACCAGTTTAATTAAACAAATGGTATTTTAAACGGAAAATGTGATCTTTCATGTTAACAAACAATGCGGTACCTACCAGCAAGTTAAAAGTGTTGATGTGGCATAAAGGACGTATCCACGTACCGCCCACGCCGAGAGCCGCGCGCCGTACGCATGCGCCGGGGCACCACTACTCGCGTACTACACATAGTACGGCCGCGCCCGACCGACACAACGATCTCATTTTATTTATATATCGCAGCGTCACCCAGTTATTTACAATCATTTCCAAACGTCATTTTAATTTGGCCGAAGGTTTCGGTACATCTTGCCATAACAATCAACGTAGGTAATGACTGATCGAGCGACCGTTGTGGAAGATTACCAGTGTCTTCTGTACGGAGTATCGAAGACATTCTAATGGCAGAGGAACAATTAGTGACACACGAACCCACATTCAATTAAATCTGGTGACGCAACATCGTCTTATACTTTTGTCTACTTTGGTGTAATAGTGTCCACATCTAATAATGGCATGGCATAGGAGACATTACTGAGCTGATTGGAAATGTTTTTGTGAAGAGCGTCGTCGCACATTCGGGCACAACTCCTTCGGGGCTGCATTCATCGGATTGCTACCGAGCGAAGTGGACGCCAGATAATGCCCTAACAGGAGGGGCTACTCGTACCTCTTATCACATTCAATATTTCAGAGCTTGGTGAGGGAGCCGGGCTAGCTCGAGGTCGTAGATCACCTGCGAATGCGATCAGCGATGATGTAACGTGACGCGATGTGTAATAGCTATCAGTTTCGCATATTCTTCGTCATTTTTGTAGTTATTCTCTGTTCGAATTTTTCTTATAAAAGACTCGGATTTCTGGGCTATAACGCAAATGCTTCTCCTCAAACGTGATCAGTCAGTGCAATTTAGGGAGAGTCTGATTCGAGCTGCGTTTGAATATAGTAGCGTTGCGTTGGGTCTCCTAATGCGACCCTGCAGTTTGGCAGGCCGCGCAGGAAGACGCGTGCGCCGAGCGCCCGGCCGCCATCGCCATTCATACGGAAATAACTAGGGCTGCCTCTTGCCATGCTGCCAGATAGGAACACTCATGAAAGTGTTGATCGTTTTCTATGAACATTTTATGGTGACAGATGACAGCCAAGTTGATGAGTGGTGCTAATTTACTGACAGTATTTTTTTCTTCCTAGTGGCCTTCAGCTTGTGGCTTAAACCTTGATGATTAGCAATTTTACACTTTTCAAGACCTTATGAATTCCCCACTGAAACAAAATTTAATTTCTCCAAAACCAAGGCTTTCTAGCAATTATATTTGCCATAAGTATAATTCTGTGGATTTAATCATAGTTATCTATCTACCTACAGCAATCAAATTACGTCATCAACGTAGAGTGATAATCATGATGTGTGCTCTTGCACTTGATGCGTGGCTACCAATATACAGTATGTTAACCAACAGAGGGCGTTCCCGTTAACCCGCAATAGTATAGCATCCATACATGCTAAAAAAAATATTACCATTCGAAAACAAAATGGTTTTTTTTTTTTTTAATATTTAAATATTCACTAAAAATGCTAAAAATATTCAAAAAAATATAAAAATATTCACTAAAAATAAAAACTGAATTGCGATGTTTCCGTCCTTCAAGTACGCGTGTACAGAGTGTTTCTTTTACGTATCAATTTAACATTTTTAGTGAATATTTTAATATTAAAAAAAATAAAAACCATTTTGTTTTCGAATGGTAATATTTTTTTTAGCATGTATGGATGCTATACTATTGCGGGTTAACGGGAACGCCCTCTGTTGGTTAACATACCTACTGTATAATGCCATCAGAATGTCTTCGGCTGTCAAGTATGGCTAGCCATGAAATTCAATTATAATTTAGGTTTTTAGTTATTTTTTTTGCTCCGCACGTTTTCTCCCAACACATCTGAAATTGGCAGAATTGTCCACATCGGCACCATTGCCGTAGAGAAAAAAAACCGGCCAAGTGCATGTCGGACCACGCACAATCAAGGGTTTCATAGTTGGGATGAATTTATCACAAGAACAAACTTAACATTGTAGTTGAAAAACATGTTCTCCCGTACAATCAAACTGCAAATGTAAGTTTGTACGCACAATATTGAGTGATTTACCATGTTATTTTAATACCATAGATTTTTTGTAAGTTTTCCTGTAATCTATAGGTATAGAACTATATTCTATATTTTATTCAAAATTTTAGGCTCGGTAGTTTCGGAGATAAGGGGGAATGGTTTTTTTTTTTTTAATTATAAAAATAAATATATTTAAGACCAGTAGGTACGACCCAGTATCCAGTAAGGCCTTTCATTTGATATGTCACACGGTACAGTTTGCAAAACTTTTTTTTTTTAATTTTCTTATTTGGCCCCATATTCAAAAAATATTTATTTACGTTACACGTCCGTGTTTGGGTCACACAATGAGTCCATGATTTGTTATGTAATACCAAGTAGTACCTAAATGTTAAATTATAAACTGGAAATAAACATTATTATTATAGTACAAATAGCATAGGTATAATGCTTATGTGGCTTCTAGCCATCGATCTCTTATTAGTGATCGATGCTTCTAGCATTAGGTACGGTATCATTTTCTGGGCCAACTCCACTGATAGAGATATTGCTTTTAAAGCTCAGAAGAAATGCTTGCGATCGTTTACCAAATTACAATCGATTGACAGTTGTACACCATTGTTTACGGAACTTAGTTTGCTCACTCCCATTTCATATGAACTGGGAGTGTTTGTTTGCTGTAACCTGCATTTATTTGAAAAACTGCGCTCGCGCCGTTGTTAGGATTTCACCATTCATGCTACCTCTCATAAAACCGCATTTTTCAGCAAAAGTGTGCTAGGTATGGCTGCAAAATATATAATATAACAGAAATATATATTTAATATATAATATATTAGAAATATAGACTGTCTAGGATCCTTTAAGAAGTCTTTGTTTAAATTCCTTGTAGATAGATGTTACTAATCATCACGAGCTTACTACAGATAAACAGAGGTATGCTGATTCCGACTTGCTAATTAAACACTTATGATTTTATTTATTGATTAACTTTTAACTAAAATTGTAAAGACCAGTTTACCTAATTGACATACTTGAAATTATATTTTTTTATGTAATCTATTGACAAACCACCTTAAATTATAATTGCTTGTTTATGATAATTTTGTACGCCATATGTTGGCAAAACAAAGTGCACATGTTGTAGACAATATACAACCAATAACCATACCTATGTTTTACAAAATAAACTATTGATTATTATTATTATGTTTACATATCTCGGGAGCCCGGGGTCCCGGACCTTTGGTAGGAGTACGGGGGGCCGCAGCCACCTCGCAGAGGCCCCTTAGATAATTTTATATGATGAGGAGGCACCAACCGACGAATATCTCTATATGCACTATGCAAGTGCACCTAAGGACAACCCACGGTTGGTGCAGGACTATTGCAGAACGAGAAAACAAAACATATTGGGCTATGGGTTCTATGTTCTATGTAATTGGGTTTGATTTCCACACTTAATCCTTCAACCATTGTACGTGAGCCATGGCGGCCGTCGGGGTTTATTCCAACCAGCCCACCTCCCTCCAGAAGTTAGTCACGGCTTCTGGTCTGTTCAGAACATCTGTGAAAGATCTGGGTGCCCCGAGGGTTTCTATACTAATCTGGGCAACGCCTCTGCACTCGAAGAGCACATGCGGAACGGTTTCCTCAGCCTCCATGCAAGCTCTGCACAGAGGGCTGTCCGTTATGCCCATTGTGTAAAAGTGTTTGTTCAGCGAGCAGTGTCCTGTGATGGTCCCCGTCATCCGGCGCAGGCCATTCCAGTCCAGGCGTAAAAGTCGCCTGGGCTATGGGTTTGGGTGGCTAAAGTGGATTGAGTAACTTGAACCATGAAATAACTATGTCCCCACGAAGCGACCAGGGGCAACACTACCTGAGGTGCTTCAGGAGTGGAGAGGTATTCCACGGCTATCAGGACAAACCCGGAAGTACGGTCAGATCCCTACCAGCACCTTACTGGAATACTTCCTTCCTCTGAGCACGTTTGCTCTTGCGAATCTCCACTCAAGCCAAAAAAAAGAGGCAAGAAAGAGGTGGGAGCTCTGTTCCTCGTCAGTGTTCACTCCAGCCGGCCAATAAAGGCAAGCCAGGGGTGAAGAACAAGACTTCTCCCAGGAGATAAGGTCCGTGGGGTCGCTACTGCCCAACAGCTCGCGACATGGTGCCCTGCGGGTTTATGCATCTCTCTAGGTCTGGCTCCTCACCCTAGACCTGTTTCGGCAAAGTAAACTCTACCGGCACAGACCCAGAGTTCATGAGCCCGCAAGCCCCACCACGACGTTAACGTAGAGATACAGCGGTGGGGTTATTATTAGATTCGGAGAAAATTGGCTGTGACGAATGGACAGACAGACAGACAGACACACGAATGATCCTATAAGGGTTCCGTTTTTTCCTTTTGAGGTACGGAACCCTAGAGATAGAATAGAATAACTTTGAAGCTTCCAACCTTTGTTTGTACTTTTTGGGTTTCCTATTCCTTCTTCGCGTGGATGTGATGGCCTTTGTCCAGGGATCCTACAATGAGTAGCATCTCATAGTAAGAACTAGAGACGAAATTTTGCCGATTTCGCTGATTTACTTGATTTTACAGACATGATTTTACGGTTAAAATACTGTATTTCGTAATAAGTAAGTTGTAATGCAAAACCTTAGAGGTCATTTCAATCATGATCTACTTTTTTGATGAATGAGCTACTTTTTTATTTTGCGTCGAGGTATAATGCAAGATTTAGGTTTTTTAAAAAAAAAATTAAAAAAATAATCTGTCACCGGGCTGTAGGTATCTCATGAACCGTGATAGTTAGTTAGTTGAAATTTTCTCAGATGATGTATTTCTGTTGCCGCTATAACAACAAATACTAATAAAATAGAATAAAATAAATATTTAAGGGGGTTCCCACACAACAAACATGATTTTTTGCCGTTTTTATAGAAAATGGTACGAAACCCTTCGTGCGCGAGTCCGACTCGCACTTAGCCGGTTTTATTTTCCATTAGAAGTCGATACAATTCGTAAATATGTGATATTCTAAACCTCTGACAGCAAAAATTCACAAAACACTCGCCGGTTTTAGGTCGATTATTCAAAATTCAATAATAAAAGGTAGCTCATTCATTAGAGTTTGACATTCAAAAAGTGCTGATTCTCAGCCTAGTTTGAATAAATGACTTTTGATTTTGATTTTTGATTTTGATCATAATTGAAATTATATTTCATGTTGTTTATTAAAACTTATAGAAATACGTATTTTAACTGTAAAATAACCTAAATCAGCGAAATTGGCGAAATTTCGTATACGGCCTCTTAACACCGTCTACAGATAGAGTAGGTACTGCTAAACATGTCTTGCTCTAACACTGATCAATTCAACACCAACATTCTCCTATGCTCGCATGGTGGAAGCGTTCGGATCTAATCGTGTGTAACGCACACAGCGGCTTGCGGTCGCGCCGCGCGCCGCGCCTTGCGGTCTGCGAGGTCTGCGACGCGCGGTTTCGCACAAACTCCACTGCACACGACTGCCCACCTAATGGCTTGATGTTATTTATGTGTATATTAAAATAAATATTAATAAGTTTTGCCTGAGTACGACTAAAAACAAACCTTTGGATAAGACAAAACACGATAAAGGAAGGTATTCGCACATGATGGAAGACGTTGCTATTTTTAAACATTTCTAAAATTGAAAAGCCAAGCAGTCATTTTCGAAGTAAACATTTTAAAATTATTACATATGTATATATTAAGTGATCACTTATTAGAGCCATTTCTTATCTGTTTGTAGAGTGATCACTTATTAGAGCCATTTCTCATCTGTTTGTAGAGTGATCACTTATTAGAGCCATTTCTCATCTGTTTGTAGAGTGATCACTTATTAGAGCCCTAATAAGTGATCACTCTACAAACAGATGAGAAAAAAAATTCAGACTTTTCCCATTTCGTATTTTGTAACTGACGAATCAATGAATCTCAAAATGTATTTTGCTAATCTTGTATACTCTGCGAGTAGGAGATTATTTAAATTAGAAAAGATCTGAAAACAAACAGCTCGCGCAAGGCTAGCGTGGTGTCTGTGTGGCTGCAAGCTTGCGCAAGGCTAGCGTGGTGTCTGTGTGGCTGCAAGCTGTTTCTGAAGCAGCTCATTAAGATATACATTCGGTAGCCAATCGCTACTAACTCACGTGCAACTCTGTCACGAGCCGGTGTGTTCCAACATTCTTTCAGTTTAGCGGCTTCTTCGAAACTGGGTTATGTGTAACGTTGCCTACGAGAACATCTCATACTGACTAACTGAAATACGGTTTGTGAATAAATACCTAACTGAATTGGATGTAAGTTCGTAAAGAAATGTTTATCCGAGCGTGACGGTCGGCCATGTTGCGCTCGCGCCGAATTGCAGATTACATCATCACTCCGCAAAAAAATCGCGTGCGCGTGCAACCGTCGGAGGAGCAGAGCGGTGGGGAGAGAGAGAGGGGGGGGGGGCTGTAACGACCTTGGCCTTGCTCGGGCCGCGGCCAAGGTGAGCGTTCAACTTTATACCGTAATTATATATGCGCCCACCAGTCTACCGACGCACACACTTATTACGTTGCCACAAAGGCGATCGTAACCATAACCAAGAGGATGCCCACTAGTATATAATATCAGCACTCGCTCCTAACCCAGCCTATCGCGGCTGCATTTAAGTATGTTATATCAGCACTCGCTCCTAACGCAGCCTATCGCGGCTGCAACTAAGTATGTTATATCAGCACTCGCTCCTAACGCAGCCTATCGCGGCTGCAACTAAGTATGTTATATCAGCACTCGCTCCTAACCCAGCCTATCGCGGCTGCAACTAAGTATGTTATATCAGCACTCGCTCCTAACCCAGCCTATCGCGGCTGCAACTAAGTATGTTATATCAGCACTCGCTCCTAACCCAGCCTATCGCGGCTGCAACTAAGTATGTTATATCAGCACTCGCTCCTAACCCAGCCTATCGCGGCTGCAACTAAGTATGTTATATCAGCACTCGCTCCTAACCCAGCCTATCGCGGCTGCAACTAAGTATGTTATATCAGCACTCGCTCCTAACCCAGCCTATCGCGGCTGCAACTAAGTATGTTATATCAGCACTCGCTCCTAACCCAGCCTATCGCGGCTGCAACTAAGTATGTTATATCAGCACTCGCTCCTAACCCAGCCTATCGCGGCTGCAATTAAGCTAGTCACGGAGCTCACGGAGCTGCGTAACCGAACGAACAACCGGTCTCGTGAGTTTACAAATAAGACAACGGTCCTGCCGCCCAGGGCGGGCGCGGGTGAATATCGCTCCGTGAGCTAGAACACTCCATTACTCGGTTCCTCTCTAATAATCGGCGGATGTTATCGAAACGGCTTGCGGGGGAACCTCGGCGTACAGCTGAACTTGGAACTCGTTTGGTGTTGGCTAGTTAGGCTACGTACACGCTCTCGTCACGTGGGTGAGCACCCAGCGCCGTGCGACGACGTGCTCCGTGGACATTACTTGGGCACACACGATAGGTGTATAACTTAGCTGTAGCGGCCAAAACTTGAACAAGTTGCCTTTTACAGATGTTACTGGTTGGACCTTTTGCTTGCTCATATCATTAGTGTCGGATGTTTGTCGATACATCCATTCCATCCATTCATACATACATTCCATTCAAAAGTCAAGCATTTTATCTGTGAGAGAACATAATACGGATATCTTATCTACTGCTTGTTATCGTATTCTGAAGAGCATGCACAAGCATGGTAAAACAAAACAAAATTATCTTAATGCGTTTTGATTGTTTGTTTCGCATGAAATATTGTTTTAAGTATTTGATACTCTGTGAACCGTGACGCCGGTGACTGAAAAGTTGTGCGGAAGTCGGTTGTCATGGTGTGGGCGTGTCCTGCGGAGGAATGAGGAAAATGTCGTCAGGAAAGTGTTGAGTATGAACGTGGAGGGCTATACGAGTAAGGGAAGACCAAAGAAACGATGGATGGACTGTGTGAAAGATGATATGGCCAGAAAGGGAGTGACTACCGAGATGACGACTAATAGAGATACGTATGGAAGAAAAAGACATGTTGCGCCGACCCCAAATAAATTGGGACAAGGGCAGGAGAATGATGACTCTGTGAACCGAATCTATCATTCAGATATGAATCAGTTCACTAAGGACATTTCAAAGATGGAAGCGCGGCGGTTGATGTAGCTGACACCGACCGCAGCGCCACCTACTGGAACGAAAACAGTCGCGTCAGAGAATAATTACCTACATAATAATACCGATATATTTTGAACACGTTGTAATAGACGGCCAGCGAAAAAAGAACGGCCATTATGCATCAATAAAATAACGACATTCACTAATACGGCATAATAAAAATTAATGAGATGTTATCGCTTCGCTCCGTGCGCTGTCGCTGGCGGGAGTCCAACGCTTGGCTTCGAGCGAGCGGGCGGACGCTCCATCACCACGCAAGTAGATACAGAACGCACACTTGTTGTAAGTGAAAAGAAGTACCAAAGAAGCGGATCCATTTCCTCTGTTGCCACCTCATAGCTGGGTAAGGTTGCCGAGATAGATGGTATCTATGGAAAACTTCTTCAAGCTGCGCCGACCCCAAATAAACTGGGATATGATATGGGTAGGAGAACGAAACATGTCGTACGTTGAACGTTACAAATACATTAGAAATTTCTTGTAGGGGTAATGATAACATATTTCGTTTAGAAACGCGTCTACGTCCCTTCACTAGTGCCCTCAGTGCAGTCCACATGTCTTGTGTGTCCCCGGGAGAGCATAGGAAGGTACAATATATTCCGGCGGCATTGCACCCGAGTCCGAGCGTGTCACACTCACGCATTGTTTGCTCTCAGCACACGCCATCCGCGGCCATCCTACACTACTTATGTTCGTGTGTATAAAATTTAAGTTGGGATACCGGCGGCGCTGCACCCGTGTCCGAGCGTGTCACACTCACACATCGTCAGCACAATCGGCACACGCCATCCTACACTACTTATGTTCGTGTGTATAATTGGTAAATCACTAGAGACAATCATTCACCGCGGTGTATAAATACCGCGGTGAATTAATGAATTACCAATACTTATTTAGATTCCTAAATCTTGATTGTATGCGGTTACACTATTTTGAAATTCAGTACATATTTGAAATGACTGAGTTTGAACTAAGTGTTTGTGTGTAAGTGCTGAGCGTGGATATAGTTGTGATGCCAAGTTCCAAGCTAATGCTATACTAGAACAACAATAACCTTTACTAATAAAGTAGGTAGTTACTTTGAACTATGAACATTTTGCTCGATTTGAGCTGAACATATTTCGAAATAAAGGTAAATAATGATTGCAATTTGGATTCACCATAAACTACACTTAGTGGCTGCTGAGTAACCTCATGCTAAGTTAAGACTATACTTCTCAGCACATAATTGCTTTCAGCTCGTCAATGTAGATTTAAAATTGTTGCTGAAACATTATTAAATAGATTACTTTCTTGTATGGTGTTTAGAAAAGAGCACAAAGACGTGTTCGGCGCGCATGCGGCTCACGTACGCGTTGTGGTCCCACCACATTACCATACTGGTGGACGTTATAGCCACAATAATGCCACGTCGCGCTCATTATGTCAACTACAAAATGGCTCATATTGGCGCAATTTCAACATTCATAGAACTAACGGCAGGTGGAAAAGAAACGTTCTAAAATAGTGGCAGATAACTAGCAATAGTGACAGCTAACTAGCAAAGGTAACAGATAACTAGCAAAAGAAATAGCATGAAAGCTATTTTGATCTATTTTGACTGTATCCACGGGAACACTGCCGACAAACTGTACAGCAGTTTGGCAGAAAATATGTGATTTTTTTTGTTTAGAATTTTTCTTGAATGAATAAATAAATAAAAAAAAAAAAAAAAAAAATCTTGAAAAGAAAAATAATAGAAGCCAAAACAAGTAAATCCACACTCAGTGAGTAAAAATAGCTTAAAATCTGACAAGGATAAGAATACTTACTGTTATTAGAATTGAAAACACAAACACGTATTTCGATAGGTACTTTGGTAAATAAAAGTCTAAACTAATGATAACGATGGAATCCGCATTCCCAATGTAAAAATCAGTATTGAAAACGCGAATCAATTGAGATTTTCGACAAGGAGTGGAGACAGCTACGTTGATGCACTCAGACAACAGTCAAAGACATGGAGTGAGCACTACGTACATAGATATGAAATGCGATTGGATACTCTGGTTTACTAGAATAGCAATCTCCGTGTGGTCTTTGTCTTTAAATAGATACCCCTTCTCTATGCATTGTCACAAATACATACAAATTCGTCCAAGTTATCCTAAGCTCGATCGAAGTTTCCGATGCGTTCAGTCACATTCCCAACTGTATTTACAAACATAGGTCACATTAAAATTCCTATTATAAACATTTATATAACCACATATTTAATCTCTCTGACCTTAAAATTTACATTTCTAATACATCAGTAATCGTTGATGATTAATCGTAGCCATTTTGTTTGCTAATGGCCGACGTATATTGTTTTTATAGTAGTGCGCCTTGAACTTGACCGGCTGGATGCGAACAATCGTGCTGTTTTCTAACCTATGTAATATAAATAGCCGTTTAATTATCTTGGGAGATTTGGAAACTCAAGTCTTATTCGTTAATGAAGATTGGCATGTCATTTTGAGTAAAAGTGTTGGAGATATCGTTGTCTCCTTTCCGCTTCCGTGGCGTTACTATATTATCGTTTACGTTACAGCACGCAGTTGGCGTGTGATCTCCAGCCAAGAATAGGCCAACTCTTGCGTTTCGTGGGAGTCGTGAGACGAATAACAGATTCGATCAGGTAGATGGGTAAGAGTCCATCTGGTTCCTAACTACATTTCTCAGCGATCGCCGGTCTGTCTGCCAATATTTTAGCATAACGTCGCGTCGTTGTCAAACGAAACAAAAGTCTGCTATGTGCAAAAATTATACTTTTGAAATATGGAGATTTTTTTATTAATCTAGCTGTTGCACATTGCATATTTTATAAAAGGTCGTAGACCGTTTTACAGTGCTCATAGGCACTTAGCAGCTTTTATACGGTAGATAGATAGGGCAGTGAACACAAAGGTCAAAAAATAGAAATCTCAAAAAAGTGCACTGTATATCAGATTTTGGTTTGACAACGACAATTACTAGGTCCACTTCACTGTGTGAGGATTAGTGAGTAACATCATACTCAGAAAGTACGAATAAACTTCCCGACTAAATTCAAACGGTTACTTTCAAACTGGGCAGCGCGATGTTTATTGGCGTCGCTCGGTACTGAAGCCCGAGTGCTCGTGTATCTATCTGTATCCATTAGGTTCGCGAGGAAGCCCGCGCGCTGCCGCCGTGTCACGCCGAGACCGACACGCGGATCGACTGGCATCCCAAATGGTGACCAACTGACCGTTCAATGACTGATTTGCAGCTTCAGATGTAGGTACATACAAAAATAATATTTGTACTCGATTCAATTGGTTTCCCCACATAAACCCAGCTAGAACTATTGGGTTGGCTAATAAGTAATGAGCGACATACAAGTATTTTATTTGTATTTATTTATTAAATGAATAATTGTTAATCATTAATAATATATTCACCGTCGTTTTCTACTACCATTCGCCATCGATCTGGCAAAGAGTGAATGGCGTCCGCATAGAACTTCGTTGGTATTGAATTGAAGAAGTCATCTATGTATTGTTTCATTCAAGTGTGGTTCATCGTCAAAGCTTTTTTCCCGTAAATTATTACTAAGTGATCAGAACAAGCTGAAATCAGTTGGTGCTAAGTCCGGCGAATATGGAGGGTGGGGTATTATTCCCCAATTAAGCTCCAATAGTTTTAGCCTGGTACTCTTAGCAATATACGGCCGGGCTTTGTCGTGCAGGAAAAATTTTTTGTCGTGTTGTGGACGTTTGCGATGGATGTCAAGCTTCAGTTTTTCGAGTTGATCACAATATACTGTTGCTGTAATCGTAGTATTAGTAATAATACTTCATGTATATCCCACCAGACAGAAAGCATTAGCTTGCGAGGATGAAGATCACCTTTTGACGTTGGTTTTCCCTGTTCTTTACATCCCAGCCACTGGCGCTTGCGTGTGTGATTAACATAGAGAACCCACTTTTCATCTCCAGTGACACGATGATCTAACCAATTAAATGTGCGGCGGAAAGATAAAAGTTGTACACAAATCTCAGCTCGTTAGGTCAGCTGATCTTTACTTAATCGATGGGGTACCCAAACAAGTAAGTCTTTCCCAAACCATGTAAATGATTTTCTATGGTGCCATGAGAGCACTCGAGCTGAACAGCCAAATCGCGTGTAGTTCTTCGAGGATCTTCTTCGATTAATAGTTTTAATTTATCGATATCTATTTCCACGGGGCGCCCAGACCTTGGTTGATCGGTTAAGGAAAAATCGTTATTTTGGAACCGTTGGAACCAGCGCTTTGCTGTTGCTTCGGAGACTGCATCGTGAGCTATCCTTTGACATATATTACGTGTAGTTTCTGCAGCAGAATGCCGATATTGAAACTCATATAATAAACAATGTCGTACGTGGGTTTTAATATCACTCATTTCTTTGTGAACTTTAACGCACTAACAGCCAAACTATCAATAACGCGCATGAGCGCGACTCGCTCTTTATATACCCTCTGCTACAGAACGTTCTCGAACCTTTCCGAAAATTCTAGAAATTATAAATTAAAACGTTCATTACTTATTAGCCAACCCGATAGTAGAATTTTCTTCACCAACACTTTTAAAGTTTTTGCACTGTTTCTTTGCGACTCTGCCCTTCCGGAGGCAAAAATATAAGTATTTTTTCATCATTCAAAAGACAAACTTTGGTGTCAAATCCCTAAATCTCTACTAGGTATATTGTGCACTCGTTATATTCATTGTCGGAGAGCACACACGATCATACAAGTAGCAATGTTAACATACTACTTTCCTAAGTGAAGAGCAAAGAGTTGAAAACTGTGATATTTAACGACAATACAAGCTACCGGCACGTGATCGCGGACTAGGCCGACATAACTGTTTACCTTTGACATTGACCATTATAGAGTAAGGTTCGAGCTCACTGCTTTATTTTCATTGTAACTCTCATAACGAGTATATTAAAGTACTCCGATTAATCTATTTACTACGAGTATGAATGAATGAATGCACCGACCGGCGACCCCAGTTTTGTCCAGACTCGATTACTCGAAAGAATCCAAAGATTCACAGTAGCCCGTGAAACCTGATGTTTCATGGGGCTACTGAGAGCTTACCCCTTAAATGTAGATTCAAGAAGGCGGAGGAATTTTTTTTTTTATTCTATAAAAGTTATATATATAGATTATCTGTGACTTTTTAGAATTCAAGTTTAAAATCTGTTTACATTCTTCATTCATATGAACATTAAATCCCAGTTGCGACCGTAGGGGGCAGCGCTGGGGGTGGCGAGTGGGACTAACCCGAATTTTCTAAGAAACAATGTCCCAGTTGCCACCTGTTCGCCACCCCCGGTGGCGAATGGGATATTTTTTTAGAAAAAAATCCCTGTTGCCACCGGAGGGGGTTACGCTGGGGGTGGCGAGTGGGACTAACTCTTGCATAACAAGGTGTAGACCGGGGAGCGCGATACTGGTAGGGTAGACGTGCCCTTAGGACATGGAAGGACTATTACAGCGGTACCGGATATGAATCCTTTTCCAATTAATCTATTTGGTATTTGTTTTACGGATTAGTAAAATCTGTTTTCGAACGAATCTTCGGCATTCTCAATGAATGTGATGTGATCCAATGAAAGCATTCAAGTGAAATAAATGTCATTTCACCGAAATCCATCCTCTGATTTACTGCGTATTGAATTACATAATCGTCTTCTTCCTTTTTGTTATGAAGAAGAAAATTCAATACTGCGTAAATTTCTTACTAATCAATTGTTAGACAATCTAATACTATCTAGATTTACGTTAACACCATTCTATTTTGTAAACGGATCCAAATATTGCATACATTTTCAATTACAATAGAGTACAAAAAGTGGAGAAGTTATCCAACGGCATGGTTATAAACCAGTCAGTTTGAGCACCGCGTCTAATAAGATATTGGTCAAGGCGTGTGAGGAGAATGCCAGATTTGCGCGAAAACAGGCTGCGCAGGACTCAAGTCTCGGGCTTCTCCGGCGTATGGACACACAACAACAGTTTGTTTCGTGACTCGCCTGCGTCAACGGCTCATTGAATCTTGATCTGGCCGA
Organism: Dicycla oo; assembly: GCA_948252095.1. Taxonomy (NCBI): domain Eukaryota; kingdom Metazoa; phylum Arthropoda; class Insecta; order Lepidoptera; family Noctuidae; genus Dicycla; species Dicycla oo. The sequence goes on from OX411713.1 coordinate 852,935, forward strand.
CCGCGATAACTTTGCCTGTCTCTCATTACCTCACCTCCAACTTTGAACCGTACGACGTCGACTTGGGACCATATTCTGGTTTGATGGATAGAATTGACATTTGGAGATGTAAGATAAGTGGAGAGCGAGATCGGTGCGTCGGGGCAGGGCTGCGCCCTTTCAATTATTCACAGGCGGAACAGTATTGTGGCACACGTATGTTGTTGCCCCCTGTCGAAGCGGACCTTATCTCCACTTGGTATGATCTTACGAGCAGGGACGTTGACTACGAGCAGGAACGTTGACTACGAGCAGGGACGTTGACTACGAGCTGGGACGTTGACTACGAGCAGGAACGTTGACTACGAGCAGGGACGTTGACTACGAGCAGGGACGTTGACTACGAGCAGGAACGTTGACTACGAGCAGGGACGTTGACTACGAGCAGGGACGTTGACTACGAGCAGGGACGTTGACTCCGAGCAGGGACGTTGACTACGAGCAGGGACGTTGACTACGACCAGGGACGTTGACTACGAGCAGGCACGTTGACTACGAGCAGGGACGTTGACTACGAGCAGGGACGTTGACTACGAGCAGGCTCGTTGACTACGAGCAGGGACGTTGACTACGAGCAGGGACGTTGACTACGAGCAGGCACGTTGACTACGAGCAGGCACGTTGACTACGAGTACGAGCAGGGACGTTGACTACGAGCAGGGACGTTGACTACGAGCAGGCACGTTGACTACGAGCAGGGACGTTGACTACGAGCAGGGACGTTGACTACGAGCAGGCACGTTGACTACGAGTACGAGCAGGGACGTTGACTACGAGCAGGGACGTTGACTACGCGGTTTTCAGCTCGCCTTGCACCGGTTCCACTCGTAATTTGTGATTCACAATTTCTTATTGCATTATAATATTTGAATGTTTTTACATCTAGTAGGTTAATTGTTAAGAATGCACAATCAACTGAAATCGTTTAGATTGCATCGTAAACAAACCATATTGCTCCAAGTCTAGCTTTGTATTAGAAGATAGCTGAGGCACAAAACCATATTGCTCCAAGTCTAGCTTTGTATTAGAAGATAGCTGAGGCACAAAACCATATTGCTCCAAGTCTAGCTTTGTATTAGAAGATAGCTGAGGCACAAAACCATATTGCTCCAAGTCTAGCTTTGTATTAGAAGATAGCTGAGGCACAAAACCATATTGCTCCAAGTCTAGCTTTGTATTAGAAGATAGCTGAGGCACAAAACCATATTGCTCCAAGTCTAGCTTTGTATTAGAAGATAGCTGAGGCACAAAACCATATTGCTCCAAGTCTAGCTTTGTATTAGAAGATAGCTGAGGCACAAAACCATATTGCTCCAAGTCTAGCTTTGTATTAGAAGATAGCTGAGGCACAAAACCATATTGCTCCAAGTCTAGCTTTGTATTAGAAGATAGCTGAGGCACAAAACCATATTGTTCCAAGTCTAGCTTTGTATTAGAAGCTAGCTGAGATACAAAACAACTCTGAACGTGTTTATGTATACATCCGCCGGGCGGTCGCCAGCGAAATTAGAAACTTATTCCACCGTCTATTTTAATTGTTCTACCCCGCCAATGAAAATAATACCTTTGTAACGATTTTTTACGTTATTTTTAAACTTGGTCGCTGGCTGCATGTTCCTATTCGCTACTTTCTGAGTTTTAATGATCCATATCCTTGTGCGCGTTGTTTCGGGGTAAACCTTACATGCAGCTTGTCCTAATGTATCAGTCCCTTTGCAAAAGCACCCTTGATTGGAATTCTTGGGACTTACTAGCAGCTATGAAATGTATCTGGGAGAGATCGTATAGAAGGGCCAACATAATAATGATGTGACTTATTCTTAGCCGTTCTTTTTGAACCAATCATGGTATCCATACCATGATGCGACACAGAACACAGCACACAGGCATCATGGTACCCATACCATGATGCGACAGAGCACTCTAACACATCTCTGTAGCTGTGTTCTGATGGGCTGACCAACCTGTTGTCCTAATGAGCTCGCGGATTACGAGGCAGCACAACTCCCAGAACATGGTGGAAGCTAATTGGATATTATACACTGTGTTATTTGAATGTCTCAATACACCGTCACTGGTTCTAGCCGTTCTAGGAGTGTTTGTTTACTGACTTTTAGATAGTGGCGCGACGGGTTCCTATTATCTATATTTGGCGTTTAATTTTGGACCCTCAATCTTGTTCCTACGTGGACGTACGTTTGTTTAGACTTCGAGATATTTTTGCTGAATGTTGTTTAGTTAGTATATCAGATTCACGATTGTTTTGTTTGAATATTGAGGTTTTTAGTGCTTTTTCAAAAATGAAGTTGTATTTCTACTTTTAAAGAGTCGTTTACGGTAACTATAGCTTATCCACTGTTTTATGTTTTGTCAAGTAGGCACTTTAGCAGTAAGTTAAACACTTATATCCATAATTCGTTTTGTACAATCGTGTCTCCGAAGCGTTTTTGGAATTTAGTCGTTTTTGGACATTGTTGCCGCTGCAACAATGTCTTAACATTTCCTGTTCTTTTCTGCCATAGTGTGTGAATATTGTTTAATTTGACTTTGTAGTGTTCGTTTATTGTTTGTGACTCTAAAAAATGCCACTTGATGCAACTGGTACAGCTAGGTCAGTGGATTTAGCTGACGCTGGGTACAGCCAACGTCGCATTGCTCGTACACTCTGTGTACTTCGAACCGCGGTACGGGATGCCATCAGACGATTTCGGGAGACTGGTCCATATACCCGGAGGCCAGGTCAAAGCCGACATCGATGCACTTCAACCCGAGATGACCGCTTCGTTGTCAGCAACGTGTTGAATAATCGCTTTTGCACCGCTACTGATCTCGTACGCGGCATTTTGAGGTGGGAAATGTCAGTGTGAGCGAACGTACGATGAGAAGAAGACTGGCAGAAATAAATCTGAGCAGCACCGGAGAGCTAGACATGGTTTTGAGCTAGAATATGCTGACTGGACTGTGGGGTAATGGAAGGACGTACTGTTCTCAGATGAGAGCAGAATAACTTTCAGAGGTCCAAATGGACGGCAGCGTGTCTATAGACGCCAAAACGAAAGGTTTGCTCCATGCGCTATAACCGAAACAGTGGGTTACCAGGGAGGGCCCATAATGGTTTGGTTCAAGTCTAGAATTTACTCAAAGAAAGTCCCGTGAAATATGTATATGGGATTCAAAGATCTCAAAAATAATTAGAAATAAACATGATTGTTTATTAACTTATACGATTACCTATTTTAAATTTTTAGAAGGTTCATACGTATTTTTTTATAATAGGTTTGTGATTTTTCATGGGCTCATGGCTGTACGTAATTGCTAGTGTTAAGTAAGGTAAATATTTTTGTTTTCTAAAATTTTACTTGATTCTTGATAGATGTTGCCTTAGTAATTTCAATAATCTATAATAACCTAATATTATGAGACTGCTTTAACTGATAGTACAAATAAAAAAAGTTCCATAATAGGGATAATGCCTGGGTAAAAAGAAAGGCATTCTATTTAGTCCGCCAGTTAGATAATAAAACAATATTTGACACGTTTTTTTCGCTTTATCATATTAATAAAAATGACTTAGATAAAACACATTAAAGTTAAAGAGTGGGGGCTCACTACGTCACAACTACCGACGTATACAATCTACCAAGGCATGACGTCATGCCACATTTTAAACCAATAATAACTCCACTGTATCTCTACGTTGATGTCGTGGTGGGGCTTGCGTGCTCCGAACTTTAGGTCGGAGTTTACTTTGCCGGAACAGGTCTAGGATGAGGAGCCAGACCAAGAGAGATACAGAAATTCACAGGGCAGCATGTGGCGACCTGTTGGGCAGTAGCGACCCCACGGACCTTATCTCCCGGGAGAAGTCTTGTTCTTCACCCCTGGCTTGCCTTTATTGGCCGGCTGGAGTGAACACTGACGAGGAACAGTGGAGTGGAGATTCGCAAGAGCAAACGTGCTCGGAGGAGTAAGGTGCTGGTAGGGATCTTGACCGTACTTCCGGGATTATCCTGATAGCCGTGGAATACCTCTCCACTCCTCAAGCACCTCAGGTAGTGCTGCCCCCTTGTCGCTACGTCACTATGTGCTAACGACCGTTTTCGGGGGCCCATTATTGAGTGTGCAAGTCACTCCCTGCCATTTTATCCATGTATTACATTGATCAGACAGGGGATATAGTCTTTCCATAGTTCTCGGTAACCGATCCACTATAGCCACCCAAACCCATAGCCCAATATGTTTTGTTTCTATGTCCTGCAATAGCCCTGCACCAACCGGGGGTTGTCCTTGGGTGCACTTGCATAGTAGGTACATACAGGGGTAATCGTCGGTTGGTGCCTCCTCATTATTTAAAATTGTCTAATGGGCCTCTGCGAGTTGGCTTCGGCTCCTCGTACGCCTTCCAAAGGTCCGGGCCCCAGCGTCCCGAGAAACGTCAAAAAAAAACTATAATCTTTATACATAAGAGAGTGATTACAAGTTGTGTGAAGTCCTTACACTTGTGCTAGGTGGTTAACCTGTGTTACAAGAGCCAGTGCCCTCTCCCGGGAGGAAATACTATTGAAAACTTATGCAATAAGGTTAACAAATTAGAAATAAAAATACTAAAATAATACAAAACAATAAAAAGTGGTTAGAAAAAGCCTGTAAGCCTGTGGTGGTGATTGTGTAGTGTATGCGTGTAGTGATGTGTGTGTGAATATGTGTGTGTGTAAATTGAATTAAATGATCAGGAAAGGTTGATTCTGATTGCGAGTAAGGGGTGAAGTACAGTGCCTCTAATAGGGTAGTATTGTTGTTACGAAAGAGATTTTAGAATTTGCTCTGTTTCGTCGTAATTAAGGGACAGAAGCCAAGGCTTAAGACTCAGTTTGACCTTACGCAAGGTAAGTTAAATAAATTGATAGATTCTTGTTGATTTTGTTATACATTTGGGAGCTTTGGACACGGTAGTGTCGCCGGGCAAGCGCAGAACGGTACTGAACAGATTCACAGATAGGAAAGCCAACCCGCCGACTTGATAAACTCCTATCTAGCGGCAACGTGGAATGTCGACGGAAGACAGTGCGGAGGACATAGAGTTTTCTCACCGTGAGTACATGGGCTGTGGGGTAGTCGCTTTTACGAAAATACATAACTTTGAGGACAGCCCGCTCGTTCCACCCTAAGCATCACGGTTTAAAAATCCCCCCCCCCCCCCCCCTCACACACTGCGATGCAGTAAGTAATAATCGACTCGCACAGGGAACAATATAAACAAGGGAAGCCAACGTATCGCCGTAAACTTTTCATTACGTAAAAAAAGAAAAAAAATCGTGTTCAATATTGTTTACTGTTCTAAATGACGGACAAATAAAATAAATTTATTTATCATCCCTAGAGTCGTCATCCTTTAGAGTTTTATTTTGTTCAAACCATAAAAGAGAAACACAAAATTTGCTTCCATATTATTATTTTTGGAGCATAAAGAAAGAAAGAACAGTTTATTTGTAAGAATATAGTATAAGGTGTTGCGATTGTCATGGTCTCATACATTCTACCATTTCTGGTGAACAAACAATAACAACTGAAGCTGTTCACTTTGTCACTGTGCCGGTTTTAGTACAAGTTAAATGTAGGAGCAATGTTTAGTACAAGTTAAATGTAGGAGCAATGTTTAGTACAAGTTAAATGTACGAGCAATGTTTAGTACAAGTTAAATGTAGGAGCAATGTTTAGTACAAGTTAAATGTAGGAGCAATGTTTAGTACAAGTTAAATGTACGAGCAATGTTTAGTACAAGTTAAATGTAGGAGCAATGTTTAGTACAAGTTAAATGTAGGAGCAATGTTTCCGAAAGGGTGCGTAACAAAAATGAAATAAAGGTAAACAACAATTTTTTTTTCATTGAAATATTAGAGTCAGAATGCGTGGAAAATTTTAAAAAACCATAACAAAGAAGGATTTTTACGTCCATCACACTTCAAATGGAGCAAAAATCGGGGCAAAGTAGCTGTGATGAAGCATGAAGTTTTAGAATAAGTAGGTATCGTTTTTCTTTAGTTTTTAGGGTTCCGTACCTCAAAAGGAAAAACGGAACCATTATAGGATCACTTCGTTGTCCGTCTGTCTGTCCGACTGGCTGTCAAGACCCTTTTCGTCAGGAACGCGTGGAGGTATCTAGTGGTAATTAATATCAAATACGTAGGTATACGGTACGAGCTGTAAAAAATCAAGCTTCTGAGTCAGCGCAATAAAAATACGACCATTTAATTTATGTGACATATTTTGATACTCGCAACCGCAAGTAAATCAAACCTATATGGTACTTCCCGTTGACCTAGAATCATGAAATTTGACAAGAAGCAAGCTCTCACAGCACAAGTAAAGGAAAAAGTCCGACAACCGTTAATTTGTACTTAAATCACACAAAAAAAAATGTTTTTTGCGATTACATAAAATTTACCGTGACGTATATGTATGAGACAACATGTTTTTCAACTACAATGTTAAGTTTGTTTTTGTAATGCTTTATTCAGAATTAAAATATTTTATACACCTTTTTTTTTGTGGATGGGAAATCATCAAATAACTTCTGCCGCTCTGGGTGGAGCGGGAGGGCGTGTCAGACTTCTACTGACTAACACCCACCCGTGTTCCTTCAGTTGCCTGTGCCAGGGCCACGGTAACTCTTTCGAACAACCCGCAACCCTGGCGGGCATCGGCCCTAGCGGACCCCTTCAGCTAGTGCTGACATCTCTTTGAGGCGCGCGTGGAACACAACGCGCCGTCGACCCGGGCCTGGTCCTTACCGGACGGCGAGCTACCCGTTGCTCGCCATCCGCAAGCCCGCGCCTATGGTGGCCGGGAATCGGCTATCGATTCCCGACGCCCAGGGCGTCTCCTGCGGCGACTAGGGGCGTGAGGGCGCAAAGATTGCCTCTCCCTCACGCGTTCAGCCTCCTCTTTCGCGAGCATTACAACTTCGCAGAAGGAGGTGACGGCTTCCCATGCACTCTCGCTCCGTACCATGGCCTGTACCAGGGCCGGACGCGAGAGATCGCCGCCGCCGACCGCCTCCGCGAGGACGCGGCGGTGCTCTGCCCAAGCCGGGCAGACCTCCACCGTATGCTCCACCGTGTCCTCCGGGCGATCCACACAGTGTTAACACCCGGGCGTTTCCTCCCGCCTTATCCGGAACAGGAACCTCCCGAAGCAACCGTGTCCGGTGAGGACCTGCGTCAGGCGGAAGCTGAGGGTGCCATGACGCCTCTCCAACCACTCCTCAAAGAGGGGTCTTATCGCCGCAATTGTGGCGTACCCAGCACTGGGTTGCGACAGTCGCACTCTCTATGTTACCATGAGATCCCGCCGGAGCTCTGTCCGCTGTGCCATGATTTCTCGCGGCAGCAGAGTAACGCCCCGGCGTTTTGCCTCCTCGCGCCACTCCCATGTGTATGCGAGGAGTTTTGCTTCCAGATCCCACGGCGGCAATCCGGCAAGGAGGCTCGCCGCCTCACCGGAGACCGTGCGGTATCCCCGAACTAGCCGGATGGTCATGACCCTTTGGGACGCGTTCAACTGGCGGGCTGGTCGCCGCCCCAAGGAACACGCCCACACTGGTGCCCCGTAAAGGGCCATGGACCGCACGACCCCCGCGTAGAGCCTCCGGCAGGAGGCGTTTGGACCCCCTAGATTGGGCAAGAGCCGCTTCAAGGCAGCCCCGGCCCGCTCCAGTCTGGGAGCCAAACGTCGAAAATGCTCCACGAAGTTCCACCGGCTGTCGAGGACGAGTCCTAGGTACTTCGTCGTCATCTCGACGCCGATGTGAACCCCTCCTACCGTTATTTGGGAACCCGACGGATATTTTATACACCTACGTAATTAATTAATAAAAATAACAAAATTTATATCCTAACTTAAACTATGCATAAACTAAAATATGGCGTCGAATAATTCATTCGCATCGCTGTTGGCTGGCGATGTACCCAAGAGACTGGCGGCATGGCATTGCCACGTGGTATGGCAATGCCTCTGGCTAAGTTAAAAGTTTGTTTCGGATTAAATTCTTTTCAACTACGGAATCCTTCATTGTGCGTGGTCCGACACGCACTTTAAATGTTCCGAGCGTTGAATTTTATCAGGTTGGCGGAAAAGTCTTGCACCAAGATATATCTTGGTAGACTTAATGAATTTATTGATAACTTTGTTATTTACAATAATTAATCAGTAATGTAATCCCCAAATAACTCTATTGCTCTGGCCCATCTAGTTGGTAGATTGTTGATGCCCTGTGCCCAGAATTCCGGAGGCTGTGCAGAAAAGAAATTGTCCACTGACATTTTGAGGTCTTCGTAGTTTTGAAAATTTTTCTCACGCAAATAAAGCTTTAGTGGTCGGAACAAGTGATAGTCGGATGACGCGAGATCCGGTGAGTACGGCGGGTGAGCAACCGGGTGCTATCCAAGCTCTACGATTTTTTGTCGAGTCTCCGAAGCGACATGAGGACGCGCATTATCATGGAGTAAGTGAACATTTACACGTCTTGGTCGTTTTTCTCTTATTGCGTCAGCCAGATTCTGAAGCTGTTCAGTATAAATGGAAGTCGTAATCGTTCTTCTCGCAGGGAGAAGCTTGTAATAGAGTGGGCCCTTCGCATCCCGCCAAACGGAGAGAAGATGCTTGCGTGAGTGACGGTTCGGCTTTGGCTGCGTTAGTGGCTCTGCGTCGTAAGGAAGCCAGACGGCGTGCCGTGAGTTGTTATCATAGAGAATCCAGCTCTCATTGCCAGTTACCAGATCATCAAGAAACTCTTTCCGATGTGGCTGAAAAAGAAGCGATTCACAAATACTAACTGACTTGACAATGACTGTCAGTTAGTTGATGTGGAATCCATCGTGCCATTACTTTACGATAGCCGAGTTTGTGTAAATGAGCCTCGACGGTCGAATGATGACAGCCAAGAGTCTCTGCCAAATTACGCGTATTTATTTCTGGATTAGCCTTTAAACAGCGGAGTAATTCCTCATCGTTGAAGGTGGATGGTCGCCTAGATCGCTCGTAATCTTCAAGAGTTATATCTCCCGATGCAAAGCGAGCAAACCAGCGGCTTATCTTCCATTGCGATACAACACCTTCACCGAACGCTTTGCTGATGTTAGCGGTAGGCCACACTCACGTTGTGTCCCTGACGCCACTCGTAAACGATGATCGTTCAAAGTTGATGTTCACTAATCATTTTCACAAACTAACCAAATCCTCACTAGCGCGCCTTTATATACCCTTGATGTGATAGCTTCGAGAACCTTCTACAATATTCTTACGTATCCCAGTTCAATACTAAATATTCGGGAAAATTCTAGTAATTTACAATTTCTTGTGCAATATTTTTCGCCAACCTGATATTTCAGGTTTTTGCTGTAATATCTTGCTGAAATGTTAGATATTACTATGTGAGTGTTGAATTGATGATACTGACAGAACCTAGTGGAGCACCAAGTAAATAATGCATACCTACTATTTAGAATGCGGTCCATAATGTCGAAACAGGTTTCCGCATTGATAGTTCCTGTAACTCGCCCTCTATCCGGAAGTTCATGCCTCCATCGAAACCTAATCAACTATAGTGATGAATGTGGCCTTAACAAACACATTTATCTTAGTTGGAGGTTAACTGAGAGGATTAAACACCCATCCTTATCGGGATCCTCATCCGCTTCCCTTGTTTCTTCCGGCTTTACGAACTTTAGGGCACAAATGCTCTGGCAAAACAATACAACACGATTTAGTCTGGAGGGTCGGACTCCAATGCAAGCAAAAAGTAAGATCTTGGAACGACAATAGCCTAACGATAGGGTGTGGATCGTGTCGACGGGCAATCAAGGACGTGGGCTTGAGTTCTGTCGTGTTGTACCGAATGTTTTGCGTGAACAGTTTAGTGGAACATCTAACAGAAGTTCTTAATAGCTCTTCGAATGAATGCTAAGCTAACGTAGCGGAATCTTTTTACAGCTAATTTGATTTTGGTCCTTGCCTCCGCAGAGAATCACGATGGTACTTAGTGTATGTCGGAAACATATAAATGTTTACAGAGAATCACGATAGTCGGTAGTGTATGTCGGAAACATCAATGTTTACAATTCTCTCGGATACGTATGCGTCTGCACTGTGAACTGTTCGATATCTGCATATCTGGGCAGTTATATATTTCAACACACGAGTGTACCTGCTTTATTCACGACTCGGTATATCTGCGATCTTGGGACGCGGGACGCGAATAGAAATAATCTTATGCGTTGTGTTACATTACAAGTAGTTACTTAACTTTATCGCTTCTTGTTGAGTCGGGAACTCGGGAGTGGGTGACTCCCGAGTCATCGCATTTTGTCGTCTTTTCTTTGAATTGACTTGGCGGTACTTATCGCAGTAGGTACTAGGCACCTACTGGAAGCCTCTCATCTAAAGCACTGCGTTTTGGAAAATGTTTACATATCAGTTACCCGCTTGTACATTGAATTTTTTTTTTTTAAGTGTGCAATTTACTTCAAAAGTGTTCAAACTCCTTAAAATTGTATTATAAAAATGTATAGAGTTTTGTAGTGTCTCATTACTTTTGTGCCAACTCAATATATAAGATATATATTTATTTCAGATTCTAAATATCAAAAACAAATTCTAAAACAGGCAAAAACGGGAACGTTCGAGTTAGCCTCGCCTTAAATGACATGATTTTTGTTCCTTAGTGATTAATTTGTAACCGTGTTCGTCCCCACAGGTATGGGCGGCGAGGCGTGCGCGTGCGCGCCGACACCGCCGCGCCTGCGCGCGCCGGAGCCCGACCAGCTGTACGACCACCACTCGTCCGAGGAGGAACTAGAGGTACCCCCGCCACGTGCCAGCACGCTGCATGACACCTCTCATTAGTAGAAAGCCTCATACTTTTTATGTACAGACAGGGAAAATGATTGCTATGCGAATTGACTATCTACTTCTACAACTTTCGACTATCTTTAACATGGGTTTACGTTGACTGACAATCTACGGTAATACGGTACGATAATGTATGTAGTGTGAAACAATTAATTTCCCTGATTGTTCAGTAATTTTCTGCTACTTATGCTTTGGAATATTAGAACCATCATCAATTTGAATGGCGTTGATACTTTTTAATATCCCAAAACAGTAACATTATATTATTATGTAAATATATACCTAGATAATCATTTAATTAGATGTCGGCCGAACGCTTACATATTTAGAAATAGACACTATCGTCATGCACCGTCAATTTATCAAAATCCCAAAGTTAAATATTGTAACGACAAACTTGCGAATGTAAGTACAATATCGTGGACGTACCGTGTGAAAAACTCGTAACTGACTGGGTAATCAAGTAGCCAAGTAACATTCAATTCAATACATTTTAATTTGTTCTGAACGATTTAATAATTGTCCCCCAGATCTAGGTCTCACGCACAGCCTATAAAATGTAATCTAGCTCGGAATTAATCTCAATTCCGAGCTTCTACTCCCGCTGGACCGCGGTCCGCGGACGAGATGTACACAACCTTGCAAACACTAGGCCGCCGGCCGGCTTGAACACTATCTCACTTTATATCAATTAGGATTCAGGACGAATTATAAGAGCAGTTTTTGTGAATCTCTGTCAATTCAAGACTTTGTTTAATTGTTATAGTGTGACCTTCATGGGCAGCCTAAAGTAGACATCGCTTGTCATAACAAAACGCGTGAAGCTACAGAGATGAAAATTATTTAAAGAGACACGGTTTTTACGCGAAACCTTTAAAATATTAAGTTAGCCAAGATACGCAGCTTACGAATTAACAGTTTGGAGTTAAACAGAACCGTAGTGCTATTCTGTAAAAATCTCACCGTGAACACTCCGGTGAAGTGAGCTGTAAGTGAGCTGTCATTCCACAAGATGCCAGGGATTGACACTATTTACAGCTCAGTTCACGGTGAGATTTTTGAGAATAACACTATAGTTAAGTACCTAATCTAGATAAAACGTCAAAAAAAGAGGAGTTTTAATCAACTTTGTTCATAGCGAATTTATAGTAGTGTTATTAAAATATAAATAAAACTAGTTAACTAAGATCTTTCATAGCGTGAGATCAACATGATTTACACAAAGAACGAGATCTGGACTCAACGTCATTATTCGCTGTTTCATGTTGAAACACTTGAATGGTATAAATCGCATACAGTAAAGGAAATCTCTTAGCATTTTTGACGTAGGTACCTAGGTACTTTGATTGTTGACTTTAGCCACAAGTTCTTTATTGCGTCGACGTGGTTGGTTATGTGTGCTCCTAGTTTATGTTATTGTAGACGTGTACCTATAGAGTGGCCTGTGGTTGCTTCGTTGTCAGCTTTTCACAATATCTCATTTTATATCATAAAGATTGTTCAATAATAATGACTACTTAAAGTTCGCTAAATAAGGTTAGGGTGTTGCACTCGACTTGGAAATCTCATACCTACTGGAAAAGTGCGATTTCTACCAGAATATCGTCTCAGTTCTGACTAAATGTTTCACCGATCATGGTCCTCTTGGATCCCAACATTTTATTCAAACTATCTGTCTTATTATACCTACTTTGGCTTATTAGCCAGAAGTTATAATGGAAGTTAGTAGTATACATGTTCAGAAAAACAGTGGGTAGTATGCGAGGGGTGGTAAATGGCAAAGACAATTCGCTATCGAGAATAGTTGATGGCATAATTGGTCGGCGGCGCTAAACGCCGGACATTTTACTGATAGCCCTCATTCTCGGCCATTGTTGCTGCTCGCTGACTGTACTCTTAAGCGCGCATCCATTTTGTCGGCGCTATTCTTGTCTCAGGCTGGCTCAGCGTGACGTGAGTCTTGATACTTCTAGAGGCACACAACTGCAAATGTTTTTGGCCCTTCTAGGCTAAAAGGTGCCAAGGCGAAAATCTTTTACTGTTCCAAATATCTTCGGTCTTTATAATTGCGCACCACTTTAGGCTTCGGAGTATAATTGATAACTTTTATGTTGGCAATTGGCCGTCAATAAAAAGCAGTTGGTTACGCAATGGAGGCGGGTGACTCCGGCCGTATCTCACAGCGCCGATGTCCGGCACTTCGCAAGGGAGGCGGGTGACTCCGGCCGTATCTCACAGCGCCGATGTCCGGCACTTCGCAAGGGAGGCGGGTGACTCCGGCCGTATCTCACAGCGCCGATGTCCGGTACTTCGCAAGGGAGGCGGGTGACTCCGGCCGCATCTCACAGCGCCGATGTCCGGCACTTCGCAAGGGAGGCGGGTGACTCCGGCCGTAACTCACAGCGCCGATGTCCGGTACTTCGCAAGGGAGGCGGGTGACTCCGGCCGCATCTCACAGCGCCGATGTCCGGCACTTCGCAAGGGAGGCGGGTGACTCCGGCCGTATCTCACAGCGCCGATGTCCGGCACTTCGCAAGGGAGGCGGGTGACTCCGGCCGTATCTCACAGCGCCGATGTCCGGCACTTCGCAAGGGAGGCGGGTGACTCCGGCCGTATCTCACAGCGCCGATGTCCGGCACTTCGCATGCCGCATTCATTCGCAACGACTCGCTGCAACTAAATTACAGCTGTAAACAACTTCTCCCCCGTCCCGCACCGCCTTCCTCGCCCCCTGTATCTCCTCCGCACCCAGTAGTGGCCGTCACGCACGGGGCCTACTGGGCTGACACTTGACGTATACCTCAATATTCCGTCCATGGAGGGGCAGGTACGGACCGGTTCTATTCGGACGGGTCCGGCAGTGGCGAAAATAATGGCATATCCCACATCGAAAGGGCAAAGGACTCATTTTTAGAATAGAAAAAGGCTGCGTTGTAATATAGGGGTTTACGAGGGCGAAAATCGATCTAGTTATCTGAGAAAATTCGTTTTCTCTATTTGAACCCGAGCAGAGCTCGGTGGACCAGGTACTTTTGATAATTAATCTTCATAAAGTTGCCATCCAGATTGTCAGATGCAGTCAGTTGAAATGAGACATGTGAAGCAGCAACGTGTGCGGCGGGCTGAGGAACTTAGTAAATAATTCCGCGACAGATACATAGGAACGATGCGGTTATATGACGTGAAGAGATTAAAAAGTTAGGAGAGCAGGTGAACGCCCTCCGGCGAGGCGAGCGAGCGAAAAATGGCGCGAGCAGACAAACTGCCGACCTCATCTACGGAGCGTCCTACGTTCTACTAATATGAAGGTTTTTACTGCACTTTTTCTATACGTACAAATTATGTAATTTACAAGTACTACCACCTCACTTGTGCATTGTGGATCTGCATTCCCATTTTTTTGGCGGTTAATTACAATATCGCACCCTTAGAACATAAATGGCACTATACGAAAATGTTCATTTTACGGTATGGCCATTTTAAGTTTTTTTAAGTATTGTATCGGTGATATGGAACTAAAAAAATATACATAAAGCTTTGTGATTGGCTTAAAATAACAGTTTAACGAACGCTGTTTCAGTATCCAGGGTGCGTTTCGTCTTAAGCATTTTGACACTATACTTAACTAAAAAATGTCAATTTTGTATAGTGCCACTTATGTTTTAAGGGTGCGATATGTTGTTTTTATTTTTCAAAGATATAGGCTAAATAATAATAGACGCACGCGTCGATCGAGGTTAAGCTACGCTTGCTGCTGCGGTCGGTTCGTGGATACGTGACCATCCGTTACATATTGAGACCACTCCGTACCTCAGAAAGCACGATAAGCCGTTGATCGTTACGATAGTCAGATGCTTAAAAGTCTGACAACCAGTTTTACCAAGGGGTACCATTTTACCCAGTAACTGAGTTGTGGAGGTCAGATAGGCAGTCGCTCCATGTTAAATACTGGAATTAAACTGCATCCAGTTACATTGGAAGATGACCGATACATACTCAGTTGACAAAAGGCTGCCACATCTGCTGACAACACCACACGTTACAACAGAATTAGGAAAACTAGGCAGATTGTTCTTTTATGTTTCAATAATGGACCATCATACTATACGTAGGTCGCGTTGAATAGTTCCTGCTTCGCGTCCAACTTGATGATATTCTAAACAGTAGCACTAGAGAGTGATAAGAGTGTATAGAGTATAGCCGCTAGTGTGTGTGTTGTGCAGGGCGGCTATCGTCTTGCATTGTTGCTGAAGTATAGCCGCTATTGTGCGTGTTGTGCAGGGCGGCTATCGTCTTGCATTGTTGCTGAAGTATAGCCGCTATTGTGCGTGTTGTGCAGGGCGGCTATCGTCTTGCATTGTTGCTGAAGTATAGCCGCTATTGTGCGTGTTGTGCAGGGCGGCTATCGTCTTGCATTGTTGCTGAAGTATAGCCGCTAGTGTGCGTGTTGTGCAGGGCGGCTATCGTCTTGCATTGTTGCTGAAGTATAGCCGCTATTGTGCGTGTTGTGCAGGGCGGCTATCGTCTTGCATTGTTGCTGAAGTATAGCCGCTATTGTGCGTGTTGTGCAGGGCGGCTATCGTCTTGCATTGTTGCTGAAGTATAGCCGCTATTGTGCGTGTTGTGCAGGGCGGCTATCGTCTTGCATTGTTGCTGAAGTATAGCCGCTATTGTGCGTGTTGTGCAGGGCGGCTATCGTCTTGCATTGTTGCTGAAGTATAGCCGCTATTGTGCGTGTTGTGCAGGGCGGCTATCGTCTTGCATTGTTGCTGAAGTATAGCCGCTAGTGTGCGTGTTGTGCAGGGCGGCTATCGTCTTGCATTGTTGCTGAAGTATAGCCGCTATTGTGCGTGTTGTGCAGGGCGGCTATCGTCTTGCATTGTTGCTGAAGTATAGCCGCTATTGTGCGTGTTGTGCAGGGCGGCTATCGTCTTGCATTGTTGCTGAAGTATAGCCGCTAGTGTGCGTGTTGTGCAGGGCGGCTATCGTCTTGCATTGTTGCTGAAGTATAGCCGCTATTGTGCGTGTTGTGCAGGGCGGCTATCGTCTTGCATTGTTGCTGAAGTATAGCCGCTATTGTGCGTGTTGTGCAGGGCGGCTATCGTCTTGCATTGTTGCTGAAGTATAGCCGCTATTGTGCGTGTGGTGCAGGGCGGCTATCGTCTTGCATTGTTGCTGAAGTATACCCGCTAGTGTGCGTGTTGTGCAGGGCGGCTATCGTCTTGCATTGTTGCTGAAGTATAGCCGCTAGTGTGCGTGTTGTGCAGGGCGGCTATCGTCTTGCATTGTTATTGAAATATAGCCACTAGTGTGCGTGTTGTGCAGGGCGGCTATCGTCTTGCATTGTTATTGCAGTATAGCCACTAGTGTGCGTGTTGTGCAGGGCGGCTATCGTCTTGCATTGTTATTGAAGTATAGCCACTAGTGTGCGTGTTGTGCAGGGCGGCTATCGTCTTGCATTGTTATTGAAGTATAGCCACTAGTGTGCGTGTTGTGCAGGGCGGCTATCGTCTTGCATTGTTATTGAAGTATAGCCACTAGTGTGCGTGTTGTGCAGGGCGGCTATCGTCTTGCATTGTTATTGAAGTATAGCCACTAGTGTGCGTGTTGTGCAGGGCGGCTATCGTCTTGCATTGTTATTGAAGTATAGCCACTAGTGTGCGTGCCCCTCCACCCCTCGTGCTGTACTGACGTGGTTGCGGAAGTGATTCGGCAGGGGATGGAGTATTTTATTCCATTCTCCGACATCCCAAAATCTTACTTACTACCTCTTGAAAGAGCACAGAGAGCAATTTTAAAAGTAGCAAACTTCCATCCCTTTCTCTATCCTACAGATCTGCTATACAAATCCTGTAACGTGCTGACTGTTCGCCAGCTTTTTATAACGCACTTAGTATTAAAACAGCACACCATGCTCTCCTATAACACTGAAAGTACTAATAAGAGACGGAATGATATTGTATGTGAGTCAAACGCATCCTCTAAATATGTTTTTGTAAATAGATTTTATACATTTTTAGGCCCATTTCTGTACAACAAATTAAATAGGAAATTAAGTATTATGTATAAGTTAAATAATTACGACTGCAAAAAGGTTATTCTGCAATTTTTACTTAGCATATCATACAGTGAGACAGAGGATTTACTTGTTGTATGTAAATAAAACATGTTAGTCTTTTAAGTTAATATTAGTTTCTATTTTAGTCTTCTCCGTTGTTAATTTTATATTTTTAAAATTTTAAGCACTTTTCTAGCCTGAAACACAGGTTCTACCTAGTTCAGGCAAATGAGCAACTGTGCCCTCTAAAATTTTTAAGTTATGTTATTGTAAATCTGCACCATTTTTATAAATAAACGATATTATTATTATTTATTATTATTATCCCGCTCGGTCACAAATCCCGGCCTTGGTATAATGCAGAATACGCCCACGCTGAGGCCCGAAAAGAGTCTGCCTACCAAGCCTGGGTCAAGGCCCGCGACCGCAAAGTTAGAGCACGTAGGGTTCGCGCGAAGAAAAGAGCCTTTCATTCTGCCGCCAAGTTCTGCAAGCGGGTTTTACGTAGGGCACGTTTTGACCATGTCGGACGTATCGGGGCCAGGCTGGCTTCGCACCCTCCGTGTAGTAAACCGTTCTGGTCCCTGTCTAAAGCGGCTGAAACGAATTTCTGTCGTCCCACTTTACCTCCAATGGTGAAACCTGATGGGTCGCTGGCTCACTCTGAAGTGAGAAAGCAAATTTATTTGCATCTCTCTTTGCAAGCAATTCACGTCTTCTCGAAGGCATATGACAGGGTCTGGCACGCTGCTCTGCTCAGCAAGCTTCCTGCTTATGGCATCCCAGCTGATTGTTGTAGCTGGATATCAGATTTCCTTAGTGAACGGTCGATCAGAGTAGTCGTTGACGGCTGCTCCTCTGACCTTATGGCTATTGATGCCGGTGTTCCTCAGGGGTCTGTTCTCTCTGCAACTCTTTTCCTGCTGCACGTCAATGACCTGCTTCAACCTGGTATTGTTGGGTACACAGATGACAGTACAGTTTCAGAGATACTTGTCCAGCACAAAAACCAGCGGGGCCGAAGTTCGTTCCTTGAGAGAGGCCATGGTAGAGCGGACAGATTTGACTTTAAGCCTTGTCTCCCAGTGGGGTGATGATAATCTGGTCTCTTTTAACGCCACCAAAACACAGGCGTGTCTTTTTACCGCTAAAAGGAGTCGTTTCGCCCAAACTCCTACTTTTCGGGGTACATCTGTTCCTGTAACTGATCGGCTTGAGCTCCTTGGCATGGAGTTGACATCTGGTCTCAACTTCGGCGCCACTATCGAGTACAAAGCCCAAACAGCGGCCAAGAAGCTGGGCATCCTAAATAGGGTGAAGCGAAACTTTACGCCTGGACAGCTTTTAACCGTTTACAAAGCGCAAGTCCGATCCTGCATGGAGTATTGCAGCCACCTTTGCGATGGATCAGCTAAGTACCAAATAGCCGCGCTTGACTCGGTGGAACGCAGAGCTTAGAGGCTCACTTGGCGACGTAGAACTGGTGGACTCCAAGCTTCACAGCTTGGCTCATCGCCGCAAGGTTGCCTGCTTGTCGGTCTTCTACAGATTGTACTTCGGTGAGTGTGCCCAAGAACTCCACGACCTGATTAAACCGGCCCCTTTCTACCATCGGACATTTAGACGCACTGCCAGTTACCATTCCACCAGTTCGCACTAAGCGTTTCTAAATGTCTTTTATAATGCGCAATGCAAAAGAGTGGACCTGCGTCTGTGTTTCCGAGCGCATACTCGTACAACCCTAATCTCTTCAATGTGAGAGTGATCAAGCTTGTTCTGGGTAAGCTCACTCCATCGTCGACTTTGTCTCTATCACCTCTGACCTAGACAGTCAAGAGCAAACCCATCTCAAATAATAAAAAAAAAGCTTAGACTGCTACTGCTCAGACAACCGACAATATTTTACCAAAACTGCAAGTGTAGTCACCGTGTGTGGACAATTAAACAGCGACGGTGCAACCATGCTGCCTGTAATTGAACAGCGGCGGTGCAATCATGCTGCCTGTAATTGAACAGCGGCGGTGCAACCATGCTGCCTGTAATTGAACAGCGGCGGTGCAACCATGCTGCCTGAATTGAACAGCGACGGTGCAACCATGCTGCCTGTAATTGAACAGCGGCGGTGCAACCATGCTGCCTGAATTGAACAGCGGCGGTGCAACCATGCTGCCTGAATTGAACAGCGGCGGTGCAACCATGCTGCCTGTAATTGAACAGCGGCGGTGCGACCATGCTGCCTGTAATTGAACAGCGGCGGTGCAATCATGCTGCCTGTAATTGAACAGCGGCGGTGCAATCATGCTGCCTGTAATTGAACAGCGGCGGTGCAACCATGCTGCCTGAATTGAACTGCGGCGGTGCAACCATGCTGCCTGAATTGAACAGCGGCGGTGCGACCATGCTGCCTGTAATTGAACAGCGGCGGTGCAACCATGCTGCCTGTAATTGAACAGCGGCGGTGCAACCATGCTGCCTGTAATTGAACAGCGGCGGTGCAACCATGCTGCCTGAATTGAACTGCGGCGGTGCAACCATGCTGCCTGAATTGAACAGCGGCGGTGCGACCATGCTGCCTGTAATTGAACAGCGGCGGTGCAACCATGCTGCCTGTAATTGAACAGCGGCGGTGCAACCATGCTGCCTGAATTGAACAGCGGCGGTGCAACCATGCTGCCTGAATTGAACAGCGGCGGTGCGACTATCCTGCATGTAATTAGACCGCGTACCAGATTTACCGCTCCGGTGGTTCGTAAACAAATTAGGTTATCAAGACAATACAATTATTTTCAATTATAACGTTATTGCGGAGCGCGCAAAATTGTAGATCGATACGAGTGGCTGCAGCTAATTTTTCGTAGCGAGCTGCCGGACTGCACACGCTCCTGTCTTCGTAGCGAGCTGCCGAGCTGCACATGCTCACGTCTTCATAACGAGTTGCCGAGTAGCACACGGTCCCGTCTTCGTAGCGAGCTGCCGAGCTGCACTCGCTCACGTCTTAGTAGCGAGCTGCCGAGCTGCACATGCTCACGTCTTCATAACGAGTTGCCGAGTAGCACACGCTCCCGTCTTCGTAGCGAGCTGCCGAGCTGCACACGCTCACGTCTTCGTAGCGCGCTACCGAGCTGCACACGCTCACGTCTTCGTAGCGAGCTGCCGAGCTGCACATGCTCACGTCTTCATAACGAGTTGCCAAGTAGCACACGCTCCCGTCTTAGTAGCGAGCTGCCGAGCTGCACATGCTCACGTCTTCATAACGAGTTGCCAAGTAGCACACGCTCCCGTCTTCGTAGCGAGCTGCCGAGCTGCACACGCTCACGTCTTCGTAGCGCGCTACCGAGCTGCACACGCTCACGTCTTCGTAGCGAGCTACCGAGCTGCACACGCTCACGTCTTCGTAGCGAGCTACCGAGCTGCACACGCTCAAGTCTTCGTAGCGCGCTACCGAGCTGCACACGCTCACGTCTTCGTAGCGAGCTGCCGAGCTGCACACGCTCACGTCTTCGTAGCGCGCTACCGAGCTGCACACGCTCACGTCTTCGTAGCGAGCTACCGAGCTGCACACGCTCACGTCTTCGTAGCGAGCTACCGAGCTGCACACGCTCACGTCTTCGTAGCGAGCTACCGAGCTGCACACGCTCACGTCTTCGTAGCGAGCTACCGAGCTGCACACGCTCACGTCTTCGTAGCGCGCTACCGAGCTGCACACGCTCACGTCTTCGTAGCGAGCTACCGAGCTGCACACGCTCCCGTCTTCGTTTCAGTTGACGCTCGCTTCTTTTTTTTTTTTCAGTAACAAGACAAAACAATCGGTGAGTTTTTATTCATTTTTTCCCGTCTGTCGCCTGCATAAGATTGTTTATCTTGCGCTTGGCTTGAAATTAGAAATTCTTTTGTCTCTGCACTTTTTTAATTGCAAAAAGGAAACGGAAATGGCTTTCTAAAGAAAGAAAAAAGTCGTGTGATAATATTAAATGCGTAAAGCCATACCTGCATTGTTTGTTCTCGCGAAGTATTCAGCGAGGCCGTGCAAAAGAGTGGCTTATTAGCGTAACACGGAGCGGCGGCAGACGGGATGCGGATTCCCTTGTTTAAAATATTGTGCAACGTGATGTTGTTGCCACACTATAATGACTCGGATAATCTTAGTCCGCCTTCAAACAAATTCCAATATGCATTACGTACCTTTATCTACTAACATAATAAGTAGCATTGAAATAGTGAGACTCCATGTATCTTTACATGCGGTATGACGAACCGACATACCGACATCCGACATATATACAATAAATAAAACTACAAGTATTACTACCAGTCCACAGAAGTATAGCAAAATTAAATATTAAATTAAAAACCGTCAATTACCAAAAACAATTTTTCAAACAAAATAAATTTCAAAATAAATTCAGTAAAAGTAATCACTCTGTTTAGACAACCGAGCTGGCCACCTGCGGTGCACCATGGTGCTCAATCTATTGTTCGCCGAACATGTTTTTTTTTATTGCACACATGTTCAAGGATTCAAGTTCATTGACTCATTGACCTAGTGATCCAATTCTACAGTGTTCAAATATGCTCAAAATTAAAACTCTTTTTGACCTTATTACGTCCAGTAATTGTTATACGATTTCGTTCATTTTCTTTTTTATATCGTCTTCTATGGCGATAACAAGTATGTGGTTTAATTTATTGCATATATGTGAGCCCCATACTGTATATGTCTTGTTCAGATCGCATGTTGAGAGACGTATTAGCTAACCCTAAGAATGTAGGTACACATAAGTGAACTAAATGCTTGTAAGTTTCGGCGTCGGCACAGAATATACTAAAAATGCATATTTTAGTTTACTGGCGGTAAAATTAGCATAACCAAGCATCCTTTTTGTGGTGAGGCGAGGTGTGAAGACGAGGCAATAGCCCTTATTTGTGTTGAGGCAAGGTGTGAAGACGAGGCAATGGCCAGTCCGATGTATTTGTGGTGAGGCGAGGTGTGAAGACGAGGCAATAGCCCTTATTTGTGTTGAGGCGAGGTGTGAAGACGAGGCAATAGCATTTATTTGTGGTGAGGCGAGGTGTGAAGACGAGGCAATAGCCCTTGTGTTGAGGCGAGGTGTGAGGACGAGGCAATGGCCAGTCCGATGTATTTAATAATAATAATAATATCCTAGGACATTGTTCACACACGGTCATCTGATCCCAAACTAAGCAGAGCTTGTGCTATGGAAACCAGATAACTGATAAACTACATACACTACTTTTTTTTTGTAAATACATACTTATATAGATAATTACACCCAAACTCAGGACAAACAGACATGTTCATGCACACAAATGTTTGTCCTGGATGGGAATCGAACCCACGACCAGCGGCATGGCAGGCGGTATCTTAACCAACCACGCCATCTGGCCTGTCAGTTGGCCTGTATTTGTGGTGAGGCGAGGTGTGAAGACGAGGCAATAGCACTTATTTGTGTTGAGGCGAGGTGTGAAGACGAGGCAATAGCTTTTTCCGACTTGCAACATCAATTGAATGAATTCGTTAAAGAAGAAGGGAACGACTCCGTGGAATCCTGGGCCCAGGTGTTAACTCAATCAAACTAGCCTTATTAGTAAGAGGATATAATAGCAAGGCCTCATTGAAAATTTGGTGAAATATGGCAATCCAAGAATCAAGTTATAAGTATAGTAATAGTGAGGTTACATTATAAAATTTTAGTTTTTTTATTTTATTTGTGACATATTTTTGAATGGCTTCGGTTGTGTAATGGTTTTATGCATGTAGTGAAAGTAGAGAGCCTCCACGTGTAACCTGTCGAAAATTTGACTCGTTTGGGACGCCCTGCAGGGCTAACAACACAAGCGCGAGATCGCTCTTTTTCTCGATTTGTCGAAATTTGTCTACGATTCTGACGTTATAATGCCTAACATGACTGTTAGCTCGAGTAAACTTGAAAAAAGCACTTTGACACTTCTTTATCTCGTGACTAGAAGCCAATGTAGCAAGTTATTAAAAACAAATGATTTTTATCATAGCAACATCGGCTTGAGGTTCCGTCTTATTCATCCAATTTTACCCATGGAATTAGTATGTAGGTACCATATTTATTTTACGTCCACCTCTTTTAATTTATGTTAAGTTCTTTGCGTAACTGACTTTTTTGATTAAAATAAAATATTTTTCTTTGGCATGCCGAAATTAAAATACAAAATGACGGAAATGATAATTAGTGGCACATAATATACTCACTAGATATACCAAAATCCCTCCGTGCCTCGGAAGCACGTTAAGCCGTTGGTTCCGGCTGTTATTCGTGGATCTTTGACAGTCGTTACGGGTCGTCAGAAGCCCGGAAGTCTGACAACCAGTCTTACCAAGGGGTATCGTATTTCAAAGTTACCGGGTTGTGGAGGTCAGATAGGCAGTCGCTCCATGTAAAATACTGGTATTCAGCTGCATCCGGTTAGACTGGAAGACGACTCCAACATAATTGGGAAAAGGCTAGGCAGATGATGAATATACTCACTAGATACTATCACCACAATTGGCAAATGAGTCAACGATCACAATTTGACAAGGCGAAGATTGTTATAGTAGGTACCTAACAATCACCATAAAACCCATGATATTGCAAATTTGTTAATCACCACACTTACCAAGAGGACTGGTTTTCAGATAAATATGCAGCTGGAGTTGATTTCGCTATTATAACCATAAAACACTAAACGTTGTTAATCACCACCCTTAGGAAATGAACTGGCGATTTTATTAGATATTGCCATAATCCCTAGATTTCGTTAATCACCATAATAATTGGCAAAGTCACTGGTTATTACTGAAAGTGATACTCGTCTACGCAATAGTGCTCCTCTCCCCCACAGTTTCTCTCGCGGCCACCGGAAGGAACTTCGTTCCAATATAAATAGTAGATTAGAACTATGTATTTTCATTTTTAATATATTGTAAAATAAAATTATAACTAAAAGAAGTACAATTATGTACGAAACTGCCGTGGTAATTTGGAGTTTTTTTTTTTGTGTTATAATTATGTCTACTCATCTCGTCGTCAAAATCGAGGACGACTAAATTACCAAAGAATCGCAGATTATCTCGTGTTGAACTGTCAAAATTCGAGATAACTTAGTTGCCATGTTAGGGTTTGTCGAGAAAACATTAAGTTTGACAGAACGAAGCACGGTACTGTATTACCTTTAGAAAAATATAGCGGTTTTTTATATACATTTCAACTAGTTAACTGCTGAGCCCAGGATTTCCCTTCTCCCTTGCATTTTGTGGGCTTGAAAGGGCTCTTTTGTAATCAACCCCCGTATAACCTTTGCATTTAATATTTCTTTACCTAAATGCTTTATTCTTATACTGAATTCAGGGTGAAGTGACTTAGTAGATATAATTTCAAGAAATAGGCTAAATAAACATGTCGGCTTGTCTCCGAAATAGCAACGAAAAATGGAAGTTTCAAAAAAGACAGCAGTCAGTTCGATAGGCATACACCGGAACTATCGAGCGCTAGACATGCCCATAATCGCGGTTCATTTCTCGTCCCGCTAGCCAACAGTCATTGCACGGGCCGCACAAAGGCGACGCGGGTTTTTCGCCGGGAGTCCGGGAGCATCCATAATAAACGAGCGGCCGGCTCCACCGGAACGTTTCCGCCGGAGCTAACAGTAACAGTACTAGACGCGACTTCTCAACGCGTTTCTAATTACACGCTGAAATATTCAACGCCGCCGCCGCGCACTTCTCAGATGAGAGTTTAGCTCTTACGTTGTTTCTTTCCGTTCTTGGTCCTTTTGGATAAGCTATCACCAGACGTCTCCTTCCTATGTGAATGTGCCATGCTAGTAGGTACGTAGGTGCGAATGCGAGTACATTGATGTCGCGTAGGGCTATGGCTGGTCCTTTTGTTCGTGCATGTGCACTTATGCGATCTTCTGATAAAAAGGAGTTTTTAGTTCGGTAGATATGAATCTTTAGGTAAATGTGTAACATACATTATAAATGAAATGGTGGATGCCAAGCTTCACAGCTTGCAGACTCAAGCCTGTTTGTCGGTCTTCTACAGATTGTACTTTGGTGAGTGTGCTCAAGAACTGCACGACCTGATTCCACCGGCCCCCTTCTACCATCGGACAGCTAGACGCACTGCCAGTTACCATCCCTACCTGGTTGATATTCCACCAATTCGCACTAAGCGTTTCCAAATGTCTTTTATAACGCGCACAGCAAACGAGTGGAACTCACTACCTGCGTCTGTGTTTCCGAGCGCATACAACCCTAATCTCTTCTAAGTGAGAGTGAACAGGCTTCTTCTGGGTAAGCTCACTCCATCGTCGACTTTGTCTCTGTCACCTCTGACCTAGACTAGAGTCAAGAGCAAACCCATCTCAAATAAAAAATAAATAAAAATAAAAAGAATGCACAATCCTAATAGCCGTTCTCGTAACTCCGCGTCCGGTTCGATGATTAGGAACGAAATATGAGTACTTACCTAAGTACAGTTCAGCTGACCTTATCAGACGTTAGTGTCGAAATTAGCATGGCCGATATCTAGTCTCCATCGTGTGATGCATACGCATGACGTTGGAGAGCGGAGTGTGACGTGTGGATGCGGGCGTGCAGGTGATCAACGGCGCGCCGCGTGGGAGCCCCGGGGGCGCAGCGGGCGCGGGCGCGGGCCCCGCCGCAGCATGCGCGGGCGCGGCCGAGTCGCGGCGCCGCGGGGCCTCGTCGCCGCCGCCCGCGGGCGCGGAGAAGCGCAAGTGGCCCGCGCAGCCCTACGACCCCGACACGGAGGAGCTGGCGCCGCGCCCCGCCTCCTCCGATGACGACGACACCAAGGTACGCCATACTAATACCACATCTGCATTAGAGACATCCCGGTGTGATGTGTGCGCTAATATATATATTGTGTATATAAGTTTGTCTGGATACGTTGTTCTATTTGAAATTAAGAAGATTAATTGTCCGATGTGTTCATGTTGAAGATTTATACATGTGTGTGTCAGAAACTCAGGTTTTCTTGCTAAATCTGCTGATCGAATTATCTAAGTATAAAATATTACAAAAAGTTTCAGAACCTTGGAGTCGCGTCTGTGCTAAATATATAAGTAAAGGCACAATGCCGAGTTCTTCAAAATAGTAAATGATGATCTGGTCTATACTTATCTCCGTATCTTGCGCGTTGCAGGTAGAGACTCCGGTAAGATTCCGTACATCACCACCGCTGGAGGCGCTGAAGCCGCGGCGCGCCGGCGTGTGCTCGTGCGCGGGCGCGCCGGGCCCAGCGGGTGCAGGCGGCCCCGCGGCCCCGCGCGTGGGCCCCGCCGTCCCCCGCGCCGTAAGCGCGCGCGCCGGCAGCAGCGCGCCGCTGTCCCCGCGACGCCGACGCACGCCGCTGCCGCCGCCGCGCCGGCACCGGCCCGCGCTGGACTTCGATAAAATGCAGCAGGTAGGCCCGTCCGCTGAACTCCTCCGTACTTTCCCGGAGACACTTACCACTAGTTCATCCTGTTGGAACACCTTCGGGTGGCGAGAGCTGCTACCGCTACTCCGTGGCCTTTAATTCTAGGACGACTCTTCTTGTCTCCATTCTTCTAGGACTCGAATTTGTCTAGGTCCAACTTACCCCCATTGCAAGCGATAGCAATACCACATCTATGTTATTCAATTCTAGCTTCTGCCCACGACTTCTTTCTGATTTTTTTTTTTCGTTTTGCTCTGCTCCTAAAGCTCCTAGCGTGATGTTAAATAGGGTTAATTTGGGCTATCAAATGAAGAAGAGATTGTAAGTACTTCCTGAGATTAGCGCGTTCAAACAAACTCTTCAGCTTTGTTATTAGTATAAATATGCGCCAAAATCTACTATGAAAACAGAGTATCGCAGTAGTCTCTATGTGTGTGTCATAACAGGGGTTACCTCGCCGCTGTGGGGTACCGGCGCGGGCGCAGCGGCCGGCGTCGCGGGCATACTGTAGTAGTCTCTATGTGTGTGTCATAACAGGGGTTACCTCGCCGCTGTGGGGTACCGGCGCGGGCGCAGCGGCCGGCGTCGCGGGCATACTGTAGTAGTCTCTATGTGTGTGTCATAACAGGGGTTACCTCGCCGCTGTGGGGTACCGGCGCGGGCGCAGCGGCCGGCGTCGCGGGCATACTGTAGTAGTCTCTATGTGTGTGTCATAACAGGGGTTACCTCGCCGCTGTGGGGTACCGGCGCGGGCGCAGCGGCCGGCGTCGCGGGCATACTGTAGTAGTCTCTATGTGTGTGTCATAACAGGGGTTACCTCGCCGCTGTGGGGTACCGGCGCGGGCGCAGCGGCCGGCGTCGCGGGCATACTGTAGTAGTCTCTATGTGTGTGTCATAACAGGGGTTACCTCGCCGCTGTGGGGTACCGGCGCGGGCGCAGCGGCCGGCGTCGCGGGCATACTGTAGTAGTCTCTATGTGTGTGTCATAACAGGGGTTACCTCGCCGCTGTGGGGTACCGGCGCGGGCGCAGCGGCCGGCGTCGCGGGCATACTGTAGTAGTCTCTATGTGTGTGTCATAACAGGGGTTACCTCGCCGCTGTGGGGTACAGGCGCGGGCGCAGCGGCCGGCGTCGCGGGCATACTGTAGTAGTATCATGTGTGTGTCATAACAGGGGTTACCTCGCCGCTGTGGGGTACCGGCGCGGGCGCAGCGGCCGGCGTCGCGGGCATACTGTAGTAGTATCATGTGTGTGTCATAACAGGGGTTACCTCGCCGCTGTGGGGTACCGGCGCGGGCGCAGCGGCCGGCGTCGCGGGCATACTGTAGTAGTCTCTATGTGTGTGTCATAACAGGGGTTACCTCGCCGCTGTGGGGTACCGGCGCGGGCGCAGCGGCCGGCGTCGCGGGCGTACTGTAGTAGTCTCTATGTGTGTGTCATAACAGGGGTTACCTCGCCGCTGTGGGGTACCGGCGCGGGCGCAGCGGCCGGCGTCGCGGGCATACTGTGTGCCGCCCGGGACCACACCCGAATTATTGACTCATTACCCTCATACTATCGACTGTCTGGGACTTTAATTGTAGCGTCCTTTGAAACAATCAAGGACCGAAAAGATACGCTGCGACACTTTAAGTGATAAACTTAAATTAAAATCATTTATTTGACGCCCTTTGAAACGGGATGACTCTTCCTTTATAAAGTTGGCGCAATAATCACATCGAAACTAGAAACAGCTCATACAAAGCAATAGTAGGACTCCACGTCAGGCTTCAACTATACTATCACGCGCTGTTGAAATCTTCTATCGAATACTACCCAAATTCGCCAAAACGCTACCTTGACTAATTCCGAACGCAAATGTGGGATGAAGCCAAAAGCAGATAGTTATCGTTTAGTCACAACTCAGCGCTGATGGTTAGTTCTGCTCGCAAAACTGGAAGTGAACGTTTAACAGTAGTTCCAGATTGTTTTTGTCATGGTTACGTTGATTAGTGACCGGCGTGGTTGAGCCGATGGGAGAATGGCGCGCGGCGGCTGCGGCGAGTCAGGCTCACGCCCATTTCAATAAACGTATGAATAATTTTAAAACTAGAACAGGATTGCGGATTGTTATTTTGTTTTCGTTTGTATTTATATGATTTTGATGAGCACATTTTTTTTTGGAACGAAGTTCTTTAACACGGCTAGGCGATAGATAGATAGGAGTAAGCTGGCAGAAATTGTGACGTAACGAGAAAGCGGCGTTATGCTATCAGTTTCAAGTGTCAAAAGTTTTTGTTTTTTTACATCCAGCCAGCGCATCATCAAACGAAAAAAAAGCTTTTGAAACTTGAGACCACACTAGATGGCTCTGTGTTAATCCTATAATATTACATTAAGATAAGAATAGTTGGTCGCTGTGATTAACTCAAGACAATGTTTATATTATTTTATTTTCATTTCTCATTGACATAATCTAGTCATTACAATGTTTTTTTATGAGTGGTAATGTGTGATTACCTCGACAATTGATCATATTATTGTTGCCTGAGCAACCGGCAGCAAGTTCATCATTGCGGTAGCGTCGGGGGTCGGGTTGCCTCCTTCCCTCAAATATGGCGAGGGGGCAATGGCTGATATTTGCATTATGCTCGTGAACGGGTGCTTCTTGTGGTAACTGGTCGTCTTGCTGACCTTGATTTTATTATTGTTATTAGTATTTAACTCTTTATGTATTTTACTTCGATGGTCCTAGTTTATCATTTGTGACTTCGAGTTACCGCTACAGACCTAGGCTGTTCCGAAAAGTGTTAGCCACAGAATAAATACAATCTTTTTTTTTCTTGAAACTATTTTGAATTGACGGTTAATTGCAATACAAATCTCCTTTGTGAAAATCATTGGCCACCTCTATTTTTAAATATTATCGGTCACTCTTCTTTTGTTTGCAACAATGGACGTCTCGCGAGAAGCTTTTCGTGCTATGATTTTTTAGAAGAAGAAGAAGACAAAAGAAGGAAAATATTTTATTTGGGACACGCACAGGAAATACAAACTGTAAAAAAGAGCATAGAAAACTAACAAAATTAACATTAAAAAACAAAAAAATTAACAAAATATTTAAAAAAAAAACCTGTGCGCAGCCAAAAGTCTCCTATCTCAGCATAAAGCTGCGATATAAATACCGCAGCGCTGGTATTCTGGGAATAAAATAAGAAAATACACATAATAGTTTACCTATAAATTAGAAAAATAAACTAAAAACCGTATATAGTATTATAGTCGAGTCACTCCCGAGCCCGACGCTTCAACCTCGCTTGTCTGTGCGACTATTCCTATAGTTTATGACAAGCGATGAGACGCGGGCGCAGGCGATCGGCTGACAGCTGACATAATGTTTAAGAAATTAAAGTATTGATAAAACAAATATTGAGAATAGATACGGCAATAAAGTAGTGCAGATAAATTATATAAAAAATATTAAAGAGTGTTTAACCGACTGTGTTGTGTTGTGTACCTAAGTCGGAAGAAAAAAAAATTCAATCACCAACCATTCAAGTTCAAAGCCAAACATGCTGCTAGGAACACAAGACTCCGCTGAGGTCACCAGTACCAACTACGTGCAGTCACAGGGTGAGTACTAATTTTCAAAGACGTTTGTACTCGTAACGTATTACGTCCATAATTTATTGTTTTCTTTTTATTGTAATGATGTGCGAAAGCGATTATTCCAAACGATGAAGTACGTTCCAACCGCATGTCCCACGACACCTGCCGTTCCAACCGCGTGTCCCACGACACCTGCCGTTCCAACCGCGTGTCCCACGACACCTGCCGTTCCAACCGCGTGTCCCACGACACCTGCCGTTCCAACCGCGTGTCCCACGACACCTGCCGTTCCAACCGCGTGTCCCACGACACCTGCCGTTCCAACCGCGTGTCCCACGACACCTCCCGTTCCAACCGCGTGTCCCACGTCACCTGCCGTTCCAACCGCGTGTCCCACGACACCTCCCGTTCCAACCGCGTGTCCCACGACACCTCCCGATCCAACCGCGTGTCCCACGACACCTGCCGTTCCAACCGCGTGTCCCACGACACCTGCCGTTCCAACCGCGTGTCCCACGACACCTGCCGTTCCAACCGCGTGTCCCACGACACCTGCCGTTCCAACCGCGTGTCCCACGACACCTCCCGTTCCAACCGCGTGTCCCACGTCACCTGCCGTTCCAACCGCGTGTCCCACGACACCTCCCGTTCCAACCGCGTGTCCCACGACACCTCCCGTTCCAACCGCGTGTCCCACGACACCTCCCGTTCCAACCGCGTGTCCCACGACACCTCCCGTTCCAACCGCGTGTCCCACGACACCTCCCGTTCCAACCGCGTGTCCCACGACACCTCCCGTTCCAACCGCGTGTCCCACGACACCTCCCGTTCCAACCGCGTGTCCCACGACACCTCCCGATCCAACCGCGTGTCCCACGACACCTGCCGTTCCAACCGCGTGTCCCACGACACCTCCCGTTCCAACCGCGTGTCCCACGACACCTGCCGTTCCAACCGCGTGTCCCACGACACCTGCCGTTCCAACCGCGTGTCCCACGACACCTCCCGTTCCAACCGCGTGTCCCACGACACCTGCCGTTCCAACCGCGTGTCCCACGACACCTGCCGTTCCAACCGCGTGTCCCACGACACCTCCCGTTCCAGCCGCGTGTCCCACGACACCTGCCGTTCCAACCGCGTGTCCCACGACACCTGCCGTTCCAACCGCGTGTCCCACGACGCCTCCCGTTCCAACCGCGTGTCCCACGACACCTGCCGTTCCAACCGCGTGTCCCACGACACCTGCCGTTCCAACCGCGTGTCCCACGACACCTCCCGATCCAACCGCGTGTCCCACGACACCTGCCGTTCCAACCGCGTGTCCCACGACACCTCCCGACTTTTTTACCGGTTTATTAGTGTTGGTGTTGCGAAATAGTGTTACGAAGTTATAGTAGTGTTACGAAGTGTTTAAAAATTGTCGATGAAATGCTACACACAACCTCCAGCATTATCTACGAGTTGAGTCAGTTGAGTTTCATCAAAATATGTTTCTTGATAAACATATTTTGATGAAACTCAACGACATCATCAGTTATAGGTAACATAAAAGCTAAATGTACTTATTTATTTTCACAAAGATACTTTTGAAAAATAAAAATAGAGTGTAATACAAAATAAACTTCGCCGTGCAAGAGAATCTCTTGAATATTTTATACAGTTATTTAATAAAGCCGAGAGTGGCTTAAAGAGGAAATAAAATAACGTCGTTCGCTAAGTGAGAGTAATGAGTTAACTTCATGTCTTATTAACTTGTAAGCTTGATTACAGCTAGTAATTCTATTAGTCGCATATTAAAATTAACTGTTCGTGGAATTTACAAACGAGATGTTCTCGGTAGGGGTGCTTGCGAAATTTCTCTATTTTGTGTTGTTCGTTGAAACCAGAAGTTGTTCGTAGAAACAAAGTGGGATTATACTGTTTGCGCTGTAGCATGGTGCGGGTGACATTAGACGAACTGTTCCTTTTCACTCGTTAATTTTACCGCGATTTACAATTCTGATTGAATATTTTAGATGCACCCTAAATATCATGGTCATAAAATACGGAATCAGTAATAACTGTAGTAAATTAAATAAATTTACCATACCAAAATGTTATTGCCTTCAAATAAAAACAAATTGAAAGCAAAATGAAGCGTGTAACGTAACACCATAGACATGTTTCTGGGTGGAGTGGGAGGGCATGTCAGACTTCTACTGTCTAGAACCCACCCGTGTTCCTTCAGTTGCCTGTGCCAGGGCCACGGTAACTCTTTCAGACAACCCGTAACCCTGGCAAGCATCGGCCCTAGCGGACCCCATCAGTTAGATGTATGACTATGAGTAGTCGATATTTTATACATCAGTAAAATTTGTGTTGTTAGGTCTCGTACTCTGCGACAAAATAGCCGTCGACGTACCGCGCCACAGGGCAAAAATGATACCACGAAAATATATTTTTTTATATAAATATCGGTTGTGCTTTAAATGTGATTTTTTTTTTAATATTTTGTGTTAAATACATAATTTTACAATAAACTTCATAATAATAAGGTATATCTAATACATTTTTAAAATTATAATGAAGAGAACGAGATTTTGGCTATGATAATCGTTATCGATATAATTGAATTGCATAGTATCACTGACCTAGTCATACAGGGTTACTGGTAATTCGACGTATATCCGTCAGGGACTGATAAGGGGGCCAAAATGCAACAAATTGAACCCCGCGCCGGTTCGAACACATGCCATGCCACGAATTATGTATTTTAAAATTGACTTTTATACCTTTTTGGAAAGCTTACATAATAGGCAAGTTGTTTTAGTTATTTGTACGATTAAAGCCATAGTAATTTTTGTGACGAGACAACATTTTTGAAGCGTAAAATGAAAATATTAATAAGATATTATTCTTAAATCGCTCATTATTTTACTTATTTGGTTAAATTAAGTAGTTTTAATTATTTTGTTAAATTAAGTAGTTTTAATTATGTCTATAGCTTAATTGAAGTGCCAGCTCCAACATCATTTTTAATGGTACCCATTCAAATATGTATTTTTTTTTATTTGGAATTAAATGTCAAATTTTGGGTAAATATCGAAAAACTCTTAAAATTCAAATATCTCGAAAACTATTGAATTTCGGCCATACATATGGGGGGTTCAATTTGTTGCATTTTGGCCCCCTTATCAGCCCCTGACGGATATACGTTGAATTACCAGTAACCCAGTATGATACTGACATCTGTCACGCGCACCATGCTACAGCGCAGACAGTGTAATTAATGTAAAACTTAGTTAGGTAAGTATCCAGGTCGTTCGTAGCTCATCATAATAGTAGCAAAAACAATCGATGTTAAGTGTTGAAAATACACTAGGATGTCAATCCTTAAGTATACAATCATTGTTCATCCCTCGGTCGCCCATTACCGGAAAATTGGGCTGATTAAGGAAAATGCGCAAAAGTAGCTCGTGGAATTAAACATTTCTTACGTTTTTTTTGCAGGTCAGGTTGTATGTAAATAACATGTATGGTCTTATAATAATAATAACTCAATAGTTTGTATTAAAGTAATAACAACTATAAATAATTAAGTTAAATATATAATTAATTTTAACTACACTACCGAATTGTGACACTGCAATAGTAGCGTATGTAAGTAAATAAATAAATAAAATAATATCCTAAAACTATTAAACACCTAACTAAAATATGGCGTCGAAAAATTCCTCCGCATCGCTGTCGACTGGTAATCTATCTAAGAGACTGGCGACATTGCCACGTTGTATGGCAATGCTTAGGCTCTGGCCAAGGGAAAAGCCAGCCCTTGGGTCACGGGAAGTGTCAACCAGCCGTTTGGAGATATTAAAAAATACAAACGGTTGTATGTTGATCAAAATATGATTCGGGACTAACAAATATGTATATATATAATTATAACCAAAAAAATCATACAAATCATCTATCATCAGAAGTTTTGTTTTATCTAAAATGTTATAATTTCCGAAATCATTACATTTGACCTGCAAAATGCAAAAAAAAGGTAAGAAAATTTTATTTTGAGGGCATTGCGCATTTACCTTAACTTGAAGCTTATCCTTAAATAACCTAGGACTGGCGCTCATAATAATGATTGCGAACGGTGTATTAATGTCCAACGTTGCAGCATACACGTATTTATTTATGCGCTTTATGTTACATAGTTGTACGATATCAATTATAGCGGTAATTAGCGGCTGCACTACATCATATTCTCACGGATAGGAATTATATTATTAGAACCTAGAATGTACCGAGTGCTTAGCGCACACAAGTGTCATTAACTCATCTCTCTCCCATAATGTAAATATCATCTGAACTTTATGTTTGACATCACAATTATTATTGTAATAATATTAATAAATACATTAATCAGTATCACCTCAGATTATAGAATAAAGGCAGATAGACCGCACGGAACACTAAAACAAATACAAATTCAAAAGCGAATACAATCTCGAATCACCTCACATGGTTATAATGTAATATATACCTTATGAATCCTGTGTAACATCCTCTAAACCTGTGCTATGCAAATAAACGATTTGTATTGTTTTGTAATCATTAGGGCACGAAGCGCCGTATCATTAGTACGTCACGGGCTCTTTCATTGAGAATAAGGTCGTCTTGTGTTTTTAAACATTGTAAAAACTGTTCCCAAAAACAAAAGAATGAAAGTGGAGTACTAGTATAAGAGATAACCGTACTTTTGAAAAGTATCGCCAGGAAGGCTAATTCAGTGAGCTGATTGAGTGTTGACTGGGTGATTCAGGTGGGGGTAGGGCCCACCGCGGCTGCACTGAGCCTTCCCGTTAGGCTTGATATACGTGGGCCCCACTGCAGTTTGGCATCTACTGTTTCTGCCCAGATAAATCCACCATTATGTTTGGTTCCTAAATCATGCGAACCATATTTTAAAAAGTTTAAAATTTTGACCTTACCATCAGCTTAAATCTATGAAGTTACAGTATTTGTTAAAGTATTTAAATAGAAATCTATCCGGTGAACTAAAATCAAAAAGATTTATACTTAAAATATGTAGTATTATACCACATAGAACTGCTCTTCTATACAAAGTTTTTTTTGGAATGACATATAAAATATACAATAAAATACCTGTTATTTAAAATATAAAATACCCAATTATAAATTGCGTAATTTTTAAATTAACAAAGCTTACTATCTTGTATACACGATCCAAGATTTTCTTAATAATTAGTACCTACTACAATCTGTCACCGTACACCTAATTGTTATTTTGTAAGATTTGCTTTATAAGTGATATCTCTGAACTTTTTTATACTGCATGTTGACATGATTATTGTATGCCTATTAGGCAGGAGTCCTGCCTAATAGTAGTGCCTCCAGTAATAAAGGGCGTGCCCACTTACATATTATATCCGTATGAAGCCGTAACTCGAATTCAACAATGATAAACTAGGACCATCGAAGCAAAATAAACAAACGGTTAATTACTAATAACAAAACAAAACCAAGGTCAGAAAGACGACCAGTCACCACAAGCAGCACCCGCTCACGAGCATAACGCAAAGATCAGCCATTACCCCCCTCGCCATATTTGTATGCATATACTTCCTGACATGATTTTAAACGTTCTTGGCGTCCAGGGGTCCTCCAATACCGTGTATGTCTAGTATCTAGCCTCATACCAAAGCGAGATTCGTCAGAAAAACACACAAAACGCCATTCTTCTGCCCAATTTCTGGGTTCACGAGCCCATTGTAAACAGGCTCTGCGATTGCAGGGCTGAATATGTGGTACACGTAGCGGCCTTCGGGAACGGAGATTGATTTCATGCATGCAATTTCTTATGGTGTGATCGCTTATCCCTGAAGAGCTATAAAACAAAAAAAAAAGGAAAAAAAAACAAAAACCCTGACGTAAAACATAATAGTTAGAGAGTAAATAAAAAAAAACCGGCCAAGTGCGTGTCGGACTACGCACAATGAAGGGTTCCGTAGTTGGGATGAATCTCAAGAACAAACTTAACAATGTAATTGTAAAACATGTCCTCCCATTCATTCCAACTCCAAATGTAAGTTTGTATGCACAATAGAATAGAATAGAATTTTTCTTCATTAAAGTAACCAAGACTCAACAAGATTGTTAGTAAAACTTACGACTATGTTAGTGAGCACAGACACAAAATAAAAACAAGGAGTACAATTCATGAAATAACAGGTGGTCACCGCTGCGACATCCCATGAGAGACGGCACAACAGTGACCCACGTATAAGTCCAGGCGACTCGCAACCATGCTTAAAATGCTGTTGGAGGCGCCCCACACCCTGCGCACCAGGGAAACGCACCTTTTACGCATTGTTGCGTAAAAGCAATCTACATGCCCATCTACGAACATCCCTGACGCACTACAGAAACGGGGCAGCCTCACCAGCATCCTAAACGCATTGTTATATTGAACGCGGAGAGCTTACGATCTTTCCGTATTTTAACAGCCAGCGTAATTTTAACAGGAATTGAGCATCGTGCAAACCTGTGAGCCAGTATGTTCGTTCGAACCGACAACCCCCTCCGCTCCCATTCAATGTCATGCCGTCATGCCCGCAAACTGACGCGCTCAACAGCACCATGTCGTCCGCGTGTACCGTCTATATAACATCCGAGCCTGGTACTGCTGAACTCGCCAATCAACTCGTTCACATAAAGGTTGAAAAGCATTGGTGAGCTCAATCCACCCTGCCTCACCCCACACTCCAACCCGTAAGGACGAGAAAACGCCCCAGCCCATCGTAGTGTTGATCTAGTTTCCATACCAAAACTTTAAAATGTTAACAAGTTCTGTGGGTAAATTCTCCCGCTCTAATTTACTTCACAACACATCATCAAACCAGATCAAACGCCTTTGACAGATCCAGGAAGCAAGCATAAATAGGAGTCCCACGACTCGCATTACGTCACAACACAACACCGCACTCTCTGTTGATAACCCAGCTCTGAATCCGACCTGAATATTGAGATATTTACCATGTTTGTTTAAGACCATAGAATTCTTCTATGTTTTCCTGTAATCTTCAAAATTTTAGGTTCAGAACTTTCAGAGATAAGTGGGGAATGGTCAATTTTCGTGTGTTTGTGTTTCTTAAATAACTTTAAAATGATTTATTTTAAAATTATAAAATATATATATATATATATGTATATATATATGAGACCCTCACAGTAAACCCTTTCATTTGATATGTCACACGGTACATTTGTAAAACTTTTTTTTTTTAATTTTCTTTCTTGACCCCCCAAATTTAACCCTATATTCAAAATTTATTTATTTACGTTACACGTCCGTGTTTGGGTTACATAAATACATATGTGTACCAAATTTCAACTTATACGGTCCATTAGATTCGGAGCAAATTGGCTGTGACAGACGGACAGATAGACAGACAGACACACGAGTGATCCTATAAGGGTTCCGTTTTTCCTTTTGAGGTACGGAACCCTAAAAAGTTATGAAAAGGGGTGAAAGGTATGTAAAGGTATGAAGCCTCGTATAACCAACATCATCGCGGTCATTGTACGATTTCGTCGAGCAGTAATTTGTATGTAGATAGAGATCTTATCTGCGTGTGGTGATACGA
The DNA here is from genome assembly GCA_948252095.1 of Dicycla oo. Classification (NCBI taxonomy): domain Eukaryota; kingdom Metazoa; phylum Arthropoda; class Insecta; order Lepidoptera; family Noctuidae; genus Dicycla; species Dicycla oo. The sequence goes on from OX411713.1 coordinate 890,647, forward strand.
GCTCGCAACGCTGCCAGTGATGCGGTAACTTTTTTTTGTATGGCATCTCGTAGTTGGCCTAGAGAGGCCGTGACTACTTAACCGATCAATCCTGTGGCTGCCTTAAGCGAACTCAAAGCCTCCAGCCAGAGCTCTAAAACTTACAGACTAAGCGACTACACGCTAAGGGCTCCCCTGTGGGGAACGAACCTCGGCTTAGGGCGTCGCGGGGGGAGGACAGCAAGATGGGACAGGCTGGATCAAATTAGAGTGATTATTATTGAACGGGGAGTTTAAAGCTCAGCTACGCCACCAGCTGGCACTTCATTCCCGTGCAAGGGACGGGGAGGAGGACGATTACTTTGGGGTCGTCGCGAGGGACCTCGGCGGCGAGGTCGGAATGTCGATTTGTTTTTGTTCCTACGGTCCCTACTGCACTCCTGGAGAAGAGTTATGGGGTCGTCGGAATCTGAGAGGACAAGCCTTGGGCGGCGCACCTTACTAATACGAGAGGGGACATAGCTAGCCACCTCGACAACCAGAGGGTTGCGATGGTTGGTGGCTGAGTCGAAGAAACGCTTGGAATTGCGTTTCAAGAACTGGGATATGGTGGGAATGTCGAGATCTACGTGTAGGATTTTGTTCCGAACGAACCAAGGGGCTCCCGTTGCCTTTCGGAGGATACGGTTTTGGAGGGCCTGCATCCTATGAATGAGATGGGGTTTTGCATGCGCAAACACTGAACCCGCATAGGTCATGATGGGGCGAATATCAAACATACGGCCGCGATTCCTTTTCAAGCAGCCCGTGGCCCGTGCCGAGTTCTAAAGATTTCCTCTTACTTACGCCTGATATTAATAGTTGGTCTCAACCTCAATCCTAATCTTGATCACGAAACATGGTAAGCAGCTCAACAATATTATCTTAGAATCTATTCATGTAATGATTGAGTCACTTAAGTTTCTGAATAACTAGAATAGAATTCTGAATTCCAGGTATCAATTCCTTTTGCGAAAAATTTTATTGACTGGCCCGCAAGCATGACCTTAATTTTGTAAAAGGCCCTATAGAGAATCCAGTTTGACACCCCTGTCGTATAGTGTCCTTCAAAGCGTGGGTGAAACAAGTCTTGCTGATCAAACGAATAGACAGAACGGACTATTGCAAAGGTCCGGATATGATGTTGATGAATGACAGACAGAACCAGTGAATAGTTTCTTCACCCATATTGAATTAGACTCCTGATATGAAGCATTTGCCAACAACCTTTGAACAATCGTATTGTGCTACAACACAGCTTAAGAGTTTAATCTCATACGGAAAACGATCATAAAATATTATTTTCCAGTCTATAATCATCTTTGTTCGGTTTATTGTTGAGGATAGCGTGATTCGTCTGCGGCACATGGCGACGCATAATGAACGCACATGTGGACGCGGGCGTTCCCACGCTCGGCCGACTTGTGCATCAAACGTGGATATCTGACGCTGTGCGGTGACAACGTATTTATTATCAATATTGATAAAGATAATAATTAGTAAGAGGATAGGATGGGTTATCCTTTAATCCTTTAAGAGATTTCTTAGAAGTGTTTTATTTTTATTTTGGACGGTGTAGGTAAGTACCTAAGTGTGTGCCGTCTTCAACCACAGATAATATAATATAATCTTCAACTAACTGCTTTCTAATTCCCATTTATTTCTTTGTCTGTGTGGATGGACATTTTGGGGGCCTTTTCCCGTGCAGTGTGACAATTCCCACTGCATGACAGAGGCCCCCAGTCTCCTTCAACTTTTCTCTATTTAAAGCTGCTAAGGACCTGTCTTTACAAAAAGGAGTCCAGCTCATCATGCAGCAACTTCAAATTGAATAAGTACTTATATTTCCAACTCAACGTTCTCGATTTCTCTTTACAATAAATACCTGTTGTTCATGAACTAGCCTCTTGCTTGGTATGGCATGTTAGTACGCTAGATGTATGATCAGATCAGATGGTGCTTTATATCTATTGCAATATCCCGTCCAAGGTGGTTTTAAACGCAACCAATTACTTACCGATAGATTTTAGTTACCCAGTAAAATTTAAATTCACGACCGATCGATCGCCCGTCGCCTCCTCCAAGGCCACGCCTATTGATTTGCATCGCGGGGTAAAATAGATTTCTCGTCGGGACAACCTTAGGTTTTGTCTGTCGTCACAGATTAATACAGATGGGACACTCCGCAGTTTAGATATGAAGCTACAAGTACGCGGCGGCCTATCTCACTGGGCCAATTCAGTAGGACAGCCGCGGTCAGAAGGTATAAGAGTTACACGTTAGAAAGAGAGGCAACTTGTAGGTGAATATAACTGAAGGTAATAAGTGATGTGCGACCTGGATTGTACTTTATTGTGTCGTAGCAAGAGTAGCTTTTTATTTAAATGATTTTGTGGAGTGTCCCATCTGTATTAATCTGTGCTGTCGTTCGCGTCTCGCGTCGCGGTCGCCCTCACGTTTTGTCACAAATAAAATGTTTGATTCCGGAAATCTGCACGACATGACTCTGTGGAACATTGTAACCCACCTTCTTACAATTAGCCCTGCTCTGAATCAGTTCGATTGTATAGTTAATTTTTTACTAATCGACACTTCACATTTAACATTTGACGGTGATCTTCAATAGCAAATAGGTAGGTATACCTGTCATCTGTTATATACGATAATCAGAACTTTTCCTACTCCGATGTGCTATCGTTCTCTGGCCTTATGTGCCTTACATATACAGTTACTTGCTACATGCAGTTAGGCTCATGGTTGCACCTTTGGTGATACGTTATCAGGCCCTTATCCGGCAGTGGGTCATTGACCCTGTGCATTCGGGCACTTGCATCTGTAGTCCTTTGGTACAGCACACAATGTCAGCCAGACGTTTGTTACTTCATCTGTAGTCCGTTGGTGTACCAACGGACTACAGATGATGTAGATGATGTATGTGGAAACGTACTACTGGGATAAAAACTATTCTGTGTTAATCCATGTAAGAGGAAGGAATTTTGAACATCTATTGTAATTTCAATTTAATAATACATTTACATATTAATTTCATTGTTTTATTTTATTTTGCCACGTAAATAGAAAATTTTAAAAATACGACCTCCTTGTTAATAAAAATCTCTAACTTTTAAGCTATTAAGAATACTCGTATTCCAGTGATTCATACCTCCAAAGAATCTCTATGACTTGGACCAGGTTTTGTAATACGTGGTCAACTTTCGCTAGTGTAACTTTTTCCCATAAAAATCGCTCGAAAATTGAGTAAAACTTCTGCCAAACCGAAGACTTTGCAGTACTTAACTGTTTTTATTATTATTGAACACATGTTTTCTAGATGCGTATAGACCAAAAGAAAGGCCCACTTTTCTACGTTTTGAAAAAAAAATTGATAGCTTTGCTAGTTTTTTTTTTATGATTTTTTTTCATTGAGCACTATGCGAAGTGATTGAAAAAAACAAAAATTGGTCATAACTTTTGAACCGTAAAAAATTGCACCAACATTCTCAAGGTTAAAAAGTTTGGAAATGACCTTGCCTACACTCCTATTCGATTTGATCCATACTTCCAGGGACAGCCTGTATAACCTAAAAGGATATTTTATCGGATGTATTGGAAAATGTGTGTTTTTATTTTCTATTATTAATCGAAGGTTATTTATTTGATGCATTTTTTCCTCTTGTTGTATCGTGCCGGTGTAAAATTTAAATACACACTTTGCAACATTCGTAGGGTAAAAGTTACCGGCATATTTTTTTAATTTATGGCGAAAGCGCCAGGGTAACCCGCGAAATTCAAAATTTCTTACGTTTTTTGCAATTTGCAAGTCAGTATTAAGTTGAAGACTTGTATCTTGACGGTAAAAAGTTATTTACAGAATTACAATATAATCATTAAAGTTATCAACACTCTTTTAAGACCAAGTACCTTTGTGATTTATTTTTTGATCACGTAAACTAATTTATTTCAATTTACGCTGTTTTAAACACATGTTTACTTATAGGTATATGGTTTTTACTTAAAACATTCTTCACCTTCTCAATTTTTTATCTTTATAAGCTCTTTTCTATATGTGAAAACTTTTAATTGGCCTTAATTTTGTTATTCTCAATCGTGCAAAAAAGTTTAGCTGTAAGTTTTCCAAAAAGTGTAAAATAAAATAAGTAATATCACAGAGTGTGAACTCATCAGATCCAAACCCATTGACGCCAGGACATTTCTTGGTGGATCAGCCACTGGTAACAACACCAGATTACGATTACGAGCAGGTGACAGTCAGTAGCTTGAGATGTTAGCAATTGACACAAATATCGGAAATGTTGGTCTCAGAAGTATTTAACCTATTGAATGACTGTTTCATGAAATCTTGAAATTTGAGGGAGTTGTATTACAGATTCAAATGATTATAATTCTGTAAATACATATATGTTAGCCTAATACTGACTTGCAAATTGCAAAAAACGTAAAAAAGTGAGTTTTGCGGGCTACCCTGGCGCCTCCCCCATAATAGAACAAAACAGTTAGTATATTAGGTTGGTAAGTGTTGCTTGTTGTCATTTGCCAGTGATGTAAGACGCAACACAGAGGCAATGTAAATTGTCTTTGGTCCCTGGCCCTGACATCAAGGAATGAACGAAAATTGTAGACTTACAAACTGCTTGAATACGAGGCTTTTGTCTGCTTTGCATGTGTGTACTTTATGTCTTGTTTTTTTTGTAATGTGTTTGTTTGTGCAGAATAAACACTTTTCTATTCTTTCTTCTATGGCCTTCTGAAATGTTTCTATCAAAACAATGTCGAAATTATGACATCCAAATGTTATTGTAGGTAGCAGTTGAATTATGTCGTGTGTAATCAGTGTAAGTAATATATAACAGCAGCGAATTGACCGTCCAGTGTTCCGCGTCAAACTACGTCCGGGATGTCATTACCTATAGATTCAAGGCGTGCCAAATTATTATCGAACATTGATCTAATTACACCACACCGTAGGTATAAGAACATGAACAACAAAACTTGTCAAATAAAGACCTGAAACTACTAAGCTGACTACCTTTCTTTGCAAGACTCAGTGTCTCGCGATGAAGTTTCTATTAGAATTTCATTCTTTTAAAATATACTGCCGAGTAAAGTGGTCAGAAACTCACGCACACATTCGGTACCTACACATTATACGCACTCGAAATAAATATTGTTACTTTGAGGCTTAAGTCGTCCAAAAAGACCAATCGTAAAAATAGCTGCTTCACCACATTAAATAGAAAACTTTTCTGAATAAATATGATGAAGATTTTCAAGGAGTTTCTAGAACATAAAACCGGACGATGACAGTGGTTGTATGTTGTTGTCATGTATGTAAATTTGCACGCTTATTTTCATGAAGCAAAACATGTAGAACCTACCAGTGTATTCATATTACCATCTTGTATACCATGTTTTTTGCAAATAAAATTATTATTATTATTAAAAGATAATTAATTATATTGACGTGAGCACGTTATGTAGTGCCAATGGTGCGTGGGGCCAGTCGCACTCAATGGGGCCGCGCATGGCTCATTGAGAGTCCCCGACTCCCCGTTGGTCGCATCAATGAACGACATTCCTTGCGCACGCAGACCGGCTAAAGACGACCGCCCCCTATATGGCGAGATGTGGAATGAAAACTCGATGCATTACACTTTTTATCGGGCAGCGTACCAAGTAATATGAAGTGTTGCGATTCAAACGTGTGTTCTTGTGTAGAGAGATCGTTTCATACGACTTGCCGCATGCCGTATAGGGGAAGGTTCGCGGATCGAAGCCTCGCATACTTTCGCGTACAGGAAATTGGTTTGTTACGAAAATTTTAGTTTGAATTTAATGTACGCAGTGTAGTTTTGATTGAAATCGTAAAGTTGGAATATTAATAAATAATAATATACCTTCTACGTGGGTCAACAAGTTCGCAGTATGTGTACGGGTTTAGAGAGGGGAGGGGGTAGTTATTTTTACCTGTCAGTGCTACTTGGTGACTCAATACAATTATAAGTAACCTTTGAGATATCGCTGGATAAACAAGTCAATCGGGAAGAAAATATAAACTATGGAGAAAATTGAGTATCGTGCTGTGATTAAGTACCTCACTCAGGAAGGAAAATCGCCTCAGAACATTATGGAAGAAATGTCATATATTTACAAGGACTCTTGCCCTGCAAAAGCAATGATTTACATGTGACATAGGCTTTTTAAGCATAGCAGAGACTCAATTGAAGACGATCAGCGCTCAAGTCGGCCAATTGAGGCAACATCCAGAGGACGTTGCCTCAATTGTCGAAAAATTAAAAAAAAATCGTTTTCGAAGATACACGTCTATGGAAGAAACAGATCGCAGAGATGATTGAACTTGAATACTCTCCATGACCATCTTGGCATGTCTAAGGCAAAATGGCTGCCAAGAATGCTCACACCAGCGCGTCGTGTTCGCGCGAGGGTGTAGTGAAAACAGAGATGAGTCTATTAACCGAATTGCGATTGGAGATGGGTTCATGACCATGAACCTGAGTCAAAGCAAGAGTCAATGCAGTGGCACAAAAAGGCGCAGAACCGCCTAATAAGTTTAAGGTGCCACAATCGGCTGGAAATATTATGGCTACAGTTTTTTGTGATTCAGAAGGGATTTTATTGATACATACTAATATTATAGAGGGTATAGCGTAATTAATTGATAACCATGTATCTGCGGGCGGGGGACCCCAAGCCCTACCTATATGTAGTCTGGTCATAAGTTTTGTCACATATGGAAAGATAAATAACTGACACAATGAGTTACGCACTACAACCATTTATACATCAGATTAAAGGGTATAAAATACAGATTTACACCACATTAAAATTATTTAAAATGCCCTCCTCTTGCTTCGATACAAGCCTTCAATCTGCAAGGCCAGTCATCAATCGAAGCACGCATGACGTTCATGTCATGAGGTTTAGCGGAGACCTTCTCCTCTAAGTGCTGCCATATTTTGTAAGTCTGGACAATCCTCATGACCCTGGAGGGTCAATCCTCATGCCTGATAAAGTCGATTCCACGGGTCGTGAGCCAGTTTTGGGTACTTTTCGCCTTATGAGCCGGCGCAGAATCCTACTGGAATACCCAGTGCTTGTTTTCGAACATTGTTTGTGAAAGAGGTTCCACAATGTTTGTTAGGACTGTGTTTTGATATACAAGGGCACTGGTTTTCACTCCTTTTTCACAAAAAAAAAAAAAACACCTGTTGGACCCAAGTAGGACACCTCAAGCCAAACCATGAATGCCGAAGGGTGATGACCACGCTGAACACGTGGCACACGTCTGCTCGCTTTATACACTTTATCATTATGTTATTGAAACTCTCCTCATCATTAAAAATTTTTTCGTCTGAAAAAAGTATTTCGCGGTATTTGTTTCCCGCGTACCGCCTTAATAAAACCGTCTTTCGAGCCTGATTTTCTTCAGCCGTGCGTTAAGAAGATGTGCTGTTTTTCTTTTCTATAAGCACGCAGTCTTGGGTCTTCATTTAACATCCTTTTGACAGTAGTTCTGCCTAGTCCCATGCATCTGCAGAGCTAATATATTTTGCTTGCGGACAGGATTTCGTTGGATTCGCGCCTTCACTGTTTGATGACCGCTAGAGTCCGAACAGTACGAGCTCGACCGCTCCTTTGTTTATCTTCTAATCTTGAATCTTCCCTGAATCGTTTTGATAACACGATAAATAAATCTCAGTAGAATTTTCAAATTTTTCAGCAGTTTGAAAATCTCAGTTGGCGCGTGACCGCAACGATGCAAAGCAATTACTGCGACTCTGTCTTCTTTGCGCGTCCGCTTCATTTTAGAAAATGATGGATGAATGGCCCGACTACGTAATATAAAAAATTGTCAAACCCCGGAGTCGATGGGTATGCGCATTTTTTTTTTTTTTAATAGGCACCTTTGATCACTTCTTCGGTCACCGTGTTCACAAATGAAGCTGATGAACTGAAAGATACCAGTATCCTATTAAAAAGAAGGAAAGAAATTATAGCACCGATTCTACAAACAAAAACCAGGTTTTGTAGTAGGCAATACGGAAAACCTTACAATAAAATAAATAAACAGATATATGTATACACCAGATTATGTTATGAATGTAAAAAAACTTGGAACGAAATGGATAAAACCTCCCGATTATGAGGACACTGAAGCCCTCTTGCAGCACACATCATAACTCACTCATTCACGCGTACACTTACTCTCTTGCACAACATGTACACGTACACAAACATCCCACACACACACATATCACACATACCCAACTTACATATAACAAACACTAAACACACACTCATTTTGATTAAGCTGATATAAATATTAGTCTTCTAATTCTCTTTTGTATTAATTTACTTTACTTTCCCAAACTTTTTTTTTTAATCTTAATTTATTTAAGGGATTTTTGTACTCATATGCGACGATGACAATCCCATCGTGCTTTAACAAATAACTACTCACTCCTAAACTAATATTAGCCACACAAAACTTAACTTAATCTAATTTATTATCTAATAAAAAGGTATACAGGGTGTCCGGTAATGAATGGATAACCTTGAAATGTCTTATAGTATAACTTATGGCCGTTCAGAAAAAAAATTGAAACAAAATATATCATAAGTAGTACCTAAGTTATGATTTTTTTAAAAGAAAGGTCTAATTTATTTTACCTTGTTTTACTTTTATGAACACTACGATCAGAAATGAATGGATTCCATCGGTTTGTTGTTATTTTATTATTATACACGAACTATGCTAATAGATAAACAGTCAATAGTATGACTAGCTATTGCACTTTTTTATTAAAAAATTAGCAAATTAATTAATTTTAGAAAAACTTTGCAAAATTTATTTTTTAAACTATGTTTAAACATCTTGGGTATAAAAAAAATGTATGAATACATGAGTGGCCAATAATTTTAAAATAATGTCACTTTCAAGTAGATTTTATAATGGTACAATTCATAAATGTATCTACAATAAATAGTGAATTATTGCCATTAATGTAGAAAAGGAGAAAATTTTACCAAATGTCAAAAGTAATGTAGGAACTTTTTTTAAATTAAATTGCTTCTGACCACTGAAGATTAATCAAAAATACATTTAAGGAATTTGTAGTGAATAAAAATTGCGTATTGAAACCAAATTGTCAGAAATTTACAAATACTCATAATGATTAAAATAGTTACTTTAAAAGCGTGAAATGGGTCGTGTGACCTTCATATTTGCTACCTGCGCGCACGCCGTGCTGTCATTCTTTTGTGTTATGTTAGACAAAGAGGGTCTGAATCGGCTAGGTGCGAGAGAGAGGAAATAAATGTAAAACATCAGGTAAGCACTCATACTTTTAGTGCGTTTCTCGACTTGCTCGACTTCGCATGTGTTTATTTAGTTTCCGTTTGCAATTATCGTGATTTACTTTGAATCAGTGTTAAAACGACCACGTGGCTATTTTATTGGACTATTCGTTTTGCTTACTGATTTGGACTTGTTTTGTTTGGTGATATTTGCGACGATTTGGTTTGTTTTTGGACTAAACTGGACTTTTGTGTTTTTGTGTATCAAAATGCCACGTCAGTATACGGCACAAGAATATGCAAATATGCATTACATTTATGGAGAATGCAGAGGTAACGCAAATGCAGCTGCAGCGCTCTATAGGGAGAGATACCCTAATGCGCGCCACCCAGACTACCGCGTATTTATTCGTGTCCACGGTTGTTACTCCGAAGGAAGATTGCCTGGTAGTGGTGTCGGTGGTACAAGCAGTGGAAGAATCGCTCGTCTTGATGTAGAAGAAGCCGTGCTTGAGGAAGTCGAAAACGATCCTTCTACCTCTACACGAACAATAGCTCGACGCACAGGTATCGGAAAATCGACCGTGCACGATATTTTGAAAAAAAATAAATTCCACCCTTACCACGTTACACGCGTGCAAACTCTCCAACCAAGAGATTATGCAGCTAGATTGCGTTTTTGCCGACAAATGCTGGCAAAAATCGAAGAAGACCCGCAATTTTTTAATAAAATTCTGTGGAGCGACGAGTCAACATTCAAAAGAGATGGATACATGAATCTTCATAATTTACACGGTTGGGAATTAGAAAATCCCCATCTTATGCGTGAAGATAGATCCCAATACCAATTTAAAATCAATTATTGGACTGGAATATTAAGTGGAATAATAATCGGGCCATTTGAATTACCGGGGAATTTAACAGGGCAAAGTTATTTGGAGTTTCTTCAAAATGATCTCCCCAATTTATTAGAAGAAGTGCCCGAGGAGCTGAGGGAGTCATATTGGTTGCAAAATGACGGCTGTCCTGCGCATTATGCTGTATCTGTTCGTGCATTTTTAAATAACACGTACCCAGATAGATGGATCGGGCGGCTAGGGCCAATTTTGTGGCCTCCACGTTCACCGGACCTAAATCCATTGGATTTTTTTTATTGGGGCTGCCTTAAAGAGGAAGTATACTGTAAGCCTATAAGGTCTTTAGAAGAATTAAGAAGACGAGTCAGAGCAGCCGCATCAAAAATTAGTGAACGACGGTACACAAGACTGCTCCGTAGATCATTTATCCGTAGATGTAGGGCCTGCATAAGAGTGGGAGGCCGGCAGTTTGAACATTTATTATAAACGAATGATAATAAAGTGTTGTTTATGTTAAATGTTGTTTTTTATTAATCCCCAAAGTTCAGGTACAATTAAATTTAAAAAATGTTCCCATATTACAAATTTTGATATTTAGTAAAATTTTCTCCTTTTCTACATTAATCGCAATAATTCACTATTTATTGCTAGTCATACTATTGACTGTTTATCTATTAGCATAGTTCGTGTATAATAATAAAATAACAACAAACCGATGGAATCCATTCATTTCTGATCGTAGTGTTCATAAAAGTAAAACAAGGTAAAAAAAATTAGACCTTTCTTTTAAAAAAATCATAACTTAGGTACTACTTATGATATATTTTGTTTCAATTTTTTTTCTGAACGGCCATAAGTTATACTATAAGACATTTCAAGGTTATCCATTCATTACCGGACACCCTGTATAATATTTTTGCTGCTTCAGAAGTAGGCTTAGCTAAAATACCGTGGAACATTCCAACATCCATTACCGTCAGTTTCAAGGTGTTAAGAAGTGCGTTTCTTTTGTTTGTATATCGGACACATTCCACCAACACATGTTGCGCACCCTCTATTTTACCACACACCTCACAGTTAGAAGAGTCCGAAAAGCAAAGCTGTTTCGCGGAATATGTCCTGACCTCAAACGATGCGCAGCAACAATTTGGCAACGACTCATGTTCGACCCGGAGAACCAAGGATTCTCAACTAGGTCCTGACGACATCATGTAGGCGTGGCCTAATTCAGTGTATTGTTGGCGTTCGTCCTGTGCACAACTTTGTAAACGTTCCCATGTTACAGCATATTGGCGCTAGAAGAAAAAAAAATGAAGTGTTGTGTTTTATCTTGTACAAACTACTCGGATAGACGTGCTGATGCTATGGGAGGCATCACATTTCATTTATAAGTAATTTTATGCGTAATTCATTCAAATAGTTCTAGAAAAATCTCTTAACGTCGGCGTTTCCAATCATAATTCTACCCGACACTAGATAGCGACACTTGGTGTCATGGGAACTAAAAATATTTAGGCACGAATGCTTTATTTGTAAACATAGGTCAAATTATAACAGTGTGCGAGATGTTTCAGATTGGTAGATCCTCTATGTTTTGCTCATAGGCGTACAAATATATTTATTAACATTGTCGAAGTTTACACAATAATACAATACAATAAATTAGTCGTTTCGATCACTAATCTGTTAGATAGATAAATCAATTTCCACTACTTGACCATGTTGTGCACATTATAATTTTTTATTGATATTCCATTTATTTTGAATAAAATAAAGATACTAAATCAAAACATCCACTGCTATAATTTCATTAGGTTTGTTTTAGTTGTTTTTACAAAATTGTTCAATCCCGGGAACCCTGGAATACTTATTTATTCAGAAAGGAATGTCCATATTATTCTTTCATGGGAAGAAGTTTAGGTATATAAGCACCCGATTATCCGAGCACTAGTCATTAGAACCCAATTATTTTACCAAATGTCCCGCGGCTGTCTCATAAATGGAAAGTACATAAAACATTAAATACGCTGGACATAAAAATACAATCTCCTATAATACATATTATATCTACATTAATTTATTTAAAATAATTTCCCTCCGTGAGACAACTAGGTATGGTAGTTGATGTTTACTTAATTTAAAGTACTTAAAGCCCACCTAGTTGATTTAGTTAAATTTTAAATGATGTATGTTCTAGATTTCCATTCGAAGATAATCTAAGACAGCAATGGATTAGAAAAAATAATAGACAAGACTGGTCTCCAACTAAATCCACCGACTGATAATCATATTATTCAAATGACTAAATCTGTATCTGAAAAATATATAGATATTCGTTTTGAGCATTTTGCAACCGTAGAAAACCATAAAGCAACCAACCGACAACAACAAACCAAAGCAGTTATTTTTGCGGGATATTGAATTTTGCTATTTTTTTTTATTTGTTTATTATTTATTCTGCCTCTGGAATTAGTTTTACTTACTTAACCATATCAAAAGAGTCATATTAAGTATGAAGCTTCTTTCTCGTCATGCGGCTTTTGATTTAGTCTCGTATTACTTATTTATTTGACATTAATGGTTTCGGATGGACTGTACATTTAACATTAACAGGTTAGACGATAGTAACATCTCCCAACAATTTGAGCAATTACTAGCGAGTTACAATTTAAAATTAACAATAAATCAACCGACAAGATTGAGTAGCATGACTTGTATCGACAATATAGCGCATAATATCAGAGGCTCTAAATCTAAAGTTCTAGAACTCTCACTATCTGATCATACAGCACAAATGTTAACGTTCCCTGTAAAGAAAAGTTATCACATCACACACTGGTTCAAATCTAAACGTGATTATAGTGAAGATAACGTAAGTTCAGCAACCAACAAACCCAAAGCAACTTGGCAGATAGTTCATAACTATAAAACTGTAACTCCTAAAGAGGATATTAAGAAAATTAAAGTAAAGGACAAAACAGTTACCACGCCGGAAGAAATAGCTGAAGCTTTTAATAATTATTTTATAGATGACATAAAACCTACAACCAAGGAAAATGGTACCAATCCAAAAACACTGACATATAATAATTACAATTTAATGTTCATAAAACCTACAAACCAATACGAAGTTGACCAAATAATAAAAAGTCTTAATAACACAAATAGTACAGGGTATGATAATATAATTACTAAAATAATTAAACGCGTTTCCCATATCATAGCTCCAGTACTCAGCACGATTATAAATCTATGCTTGGAATACGGAATATTTCCCTCTAAACTAAAAATAACAGTCATAAACCCATTATTTAAAAAGGATGATAGAAAAGAGATGAAATTTTATAGACCAATAGCGTTAATACCAATTATTGCAAACAATTTTGAGAGAGTAATTTATAATAATTTATATAGCTATTTTGAATCTAATAATATACTTATACACATGAGCAATTTGGGTTCCGTAAAGGCAAATCAACGAGTGACGCACTTTTTAATTTTCTAAAGAAAGTAATGATAGGAATGGACAATAAACAACATATAACTGCAATATTTATGGATATGTCAAAAGGATTTGACTACGTTGACCATAATATCCTTTTATATAAACTAAAACAATATGGGGTTAGAGGAAATGCTTTAAATCTTATAAAATCATACCTCAAAAATAGGGTTCAAATAACTCAATTAACAAAAATATCAAATGAAACAAAATATGAACAAACATTTCAGTCCAAGCCTAGAACTGTTAAGTACGGGGTGCCTCAAGGAAGCATTCTTGGTCCACTTTTGTTCATAATTTATATTAATGACCTCCCAAAAACCATAAACCATGACATGATATTATTTGCAGATGACAGTACAGTTATTTTCACTGACGAGGATCAAGATAAATATGAAATTAATGTAAATAATTCCCTTGAATCCATCATAAATTGGTTAAATGTCAACAACCTTAAAATTAACTTACAAAAAACATGTTTCATTCCCTTTGCTAATATAAATAAAAAACCAAGGAACCTAGACATACAATACAAAGGTGAAACTGTAAAAGAAGTAACGACCACCAAATTTCTTGGAATACACATTGACTCTGCACTTAACTGGAAAGTACAGGTTGACCAGGTTTGCAAAAAACTCAATCAGTTTTCGTATGCCCTCTACTTGTTAAGAAAAGTTACAAATGAGAGTACTTTACTAACCGTTTACCATGCATTTGTAGGCTCCGTACTAAAATATGGTATCCTATTCTGGGGGAATTCACCAAACAGAGAGAGTGCTCTAAAAGCACAAAAAAAGTGCATCAGAAGCATATGCGGACTTAGACAGACTGATTCATGTAGACCAGTTTTCAAAAGGTTGAAAATCTTAACCCTACCTTCATTATACATATTTGAAGCAGCAATGATGATAAAACGCGATATAGATGAGTACGAAACGTTGAGAAGTGCGAGATACAAAACTGAGCTTAAAGGTATTAAATGTAGAACAGTCAAATTTAAATCGAGTGTATTTGGTATTGGAGTTAAAATCTATAACAAACTCCCAAACTGTATCAAGAATATTTAATCACTAAATGTTTTTAAATCAAAGCTAAAAGAATTTCTCATATATAAAACATATTATTCAATTAATGAATTTCTAAATGACCGAATTATCGACTAAAATTGTTTTGACTTATTTAATGTAATTATATATTATGACCGAAATAATTAAGTCTAATATTGAATGTAGTATGAGGTTGACTATTACTTGACATGTTAAACTTATTTTTATTTTATTTTTACTTATTTTTATTATTAATGTAAATCGCATGACCGAAATAAGTATATTAATGAATGTTTGATAAAGTTGACAAATAATTGACATGTTAAACCAATTTTTTATTTTATCTTATTCTAATATTTTTTTACTCATTAAAACGTAAATTGTGTGTCCCTAATAATTGTGTAGTAATAATAATATTGACATACATACATATAAATATTGTACACCCCATGGGTATGTTACAGTGGTACAATAACGCTAATTATAAGATCTGTATTTTCACCTGTAGCAAACAATAAATAAATGAATTATGAATTATGAACTGTCACGTAAACGGAGGTGTTTTTAACCAAACAAGTCATTTAAAAATAAGAGAAAATCTAATCTTCATTCGTCATTCAGCAAAAGCCTTTTTATCCCAACATTTTTTTTTTCAAAATAATATTACTATTTCAATAAACAAATACGTATCAAGATAGTTCGCAAAGTTATTAAAAAAAAAATAAACAGTATTCCCTGAACGAAAATTCTGAATACGACCCTGTTGCATCCTGCACTTAGTGACATCTAGTGTGAGATAGTTACAAAATGTCACGCGTTGTTTCCTATGGAAATCGAATTACAACATCACCTCTTTGTATTTGCTCCGTGGTTTTATTGGGGTTTTCTTCTATTATTTCTTTTTGATTTTTCTCTTTCTGTCCTTCCTGTTTATTTTTTTTTTTTTTTTTGTATATCCCTGTGTTTGTTCTTTTTCTTCTTATTTTGTATTTCCTTTTTTTTTCTTATTTCGTTTGGATGTTGTGCTATTTTTGCTAACTTCCTCTTCACTTTCACTGACTTCTTCGAGCGAAGCACTTAAATCAATGTAGGTATTTATCGGATTAATTAATGGTGCTAAGGGTGTGCGGGAATCCTTGTAACTTCTAATATGAGAAGAAGAGGTACTAGGAGGTGGTATTTCGTTACCTTCAATTTGACAGTAATAGATTCATTACCAGCTGTTTTTACTCATTATGTCCCTAATCATTCTCTCTTTAAGATATACCCTTTTTAAATAATACACATGTTACAAACTTGTATATTTTGCCCCGTTGTTTTTTCTGTTTTAATAAAAACTATCTGTTCCCGCAGCTGAAGGTGGGAGGTGGCGGCGTGCGCTCCTGGCGCGCGGTGGGCGGCGCGCACGGCGGCGAGCTGTCCGTGTTCTGTTGGTGATGCTGTGCGCGAGTGCGGCAGGCGAGCTGTGCGCCCTACACGCTCCTCACCAGGTCAGTAGTGGGCGGCGAGCTGTCCGTGTTCTGTTGGTGATGCTGTGCGCGAGTGCGGCAGGCGAGCTGTGCGCCCTACACGCTCCTCACCAGGTCAGTAGTGGGCGGCGAGCTGCCCGTGTTCTGTTGGTGATGCTGTGCGCGAGTGCGGCAGGCGAGCTGTGCGCCCTACACGCTCCTCACCAGGACAGTAGTGGGCGGCGAGCTGTCTGTGTTCTGTTGGTGATGCTGTGCGCGAGTGCGGCAGGCGAGCTGTGCGCCCTACACGCTCCTCACCAGGTCAGTAGTGGGCGGCGAGCTGCCCGTGTTCTGTTGGTGATGCTGTGCGCGAGTGCGGCAGGCGAGCTGTGCGCCCTACACGCTCCTCACCAGGACAGTAGTGGGCGGCGAGCTGTCTGTGTTCTGTTGGTGATGCTGTGCGCGAGTGCGGCAGGCGAGCTGTGCGCCCTACACGCTCCTCACCAGGTCAGTAGTGGGCGGCGAGCTGCCCGTGTTCTGTTGGTGATGTTGTGCGCGAGTGCGGCAGGCGAGCTGTGCGCCCTACACGCTCCTCACCAGGTCAGTAGTGGGCGGCGAGCTGTCCGTGTTCTGTTGGTGATGCTGTGCGCGAGTGCGGCAGACGAGCTGTGCGCCCTACACGCTCCTCACCAGGTCAGTAGTGGGCGGCGAGCTGCCCGTGTTCTGTTGGTGATGCTGTGCGCGAGTGCGGCAGGCGAGCTGTGCGCCCTACACGCTCCTCACCAGGACAGTAGTGGGCGGCGAGCTGTCTGTGTTCTGTTGGTGATGCTGTGCGCGAGTGCGGCAGGCGAGCTGTGCGCCCTACACGCTCCTCACCAGGTCAGTAGTGGGCGGCGAGCTGTCCGTGTTCTGTTGGTGATGTTGTGCGCGAGTGCGGCAGGCGAGCTGTGCGCCCTACACGCTCCTCACCAGGTCAGTAGTGGGCGGCGAGCTGTCCGTGTTCTGTTGGTGATGCTGTGCGCGAGTGCGGCAGGCGAGCTGTGCGCCCTACACGCTCCTCACCAGGTCAGTAGTGGGCGGCGAGCTGTCCGTGTTCTGTTGGTGATGTTGTGCGCGAGTGCGGCAGGCGAGCTGTGCGCCCTACACGCTCCTCACCAGGTCAGTAGTGGGCGGCGAGCTGTCCGTGTTCTGTTGGTGATGTTGTGCGCGAGTGCGGCAGGCGAGCTGTGCGCCCTACACGCTCCTCACCAGGTCAGTAGTGGGCGGCGAGCTGTCCGTGTTCTGTTGGTGATGCTGTGCGCGAGTGCGGCAGGCGAGCTGTGCGCCCTACACGCTCCTCACCAGGTCAGTAGTGGGCGGCGAACTGTCCGTGTTCTGTTGGTGATGTTGTGCGCGAGTGCGGCAGGCGAGCTGTGCGCCCTACACGCTCCTCACCAGGTCAGTAGTGGGCGGCGAACTGTCCGTGTTCTGTTGGTGATGTTGTGCGCGAGTGCGGCAGGCGAGCTGTGCGCCCTACACGCTCCTCACCAGGTCAGTAGTGGGCGGCGAGCTGCCCGTGTTCTGCTGGAACCAATACTACTGCCGGGTAGACAGAGAAGATCGAGCGGCACATAAGCATTTAGAAAGATTAGTCAATAGTTTTGAGACATTTTGGGTTACAATCGCAGAAACAACATCGTTTTTTTTTTTTTTTTAAGAAAACTATAAACTACAAACTTTCTTTTTGCAGTCGATAAAAACAATAATGTGCATGCGTAGATAAATACTCATCCCAACAACGGAAACCTTCACTGTGCACTAGACTAGAACCAACTTGTTCAATTATTAATTATGTTTGTTTCTGACTTGCAGAGTATCGGCGGGGCGCCGCACACAGCGGAGCGCGCGGCCGCGCACATGACGCCCGCGACCCGCGCCACGACCCGCGACCCGCGCTTGCGCCCGCCATGCGTACTTACGTCCCGCTCGCGCGTATCGTGTTCCGCGACCCGCGAGCACCCGCGCCCCAACTATTCTATGTGTTAGTATAACTGTCTGTAATCAACTCCCGTTAGCGCAGTAAGAACATTTAAATTCCCTATATATTGTATCGATACCGCATACTTAGTGTCGGAGAGGGTGCGCGGCGCTCGCGCGGCGTGACGTCACGTGCAGTAGATGTCCCGTCTAATGTTCACAGTGACGTCCTGCGCGAACCGTTCGCATTAACCTCTCGCCGCGCGCAGCCGCGTGCCTCTCGTGCCGTCGGCACAGGCACGCGGCTCGCAGCTGGCGACGTGCGATATCCAGTTCCTTTGTAAATTGCACTCTAATAATGATCAAAGTACAAACTTACTATACTAGAGGGTCGAGCGCACTGCGCACTCGGCCCTCCCGGCGATGCAAGCCGACAGTTTTTCGAAGAATTTACTCGTTTTGAATACTGTGTTTTTATCCATCAGTTTGATACTCGACTAGATTGTCAGAACGCGGGATTTTTAATGAATATTTAATTAATGATATCAACGAAACTACAAGTTTATACGAGGCCATCGCTAGGGTAACAACGCTGTGCCCAAAATTACTTTAATTTGTCTATTGTGATAAAATGGTATTATTGATATTTCAATGGACTGAAATCGAGCGGCGCGGCGCCGTCCTTTCACTCATGCGTGTGCTGAGTGCCGAGCATGGAGACAGTAGAGCACAGCGGGCGGCGGCGCGTACGCTTGGGTATTAGAGGTGTGATTCGATATTCGCCTCGAGTTTTTGATCTCGAATTGTGACTGACACGCAGGGCGCGCGTGTGACTCGCGCGTGATGTCACGTCCGCGCCTCACGCGCGTGATATCATGTCCGCGCCTCACGCGCGTGATATCACGTCCGCGCCTCACGCGCACGACAAAAAACGTGAAACTTCATAGATTAACGTTTATATTTTACCAGTTTAAAATGTCAATTGATATGAAGACGAGTGCGCGCCTCGTGAGTCGCGATTGCCGACCTCGAGCCCGCCAGGCACTGCATACAGGCCGCTGCACAGTACTGCACATTGCTTGCAGGGCGTGCAGCGGCGAGTGTCGGGCACATCTCGTCGTTCGTACAAGTTATGTCGGTTGTACTCTAGTTGTATACTTATGTTAGTAGTGTTTAGCGCGGCTAACACATTCTGTTCTTGTATTGTGTTATAAAACAAAAACGAAAAAATAAAACATAATAAAGTGAATGCGGTGCGAGTGGAGTCAGTGAATGTAACGATAAAGACATTTAACAAATTTTCAAATTAATATGATAAAAAGTACTAAGACTTTTTTTTAATCGCTTGGATAAAGATATTGTATGTACATAGTGTTAAGTGACGTAGCATAAGTGCAGACTTAGATGTAGTAGGTATAACAAATTGTATGGCGGCGCCAACCAGCAAGTCGGCGCCGTCGCCCGATCTAATGTATGGCGGCGCCAACCGGCCAGTCGGCGCCGTCGCCCGATCTAATGTATGGCGGCGCCAACCGGCCAGTCGGCGCCGTCGCCCGATCTAATGTATGGCGGCGCCGACCGGCCAGCGGGCGCCGTCGCCCGATCTAATGTATGGCGGCGCCAACCGGCCAGTCGGCGCCGTCGCCCGATCTATGGTATGGCGGCGCCGACCGGCCAGCGGCCGCCGTCGCCCGATCTATTGTATGGCGGCGCCGACCGGCCAGCGGGCGCCGTCGCCCGATCTATTGTATGGCGGCGCCGACCGGCCAGCGGGCGCCGTCGCCCGATCTAATGTATGGCGGCGCCAACCGGCCAGTCGGCGCCGTCGCCCGATTTAATGTATGGCGGCGCCAACCGGCAAGTCGGCGCCCTCGCCCGATTTAATGTATGGCGGCGCCGACCGTCCAGCCGGCGCCGTCGCCCGATCTATTGTATGGCGGCGCCAACCGGCGCCGTCGCCCGATCTAATGTATGGCGGCGCCAACCGGCCAGTCGGCGCCGTCGCCCGATTTAATGTATGGCGGCGCCAACCGGCAAGTCGGCGCTCTCGCCCGATTTAATGTATGGCGGCGCCGACCGTCCAGCCGGCGCCGTCGCCCGATCTATTGTATGGCGGCGCCAACCGGCGCCGTCGCCCGATCTAATGTATGGCGGCGCCAACCGGCCAGTCGGCGCCGTCGCCCGATCTATTGTATGGCGGCGCCAACCGGCAAGTCGGCGCCCTCGCCCGATTTAATGTATGGCGGCGCCGACCGTCCAGTCGGCGCCGTCGCCCGATCTATTGTATGGCGGCGCCGACCGGCCAGCGGGCGCCGTCGCCCGATCTAATGTATGGCGGCGCCAACCGGCCAGTCGGCGCCGTCGCCCGATTTAATGTATGGCGGCGCCAACCGGCAAGTCGGCGCCCTCGCCCGATTTAATGTATGGCGGCGCCGACCGTCCAGCCGGCGCCGTCGCCCGATCTATTGTATGGCGGCGCCAACCGGCGCCGTCGCCCGATCTAATGTATGGCGGCGCCAACCGGCCAGTCGGCGCCGTCGCCCGATCTATTGTATGGCGGCGCCAACCGGCAAGTCGGCGCCCTCGCCCGATTTAATGTATGGCGGCGCCGACCGTCCAGTCGGCGCCGTCGCCCGATCTATTGTATGGCGGCGCCGACCGGCCAGCGGGCGCCGTCGCCCGATCTATTGTATGGCGGCGCCGACCGGCCAGCGGGCGCCGTCGCCCGATCTATTGTATGGCGGCGCCAACCGGCGCCGTCGCCCGATCTAATGTATGGCGGCGCCGACCGGCCAACCGGCGCCGTCGCCCGATCTAATGTATGGCGGCGCCGACCGGCCAACCGGCGCCGTCGCCCGATCTAATGTATGGCGGCGCCGACCGGCCAACCGGCGCCGTCGCCCGATCTATTATATGGCGGCGCCAATCCAGTCGGCGCCCTCGTCCGATCTAATGTATGGCGCCGCCGACGGACCAGCCGGCGCCGTCGCCTGATCTATTGTTAACGACTTTTCTTTTTAATTGTGTTATTTTTTTTTTTTTGCTATAGTTTCGTTACTGACATTTCATTGTTATGAGCCGCGCCGCCTGCGAGCTGCGCTTCGCTCCGCTCCGGCAGCATCGAATGTCGATCTCGGATATTTGCGAATTTTCATGATTATGGAGCCTCACTGGATATCAATAATATTAATACATTCGATAACGCCACTCGACATACAAATTACATATTTTTACATGATTATTATCAAGTTTAATTTGTAGAAATGAATATTTTTACATTCATTTCAGTTTAGTGTCACACTACTTGTATAGCTCGCGCGCTACTCATATAAAATGCATAATTTTAGTAACTCGGGATCTGATCCTACGAGCAGTTCTCACCGCTTCCCGGCTAGTGGTATTACACTAACATAATGTGAATAAAGGACATTTTTGTATGGGTTTTGTAGGGGATATATTATTATATAGCTAATGATTAGTCTGGGAGAGGTGACAAGAGCTCTAACCTTTGCAGAACTATGAAACATGAAATTACATATTTTTATTTACTATCCATTCGGTTTTAATAATGCAAAAAGTAAAGAGAAAACTTGCGATTTCATGGTTTTGTAGTCATTATGTTACGACATATTCATCATAATTATGTACAAAATCTACTATTACCAATGTCGTTATATTGGTAGAATCAGTCTCCGAGTGATGCGTGAGTTATAAGGTGTGTGGCACACGAGCGGAGCTTGCGGTCAACTTGTTGCAACAATCAGTGGTGATATTTTACAAAATAATTTATATTATGTTTTTATATATTAACAAGCGTAATAAAGAGTGAGCAAAAGCACATCTTATATCAATGTTTCATTATTCGCTCGTATTTGTGACGTCTATCTATCTAAAGCATGGGTTTTCTGCATAAGTTTACAAAGTAACTTGAGAGACGGACGTAGTGAAAGTTAGGGTGGCGTGTATGTTAAAAGGTTGGGAACCCATGATCTATATTAACATATGTATTTAGATATGTGATGTGAACTACGGAGTCCTGATTACTCGCCGCACTCAAACTGGCAAGTTGAAAGGTTAGGCTGGCCATCTGAGCCGACAGAGCCTCGTCTGTGCGCCGCACTCAGTCTCGTATCTAGCGTCACTTCAATATCTAGGGTAAGTTGGTCGACAATGAACCACCTAAATTTTCAAGAGCTGTAACTGCTCCTGGCCCTAAATATAATATTTACTTATAATTGTAGATAATTTAGCTGCCTACATTATGTAGTACTTAGTTTTTGTGCAAATGCCATCATTTTATATGCACATATTTTTAGTTATTTATTGGGAAACTGCTCACCAATGAACCGAGGCCTGGTACTCAGTGAACCGTGTGCAAACAATGAACCATGACAATAATTTTATTATAGCCTTAAAGTTATTGAATTATAAAAGGTAATGAAATAAAACTCGCTTATTAATTTAAATTTTGTTATTTGGAGTTATTTAGTATCAAAGAGCAACATTTTGGTCAAAAGAGGTAATATCATTGGTAAACATTAAAGGAATTAAGTACTTAATGTAAGTTTCATATAATTCAAGAACGTACGTAGTGTAGGTAGTATTGAAAAAAAAAGAAAATCCAAATTTACCACTTTAAATACGTAGAATTTTTCAAACAACAACACAGATTATAAAGGTAATGAACATACAAAAGTATAAAAAAAGCACTCAAAATTATAAAAAAAACAATCCAGGATTTCTCTTTGTTAACGGTAGAACATGGAGATAATTTAGGTAATTGAAAAGGTGGCCGGATAAGGTTATGCTTAAATGTGAAGAGAGACAGCACCTATATTGGATCTAAGCGTCCTATCCTATTGAATTCGAATTCCATAGAGCGAGGCCGCCTAAACCATGCGGGTATGCAACGTATCCCACGAACACGCGACTCGGATCAACAATAACATCCAAGCAGAATCATAACCGACGGCCCACACGGAAATACGTTCATTCTTATGTTTAAAAAAAAACTACAAGCTAAACCGTAAAAGAAATCGATAAGGTAGTAAATTGGTATGTATGCGACGGCCGCTGAATCGCCCGTCGTGTAGTCGGCGAAGGTGAGGTGCTTGAGCGAATGGGGACGGCCCGGGGCTGCTGGTACAGCTGAAAGGGCCTAGGCAAACAGTTGGAAGCTGTGCTCCCCGTGCCGGAAAAGCCAGAGTGCTGGCTTAAATAATTTCCTACAAGAAAAAAACTGTTGTAGGTAGGAAATACTCGCCAGGATTCATTTATATAAAGTAGTTGACATGAAAGATCTAAACCTACGTGTTGCCGCTGACGAGACGTTCCCATGGAGAAGCTCCCTGAGCTGTGGGTACAGACTCGCGTTCTATAGAGAGAAGAACAATACCACATAGATTATAGCAACGATAATGCGGAGAAAAAAATAATTCTTGCTGAAAAATTATACATACCGAAAAAAACAGGACACCAATACACTCCCTGTGTTATTTATTAGGTCAAGATATACACAATACTTCTCCAAGTCACACTTAATTTTGGGATTTTTATTTAACCAAGAAATTCACAGAAATGAAAATATTAGGTTGGGGAAAAAGTCTTTTCGCATTATAGTATGTTATGAACTTGTAATAAAATCTCTTTGGCTATACTATTTGTATCTGGCTGGTTTTGGTATCATTGAAAGTTTAAATTTTAAAGAACATAATTCCAAATTCAAATTAGGAAAATGTGTGATTTTCATTTGTTTTTCGTACCGTCAAGATGAGTGAATCTAATGAAGAAATTCGATACATTTTAGAATTTTACTACAAAAAAGGTAAAAATGCAACGCAAGCCGCGAAAAAAAAATGCGATGTTTATGGACCTAGTGTAGTGTCTGTGAGAGTAGCACAAATTTGGTTTAAGCGTTTTCAATCCGGAAATTTTGATGTCAAAGATGCACGTCGCTCTGGTCGCCCTATTACGGATAAAATGGATGCCATTTTTGAAAAAGTGGAGCAAGATCGGCATATCAGTAGTTACGACGTAGCTGAAGAACTGGAAATTGACCACAAAACAGTTTTGGCGCATTTGAAAAAAACTGGCTACACAAAAAAGCTCGACATTTGGGTACCTCACGAGCTCACTGAAAGAAACCTAATGAACCGTGTACTCATTTGTGATTCTTTATTACGACGTAATGAAACCGAACCATTTTTGAAGAAGCTGATAACTGGTGATGAAAAGTGGATCACGTATGACAAGAACGTGCGAAAAAGATCGTGGTCAAAGGCCGGTCAGGCTTCACAGACTGTGGCGAAACCCGGGTTAACTCGCAACAAGGTGATGCTGTGTGTGTGGTGGGATTGGAAGGGCATTATTCATTATGAGCTGTTACCACCAGGCAGGACCATCGATCCTGAACTCTACTGCGAACAACTGACGAGATTAAAGCAAGAAGTTGAGAGAAAGCGGCCGGAATTAATCAACAGAAGGGGTGTGGTTTTTCATCATGATAACGCTAGACCTCACACATCTTTAGCCACTCAGCAAAAATTAAGAGAGTTTGGCTGGGAGGTGTTAATGCATCCGCCGTATAGTCCTGACCTTGCACCTTCAGATTTCCACCTGTTTCGGTCTCTTCAGAATTCTTTAGGCAGTGTCAGGTTAACATCACGAGAGGACTGCCAAAACCACTTGTCGCGGTATTTTGACCAGAAGTCTCAAAATTTCTATAGCAATGGGATCATGTCCCTACCTACAAGATGGCAAAAAGTTATCGAACAAAATGGTACCTACATACTTTAGTTAAATATAAATAAACTATATTAAAAATGTTTTGAATTTTCTTAAAAAATGCGAAGAAACTTTTTCCCCAACCTATTATATTATGATAAAGAAAGACCGCAAACCTCAAAATCACAAGAGACAAGAAAAAAATTCTATTCCGAATGTAAAATTGATAAAAAAAGTTGTGAAAAAAACCAAGAAAGTTCGAATATGTGCTCCAGTCAAAGAGTATTTAATGTAAAAAATCTATGAAACGATTTTGTAGAATGCATAACTCTACAGTAGGTAATGAACTTGCAACAAGTTTGTAAGTAGAAGTAACATTTATAATATTATTTTCCCAATCATTAATTAACAAGTCATCTGCAAGGCGAGTATTCTGCTTTCCTTTGTATTTAAACCATAAAATTTGTTGGCACAATCAAGAATATACTCCTTCAGACTAGTTTCCACTAGTGTTAGTTTGGTTCCATCGAAGCAGAATTTCAAAAAAGCAGCTTTTCTCAAGCGTAAGCCGCTTAGATGTGAATTGACAGCAGTCTTCATTGCTTCAGGTAAGTGGACCCCTTTTTTCCTCGCAAATCTATCTAATTTTGTTCGCCCCATCCTGTAAGATGAGATCTAGAAATGATTTTTAGATTTTTTTTTTATTTAAAATAAGTATCAGGTTGGCACAAAAGTAATGAGACACTTGGTTTACGTTTTATATTTTTTATTATTATTACAATACAAAATGCTTAGTCAATGATGTAGTCAATGATCACCATTAGCATCTAAGACTTCGTGCCAACGATCCGGCAAAGTTTGGATGCCTTTCGCCCAGAACTCTGATAGCTGTGCCTCGAAAAAGTTTTGTTCAACTCCGCCTCTACATCAGAGAAATCATTAAATTGTTTACCCCGCAAATATTGTTTCAGGGCTCTAAACAAATGATAGTCTGATGGGGCGAGGTCTGGGGAATAAGGTGGATGTGGTATCGTCTCCCAGCCCAAGTTCTCGACCAGGAAGTGATCTCCCGATAGGGAAGTGATTGGGAGTCAATGCTTCTTCTTCATTTGGGTCGGTGTTCACGGCAAATAGTGGCCGTGAGTTGACCACATGTTCTGCCTCAAGCAGCAGGGTGTACAGAACCTCTTCCTTCGGTCTTCTTTCGTGGAGTGTCGCTGCTAGTGCGGTATTGACGGTGCGCACCAGCCGTTCCCACGAGCCGCCCATGTGTGAGGCTCTCGGGGGGATGAATCTCCATACTCACATGCATGCTTACATACATGAATCACACACTCACACATACATACACTAAAAAAAATCCAAATAAAAGTAAAAAATTTGATTATAGAATAAGAATTATCGTAAGTTATCCTAAAAATATTGTAAGTCTACTGCAGTGACATCCAAACCAATGCATTCGTATTTTATTATGTGATCCTTCCTGCGGCTGAACACTGTTTCCCAAAGTACAAGCTCTAGCTTAGTTTGGGAATCAGTAACAGTACCATTCGTGCAATACATTAATACGATGCATATGTTAGACTACTCTCAATTCAATTCAAAATAATTTATTTACTCTTCACAAACAATGGCATCATAATAATAAAAAGTTAGACAAGCTTAGAAGCTATGTTACACTAGTTTGTGAGAGACTGGTGTCTGCACTAGGAATACCTGTATAGCAAATCACCAGGGTCCCACCACACGGTATGTAAACATAATCAGTTAATTAGTAAGTCAAAAACAACAAAATTAAAATATAAGTAGGTATTTGTGAAAGTGCGTGATGTAACCCATTATGTGTGGGGAAGTGAGCGGGATATACTATTTTGGATAAGATAGTAAATCCTCAGTTGCTCCATAATCCAAGCCATGGAGCCATTCAACCAGAGTATTCTTACAAGCCTTTGTTGTTAGGTGATAGATCGTGTTAATACGATTTATTTTATTATATAAGTGAGAACCCAAGAACATATAAAATTTTTGAGAGAAGCTCGTTCTGAGACCTTTAGCCGTACTGCAGACAGAGTATTTTCTACGTTTTCCCGAGATAGAGGGAGGGTCAAATAATAAGGAGGAGTGCTTCTTGAGAACCGTGTATAAAATAAAGAGTTGCCTCACTGACAAGACTTTGAAGTGTTTATAAAGATCTACAGTAGGATATAAATATGGCAGAAAACAGGCCACCTTCAGTACCACACGTTGAGCTCTTTCCAATTTTAAAATGTTTGATTTTGGAGCACCAACCCATGATGTTATGAAGTATGTCAGAAGAGACTGACACATTGCATAATATACCCACCTAATAACCTCCGCGTCAGCTACGTGACGCAGATTTTTGAACAGAAAGATTAATTTACGAATTCTCGAGGTGAGGCTGTCTATTTATGGTTGGAAGCTTAAATTGTTATCTATTATAATTCCAAGGTACTTAATTGAGGTAGTCTTTTGGAGAACGGGACAGGAGCATGTGTCAGAAATTGTGTCAGTGCAAGAGTGCGCTTTAATGTGGAAGGAGGATAGAAAGTCATTTTGTCTATTAGTGAGAGAGAAAGCTATATATTTGGTTTTATTGACGTTAAGAGTAAGGACATTATCTTTTAACCGTGCCAGGACAGTATCAAAGCCTTTTTGTGCGTAATAGTAGATATCAGCCCACGAATCTGCAGTGAAAAGTAGTGCCGTATCATCGGCAAACGATATGATTTTACCATGGGGTATCTGTAGATTGCAGAGATCATTAATATAGGCAAGGAAGAGGGAGGGCCCTATCACACTTCCCTGAGGTACACCAAAAGTTATAGGAAGATCATCACTAACATAGTTTCCTATTTTAACCCTCTGGAACCGATCAGATAAGTAGTCCCGGAAGAGTTTTAATGGAAGACCCCTGATTCCCAGGTTTTCCAGCTTGTTTAGTAGGTTGGGTACAGAGACTGTGTCAAACGCTTTAGCTAGGTCAAGGAAAATAACAAGTGCCTTCTTTTTACTATCAAGACCTTTAACAAGATGATCTGTTAGTTCATGAACAGCGTCAGCACAAGATTTTCCAGCCCTGAATCCAAACTGACCCTGTGAAATGAGGTTATTGCGTTCAAAGTATCCGGTAAGTCTGCTGTTCATGAGACGTTCTAATAATTTGGAGATAGTGGGTAGTATGGAGATCGATCTGTAATTGTTGACACAGCCTCTGTCCCCAGCCTTGTATATAGGATGTACGAGTGATTTTTTTAAAGGTAGTGGAAAGGTGCCTGTATAAAATGCTAGATTAAATAACTGGGTTAGTGGCGGAACCAAGTAGTCCTTATAATGCTTAAGGAACTGAGCAGAAATGGGGTCAACACTATCAGAACAGGTGTTTTTAAGGGTGCAAATGAGGGAGTCTACCTCCTTATTATCTGAGGGAAAAAAAGCCAAAGAGTGTGGATAAGCGACTGAAAAATTGGTAGGAGTAGGTACGTGATGACTTAATATCTCTTCAGCGAGGGATTTACCAATACTGGAAAAGAAACAATTTACCTCATTGACAGAGTTTTGGGGGTTTTCTGCATGTAAAAGTTCATGGAGGGGCGGATTAGTTTTGTCAGTGTCGGTAATTTTTCTAATGACCTTCCAAAGCTTTTTACTATTATGCTTCGCGCTACGAACCTCCTCTTTCTCGTATTCCTGTCTAATTTTTTTCAATAAATCATTACAAAAGTTGCGGTATCTTTTGTACGTGATCTGTAACGACTCATCATTCGGATACTTTTTCAACTTTTTATGAAGGTTGTCTCTATTTATTGTGCATCTCAAACTCTAAGATAAGACGAATGTATTAATGGCGACAATAAAGAAATTTTATTTTATTTATACTATACCGATTTTGTTGGTAGCCGCTTGAGAGGCCTCTTGAAGTTCGCGACTGCAACTATGAAGTTGGTGCCGTTGGTGCCATTGTCGCTCATGATGACTTTGGGAGTGGCTCTCCTAGCGATCATTCGCCTTAAGGCCATCACCGATCATTCGACTTAGCCGCAGTGTCGAAGACCAATCTCATCTTCTTCTGTGGGTGGATGACTGCGAAGTGTGGTAAGTACCAAGTTCTTGCAGTGGTAGATTCTTCCCTGGCCTCTGCATACTTGCTGATGATCAAGTTGTTGATCTGCTCTTCGTATTTCTTTCATCTTTTGAGAATCTCTTCTGTTTTCCTTTCAGGCGTCGCGCAGTAGTCGTCTTGCTTTCAGGTAGTTGCTCGTCTTCTGTCTTCCAGATGAGCCCCGTGCTGCATCTCCCGTCGGTCAACCTTTTCGTGGTGGCGTTCAGGACTTGTAGCGCTCGTTGATCTATGTCGTTAGACGGCTTCTTGGCGGCAATCCCTAGCGCCGCAATGTCGGAATGATCCCTTATTAGCTTCTCTAAGTGATCTTCTTTAGAGCTGGGTCGTGTGACACGACTGACTGGATCGCTGCTGCTTGTACGCACTCCGTGTAGTACCCATCCCAGCTGTGTTCTCGAGGCTACTGGCTTGCTGCGGTGACCATGCTTGACTTCTTGTGAGACGATGAGATTCCAGTTGTCTTGACCGATGAGCATCGTCAGCTTGGCAATTTGGTACTTCAACTGGTCTCGTATGTCTTATAGATGCTCGCAGCCTTCCAGGTCTTTTTCATTGACTTCTTGAGGCGTCAAGTGCAGGTTCTTCACAGTGTACCCGGACAACTTTTCGATGTTACGGCCGAATATACCGCGAATCTTGATGTCAATCTTTTTAGACTTTTGGTCCATACGGTGGCCGCCTACGCCTTCGATTCGCAGCTCCTCTTCTGGCCCTTGTGCTCCGATCTGCTCGACGACGGAGTCTTCTATCAATGTGACGGTAGAGCCTTCGTTCATGAGAGCGTAGACGGAGGCGTTCCCCTCTGGCCCCATTAGCTCCACAGGGACAATCTTCAGATACGCTCTCGATACTGTTCGCGCCGCGTTGACCGTGGAGGCTATCGTCTGAGCAGTCATCTCTTGAGTCTGCGGCTTCGTTGTTTCTTCGTAGTGCAGCAGCAAATGATCTTCAGAAGAAGAAGGGTCTTCGTGAATTTCCCGCATGGCTTCGCTTTGCCTATTAAAACGATAAGAATGATCGGTCGCTGTGATTAACTCAAGACAATGTTTATGTTCTTTCTCCAGAATTAGCTCATCTTCTGACAGGTTATATGAGTTCATATAATTATTTATTTTCTTTGACTGTAAAAGTCAATTTATTTTAATTTTATTTTTATTTATCATTGACATGAACTACTTATTACAATGTTTTTTTATGAGTGGCATTGCAATATGTGATTAGCTAGTGACCTCGACAATTGATCATATTGTTATTGCCTGAGCAACCGGCAGCAAGTTCGTCATGCTCCCTTAGATGTCACTGCTAGTGTTGGGGGACAGGTTGCCTCCTTCCCTCAAATATATCGAGGGGGGTAATGGCTGATCTTTGCGTTATGCTCGTGAACGGGTGTTGCTTGTGGTTACTAGTCGTCTTGCTTTTGTTGTTGTTATTAGTAATTAACTCTTATTTTGTTTATTGTTACTTCTATGGTCCTAGTTTATCATTTGTGAGTTCGAGTTTCGGCTTCATATACGGATATAATGTGGGTGTGCCCACATTATATCCGTATATGAAGCCGAAACCTTTTTCCTTTATTACTGGAGGCCTTTATTTAGGTATAAAGTTCTGCTTACGTTTTTAGTTTTGTATTTTTATTTCTGCTTGAGTATAGTTTTTGATTTACTTTTTTGGTATATTGGCGTGTGCTAGCTTACTTATTTAATTTAATGTTTTGTGTTGCGTAATGTACCTAAATTATTATGCGCAGTGTTGTATAGATTCAATTTTTTAACTGAACAGACAGCTGTGCTGTTGGGGAGTTTGTGTTTGCCACTTCTTCTCCTCAGCTAAAGCACTAGGAAGTGGTGAAGGGCGGGCGTTTTGGGGGACTGTCTTATGTAATTTTGACGTTCAAAAAGTGCTGATTCTCAGCCTAGTTTGAATAAATGACTTTTGATTTTGATTTTTGCAGCTGAAGCCTCAATGTCTTCCTTCCAAGCACTTGTAGCACAGTCCGGACTTCTTGGCTTGTTCCCACTTCTCTTTGGTTGACGCTTCGCTGAACTTCTTGCACTTCAGAAGAGCGTGTTCACCTCTGCACAGCGGGCAGGTACTCTTCTTACGTTCCTTCTTGCTATCTTCTTTGCAGGAACACACCGTAGCCGTCTTCATCTTGCATTCGTGTTCGCCTTCAGAGTCGTCTTCTGATGAGTAGCTTCTTAGCGGCTCGAGTGGTATGCACGCTGCGAGAGCCCCCAGTCCGAAGAGATAAACCTTTACAAATCTTCTCAGATAATGGTAGGAATTTCGTGGGTGCGGCTAAAGAATTTGCATATTTTTTTAAAAAATGTTCTCATGACACAGAAAACTTTAACACAGAGAATCAAATTGAATTTAAATTTATCCTCCCGCATTCACCTCATTTCGGCGGTTTGTGGGAAGCGGGGGTAAAGTCCTGCAAGCACCATCTTGTTCGTGTAATAGGCAATGCACATCTTAATTACGAGAAGTTCAGCACGGTTTTAGCACAAATAGAAGCCGTCCTGAATTCCCATCCCTTACATGCTCTATCTTCAGATCCTGATGACTTCACTCCCCTCACCCTTGGGCACTTTTTGGCGACCGATGACAGCGCCTGCAGAGGATGACATCATGACAGTTGCCACACACTCACTGTCACGCTACCGACGTATCGAGCAGCTCAGACAACACTTCTGGGCTCGATGGTCAACAGAATACGTTTCAGAGCTACAGAAGCGTTCTAAGTGGAAGAATACCTAGGCGGTTCTTACACCAAACTCACTAGTCCTGGTGAAGGAGGTCAATTTGTCGCTAAGTGGCGATTGGGTCGAATAATAATGATGTTCCCAGGCAAGGACGGCATTCCCAGGGTGGCTTCCATTCGCACTGCTACAGGCGTCATCGAGAGGGCCTGCTCCAATATCTGCCCTCTTCCGCTATGCACGGACGACGACGCTTCAGATGGCAGCAGCAGCTGTTGAGAGCTGTGTTGAAGCTCTCAAAGCGGCGGAGGATGTCGAGGACAGCGCCATCAACCGGCATCGACAAGAGGCGCGATGAAGAAACAAAAGAAGATCTACAGAACTGATATGCGCCTACGTCACATGTAGTTCATCAATCCACCGAGAGGAGGCACTGTTCAAGCCCATATAAGCTCAAGACGACGCCAGTTCGGTCCTTTCGCCTTTTCTGCCTCGACCCTGCTTAGACATAGTCCCATCCGTAATAAGCATTGTATTTAAAGACAATAAATTTCTATAATCCAGAGAATAAATCACCCGTTTTGGTTGTCACTCCCTGAAACCTAAAGAACCCCTGAGAGTTGAGGCCACACCTTAACATAGAACCTTATAGGCCTTATACAAACTTAATTAAAGACATGACTGGCAATTAGTGACCGATACTTAAACACATGATTGTATTTATGACAACAAACAACTTTAACTATGGGACCAAACCTGTTAGCCAACAAATTCTAGCGCAGAAATTATACAACGCCAAAACACACATACAGAAAACTTAATTAATGTTGTATTACATACGAGTTTAGCAGGAAGTCCACAGAATTCCGGTTCCAAATCAACAGCCCCTAATTACCTAGCCCATGAACACCGTGTGAACAATTAGCATTGTCACTAAATGCACCAATATCAGATGTAGCCGCAGATGCCACCAGATACACTATACTTAGAAACCCGCTCGCTACCGCAACTTAGTATCTACATTTGCCCTGACTTGCGTATGGCCACTTAGACGTCCGCAGGGCTTCAAAACCGGCCAAAAAAGATAAAATAGACTGAACTTTCACATAGGGGCATCCACGTAGCCTGCCTACAAGAAACAGGGATGAATAAAGGAACGTATACAACTCCATGCACTATGAATGGCATCTATATGCAACCGCGGTTAAAGCACACCGCGGGCTTGCAATTTTAAACAGAAAGGATGCGCAAATTGTAATTAAAAACAAGAAAAAGGATACCGACGCCATGTCATTTATTTTTATAGTAGGTAAGGTGAGGGACAAGCCTGATCATCTTTATATAATCAACTCTCAGCAGTTCAACAGTTGTACTTATAAAGCAACCGGATCTTTCACAGCGTTATTAAACTTGATTAGACAAAAGCCAAGGAAATGTAAGCTTACTAGCTTACATTCTACAGGAAAAACAAACAACAAACAAAACGACGTATAAGAAACTCATATATTCCTATGTCCAAATGGGAGAAAATCAAATCAAAAGAAAAAGGGGCGCATTCTATTATATTGGCAATTTATTAGGTAAAAACGAGATAAGATTAAGAAGGCTGCTAGCGAGATATACACGAAACCTGAAACGGATAGCAGCGAGGCCTCAAACGAAGATTTTGGAAACAGTAACGTGTAATACAGCATAGGATAGCGGTGCCATAAAAAGAGTCGAACACGCAGTTTAACCGTCAAAAGATTCACTGGGGAAGCTGGACTTGAAACAACTTGGCGGAGACGTCGTTAAAAGAGCCCATGTATGGATGGGCTCTTTTAACGATATTAATTATATCATATTAATTATATCACCCATCTCTCCACAATTCCAATGCTTACTATAGGGTGCATACTCGGTAGGCTCTTTATCCCTTTCGTATCCTAACGGCACGACTTCTCTACCATTATCGCGCCCCCCGGTCTACTTCTTGACATGCAATGGTCTCTGTTGCACCATGTAACATGAGGCAACAGGGGCTAGTGTGAATCTTTGGGTTCATTCGAGTAATCGAGTCTGGTCAAACCACGCTGGGGTCGGTGCATTTCATGAATTCATTAAAAACATTAAAATTGGTATTTAGCGTTCTGGTTAAAAATTAAACAACACATGTTTCAGTGTTTTTGAAAAATCGTCCTCTAAGGAGGTAAATTTGGGGATGAAATTTTGTAACGGAAACCCGTAGTTTTGTAGTGCAAATCATGAAAATTGTTTTTTTTTTTGGAAAATCATCTCCTAGGGGATTAAAATACTAACTCATCATCCCTCAGCCTGACTTTCGCCATCACCAAAGACACTTTAGTGATTCAGAGAACAATATTTTACTAAGGGACCAATGAGTAACAATATTAAAACGTTCGTTATTTCGCAACTATTATTTTCGAAATTCCCGCAGGATTGGAAATAAACAGGATTCATATTTTCGTTTTAAAGTTGCCTTTGGCATGCAAGTAGATAATTTATTTGACGCTCCGTTATATATGTTACTATTGTTAGGTTTTAGGATTTTTTTATTCTCCAGCAATCATATATCAATCCGCGCACCGCTCCTCCTGGATTAACACGTCTAGGGTACCTACTTTTAATCCCGGTAGTACGTTCCCGTGGGATATTTTCCGACATCCACGTACGCGAAGCCGCGGACAAAAGCTAGTACCTAGGTACTTTATAAAATTGTGACGAATAAACATTTTGTAATCTCTTTTAAAACATTTTTATTCTTAACCCCTTATTTCAACAACAGTATGGATAATAATAAAAATAATTATATATATTATATTATTCATCGAATAATAAAAGAATAGAATGAAGATTTTTGTTGAAAAGAAAAATAAAAGATTCGTCTTGGAGACTGGAACCCAGACCTATGTCTCACAATACGTCAACAGCTATCTTGCCTTGAACTTGGTGTAAAATTGTGAATTTTAGCAATAGGATGAACCGACGAAGGTCATACGTAATTAATTACGTACTCTGCGTGTGTGAAAAAGCAACGGTTATATATAGGTATATATATTTTTGTTTCGTTATATGTCTATGTTTTGTGCGTTATGTGTTGATACATCACTAATACACACAGACGTAGGTACGGCCTGTATCGTGTGTTTACAGTAATACAATCCTTAGCGTGCTACTGCACTTATGACCGCTTACTGTACAGCAAAATTACAACTTAGCTAGCGCGAACGCCATCATAAAGTTTGAGGGCTATTGTTAGACCTATTTGGCCTAACGCTTTCATTTATCTGAACGTTTCCTGTAAAAAAAAAAACAATAGGTAGGCAAATTAGTTGTCAAATAGTTTCACGCACAGTTTGGAAATGAGGATAAACTAAGTAATCGAAATAAATCTCTCCATATAAAATGGACTCCCTAATAGTTCTGCGGAAACCTCTGCGAAAGACTCATTTGGAACCAAAATTCATAATACCGAAGAAATCAAAGAAAGCGAAAGTGGACCCGATCCCTCCCAGTCCAGACTTGGAAAAAGAGTCAATTGAGCCTCCCATATCGTTTGTGAAGCTTTACAAGGATCTGTGTGCGGAGAACTCAATTCGTGCGACTAGCCGCGTGCATGCGAGCTCGCCAACAAGCGTACGTATGTGCTTGCCGGTATCAGGCGTGCACGTGAACTCGACATGCGTGTTAAGTACACGCAGTTCAGCGGCTCGCGCGGTTGTGAATTCGCCGGCTCGCGCGGACGTGAACTCGCCGGCTTGCGTGTACGTGAGCCCGGCGCCTCGGTTCGAGTGCCCGCGGGGCCATCTGCACGTGAACACGCCGGAGTCACGCTCGGACACGTCGCTGGTGACGCACTACTACGGCACAGAACTCGAGTGCAACAGAGTGTTCACCGACTTGCCGCCGCACAGCTCGGCCCGAGCGGAACTAATACTCGAGTTGGATTACGATACTAGTTCCAAAGATTCGGGATTTTGCTAGCATACCTACACTTTATGATGAAATCTTTTGGTAACAATATAATATGTAATAAAATACTGAAGCAAAAAAATAAAATTTGAACTGGTGTTTTAATTTAATTTCCACAAAATGCCTATGCAAGTGAAGGTACGGTGTATCGCCGTTTAGCCGGCTACTCCGCTAGGTTAGGCATTTGTCCCACCGCCGGCGAGGAAGCAACTAACTATCGGCTATTTTCGCGCTCAAGAAACTTACAATACATTCCGTGTAAACAAAAGAGATGCATACCTATATTAATAGTTGATCGCTGACTGTTCACACTGAAAGCGAGGACTCGCTCCACTGGTTTGTCAAATCAAATCAAATCAAAATCACTTATTTGCGCAAATAAGGTACAGATAAGGTATATGAATCTCTTATTCTGCCATTGCTGTCGGCGTACAAATTTTAAATAATTATTTAATGTCAAAGAAAATGTATTATTTTGAATCATGCATGCGGTTAGTATTAAATCGATTCTTATTTAGTAAAAATTAATTATTTATAATGGTATTTGATACCAATGCAGGACTACAACTTATAATCTAGGAACTCAAGCACACTATAAAAGCATTTATCAATCAATATATTTGCCAAGATACGCTTAAATTAAAAAAAAATGGGAGTGACGTCATAGTTCTTGGAATTTTATTATACAATTTTATACACATGATATAACTGTTGTTCGATGTGAGTGTGAGATTATAACTTGTTGGCATTATGAGATCGCGGGGCATAGTAGCTTTTCGCTTGCTAAAAAATACTCTCAATGCTTAAAAACAAATATAGGTACAAGATTCCAAGATATAAATGCACGGTAAAGGAAGAATCTTATATTTTCTAAAGAATGGGCGACAAGAATCTATTTGTTGCAACCCAAATATAGCCCTTAAACACTTTTTTTGCATTACAAATCTTTCTATATCTTTGAAAGATAATACTCGCTCAGCGATGCTCGCTTGGCGGTCACAGAGCTCACGCCGCGAGACCAAACAGCGGTCATTTCTACCTAGAGTGCGGATCTGAGTGCATAATTATTATAAATTCAGAACAATTACTAGAACTATCATTGTTTTAGTAGAGTTGAGTTTAAATATTTATCGTCCTTAAACCTGTTGGTTCGAATCCGGACGCGCTACCAACGGACGAAACAAATGGGTACCTAGGCGTAAAACTATCTTTTTCAAATTACGAAAGATTTCGCCAAACATTTAACATCTATTTAAGAAATCTATATAATAAAAACCAGCCAAGTGCGTGTCGGTCCACGCACAATGAAGGGTTCCGTAGTTTTGATGAATTTATCCCTGAACAAACTTAACATTGTAGGTAGTTGAAAAACATGTTCTTCAAGCCTTAAAGCTATTCTATCTACTTATATACAGTCTAATTTATAGTATTCACAAAGAAAGAAAAATAAGTTTATTTTTCACAGAAACCGTGCATACAAAAAGATAATTAACTCGAATTTTACAAAAAGAAAAAACTTTTTTACAAAAAAAAAACCACCTACTTCCAAAAACAACACTACGAAGTGAAAAATAACTTTAATTTCAGAAGTCGGTGTCTTTGGATCTGCATTTTAGTTTTTGCCACCGACTTCTGAAATTAAATTTTTTTTCACTTTTTAGTGGGTCAGTTTGTAATTTATCTAAGTTAACTGCTCATCACTTTTAGAAAAATACTGCTTTTTCGGATGTAGGTACGTTCATTATTGAGTTCTCCTAGTAACAACCAGTTACTATAAAAAATATCCAAATTGCTATAGGTGTGCCTATAAAATTTGAGGGCTGCCCTCGATATCCATGGGATCCTCATATCAGATTCTGACTTGGTGGAATTTTCGAAATCGGGCCACAAATGACGGAGAAATCGGTGTACATACATAAATATATATACGCGACGAATTGATAACCTCCTCCTTTTTTTGAAAGTCGGATAAAATAAAACAAAATAGATCTGCAAATCTGATATGTAATTGAGGTATGTATTTAGATAATAGCTGTCTAAAGATGGTTTTGGGAATAGGCATTTATTTTATTTTTTTATTGTTATTTCACACTCCATCTAAAGGCGGACTCTTATATGCTCTATTTTGCAGTCCTTCTGTAGATCAGTTATTTTAGTAATCGGTTATTTTAGTAACTTTAGACAAAGATAGTTAAATTATTCTGTATACATATGTATATTCAAGAAAGTCTTACGAACGTACTTACTTTTGAATACTATTTTAAGGGTAGGTATTACTTAATAGTAATACTATTCTAGATATAATTATTTAGTAGATATTTTTAAGTGTGCTGAGGTAAATTTTACATGAAAAAAATCCATTTTTAGAGTTTTCATTCTATTGATCACGCTGGAAAATTTGATGCAAAATGAACGAAGTAAAAAGTATTAAAAGATCTTTGCTGCAGTTTCGTAGAAAACTGCAGCAATATTTCAAAATATCAAAGCCAACGAAGTTCTCTTTGCGTAATAATAAAAATGTTGTATTGGCATAAAAATAGATGTAACATTTTCAATTGAAGCCCTAACTCCTGAGCTTGGTGGTACCTGTGTTACAGGAGTCAGTGTCTTCACCCGATTTTAGAACATTAACAATTATGGAATAAAATTAGAATTGAAACATCATAAAACGAAGGGAATTTAGTGCATGCGTGCTCTTGAGTGGTGTGAGTGATTGTTGTGTTTTGTGTTTATGTGTACCTACTATGGCGAAATAAAATGAAAAAATCGCCATTTGTAACACGTTCATATAATTTGGTAGACTATAAAAATCACACCGAAACAATAACAGACATAGGTACCTAAAATGTAAAAAAACAATCAAAATTTAAATAATATACGAAATAATGCAGACGCAGTACCGAGTCAACTGGGGTAACTTTTAAATCAAGGGGTGAGTTTGATGATTAATATTTATTTTTGAATTTTACCGTCTAACTCTATGAAAACGAAACGCAGTCATAATTTTTTTTTTTAGTCTGGCAACGTTTCTGTATCTTGTCGTTTGATGTCGGTGCGTCTACGCATTTTCGGTAGTGATGAGTGATAAATTATTGAAATCCTAGACACTTAGACACATAATCTTTACGTATATTTACTCTCATAATTATTTGTTTTTTGTTATTCTGGAATCATTTTTGTCTTCTCGGTATGTTTACCATTTTTTACTCCATGAAGGTATTTAGTCTGTACGGTGAGTTTCATTGCGGGCACGAGGTCACATTGATAGGCTTGATAGCTATCAAAATGACCTCTTTGGGGATCATAATACAATTTTATTGGATTTTGTACTATCAATTTCACCCCTTTTTTTTAGGTTGTAGACAAAGATGGTACAGAACTACAAAAAGGGGCCGGGTACCCGAAATTATAAAAACTACTCGGGCGAGACGCTCGAGGCAGCCCTTCAGAAGTTCACCGATGGTGTTATGTCAATTAATGCTGCATCAATTGCCTACAAAATTTTTGTTTTTCATTTTTTATTAGAGCCGGTTTTTTGATCCGTAGTTAACGAATGGTTAAATATAGTAACTAATTGAAGAATTTTGGCTGAATGTGTTTGCCAAAATGCCATTAGTTACTATTTTTGCCATGACTGAGTTAACATGAATAGAACATTAATTAATTTATTTTATGTTTAGCCTTTCACATTTAGCCAAAATTCAACCATTAATTGATTTAGCTACGGATCAAAAAACCGGCCCTTAGTATAAATTTTCATGATTATTTACATAATTTCATGTCAGTAAATAAATATGTCGAAACGTACTATACTACTTTTCTAATATAAAATCATACCTAATGCATTATCAAACTAAACCATTTAATCAAACTTACCCCGCAATCTAAAAAATATCCATAGCTTGGAAGTTTTAAGGTGGAATGATTTTGGAATGAATGGAATGAATCCTGTTATTCCTGATCCACGGTTCTTTGGATCATTGCAATGGTTCGGGGCTTTACCTCCAGTGCTCTGCGCAAACTAGCCGTGGCTGTCTGGCTATGTTGGAGGTTAGTCTGTATGATCTGTATGGGCGATGCTGGCGATGGAGTGGAGTTCCATCAGACATCCTTTCCGCCACCTCCACTCCGTACTCGTCGTTGTGTTGATCCATCCCCCGGGCGAGTCTAGCAGCCGCTCGTTCCAGCCAGGTGATGTGGGCGGTTTTGCGTTGTCGTCGTCAGCCATTGCCGCTTGGACCATATCTGCCTCGAGTTTGGCAATGTCTGCGTCGTCCGTCTGTGTCGGAGTCGCCGTCGGTTGTGTCGTTTTCGTGTCGGTACTGTCGGTCTGGGTCTCAGGGGGTTGGGTCGTGGGCCAGAAGCGTACGTATATCGACCCGAGTAGGTACGATACCCGTGGCTCCCGGCCCCGAACCTTTTCGGCTTCCGCCGGTGGCATACCTACGGTCAGATACGTCCCATAGTTATCGCCACCGACGGTAGTCACCCTGTACAGTGACCACCTGGCTATGTCGTACCAAGTATTCTGACGCATCAGAACACTCTGGAGCCGGGTCACGAACCCTTTGTGTCGACGGACGAAGAGCGAGGCTCGAACCCGGGTGGGAACGTCGGACTGTCTCAGTACCGTTAGTGTCAGGTCGGTGTCTGTTAGTCTTATTTTGGGTACATTCTGGGTCAACCAGGTCAGGGCATTGTCATCCTCGCACCACATCTGCATAGTACTCTCCGCTATCCGTGGATACCCACGGAAGGCAGGGAGTGGTGTCGCCGAGTCTGTGTCCAGTAAAAGGTCTTCCAGGTTCGTCTTAATTTGTGCGGCTTCTGTCTCTGTCATTTCTCTGGAGGGGGGAGTAACGTAGATTGCCAGCCTCGCAGGGATGTTTTGCGTGGCCTGCGCATAGGTTCTCCGCTCCCCCTGAGCGGAGTGGACCCTCACCCGTTTGGAGTCGTCGTGTTGTCGTCGTCGTCGTCCCATGAAGCGTGCTTCGTGAAGCCGTATCGTCAGGGCGCTCTCTCTTCCTTCACCGGCCCTGTTGCCAGAGGCTCATGGGAGGCATACTTCGAGTAATGGGTGTTGGCGCGTGAGTCGCAGCCGGTGTCGGGTTTATGGGTGCCTAAGTCTGTGTGGTGGGCTCTAGGTTAGCAGCCAGCCGCGGAGAGCGCGGCGCCAAAGAGCAGTTGGGTGCTCCCAGATTACGATGGGGGCTGACCGCCGAAGCGGTGTGGGATTCCCCGGCTTGGCCGGGATCCATCTGGGTAGTTACCTTACCTTTCTGCTTCATTTTCGTGGGGGGTAGTCTTTTTTGGAATCGAGATCACCCCTACTCTGGGACCGATGTGATGTATGGGATAGGACCGACTGACTCCATCACCGGACTGGACTTCCAAGTGAGTCACTCTCAGTCTACACGCGGCTCAATTGTGACAACTGACACCTACATATTACACGCATCTGTTGCGTGGTGCGTGCTAGGTTATATAGGCGTGCCACGTAGCAAACGACAGACACTAACCTCTTAACAGGCGCCTAAAAACACATGCGAATGCGCGGTGCGGGCATGCGATTCACGTACACACCGGGCGGTGTTACACAACACAATGCCACCCTCACACTCAGAACACGGTCCATTCTTCACCGTCCCGGGCTCGACTCGATTCAAAAACGAAAGGGGAGGGGGTCACACACCCTATCTGTAGGAACGTCGAGTCCGTATCTCTGTCGCTGGTCGCCACTTGTTGGGCTTCCCTCATGTAGGCGAGGGTTTCACCCGGTAAGGGCCGACCGCCGAGATACGGTGAAGAAATCGGCGTTGTGTATCAACGCCGTGGCGTGCCTACAGACACAAGACAGCAACGACACACAGGGGCGTGCACACGCCCTAATTACCATCAGCCGATAAAAGGCGAATCGGATGAGGGGCCCGTAGTTACGGGCCACCGGATAGCCTCCGCGGGCGGGGGGCCATGCCCCGAGACCGCACGCCACGCCCCCTTACGGGAGTGAGAATGTCGCTAACATTCTCACGAGTCATCAAGACACTTAGCTTAGCGACCTGATTTGACAGATGAGACACCCGCAGTCATCTAAACAAGTTGAGGGTTCACACTCACAGAGTCCGGCAACCACCTACACCCAATTCAGATGACCAGTTGAAGTTACGAGTGAGATAGCCACCTGCAGTCCACTCTTCCACCTCTAGCATAGTTCCCTATAAATGCCCCATTGTTCAAATACTGTACTTGTATTACCGTCGTATGAATATAAGTCATCATACCTAATCGGCGTTTCACTCCTACCCCCTACATTCTAGATAATATATTAAATACTAATTACATATTTAATACGTTTGACGTGTTTGACAAACGTCGATATTGAATCGGAGTATAATTCTCGTCAAACCAATCAGTGCTATTCTGTACAAATGACACCGTGAAAACTTAGGTGATGTGAGCGTGGAGTGAGCTGTCAATAGTGTCAATCCCTAGCATCAGGTGGAATGACAGCTCTCTTCGAGCTCACTTCACCTAAGTTTTCACAGTGAGATTTTATCGAATAGACCGGCTGCTAAGTATTCAGCTTCACCTGAACAACATTAACACACATTATTCATTTTAACATGAGCATAGCATCAAAATTGCAGGCGCTTGTACTGAACTAGAATTGTTGTGCTAGTATAGGGGGTAAATGAATATTATAGTGAATAAATGTTATGGAAAACGACATTATTGAAAATGAATAACCTCCTCCTTTTTTTGAAAGTCGGTTAAAAATATAGCAAATAAAATTGACTAAAATTACCTATGATACTTGATCGGTTATGGCCAATGAAATTAGTAATAATATAATAATAATATCCTGGGAAATGTCCCAGACATCACAGACAGAATCAGATGACCGTGTGTAAAATGTCACACACGGTCATCTGATCCCAAACTAAGCAGAGCTTGTACTATGGAAACCAGATAACTGATACGAGTATACTACATACACTACTTTTTTTTTTGTAAATACATACTTATTTATATAATTACACCCAGACTCAGGACAAACCGACATGTTCATGCACACAAAAGTTAGTCCTGGATGGGAATCGAACCCACGACCTGCGACATGATAGACGGTATGGCCTGTCAAATAAAATTAGTGAAATTTATTTTATGTAATTTCACGATTATGGCAACTGAAGCGTTATTTCCATTGAAATTATGACAAATAAAAGTATGGTATATAAAATTATTGCATTTTAAATTATGGCAAACATTAGTAAACTCACGCAAGCCCCACCACGACGTCAACGTAGATCGACGTGATGTTATTCGCTGGGTGAAGGGTGTGGGTTTAGGGTAACCCTAGGCCTGGAATTTGGCCTAGGGATTTGGGATCGACGGGATGTGTAGATAAAAAAGGATGGCTTGGTTAGATGTACATGGGAATAGGTATATAGGTTACCCTAAGCCTGGGATTTGGCCTTCGAGAACTTCTCTTTTCCGGGATCTCTGTTGAGATGCTCCGGTTACGGGATCGACCTACACAGTCGGTCCCGTCGGTTTTAACCGCAACTTGCGCACCCGCTCGTTTGCAAGAGAAGAAGTGCCTGACAGTCTGGGTCGCCCCACCACGGATGTACGTATTTATTATTATTATCATCTATATTTATTTTCAAAACTTATATTTTTATTACATTTTTAAATATTTTTATAAAAACATTTAAAAATATAAAAAATAGTGATCCACCGGTAGCGGGAGCAGGGTCCAAGCTACCAGTGGTTAGGGCCCAAGAGACAGGAACCTCCTCACAATATGTGCTGTATAAAGGACTGTCTTCTGAATTAGGCCCTTCATCCAGCCACCCAACGAGAGCCTCTTGAGATGTTGATCGAGGCTCTTAGCGATAATGCCATTGACCGTAACGACTACCGGCACAATGATTGCCGAGTCCACATTCCACATAGCAACAACCTCGTGAGCTAAGTCGAGATACTTCAATTGTTTCTCCTTCTCAGCCTTCACGAGGTTCTCGTCTTGCGGGATAGTGACATTGATTATCATTGTGCGGCGCACTGATCGTTCTATTACCACTATATCAGGTTTATTGGCTACAATAGTCCTGTCAGTGATAATAGATCGATCCCAGTATAACGTGACATGGTCATTCTCAAGAACTGAATCGGGCACATACCTGTAATACCAACACACGGCCGTATTTCAGAGCAAGTTGCTGATGGATAATCCTAGC
Source organism: Dicycla oo (assembly GCA_948252095.1). Lineage (NCBI taxonomy): Eukaryota > Metazoa > Arthropoda > Insecta > Lepidoptera > Noctuidae > Dicycla > Dicycla oo. The sequence goes on from OX411713.1 coordinate 934,591, forward strand.
CACTTGGTTATGGCTGTGCACAAATACTCGCCTTTAGCCAAACGAGAACACCCAGAAGTAATATGTCTGATAGACTCAACGGATCATGTCTGATAGATCTGCGACTCCCGCATTCCCCTTAAACTCAAGGGGAAAATTTATAAAACAATGGTTAGACCTGCTATCTTGTATGGATCAGAATGTTGGGCCATAAAAAGAATGAATGAAAGGCAATTGCATGCAGCCGAGATGAGAATGCTAAGAGGGATGTGTGGTATTACGCGAATGGATAGAATAAGAAATGAGTATGTAAGAGGAAGTCTGAAAGTGACACCGGTGACTGAAAAGTTGTGTGGAAATCGGTTGTCATGGTATGGGCATGTGATGCGGAGGAATGAGGAAAATGTTGTCAGGAAAGTTTTGAGTATGAACGTGGAGGGCTATACGAGTAAGGGAAGACCAAAGAAACGATGGGTGGATGTGTGAAAGATGATATGGCCAGAAAGGGAGTGACTACCGAGATGACGACTAATAGAGAAGTATGGAAGAAAAAGACATGTTGCGCCAGTAGGATATTATTGGGCATTCTACCCCACCTTCCGTTCCATCGGCTCACTCCGTTCGCCTCGTCACTCTCGGTGGAGTAGAATGCCCAATAATATAAATGAAATCCACTGGTTCGACGCCTATTCCACCCGATGGAATGATCATCTCCGTCACTCTCGGTGCAGTAAAATGTCTAATACTGGTTCGGCGCCTATTCCACCCGATGAAACGGAAGGTGGAGTATGAATTCCTACATAGTGCAGTAAAATACTGGTTCGGCGCCTATTCCACACCAAAAGTGCGCACCGTGACTTACAGCTTAGTACGGCCGTTATTCTAAGTGCGTACGATGTGGCTATGTAGCCCCCTAGTTATCCTAACGCCCTAGCCTACCATACAAACCACACCAAACGTAGGTTACGTTGGTTTTACGTGAGGGAAGTCTGTTACCAGGAGACCTACGGGAACAGACGGAACTTGGGTAGGAATAGGGGTTTGTGTACGTCGTGCAATGTACACAGGAAATGGTTTTCTCACCGCCGATCCCACAGACTCATAGGATCGATGACGGCTAAAGGTGTCTTGGCCACAGTGAGAGGAACACTTTATTTCTAAAACTCAATATTAACTTACCGCGTTACCGTTATTTTAATTAAGTCATTCAGTCGACACTAGTTTACTTATTAACAAATAAGGGTGCTCGCTACTTGAACTGGTAGCCTAAAATTCAGGACAGATTGTCTCATATCTCTCCACAAAATTAGAGGTAGCTCATAACCTTAATAGGCTACACACTTACTCCGCTTAAGTGACCAGATTGGCTCGAGGATCATCTGAACTTTAAGTTACCCTACATTAAACTAAAATCCAGGACAGATTGTCTCATGTCTCTCCACAAAAGTAAGAAATAGTGCATACCCGGAGGCACTCACACATTCTATTTTCTGTGACCAGATTGGCTCGAGGACATCCAAATTTTAATTTAATTAATTCAAACAGAGAGCACTACCTTGCTCCACTTCACTACTAACTGTTACTAACTAACAATATATCGCTTTGTAATCGACACCAGCAGTTAGCAAGGTACCTTTACACTCGACGATACCCGCGCCGTTCTCAGTTGCGAACCGCCTGACGGCAGCGTCGGAAACCGTGGTCAGTTAGTCAGCCTAATAAAAACAAGTAATATGTATGCTGCGTGTGCAACACGTTTTCACAGTCGTTCTCAAAACAGTACACACGTATTGTCCGGCGTCACCGCACCGTTCCTTAACCTGATCGCTTTCATCAGACAGTTGTAACCACGTAGTGTAAATGGTATTTTATATGTGCAAGGCTGCAATCTTGCAACATGCAGTCTAAGCAGTTTTGAACTTCATTGCATCTTGAGTAGGTATGTGTGTGTGTTAAAAGAATTATAATGTTGAATGTAACATGATCGTCGTTCACGTTGTAGTATTTAATTAAATTTAGGTTTATACAGAATTGTCTAGGTACTTCACATACCTACTATGTCTTACCTAGATTTGTTGTAATCTAGTTTATATAAACTATAATAAAATAATACTTATACCTTCTTATTCTTAATAAATCTTCACTGAATTCGTCTTTTATAGAACTTCCTAAATATTGTTTTCGTATTTATATTTGAAGTTTGTAATCGCTTCTAATTTATTGTGTTTCATTCTTCTAGGTAATAAGATTATATAATCTTATTTATATGAATATTTATATGATATATTTTTTATCAAGTACAACATGTATTATTGGTTGAACCATTACCCACTTCGATCGGGCGCGATTTTAACTTAGATAAAAGAGAACCCTGTGCACAACAAGATTATTTGGGAGCATTATAATAGTACCTATGCTAAAGTTAAACTAAAGTTATTATCGATAAATTAGACAACTATAAAACCATAACTCAGACATGTGTGTTCGATTCCCACACGATACAGTTTCTTGGATTCTTTAATTGTGGGTTTAAGTGATTATTTAATAATACGAATTAAAATTTTATTTGTGAGTATTTTTAAATGAACTTATTCCACAGTAGTATTTTTATGTGATTATAATATTAGTCCCGAGTTTAACTGCAACTTAACATTAACAACCACACGGATTGGTTTGTGCGTATTACAAAATGGTTTATTATCAAAATAGTTACGATTATTTTCAACTACCTACTTACTTCTTGAGTCAACTATGCTCACAAAATTTACTTTCAACGACGCGATCTACCTACGAGTTTCACCTCTCGCATAAACGTAATTGTGATGATAAAAATTCTCAACAAACATACATCAATTATTCAATTAATTATACATATTAATTCAGTATTGAGTCATAAAGAATAACAGGGATCGGGTTCACTTTGTCGGCTTTATTTTGCGGTTCTCATGAACAAATTGCAATTTAGCGAAATTGGTATGCGATCAATATGGTTCAATATGACATAAACGACATATTTTTTTATAGAACTGTAAGACATGTACTTAGAGTTTAAAATTGAAACGATCTATTTTATGCTTAAATTGTATTTTTTGTGAATATAAACGAATTAATTTCAATCAATAAATTACATTCGCTCCAGAATCTTCAAAGTGACAAGTAGTACTAGCAGTACTTTAAAATCAACTTTAAAACATGTAAGTGAGTACTTCTTAATTTTAAATTTGTAGTCATAATGCACAGCTACGGACCTGGTTTTTGCCTGCCGGCTGTTGTAATTAACATGTTATATCTATCCATCGTGATTGCTACTCAGCTACGGACCTGGTTTTTGCCTGCCGGCTGTTGTAATTATCATGTTCTATCTATCCATAGTGACTGTTACTTAGCTACGGACCTGGTTTCTGCCTGCCGGCTGATGTAACTGTTCTCATCCTGTCATAAATTGATTATTGTATCTCAAAAAAAGACCTTAAACGGTTATTTGTTTTGTTATATAAAATATTAAGTACTTTTTATCTTGTGTTTTAGGTCTGACTCCGACGTTTCCCGTGTGTCCGACTACATAAAGAGCCCGCCGACTGCTACAAAGGTCGTGCCGAGCAAGAGCCAGCCTACGAAAAAAACAACAAAGCGCAAAGCTTCCTCGGTCGTGGAATTAGGATCAAGGTAGTTTATGACTATTTTTATTTTCTAAGTTATTACTTTCACATATTCTAATATAAAGTAGATTTCAATAGAGAACTTTGATTTGCAAAAATAATTTTAAGTACATACTTATTTTTCTCTCATCATAAGTTTGTATCTAGAAAAGTGTTTCTTCTAGATTATTAAAATAAAATTTAATTTGTTTACAGTAACAAGAAACCAGGGAGCACCGATCTTTTCGGTTTGGAAGACTTAGATGGCCTTCCTCCGCAGTCGGAGTTAGGTTCATCCTTGCTGTCCCGCGTCGCCAACGGGAAGGTACGACGGACAGCGGATCTAAGGGGTGCCTTCTTTGTGGAACTGAAGGTGTACCATAAAGAAGACATCATCTCCACTGCTCCTGAGGAGCGTTGGAAGAAGTCCCAAGTTGCATTAAAACTGCAATTGGATAAAGGTAGCTCGCAGTGGAACTCACTGCAAAAATTCATGCATAAGGCTCACGAGTTGTTCAATGACTCAGAGCCGGTATATTATAGCGATAAGATACATTTTAAATAAGTTACACTATTAATTTAAAATTTTAATTTGAGGCATCCAAAATAAAGATTAAAACTGCAACTGGATAAAGGTAACTCGCAGTGGAACTCACTACAAAAATTCATGCATAAGGCTCACGAGTTGTTCGATGACTCAGAGCCCGTATTTATAGTGATAAGATACATTTTAAATAAGTTACATTATTCATTTAAAATTTAAATTTGGGGCATCCAAAATAAATCTTTATTTTTAAACTTAGCAAGTAATTAATTACGATAGAATGCCTTTCTGCACTGTTTGTAACATATCTGTTGAGCGCAGTCATTGGACAGGTCATCTACGCAGTACCGATCATAAAAATAAAAATATTTCATACGTTTGCGAAGGTGTTGAATTAATTCATTCTGCATTTCTAAATCGTATAGCTTCTTATAGAATTATTGATACTAATGAAAATTATTCTTTAGATTCGTTTTTTAATAACAGTCAAGAAAAAATCAAGACATTAATAAACAAATCTCTTAAGGATCATATCTGTCTAAAAATTAATTTTGAATATTTTGCTTTGTTTTTGATGGTTAAAAATGATAGTCAGGAGATGAAATCATTTGCTACAAAGAATTATGTAGTACATCAGAATTATGATTATGATTCATTAGCATCTCAGGTTAGAAACACGTTGAAAAAAAAGATAGAAGAATTTCAAGATCGTGACAGTGGGTGGACATTTTTAAACAGTTCGTATTTGGAAGTTAATGTTAACAAATACCAACCTTTGCGCGGCTCAAGCTTTATCGAGTTGCCGACATCAATTAAATCAAAAAAAGCATGTATTAATATTCATAATAAAGATAATTATTGCTTTTTATGGTCAGTTGTTGCTGCTTTATATCCAGCTAAAACTCATCCTGAAAGAGTATCATCTTACCCCCATTTTCAAAGCGTGTTAAATATAAAAGACATTCAATTTCCATTGAGTTTCTCAGATATTGCTCGATTCGAATTAAATAACCCTGAAATTTGTATATATATATATGGCTTTAAAAATAATTCCGTGATTGGACCGTTTTATAAACCAAAATCTTTGAAGAGAAAAGTGATTCATTTACTTTACTTAGAAAAAGATGATTTATCACATTACTGTCTCATTAAGGATTTACCTCGTCTTGTTAAAAATCAAATAACAAGACACCACAGTAAATTATACTTTTGTGATGTTTGTTTAATGTTCTTTGATTCATGTGATGATCTGAATTCACACAGTTGTGGAGGAGTTGCTACTGAACTACCTCCAAAGGGTTCTTTCATTCAGTTTGAAAATTATGGTAGAAAGCAATTTGTGCCATTCGTTATATATGCAGATTTTGAAACAATGCTAGAGCGGTACGACTCCTGCGAACCTGACCCAACTCAGGCGAGCACCGTTACGAGACAGCGACATGTGCCCATCGCTTTCGCTTATCATATTACATGCACTCTAGATGAAACCTATAATCGTTACGTTTCGTATCGTGGTTTGGATTGCGTTTCGAAATTTGTGAAGTCTATCTATAAAGACGCTAAAAAGCTTTATAGAATTTTAAATAATACCATTCCTATGATTTACACGAATGAGAATGCTCTCGACTTTGAAAACTCTGATACATGTCATATTTGCGAGAATTTCTTGTTTGGTGATAGGGTTCGCGATCATTGTCATTTGACTGGTAAATATCGTGGCGCAGCTCACAGTTACTGTAACCTACAATATAAAATGCCTAAATTTCTGCCTGTATTTTTTCATAACTTATCGGGTTATGATTGCCACCTTTTCATAAAAGAATTAGGTAAAGCTCCAGGATCTATTAAAGTCATACCTAAAACAAAAGAAAATTATATTTCTTTCACGAAGTATATTCCGATTTCCGATAATGAAAGCATACAGGTACGATTTGTAGATTCTTTCAAGTTTTTAGGAACAAGCTTAGAAAAGTTGGTTAGTACAATGAAAAAACAAGAATTTAAACAATTAAAATTTTATTTTCCCGAAAAAACACAATTCGATCTACTTACCCGTAAAGGAGTTTATCCGTACGACTATATGTCTCAATGGAAACTTTACGAAGATACGTGTTTACCCTCCAAAAAAATTTTTTTTAACTCTTTAACTAATGAGTCAATTACTGATGAAGACTATGAACACGCTCAGTCCGTTTGGTCAGTATTTAATATTCGTAACATGGGTATGTATACAGATTTATACCTTAAAACCGACGTTCTTTTGCTTACAGACGTGTTTGAAAGTTTTAGAAAAACATGTAAACGACATTACAATCTGGATCCCGCGTTCTATCTTACAGCACCAAGTCTATCATTCGATGCAATGCTTTTGAAAACTAGAATTAAATTAGAATTGATAAGTGATGTTCAAATTTATAGGATGATACAAACAGGTATTAGAGGAGGTATTTGTATGTGTTCCAGAAGACATGCCCAAGCCAATCATAAATACTTGGATTCTTACGACCCATCCCTTCCGAATTCATTTATTATTTATTTAGATTGTAACAATTTATATGGCTATAGCATGTGTCAATATTTGCCTCATTCGGATTTTAGATTCATGAGTAGACAGGAAATAGATGATTTGCAGTTGAACTTAATAGATATAAGCGATACTGCGGAAAACGGTTATATTCTTGAAGTTGATTTATTATATCCTACAACATTGCACATTGAACATAATGACTTTCCATTTTGCTCAGAAAAATTCGTCCCACCCGGTGGTAAGAATAAAAAATTAATACCGAATTTGTATGACAAATACCACTATATTATTCATTACATACATTTAAAAAAATGCTTGCAACACGGATTGGTATTACGAAGGATTCATCGTGCAATTGTTTTCAAGCAAAGCTGTTTTTTAAAACAATATATTGATATTAACACCCAGTTACGTCAAAAAGCAGAGTCAACGTTTGAACAAGATTTTTTCAAATTATTGAACAATAGTATTTTTGGAAAGACTCTGGAAAATAATGAGCATCGAATAGATGTTAAGTTAGCAAACAAGTGGTGTGACTTGAACAATAAAACAAAAAAGACTACTTGTGCTGAGAAATTGATCGGCAGTCCATATTTTCATAGCGCCTCAGTATTTTCTGATGATCTAGTGGCAATCCAAATGAAGCCTTCTCGCGTTATTCTTAATAAACCAATATATATAGGATTTACTGTATTGGAATTATCTAAGAGTCACATGTATGACTTCCATTATTCAATCATAAAGCCTTTTTATGGTAACCGAATTGAATTGTGTTATACTGATACGGATAGTTTGGTTTATGATGTAAATACTGATGACATTTATCAAGATATCAATGAACATTTTCTAAAATATTTTGATACCAGCAACTACGACTTAAACAACGAATTTAACTTACCAATTATTAATAAGAAGGTTCCAGGGTTATTTAAAGATGAAATGGGTGGCAAAATTATCAAAGAATTCGTAGGACTCGCTCAAAGCTTTATTGTATTAAAACTTTAGACAAAACAATAAAGAAAGCAAAAGGTATAAAAAAATGTGTTACGAAAAATTTAAATATGTTAGATTATAAAAACGTTTTGTACAATTGTAACGTCATTCGCAAAAAAAATGTTTTGTTTAAGTCGATAAAACATGAAATTTTCACTCAGGATGTAAATAAAGTAGCACTTTCAAGCAATGATGATAAGCGGTTGTTATCGATTGATAAGGTATCTACTTTAGCTTGGGGTAATGCAACTATATTTAAGTAATGAATTGCCATTATTTTTAATGTAAGTAATTACAGTAGATACATTTTTTACAATGTATTTAGATAACGTTCAAATGTAATGATAATTACCTAAAGTAAGGTCAAATAATGTGTAATGTAATTGTAAAAATTTAAATTTTCTTGGTGTCTCAAATAGATATTATTATTTTAACTGTTACTTATAACAAAATATGTATAAACTTTAGAACTTAGTAAGTACTTAATTAGTTTTAAGAGCATTTACGCGACACAGCATTTCGTAAAATTCCTAAAATATAATCTACTAACTTTTTGTGACGTATCCTGCTTAGACGTATCAAGTTTTATTAAATCATATTATTCATTTCCAAAACTTCGGACTTAAGTTTGTATGAAATGCCATGTCGCTATGTGATAAGTTTTCTTATATTGGTAGTAAAGAAATAAATAGTATTTAATGGTTATAATTATATCTGTTTTATTTCCATTCCTGATTGATTACAAAGCACACAGGTTCCAACTTGATAAACATATTTTTGATGACAAAGGACTCGTGCCTCGAAGTTCGCACGCGCATTGTAGAATTTGACACCGGACAGGTGCTCGGACATGTTGAAACATGAAATTGATTCACAGCGTATGGTTTTATGGAGTCTAATTACATATTAGTCACGTTCCACAGTAATATTATTGTGTAGAACGTCATTCTATCATTACACAGTCGGCCGGAGCGGTCATATCACGTTGAATAAAAACAATACAAATTGTAAGTATTGCACAAGCTTATACGTATTTATAAAATTATTTCATAAGCTGTTAAACATAATTGTTATCAATAATTATAACTTTGTTTGTTTCAGATCATCAATAATGTGCGATTCTCCTGATTTTATCTTCTCACAATATGGTCAAGGTTGGCCAACTCCAAGTTTAAGCTGGCATGTTCCAGAGCAACAAAGACCTGAACCAACCAACAAAAAGCCTAGACCAAGACGGGAGGGTTTAAAACGGAAGGCACCTGAACATTCTATAAGTCAATCGTTCGTTATAAACAACGAAAAGAAAAAAGGTTTACGACTGATCCAGATACAAGTATTAGACATCAGTGAGCGACAAGAAGCAAGTGTTGCAAGTTCAAGTGACAATGAGAACGTGGTATTGTTAAGTGCACAATATGTAGTTAGTGAACCGGTGGACAATGTTATGGAAGAGACACAATCATTGATAAATAAAATTTCAAAGAAACTTTGTGGTGATGATTATTATTAGTAAGTAAGTAATGTATCTATGTATGTATGTATGTACCTAGTTTGTATATTCAGTAGAAATAAATAATTAGTTTAATATTGGTATTATAATTTCATTTGTTAATCTGTTAGTGTAATAAAATGATTCCACATAGATCATCACAATTTGTAAATAAAAAATAAAATATTAAGAAAACTTTAAGCCCTTAGTTAGGTTCTTAGTTAAGGTTTTTAGTTAATATGTAAGTTTAATGTATAAATAAATGAAATATCTAAGGTGTAAGTTTTATTGTAATTAGAGAGAATAAGTTAGAAGAAATAAAATAATTTATTTGTTAATGTAGTAGTGTATTAAAATTCTCAAAATACATCATAGTTCATAGTAGATAAGTTTCATGTACATACATAAAATATAACAAGGACAAGTGTATTTAGTTTGTAATTGTAAATAATGTGAAAACTAAATAAATAATATATTTATAATTTAAATTATCTTTTATTGATGTTAAAAACATACTCCCACTTTAAATTAGCTCTAAAGAAATGTTCTCATTATAGGTTTTAATTATGTTTTCAATATTTTAAAATTAATAGAATACTTACTCAATTAAATTCATTTTATTAGAGCTAATTTTAAGTTTGTTATGTAGGTTACCCAGATTATATTATTAAATAAAACAACCTTATGTACATAATCATTTTTATTAACTGAACATTACAAAATAATTTAAAATAGATTAAATATAGACATATTATTATCAAGATACCATTTTCTAATACACACCGCATTATTTAATGCACAATTCACTTTATGGTTCACACAATTAAAATCAGTTTTATTTTTACAGAACTTTTTTTTTAATGTCGCAAAATTAGGACACCCTTTCTCACCTATATCAATCACTTCACAGTTTGCACATAACTCTTTAATCCACTTAATCTTTTCCAAACCCTTTGTAATATTTTTTTTATTTTCTAAATACGGTACGATGACATGTTGAAACTCTCTGTAGTCTATAAAACCCTCACTCCAGAAAATTCCACGATTTCTTTCCCACCACCGCACCTGCTTCTTTTCTTCTTGAGTTAAGTAATAAAACGTATGCGGTGGTTTAACCAAGAACGTCTGTGTGTGCTCATTACTTACGATAGCCACTTCTTTGACAATAAAATTATTGTCTAAATATTTAAATCCTTGGAGTTCGACAATGATAATATCCGCGTTCATGATAACTTCTTCACTGTGTTGCTTAATGGCTTGTATTCAACAATGCAATGGTTAAGAATGAGACAGTATGCTGAAGTTTGATCTGGTATTTCTGAATCACTCTCAATTTCTACCCTTACATCCACAACTGGTCCAGTCTTCAGATTATCGATCTGTCTAGAGCAATCGATAACAAACAACGGTGCTAATTCTTTAAATTGTTTCTCGCTTAATAAAGACTCCGAACAACGGTCGTAATACGACTGCTGAAATCTGATGTATTGCTCGTATAATAAAGCAATTCTGTTATTAGCGAAGTTCACATTGAGGCTTTCATACGGGAAATATGTTGAATTAAGGTACACTCGAACATCACGAACATAGCAGTGATCAAACTGCGACATGTCAGAACTTGCATTATTTTTTCTACTTGTTTGTAGTCCGATTATTACATATCGCGGTTTTTCTATTTGAGATGATGTTTTGATAGACCAGGTGTGCTTTGTAGTTCTAGGTAAAGTGGGATATTCGTATAGATCCCAGTTTCTAAATATCATCTGGAGCGGTCGATCTTTTTCCAACAGTTTTAATAAACTTATTTTTTCTTTGTCCGATACTTTCACATGGGGTACGCGCCATATGATTTTATTGATTTGAATGTCTTCCACTATTTCTCCGGTATTCAATTTTACAGCGTTCAAATTAGTGTTGCTTCGTAACAATATTAGTTCATGTCTACTATTTATTACAACTTTTTTTAAATCTTCTGCGAAACCGATGATATTCCGAAGTGGTATAGACGCAGAAAAACTTCCCCCATTAATATTTTTTATACCATCGATACTCCAACCCCAAGCTCTAGCTACTTTTGATTCATTCTCATTCATTGATATTAACGATTTCATGGTTGTAGTTATACCAGCATTTTTTATTTTATCAATCTCCACTCCGTTTAGTTCGTACCTAATATCTTGGAACAAGAAGAGTAGTCCATTGTTCGTAAAATTAACACTAGTAGCTTTCTCTTTTGATTCTTTTTTGCTAACGATAACGGTTCCTTCCAAATACAGAGTGCTGGCTGATGGTAATATGTAAAGATCCTGTTGGTTGATAGGTATGCGTATTTCATCGTTCCTGTTGAAACTTGTTACATAAGGTTTGTACGAATGAAATTCGATTCCTTCTACACTGTTGTCGTAAGTCGGAGTGGATAAAACGTCTAAGATATTCATTTTAACAATCCGATCGCTTTGAGAAATATCTTATTGTCTTTAGTTAATTTTATTTTGCTCTTAGAACGACGTCTTATTTGGTAGGTAGCTTGAGTAGAACTGGTATTTTTAATTTGTTGAGACATATATTTATTGTAGTCAATCATTTTTTCTTCTAAGATGTAAATACAGCTGTACTTCTTCACCACGCAAGTTAATTAAGCGATTGTTTATATCTAGTAGTCGGATATGTATGCAGCTTATGTTGTTTTGATTGATTGGAAAATATATTGCGTTCTTCGGGATTTCTATGATTCTGTAACCAGGTGGTACGTTGAGTGCGAATTCATGAATTATGTGACTTGGTTCACCGTTTATGTAAGAGCCGCTCACAATGTCACATTCGATCCTTACCACAGTCGTCGGTAAAATGTTGACTGGATGCTGTGACACATGCCATTTATTTGCTTTTAAGACCTGCTTATCAAACCCTAACAGTCTACTGAAAGAGTATTCTTTCTTTAAATTAACGTCTTTTGAACAATATATGGCAGTTTTTAAAGTATTGTTATTGCATTGTAATTTAATTGAGGCATCTTTTATTTCGGATTTTAAATAATCATAAATATCTTGCAATTCATAGGTGCCTTCCGGTATTTCAATAACTTCGTTTGAACCATAATAGAACTTGTTATTACTTTTATCAATATTTGGTATAGAATTAAATGTTGAAAAATGCAATAAAGCACACTCATATTCTCCATTTAGTTACAACGTATTAGGATAGTACGTAGATAAAATTGATGAGTTTCCAGTTATCGACAAAGTGAGTGACATCTTGCAAATGATTGAAATAAAATAAAATCATTTATTTTATACATTTTTATTCCAAAAAGTCCTCAAATATTTTAAACATAAATGACCACAGTTCACAGTGTTAAATTTTTGATAGCTTGTGTAGTTATATGAAACTTTACAATTCTTAAAATATCGTAACAGTTCTAATGGAGGTTTTAAATTTCCATAGCTATCAAAATAATCACAATAGTCATATACTTTTACATAAGCTACCCAATGCGTTCCTTCGTTTTTAGAATCGTCTAAGTTAACAATACCACATTCCATACGTTTCGGCTTCCTTGGCAATTGATCTTTCATATATACTCCTCGGAAATATGGGATGTCTCTTGCGTAGTATTGGATGTCTACATTAGTTAGTGCGCGATTTGGTAGCTTCTTGTTCAGTTTTTTGTTGATTTTATAAACAATCCTTTACCGTTTTTATAAGGTTTTATGTATAAACCCTTACCCACTGCTAAACCCTCCATAGTTCTATTATGTCGTTCCGTCTCTCGCAAGTTTTGTTGAGCAGATTTATAATCATTCACCGTTTTTGCAATTCCAGCTGCACCACCAGCTAAAGCTCCTAAAGCTGATAAGCCAGCAAAAATTGGAATTAAAGGTAGAACTCCACCAGTCTTCGGTATGGGGATCACTCTCGGTACTCTGATTTGGTGTAATTTGGGGCATAACTTTTTTGCAGCTAAGTAAGCCAAGTTTATTAAAGACTTACTATCCTTGGGTTTTAGCTTTTTTATTTTAGATTTTATTTTTGATACTAAACTTTTAAATGTTTTGGCACCAGAACCAGATTTCAATTTGGCTTTCATGACTTTGCTTACTAACCATGAGCTTAATTTTTCACCTTTTCCTGCATCTTTTGATTTTAGTCTCTGTTTAGCCATGTTCAAAAGCTGTAAGTCGGCTTTGTGACGATTAGGTAAATCTGTATGATTTTCATATGCTATATCGTGGTGCATACAAGCTTCGTCTAGTTTATTCACACCTCGATCGCCTCGCAACAAACGTTTATGAAGTTTAGTTCCTGGTCCGCAATAATTGTATCCAGGCAAATGAGCTTCGAACGGTAGATTATTAATTATACTGTTAACTAGTCCACCACCTTGCATTACTTAAATAATAATGATACAAATTTCACAAAGTATTTCTTTTATATCTTAATTTATTAATGAGGATTTATCAATCCAACTGTTTTCATCATTATTGAGACCTAACCATTTAACGAATAGTTTCTTTCCTTTCTTTTTAAGTATTTTTTCTACTAAATAAACACCAGGATAGTTAGATTTTTGAAGTTCTTGCTCGTAAAAAGTTCCTAATATATCTTGCTTTCGTTGATCTTCTATGTGGTATGTTACTGGTATAGTTTTATTAATCTTTTTTATCGTAAAGAGTTCAGTTGACCAATTAGGAGTATAACCTTTCTCGAAATTGTGTTTGTATTTACTGATACGAACACAGTCACCTTTTTTGAACTTAGGCTTCCGCTGGATGGATACATGATTACATATGTTTTTAATATTCTCTTTTACGATGGGTTCATTCGATTTATTAACATCATTCGGTTTAATTTTAATAGTACGATGTTTTGTGTTATTATATGTATTAAATAAATCTTCTAAAGGTGTTCCTAACCACTTATAATTTCCAACGAGATTAAAATATTTGTACAAATTATTTTTAACAGTTTTGATTAGTCGCTCTACAATTGAAGCTTTTTTAGTAGAGAAAGATGAGTAATGGTTTATGCGGTACTTCTTCATTAGCGTTTGGAATGTGATGTTATAAAACTCTGTGCCCATATCAGTTTGTAAATTAACAGGATTTTTATTGCTGCTTAGTAGTATTCGTTCAAAAGCTCGAGTTACTTCAGATTTATTTTTAGATTTTAACGGTTCTGCCCAGGCATACTTTGAGAAGCAGTCAATCACCACTAAAATGAAATTGTAACCTTTGTTATACTTTCTTAGGTTTTGCATGTCCATTAGATCTGCTTGCCACAAATCATCGATCCCTTTGAGAATAACAGAACGTCGAAGGAAGTTTCTTCGTGCCGCTTTGTGTATTTCATTTACTATTTGTTGTTTTGCCATTACTGAGATTTTTAAGTAATTTGTCTATATCTGCTTTGGAGTAAAACTTCTCTTCCAAATGAATCAAAACCTCAGGTTCCTTTACTTTTAAAGTAGTCTGAATAGACTTTTGTGCATCTAATATGATTTGAGCACGCAATGATGCAATCAGCTTATTAAATTGTTTTATCGTATCAGCACACATTCGATCTACATAATCCTTGTTCATGAAAATGTCCAAATTTATCTATATTCATGTTTAAGGTGTACTTTATGTAAAGGCTGATGATGAACTAAACAATAGTTAATTTTACACCTATTTATTTATAAGTTTACTTTCACGTAATTCTTCAATAATGGATATTATTTCATTATCTAATCCTGTGTTGCCGGCATCTCGAGATGCTATTAATAACTTTAACCTTTCCACCAATTCATTAGGATCATCCCAATACACAAAATCTACGTTATTTTTCCAGATTTTTGTTAATGGTAGTCCTTTACCTTTCGAATGATGACCCTGAACCGTACTTTGCAGATTAAAAAGAGGTTTAATAACTTGTAAATATTTTTGTCCCTTATTACTTTTTATTGGTTTACTTGGGTCATTATCACGACGATGTGCATTTGTATCAAGTAACATTTTCTTATAATATTGCAAGTCATTTTCAGTAACCAAACTTAAATCAATATCTTTCTTAAGCAGTAGTTGTTTTAAACCAGGCGTATGTTTGTATTTATGACCAGCCACGATGATATAACTATCGTCGATTGTTATATGAGCAGAACCTAACATCAATTTTCCGCGTTCTACTCTGACACCAAATGGAATGTCTGTTAACGCTTCTGAAGACACTGACCAGGATGATGTATCACGACCTTCACTTTTTTCAACTGATTTACACGAAGATTCACTGTTGGTGTCAGACTCCTCTACATCACTACCAATTGCGACTTTTTGCAACGTTTCGTCTCTTATCAGATCTTTAGATTCTTTCTTCATTACTATACAGCAAAGGAGTTTGCATACTGGCTGTAGCAATTTGGTTGAGAGGCTCTGTTACAGGTTTAAAAACTGTTTCCAAGGCTTGCTTACTCTCATTCTCAACATCTCGCATTTTTCGCACCTTCTTCTTTACAGCTGCTGCAGCATCAACAATTTGTCTCTTTAAAGATTTTTCCATAATTGTTAAATGTATTGTAACCGGTTAAGCTCTGTTTGTAGAGTAATGTAAATTCAACGGTGACGTCTTAATATATACTCGTGCTCTTAATCAAAAATTACAAACGTGTCAAATTTATTTCTATAACATCCTTTATTTTTTGCACAATCTTTATTAATTACAACATAACTGAAGGGCTCACTCCATATTTTTGAACACATTTCACGAAATTCAAGCCATGTCATGTCAGTGTTGACGTGTTCTTCATAAACATGTCTCATATTTCTTTCATCTTGTTTAAAAAGTATGATTAGGTTTGCGTTGTCTCTTACTAACTGCTTAGGGATTTTACTATACGTCTGATTTAGATAAAAACAATCGATGAACTTGTGTCTCCCCATAGCAAAATAATCACGCATACCACTTTGATTTTCACAAGCAACATCGTCAAATATAATTACAGAATTCGGTTTTGCGGTCTGAACACTCAGTACTTGCTCATTTTCATGATATTTCTGAAATGAAATGCCTGGTACCCGTTGCAAGACTTTTTCTAAAAAAACGTACTTGGGCTGTTGCAAGGTTTTCGAATAAACATAAACATTTTGAAATCTTAAACCATTCTCGTGTATAAGAAGACCGATTAATAAATTAGTTTTTCCACAATTTGACGGTCCGCAAATGATGCATCGTACCGATTTAGGTAATAATTCTCCATGGCGAAAACCAGTCTCCTGAGACTGAATACAAAGTTTGTTTACATGTAACGATTGCGGTTGTTTTACAAATTTCATGACGACTCCTTGAAACGGTTATATTAATAATGAGTCAATTAATGTATTACATCGACATTTATAACTCATTGTCGCTAACTCAAACAAATGTTTCAACCTAGTGGAATAGGCGCCGAACCAGTATTTTACTGCACTATGTAGGAATTCATACTCCACCTTCCGTTTCATCGGGTGGAATAGGCGCCGAACCAGTATTAGACATTTTACTGCACCGAGAGTGACGGAGATGATCATTCCATCGGGTGGAATAGGCGCCGAACCAGTGGATTTCATTTATATTATTGGGCATTCTACTCCACCGAGAGTGACGAGGCGAACGGAGTGAGCCGATGGAACGGAAGGTGGGGTAGAATGCCCAATAATATCCTACTTGCGCCGACCCCAAATAAATTGGGACAAGAGCAGGAGAATGATGATGATGAGACTCAACGGGACAATGGTATGTCCGACATATGGCACCTTCGGTGCAACAAAGTCACAAAGAGCCAAATCTGCAAAATCTAAAAGGATTTTTTTAAAAATCGAAATAAGTTTTTTTTTTAAACTATAGCTAAAGCAATAAACAATTCATTTTATAAATATTTCAAACCTACTACAAATAGTAATCCAGTAATAAGGCAATATAATAAATGCGGAAAAACCATAAAACTCTTATGTAGAATTTAAAAATGTGCTGTTGTGAGTTTGTTGCACCGAAGGGCCCGGAAAAAGCGACCGTGAAGCTCCTTGCTTTGCCATACTTCCTTGCGGTCGTTGGTACTAAGCACCACAGGTTTGCGCCAGTTCTCTTTAGCCAAGGACAACGGGGTGAGTCCCTTGTCCACTGCAACCACATCTCGGTGCAAACCCACGTCAGCCTTGAGAAAATATTCTCTGAGACTGCACACCTCGCGGTTGTGGAGGGTATATAGCTTAGCATTTAAAAAACCTCGACCCCCGCACTGCCGCGGAATGTACAGCCTCATGACAGACAAACGTGAGTGATGCATCCGGTTTGCGGTCAGCAGTGACCGGACTCTCCTATCCAGGGCATCTAGTTCCGTCTGAGTCTACTTAAGTATGCCAAAGGAGTTCATCAGGACCGGCATGACCCAACCGTTAAAGGCGCGCACCTTGTTGCCGCCTGACAGTACCTTTTTCATGCGACCGAAGAAGCGCTCCTGCAACGATTGTTTCATGTCAGGCTCGTTAATGCCTAACCTCCCTGACATACCCATGTATTTGTAGGTATCAGTTGCGGAGTGATCTCAGGGTATTGGAATCTGAGAGTTTTAGTCCCTCATATTCCACAATCCCGCCCCGCCTTACATGCGTGACTGCACATTTACCTACACCAAATTCCATCCTGATGGAATCACTAAAAGTTTTAGTTACTTTTAGTGACTCCAGCAGTCGCAATATGTTGGTGGCAAACAGTTTCAGATCATCCCTATAAAGCAGGAGGGATATAACCTGACCTCCTCTCCGCAAAGGATAGCCCAGCCCTGTACCCTCCAGCAGAGTGCTGAGAGGGTTCAGGGCTAAACAAAACCACAGTGGACTCAGACTGTCGCCCTGGAATATTCCCCGCTTAATCCTAATAGGTTCGTCGCTCCCCGGAATTTGTCGACATCCTGGATAGCGAAGGACCGTCCTCCACTGCCCCATACACGTCGTCAGGAAGGTGCTCAGAGTTGTATCAATTTTGTACAACTCTAACACCCTCAAGAGCCATGTATGGGGCACCGAATCATAGGCCTTCTTATAGTCTATACAACATGTCGAAAAATCTTTTCGGGATCGACGGACCTGTTGGCTTATGGCCATGTCAATAAGAAGTAGCTCCTTGGTGCCGCGGGACCCATTCCTACATCCATTTTGAGAGGCAGACATAATAGAGTGGTTTTCTAAATGAGAATTAATATTCACTCGCAAAATGGATGTAAGAAGTTTATAGACCGTCGGCAAACAAGTGATCGGCCTATAATTTTTGGGTTCCGCGGCATCACCTGACTTATGGAGCAGATGGTTAACTCCTGTTGTAAAGAACTGTGGCAGCGACCCAGACTCTAAGGCCAAGAATAAGGCCTAGAATTGCGATGCCAAGCATGCGTGTGAACTTTGCAGCCATTTAAGCAAAAATATATTATTATTTTAAAATGTCTTTGACATATCTCGGGACTCTGGTGTTTCGGACCTTTGGAAGGACTGCGAGGGGCCGAAGCCAACTCGCAGAGGCCCCTTAGACAATTTTATATGATGAGTAGGCGCCAACCGACTATTTTCTCCGTAAGCACTATACAAGTGCACCCAAGGGCAACCCCCGGTTGGTGCAGGACTATTGCAGAACATGGAAACAAAACATGTTGGGCTATAGGTTTAGGTGACTATATATAGTGGATTGGTTTCCCAGAACTATGGAAAGACTATTGCCCCTGCCTGACCAATATTTTATATACAATATAGTCGCCGGCATGTAACTTGGCAAGAATCGTTAGATGCGCATTTGATTTCTTTAACTTTCTTCTAAACAGACATGTTTAAAAATAAATTATAGCAATAACCATAGAATAATGGTAAGCAATAAAATTAAAAGAAAAATTGTTGCACTAAGTGTACATCCACAAATTTACTCTCACTACGCCAAAACCTTGCCAAGTTACGTGCCGGCCACTATACACAGATAAAACGGCAGGAGTGACTTGCACACTCAATAATGGGCCCGCGAAAACGGTCGCGAGCATATAGTATCGTAGCGACCAGGGGCAACACTTTCTGAGGTGCTGATGAGGAGTGGAGAGGTATTCCACGGATATCATGACAATCCTGGAAGTACGGTCAAGATCCCTACCAGCATCTTACTGGAATACTTCCTCCTCCGAGCACGTTTGCTCTTGCGAAACTCCACTCAAGCCGACCAATAAAGGCTAGAAAGAGGTGAGAGCTCTGTTCCTCGTCAATGATCAATAAGGCCGGCCAATAACGGCAAGAGGTAAGGAACAAGGCTTCTCAGGGGAGATAGGGTCCGTAGGGTCGCTACTGCCTAACAGCTCGTCACATGCTGCCCTGCGGGTTCAATTATTCTCTCTTGGTCTGACTCCTCACTCTAGACCTGTTTCCTACCGGCACAAACCCAGAGTTCAGGAGCGCGCAAGCCCCACCACGACGTCAACGTAGAGATACGTCGGTGATATGTATGTATGTTTATCCACGCATTTCTCTGAAACTATTAATCTAGGAGCTCCGAAACAAAAGCCGACTTAAGCCACTTGATGCCCAATTTTTTTTACTAAAATTATGGGGAAATTACCAACACATTTTTTTTTTTATCTTACCTATTTGAAAACCGTGACTACAAACAACATAATCATTCCTCCGTAGGTAAATCATTATTTTGTATTTCCTGTAAAAATACGAAAAGTGGCATTTTCAGCTTTTGTTTCGGAGCTCCTCATTATCGGATTGAACAAACGGTTCAGTAATTTTCAAGATTTGGGCCAAAATGGTTTTGTTACATCGACATGCTTACCCACTTTACAAAATTTATAATTACTGGCGACACCAAATGCGATAACAGCGACTCTCATCGGGCCAGATAAGTTTGTGGGACTGTAGGATCTTCCATTGACGATTAGGTACGTCGAGCAACTTCGTTGTCTTGTTGCGCCAGGCCCAGATAGAATATAGTCTTAGACATATTGCAATCTCCTCACCTCAATGTAATATCTCATTTTGATTTTGTCATGAGTTGGATCTTTGACATGCTTGAGGCTTGCCTTGTTCCAGTCTGCGAGCATGTTACTCTGACTAATTATAGTTATCTGTGATGTTACTCAACTCATCACCCGCTGTTGAGGAGAAAGAGAAAGTACAGTGTCATCGGCGAAGCGGACGTTTGATAACACGTTAACTGTCCCCATACATAATTTTTCGATAACCCCAAATGTCCAAATCATTTTTTGTGATATTCTGTCTCAAATCAGTACAAAATAACTAGTTTTGGATAAATATGCTTAATTAATAACAAATCACTCGGTTTATCACACCTTTTACCCGTGTTCCGTATTCGGTACACGGACTTGTCGAGTTGAAGCAGCGTGTACCGTGGACTTGTGAACGGCTAATTATTTAAAAAATAACACCTTTTTTATTAATATCCTTGTTTATGGTCACGAATTGACATTGAGAGAAAGTAAAAAAGACTTAGAAAATATAGGCAAAGTAAGGGGCATCTCCGTACGAAGACGATGTGTTGGGTGTTACAAAAAACTTATCGATCAGGGAATGCTTCCAAAGGATGCGAGAGCTAAAGCTAAAAGAGTGACAACGCACTGTAATAAATGTAAAAAGACGTACTGTCTTCAATGTTTTTTCTGAAGTTCCTTTGCATAAATAAAGCCTTTTTACTAACAAACAGTTGCTTATTTATTCCACTACCCACATTTAAAAAACAAAAAAAAATATCATGTTTTCCGTTTTTTCTATTCATTGGTGTCCTGTTGACAAGTCCTGATAAATAGAGCAACATAACACACAAGACCATGAAGTTAGAGCGCATAGAAAGAGACAAGGGCGAGTGTACCGTTTGCGGTACACGGACGTGATGGACCCACGCGGCGTGTACTGTATTCGGTACATTGGACAGCTAACGTGATAATCTCTTTTCACCAATGACTAATCCCTTGTCAATCAGGTTCTTGTGGAAAGAAAAAAAAAGTTGCCAGGAAAACTGAAAGTCTATTTTCTATGGGAACTTTGTATGAGTTAATATTTGGAGAGGACAACGTCCGTCGGGTCCGCTAGTTAAAACTAAATGGAAGAAACAACTTATTTTTATATCTATTGATTTATTTATCGAAATCAATAATATTGTAAATGCAATAAATTATGAGTAAGTACAATGGAGTTCCGT
The DNA here is from genome assembly GCA_948252095.1 of Dicycla oo. Taxonomy (NCBI): domain Eukaryota; kingdom Metazoa; phylum Arthropoda; class Insecta; order Lepidoptera; family Noctuidae; genus Dicycla; species Dicycla oo. The sequence goes on from OX411713.1 coordinate 955,959, forward strand.
AGTGCCTGTAGCCTAGTTGCGTTGTTGATCCATAGAAACATTGAATAGATACAGTATTATCAAAATAAAACCAAACATGCACATGGAATGGAGTCTATTGCAGTCAAAGGTTAAAAACATACATTTGTACTATTGACATCTTAAATATTATCCAAAAATAAAAGATTAGTATCTTCCTTGCTCATCTAATTGTTGAGAAGATTATCTCGTCTACAATATTATCATAGGAACATGATTATCACTAGTGAGTAGTCTCCAATCAACAAAGAATCAAATCATTTACATTAATTTTGTAAGAATGACTTAAAATCCTTCCCTAAATTCATCACTTATACTTAAAATACACTCAAACATAAAATAAATCAGTCCATTTCAATTTACTTATACAACTATTTCTCTTTGGCAGTAACATTAAAATATTTCAGTAATGTTCTACTTCTCTTGTTAACCTTGGGCGTCCTTTCCGACACGGAAGTTCTCCGTGTGGGGATATTTTCTTTGGGGCTGAGAGGAGCTGTCATGTTGAGTTTGTCGGCGACGTCCGTGCACTTCCCTTTCCTCTCGCGCACCATGAGCGTTAGCCAGTCGGTGGTGCAGTCCTTCTTCTTGACGGGCGACATGAGGCGCAGGTGAGGCGCCTCGCCATCCAACACGAAGTTCGGCAGGTTCTTAGTCGGCGTGCTGAACGATATGATCCTCAGCTTGCTCGGCGACACCTGCACTGGAGATCTATTGTGTGATGTAGTTGGAGACAGGGGACTCATCCCTTTCGGCGATAACATTTTGCAGTTTTTACTTTCATAATTCTTAGTGGGAGTCATGAAGGAGGAGCCTGCTTTAGGCATGTAGCACCAGTCGCTGGAAGCTTCCATTGTAAAATTCCGAGGCGGGCTTTGTTCGAGACAGTCTCCATGACGTTTTATTCCTGCTGGCAACAGCTTTGGTTCATTTTCTTCAGGTAGAGCGTCTAATTTCAGTCTTTTTATTGACATTTCAGTTTCCTCTGTATCTCTGGAAGCATTCATCAGATCTGCAAGGCATCGCTTTGTTTTTCTGATGGAAGCGCTGCCTTGCGAGCGGATGCGCTTGGCACTGTAGGATCCAGGTGTGGTGACCAGTTTGCGTTTGAGTGAATTAGGAGTTTTATCGAGGGCGCCCCACTGCGGCAGGCTGGCGACGTCGGTGCGCGGCACGAGCTCGGCGCGGCCGCTCAGCTGGCGGTCGGGCAGCTGGCCATCGGCCAGCTCGCGGCCCACGCGCCACAGCTTGTGGCGCGCGTCGTCGCTGCACGTGACGAGCGTGGCGTGGCCGCGTGCGCACCAGGCGGCGCACGTGACCTCGGCCCAGTGGCCGGCCAGGCGCACGACGGGCGCCGAGTACTTAACGTTCCACACGTAAGCGTTCTTGTCGCTGCTGCCACTCACGAGGTACATGCTGTCGGGGCTGAGGCACGTCTTGATGTAGAACGTGCTGTTCTCGTGCCCGATGTACCTCTGCTCTGGCATCGCGTTGTACGTCGATATGTTGAAACAATAGATGACGTTGTCCATACAGCTCGCGTACAGTCTCATCCTAGCGTCGTCTATGATCAAGTTGGTGTATCCGTTCTTGGTGGAGCTGCCGCAGTAAGGTATGGAGTGCTTGGGGAGCGGCTCTCTCTTGTAGATGTTGTAGTTCTTGCGCAGGTCCCACACCTTGATGTTGCCGTCGAACTCGCCGCAGGAGATGAGCGTAGTGTCGTCCTGGAACACGAGGCCGGTGATACTGGTAGCGCGCTGAGTGTCGACGCGCGGCCGCTTGCTGTGCGAGCCGGGCGTCTTGGGGTTGAAGCTGGAGTGGCAGTTCATGAGGCAGTTGTCTGGCTTGAGGACCACAGAGGGCTGGTTGTTGGCTCGTATGTCCCACACCAGTATGTGTCCGTCCCGGGCACCAGTGGCGAACACCGAAGGCTCCGTAGGCCGGAACACTGCAGTCTTTACAGATCTCGTGTGGCTTGAGAAGACCAGGACCCTTCTGGGAGCACCCTCCGCCACGTCCCACAGGCATGCTGTGTGGTCACCTGAACATTACATCACACTACATTGCAACTATTCTGTGGATCACAATACATTTTATTGCAATATTATTGGAAAGTAAAGGGTGGCCATACGAGTATGTCCAAAGCTAAAATTTAGATGCCTTTTATTGCAGGGCATCCAAATCACGCCCATATATGTTTCGCGATTATTTGTAGTTTAGGAGATTTTTTTTTTTAAATTATGTTTTCATAATTTTCACCTGACATCAGTTTGGATATTTTTTCTCTTACTATTGGACGTTCGTGGATAATACAGTGGAGTAAAACAGAAAATGGTGGCAATGGGTTCAAAGTGTTTCTAAAAACTGCTATGGACCTTCAATACCAAAAAGCATTTAAAACAACCAAACCTCTGTCAGGATTTATTTTCTGTAACTTGCCTTCAAAGTAAAAATGAGTAACGTTTTTTGGAAAATTAGAAAAAATATTGATTTTAATTTTTCTTCAAATGGTGATAAATAATAGGATAGTATAGTATTGGGTGCTGGCTACAACTGGTTTGTGTGAACGTTCGACATAGTTTCAATCAATCAATCTGCCTAGCCTGCCCCCAACTATGTTAGGGTCGGCTTCCAGTCTAACCGGATGCAGCTGAATACCAGTATTTTACATGGAGCGACTGCCTACAGTTATGCCTATGACTAGTAGTTTATGAGAGAAAAAAAAATTGATGTTTGTGGATGTTTTTGTAATAATTCATTACCATATTGACAAGTACAACTATACTGCCGAGTAAGGAAAAATGACGTATCTACAATAATATTGAAATGGAGAAAACAATATTTTGTCCTATTTAAACTATAGGATACAAAGGCAAATGCGCCTTTTAATAGTAAGAATGATTAAGTTTTCGTTAAGTTTACGCGAATTTAAAAATACTGGTAGATGCATCTTTTTTACTGATTCCGAATATGTAAATAATTCAATTTCGAAATAATGTCAAATACCTAGCACTTTTCGAACGTCACAATTACATAAGACAGTCTCCCAAAACGCCCGCCCTTCACCACTTCCTAGTGCTTTAGCTGAGGAAAAGAAGTCCCCAGTAGCACAGCTGTCTGTTCAGTTAAAAAATTTGACTCTATACATCACTGCGCATAATAATTTAGGTACATTATGCAACACAAAATATTAAATTAAATTATTTGCTATAAGTAACCTAGCACATAGCGGCGAGGTGTGAATTTTTGTAAGAGAGAAGGCAAAGCAAAGACGGTTTTAAGTAACTTACTTATCAATAAAGTAAAAAATGAATTTAATATTAACTTAAAAATAAGTCCTTGCTTCATTTAACACCATTTATCTTGACGATAGATGGTGTTAAATGAAGTAGCAGAAATAAAAAGACAATATCAGTACACAAACAAAACTGTTTTAGAGAAATAAAGTCAACTAAATTAGGAAATATCATTCTAAAATTATTATAGGAATATAAAGAATCGAATACAATACAGTTGAACGGATGAAAACTAAATAAAATATGCAATATTCCTCCATCTCGTTTTTGCTGACGCATTTTTTCTATATCTGTCTCTATCGTAACGCGTTGTACAGCGGCTTGCTCTCGTCCTAAGCAAGCGGTGCTACGTGACCTAAAGTCATGACAGGATCGCTATTGTGTGAATTTTTAGTTCTCGATTATGACATTTTGGTGCTAACTCAGCACCAAAATGTCATAATCGGGAACTAAAAATTTCAGAACATTTTTGTTGTTGTAATCCAAAGCTAATAATAGACATTTTTGTCGTTTGTACCCACAGTAAGTAGTATATCAGTTATCTGGTTTCCATAGTACAAGCTCTGCTTAGTTTGGTACCAGATGACCGTGTGTGAAAATGTCCCAGGATATATATATTATTATTATTAATGCGTGTTATAAGTAATTTTTTATTAATATGATAAGCAAAAAATATGTCTAATATTTTTTTTTATTATCTGACTGGCGGACTAAATAGAATTTCTTTTTTTTTACCCAAGTATCATCCCTATTTAAAGAAAAATTAAAATCAATGTTTTTTTTTCTAATTTTCCAAAAAATTGTTACTCATTTTTATTTTGAAAGCAAGTTACATACAGAAAATAAAACCTGATAAACGTCCGGTTTTTTAAAATGCTTTTTGTTATTGAAGGTCCATAACAGTTTTTACAAACAGTAAAAACCATTGCCACCATTTTTTATTTTTTTAATGTGAATCAAACTTTTGTGGCTGATAAGCTTGAGCAGCAATTTGGAACTCTCTACTCAATTTCAGTCATGTTCGATAAGGTCCAGGTAAACCACAATTTTTAAGGTGGACCGCTTTTGACATTATGGTGATGATTTACAACAAAAAAAAAAACATCCACAAACATCCAATAGAAAGAGAAAAAGAAATCAAAACTGATGTCAGGTAAAATTATGAAAAACAAAAAAAAAATCTATCTCCTACAACTATGCAAAGTACCAATGCACTTTGCCTTAATATCATCTCTGGTAAATGAGCTCTATTAACACATATTTAAGAATTATACTTAACCAACACCAAAAGTAGTAGTTTTAAGTGTGAATAGATTCTGAATATTTCGGTTATTCTTGATGTATGATCTCACTAAACATGTTACAGTTTGCTTGCTACTGTTATGTAAATATTAATAAAATGCTTTATAAAATTAAGGTATTTCTGCATCACAACAACTGGCTATTTACCACACTATTGAAACAAGTGACTGAAAGACTATTAAGGAAATTTTATGATTTAATAAAAATAGAAGAAATTCAATGTAAGGAGTATCTACTTAGCAAGGTGTTGGTGTTTTTAAGATGAAACAATTGTTTATGTTGAACATAAGGACATAATAAATTACATTCTGATACACTGTTGATCATGGTATGGCTAAGTTGGCATATAAAGTAACCTCTACACTTTCATAACCATTTTTCATCAAAATAGGTCTCCACAAATTTGGCAATATTCAAGTGTTGTGCACCCTTCTTGTTGTTTACTACATGAGCTATTCTCCCCATAGGTCCATAACGCGATAGTAATTGCGTAGGTATAGCGTTCAACAGGTAACTAGGTCCCACTGATATTAGAGAAGAACTGTTGATATACCTCAATCACTATTCAAATACATTGTATTCTTCTAGCTTAAAATTTGGTGGTTATAAGACGGCAACAATATTTTATGACTAGGAAAACTAAACTATCATTGATTAGTATTTGCACAATGTTATAATGAGCTGTTATTTTCATCCCTTAATTAATTCCTAGGGTATACATACTACAACAATTAATTTTCCTCACAGATGGATGCTAAGCATTTGATAGTAAACGTAACAAAACTAGATTGGTTTCTTGCTTACCTGACACAGTAACAAAGTTCATGTTCTGAGGCATCCATGCCAGGTCGAAGACAGCATTGTTGTGGCACTGAAACCCTTCCAATGTGCTAGCAGTCGTTATGTTGGATGTATCCTGCAATCACAAGTTACCATGACACACTGAGCAATGAGCATATCCCATCACTGTCTCCCAAAACGATGAGGTGGTGTGATGTTCACACCATCTTATCGCTTAGGCGTACTAACCTGAATAGCAACTCTGCCGTCCTCGTTCGCAAGAGCAAGGATGTGCTCATAACCAGGAGCCTCCGAGAATCGGCACGCAAATATCGGGGGATCATGGTCGAAGCTAGCCGCAATGTTCGCATTCTGCAGCCCATAGAATGATTCCTCGCTGTCGACCACCAGACGCTTCAAGATGTTGTCGTAGTTCAGTCGACAATCTGCAATAATCCACCCGTCACTATCATTATGCACATTTTTTTTACGATTTCAGTTACCTAAAGATTTTTCATTACTTACAAATGCCAAGCTGACGATCGATCAAACACTGAATATCATTCATTTTCACGCATTGCCAAATATAATCACACTAACATCGTTGTGGTAATGCACTAACGCTAGATATTTCTACCAATTTCGATAGAAAGAAACGGAAAATAGCTCAACCAAACCAGTGTAGACAGACAATATGGCGCGAAAAAGTGGGGAAAAAGAGGGGAATCGAAACGTAACGTCAAATGATGCAAAACAAAGCGTTTTGTTACGCAAATTCTATGGGTAGGCATGTTTTGTGAAAAAATTAAAATTCTTTGTTCTGTTTCAATGAATCCTTAGCATTCCTTTTTATTTGGAAAACATTTTTATGGTGCATACTAATTCTGAATTCCATATTTTTTCCAAAGTACCCTTTCGCATACCTTGCATCATTAAACAATTACTATTGTCTACGTATTCTCTGTCTACGACGGTGTCTAAAATGGGGAGGAAAACTAACTTTTTATCACGATAGATGGCGCACAATCGACTTTTGAACTTTTGATGCTGTCAAATCGTATGGATTTTTGCAATCTACTAAGTTTAGCTTTCCTATTTTCCGTAATTTTGTCCAAAACGCCTCAATGTAGTGCGTTAACTTGTAAAAACAGAGGAGTATATTTATTTCCTAAAGAAAGTAAGGGCAGACAACAATGGGAATTGGCGTTACGTATTAAAAACTTTAAGGCAAGTAGTACTGCAAGATAATCTGCTGCGCATTTCACAGAAGAGGATTAGATTAGTAAAGAAGCCGTCCTTTAGGCTGGGTACTATATCTATAAAATAAAAGAATCAAGATTATTATCTAATAAAATAAAATTATTATCATCAAAATAAAAGCGTCGTAAAATAAACTATATTACCTAATCTATGTAGTAAATAATTCTCCTAAAGGTTTAATCAATCAATATAGGTACTTAGTTTTCAAAATATTCCTGTATTGCCTGTCTGTTAATACATTAGGCGCGGCAGACGCACATGCGCGTTTTCATAACTTTCTTCGAGTGTGGCGAGCCGCACCTGTGCGTTCGTTGTGCATCTCTATTGTTTCGAAAACATCGTAAAATAAGGGTCGGTAAGGGTGTAGCATAAAGAAGCGTTTGCATAAAGAATTAAGCAATGTGTTAATCATTGGTAAAGGAGTATCTGCATTTATGTCTCTGAATGTATCAGAAGGTGGTCATAGCTATGCGGTGTCGTCTTAGATGTCGCAGTCAGCACGAAAGTTTTGGATTGGATCCTACGAATGAAATCTATAAAAAAAAAATAGGAATGTTAGTCCGTGGCTTATAGAAAAAGGCTAACAAACAATCATAACCTTACATATTTTAAGTGTTTTCCTTTCAATCAAATCGGCCTTTTTGTCGGCAGTTGCAGCGTTCCTTTTACGGAGCTCAACTTTTACTTGAGGCACAGTCGTAAACGCGTACATATTATAGTCGAATTACTCTTTAAAATCTCATAAATAGCAGTCACACTACTGTCAAGAAAGGTAAACAAGGTACAGTCGCCTACAGCGACATCTACACACAGCTTTGAGTGTGGCTCCTTATCCAGACAGAGAAAACTAATAATAGAGTAGTAAAATAATAATGTGTTCCCATTCCCATTGCTCTTACATCGTTCTTACCACTGCTTCTGAATATATTTTTTTTTCTTGATAGTGCCCGTAGCTACGTCTCTATCTACGATAGTGCCCAATCCAGTGATTACCTATAACCAGTGTTGCTAACGGTACCGGTTTCCAATTACGGTTTTGGTTTTGATTCGCTTTTGACAGACACATCTTATTTTCTGAAAGATGTCTGTGGTAAAATTCCAAACGCGTTTGCTTTACTATTTTGTTGTGGTGAATTGAGAAGAGACTTAAAAATTTAAGTTTTTATGTATCATAACTTGCATATCAGCCAGAGTTTGGGCTAAACGGTCACCATTATTTGTATTGTTACTTTTGACGTTTATTGCTAATAGTGTTTTAACAAGAAATGTCCGTTAAAACTTGTGTAATATAACTGGGCGCCGTACCGCTTGGTTTTCTTTTCGAAACGTATAACTCATCAGAAGTTAAGTGTAAGTATCTAAGCAACGAGAGAATCGAAGCGATCGACTTTCAGTAACGAGAGCCTTAAAAAGTAAGTATACGATGATTTAAATGTTGTAGTTTGTTGAAGTTTGTTACGTGGACACAAAATGATGAGGAAAATGATGACATTTCAGGTATATGGAATGTGAGTCTTACGTAAAAAATGGAAGACGTTGGCTGTAGCCGGCAGCACGGAAAGTTCGTGCTGGGCGGTCGCGCGGGCAGCTCGAGTGTGGAGCAGGCGGCGCGCGCGTGCGCCTGGTCGGGCCCGCTGCGACTGCTGGCGTGCCTGCTGCGCTCGCATTGCGCCGCGCTATGGTGCCAGCTCACCAGGGCCTCGCCGCCGACCGATTTCCCCCAGCTGATGGTCCCTTTATGAGCAACATGGATGAAATATCATATTGGATTTGTACCAAGCGGGCACCATGCCTGATGAACTATGACAGTGTCAAGAAACAGAATGAGCAAGCACAGTGTTCTAAAAGTAAACCTAAAAGTGTTCCCAGTGCTGCCGAAGTGCCTTCACATAAGAAGAAGAAGAAAAAGAGGAAGTTGTCTCTACTAGAAGATGTCTCAGGCTCCGCAGACAAGCAGCAAAATGTATATTTTGACACATCTCAAAAGCAGAAACAGACTGTGTTGAGTAGTTGTAAGTCAGATACAGTTGGCTCTGACTTGGATTTCAATATTAAAAACACTTCTGTACAAGGCAAGTCCAAGAGATCGAAACATCAGAAAAACAACAGAACAACTTTGCACAAGAAAAATAAAGTGATTACATCAACACCCAAGGTGATGCACCTGAGGAGGAGCTTGAGACAAGCTCAGCAGAGTCTCAACAACAGCCAACTTAATAGTTCCTTTGAAATATTTAATAATAGTCTTATGAATGGTAATAAACATAGTCAAATAGAACAGAAGTCACCTGACAAACTGAAGAAGTCACCAGAGTTACTTGCAGGTGGGGACCAGACTGTGGCTAACAAGAACAAAACCTATGTTAACAAGTCTAATACTGAAGTCCTCAATGGACAATTTGAAGAGCTCAGTGATGTGTCTGGGTTTACAGCCAACTACATTAGGTCTACAAAACTGCAGTCAACTAAAACTCCTAGAAAATTAAGATGTAAAAACAGCAGGAATCTGGTGAAAGAATCACGGCTAAGTGTACGCAAAGATAACATAATGGTGGTCTGTGTCAACAAGTCTATGAACACAGGTACACAAGACCCTGCTGCTCTGAACTGCAGCACAGAATCAGAGAATGTGATCAACTTGATATCCAAGGACATTGACAAGTCTGCCAGAGTAAGCAAGAGCACATCCTTACTCAAGTTCATGGATGCCAAAACAAATAAAAGTGCAAAGGAGGCTGTCGGCAACAGTAAATTAGATGGCAGCAGGACTAGAGCAAAGGGCAACTTAAATGTGTCATTCCTAACACAAAGCACTACATCACGGTATCCAAAACGGTGCAGAAATCATACAACACCAGATGTTGTAGAAGAGCAACCACAGGATGACAAGCAGCCAGACAAAAGAAGGAAAATTAGTAAACATTCAAATGACTTCAACAATTCAGATCGGAAGGAGAATCCTGAAGCTACAGCAGTATCTAGAACCAGAAGTGGTAGGAACATTGGCTTAACGCTAAGGCATCCTGAGAACTCCGTTTTAGTTCTAAGCAATTCTACAGAGCATGTCAGTTCCATGGTGAGCATGAATGTGGCCAGCCCTGGAACGGAGCAGAAAGATAAACTGAAGAAGAAGAAACGGATCACGAGGCATTTACGCTCAAAGAAACAAACAAGTTTACAACGAGACTCTCTAAGAGACAAGAGTGGTTTTGCTGCTTGCTTCTCTGATAGTGATGATGATAGTGAACCACTAAAGCAACGAAAATTCTTCTGTGCTTAAAACTTTTAAAGACTTATTGCAGGCTTCCTTGCAGATTTACTTAGCATTATATTGTTAGATATAATATGAATGTGCACAAGTACACACTTCATGTACAGGGGTAGAGAGTGAAGAATGTTGTAAAGGAAACACAAGTATACATGAAACATTTATTCACTTACTGATTAAATTAGATTAGGGACTTCTAAAACCTAACCATAGACACATTCTGTCTCTTTACAAATTGATATGTATTTTCTCAGTTAATTGTCCATTGCTTATAACTATACTGCGGGGTACATGCTGTGCCAACCCCAAATACCTTGGGACAAGGGCAGGAGAATGATGATGATAGCTACTTTCATATGAGAGGATCTACTATTAATAAAGAAACATTATTAATAAAGATACAAGAGTCTTAATTTTAACCAATAACAGTCCGTAAATTATAGGAATTGGCCATAAATCTCTCTTGTTATTTAAGAGGCCTTATTGCGTTCTGACAGATTAGGTATATTGAAGCACGGTGACGCATCGCAATAAGTAGCAATTTGGCAATTGAAATTACATTTATTTTGAGGTTTATATATTTTTTTTTTTACTTGTCGCCACTGATATGTACGTCCATGTTATGTTCTCAGGTAGTAGTGTAGTAGACGGTTGCTTTAAAGTGTACTGTGGGTAATCCTAACCACACAAAACAAGATTTTAGTGGAACCATCCAGCCAGTTTTTAGATTTCAAACTTAGAACTCATATTGTAATGAGATGTTTTGTCATTTTATTGTACCTACAGGTAATTAATCAATTAGATATAAAAATTTTACACATTCCAAATGAAATGCTGATATACTTATTACAATGAATTATTCTTAAATGTTGGCTGACTGATTACCCCCCAAAATTTGACAATTTTATAGCAGGTTTTGGTCAAGTTTAGCTGATAATGATGTTCTAATTTAATCATTAAGCTCATATACAATATTATTATCTTTCCTCTGCCCTTGTTGGACTTCCATTGCTTGACAAGACTAGAATTGTATAAATTTGCTCAGTGCCTGTATCGTTATTGCACTTTGAATATTATCGACATGTATGTCCATGTTAGGATCTAGATAATTGTATTTAACTTATGATACAGTAGTATATTGCATTCAGCATACTCGTTATAGATAATATAATTATTATTGGAGACGCTGCCATAGTTGGACACATTTTAAATTAATCTTCATTATTGATGAATGTTTTTAGACTATTATTATTTAAAAATATATATTGTTAGGGTGTATGCAGATGGTCTGCAATCGGACTGCGACCTGGCTCCAAATAGCATGCATTAGATAGTCGAATAGTTGTTAGCAACAATAGTCGATAGTTTTGGTTTTATTCTGCAGTTAGCTTGTATCCATATTGCAGACCGCCTGCATAAACTTGCCAAAAAGAGCGCACGAAATTCTGCCTTTTTGTTAACAGGGCCGTCGCATTTTGACTCCTCTCTCGCTCACACGGGACCAAATTTTTAAGAATGTTAAGTGAAAAGATGCTTTTTCGAAAAACGAATAAATTAATTTAAGTAAGTGATAGGTAATAAACACATTTTTATTGTGGCATTAATTTAACTCTATCATAATACTCATTGAGCCGAGTTTGTTAGATAAAACAATAGAAATGTGTTTTTAATAATTACCTATTAAATTAATATTATTTATTAGTTCGCAATAGGTATGATTACATTTTTCAAAAAAGCATCTTTTCATTTAACATTCTTAAAAATTTGGTCCTGTGTGAGCGAGAGGTGATAAAATGCGACAGCCCTCTTCTTAAAGATAAAAATTAGTGCGTTTGAATTGGCTTTCTAATTAGAAAACTAATATTTGAACACAAATGAGATTTGTGTGCGAAATCTTTGTTTTTATAAAGTGCCATTGTATATTGTAATGTATTGTATGTTAAGTATATCTAAGTTATTCCATGACTGGCACACTGTGGAGATAGTTCATTCTATATTCAATGCGGAAACTTGCATACCTACATATTAGTTTAATATATTGTGAAGTACATACCACGTTTTTGTAAAATATAAATAGGTAATACCATTTTTTTAAGAGTATTGCTTTAAATATTTTCAATATTTTGAAAATAATTTTCAATCCGACTATTATTTCATCCATTTCGGATGGTCCTTATTATATTTAAAAGCTAAAAGCTGTAAATGACAATTTCGATTAATCTATATTTATACTTACTAATAATATAGCTGAAGAGTTTGATTGCTTGAACGCGCTAATCTCTGGAACTACCAGTCGGATTTGAAGTATTATTTTTGCCTTTGATAGCCCAATTTTTGAGAAAGGCTAGGCTAGAAAATCACGGTAGGACCTAAAGACAAAGTCAGAAAGAACGCTAAGGGAAACCGAAGTAATAGTGCGGGCGGGGCTAAGTTCACGCGGACGAAGTCGCGGGTAGTAGCTAGTAAATTATAATCTGAAACTTGCATTTGTGACTTCTCATATTGGAAAGAACTGAACTATCTTTCTTTGGCATAATATTAGGTATATTATATCGAATTTTTGAATTTAGGGTAATATTGAACTTTTTATTTAGTTTTTATCAAATTTGTGTATTATATTTTGTAGCTTTTATGTATTTAAAATTGCATAGTAAAGTTAATCTTAACTGTATGTTCCGTTTTATTTATTTATTTAATACTTCATTCAGCACAGAAATGTACAGAGGCGGACTTATGCCATAGCATTTTATACCAGTCAACCTTTGAGTGATGCAGAGACAAACAGTGGTAGGTGCCATTACAAGAAAATGAGGAATAAATATTTATTTAAATATAAAGATACACATATACCTATTATGTCTCTTCCGACATAATGGTACGCGATGCACCTGAGTCCACTTTCATGGATAAATGAACGCTGTTCATCATAACGTCTGTGGTCAGACGGTGAGTAATTATCCACGCAGGCGTATATGCTCATCATCTTCTCAGCTGATGTGTGACTATAGCACCCTCGAAAACCATGAAAACGATACCCATGAAGGAAAATTAGAAAATTTTCGCTGCCGCCATCTTGGATTTTCATTTTGACCAAATTTACACTCTCTCGTCTCTTAATATAATATTATGAAACTCTCTTTCAAAGAGATAAAGTCGCATGACGGGGCATAACGCTTTTTCGTTACGTGACGATTTCTACCAATATGTGGTAGGAATACATCAAGTGTCGTAAGTGGTTATGGTCAATAAGAAATTAAAATGTCAAATTATTAAATAAAATATGATTTAGAGGATAATTGCATTTACAATATCTAGACAAATTAATTTATTACATAGAAATGTCTTAGGTTTTCGCGATTACTACGCATTACCTACCTATATGTATATAAAACATGAATCAACTCTCGTATTTTAGTATTTTTATAAAACAAATTAAGAAATTTAGTTGACCTACTGCCTACACCACACTTACCTATACTGTGATACTTCCCTCGGCTTTATAATTATAAGTTCATGCCGGCGATGTTAGCGCACGGCTCGTTTCGCGAGAAGGGTGGCAGCGTTGAATGCCTACTTCGCTTGGTCTACCTGGCCTTAATCTAAAAATATATCCTAAAAAAAAAAAGAATATTCCAAATCGGTTTATAAATGACGGAGTACTGAGGTAACAAACGTTTAAAAAAAATATAACCGAATTGAGAGCCTCCTCCTTTCTTTGACGTCGATTAAAAATATATTGGATACCTACCTACCGAATACCTCACACACACTATGTATTGAGTACCTACCTACCCAGTACCTCACACACACACTATGTATTGAGTACCTACCTACCCAGTACCTCACACACACACTATGTATTGAGTACCTACCTACCCAGTACCTCACACACACACTATGTATTGAGTACCTACCTACCCAGTACCTCACACACACACTATGTATTGAGTACCTACCTACCCAGTACCTCACACCCACACTATGTATTGAGTACCTACCTACCCAGTGTGCCCACTCACTGCTGATAAGATATTAAGTAATATTTAGGTAATTTTCAAGTAAATCTAGTGTAACTGTAACTATGTAATTATCTACATATTTGGTTGATAACCAACATACACCACAGTTATTATGTTTAGATAACCCGTACCTTGACAATGTTCTGATATTAAACTCTGGTTGACCGTTGAACTATGACGCGGCAGAAATAATCATATCCCATCTTGTATCCATACTTAGCTGACATAAATGACTAAGTTCCTACCTACGTATTTATGTATGATATTTTGAGATAATCACAATCACGTATCATATATAATTTAATCCCTAATTTAATTCGTCACGTTGCCATATTTTTAGAAAGATCAGTGTTTACATTAGTTTGTATCGAAAATCTTATCAAAAGATCGTCACTTCACCGTACTTTTGTATACACGCTGCTTTTCTATTGGCTAGGGAGCTGCCACGATAGTGTTGTACTCATCATTATGAATAACTTGTACTATGGGACCAAACCTGAAATCGCGAAAAAAAATCAGCTGAAGTTATGCAAATATAAATGTAGGGAACTTCTGCAGATTTTTTTTTTCGCGATTTCAAGTTTTGTCCCATACGTCCTATAGTAAAAGTTGTTCATAATGATGAATACAACACTATCGTGGCAGCTCCCTAGCCAATAAAAACAACGTGTATATACAAGTACGGTGAAGTGACAATCGATCTTTTGATATGATTTTCGATAGTAGACTGTAAACACATTATAATGTGTTTACAGTCTACAAACAGGTACTTAAGTAGGTATGTACTTTTGATTTCGGTTGCAACCGGAACGTGCGCTGTGACCTTGCGTCCTGCGTTTACCGTCTGCCGGCCCACGAGGCCACGAACTTGAAATTAACTTGAGTAGGGACAGTTACAACCCAAATGTGATACGCGGTTCACGGTTCGGAAGCAAGTGTTCAGTAGCAAACAAGCGTTCATATTAAACGCACGCTAAAAATAAAAACATGAACGTAGACTTTACCGAAAAAGTGGTGCTAGTAACTGGCGCGAGTGCTGGTATCGGCGAGTCCACAGCTATCCTGTTCGCGAAACTTGGCGCGAAACTGTCACTGGTGGGAAGGAATGAAGCCAGCTTGCGAGCAGTCGCAGACAAGTGCGAGAAGCAGAAGGGCGTGAAGCCACTGGCGATCGTCGCCGATCTGGGCACTGATGAGGGCGTCGAGAAGACGGCCAAGGAGACGCTGGATTATTTTAAAAGGTAGGTACCATCCAACGCTTAAATGATGAGTAGGTTATGACCTATGTAAGTACCTAATAAAATAAATTATTTCTCAACCTACCTACCGACTTATGTACTTACCTAAATTTAATATTCATGGTTCAAACTCCTACCTACTATCTACCTAAGTGCTTTTTCGTGTCATAATATTGTACTTTGTATTTTTATCGCAATCTTTCCATACCGGCAAAACAGACTACCTAGCGGGTAGTCTGCTAAGATCATGTCGAAAAAAAGCAGGAGGTTCTCAAGTCGAGGCGTATATAGGGTGACGTGACAGTTGTGACCGATTTTTTAATCTGTAGTTAACTCAGCCAATGGTTAAACATAGTCACAATGGTTGAATTTTGGCTAAATGTGAAAGGCTTAACATGAATGAGTTATACCATTAGTTACTATTTTTTATTAAGAATGAGCTAACATGAATACATTCATGTCTAGCCTTTCACATTTAGCCAAAATTCAACAATTAGTTACTATGTTTGACCATTGCTGCATTGGTCGAGTATGGATCAAAAAACCGGCCCTTAAACACATGATTGTACTCATGATAACAAATAACTTTTACTATGGGACCAAACCTGAATTCGCGAAAAAAAAATCATGATGTGCCATACATTCATGTTCGCATAACTCGTTAAAATGTAAGGACCAGCTGATTTTTTTTTTCGCTATTTCAGGTTTGATCCCATAGTAAAAGTTGTTTGTGATAATTTTTTTGTACTCATGATGTATATGTATATAGGATGAGTGGTAATTAGTGACTGCACTAATTATCGCAAAATCGCAAAAGTGCAAAATCGCAAAAAAAAATCAGCTGTTCAGTACTTTTTGACGAATTATGCGAACATAAATGTACTGAACAGCTGACTTTTTTTTTCGCGATTTCAGGTTTGGTCCCATAGTAAAAGTTGTTCATAATGATGAGTACAATGACCCCTTAAGAGGTTGCTGGTGTTTTACAAATAACCCTGTAAGTATATGTGTACAGCGTGATTTGTAATTTGACGAATTCCTTTCAGGACGTGATAATGTGACCCATTTGCAACAATTAAGCACCCCATAAAGCCTAGCCGAAAATTCATGGAATACGAGAAAATCTATTTTTTTTGTATTATTGAAAATTTCCCAGTTTTCGTCATTAAATATCATGTTTCTCTATACTCTCAAATAGAATGGCCTTTATAAAGTTAATTGCTATTCCATTGGGTACGTAATACTTTAACGAACCTTTCGATGTAACTAAATTTTCTAAAAGATCAAACTCGAAGAAGTATATTAACCATTTTCAAAAATAATCTACGTACCTACATGTACTTGATACCAGTTATCTCAAAACTTTAGTATGACATTAAACGTACAATATACGAGGTCTTCATGTAATCAACTATCTGGGGTACAAAAGTTAAAAAAATATTTAGAGGTGCCGATAAAACAGTCGATAATGCTGGGAAAGGTCGAATTTGCAAATGGTTGAAATATTTAAAAATTGTGTGATAATCGAAATAATTAATTGGTTCATGCCATCCCACTACTTCCTATCCTCCCAGCAATCCATCACTCGTCAGTCACCCAGATCGTCCGGCTTTTAAGTTTTTAACATGATCACGGTCTACTCGTTGGGTGCTCACTTGTCGCTTAGTTTTTGCAAGATCGCCTGACATTATTCCTCTACATTTTTATGTTTGGGGTCATATGAAAAGCCTTATATACTCGAAGACACCGGGACTTCAGTAGCAGTACAAAGCCAAAGAATAATACATGCAACGGAACACATAAGAAGTCGGAGTAACGAAAAAAATCGAATTGCTAATAGGTTAACTGATACAGTGGCAGATGTGACTTCGATGAAGTAAAAAAATACGAAACGAAAATAGTTGAAAAGTTTTAGGTAAAATGAAATTCGGTCAAATATTTTTCGAACTTATGACGTACTTGATACCAGTTATCTCCAACCAAACCCAAGACAGAAGTTAGAAGAAGAGTAAGGGCTTGTATAAGGTACAGTGGTGCCAAACTATTAGGGTATGTTTACGTGCACTGTATGTTTAAAATAAATACACGCAAACTAAGCGACAGCGAGTAGACAGTGAGCCCATGTAAAAAACTTAAACGCCGCTCCGCGCCTTGTGACCTGGTGATAATGACCTGGGTGCCTAATGTTTGATGGATTGCTGAGAAGTTGGGAAGAGATGGGATGGCCTAAACCACTTCATTATTTCGATTATCAATTTTAAATATTTCAACTATTTGCAAATTGTAACATTGACAGCATTATCGACTGTTTCATCGGCACCTCTAAACATTTTTGTAATTTGTAATTGTTTGATGTTTTAGAAAATTGATTTACATCAAAAGGTTTGTTCAAAGTATAAGGTACCCAACAGAATAGCAACGAAGGTGAAGGCCATTCAACTTGAGAGTTGAGAGAAAATTGATATTAAGTGACGGGGAGTTTTCAAAAATACATCAAAATTGGGCTTCGAATCCCATGAAGTTTCGCCTGGGCTTTATGAGGTGCTTAATTGTTGCAAGTGGGTCAACTATCACGTCCTGGTAGGAATACGTCAAATTACAAATCACCTGTATATTATATTACAGGGTGTAAGTGTCCTGCCAGGGTTGCGGGTTGTTTGAAAGAGTTACCGTGGCCCTGGCACAGGCAACTGAAGGAACACGGGTGGGTTTTAGTCAGTAGAAGTCTGACACGCCGTTTCGCACCGCCCAGAGCGGGAGAAGTTATTTGATAATTTCCCACCCAAAAAAAAAAGGGTGTAAGTGTAAACAGTGGCAACCTTTCAAGGGGTCATTGTACTCATCATTATGAACAACTTTTACTATGGGACGAAACCTGAAATCGAGAAAAAATCAGCTGTTCAGTACAATTATGTTGGCATAATTCGTCAAAATGTAGAGAACAGCTGATTTTTTTTCTCGATTTCACGTTTGGTCGCTGGTTTGGTTTGGTAAAAGTTGTTTATAATGATGAGTACAATGACACCTTAAAAGGTTGACACTGATTACACTTAAACACTGTATATAATAATAATAGATAATACGTATTTTCCCCACTTAGTCTATGTGGATGGTGATCTAATTTATCTTTCAGGTAAGTAGTGGTATTCGAATTTGTGTGGGGTATGTACCACAACTAAAAAGTGAAAAAGAAAAACTTTTTTTACAAAAGAAGCAACCGACTTTAAAAACAGCAATACAAATTGAAAAATAACTGTGATTTCGGAAGTCATTGGCAAAAAATAAAATACAAAACCAAAGACACCGACTTCCGGAATTCATATTATTTTTCCCTTTGTAGTGTTTTTATTTTTTGTAAGTTTTTTTTATTGACGCATTGAACAACTGATACGGGTCCCGTTACGTAAAAAGAACATTGGCCATTTACCTGCGCACTGAGCGATTTTTGAATTCCATCCAGCCTATTCCAAAGCACGAAGTAGCTAGTAAACTACCTATTATGATTCTACAATAAAAAAATACACTTTTATAAAACAATAGCCTAGTACTTTAGGACGCGACTGCGCCCGTGCGCAGACACATCCCCTCCACTGTGCTCGGCGTTCTTTGTACGTGACGATATTAGATATAAACATGTTTATATTGTGACGGTACTTACCTACCTATTACCATTTTGCCAGACGTTTACTTAGCCTGCACCTAAGAGGAAGCTCCAGGTAGCCGCAATATTAAAATTTTCTTACGTTTTTTGCAATTTGTAAGTCAGTGTTAGGTCGTATGTTGATTAAAGTATTATTCGCGACCGTAACAAATATGTATTTATAAATTTATAATCATTAGAATAAGTAATACAAATCCTCAACTTAGTAAAATCTAAGTTTTTAAACCGACATGGTCACTAACATTATCATTAGAACTTAAAACGGGATATTTACCATGTATATTAAGTTTTTCGTGTTTCCGATATAATCGGCCATAGCTCAACATCCTTTAGAATCCAGATCGAACCACTGAATTGAGTTACGTAACACTCAGGTCATCTCGACAGAAAGCCACTAGATACCTAGACTGGTGAGAGAAGCTATTGACATAGTATTGAGATTACCAAATATAAGAACTTCAACCGTGAGGATGGGTTTCAATTGTCGGGAGCCTGGAATCCAGTGGTCCAATTGTGTAAAGACCGCAAGAGTACCGAAAAAAGTTCGCGAGCGAACACAGTGAGTTTTGTGTGTCGAGAACAGAATCGAGTTGTGAGTGTGACAAGTGACAATGGTAGCGGTGTCAATCGCACTAAACGAACAAGAAAGAGGGTAGACCGTTTTGTCTGCTCGTAAACATCCACCCGCAATAACTTCAGTTTATCCGTGATCATGGCACTTGCAACAGTGCCGAAGTATCGGAAACTCGAAAAACTTAATATACATGGTAAATATCGCGTTTTAAGTTCTAATAACAGTATAATCTAAATATCAAGATGAAATAGTTATTCTTTAGGATTATATGAACTTAGAGATTTGTATTGATGATTTTAATTATTATAATTCTATAAATACAGATTTATTACGGTCGCGAATCATATTTTGATCAACATTCAACCTGACACTGAACTGCAAATTGCAAAAAAAAAACGTAAGATAATTTGAATTTCGCGGCTGACACTACGCAATCACCTTAAAGTAAATTATCTTCTCATTTACAATTTCTATTTTATAGCACGATTTGTTCACGTTCTAGACTGGATGTCCTCGTCAACAACGCAGGCATAAGTGCGAGGACATGCATCCAGCTGACCGACTTGGCGACCTTCGACGAGGTGTTCAGGGTCGACGTGAGGGGGGTGTACAACCTCACCAGGTTGCTGGTACCGGCCCTGATCGAGACCAAGGGGAATATCGTCAATGTGTCCAGTATATCGGCTACTGTGGTCGCTGTCGGCAGCCTGCCTTATGGCATGGCTAAGGTAATGTTGATATCGGCCTTCTCCTTCTTGCGTTGATACAAGTAAACATACTTTTCCGTTTCCAACTGTCTTCCTGTACTATACTACTACTGTCTTCAGTATTAACTTAGGAAAAATATTTATGACATTAAAAAGTCACATTGGTAGCTAGTGTAGGTACATTCACATCTTATTCACGTAGCCTGTAACCGCCAATCGCAAAATAAATATTTACATTATGACGTTCTCACGTCTATCTAGATTTGTACTATTATGTATTATGTGTCTAGACATAATAATTATGCATAATGAGTGTAAGGGGGAGCGCACAACCAGCGGAGTCTCCAAACGTAAAGCTCACCTGCTCGCTGTGCACGCTGCTGACGACCTGCTGACGACCAACAAATGGCGGAATATACATTTAATATAACAACTACAAAGCTCAAGAACGTGGACGTTCATGCGAGGTTTTTAGTAAGTTAGTTGGCATCAGCGCAGGATGTTGACTCAGGATGGCGGTGGATGAATACTTCATGCACCAACAGCGGCACCCACAAGCCAACTTATTAGGCTTACTACACGCTCAACAACCCGTATCACACAAGCGTGGCTTCCTTGTCTAAACCCCTTTCTTCATGGAACACAAACACCGATCGCCAAGTGCCTGGTGCCTGGTGCCTGGTGGCTCCCGGGGGAAGCTATTCACAGTATGTCTGAACCCCGGGAGGTAGGGGCGATAATCTCCGGGCGAATGTCTTTATCTGTCAAACGAATAAGGCTCGCCAAAATGACTCCGATAAACTAAATATAAACGTTATACAATCAGCACTTTAAGACCCAAGGAGCGGTTAATCGAACTCCCACCTACACCCAGACGAGGAAGAGTTTTATGACCTCCTGAATAAAGCGTGTGATGGCCATCGAGGAATTTGGACCATGATCTTGGGAGACTTTAATGGCAAACTGGGTAGTGGAGCATATAGCGATAACAAAAGCATTTTTAGGGCCTCATGGTTTGGGAACTAGGAATAAACGCGGCGAGAGTCTATTAATTTGATCCATAATGCATGAGTTCTTATTTGATGTTGCCTTCATTTTTTGTAATTTATTTAAAATAATAGCATTGTTAAAATTGAATTGTGCAAAATTGAATATTTGCACACCATAGTATCATGTAAAGGGGCCATTATTTTTAAGATTGTAAACCTACATTCTAGTACCTAAATAAATGAATTCGAATTTAAATTCGAGCAATGTTTCAGCATTTAGCTTCTTTTACAAAAAACCTCAGCGCCGCTGGAGCTCGTTCTCTTCCGATGGTGTAACGAAGAACGAAATCTTTTATCCGCCAATAAACAATTTATAAAGAAATTCCAAATTTTGAACAAAATTCGTTTTCCTTCTGACCACTGCCCACTACGGGTGGTGGTAAACTGATCACAAAATTCATAGAACACAAACAATAAGAAATAGCATCAAAAAACTAGATAAAACCTCATTGACAGGCCAGTTGGCGTGGTTGTTAAGATACCACCTATCATGCCGCAGGTCGTGGGTTCGATTCCCATCCAGGACAAACATTTGTGTGCATGAACATGTCTGTTTGTCCTGAGTCTGGGTGTAATTATCTATATAAGTATGTATTTACAAAAAAAAAAGTAGTGTATGTAGTATATCAGTTATCTGGTTTCCATAGTACAAGCTCTGCTTAGTTTGGGATCAGATGACCGTGTGTGAATAATGTCCCAGGTTATTATTATTATATTATATTATTATTAATAAGAATAACACTAGAGTTTACATGGTTCTTGTCCTTGAAATAAAAAGTATTTTTTCTTAACAATTGAGGTGCACTGAAGTTAAAAAAAAATATTAAAAAATCCAACACGTCACGTAGGTATCTAAAGTATTTATTGTTTTTAATTTACATTTTTAAAAAAATAGTTTAAAAATAGAAAAAATAATTGCCTTAGCTTTTTTCTGGTATTTATTTGTATATGTTTCTCTTATAAAATAGGCCAGCAATAGTCACCTGTAATAAATTAGTAACTAACTGTCGGTATTTCTTTGAGTGAATCCGCTATGGAATGTCCTTTCTTAGATATAGTGAATTCACCACAAACATAACAAAAACGGTCAGGATTTACTTTACACAATCTTTTTGACATTTTGACAACGAATATTTAAACTGGACACTACACTGCATTAAAATTTTATATTGAATTTAAAATCAACTTGTGCGTAGTTTGAAAATACACCGTGTTCCGGACGATATACATAAACTTCGACCAGATGTTCAGACCATGGAAATAAGCATTTTTTATTATGGACACATTAATGATTTCTTATTTTTTGTTAATTTCCATACAAACTAAATACCTTGACGTAGATCACCCGATATGCATTCCTCTTTATCCGAATTGGCAACGTCGCGTCGTATTTTCATTCATAAGATTTGACGGGCTGAAACTTGTCAAAATTAAGTTTCTTTGGTTTTTATCTCGTTCTTTTTTTTAATTCCCTCAGACTTCAGATTAGTAGCAATGTCAATCAAACGCCCCACTTATCTAAAGAGACCGTATAAGGCTACCAAGCAGGTAAATACGTATTTCGAATTGTGACATTTATAGTGAGGGATAAAAAACAAACCATAACCAAATCAAGACAACCACTGCCCACGATATGCAGCCTTCGCAAAACGTTTCTGTAGTCCTTATTTTTTAGTCTACGCTTAGAGCAACGCAGGACCTCCGGCGACGG
Organism: Dicycla oo; assembly: GCA_948252095.1. Lineage (NCBI taxonomy): Eukaryota > Metazoa > Arthropoda > Insecta > Lepidoptera > Noctuidae > Dicycla > Dicycla oo. Next base: position 978,842 of record OX411713.1, read on the forward strand.
GAAGCCTACTCCCCGGCTACCATAATTATCCTAACCCATTCTGCCGTTTCGACAATATTAAATCTCAAAACTATGGAATAAAATTTTGTAGGTCGGTACACTTTAGTATACTAGTAACCACCTAACTTCTCGCGGAGTATGATACCTACGTTATTACTTAAATTAAATGATTACGTTAAATAAACTCGAAAGAGCAAAAAAATACATTTATTGTAAAAAGTTTTCGAAATGGCCACCACCTTCTTTTTCTGATACAAATATTAAAACGAGTCCTAAATTTAGCCATTTAATTAACAGACATTTCTGTCATTTGTTCAACAGCCTGAGATATTCTAGGCTTTCTAAGAGCTGTTCACGGTTCTGAATTTGTACGGAGTACACCTTCTCCTTTAAGGTTCCCCAGACATAAAAATCTAAGGAGTCAGGTCTGAGGACCTAGCTAGCCATGCGATATTTGTGCTACCTCGACCAATCCAACGATCGGGAAATAATGTGCCATAATGTGGAGGGGCCCCATCATGTTTGGAGCACATGGTTCGCAAAGTTTGAATATCCAATTGTTCGAAAAATTCCAAGCTAGTGACGTTTCTTAGGAACTCTCAGTATTTAGGCGGTGCGGAATCTCAATAGGGCCGATCAGCTGATTGTTAAAAACACCAGCCCACATGTATACGGAGAATTCAGTTTCATGTGACGCCTGCAAAACAAAAAAAAAATAGTTAAAAGGTGTCTCAACTCCTGTTGAGACACCTTTTAAATTAATTGTGTTAAGAGCCTACCGAGCGTACAGTGGCGCCCTCATCGTTTGTTTTGTTATTTCTTTTAATTTAAAAAGAAAATGCAGAAAATAAGCACGTTAAGTTGTACTCCACAAGACTATACGTTATTATTATTATAAACAGTAGTTTTATATTGTTAAGTTTTATTGTGACCAGTAGCAGTAATTCCACTAGAAGACCGTAGAACAGTTACTAGTGAATGGTATTGCGAAGTTTGTCTGCCTTAATCTTAAGGGGAGTTGAATAGCGAGCGACCAAGGAGCGGTGTCCGTGGCATTCTTTTTCACCAAAATAACGCGCCCGCTCACACCCCGGACTATTTGAATACTTCGGGGGTGTGTACAAATGTTACCTCATACCCGGTACAGCCCAAATTTAGCTCCATGCGATTTTTTTTAATTCCCACGGTAAAAAAAAATGCTTCGTGGGCGAAGATTTAACACTACAGTCGAGGCCGTCGAAAAATTTCGGCGGTTATTTTTCGACCTCCCGCAAGATAAAATTTTTAAATGTTTCGAAAGCTGGTTCACCCAAATGCATAAGTGCTGTGGAGAGAGAAGTGGAGGGGAGTATTTTGAAAAGCTTTAAATAAACTTTTTTCATATTCTATTTTTAATTCACTAACAACTTTTGGAAAGGCCCACGTAAATCTTTTGAATACCATATACCGCAATATAGTAGGTACAGCAGCTTTAAAAATGAACACCACAGGACCATCCTTCCTTATTCAAAGAGATGACAAGTGAGGAGACCCGCTGTCCCTTAAGCTGTTCACTGCCACCCTTGAAGAGGTTTTTAAAACCCTATCTGACACCTGGGTAAAAAAGGTCGAACAACCCGCGTTTCGCCGCGATATCGTGCTATTTTCATCTTTGGCAGCTGATTTAAGCGAAATGCTAAGTAACTTAAATAGGGCGAGCCTCAAGATTGGACTTCAAATGAACATATCAAAGACCCAACTCATGACAAACAGCGTCCAAAGTAAACTGTATGTAGAGGGTGTGGAGGTAACATATGTTCCAGGATACGGCTATATAGTCTCATTCACACCTGGAAGAGCTATGGTCGATGAAAAACGTTATGAAAGAAGACCTACCAATTAGCCACAAACGCAAATTAATGGACATCCTCACATATGGCGCTGAAACCTGGTCTTTGACGGTTCAGCAGAGGTTCAAGCTTGAGGTTTGCCAGCGAGCAATGGAGCGCCACATTCTTGGAGTCCCATTAACGGACCATATTAGGAACACAATGCGCGCAGCATTATGTTCCAAAACAGAAATCGCTGAAGTCACCCAAAAAGCAGCCAAGCTTTAGTGGGACTGGGCCGGATACGTTTATCTTATGTCGGACGAGTCATGGGCCAAATCTGCCACCATGTGGGCCCCAGAAAACGTCCTTCGATATCGAGACAGACCCAGGAGAAGATGCCGAGTCGATTTGACGCCTATAGACAGGATTGGTCCACAGAGAGGGTAGAGTGGAAAGGGGAAAGGTTGGCCTTTACCCTGCAGTGAGACAACACAGGCTAACAATAAATAACATCCGGTGTGACATTCTCTACTAATTCATATCTATTTGTTGGCTATTTTACTTCAAGGACATTGTTTCCCGCATTGCAGGCTGCACTGGACCACTTCACCCGCCTGGTGGCTCTCGAGCTGGCTCCGAAGGGAGTCAGAGTCAATGCTGTTAGTCCTGGATTCACTGTAAGTTGTATTTACGATTACCAATCAGAAAAAGTTGTTCCTTTTAATCCTGAGATTTATTTTCATAGACATATCTGGGGGCGTGGAAGTGCCCCCGGCAAGGCGAGTAAAACAAAGGCACAGCCGTACCATCATTTTCTCGAAGCCAATTGAGCCATTTTCGTTTGTTGTGGAAAAAACTATCATAGAAGCCTAAATTTTCAGTGGCCAAGATGGCATTATGTCTATTCAAAATTATTAATTATTATTTCCAAATTACATTAAATTTGAACCAGTAGTTTAAGAATTATTGCAAGTCAAAGTTCCTTAATTTTGTCACTGACTCACTGAATCACCGATCATCAAAATTTTAAGGTACTTCTAGCAGACCCACAAACTCCAAATTTTGAACACAGTTATTGTTTAGCCTGTACAGCAAGGAAAAACTCTGACATTCCGAATTTTTTGTCCCGTTTTCTAGATATACAAACTAAATAAGTAACTTTGTAATCCTATATAAATCCCATTAAATTGTATGTAATTACAAAGTTACTTTTACAGTTCTAAATTAAACTTCATTTAAATTGATGAAATAGGTAATTAGCACTTTTGAAAACTTCCACGATACCGCAGATAAACCACAGAAAAGAAAAAAAGGAAGACTACCAACAAAAAGAAATGAAGTCCCATCAAAAATATAACGTTAAACTGCACAATTCTCGCATCGCAGTTTTTCTGCCGTAAAAAGTTGTGAAATCGAATGTAAATCAAGTCGGTTAATTCAATACCTACCTGTCTATGGGAGCAGATATCTAACCACTTTGTGATAAATTGATACCTTGTTAGTTAGCTAACAACATTTTATGGTAACCATATCAATATTACATTTCCTTATTTCATTAATAAGTAGAGTGACTTGGCAATTGCACACAGCAAAACAAAATCTATTTTTAATATTAGGACAGGCCAGCTGGCGCGGTTGGTTAAGATACCGCCTATCATGTCGCAGGTCGTGGGTTCGATTCCCATGCAGGACAAACATTTGTGTGCATGGTATTTTGTCCTGAGTCTGGGTGTAATAATGTCAGATAACTGATATACTACATACACTACTTTTTTTGTAAATATATATAAGTATGTATTTACAAAAAAAAGTAGTGTATGTAGTATATCAGTTATCTGGTTTCCATAGTACAAGCTCTGCTTAGTTTGGGATTAGATGACCGTGTATGAAATGTCCCGGGATAATATTATTATTATTACATTATTTTATTTTTTCTTACATATCTCGGGACCCTGAGGTCCCGGACCTTTGGAAGGCATACGAGGGGCCGAAGCCAACTCTCAGAGGCCCCTTGGATAATTTTAAATGATGAGGAGGCACCGACTGATGATTATCCCTATATGCACTATGCAAGTACACCTAAGGACAACCCCCGGTTGGGGCACGACTATTGTTGTACGTGGAAACAAAACATATTGGGCTATGGGTCTGGGTGGCTAAAGTGGATTGGGTTACTTGAACTATGGAAGAACTATGTCCCCTGCCTAACCAATGTTATGTATTATACACGGATAAAATGGCAGGGGGTGACTTGCACACTCAATAATGGGCCCCCGGAAACGGTCGCTAGCACATAGTGACGTAGCGACAAGGGGGCAACACTTCCTGAGGTGCTTGAGGAGTGGAGAGGTATTCCACGGCTATCAGGACTATCCCGGAAGTACGGTCAAGATCCCTACCAGCCCCTTACTGGAATACTTCCTTCTTCTGAGCACGTTTGCTCTTGCGAATTTCCATCGGGCCGGCCAATAAAGGCGAGAAAGAGGTGGGAGCTCTGTTCCTCGTCAGAGTTCACTCCAGCCGGCCAATTAAGGCAAGCCAGAGATGAGGACAAGATTTCTCCCGGGAGAAAGGGTCCGTGGGGTCGCTACTGCCCAACAGCTCGCCACATGCCGCCTTGCGGGTTTCTGTATCTCTCTTGGTCTGGCTCCTCATCCTAGCCCCGTTCCGGGAAAAGTAAACTCTACCGGCACAGACCTTAAGTTCGGAGCGTGCAAGCCCCACCACAACGTCAACTTAGACGTCAACGAGATATAGCGATTATTATTATTTTATTAGCACTTTGTGCTTTTATTTGTTTGAAAATACCTACATGGAGGACTATTTAAATTACCTACCTAGTAGATTATGTTGCTTTGTGCAATTGCCAAGTCACTCTATTTATTAAGAAATAAAGAAATGTAATATTGATATGGTTTAGTAACCATATCAATATTACATTTCTTTACACCATTTTATAGTTAAAATGGTGTTAGCTCACTAACAAGGTGACAAAGTGGTTGGATAGCTGCTCCCATAGATAGGTAGGTAATGAATTAACCGACTTAGTTTACATTCGATTTCACAACTTTTTACGGCAGAAAAACTGCGTTGCGAGACTTGTGCACGTTTGTACATGTTATGTTTTTGATGGGTTAAACTTGCCGCGAAGAGCAGTTAACTTAAACTATCTTCCTATAATTCTAGGTGTCAACGATAGTAAAGCGGATGACAGGCTACTCTGAAGATGAGTACCAGGCGTGGCTGTCGTCTGCCGCCACCGCCATCCCCATGGGAAAGGTTTGCGAGGGGGATGACATCGCCAAGATGATCGCCCACCTCGCCAGTGACAACAGTCGGCTGGTGACGGGCGCGGTCGTCGAGGTGGACGGAGGGATGAGGTTCGTCAGCCCGGGTAATCTACTCGCCCAGCAGATGAAGTGATTGCTCCAACTTGCATTTCGAGTAATGTCATTTTAGTTAACTTCTATATCTATACTTAATATACAATAATATTATAAAGCTGAAAAGTGTGTTTGTTTGTTTGGTTGAACGCGCTAATCTCAGGAACTACTGGTTCGAATTAGAACATTCTTTTAGTGTTGGATAGCCCATTTATCGAGAAAGGCTATTGGCTAAATAACATCATGCTACGCCCAATAGGAGCGGAGCCTCAATAAAAAATGTTGCAAAAACGGGGAAAATTTATTCCTTTTGAGAGCGTCTGTTGCGTGCGCTGTGTAAACGGCTAAAGTTACGCAACAATCATGTATGACGGAATTATTTCTCTTAAAATGTTCTAAAAAAAAGTCTGCGATAGCATATGTCTATCTTTTAAGGTTGGCTCACTGTAACTTTTTTAAAGGTAATCAAATTATATTCTGCTTCCTACTTTAATATCAGGTTAGCACAAAAGTAATGAGACACTTGGTTTACGTTTTATATTTTTTATTATTATTACAATACAAAAAGCTTAGTCAATAATGTAATTACCATTAGCATCTAATACTTCTTGCCAACGATCCGGCAAAGTTTGGATGCAAGATACGTAATAAGCCTGCGGGTTATAATGCGGATAGCATAATAGAGCAACTGGTGTATACGATATCGAAGTGTGCCCGGCAGGCTTATTATCTTGCAGAAGCCTAGCGATAGCAAAATTGCTTGTCAATTGCGCAATAATTGCTTTTCAATCGTTTGTCAATCGCAAATCAGTATGACGTATCGCTGATACATAATACCGATTTGCGATTGAAAAGCAATTATTGCACAATTGACAAGCAATTTTGCTATCGCTAGGCTTCTGCAAGATACGTAGGTAATAAGCCTACGGATCTTGAAAGAGAATTCATTTAGGGGGCTCAAGGCCTCAAGTTTTAAGAGGCCGAATAAGATCAAGACATACCAGCCAAAGAATATACTACGTGTAAGTACCTATACTGTATATGAAAGCTAACCTAGAAATACGACATACTGTCATATTACTGCAGCTGTATCGTGGGGAACAGCCGGTCTATTCTGTAATAATCTCGCCGTGAAAACTTAGGTGAAGTGTACTTGAAGGGAGCTGTCATTCCGCCTGATACTAGGGATTGACACTATTGACAGCTCACTCCACGCTCACCTCACCTAAGTTTTCACGATGAGATTTGTACAGAATAGCTCTGCAGAACTCTGGGCTGTTGCTGTCATGCATGACAGTGATCTGGTATCTGGAGGGGGCGAGACACCAGAACACATTATCAGCTCCGGCTTCATTTTTAGATAATGTAAGACTCACAGAATAACGAATAAATAAATAGATCGCATTTTTGTTGTTTTATTTCAATATCTTTTATGTTGTTGGTTACTCAGTGCATTCGTCATTGTTATTGTTTTATTTCAATATCTTTTATGTCTTTGGTTACTCAGTGCATTCGTTATCTAGTTTAGGCAGGATTTATCAATCACCACATACTAACTAAACCAAGTTCCCCTGGCGCGTTTGTCTGTCAGCCTGTCCACAAACAGATTATGATGGGGTTGTCACTAGTAGGTAGATAGGTTCAATAAAAAAAATGCGTTATCAATATCATCGCAAATACATCCATACGCCTAGGTAAAAGTTTATAGCAATGTCATTTGTTTGAAGTTTTTTATATCTATTGATGTAGGAGTTACGCGATTTCATTTTCAGGATTGTAAAGATATGAAAAGTTCCTAAAACATTTTTTATACGAAATACTAATATTCAGTATGCAGCATTACATATGTTTATTCATTGCTGGGGCAATCGTCCATACTTCTATTTAGCCATCTCCTTTATACCTAAATAAAAGGCTCCAGGCATACAGGGCGTGCCACATACATATAGCTATATGTAGCCGTAACGGATTATTCCGATCTGTCACACTATTTTGTCCCCTTAGAGCAATTACTATAAATTCTCTTTGTCTTTTCTTAATTAAATAGAAAGAAAAAGAACACCTTAACTTAAATTTAGTTTAGTTTGTGAACAAGGGAATCGGCGCCAATGTTTTTGATTTAATTGATATAATATTTTTTAAATGCCAGTCTGAAAATTAGCATTGTCTTTGCACCTTTGCCTAATTTAAGTATTTAGATAAGTAGGCATAAGCTATAATGTATTGTGCTCTACGAATCATTATGCGTAGAAGAAACCTGTTTTGTTTTTATTGTCGTGATGGTCCAGTGGTTAAAGGAACCCGCCTCTCATCACGCATACCTATAGGTCTTTTTCTAATGCTTTAACTTTGGTAAATAGTCTGAAATCGCCAATCCACTTAGAGCAAACATGGTAATTAATGCTCATGTCTTCTCTACATTCAGCTATGTGGCTATGCTCTATGGGCACTTCGAGTAGGACACACCGCACAAACAACCTAAATAACTATTAACCCTAAATGTACTCACTGAATAGTGTTTCTATAAATGAAAGGTTATTCCTGTCATTTGTGTTACAGTGCCATCTATGAATTGTTGTTTACACTTCAAAAAGTTTGATAAGTCTACTTAAACAAGCTACTCACCCACAGATGCCTCTGTAATCAGTTTTAGCTTTTTTCATTTAGCATTCTTTGTAAATCCAGAAATAAAGATTTAATACAATTTTTTAAATCAAATTTTAAATTGGTGTTTATTTAGACCACGGTTATAAAAAAAAATAACGACATATTTGTGTTAATTAATATCTACATAACTAGTCTGATATTCATTGAACCTGTGCAGCTGTGTAGACACAGGTTCAATAAAAAAATATAATACCTACAAAATAAAATATGAGATAGACTTTATATTATTTTTGTATGTATTATAATTTTTATGATTGCACCTTGCACGTCGCTTTGATAGTGAAAGAAAATACTCAGCAGTAGATGCCGAGTATTTTCTACATAATACTCGAAGAATAATTACGATGATGAAGAAACTTTACCTAATTCTAACAAAGAGCACAAAGCGAAATGTCAACAGTCACTCGGATTAGGTATTCCACATCAGTAGATTTGTGAGTACAAACGCACTTTCCAAGCGTGGGAACAGGATTTTAGTTAAAATTCATAAAGGAAATGTCAAGTGTCTTTGCCGAAAGGTGTCTGAGGCGAAATTTTCGGTCCAACAATTTTAATAAGAATATAATGTCATTGCATGACATTATGAAGCAAATTGAATAGAAGAATGAAACTTGCAGGTCTGTAAGTACAATAAAGGGATATTTTTTTATTTAAGAATCAACATCAATGTTGAAGTAAATGTTGAGATGAGATTTAATATCAGACACAAATTATAATAATGGCTTTTATGGCAGTTTATTAGCTTTTATTTAGTTTATTTAATCACCTATATTTATGAATCTAAGTAGGTACATGAACGTAGGACAGGTCGAGGATTTTAAGCATTGTTAGTTACGTTAAATTTACAAACATTTTATTCAGCTACCTATTATAACATTAGAATTAAATAATAATTAATTTAAAAAGATAACATCCGTTCAAATATATTGTTCTACTACTCGCTCATAGATGGCGCTACTGGGTTTTCAAACTGATGAGCTTTCATTTTTTTTTTGTTAATTTATTCTTTTCACTGAAAGTTATTTTTATGCAGCGTAAAAAAGAAGCAAAGTACAACAATCTGGTAGTTTGTAACACATCAGAGCTGTCAGTGGTTCTTCACAGACGTCAGACAGTCGTACTGTAACTCAATATTGCTACAGATTGGGCTGCTGTTTTTAATACTCTGTTTTGCCTTGTTGTTTTAACTGCACTCGTGTTACTGCACAAACAAGTTCAACTATCGAATGTATCGATTACTGTTGATACTAGTAGACTAGCTGTAACGGTTGTTACGTTTTAGGGAGGTTTTTAAGGCTAATAAGTGACAAGGAAATTACTCAAGTTTTTGTTCGCTCGTGTCGTTTTCCTATGCTACAATATGGCTACAACAATATCTTTCTAGAAGTTCGTAAATAGTCTAAAAATTAATTCTCGTTTTGTCCTTGATTTTCTGAAGTACTTAGGTAGATACCTACTTAAGAATACCCCCTTATAGTCAATATAAGGATAATAAATAAACACATCAAAAGGTCTAAGCAACGCGCATCATTTACAGAGACTGCATGTTTTATTAATTGATACTTTATTTTTTTCTTAACAAAGTAGATTAGTATACAATCTTTTTGTTCTCGGATTTATCTCACTTTTATCATTTTCAGATAATAGTTTTTGAAAAAATTGAGTGGTGGATCATTTTTAATGTCATCGAGCGATGCCATTTGACTGCTGATGAAATGGAGAGAGCTGTAGGAATGTTACAAGCGGGAAGAAATCAGTCACAGGGATCTCGGCATTTTAGTGTCAATAGGAGCGTGATTTGTCGTCTTTGGCAGCGTTACGTTAATACAGGGGATCCTGCTGAGCAGCACCCAGGACGTGGAAGCAGTACAACTGCTCGACATGACCGATATATACAACTGAATGCAACACGTCAGCCGATGTTAACCGCCGGGAGAGAGGTTTAAAGCTACAATTCTCAAGCAGTGTTGTTGTTACCCATCAAACCGTGAGAAATAGGCTGCATGAATACGTCCTACGAGCACGATGCCCAATTGCGTGTCCACCTATACGCCATGGGAATCGCGCCTGTCGAAACGAATGGTGTAGGGAACACTTGACATGGACCCAGAAGCAATGGCATAAAATATTATTTTGCGATGAGTCCCAGTTTGGATTTAGGCCTGATACGAGAAGGGTAAGAGTGTGTCATCGTTCCGGAAATGATGAAGAGCTGAGATGTGTCCAGGAAGTGCACCCTTACAGTGGCTCCACAGTGATGGTATGGGCGGGTATTATGAATTGAATTAGATGGCAATATGAACGCTGAAAATTACGTTGTAGATGTCCTCAGGCCTTCTGTTCACCCACTTGCACAAAGTCTTGGTTCAGATTTTACGCTGATGCATGACAAGCGCGTTCGCACACAGCTCGGAGAATCAGAGAGTACTTGGCAATGGAAAACATCCGGGTATTGCCGTGGCCTGCACAATCGCCGCCAGACCTCAATCCCACCGAGCACGCATGGGACACGCTCCAGAGAAGTGTTCTAGAGGACCTGGACGGAGTGTCGACAACCCAACAACTGAAAGACTTGTTAAAATTCCATTGGCAGCGGTTGCCGCAGGATCAGGTAAACAATCTTATAAATTCAATGAAAAGTCGTTGCCGAGAAGTTTTAAACAACAGAGGCGGTCACACTTTGTATTGAAATACCAAATAAAAAAAAAAGCGTCGTTATTTAATTTTGTAAGGTTTAATTTCGTTTTAACTTTATTTTATACTGCGGTACACATATTGTTAATTATTGTGATTAAATGAAGAATAAAATTGAAGAAAGGATTTGGTTGCTTTAGTCACTAATGCATCAAAAATGCTTAGTTTTTATTTATATTAAAATAGTAACAGTCGTTCAAAAGTTCAAAACCGTTCATGTTGCTTAGACTTTTTTGATGTGTGTAGTTGGCAGTCAGTTTGCTTAACAATTTATTATTTCCCTGGCTGTGACCTGAAAGTGCAAACCTAGAGACTTCATAATATTATAACTAAAATTAAAATAAGCACAAAAAGTACCAAAACATAAAATTAAAAGTAAATTAATCTCTTCATCGAGCTCCTTGTCACAACGAACCTTGCCGACTATGATAACTAAATGATTGAGCCATCATTAGGTAAGGGTCGGGATCCCACTTTGATAAAAACGCTCGTAGAAAAGGTACCTATAACGTTTGAGAATCCGCCGGCTCGCGTGGTTTTGAGTTACGTACTCCATGTTATACCATTGTTTGTGATGGCTGTTCATGAGTTATTGGTGAATATTTATTATGGTTATGACGATAGAACCTTACGGTAGTTTTTTAGAACATTTTTGGAATGCATTTAGGATTTGTTAGAGCTCCCACGTGTGTTTGTCCAGGAAATTTCTTACACCATGGCATGTTTCAGCTGTCAAGCATTAGCTATTGCTGTTTCGGTTGGAAAATTATAGATGCGTAGGGAGTACCTACTCGTACTTATTTTAATGGTCTCTGACAGCGATACACACCGCCGGCTTACGCTGAAAACCAGCGCCGTGGATTCGTGCCTTCGTGCACGGGCCGCGGCATTATGCTGAGCGTGTAGCCGTTTCGCGGGGTAGTGACGCACATTTCCAAAAACTTTATTGTGTGTACTTATGTTTTTTGTTTTGTGTGGTTTGTTATGTTTTATTATTTTGTGTTTCGCTTTTCTTGTATAGTTTGTGTGCGTCATTTTCACGCGAATAAACTGTTTTTCTTTCTTTCTTTCTTTCTTTCGTACCTACCTCCTGGTAACATTGCAAGCACAGACAGATGTGTAGCGGACTTGCTGGGGAGCTTATTGCGTCACTTCTTCTTCTTCCGAGCTCACACTAGGAAGTGAGACTATCTTATGTAATTTTGACATTCAAAAAGTTGTGAATCTTTTGAATACTTACATTTTTTTTTACACGGACTTGAAGTCTGGCGTACTTTAACGACGAAGACTTTGAGCACAGATCCTTGATTTACGTAACCTATACGAGGTTTTTCAAATGGTAGGTGGTACATAGGCTGCAATTACTTCTTGCTTATTCATTGGTGTTTATCAAAGTGGATGTGAATCGTGCCATTCCGAATGAGTAACACTCAGATTCATCTTCATGGTCAGTCTTACCAACATAGATACATTAGCAGTTGGAATGTACGAGTATGGGAGAACATGTTGTTCTGTAAAGTTTATTCTTGGGATAAATTCATCTCAACTACGGAACTGCTATTTGGTTCTGGAAGATGCTAGTTTCCTCACGAAGTACCTTTTTTTTTGTTAGCCTGCGCTGTCCCACTTCTGGGCAACTCCCCAGTGTTCGCGAGCCCACGCGTCCTCCTTCCACTTTTGGCGAAATCTGTTCAGTTTATCCCGCCATCTCCTACGTGGCCTGCCGCGGCCCAGCCTCACTGTCTCAGGGCACCAGTTCTGTGCTATCTGGGTCCACAGTTTGCCCGGCTTGCGGCAGACGTGTCCTGCCCAGTCCCATGTTGGGCAGTATTGTGAGCGACGTCAGCTATAATTGTTTTGGAGCGCAGTATTGTGTTTCGAACACGATCCGTTAATTAACGCCTAGTATACTGCGCTCCATTGCTCGTTGGCAGACCTTGAGGTTGGACTTCTGAATGTTAGTCGGAGACCAAGTCAGTGCACCATAGGTTATGAGCTTGCAATTGGGTGCCTTGGGCAACACTCCCTTGAAAAGCACCTTCACGGACCAGTAGCTCTTCCAGGCGTTTTCTGTTCGTCTTGTTATTTCTTTGACTGGTCTCGTTTGGAAAGAGACTACTTGGCCCCAGTAGAGGTATTCCTGGACATGTTGTATTGTCTCCCCGTCTAGTTTTATGCTTCCAGGTGTTTCGTTGCACATAGCTTTGGTCTTCGATATATACCTACATCTTCATTCCAACTTCAAGGCTTGCGTTCTTGGAGCATCCGTTCTAGTTCAGTGGCTGAGGATGAAAAGAGAACAATGTCATCGGTGGAACGCAGATTTGTGGGTAAGCCTCGCCTCTTTCCTTCCAATCGGCTGCCAACTTCCTGAAGATGCCTACTAGGGTATTGGTAAATAGTTTAGGAGATAGCGGGTTTGACATCTTTCTCTATTTTGAATTTTGGACCTGTGCACATTCTGGTTTTATTGCAGCTGTATCTGCTGTTCCTATAAATGTTGCGTATCGTGAATGTATGCAGGTGGGATCAATGTATGCAGGTGGGATCAATGTATGCAGGTGGGATCAATGTTTTGATTGCGAAGCCTTGGAATAGTCAACAAAAGCGAGGTATAGCGGGGCTTATTGTTTTTCTATTAATTAGTTGATTGCATGCAAGGGATCTGTCGTAGAAAGGCCAGGACGTAAGTCTGCTTGCTCAGGAGGTTGATTGTTGTCTAGTTCGCCGGATATACGATTTTCTATTATTTTAATAAATGCTTTGTAGATGTGTGATATTACATTAATAGGCCTGTAATTATTCATATCGGACATACCACACCTTTTGTGGAGGAGAAAAATATTGGAATGATAAAATCTTTTGGTAAACTACCCGACTGTGGAATGCTGTTAAAGAGCCTGGTGATGTACTGAAGGGAAATAGGTTCGCCTATTTATTTACACTGTTTCTGTGCTAAAGCCATCTTCACCACACGATCTGTTTGTGTGTTTTTTATTTTACTGAGCGCTACATGAACCTCGTGTCCTGATGTGTGGGTATACTGTCAGGACAGCAATAATCGGGTATTGAGAGTAGTCGGGTATCATCGGAGTAGAGGGATTTATACAATTTTGTATAATGTTTTTGATATATTTATTTGTTTGTTCGTCTTTTAAATATGTGATCCATGATCACTGGGTACATACCTTATATCTCTTTATAAAAGCCCTTGTCAGTAAGCAAGACATTAACTTTAACTACGTTTGTAACACGAACCAGAAACTATAGCCTGTAGTTATAATACGCATCACGCTATATACGCAACCTGACTCACAAAGTAAACAAAAGAAACATACTATTAGTTGACAACATAGCGGCGGTGGCAGTGAAAGGGTTGTGTGTGTGTGTGCACAAGGCGGGGTGGGCGTGGCCTGGCGGCGGCGCCTTTGATCGCGACTTAACCCCCCCGCCTACGAGAACTTCGGACACTGTGGAGGAAACGCATCGGGTTACAACTTCCTCAACGGGCCTGTATTGAACTTCTGAATGCTGAACCGAATGCGAACGTCAGACTTAATTATATAAGGAATTGAGGAATGCCTTTATTGTACGTAAATAAAAGGTGAATCAAATGGCGTCTGTTTAGCTGTGTTAGTATTGTAATATCTGTGGCTGTGTGAAGGATGCGAGCACAAATATTTTATTGAAATTAAGTTTGCTTTGTTTTTGGTTTATTATCTACAGATTGTTGTGTGTTTTTTTGTAGGATATTTTTATGATTCGTCACTGTGATACCAGTTCAATCTCTCTAAGGCCTATTTATAAAACTTTCTTAATTTACATTGAACTATGAGTAGGTAGAATCTCAAATTTCTCAAACAACAAGTTACCTTTACAATAGTTGTTGTTACCTACTCGAGTGTTTGCATGATTTATTTTCTATAATATAACATCATAACTTCACGCCTGTATTCCCTTGAGGGCTCGGCAGCCTAACAGGGGCCGAGTCTATTGCCATCAACCTAACAGGGGCCGAGCCTATTGCCATCAACCTAACAGGGGCCGAGCCTATTGCCATCAACCTAACAGGGGCCGAGCCTATTGCCATCAACCTAACAGGGGCCGAGCCTATTGCCATCAACCTAACAGGGGCCGAGCCTATTGTCAGCAACCTAACAGGGGCCGAGCCTATTGCCATCAACCTAACAGGGGCCGAGCCTATTGCCATCAACCTAACCTAACCTAACCTAACCTAACAGGGGCCGAGCCTATTGCCATCAACCTAACAGGGGCCGAGCCTATTGCCATCAACCTAACAGGGGCCGAGTCTATTGTCATCAACCTAACAGGGGCCGAGTCTATTGCCATCAACCTAACGGGGGCCGAGTCTATTGTCATCAACCTAACAGGGGCCGGGTCTATTGCCATCAACCTAACAGGGGCCGAGTCTATTGTCATCAACCTAACAGGGGCCGAGTCTATTGTCATCAACCTAACAGGGGCCGAGTCTATTGTCATCAACCTAACAGGGGCCGAGTCTATTGTCATCAACCTAACAGGGGCTGAGTCTATTGTCATCAACCTAACAGGGGCCGAGTCTATTGTCATCAACCTAACAGGGGCCGAGTCTATTGTCATCAACCTAACAGGGGCTTAGTCTATTGCCATCAACCTAACAGGGGCCGAGTCTATTGTCATCAACCTAACAGGGGCCGAGTCTATTGTCATCAACCTAACAGGGGCCGAGTCTATTGCCATCAACCTAACAGAGGCCGAGCCCCTAAAATTCTAGACTAGACTAAAGTTTAGAGGTGGTAAAATTGTAGACTAGATTAAAGTTTATAGGTGGTAACATTCTGAACTAGACTAAAGTGTAGAGCTGGTAACATTCAGGACTAGACTAAAATTTAGAGGTGGTAAAATTCTAGACTAGACTAAAGTTTAGAGGTGGTAACATTCTGGATTAGACTAAAGTTTAGAGGTGGTAACATTCTGAACTAGACTAAAGTTTAGACCTGGTAACATTCAGGACTAGACTAAAATTTAGAGGTGGTAAAATTCTAGAGTTTAGAGGTGGTAACAATCTGGACTAGACTAAAGCTTGAAAGGTTGTGATGAATTCATCTGATGTTGTTACCTACTCTTACCTAAATCAATGTGTCAATGGGGTTACCTACTCGGTACTTTCCAAAGATTTTTATGATTAAATATCAAGCGTACAATCTCACAGTCTGTCTCTAAAAAATGACAAAACTAATAACACCAAAAGTAATTATAATTTTTTCGCAACAACATAACAATTTTAATAACTTAAAAAGTCGTTCCCTGTTTAAAAATAAACACATTTACACGGGTGACATGTAATAAGCGCGCGCGCAGCTTCATGTGCGCATTATTTATTCGTTTTGCAATCATCTCGGCTCAGCACGGTGCCTACAACGACCGCAAAGCCTTTTTACAATCCTCTGTTCTATAACCTACCTTATGTCCTCCCTAATAAGCTTTAAAATCCCTTTTATGACATCTTAATATCAACCTTAAACATCTTCTCAAAAGATTTTCAACCCTATTTTCTACAACAAGGGTTGGTATTCGTTTGGAAGGGTCGTAGTGAGGAAGCAAGGGTGCGAAGCTCCTCTTCTCCAAATAAATTGTCGTGGATATATCCCGCGCGTATATCACGGCGCATTTACACCTCGCAAGGGTGAGCGGACACTTGACACACGAATTACGCTGATTTGATATTTGATTCGGATATTATATTATTACGGATTGAGGGGGAGGGAAAAGAAAAGTGAGCAGTTGAGAAGTTTGTATTGGTATGAATGTTACGATTTGTAAAATCATTTCCATGTCGAAATGTTTTATTAAAAATTTTGCTGAAATGTGAGCAGGTAATTAAATCAGGGCTGAAAAAATTCGAACAGATAAAAATACAAAATGAGAAAAAAAAATTGAATTAAAAAAATAGAATTACAACACATTTAATTGACCTAAATAAAAATAAAATATGTTTATTAGATTTACAAACAAAAACAAAACTTAAATACCTACCTACCTATACATTAATGAAAGTTTCATTCTTTGAAACCCCCTTTCAACCATCCCATCAACAAACCCCCTAGACTGTGTTCAACCATCCCATGAACAAACCCGCTAGGCAGTGTTCAACCATCCCATCAACAAACCCGCTAGGCTGTGTTCAACCATCCCATCAACAAACCCAGGCTGTGTTCAACCATCCCATTAACAATCCGCTCAGACTGTGTTCAACCATTCCATCAACAAACCCGCTAGGCTGTGTTCAACCATCCCATCAACAAACCCGCTAGGCTGTGTTCAACCATCCCATCAACAAACCCACTAGGCTGTGTTCAACCATCCCATCAACAAACCCGCTAGGCTGTGTTCAACCATCCCATCAACAAACACCCTAGACTGTGTTCAACCATTCCATCAACAAACACCCCAGGCTGTGTTCAACCATCCCATTAACAATCCCATTAACAATCCCATCAACAAACCCCCTAGACTGTGTTCAACCATCCCATCTACAAACCCCGTAGACTGTGTTCAACCATCCCATCTACAAACCCCGTAGACTGTGTTCAACCATCCCATCTACAAACCCCGTAGACTGTGTTCAACCATCCCATCTACAAACCCCTTAGACTGTGTTCAACCATCCCTTCTACAAACCCAGCCTGTGTTCAACCATCCCATCAACAAATTATCAAACGCTACCAAAAATGCGTCTTTGAAGATAGAAACTCCCAAAACTACCGTTTCCATATACGTCCACCTTTAGCTCATAAGCGGCGAATCAAAAGAGATTACCGGGCCTATAAATACGACGCCCGAAGATTATTATAATTTGTATTATTATAACATTAAAATAATATCGGCCGCGCGTCCGCCGGTAATAGATTTATCTGATCGTCGAGCGCGTACATCACGCGGCGAGGACATCTCTTGTGGTGACATCACTGCGGGTACAAAGGCGTGGGCTCAGTTAATGGGTTTATGATGTGATATTATCATGATTAAGGTATGAAGGAAGATTGGTTCTTAATTGTTAGGACTTTTAGGAACAGCTGTTGGTAAATAAGAAGCTAAATCTTCACAGTCTTCTCTAGCCGAGCGTTGGTATCTACCTATAGCCTAGCGTTGGTAGGTGATGCGTTTCACTGAAGATCATAGATGATAGCGGGCGTCCCTGCAAGAAGTCAGGACTTCTTGCAGGAGAGCCCTGAGAGGGAGCCCTGTAAATACGGTCTTGTAAAAAGGACTGCCCACCTATATAGGTACGTCGTATAAGTTGGCAGAAGATTTAATTTTTGCATTTTGTTGCTATTGCAACATGGTAACATATTACAATAGAGTTGGTATAAGTATATTTTATACATAGTATAATTTTAAAATTATAATGATATATCTACTTTTTACTCTTATTGCATTCGTAATCACCATACTATTTATAGATAGGTACATTATAGATACCTACACACATATACTTTCTAGATGTGTTAAAGTTATGAAAGAGTTATAAGTTAGTTTTGTTTGAGATAGTAATCAGAGATGCTATCGTAGTTGGACAAATAGTCGAGATCTTGTTGTGGTTTGATAATAATTGAAAGTAGTAATTCGTTAAGATTTCTATTGGCGAGTTCGATCTAGATTAACTACTTTAAATGTAATCGATCAGCGTCCAGTCTTGTTGGTTTACTATTTATATTAATGATTGGTACGTGTGTTTCACGATACTAATGGATGTATTATTATAGTTTTTTCTTGTATACCTGAGTAGGTAGAAGACACTGACACCGGGTCCTGATTACTCCCTGATGCGTAGAGGTAGGAAGGCAGTTACGATAAATCATGACACGCACCAATATTTTGTACTCGTCAATATAAGGTAGGTAGGTACATATTTTTCTTTAGAACTAATTTGGACTCTAACAAAACAACTCAACGCCGATGACAAATTCGTAAATATTAACTAATTACAATTATTTATGACGTAGTAATTAAAACATTGGGTGTGTCAGGCGAAAAAATTGGGGTCAATACTCTTTAGTACAATTTATTTTCGTTCTATCCTCACGTCATATCAATTCGCCATTAAATAAAAAACTACCCGTATTGACTCCCATTTTTGTGTAAAAAACGTGTTTTCCAACTCACTGATTACGTCGAAACGTCCGAATTGGCGCGCTTTTGTTAATCGCGCGCGCCATGTTAAAATGCGTTCAGAATAGCGGACAATAGGCGCGTTCGGTTCACGCTGCGTGCGCTGTAAACGCTGCTCGCTGCTTGCAGTGGGTGGTTTATTGTTTTATGAGCAGCATTACACGCTTCTTCCCGCTTTGTCCTGAGTTTTACGAGGGACAATGACGGGACAAATCGTAGGAATTCAACTCTGTTGTCAGATCGCTTGATAGACTGCCGTAATCTTTCTTCCTGTCACATATTTGTGTGTCTTTGTTTGTCGCACACGTGATTGCCATATCACTAATAAACCATTGTCTCGTTTGACACGTTAAAAAGAAAGGGAACTTTGGATTCGATTGAGTATATGTGTAGGGAACAATTCAAATCCTGTGCGTGGACGACTATAAAACCTGATTCCTTTTTATGTTCTCAACGGGCGTGTAGACTCTAGAACTTTTATGATTAAAAAAACTCTAAGTAAGTATTCGAAATACCTATATTCCATTTTAAAATAACATTGTGATCTTTAAGACCATCTTAAAATAAATTATAATATATTTTCCGCATCATTCATCTAATATTTTTATAGTTGCCAGCATAATTATGAAATGTTGCAAATTAAAAAAATATTTTTTTAAAATTAATGAACGGATTATGTAAATCTAGCCATTCAATATACATGGTGAATGATAAATCACGTGGGTTTAATTCAAGTTTTGGCTATTAAATGACTTTAATAGATAATCAACAGTTTTTTGTGTCTGATTGAGATGTTACAAATGACATACGGCCTAAATATAATTAATGAAATGGGTATCCCTTTTCAAAATATTAACAAGTTTTTATGTGCGTGGGAGTGACAAGTTGCTGTTGCAGTGTTGCCTTTAGTATCGTAATTCGTAATGTTGTTTTAATACATAGCAGAACAAATGGTTGTGCTACGTTTGTCGCCTTTAGCTATTGGGTGACAGTTTAGATCAGTTTGAATGTGAAGTATCCCTCCAGCGTTGGATTGAGCTTGTATACTAAATGATAAAATCGTCTAAATCTAAATGAAGAAGTTGTTGAACTAGTTTTAAAGTCCGAAGTAAGTAGTAAGTGGTACAACATACAATGATGACAATTTTTTTTTTATTTGTCCATAATGTAGAATAGTAAAAAAATATTGGCCACATATTTTTTTCTTTTATAACGTAATCAAAACATTACGGCGATACATTGAGTTAAAACATTATTTTGATGATTGCAAGCCTTCAGTAGTTTAGGTACTCTAATACTGATTTTCTTCAAATTAGTGGTAAACTCATATTTTGATCTCGAATCATAAATTACCGCAACATTCGAATTAATTTTCAACAACCAAACCAACATTTGATGACCCAACAAAAATAAATCCTGACGTCACTATGTCACCATCTAATGATATTCCATTTTCAAAACAACAACGGTTGTTGCGCAGAGTGACATAAATTATGGCCAGCATTGTCCATTGCTGTTCCTTGAATCTAACTCGATTGTCGTGCATATTGTCGCATGTTGCATTGTTTTTAGTCGCCCGCTGGTGCGTCCATTGTAGCAGAGCATATTTTGTTTAAGTAGTGCTGTGCAGTCATCCATCACTCCTCGTGGGTGCTACTGCGCGGTTACAGGACTCTGGCCTTGGGCTGTGCCGTTATTCGTTGTTTTGTATAGAGGCTGTTTGAATAATATAATATAATAATAATACATTTCACACACGGTCATCTGATCCCAAACTAAGCAGAGCTTGTACTATGGAAACCAGATAACTGATATACTACATATACTACTTTTTTTTTAAATATTACATAGGTACTATCCAGATCAGATGACGTACGTCATCTGGTCTGGATAGTATTTTGTCAACTGCTTTGGTCTGATTCAGGTCTAACTTGACGTGACGTCGACTTAGGGAATGATGAGCTGAATATTTCATAAAAAAATGTTTCTAAAAAGTGTTGATAGAAAGGATTTTAAATGAGAAGCGATATTAGTAGGCTCACTTCATTTCATGATGGCAGCTCTACAAATATTTGTCCTCAAAAACTGGAAGATTAGACTTTTATAAAATAATCTTTTCAACGTTTTCCCAAAACTAATCCATTGTGCATTTTATAAAATTCGCAAGTCCACACCCTGTAATGTCTCTCGTCATTATTTCCTTCCAATTGTGCGACGTGGTCGTATTGTCCACACAGTGGCCATCAATGGTGTCCTAATGCTTGTTTATCATTGTTTAGCACTAGAACAATGCGCCAACCGTATGGCCAGAGAGGCTGAATGGATGTTGCCTTTGCATGTTCCACGAATGAAAGTTTGACGGATTCATTTTGGATCGTTTACGTGACTGAAAGGAAATGATTGTCAATCTGGGTGAAAAAAGTTGAACAGGTTGAAAGTTAATTGATTATAAAAATATACCTAAATCAATAAAGTTGCTCTTTATTTAGAATAGAATACTCTTTATTAGACCTAATTTTTTGTATATCCCGAAAAAATATTTCTCTGTCTCAATGAACATAATATTTACCATTTGTTTGTTCTTAAGTAATGAAAATTAATGTAATCATAAAATAAGTCCCCAACGAATGAACTTTATTTACGCGTAAAACAAACTTTTGTCCCCTCCCTGATTTATGCTGACCGTAAATGTCTGGTTTTACTCATACCTTTAATGATTTTATACTGAATTTTACGGTTTAGTGAGCGTAAAGTCGAATGGTGTCGACGTGAGAAGATTTTGGATAAATATCGATTTTTAAATTCGTCGATGGTTGTTATTTCCGATGACTAGCTGACGACGGAGGCCAATGCAAGCTGATTTTCTGTACCTACTCATAATTTCTAGTAACTCCTTGACTGAGGCTGTGGACTCTGTAACCAGCTGTAGTTCACTTGTTTATTATGACTTATGAGCGATGGCTGAGTATAGTCAATTTCGTCAGTCTGCCGAGCCTTTTCCCAACTGTGTTGGAGTCGGCTTGCAGTCTAACCAGATGCACCTGTATACCAGTATTTTACATGAAGTGACCTCCATAATCCAGTAAGTGGGTAATACGATACGCTTTGGTAAGACTGGTTGCCAGACTTTCGGGCTTCTGACGATCCGTAACGATCCATGTATTACAGCCGGGACCAACGGCTTAACGAGTTTTCCGAGGCAGGGAGGGGAGTCTCGGAATGTAAAGATGGTTACCCATCCACGGACCAACCCTGGCACACGTAGTTTCACCTGATGGATCGAACGTGCTGCTGTTATTACTTAGCCACGAGCTCCTGGCTCAGCACAGTATTAACTTCACCAACTTCAAATCATCCAAAAATATTAGATTCCTTCAACACATCGCTTCAACATAATAAATATTCAAAAAAATTCTAAACAATTTCACCAACAAATCTCCCGTAGATTTTGTCCATTTTGAACAAAAAGTAGGAATCAAAGCAACAAATCAACGAAACAATGAGAAGTTACTTCAGAACCAAAACAAATTAGGAAGACATTGTGAGGAGCTAATATTGTGCGATGGTGTCCATTCAGGGGCTGCTCCGACCTGTGGGGGGCTCAGGGCAGGGCTGATATACAGCACTCGTAAAACATGTATTTTGTTTCGTTCAGGACTTCGGGAGTGGTTTTGTGAGAGAAGCTTACTAATCTCCAGCTAAAAATAAATTGGGTAAAACAAAATTGGGCCTGTCAACGCTACAAAGCGTTTCTGAAAAACTAATCTAGACTTAGTATATAGTTCGATAATAATAATAATAAAGTTATGTTTATATAGGTATTATTATTATTATTTGATATTTCTCGGGACCCTGGGGCCCGGACCTTTGGAAGGCGTATGAGGAGCCGAAGCCAACTCGCAGGGGCCCCTTAGACAATTTTAAATGATGAGTAGGCACCAACCGACGATTATCCCTGTATGCACTATGCAAGTGTACCCAAGGACAACCCCCGGTTGGTGCAGGACTATTGTTGTTCGTGGAAACAAAACATATTGGGCTATGGGTTTGGGTGGCTAAAGTCGATTGGGTAACTTGAACTATGGAAGAACTATGTCCCCTGCCTGACCAATGTTATATTATTATACACGGATAAAATGGCAGGGGGTGACTTGCACACTCAATAATGGGCCCGCGGAGACGGCCGCTAGCACATAGTGACGTAGCGACAAGGGGGCAATACTTCTTGAGGTGCTTGAGGAGTGGAGAGGTATTCCACGGCTATCAGGACAATCCCGGAAGTGCGGTCAAGATCCCTACCAGCACCTTACTGCAACACTTCCTTCCTCCGAGCACGTTTGCTCTTGCGAATCTCCACTCAAGCCGGCCAATAAAGGCAAGAAAGTGGTGGGAGCTCTGTTCCTCGTCAGTGTTCACTCCAGCCGGCCAATGAGGACAAGATTTCTCCCGGGAGATAGGGTCCATGGGGTCGCTACTGCCCATCAGCTCGCCACATGCTGCCCTGCGGGTTTTTGTATCTCTCTTGGTCTGGCTCCTCATCCTAGACCCGTTCCGGTAAACTCTACCGGCACAGACCTAAAGTTTGGAGCACGCAAGCCCCACCACGACGTCAACGTAGAGATACAGCGGTATAAACAGTCTCACTTGTGCCGCGTTCTAATGCGCACGCGTTTGCATATTCGATATATCGAGTAGCGCGGCGCAAGCTGTCGCTCGTAATTTACTCGCCATGAGTAGTGAACTTGTGGTGAATGAGCTGCTGGCGTTCCTGCAGCAGAAGCTGGATGTGATGGATGAGGTGTCTGCTATCCAGATCTGCGCAACGAACTTCAGCGAGGATGACATAGCTGCTGCCAAGCTGTTGTTGTTTAGTGTGCTGAACAAGCGCGATCAGATGGTGTCCCGCCGGCGTGACGGGACTAAGAAGAGCCTGCAAGATATCATCACGCTGTTCAAGGAGACCGACCCTGACGACGTGCCGACGTTTGTGGTGAAGGAGCTACACAAGCTTCCTCCCGTCACCTTCGACCACGTCGATGTAACGAGCCTGCTGAAGGACATTGTTTTTCTGAAGGCCCGCCTCGCGGATGTGCTAACGAAATTAGATGCATCCCAGAACACCGTCACTGATTTGCGCAAAGAAGTTAGCGAGTTGCGCAACAGTGTGGCGGTAATTAGGTCACCTGTCGATGCGTCAAACGTAAACACATGTCGCGGAGCCGGCCTCGATATATCGTCGTCGAATTCCGCGTCAGCAGTTTCGTCGCCAGCGCATCCGTCGTTTGCTGAGCTTGCAGAGCGCCCCGCCCGTGCGCCCCGCAGCGCCGCGCTCGTCACCGCGGCTCCTCCACGCAGCGCCGCGCTCGTCACCGCGGCTCCTCCACGCAGCGCCGCCCGAGCCCCTCGACCCATCCCGCAGCCAGTACTTGAAGCCCTGCCGAAACCTCTGCAAAGGGATTTCGCTAGCGTCACTGCGAGTGCTCCTGGTGCTCCTAGTATCAAGCCCATGCCAGAAAAGGCGCTGAATAGGGCTGATAAAGATGATGGTTTTGTGACGGTGCAAAGGAGGAAGCGCCGATCGCGACCAAACAAGAACCGCTGCGGCAAAGCTCCTACAGTGCCTGAAATAAGCCTGCGTGCCGCGAAGCCGAATACACCGGTGTACATCTCCCGCCTGCACTACACCACTAAGGCGGAGGACATCGTAGAGTACGTGCGACAAAAGACGAGGTACACGCCGAGGGTGCAGTTACTGGAATCACGCCGGAACGTCAACTTCAAGGCGTTCGTCGTGCGTGTACCGAACTGTTATCTGCCCCTCGTCTTGGAAGAAGACTTTTGGCCCCAGGACGTGGTGTTCCGTCGCTTCCGCGGACAAGTTCCACAGGACAGCACAAAGTCAATCTAGTGCAAAGTGAAGTGCTACTAACATAGTCTTAAGCCTTATTTATTAACACAAGATTTTGTTTATAAAAATATGTATGTTTAGGTTAAGGTATTTTTTCTATGGGCCTATGTCGCCTGAAATAAATGGTATTATTATTATTTTTTATTATTATAAACATTATTATTATATATTATTACTCCACAAATTCCAATACTAAACATATAAGTGATTTGAAGAAATACACTTCTCAGTATAAAAAAATTGTTAGACTAACTCAGAAGGCACAGAATAACTACTTTATAAACAACTCGCAAAATAAATCCAAAGCCACATGGCAGATAGTCAACAGATCTAAAACTAACTTGCCTAAAGAACAGATACTGAAAATAAAAACAGGAAATTTGACATTCACAAATCCGAATGACATAGCAAATGCATTTAATGACTACTATATAGATGACATTGAGAATAATATAACAAATGACATTAAAATAAATAATAAGTTAGATAATTCAACAATGCAATCAATGTTTATGCAGCCTGCTCTAAAATCCGATATTATATTAGCCACAAAGACGCTTAAAAATACTAGTACTGTAGGTATTGACGGTATATCTACTAAAGTAATTAAATATGTAATTGAGCTTATAGCACCTGTCCTAGCACATATTATTAATATAGGTATTACCGATGGAATCTATCCCGAAGCCTTGAAAAAAGTCATAGTCAAACCGCTCCACAAAAAGGAAGACAAGACGCATATAAAAAATTACCGGCCAATAGCCAAAATTCCTGTTTTTTCCAAAATCTTTGAAAGAGTTATTTATAACTCGCTATATCAATATCTTCAGAAATATAATATTTTGTGCAAAGAACAAAACGGTTTCCGGAGAAATAAAACAATTAATATGGCTATTTTCGACCTTTTAAATAATGTTATGACTGCTGTTGATAAAAAGACTCCTATTTGCGCTATTTACACAGACATGACTAAGGCCTTTGATTATGTTGATCACAAAATCCTTCTAGACAAATTGCATTGCTATGGCATCAGAGGGAACATTTTAAAATTACTAGAATCATATCTAAGTAATAGATTGCAATGTACTGAAGTCACAAGAGTGTGCACAAAAACAAAAATGGAACGAACGTATGTGTCAAATTTCAGGAGAATAAAATATGGAGTGCCTCAAGGTAGCGTGCTTGGGCCACCCTTATTTCTCATTTACATAAATGATTTGCCAAAAGTTATAAAACAACAAATGATTTTGTTTGCAGATGATAGCACTGCCATAGTAAAATGTAAGGACTTAAATACTTATCAATTTGACATTAATAATACTCTTAGTGACATAATTAATTGGCTCAATATGAATAATTTAATAATAAACCTCAAGAAAACCAAAGTAATGCATTTCCAACAAAGAATTGAACCTCCTAAAATGTGTGTCAATTACAATGGTAGCGAAATAGAAGAAGTAAAAAAAAGTGTGTTTTTAGGTATATATATTGACAATAACCTTAATTGGAAAGCTCATATAGAACAGCTATGTAAAAAAATAAATAAATCAGCCTATGCACTTTTTCAATTGGCTAAAAAAGTAAATATAGACGCGTTACTTGTTGCCTATCATGGTCTAGTAGCCTCACTTCTACGTTACGGAATTATTTTTTGGGGTAATTCCCCGGATAAGGGATTCTTATTTAAGGCACAAAAAAGGTGCGTTAGAGCCATGTGTGGTCTGAAAACAGAAGACAGCTGTGCACCGTATTTTAAATCATTGAAAATACTTACGCTACCGGCGATATACATATTGGAAATTAGTATCTTCGTCAAAACAAATCCCAACCTTTTTGAAAAAATGACAATGGTACGAAATGTTCCAATACGTAGTCAGTATAAAAATTCTTTGAGTAATTGTAAATGTAAAACTGCATTAGTAAAAAAAAGTGTCCTGGGTATGGCTCCACGCATTTATAATAAAATTCCAGATGCCATAAAAGAATTAAATTTTACACAATTTAAGAAAAAAATGAAATTGTTCCTAATTGATAAATGTTATTATACTATTGACGATTACTTAAATGACGAATTAATTTAGAATTACAATTATTATTATTGGCATTAAATAATTTTGACATTTTTAATTATTGACATTTTAATTCCTCATTTAGGTCTGACTCAATTTATTTCTAATTAGATAATATGCACGATTTCCAATATTTTAGTCATTTAATTTAATTTTTAATTTGTAATCTTCAGCTAGATCTGCACACTATATTTGTACACCTCCTGGTATAACATAGCGCTCTGTTCATCTAACATAAGATCTGTATTTCTTTACCTATGTTAACAAATAAATAAATAAATAAATAAATAAATAAATTAAGATGACAGGTATTTGGACAAAATTTTGTAATTTGTGGGAGATCTGGAGTCTAAACTAATGCTAGGCCTGCATTTTAGAACCCATACCTAGTAAAGGTTGTCAACGTGGGTACAATTGCGAGTGATTAACATTGTGTGTGTGTGTGTGTTTGTGTGTGTATGGGCGTGTATGTGTGTGTGTGGGCATGCATATCTTCATTTATTGTACATAAAATATTTCATAAATAAGTATAAGATAAATAATGCAGATAGGTATTAAAAAAAATACAAAAGTACCTGCCCTATATTTAATTAATTAATAAAAATAATATCCTAACTTAAGTAAAACTATTCACAAACTAAAATACAGCGTCGAAAAATTTATCCGCATCGCTGTCGACTGGTAATGTATATCAAAGAAACTGGCGGCATTGCCACGTTGTATAGCAATGCTTACCCTCTGGCCAAGGTAAAAGCTAGCCCTTGGATCACGGAAAGTGTCAATCAGCCGATGATCAGCCGATTCGAGATTTCCCTAAACATACCTACCTTGAGCGCTTGGACCCCACGGCCTGAGGGTTTCAACCCCAAACTGCTCGAAAAGATAATTAGGTAGGTACACCAATAAAAGTACAGACGCCAGCACATCAAGCTACTACAATCTGTCAGATTTATTTAATAGATTTTCGACTTTATTGCTAAATCATTAGGTTCAAGGTTGATTGGGAAAATCTGACAGTTTCGGGTAGGTTGACCTGCTGGCGTCTGTACATCAATGGCTGTTTCATACATTTTGACGAGTTTTGCGAACATAAATGTAGGGAACCGCTGATTTATTTTTCGCGATTCCAGGTTTGGTCCCATAGTAAAAGTTGTTCATAATGATGAGTACAATGGCCCCTTAAGAGGTTGTTGGTGTTTTACCAATAACCCTGTAGAAAAGGTACATTCGACACGTATGAACATAATATCAAGAGCACCGTGGTACTCTTTATAGGTTAGGTACTAACTGTAGCCCGCTGCTTCGCTCGCGTGTGAAATTTCCAAAAATCCTTGCATAGTGGATGCTTACAACATAAAAGGCATCAACTGTCAAAATTTCAAGTTTGTAGCTCCAGCGGTTTAGGCTCTGCGTTGATGAATCAGTCAGTCAAGACAAGTCATTTTATAACTAACACTGGCCTTCAAAACTTACTAGGTAGCACACTTTTAAAATTGCAATTCGTTCTAAACTATAGAAGCTAGACTTTTGAAATAAAAAAACGTTTTATAGCAATTTTCATCAACTTTCTTTTGAAATTATAGTGTAAGGAGAATCCTCTCTTGCGTCAGTAACTACTCTGCTTTGTCTATACAAGCAAGGCGCTGGGGATAGAACGTCCAGCTGGTGGCGTAGCTGAGCCGGTAGCTTTAAATTCCCCCGATAACAAGAATTACCATAATTTGATCCAGCCTGTCCCATCTTGCTGTCCTCCCCCCAGCGACGCCCTAAGCCGAGGTTCGTTCTCCACAGGGGGAGGCCTTAGCGTGTAGTAGCTTAGTTTTGTAAGTTCTATGCCCTGGCTGGAGGCTTTGAGTTCGCTTAAGGCAGCCACAGGATTGTCCGGTTAAATAGTCACGGCCTTTCTAGTGCAACTAGGAGATGCCAGAGATAAAAAAACAAAATAATAACGTCCTTTTTGCTGCTCTGCCCTCGGACTGGACGGACGTGTAAATCGTCAGCTAGTCGTAAGGTTACCGGTTACGTAAGTCATTTGAGTTTCGTTTAGTACAAAAGTGATAAAGTGTGCAGTGTGTTTCGTTTAGTGGATTTTTAGTCTTAGTGGACTGTACGTAATTTTGTTGATTGTAATTTAAGCCAATTGTAATTATGAAGGAAAAAGGTTTTTTTTTAACTGTTTTTTTTATTGAATTTCCACTTCTGAAGCTTATAATAGTTTATTATACATTAGTAGGTAACGCTTTTAACTTAAAAAAAAGATAAAACAAAAAAAAAACGATTTTTAACTTAGGTATACTACTGGCAAAAAAGTCGAACAACATTTATAAGTATGTTATACACGTTATTTGCATTTTATTAACTGGTATGGCCTCCTCGGTCTGTGATTACAGCTAAAAGCCGTTTTGGCATACTGAAGACGAGGTTTGGGAGGCGATGGGGAATATTCTCCCATTCTCCCATCAGGGCCTGTTTTAGGGCCCTGAGGGTAGTAGGAGGTGGTCTATATGTCTAATATATAATAAAAGCTAAATCAGTTTCTTATGTCTTTCTTAGATGTCAATGTATCCTAAACTGTGACTTCTTCAGTTTAGGATACATTGCAAGTGTGCTAATAAGTTTTGAAGGCCAGGGCCTTTTTTTTTTTTT
The DNA here is from genome assembly GCA_948252095.1 of Dicycla oo. NCBI lineage: Eukaryota > Metazoa > Arthropoda > Insecta > Lepidoptera > Noctuidae > Dicycla > Dicycla oo. The sequence goes on from OX411713.1 coordinate 1,008,192, forward strand.
TTTTTTTTTTTTTTTTTTTTTTTTTTTTTTTTTTTTTTTTTTTTTTTTTTTTTTTTTTTTTGTGGATGGGAAATCATCAAATAACTTCTCCCGCTCTGGGTGGAGCGGAAGGGCGTGTCAGACTTTTACTGACTAAAACCCACCCGTGTTCCTTCAGTTGCCTATGCCAGGGCCACGGTATCTTTTTCAAACAACCCGCGACCCCAGCGGCATCGGCCCTATTGGACCCCATCTTTTGCTGACATCTCTTTGAGGCGCGCGTGGAACACAACGCGCCGTCGACCCGGGCCTGGTCCTCACCGGACGGCGAGCTACCCACTACTCACCGTCCGCAAGCCCGCGCCTACGGTGGCCGGGAATCGGCTATCGATTCCCGCCGCCCAGGGCGTCTCCTGCGGCGACTGAGGGCGTGAGGTTGCCTCTCCCTCACGCGTTCCGCCTCCTCCTTTGCGAGCATTACCGCTTCGCAGAAGGAGGTGACGGCCTCCCATGCACTCTCGCTCCGCACCATGGCCTGGACCAAGCTCGGACGCGAGAGATCGCCGCCGCCGATCGCCTCCGTGAGAACACGGCGGTGCTCTGCCCAAGCCGGGCTGACCTCCACTGTATGCTCCACCGTGTCCTCTGGGCGATCCACACAATGGTGACACCCGGGCGTTTCCTCCCGCCTTATGCGAAACAGGAACCTCCCGAAACAACCGTGTCCGGTGAGGACCTGCGTCAGGCGGAAGGTGAGGACGCCGTGGCGCCTCTCTAACCACTCCTCAAAGAGGGGACTTATCGCCGCAATTGTGGCGTGCCCAGCGCTGGGCTGCGACAGTCGCACTCTCCATGTCGCCATGAGATCCCGCCGGAGCTCTGTCCGCTGTACCGTGATTTCTCGCGGCAGCGGAGTTACGCCCCGGCGTTTCGCCTCCTCGCGCCACTCCCACACGTGCGCGAGGACTTTCGCCTCCAGATCCCACGGCGGCAATCCGGCAAGGAGGCTCGCCGCCTCACCGGAGACCGTGCGGTAACCCCGGACTAGCCGAATGGCCATGACCCTCTGGGACGCGTTCAACCGGCGGACTGGCCGCAGCCTCAGGGAACGCGCCCACACCGGTGCCCCGTAAAGGGCCATGGACCGCACGACCCCCGCGTAAAGCCTCCGGCAGGAGGCGTTTGGACCACCTAGATTGGGTAGGAGCCGCTTCAAGGCAGCCCCAGCCCGCTCCAGTCTGGGAGCCAAACGTCGGAAATGCTCCACGAAGTTCCACCGGCTGTCGAGGACGAGTCCCAGGTACTTCATCGTCGACTCGACTCCGATGCGAACCCCTCCTACCGTTATTTGGGAACCCGACGGTGGCGCATTCCGAGGACCATGAAAACACATGGCCTCGGACTTGTGCAGGGCCACCACGAGTCCCAACTGCCGGATCCTCTCAACGACTATCGCAACCCCGCGTGTCGCTAATTCAACCGCCGCCTGGTGCGACCTCCCCTGCGCCAGGACCAGCGTGTCGTCAGCGTAACATACCACGCTGACGCCGCTAGGGAGGTCGGCGCGCAGCACCCAGTCGTACCCGATGTCCCACAAATGCGGCCCCAGGACCGATCCCTGTGGGACACCGCACGACATCTCTCGCCGGTTCCACTCTCCCTGATGACCGGGGTAGATGACGGCCCTATCCGTCAAATAGGCCTCAACCACTCGACAGAGGTAGGTCGGCATCCGGTGATACCGGAGTGCCTCCCTGATGCAACTCCATGGCAGGGTATTGAAGGCGTTGGCGATGTCTAGAGACACCGCCAAGACGACCCCACCCCGGGCAACAGCATCCCCCGTCGTGAGGGCTCGCACGCGCATGATGGCGTCCACCGTAGAGCGCCCCCTGCGGAAACCAAACTGGATCTCCGCCAAATCCGGCCCCTCCTGCACCAGCCACCCGACGAGGCGGTCTGCAATAACTCTTTCAAAGAGCTTGCCCACCTCGTCGAGCAGCACGATGGGTCGGTAAGCGGACGGAGAGTCCGCAGGGCGTCCCGGCTTCTTAATGAGGACCAGTTTCCCCGTCTTCCAACGAAGTGGGAACTGGCCCCTCTCCAAGCATGCGCTTAGGAACCCCCCTAGTCGAGGCCCGAGAGCCCCAAAGGCCAGAACCCAGGCTCTTCCAGGTAAGCCGTCGGGTCCTGGGGCGGCATTTTTGGCACTCAGCCTACGTACCGCCGCTCTCAACTCTACCTCGGTCACTTCCGGAGCATCGTCGTCGTCGTCGGTGATGTGGTCCGCAACGGGCACCGCAGGAAGCGGAGCCATGGGCGGGGGAGTATGTTCCCCTCGCGAAGGGAACAGAGCGCTCACCACGTCCTCCACAAGCTGGGGCCGGAGACTCTGCGTCAGCGGGGGCGCCCATGGACGGAGTTTATTCCGTACCATTTTATAAGGGCGTCCCCATGGGTCCCTGTTTAGAGTCTCCAGCGACTCCTCGCGAGCCAGATCCCTGGCCCGCAAGATCGCCGCTCGGAGGGCGGTCTTCGCTTCTCTGTACCCCTCGTACAGCTCCGCCTGAATGGCTTCCGTATCCGGAGGGCGGATACGGAGCCTGCGGTGCCTGGTGTACCGGTGCCGCGCAGCAACGCACGCCTCGCGCAGAGCCGTCAGCTCCGGCGACCACCAATACACCTGGCGCCAGGCGCGACCGGGCTGGACCCGGGGCATTGCCACGTCACATATTTCGGACATGGCCTCCCGGAACCACTCCGCCTCGTCGTTGATGTCGGCAGGCCTGTCCGGTGGTGACACCCAGGCCTGCACGATCGAGGCTTCCAGGAGGAGCTCCCGGTCCAGCTTCTTCAGCGCCCACCGCGGACCACTCGGGGCCTGTCGTACCGGCGCGCTCGAGGTCTGGGCGGAGACATCAAACCGGATGTACCGGTGGTCGGAATAGGTCTCCACCCCCTCTATGACGCGCCAGTCAACAACATGTGGCAATAGAGCGGGGCTGGCGAACGAAATGTCCACCACTGATTCGCCCCGCATCCGCACACACGTGGGGACAGAACCCCGGTTTAGGATGACCAGGCCTGTCTCCAGAGCCCAGTCCTCCACCATCCTGCCCCGTGTGTCCGTATACCGGGAACCCCAAGCCACATTCTTGGCGTTGAAGTCCCCGAGGACGAGCACGGGAAGGGAACGAAACCCGACGACGACGTTTTTCAACTCCGCAAGGGAGTTGTGGAACTCGGCGAGAGTTCGGTTCGGGGAGAAGTATACCCCTACCACGACAATCCCCCCGAACCGTGCTGCAACGCAACCCTGTCCCCTCTTGACGGCTTCGAGGGACAGGGTACCGGCGGCGGCCGACGAAATGAGGGTCACTGAGCCGCTCAGGTCCTCCACCCAGTGATCACTGGGCGGGACAAAGTACGGCTCAGCGACCACGGCGATGTTAATCGACCACTGCGCCATGCTCTGGAGCAACAGATCCTGAGCGGCGGCGCAGTGGTTGATGTTCGCCTGGAGGAGGCGTAATGGGGCCATTACTGGCACTCCATATTAGCCCCCCCCTGAGCCTCCTGTGAGGGCCCTGCCGCAGTGAGTACGGCGGCGACGGCAGTGGAGGCGGCAGCGACGGCGGCTGTGGCGGCGGCTGCGGTCGTGACGGCGGTAGCGGAGGCGGAGGGCTTGCCCCTGCCCCGGGCTTTGGTGGGTGGACCACAGCCCTTGCTTCCAGCCCGGTGATCGGCCGGCTTGCCAGCTGCCGCACATAGATAGCAGTGCGGCGTGGCATTGCACGAGCCGGCCTTGTGACCGGGCTGACCACAACGGAAGCAATGACTGCTGTGATCCACCTCCGAGGTGCATTTTGCTCCCACGTGGTTGCCCACTTGGCAACGGAAGCACCTCAGAGGTCTGGGTTCCAGCAGTTTCACCCGCGTGGAATCCCAGCCCACCTGGAACCTTCGGCCCTCCCCAACTATTTTGTGGGCCGCCGATACGGGGCAGCTCACCGTAACGGCTCGCATCCCCGTGAAGTCAGGACGGATGGTGCCTACCTTCACCTGTTCGAAGGCACACCCCCCAGTCTTGACCACGGCGGCCACCACCTCCCGCTCCGTCACGGAGTCGTCCAGACCCAGGATGCGCAAGTCAGCGCACTTGGCGGGTCTGGACACTCGGGCCTCGTCCGCATTTAAGGACGCCCTGAGCCTTTCGGCCAGAGCGTCAGCGGTCGGGCCACTGGCCGCACCGGGGATCCGAGCCCCAGTCGCAGTGACCCTTACCCGCATGCCATTGGTCACACCGATCTCCTCCAGGTTCACCGCCGCCCTCGCCTTGGCGAGCACGTCGCGGTAGGACACGCCCTGCTTCTCCGCTTCCGGCTGTAGTGTGATCACTACAGCTGCGGACTTTGGGGCACGTAACCTCGCCGCGACGCTTCGCTCTTTGCGCCGCCGCCGCCTCTCCCTCCGCTTGGCCGACCTTGCCGCCTTGCCCTCCTTCCTCTTCTCCCCAGCTACCTGCCATTCGGCGTCAGCCGGAGGAGATTTGGGAGGCGGGGGCAGCCGCGTCGTCACCGCCACAGCTGGGGCCCTCTCAGGCGCCTTCGCGGCCGCCTTCGTGGGCGCCTTCGCAGGCGCCGTCGCAGGCGCCTTCGCAGCCACGGCCCCGCCCTTCGCCTGCCCTGCCGACCCTGGTTTGGCCGTGGCAGCCATGGCGGCATACGAAGCCGCCTTTGGCTGGCCCGAGGCCGCCGGTCGGCCTAGCGGGGGCCGCAGGACGATTCCCTCAAGGATCGAGAACCGGTTATTAAGGGCTGCCAGCTCCTTCCGCACCAAGGCCAGAACTCGGTCCTCTGCAGGCCCGAGGCCGCCTTGCCCCTGCTGCACCCCCTCCTGCACCCCCTCCTGAGCGCCGGCTCCGCGGAGCCTGGCCAGGTCTGCTCGGAGCTCCTCATTCTCCTTTCTGAGAAGCTCCATGGCGGCTGTCAAGCGGGCGACCTCCGCCCGCATTTCGGACATTCCGTCCGACGGAGGCCCTTGAAGTAGAGCCTCCGCTGCCGCCATAATGGAGGCCTTGGCTGCGGGTATGGCCTTGTCTTTAGAAGACTGCTTCTTCTTCAGGGCCACACCCTTGAATGCAGCGGCCACGACCTCCTCAAACCTGGCCCGCTCCGAATTGGAGCCACCAGCGGCGTCCGACTCATCGCCAGACGCCTCCACGGCGCTCCCCTCGGCCGACCCGGCTGAGCCGTCCTCCTGTGCGGCGTTTACCCGGCTCTTGCTCTTCCGGGCTAGGCCCCGGCGAGCATATTTCGGAGCCGATTTAAGTCCGCCGTCCGAGGAAGACTCCTGGGCATCTCCCGGATTTAGGTTCCGCTTCAGGAAAGCATTTTTCCTTTCAGCGGCCCCCACCACTACGCACTCCGGGCTCTTAAAAGTGCCCTTCGCGCCCTTCACTCCCGATGCGGCGTCGGACTCCGACCCCGCATCACTCCTCTCCCTCTCCTCTTCTCGTCTAGTTATTTTTGGTCCCATATTTGTTCCCACGAGTAAAAAACTTTATAACTGGCTCAAAACTGTGGTTCGCACTAGCGATTAATTTAGCTACCCATTAATCAAGCTACCAACCTCCCTCACGGTGCGCCGCCGCTTGAAGGTTTGGGGTAATTTTTTATAGAGGTTTTCTTCCTCGCGGTCCGGGCGGTTAAGCCAAGACCCTCGACCCCCGTCAAAAGTCAGAGACATGACCTTGAACAATCTTCGGGGCTACGATACTAACGGTGGCAGAAGGAAATGACTTCCTCCTGCCTGCCCGGCGGCAGGGTTAGTGCACACCGAGCCCGCTCTTACTCCGCCGCTGTGCGTCTCTGCTTAGAACAGAGGGACACACGTTGGAGCGTACCTCCGACAGGATATTGGCATACCGGCAACAAAACCCCTTAGGCACACGTGCCTAAGGGGAACCATTGCCCGCACCCCAGGGTGCACCGTCCCGGAGACTGGCCTTCCCCCCGGACGTATCCGTAAGGGAACTCCAGCCCCCGGGCACTCGGGGAGGTTTCCTGTCCACGCACCCCGAAGGCCAGGGCCTGCAGTCTCGACATAGGTAGCGATCGCTTTACGACCGAATTCGGTCGCAAAGTCCTTGCGAAAAAAAATTTGACAGCTATTTTGACAGTTTAGGTACCTACCTAAACTGTCAAAATTGCTTGGCAAGGATGAAATTTTTTCGTGTTTGTCATGCAATTTTGACCGTCTAGGGATGCCACTAGGACTTTGTGACCGAATTCGGTTGTAAATCGATCGCTATCTATGTCGAGACTGCAGCCCCAGTCCTGGCCAGTCGCCAGTCTATAATAAATTATATATAGATTACGTAACACTCTCACAATCCCATTCATTTTGACAAACGGAATACTTATTGATTGCGATCGATATTTACGTTCTCGAGCAGACCAATTATTGTAACATAAGTAGGTATGAATGAAGTAAGAAGCAAGATCCTTCGGTTTGTGATAGAAAGTGTGTTCAAGACCCAAATCCGTGAACCAATGTTATTGATTAGGTATTTATTGCACGATTGTTTTTTGTGGTAACATAAACAAGATGTAAAAGCAACTTAGGCCTGTCTTCACCAACATTCAAACCACCGGCTAGGTATTTAAACAGTATACATATTGGTTTATGTCAAATGTCCTAAGAAAAGAACTGATTAAAAATCTAAACAGCTGTTTTAAAGTCGGTGAACTCCGCCCTAAAAAGACAATAATTAATTCCGGTCGTAAATCTCAAACAAAAAACTCATAGTTCGAAACAATAAAACCTCACATAAAACAAAAGAAGCTTTAACAATTTCTTGGTCTAGTTCGAGCCCAGAACTGCCGTATAAGTTATATAGACCCTCTTTGTACCAACCATGGCCAAAACAATGGCACCAATGTTCGTCACAAATGGTAATGTAAACAATTGTAAAATATAATGTATTTGTGTTCTTAACAAGATATTTATGACACAATAAAACTTTAAAGAGTTGAATGAAATTTCAATGTTTGTAAATATTTTGAAATTATATCGTTCGTGTCCAAATGCTATTTCGAAACTTATTAAACAACTTATTTCGTGGTGGTGAATAACTTTCTGAAAATAAATCGTTCCTTGGAATGAGTAAACTTACTCTTGACGAGATCTGTCATATTGTTGTACCTATATTTACGTAATAGGTTGGGGAAAAAGTTTCTTCGCATTTTTTAAGAAAATTCAAAACATTTTTTAATATAGTTTATTTACATTTAAATAAAGTATGTAGGTACCATTTTGTTCGATAACTTTTTGCCATCTTGTTGGTAGGGACATGATCCCATTGCTATAGAAATTTTGGGACTTCTGGTCAAAATACCGCGACAAGTGGTTTTGGCAGTCCTCTCGTGATGTTAACCTGACACTGCCTAAAGAATTCTGAAGAGACCGAAACAGGTGGAAATCTGAAGGTGCAAGGTCAGGACTATACGGCGGATGCATTAACACCTCCTAGCCAAACTCTCTTAATTTTTGCTGAGTGGCTAAAGATGTGTGAGGTCTAGCGTTATCATGATGAAAAACCACACCCCTTCTGTTGATTAATTCCGGCCGCTTTCTCTCAACTTCTTGCTTTAATCTCATCAGTTGTTCGCAGTAGAGTTCAGAATCGATGGTCCTGCCTGGTGGTAACAGCTCATAATTAATAATGCCCTTCCAATCCCACCACACACACAGCATCACCTTGTTGCGAGTTAACCCGGGTTTCGCCACAGTCTGTGAAGCCTGACCGGCCTTTGACCACGACCTTTTTCGCACGTTCTTGTCATACGTGATCCACTTTTCATCACCAGTTATCAGCTTCTTCAAAAATGGTTCGGTTTCATTACGTCGTAATAAAGAATCACAAATGAGTACACGGTTCATTAGGTTTCTTTCAGTGAGCTCGTGAGGTACCCAAATGTCGAGCTTTTTTGTGTACCCAGTTTTTTTTCAAATGCGCCAAAACTGTTTTGTGGTCAATTTCCAGTTCTTCAGCTACGTCGTAACTACTGATATGCCGCTATCTTGCTCCACTTTTTCAAAAATGGCATCCATTTTATCCGTAATAGGGCGACCAGAGCGACGTGCATCTTTGACATCAAAATTTCCGGATTGAAAACGCTTAAACCAAATTTGTGCTACTCTCACAGGCACTACACTAGGTCCATAAACATCGCAAATTTTTTTTTGCAGCTTGCGTTGCATTTTTACCTTTTTTGTAGTAAAATTTTAAAATGTATCGAATTTCTTCATTAGATTCACTCATCTTGACGGTACGAAAAACAAATGAAAATCACACATTTTCCTAATTTGAATTTGGAATTATGTTCTTTAAAATTTAAACTTTCAATGATACCAGCCAGATACAAATAGTATAGCCAAAGAGATTTTATTACAAGTTCATACATGCTATAATGCGAAAAGACTTTTTCCCCAACCTAATATATTAAACACAAAATCAGTTTGGGACTATGTATGACGAGAAAATGGTTCAACAATGAACAACCGTTGGTCCTCATAATTCCTCCTAATCTAGATTATGATTACGAAATCAATTATTTTGACTTACCGAGAATACTAAGATACAATGTAGCTTAGAAAATTTTCGTCAGTTATAAGAAACAATCTGTTGTTTTAAAGAAGTGTGTAATACCTACCTATATCTACGCGGTCAGAATGTACGGAACAGCAATTTCCTGCAATAACCTACGAAAAATTTTGACGCAGTGGGTTTCAGAATCATGCAGCTGTACTGAATCCATGGTTGGTAACAGGTTGCGCGTCGGCGGCCCTGCCACGCTGTATATCTCTATGATGAATCAATATAATTATGCATCATACAGATATACAGGGTCGCAGGGACATCTTAGATCGGAATAGGAAGAGCATACATACCTAAACTTCGAGGAAAGAAGTAACAAGAGTGGATAACACCTCCTGTAAAATAAAGGAAAGATAAACATGACGACTAAATCTCGGGATTTAAGAAATTGCGAATTATTTATTATTACTAGGTGACCCGACAAACGTTGTTCTATCAAAAATTCAATAATTCATACAAAATTCCTACAGAAAATGCACTTTCAGTTTTCCCGAATTTTCCAATTTTCCCGGAACTTTTCAACCATTTTCTTTCATACAAACCTTTTCCTGACAATTACAAACACAACAAAAAAGAATTATCTAATTTGGTGCAGTCGTTCGGAAGTTATGCGCGTACCTACATACATTTCTGCGATTCATTTTATATATATATATATATATATATATATATATATATATATATATATATATATATATATATATATATATATATATATATATATATATATATATATATATATAGATTTACAACTGTCAAATTTTCCCAATCAACCTTGAACCTAATGTTTTAGCGATGAAGTTAAAAATCTATTAAAGAAATTTGACAGAGTGTAGTAGCTTGATGTGCGTAATAAACCATCGAGATTACTCGTAGCATACTTAAGTACCCACATACATCTTTACTTATCCAAAAAATCAGCATCTCTCAACTCAAGGCTCTCTCTTACATAACCTTATAACATTATTACGAGTATACATAATATAAATAAATGAATAATATCGGCGGTACACTTTACCGGGCGACGCTTATAAATCAATAACCGATGCAAGAGTTATATCCGTTACCCGCCTAATGATGTCCGGGTAAATAATTACAGACGTCTCAATTTGTGCCTTAGGGCTGTCTCGGGGAAACAAGATCTACTTAGTTAAACCTGGTTGACGAACACCTGTCTTGAACATAACCTCTTTTATCTTATGTAGGTAAAAGTTTTTATATATCTATACTTCACTTGCCGTGTCTGATAAGATAAAGGTTTAGGCAATCGTTTTTAGGGATTCTTCTCCTGATTATCGTGTTAATTTTGGCTTTTCTTATGTTCCCCTTTCTTACAGGTATTTTGAAAACGTATTACGTAGTTTTCTCGATAAGTTATGTAAACCAACAATATGTAGTATCTTGTCTATCAAGGTGATGACATTAATATAACAATAAATCCATATCAATTCAAAGATCATCAGCGGTGATTAAAACAAAGTACCTATTCATGAATAAACAATTTATACCGAATCAGTCATCCAAATTATATTGACCTTTGTTAGTTATCTACCTATTTAAATGTGAGCAGAAATATTAAATTGATTTCATTGTAGTATGTTTACTTTAGTTTACTTCGTTCTGTTCTGTGCCTCGGAATGCAGTCCAGCCTGTCATATGGGTAGTCAGAAGCCCTAAAGTTTGGCAGCCAGTCTTGCTATATATATCTAATGAAAGGTCTTACTGTGAGGGTCTCAAATATATATTTTTTTTATAATTTTAAAATAAATTGTTTTAAAGTTATTTAAGAAAAAAGGCCAACATTGACCATTCCCCCATTATCTTTGAAACTACTGAGCTTAAAATTTTGAATAAAAAAAATACAGATAATAGTTCTATACCTACGTATAGATTACAGGAAAACTTATAAGAACTCCGTGGTATTAAAATAACATGGTAAATCTCAATATTGTGCGTTCAAACTTATATTTGCAGTTGGAATGCATGGGAGAGCATGTTTTTTAACTACAATACAAATACAAAATAGTTTATTGTGAAAAATAAGAACAAATTACATTCAAACGTGTTTGGAGCCTCCCTTTAAGCAAACAATGCCTGTATTAGAAGACAATGTTAAGTTTGTTCTTGGGATAAATTCATTCTAACTACGGAACCCTTCATTGTGCGTGGTCCGACACGCACTTGGCTTGTTTTTTTTATATTTATACCAGATTTAATTTAAGTACCTACTCATTTACCTTCACAACCTTCTTCTTCCTGTCATGTCAGCCCTACAGTAAGTATGTGATCACGCTGCGCGCGCGCCTAATCACGATCTATTGCCGAGGCGGATCGGAACTTTTCAGCTCGCTTCGGCAACATAAATCACGACCATACGCGAATGTAATGTAACAGCTTAAATAAATAAAAAATGCTAACACAATATTTATGAGTACAGATAGAGTTAGGGACATAATTATCATTTATTTTATATTCGCTGTCATGTTAATAGTATTATTTTTTGATAATTGCTTTCAGTTTTGGATTTTTTAAGGTTGATGGCGGCTTTTAAATGGCTGTGAATTCTTAAATGTCTTTAATTTTAGGCACTTTGCCTTTACGTTTTCTAGTGAAACAGAAATCTTACCAGAAAGGTTTTAATAATTCATAAATTAAAATTTAAAATTGTAAAATGTCTAACACTGAAATTAATAACCGCAACAATGTTTCCTCTGTCAAACCCGACGAAGGTATAAAATGAGCTGACTTACGGCTCATGTATTTGTTCGCGCAGTGCACAGTGCACATAGCCTGGGGTAGGTATGGCTACTGTGAATATGTCCGTAAATTGAGTTACCCATGTCTCTGCTGGCACCTGTTGATGTATCCTACGGCACCGCGAGGGCTTCACGCGATAATTGATGAGCAGGGGTCGGTTGGACCCCCGCCGACATCAGAGGGTCAGGTTTGTTAAGCGGCGGCGTGAGGAACAGAAGAAAGGCGGATTTTGGATATACATATTTTTGGCGTGACTTTCGAACAAGCTACGAAGTCACTTTGTAGAACCTTCTGATTATTCTTATAACTGGTGGGAGTATTTTTTTTTTATATATCGAATTATTCAAAAATTGCTGTCTTGGTTAGCTACAAAACATTTAAGGAGTGCATGAAATAAGCTGTGTGACATTTTAAGAACATGGCTGGATGAACTGGTGGCCGGACGAACTGGTGGCCTGACGAACTGTTGGCCGGATGAACTGGTGGCCTAACGAATTAGTGGCCGGACCAATTGTTGGCCGGACGAACAGGTGGCCGGACGAACTGGTGGCCTGACGAACTGTTGGCCGGACGAACTGGTGGCCTGACGAACTGTTGGCCGGACGAACAGGTGGCTGGACGAACAGGTGGCCGGACGAACTGGTGGCCTGACGAACTGGTGGCCGGACGAACTGGTGGCCTGGCGAACTGGTGGCCTGACGAACTGGTGGCCTGACGAACTGGTGGCCGGACGAACTGGTGGCCTGGCGAACTGGTGGCCTGACGAACTGGTGGCCGGACGAACTGGTGGCCGGACGAACTGGTGGCCTGGCGAACACGTGGCCTGACGAACTGGTGGCCGGACGAACTGGTGGCCTGGCGAACTGGTGGCCTGACGAACTGGTGGCCGGACGAACTGGTGACCTGGCGAACTGTTGGCCGGACGAACTGGTGGCCTGACGAACTGGTGGCCGGACGAACTGGTGGCCTGGCGAACTGGTGGCCGGACGAACTGGTGGCCTGACGAACTGTTGGCCGGACGAACTGGTGGCCTGACGAACTGGTGGCCTGACGAATTGTTGGCCGGACGAACAGGTGGCCGGACGAACAGGTGGCCGGACGAACTGGTGGCCTGACGAACTGTTGGCCGGACGAACTGGTGGCCTGACGAACTGGTGGCCGGACGAACTGGTGGCCTGGCGAACTGGTGGCCTGACGAACTGGTGGCCGGACGAACTGGTGGCCTGGCGAACTGGTGGCCTGACGAACTGGTGGCCGGACGAACTGGTGGCCGGACGAACTGGTGGCCTGGCGAACACGTGGCCTGACGAACTGGTGGCCGGACGAACTGGTGGCCTGGCGAACTGGTGGCCTGACGAACTGGTGGCCGGACTAACTGGTGACCTGGCGAACTGGTGGCCTGACGAACTGGTGGCCGGACGAACTGGTGGCCTGGCGAACTGATGGCCTGACGAACTGGTGGCTGGACGAACTGGCAGCCTCACGAACTCTCTGTCTGTACACCTTTAATTTGATGTAATAGTTAGCATGGTCACTTCCAGACACTGCGAAGAATGATCACAAAATGTATTGCCATAGTCGCCTACGTGAGGATTGCGATATATTTTCTAAGATTGCGATGAAGCTTGCCGCTCGTCGCGTGCACCACACGAAACTTCTCACATACCGCGCGGCGCGTCTTCGCTTGCCAAAATAAAACATTAATAATATAACATTCTAATACAATGCACACCTGCCATAAAAAAAAACAGTTATAATTATAAAAGAAGGATGGATGTCTATGTTGTGGCCGTGTCGCTATCATCCTTAATTAACATTAGCATAATATTTATTATTTTATTTACAACGATAGGTTATATTTCTGTTTTTCTGGAAATGATAAATTTTTAAAACTCACCCAATGTCAATTAATAATCCATAATTCATTATAGGATGTATGAGTAAGTTGCATGTATTATTCAACACAATGTAAATTGTTTTATGATTAAATGAAATGAAATGTCTGACGTATATTTTTATTCAATAAGGAGAAGATTTCGGCGACCGGGTCATTAACAACTGGTTTTGATTAGCTTTGCAGTACCTATCGGCAATATTGGGATTGTTCAATGACACAACAAAAAGAGTGAAATTAATAGGATACTAAGCCTTTTGGCCTTTCTGTATTGAAAGCTCTGAGCTGGTCTACTCCTAAATTTAAAGGCACGATTCCTAGTCAAATAGAGACTGAATTTCATTCACTTTAAAAATATAAACGAGTCAATTTCGCAAGTCTCAAAAGACAACAAACTACAACTTTTATAACGATCTCTGACGTCACTCACAGCTGATCGTAGAGTTATGACGGATGACAGTCATTGACAGTTGATAGCCGCAAGTTTTATTGCTACGGGTGTAAACAAGTGGCCGTAGCCGCGGGTAGCAGAATACGGCCACACTTTACGATTATTGCTTAATCAACCCGTTTTGCCAATATTTAATGGAAATAGATGTTAATGGTCGCATAGACCCGTTTCGGGTTAAAGGAATAATGACGTCACGCTATTTTAGAAGAAAAATTAATGTATCAGCTGCTTAATTCTCGACTTGCTTTGCACAACGGACTGTGATAAGTCATGGTGTCGTGAATTTTAGAATGATTTTGCATTTAGATAATTTAGATTAGTAGAGTATGAAAATATTTGGTCGTCAAAAGCCTGCTAGGGATAGATACCTAATTACAGCAATCTTTCTAGAGTTACTTCATAAACATAGGTATCTACTTAAATTATCGAAAATTATAGTTTGTTGGAAAAACAATGTGTCATTTATTTGATCCGTGCATTTATCGTGCGTTTTTGTTTCTTTTTTTGATCTGTGGATAGTTCGCTTCAGTATTGGTATTTAGGCTGAAACCATCTTAAATATGTATGACGAATACAGTAGGTGTAATTTTATTTTCATATTCCGATATAACTTCTACAATTGAACAACAGATATATACAAAAAAAAAAAAACAACCAATTATCGTCATTTGAGCTAACGACTACAACGTCTAATGACTTACAATACTATTGTACAGAGGGGTCGGCAGTGAAATTACCGGTACAAAAGACTCACGGCCCTCTCGACGGGGCGCCTGTTATCGTTCCACACAAGAAAACACTTATAAAAACTGCATTTTGAACTTTAAAGCCAAGAACATAAGGGTTGGGGAATCTGTATGAGTGATGTATGTAATTTGTATGAAGTCTTTATTACGAAAATATACATTCGTTAACAATTGTAACGCGTTTGTTAGTGCACGATGCTATCGGGGTCACTTTAGGACCCCGCGCGCGCTGAGGGGGTTAGATATGTATCGAGTATGGAAATTGTGTAGTTTGCATTAAAATTTTCTTCGGTTTTGGTTGGAAGCAATATGAGAGGGAAGGTTGAAAACACGAGCTATTTCTAAAATATGTAACTACAAGTACTTTTAGTTACATATTGTAAAATAAGCTCGTGTTTTCAACCGACTTTAATAAAAAGAGGAGGTTCTCATTTCGAACCGTATATTTTTTTCAACCGACTGCTGTAGTAAACTTCACGTTTCTTTTTGCTTACTCTAACAATAATCTCTTTTTTCATTTACAACTTATGCCGTGAGAAGAGAACCCACCACCACCACCACCGAAGGTTCTTTTCAGTGGGTTCTCGCTTACCTACCACCATGATGCCTATTACGACGGTGAAATAGAGACGTGGAGGACCTAGGAGCTCGTGGCTAAGTAATAACAGCCGCACGGATCGATTCATCAGGTTAAGCTACGCCTGCCGGGGTTGGTCTGTGGACCATCTTTTCATACCGAGACTCCTCCGTGCCTCGGAAAGCACGTTAAGCCGTTGGTCCCGGCTGTCATTCGAGGATCTTTGACAGTCGTTACGGGTCGTCAGAAGCCCGAAAGTCTGACAACCAGTCTTACCAAGAGGTATCGTATTACCCAGTAACCAGTGTTGGGCACAATTGAATTAATTTTTTAATTGTAGAGGCAAACAATTACAATTTTTATTTCAACTAAATTAATTGCAATTAAATTAATTCAATTATTTTTTAATTGTGAAATGCAATTGAAATCAATTGCAATTAAATCTATCAATTGTGGTTTACAATTAATTCAATTGCAATTGAAATTTTATTTGCAATTAAATTAATTGTTTTAAACAATTAATATTTAATTTAACTACGTATTTGATGACATACATACATACAATCACGCCTGTATTCCCCGAAGGGTTAGGCAGAGGTGTACCAATGTACACCCACAGTTCGCCGGTATATTTAGGTCCCATGTAATAGGTGGCGAGCCTATTGCCATTAACCGGGCACAAATCCAAACTCCGAGCTGCTACTGAGAATTTCTTAGAAAAACCCAATAACACTTTTTGCTCGACCTGGGAATCGAACCCAGGACCTCTAGCGTAGCAGTCGTGGTTAGGACCACTTAATGTAAAATAATATGGCAGGAGTCCATAGTGTGCACACTGCACGCCCCGCATCGCCCCTTCGTCTTGTGCGCCTCACTCGCTCCTCAATATTTCTTGTGTTAGTCTACCGCTACTAACGCTGACTGCTGTACGTGTCGCAACTTGATTGTGTCGCGCGCGCACTCACGCAGAGCGAGTTACAACACGAGTCACGTCATTCAGTACGTTTTGGTTTTGAATGTACATACTACGTGTGATTTGAACAATTCATATACCTATTTTACGGATATTTCTACAACTTCCTAAAAACTTATTAGTTATGGATGAAGATGATTATAGTAATATGTCGTCAGCGTCAATTAATATTTCGGACACGGACAATAATGATTCGTTGGATCGAGAGTTGCAGTCTTTGGGCTCAAGTACATCGACGACTTCACTACCGCGTCTTGGACTACTTGACGGTACATTTTTTAAATATATACCAGAGGAATCAACAGCGCATAAAATCACAGCTCTGTGTACTAAATGCTTGCCTAGTACTACTAAAGTCAGAGGATTTGATAATTGTACATCTAATTTTCTGATTCACCTCAAACGGAAACATGGACAAGATTGCGTCAATGAATATAAAGCACATATAAAAAGAAAAAAAGAAGATAAAAGGAATACATTAGTTCCTGGCAAAAAATCGAAGAAAAGTGGAGAAGTCAACTCATATACTCAAGAGGATTTTGTACAAAATATTATTGAGTACTTTATTCACTCTATGATCCCATTGAGATCTGTAGAAAACCCATACTTTTTAAAAATATTCACCAATTTGCAGATATCTGATAAGGGTTTAAAACTTATAAGTCGTCGAAGTTTGAGTCGCCGTATAAATATTTACTATGAGAAACAAATGTCTACTATTAAATCGGAATTATTGGATGTTGATTTCGTGTGCACAACAACAGATATCTGGTCTGGAAAGAAGAGAAGCTTTTTAGGTATGACAGCACATTGGATAACAAAAGATTTGAAACGGCATTCAGTAGCATTAGCATGTCAGCGGTTCAAAGGAACTCATAGTTACGACCGCATTACTGATTTAATTAAACACATTTACACAGAATTTGGTTTGACCGGTACTAAAGTAATTGCATCAGTTACTGACAACGGCAGTAATTTTGTTAAAGCATTTCGCACTTTTGGCGTGCAACTTACTAACATCAGTACTAGTGAAACCAATGAGCCGGAAGATCCTGTGTCTGAAGATACAGATGTAGAATCCGATTCAAGTCTGGACGAAGGAAACTCAGAAGATTTTTTTTTGCCTGCCCATCTAAGATGTTGTGCGCATACTTTAAGCTTATGTGCTACTGTTGATGCCAATAAAATTTTGACTAACAAAGGGACTCCATTATGTGATATACATGCTAATACAATAAAAAAATGCAACTCTCTATGGAATGCTGCCGGCCGCCCAAAAACAGCTGAAATTATAGAAGACATATTAAAACACACATTGAGTCGACCGGGTGAAACCAGATGGAACAGCCTGTATGACGCACTTCAACAAATTTTGTCAATCCAAGAAAAGAATTTGCAGCTGCATAGATCTTTAAATATTACAAATCCTATAAAAGATTTCGAATTTGATTACTTAAAAGAATATTTGATCTGTGCTGCACCAGTAGCAGAAGCATTGGATATCATGCAAGGTGAAAACAATACCTATTTTGGTATTGTACTGCCATGTCTGTTGGCTTTAAGAAGAAAAATCCAAAAAATTGAAAGAGGTGGCGATTTAGTTTACTGTTCACCTTTGATTGAGACTTACAGAATAAGCATTGAAACTAGATTTAAACAGTATTTTGATCTTAACACTGCTGAGGCAGAGCATGCAGCAGTAGCTGCTCTTTCTTATCCTCGTTTTAAGAATAAGTGGCTATCTTGCTTAACCAGTCAAGACCGAACTAAAGTACAGAATCTTTTTAAAACCGCTATTTCAAAAGAACTCAATGAAGAACCCCAACAAAATAAACCAAAAAAAAGAAATAAAGAAAATATTTTTTTTGAATTCGATTCTGATTCAGATTCAGATAATAGTAATTATTCAGCACTTACAGCATCTACTAATATGAACACCCCAAAAACAAAGGCTGAATTATTGATGTTACACTTCTTTGCTGAAGAAAGTGAAGAACTAAATCTGCTGAATAGATATCCTGAAATAAAAAGAGTTTTCATAAAATATAACACACCTTTACCAGCTTCCGCCGCAGTGGAGAGACTTTTCTCTTTTGCTACGATGACAAATTTGCCAAGAAGTCATAAATTAACAGACCAAATGTTTGAAAAGAGGGTCGTGTTGAAGTGCAATCTTAACTATTCAAAGAACACATAAATAAGAACAAAACAAGAACAAATGAATAGTTCTCTCTCTCTGAACAATCATGAACAATGCTTAATATGAAAACTGATTTAAATAAAGGTTGATTTATAAAAGTTATTTTCTTTGTATTTAAAACTACGGTTATCCTTGTTTCCTTTAACCACCCAATCCTGAATTATTCTAGTTAGGTACCTGTGCTACACTTTTACGTAATGTTCTTGCTTAAATCCAGGTTTTACATTCCTTTGAGAATATTAAGGAGAATGCTCTTGTATTGTTTGCATTATGTTTTTCAGTTACTGACATTTATTAATTGTTAACTGTAATTGTAAACGTGTACCAAACAATTAACAATTAATCAATTGTAATTGCAAATTTTTACAAGCACAAATAATTTAATTGTAATTGCAAAGTTTTACAAGCACAATTAATTAATTGTTAATTGCGATACGTTACAATTACAATTAATTATTTTAGTTGTTAGTTGCAACTAAATTTGGCAATTTAATTGTTAGTTGTTAATTGTTTTCACAATTGATTTTTGCCCCACTCTGCCAGTAACTGGGTTGTGGAGGTCAGATAGGCAGTCGCTCCATGTAAAATACTGGTATTCAGCTGCATCCGGTTAGACTGGAAGCCGACCCCAACATAGTTGGGAAAAGGCTAGGCAGATTGATTGAAATAGAGACGTGACTTTTTCACTCCAAACTGACTACTCTCCTATTGAATCCAAAAGCAATGTCCTAAAGAATGCTAACTGAAATAATGCAAGCGTAACATACGCACTCTGCCATCAACATAGAACACACTACTCTTATAGTTTTAACTAATAAATGTCAAAAATTAAAACCTCGTTCTAAAACTACGGCGACAGTATTCAATTGATGGCAGCCATAACATTTTTAATGGCAATGCACAACTTTCAAAACGTAGCGTTCCCACTGTTTTCAAAAAGTTTATTTATTTACACTGGCAAGCTTTGTTTGGTCACTTGTTTTTATAGTGTTTTTGAATGCAATAAAAGATTTTAGTGTCGTTTATCGGAGGTGACTATCATGTCATAAATTACGTGCAATTTTAAGTTTTATTTCAGTTTTTAGATATAGGTCGTCGTGTTTGTGTGTGTACAGCTCGTAAATCAAAAGTGCATTAGTTAATTATTTTATACGGCTTTGGGACAGTGCTGGAACGTTTTATTGATGTCGTTGGCACTATGCGAGCTTCCGTTAGAGCTGGCAAGGAGGTTTAGTATGCTTCTCGAGCACCATCTAAACACGTGACAGTGCCGTAGAGCATATCAGCCGGTCTATTCTGTAAAAATCTCACCGTGAAACGTAGGTGAAGTGAGCTTGAAGAGAGCTGTCATTTCACCTGACGCTAGGGATTGACACTATTGACAGCTCACTCCACGCTTACCTCAGCTAAGTTTTTACGGTGAGATTTGTACAGAATAGCACTGCAGTACTGAGAAAGCAAGAGCTACGAAACACGGAATCCTGAAATCCGAAAATAGATTTACAATTCGCTGACAATTTCACGCAGTTTTCGTACTCATAATGTGGTGAACAGAGTACCTATGAGAGTTTATTATCTGGTTTGGACTAAACCAAAAGGCTGCAAATAGGGATTGCCCAAATTTTAGGTGATCCCTCTACTACCCCGTAACAGTGAAGTCCGTTTAATAGACATCGATCTACCTGATCTTCATAATTTCACGGCAGAAATATCCTCAAAACTTGTAATTTAATAATACTGTAATAAAATAACCCCTAATTGTTTTAGAAGCTGTCCAACTATCTGGAATGGACACATAACATTATTTTACGGCCAATAAAACCTTATACGGCTATATGTTTATCGTAGAGTAATTTTAATTGCGGCCCACCGTGTGCTTTATACGTGTTTTATTACTTTCTTCTCTTTTTGTCTCTGGACTTGTGTTTTATTGGATACTCACGGTGTGTCTCAGCTCATTTCATATTCGTTAAGGGAGTAATATTAATTCAATAACTTCAAGTATGGTACACCTTCAGCAGTGAACTGCGAAACACTAAGCCAGGCCGCACACCTGAGCAGCAAGCAGCAAGCATACAGCAACACTAAGGCAGGCCGCACACCTGAGCAGCAAGCAGCAAGCATACAGCCACGCTAAGCTAGGCCGCACAACTGAGCAGCAAGCAGCAAGCATACAGCAACACTAAGGCAGGCCGCACACCTGAGCAGCAAGCAGCAAGCATACAGCCACGCTAAGCTAGGCCGCACAACTGAGCAGCAAGCAGCAAGCATACAGCAACACTAAGGCAGGCCGCACACCTGAGCAGCAAGCAGCAAGCATACAGCCACGCTAAGGCAGGCCGCACACCTGAGCAGCAAGCAGCAAGCATACAGCCACGCTAAGCCAGGCCGCACACCTGAGCAGCAAGCAGCAAGCATACAGCAACACTAAGGCAGGCCGCACACCTGAGCAGCAAGCAGCAAGCATACAGCCACGCTAAGCCAGGCCGCACACCTGAACAGCAAGCAGCAAGCATACAGCAACACTAAGGCAGGCCGCACACCTGAGCAGCAAGCAGCAAGCATACAGCCACGCTAAGCCAGGCCGCACACCTGAGCAGCAAGCAGCAAGCATACAGCAACACTAAGGCAGGCCGCACACCTGAGCAGCAAGCAGCAAGCATACAGCCACGCTAAGCCAGGCCGCACACCTGAGCAGCAAGCAGCAAGCATACAGCAACACTAAGGCAGGCCGCACACCTGAGCAGCAAGCAGCAAGCATACAGCCACGCTAAGCCAGGCCGCACAACTGAGCAGCAAGCAGCAAGCATACAGCAACACTAAGGCAGGCCGCACACCTGAGCAGCAAGCAGCAAGCATACAGCCACGCTAAGCTAGGCCGCACAACTGAGCAGCAAGCAGCAAGCATACAGCAACACTAAGGCAGGCCGCACACCTGAGCAGCAAGCAGCAAGCATACAGCAACGCTAAGCCAGGCCGCACAACTGAGCAGCAAGCATACAGCAACGCTAAGCCAGGCCGCACAACTGAGCAGCAAGCAGCAAGCATACAGCAACACTAAGGCAGGCCGCACACCTGAGCAGCAAGCAGCAAGCATACAGCCACGCTAAGCTAGGCCGCACAACTGAGCAGCAAGCAGCAAGCATACAGCAACACTAAGGCAGGCCGCACACCTGAGCAGCAAGCAGCAAGCATACAGCAACGCTAAGCCAGGCCGCACAACTGAGCAGCAAGCATACAGCAACGCTAAGCCAGGCCGCACAACTGAGCAGCAAGCAGCAAGCATACAGCAACACTAAGGCAGGCCGCACACCTGAGCAGCAAGCAGCAAGCATACAGCCACGCTAAGCCAGGCCGCACACCTGAGCAGCAAGCAGCAAGCATACAGCAACACTAAGGCAGGCCGCACACGTGAGCAGCAAGCAGCAAGCATACAGCAACGCTAAGCCAGGCCGCATACCTGAGCAGCAAGCAGCAAGCATACAGCAACACTAAGGCAGGCCGCACACCTGAGCAGCAAGCAGCAAGCATACAGCCACGCTAAGCTAGGCCGCACAACTGAGCAGCAAGCAGCAAGCATACAGCAACGCTAAGCCAGGCCGCACACCTGAGCAGCAAGCAGCAAGCATACAGCAACGCTAAGCCAAGCCGCACACCTGAGCAGCAAGCAGCTAGCATACAGCAACACTAAGCCAGGCCGCACACCTGAGCAGCAAGCAGCAAGCATACAGCAACGCTAAGCCAGGCCGCACACCTGAGCAGCAAGCAGCAAGCATACAGCAACACTAAGGCAGGCCGCACACCTGAGCAGCAAGCAGCAAGCATACAGCCACGCTAAGCTAGGCCGCACAACTGAGCAGCAAGCATACAGCAACACTAAGGCAGGCCGCACACCTGAGCAGCAAGCAGCAAGCATACAGCCACGCTAAGCCAGGCCGCACACCTGAGCAGCAAGCAGCAAGCATACAGCAACACTAAGGCAGGCCGCACACCTGAGCAGCAAGCAGCAAGCATACAGCCACGCTAAGCCAGGCCGCACACCTGAGCAGCAAGCAGCAAGCATACAGCAACACTAAGGCAGGCCGCACACGTGAGCAGCAAGCAGCAAGCATACAGCAACGCTAAGCCAGGCCGCATACCTGAGCAGCAAGCAGCAAGCATACAGCAACACTAAGGCAGGCCGCACACCTGAGCAGCAAGCAGCAAGCATACAGCCACGCTAAGCTAGGCCGCACAACTGAGCAGCAAGCAGCAAGCATACAGCAACACTAAGGCAGGCCGCACACCTGAGCAGCAAGCAGCAAGCATACAGCCACGCTAAGCTAGGCCGCACAACTGAGCAGCAAGCAGCAAGCATACAGCAACACTAAGCCAGGCCGCACAACTGAGCAGCAAGCAGCAAGCATACAGCCACGCTAAGCCAGGCCGCACAACTGAGCAGCAAGCAGCAAGCATACAGCAACACTAAGGCAGGCCGCACACCTGAGCAGCAAGCAGCAAGCATACAGCCACGCTAAGCTAGGCCGCACAACTGAGCAGCAAGCAGCAAGCATACAGCAACACTAAGGCAGGCCGCACACCTGAGCAGCAAGCAGCAAGCATACAGCAACGCTAAGCCAGGCCGCACAACTGAGCAGCAAGCATACAGCAACGCTAAGCCAGGCCGCACAACTGAGCAGCAAGCATACAGCAACGCTAAGCCAAGCCGCACACCTGAGCAGCAAGCAGCTAGCATACAGCAACACTAAGCCAGGCCGCACACCTGAGCAGCAAGCAGCAAGCATACAGCAACGCTAAGCCAGGCCGCACACCTGAGCAGCAAGCAGCAAGCATACAGCAACACTAAGGCAGGCCGCACACCTGAGCAGCAAGCAGCAAGCATACAGCCACGCTAAGCTAGGCCGCACAACTGAGCAGCAAGCATACAGCAACACTAAGGCATTTTTTTAATAATATGGCATCCAAACTATCAACTGACATCTTACAAAAGTTAAAGCTTACGGAAAATGATCTTGTGCAAAAGTTTAGATGTAAACACAGCCCGATGAACTCTTTTGTTTTATTGGAAACTGACGAAATAGAAGTTAATAAAATTGTTATGTCCTTAAAAAGTACCAATTCTACTGGTTGGGATGGAATATCATCTGTGTTTTTGAAGAGAAGTGTAAACCTTTTCGTTAAACCTTTAACACACATATTTAACTTATGTTTTACGTGTGGAAAGTTTCCTAATGTGTTGAAGGACTCAATTGTTATACCAGTTTTCAAGTCGGGGGATAGAGACAGTATCGCTAATTATCGTGCGATATCGCTTTTACCTACTATGGCTAAAATCCTGGAGAAGCTAATAAACATTAGGCTCGTAAATTACATAGAGAAAAATAAAGTTCTTTCTTATAATCAATTTGGTTTTAGAAGGAACAAATCAACAATAGATGCGGTTGAACATCTAGTTACAAATGTAGCTAGTAATCTCGACCACAAGAATAAATGTGTTGGGGTTTTTCTAGATTTAGCCAAAGCCTTTGATACTGTCTCAATCCCTCTGCTAATTTGCAAGTTGGAGGCTATAGGTATTCGAGGTGTACCACTTGATCTTTTTAAAAACTATCTTAGTAATAGGACACAGGCTGTAAAAATTGGTAATAATCTTAGCTCCAGGCATGATGTTGGTTTCGGTGTTCCGCAAGGATCAGTACTTGGACCAACATTATTCTTGATCTATGTTAATAATCTTTGTAACATTGAATTACCCGGTTCAAAAGTGATCACTTTTGCTGACGATACTGTAATCTTATTTCAACAAAAAACATGGAGTGATGTCAAATCGTCAGCCGAGATTGGTCTTAAAAATATAAGTGAGTGGCTTGATTGGAATCTGCTTACATTAAATCTTAAAAAAACAAAAATTATAACATTTAGTATAAAAAATAGTTTACAACCTACCGACTTTAATTTAAAAGCTCATTCCTCTAAGTGTTCTACTGCAAGTATTTGCGGGTGCCCTGTCTTATCTCCAAGTAAAAGTGTTAAATACCTTGGAGTTGATATCGATGAAAATTTAAATTGGAAACAACATATTCATAATCTAAAATCTCGCATTCGTAAACTAATACCGATTTTTAAAAGAATAAGAAACTTAAAAGACAAAGCTACGAACAAAACTGTTTATTTTGCACTGTGCCAATCGATAGTTACTTATGGTATCTCTGCTTGGGGTGGTGCTAGAAAAAGTACCCTTATAAAATTAGAAAGGGCTCATCGATGCATTCTTAAAGTGATTAATTTTAAAAAATTTAGATATCCTACAACTGCGTTGTACAAAGAGTTTGAAGTCCTAAACATTCGCCAACTCTTTATTAAAAAAATAGTCCTGAGACAACATTTCTACGAAAAACCTGTTACCAAATCTCTCAGAAGAGTGCATGAGGTATATGACGTCCCAGCATGCAAAACCACTTTTGCACAGTGTTTCTCTTATTTCTTGGCTCCTCTGTTGTACAATCGCATAAGTAAAATTAAACCTCTTAAAGATACAACGAGATTTGTGTGTAGAAGGGCTCTGGATGAGTTTCTGAGTAACTTGGATTATGATCAGACTGAAAAACTTATACAAATATTACAGTAACTATTTATTTATAAATATATATTTTATTGAATACCGATAAGTACTAAATAAGTTTATAAAAACAACATATTAATATATTATATGTAAGTAATATATATAAATATATACATTATAAAGTAATCATTATTATTGAAGATTAGTATACAAACATTATTTGTATTATAATTATATACATATACACACGTACAGTAAATACATTACATTAGGACCTTTCCACTTGTAACGTATTTCTATGCTGATAATATTTAAAAAATATGTATACTAAATGCATTATTTTTTCCTACATTGTTATTAGTTGGTAATATTGATAGTGTTATAGATAGGAATAGTTTTGTGCCTGAATGTTTGTTTTGGAGTATCTCGGGCTTCATGAGTTGGTGCCCAATGCGTTGGTCTTATCTACTTATATACATATACGGATATTTATAGCTACTAATGGGACTGATGCGGCGAGTGACTGCCATGGAGCTTGGGATGGAATAAAGATGCTCTGCAAGTTATAAAAATTACTACAACTTTTGTTATGTTCTTACTTTTAATTTTATTAGTTTAGTTTTAGAAACACCTTTTTTATTTTATTTTTAACACGTTGGTCTTATTACAAATTCTGAAAAATATTGTTAGTGTGAAAACACTTTGTTGATATTAAAATAACGTTAGTAGTTGCATTGTCTGATTTCTTTGCATATACTACTTGCTTACGATAAACTTGTAACTCGTTATCGTCATCTACGATTCACAGCAAAACATATGTAATTAGTAAAAAGTGTCTTAACGTGTGTACATTATGACTATTATTCCATGAGCGAGAATCTTACCTTGCCGTAACACAGTCCTTGACTAGCACGGGAGGTAAAGAACTTTTCTCTGTATACCGTCATTGGGCATTCATAAATTTAATCAAATATGTGAACCATTGCTTTACTTGTGATAGCATTATTATAACTTAACCCTTCTTCTACTCCCCTTGCTACTTTTTATAGATAAGTTCTAACTTAGTGTAGTTGAACGTGAGTGTGCCCTATACTATGTAAATATGTATCACCGGTGTACTGTAACCTAAACTTATGGTCAATAAACTTTATTATTATTATTATTATTATACAGCAACAGTGCTCAGTTGTGCGGCCTGGCTTAGTATGTATTGCCGTATGCTTGCTGCTTGCTGCTCAGTTGTGCGGCTTGGCTTAGTATTGCTGTTGCTGATCAGGTGTGCGGCTGGGGTTAGTGTACATCTACGGATCGAAAGCATCGACATTCGAACTCGAACGAAGGATCTTTGTTTTCCTAAAATTTTGTGAACTATGAACAGCAATACCATGGGACTGTTGTGACATCAATGTTTACGATTGGAAACGGGCTTCAAAATTTCCGTCAGAATAACCATCTTTAAAGGTTTAAAGATACCTCTTTGAAAAGCAATGACAACTCTTGAACAAAAACTCTGTAAATCATTACAGAAACAGGTGCAATTATTTCTCAAAATGATCAATTAGTTTATCTTGAATATGTCTCCTGCTTAATTATCATGATCTCATCTGCCCAATGTGACGAATACCAAATAATTAACCAATCCGCGACAAGATCACGCGGCGGTGCAGCTGGCCGGCGCGTGCGCTGTCACTTCCTCTGATCTTTGACTCGGACAATTGCACGCATCTGCCTTCGCTCCCTCTATGATATAAGATCTTTAAATTGGACCGATATCTCCCCTCGGCCGGCGCGCACGCAAGACGACCGGGAGGAGGGAAGACCAATTTATCCCGGCCTGGATTCGTCAGACTCTCCCATCATATATTTGCAGATCACACAATCCATGTTATTTCCTACATAGAGGTTAAAATTGAACGATTCGTTAGCAATAATTTTGTAAGGAAATATGTTACTCAATCCTTTATTGTCACAAGGATATGAATTGAACTGGTTCGCGATCAACTCGGTGTTTCCGCCTCAGCTGTTTGTAAGTGTTTGAAGACAACATTCTGTTTGGACACCTACTTGAAGTGAGCAAACTTTTTGTTGTAACCTCTTTAGGAAATCTGTCATCAACTGACATCACAAAAATGGTCACTTAAAAAATTTAAAAGTCAAAACATTTCAACCGCTATAGCGTTATGACCCATAAGCAAGTCAAATTCGGAAAAGGCAAGAGATCTCGGAAGGCGAAACCTGGTGAAGAAGAGTACGAGAGTGGCAGCGCGAGCCGGCGGGCCGTGCTGCTGAGCTCCGACGATGTCGAGCGCATGGCCGAGGAGAGCTCGCGAGCCAGGCTTATCAACCACCTGGTCAGCAAGTCCGAAGACCAACATGCCACGAGTGAGTTCACGTCCTACTTTCGCGGATCCACCAGATACATTGAGCCTCCTTACTCGATCACGTCCCATACTAATAGAGTGTATATTCCGCAAGCTCCACAAGTGATCCCCACCTACCAATCCCTCATCCAGACTCCCCAATGGTGCCCGTACATCAGGCAGACACCAGGACAAAATTCAGAAACAGATTTAACGATGAGCCGAAAGTATAACTGCAGATGTGTCGAGTGTTTATCAGCGGAATGTCCCGCAAGATCCAACAGTACGTTCCGACCGCGCAGAATCAAAGACAACATTATGACCTTCTGCGACCAATACACAATGACTCGCAACTTAAACGATGCCAGCTGCGGCTGCACACCCACCTCATCGATCCTGAACTGCCCCGGTGTCAGTGTACTCTGCGAGACGTCTGTGGCCGGCGGCAGAGATCAAGGTAAACTCAAGGTCTGCGAGATGGGTAACAAGCTGGGTACCTATACTCCAGTACCAATCCTGAAAAAAGGCTACACTACAGACCCAGTAAATAATGACTCCTGCATGAAGAAATATCAGGACGGACACAAGGCAATGGAGCCACCGAAATCCATGTCTATTGAATGTTTTTTTAGAAAAAAAGAAGATGACGGAACCGGTTGTAAAAGCAGCAGGAAAAATACATGCAATGAAGGTATTAGTGATGTGGCTTTGAAATTTCCATCATCTCCGAAGAGGGGGCTTCGGCCTTCTAGCACACCCGTGCGCGCGCGCAGCAGGGTTACCTTGTCGAGCGAGTGCTCGGACAGTGACGACATTCCACATTCTCACTGGAGCAAGTCCAGGTATCACAGGTACTGTGCGGAGATGCCGAGGCAGTTTGTTCTCGACGATGGTGTGGTCGGCAGGGCGTCCAAGCATCGGGTGCTGGCCTCCAGCTCGAGGATTAGTCCTTGTAAGACTTGCTCCGGTAAACAAAGCAAACAGCAGCAGCGCATTATCAAACTACCAAAAAAAGTGCTGACGTCAGAGAAACTCACAGACGCCTGCGCGCGGAAACCCAAAGTGCCTTCTAAAAGAAAATAAAATTTAAAAAAAAACGGAAAGACTTCGATACGAGTTGCTGATCAATTATAATTAATATTATTCAAAGTGATTTATATCGTTAATCATGGTTTATTTTTAAATAAATACATCAGAAATCGGATTTAATTAATTTTATTTATGTAGAAGACATTTTCCGGTAAGTTTCCCGTTTCATTTTGTTCCTGGATCTCTGCAGTGTTAACGTTGGTGCCGCGTGACGTGACACATGTTTTAATATCCAGCTCGACCATCAGTTAGATCATCCTGCTAATAAAAATGTTATGTTTTATTATCTTCAACAAGCTAGGTATACCAGATCATACGTGGTGTTGATATGTCTTACACAGTAATTAGCAGGTCAATACTGCCGCCGTAAGGAAAAAGGACGTCAATCAATCGGCCTAGCCTTTACCCAAATATGTTGGGGTCGGCTTCCAGTCTAACCGGATGCAGCTGAATACCAGTATTTTACATGGAGCGACTGCCTATCTGACCTCCACAACCCAGTTACTGGGTAATATGATACCCCTTGGTAAGACTGGTTGTCAGACTTTCGGGCTTCAGACAACCCGTAACGACCGTCAAAGATCCACGAATGACAGCCGGGACCAGCGGCTTAACGTGCTTTCCGAGGCACGAAGGAGTCTCGGTATGAAAAGATGGTCACCCATCCACAGACCAACCCTGGCAAGCGTAGCTTAACCTGATGGATCGACCCGAGCGGCTGTTATTACTTAGCCACGAGCTCCTCGTAAGGAAAAAGGACGTATCTAACGAAATATTGAAATAGAGAAAAAAATATTTTGTCCTGTTTAAAATACAAAATACAAAGGCAGATGCGTCTTTTAATAGTAAGAATTATTAGGTTTTCGTTAAGTTTTCGCCAATATAAAAAAACTGGTAGATGCGTCCTTTTGCTAATTCCGAATATGTATGTACCTAAATAACTCTATTTCGAAAATATGTCAGATACGTCTTTTTTCCTTATGACGGCAGAATATTAGACAAAAAGTGAAATGTAGATTCAAGAGTTAAGATGTTTTGTACCATGTGAGGTGCTCACATTCCTGCAAATGACTATGGTAGGGCCCCAGTAAGTTCAACGTTTGAAAATCCTGCAAACTGTATCTTGCCGAGGGATTAATATGACGCTCGTATGCTATACATGCACAGCTGTCTGTTAAGCCGGGGCAGGGGTCAGCAGCTGAGAAAGCACTTGATTCAATAATCTGGTGCAATTGGTGCGCGGACGCTCATGCCACTGCGGGGTGCGCAACATTTTTATTGATATTAACGAGAGATTTATTTTATGTGTGGAAGAGCAGGAATGATATTATATCATATCCGAATCCCAAACATTCACTTCATAAGTTTCTGATAACAATTCCCTATCACGGTGTCCTAGAGCTGGTTGGTTGATGGAGATAGAAGGTTTTCCGTGAAAGCTATGACAAACCATCAAACGCACTCTCGAATTTATTATAATAGTGAGATATTATAATAAATTCGAGAGTGCGTTTGATGGTTTGTAATTTTTTTCACGAAACTGGATCGACGTGTTTGTTATTTAGAATAGCTTTTGCCCGCGGCTACGCTCGTGTTCAGTAACTTGCCCTCATGAACAGTACTTTTTTCTGTATGAAAAGTATCCTATGTCCTTTCCTGACAACGTGTATGCAAAATCTAGCGCGAAGTCACGAGTTGAAGTTAGTTTTTTAGTAATTTAACTTTGTACGGCAACTTGTAGATCATACGCTCATGGTTGTAGACCCCTGCGTGGTCGGGGTCGGCACGCGTCGCCCGCGCAACGCAATGCACACAAGCACATACGTTTATAACTACTCGGTTTGTTTGGACCGACTCGCTCGCGCCGACGCCTGTTTTCATAACTTTTTATTTAGCGAACTTGTCTATTAGTTGAAACACTGTGGTCATATTGCTTACTGAAACATTGTTCTATTCAAAATCTGTCACTTACAGCGCTGTGTTTGTTGAAGTCTGTTATCGAAGTCCTGATCTTATCCCTATTTATTTGGGGTCGGCACAGCATGTCTTCTGCTGCCATAAATGTATTTAATAACCCTCAGCTCAGAAGTTTCTTTGGTCTTCCCCTTTTCTTTTAACTATCCACATTTATGCTCACGACATATTCTACAATCCTCCGCATGCAGCTGTCATGTAGCATGCATGACATCACAAACATATACGTACTATGGGATTGTAAAAGAATGTTCAAGTTTATCAGAAACGGACTGATTTCAGAAAGAGCTTCTGGAATTTCAGGAAAACAATTCAATTCACAATTCTTTACTGCATTTCATAATGTTGATAACAGTTGGTAAGCTTAAAATTAATGACAATTATGGAGCCCGTCGGACACAACATAGCAGGAGAGAGGAGGAAGACCGCTTAATTATGGAGCCTGTTGGACACAGCATAGCAGGAGAGAGGAGGAAGACCGCTTAATTATGGAGCCTGTTGGACACAGCATAGCAGGAGAGAGGAGGAAGACCGCTTAATTATAGAGCCTGTTGGACACAGCATAGCAGGAGAGAGGAGGAAGACCGCTTAATTATGGAGCCTGTCGGACACAGCATAGCAGGAGAGAGGAGGAAGACCGCTTAGTTATGGAGCCTGTCGGACACAGCATAGCAGAAGAGAGGAGGAAGACCGCTTAGTTATGGAGCCTGTCAGACACAGCATAGCAGGAGAGAGGAGGAAGACCGCTTAGTTATGGAGCCTGTCGGACACAGCATAGCAGGAGAGAGGAGGAAGACCGCTTAGTTATGGAGCCTGTCGGACACAGCATAGCAGGAGAGAGGAGGAAGACCGCTTAGTTATGGAGCCTGTCGGACACAGCATAGCAGGAGAGAGGAGGAAGACCGCTTAGTTATGGAGCCTGTCGGACACAGCATAGCAGGAGAGAGGAGGAAGACCACTTAATTATGGAGCCTGTCGGACAAAGCATAGCAGGAGAGAGGAGGAAGACCGCTTAGTTATGGAGCCTGTTGGACACAGCATAGCAGGAGAGAGGAGGAAGACCGCTTAGTTATGGAGCCTGTCGGACACAGCATAGCAGGAGAGAGGAGGAAGACCGCTTAGTTATGGAGCCTGTTGGACACAGCATAGCAGAAGAGAGGAGGAAGACCGCTTAGTTATGGAGCCTGTTGGACACAGCATACCAGGAGAGAGGAGGATGTACGGTCTACGTACATTCACTTCTGGCTGACAAGGCGAATCAATAGGTTCACTTGTCACAACAATTACTGCTACTCAGCGTGCAACTTACCAACACGCGGAACAGACGTACATGTAAGAATCACTAACCTTTACGGTGTACGACACTAGTGATCAATAAACTTTTGGTTTACTACGTGAAGTGTTTTACATGTTGGACACACTCGCTACCTAACAAACAAACAGTTATAGTGTACAGTTCAGGAAACAATCTGTCCCGTACAGAGGAAGACCGCTTAATTATGGAGCCTGTCGGACACAGCATAGCAGGAGAGAGAAGGAAGACCACTTAATTTGTGTTTATATTATTTATAATATTTATTTATTTAGTGACAACAAATAGCAGTGTAATAATAAGTAAACACAGGTTTGATCGATATCCGTGGTTTGAACTTAATAATAGAAATATATTCTGATAATTCTATTTTTATTTGAGCTCGAGGCTAAGTAATAAAAGCCGCACGGGTCGATCCATCAGGTTAAGCTTCGCTTACCAAGGTTGGCCCGAGGATGGACCTTTACATATCAAGACTCCTCCGTGCCTCGAAAAACACGTTGAAGTACGTTAAGCCGTTGGTCCCAGCTGTCATTCGTGGATCTTTGCCAGTCGTTACGGGTTGTCAGAAGCCCGAAAGACTGACAACCAGTCTTACCCATTAAGGTTGTGGAGGTCAGATA
Organism: Dicycla oo; assembly: GCA_948252095.1. Classification (NCBI taxonomy): domain Eukaryota; kingdom Metazoa; phylum Arthropoda; class Insecta; order Lepidoptera; family Noctuidae; genus Dicycla; species Dicycla oo. The sequence continues at coordinate 1,040,351 of OX411713.1, forward strand.
GGCAGTCGCTCCATGTAAAATACTGGTATTCAGTTGCATCCGGTTAGACTGGAAGCCGACCCCAACATAGTTGGGAAAAGGCTAGGCAGATTAATTTTGTATTTTTATTTTATTACTACTGTTTCTTCTTCTTCTAAATATTTCATTTATTTAAGCTTAAATATTTTGGCTTTATCTCATCACCTGCTTCAGTAAGTAGGTACTTTTTATGTTATACCTTTATTAGTTTGAGTTAGTCATATATTCCTGTTAGCTAGTACATATTTTTTCAAACTATGATATTCGGTTATTGGTTATATTATACTTATTTTATTGCACGATTCTTTATTTAATAATGATTATCATTTATTATTAATTGAAAATAAGTTATTGCACTGTGTATTTGGTATAATTATTATGAATTGCCATTCTGTTTATTTGTTTAATTACGTATTCAATGCAACATTACTATTATCTTTATCTATTTCTTAATGGTTTCTGGTAACTTGTATATTTTTATAGACCTGACAAAACGGTAATACCATTGATGATCTAGCAGATTTCATTATTATGAGCCCTGCACAGAGTGATGCGTCTCGCTGTAAGTAGACTTCCTGCTTTTTTCAAGGGCTAGTGACTGCAGTATACTGGTAACAAGTAGGTAATCATGGTCGGGCTGTAGGACATTTTTTTAATTTCCCCACCTCATTGATTCCTTGCGTGCCTCTATACCCAGGGGTATCAAACTACTTTATGTTTTTGATTCTGTAATCAGTTACAAAGTATTTTAATCACATGAATGTGTATTTTACGAGCTGAAGGTTTTGTTTCGACTATTTTAACGGGCCATAAACTATCCAAAGAAAGTTAATACAGGTTGAACACTCGTAAAATACGTAGATTATGTTCAAACTATAGGCAGGGCTGTATAGGAAGTTACCCTTATTATCAGTTTACCCCATTGTGTTATTATCAGTTCATGTGTGTTATTATCAGTTTACCCCCTTATTATCAGTTTACCCCATTGCTGGAGCGTTTCTTCTACGACGAACTTATTTCAATGAAGAAACTCCTCTCGGAGAAGCCTGGTCTTCATATAAGTTCCTAGTTTTAACAAGGAAATAATAACAGTCTGTTAGACCTCACAGTTCGCTAGCGCCATTGCACGACTGTAGACACTAGAATGAGGCGCCTGAAGTCGGTATGTTTTTGTGATTATTTTGCTGATTGAATTCCTATAAAAGTTTTGGTTTCATTAAAAGGATCCTTTTCGTGAATTCGTCCACATCCAAAACATTTATAAAATCTATAAAACCATTGACCATACCTAATCATATTGACTTTGAATTTGAATATTGGTTAGGCAGGGGACATAGTTCTTCCATAGTTCAAGTTACCCAATCCACTTTAGCCACCCAAACCTATATCCCAATCCCTATGCTTTATTTCCACGTTCTGCAATAGTCCTGCACCAACCGGGGGCGGTTCTTGGGTGCACTTGCATAGTGCATATAGGGATAATCGTCGGTCGGTGTCTTTCATCATTTAAAATTGTCTAAGGGGCCTCTGCGAGTTGGCATCAGCCCCTCGTACGTCTTCCAAAAGTCCGGGACCCCAGGGTCCCGAGAAATGTCAGAATAATAATAATAACCTGCGACATTACTCACACACGGTCATCTGATCCCAAACTAAGCAGAGCTTGTACTATAGAAACCAGATAACTGATATACTACATACACTACTTTTTTGTACATACATACATACCTACTTATACAGATAATTACACCCAGACTCAGGACAAACAGACATGTGTGAATATTATTTCATGGATGGATGAAGGTGGCTTTTGTTGACTATAGTTTAAGCTGTCAATGCTTTCTGGCAGGTGTATACCTAATCAGACTTCCTTTGATGGTCACATCACAGCATCTCCAGAGGGTTCAATCCCTCCTGTACACGTATACGAGTAGTATTATTGTTGCAATATTTTTATGACAAAACATGGAATTCAACTGTCCTGACACAAAAAGTTAACCTAATCATATAACACAATTATACAAATTATAATGACTGTGCCGTGACAAATTGACAATTGCTTGAATGCACTCTCTGCCCAGCCCATTAGTGCGCAGGCGCATAGGCGTGAACATTGTTGTTATCTGATGAGCTTTGAGCCCTCAATGAGGAACGGAATGCGGGATTGAATGGTAATTTAATAATTTTGGGAGTTATGCACTTAGTTTGTTGGAAAAGTCAATTGATAGTCTTGCGTGTACGCACATTTGGTGATCAAAAGAACTTCTTGCAATTTGTAAAGCAACTTAGACAGAAACCTAACAAAATGACAACATTACTTACCTCCTATTACGTATGTAACTTTCATCACATTGATTTAGAGACAAGGAATGATTTGTGAATGAAAATATATGAGCTTATTGTTTTCCACTAGAACGAATCTTCAGACGACACATTATTTGCAGGAGCTCTACCTACATACGGAATTAAATGATTTGCAGGAGCTCTACCTACATACGGAATTAAATGATTTGCAGGAGCTCTACCTACATACGGAATTAAATGATTTGCAGGAGCTCTACCTACATACGGAATTAAATGATTTGCAGGAGCTCTACCTACATACGGAATTAAATGATTTTTTTGCATAATTAAGTCTTTTCTTTGATAGCTTTTTACGAATTGAATCATTATGATCATAATCAACTACTGTTTAACGTATAAATTAGGCCAGCAACACACTGGGCCGGCGGAAGGCTGCGGGCCGCAGTTAAATAATTATAACTATAATTGCGTTAGGATACGCCCCGCAAGCTGACCACTGATCATTTGAATTAATTGCTTATTTTCATAAACTACTTACAGACGTTAACTAATCACTTTTTATGAATATTGTCACGAGAGTATCTTGACAAAAGTACTTACTTACTTTCATAAAGTTAATTTTCATATCTTGTAGCAATGGTTTAATGTTAGGTTCCTATCTGAAAACATATTATTGCTTGCATTTATTTATTTATTCTTATATAGCTACTTTTTAATGTTTTTCTTAAAAATAAATAGGCCCATCTCACTTCTGAGCTATGTACAAGCTGTTTACAAGAGTCATCACCGACCAGGTTTGACGACTTCCAGCCTCCCGATCAAGCCGGATACCATAAAGGCTTTAGCACCATAGACCACACACACGTTGCAGCAAGTTATACAGAAGACCGAGGAGTTTAACCTACCTCTCTGCTAAGCGTTTGTGAACTATGGGATTGCCTTCGATTCGATCGAGATATGGGCTGTACCGCAGTCTCTTCAACGGTGCCACATCGATATCGGTACATCGAGGTGCTGAAGTGTATAGACGAAAACGCCACTATATCGGTCCGTCTCCAGGACCAGACCTCGAAACCTATCCTTCTGCAGTGAGGTGTAAGACAGAGAGACGTTATCTCTCCGAAACTGTTCACCGCTGCACTGAAGTATGTCTTCAAGGTTCTGGACTGGACATGGCTAGGCGTCAACATAAATGGCGAGTACGTCACTCCCCTTCGGTTTGCCGACGATATTGTAGTCATGGCTGAGACTATGGAGGACCTCAGTACAATGCTCGACGACCTCAGTAGAGCTCCCGAAAGAGTGGGGCTTAAAATGAACATGGACACGACAAAGGTTATGTTAAATGCCCATGTAACACCCACTCTCATGAACATCGGAGAAGCTACACTCGAAGTTGTGGACGAGTATGTTTACCTAGGACAAACTGTCCAGTTAGGTAGGTCCAACTTCGAGACAGAGGTCAATCGTCGAATCCGACTCGGCTGGGCATCGTTCGGGAAGCTACGCAATATCATCTCGTCTCACATACCGCAGTGTCTCAAGACGAAAGTCTTTGACCATTGCGTGCTGCCAGTGATGACCTACGGCACTGAAATGTGGTCGCTCACAATGGGCTTTATTAGAAGGCTAAAAGTCACCCAAAGGGCAATTGAGAGGGCTATGCTTGGAGTTCTCCTACGTGATCGAATCAGAAATGAAAAGATCTGCAGGAGAACCAACGTAACCGACAAAGCTCAAAGAATTGCCAAACTTAAGTGGCCGATGGGGCCGAAAGGTTATAGAGTGGCGACCGCATAACGGAAGACGTAACGTTGGAAGGCCTCCCACAAGGTGGACCGATGACCTGGTGAAGGCCGCAGGAATCTGCTGAATGCGCCGGAAGTACAGAACCAGTTGAAGTGGCGGAGCTTGCGGGAGTATGTCCAGCAGTGGACGTCTTTCGGCTGAAATTATGATGAGCTACTTTCTATTGTACATAGACCAGACAAATACATAGGTATCATTATTAAGTATACAATATTTTTTGTGCCTTGATACACACTACCACGATGATGTCTCCACAAGTATCGCGGTCGAAGTGTCACACGTCGACTGCGATACTTGTTTAGCACCTAAACATTTTATTATTAACCTTATTTAATATGATTACATATCTGTAGGTCACCAGTACAAAGTGAAAGACCAAGATCACGAGAACAATGTCCAGTGATTGCACTGATTACCTACATCTAATAGACTCCGACCACATAACGGGGACCTGCACTTCATCAAATTCCTTAAAAGTAACCCAGTAGTTTCCGAGATGACTCCGACCAGACAAGCGCAAACGTACAGCCTATCTGTCAGTCAAAAACGATGACCAAGCGAATACCGAATGAGTGAAACCCGGAGAAACATTTGACTGACGTTTATTTCCTACGCTACGCACGACGCGGGACTCGAACCGGCGACCGTTAGCTTGTATTATTTGTAACCCAATTATAGTTTTTATTGACATTAACATAAAGATTATTGTGAAGTTATGATGGAGTATTGTAGGGTTTGTGTGTCTGTGAGTCATGCGATTTGTATGTCGTCTGCGGAGGACAGATTGAAGCGCTGAGGTTGTTAGTCACTCGACTAACTGCCCAAGCGCTTCAAACTGTCCTCTGTCCTTTATTCACGGTTTCACCTGCGTGGATTGAGGGTGTAAACTAAACAGTTGACTTTTCAATACACATACATAAGTTGAAACGCTTTCTCTGCAACCTGTAACTAACATATAACATTATCTTCCATGTTCTGCACTTATGCCCAATTATTGCAACTTACGGTTTTATGAATTTTCTGCAGAGAACTTTGCGCCTCAGCTTGCATTGTTAAGATATTTAATATAATTTCAATCAAGTCATGGCACAACGCCGGGCTGACGAGCGAAGTGTGGTCTAACAACTAGTGTATAATAATTTTGTTATTATTTGTCGGTACATATCAAAAGATGTCAAAATGCTGACGGATCGGAGCGCGTTTGAAGTCGCCGCCGCAGGGGTGCGTAACACTCGCAACATTTACATAAAAATAAACTTTATTAACGTTATGACATGTTAATTTATTATGTTGATACCTTTACGCTACGGTATTGTGTAGTGGACAGACAAAGGTAGAAAGAGATATCTCTATTCAGAGAGAAAGCGAGACAGAGAGAAGAAATGTTTTTTTCATTTCCACTTAATTATGTCTGTGGCTATTAGCCACAGACATAATTACGTCAAATTCATTATGTAAATTTTAATTAACTGACATAATTTTTTTCGAATCATTAGATTCGTCTGTGCCCATTGACTTATATACTGTATTACTGTGACACTCACGGATGGAATGCAATATAAAAGTAAAAAGGTACAAAATCGTTTATTTAAACATTCGAAAACACAATATCTTTGGTACCAAACTCCCAAATCTTGGGCACCATTGAATACATAGGTAGGTAATATTTTGGAAAATTTTCAAATTAAATAAATTAAAACAAAATGTGAAGTTGCCTACTGTCAAGCTAGTTAGCCTCATGTTATGGCTTGTTTAACGCTGAGCATTTTGAAAGTTGGCAACAACGTCGCAAATAGCTATCAAGAATGCACAATCGGTGACAAAAATGTCACTCTTTTTTTGATCAAAATAACCCATTAACCAAAGTTAAAAGGCCCCAAACCCTGCCTCAAGTGCAGCACTCCTACGAAAGCGCCGAATCCAATCAATCACGCGCGTCATCGGCTCCCAGAGTCGTTAGCAGCAAAAACTGGCTCCGATACCAAACTAATAACATTGCTTTAATAAATAAACACTAAGAGATCCACGACGAATTGCCATCAACTCAATTGGAGCAAAAAGTACGCCTTGTTAAGGAGTTTTATTAATGATTTAGCTGTAGGTATTTGTTTTGGTTAAAATTTGTTGGCGAAAGCAAGTGCTTTAAGCAGCTGCAGTCAGCGATTTTGAAGGCAACTTTTGTATGGTGTTCGCGATAGAGTGGCATGAAGCCATCGTGTCAAAGAAACAGTAGTTCTATTTTCTGATCAAGTGCCGAGAAACGTCAGACATCCTCCAAGATCTATGCAGTTACTAAAGACTCATTCATGATGGCTTTAATATAATATTAATAGACTGGTATGAGCCTGAAGTTTGTCCAAAAGTAGTTGAAATGAAACTTATTTTAGCAGACAAGGAACGAGCAGTGATCACCAAGCAAAATGCTATAATTTATTTGATCTGGGAGCATACCACCACTATTCTTATTTCAGTGTGGGCTATAGAGGACGTACTCGTTACCTACCTATAGCTCGATCTAATATTTAAATAATACAAGAAGCCCCCTGAGTATCGAGATAATAGCAAAGTAGCTGATCAAAAGTTTGTCAAACTAATGAGCCCTATTGTTTAGAGGCTTTTTATTGCTTTTGATTACGAACAGGTGTTGAGCCCAAAAGGACCGTCTATTTAAATATTTTCTACAAAAACAGTCCTCAAAAGTGTATTTAAATCACATTTTAATTAAAATATTTTAATTAGGTAGGTACTAGTACTTTACATAAGGGCTAGCGCATTCGAATACTTTCAGCCATATCAAAATCAATCAAAAGTCATTTATTCAAACTAGGCTGAGAATCAGCACTTTTTGAACGTCAAAATTACATAAGACAGTCCCACAAAACGCCCACCCTTCACCACTTCCTAGTGCTTTAGCTGGGGAGAAGAAGTGGCGCAACAAACTCCCCAGCAGCACAGCTGTCTGTTCAGTTAAAAAAAATCATTCTATACAACATTGCGCAAAATAAGACGCCAGCAGGTCAAGCCACCCGAAGCCGTCAAACTCTCCCAATCAACCTTGAACCCAATGCTCCAGCAATAAAGTTGAAAATCTATTAAAGAAACCTGTCAGACCGCAGCAGCCCGACGTGTCAGCGTCTGTACATTACGCAACACAAATATTAAATTGAATTAAATTATTATAAGTCAGCTAGCACACGCAATACACAAAAAAAAGAATAAAATCCAAAACTGTACCTACTCAAGCAGAAATAAAAATACACAACTAAAAACGTAAGCAGAACTTTATACCCAAATAAAAGCCTCCAGTAATAAAGGGCGTGCCCACTTACATATAGCCGTATCTACATGTAGTCGTAACTCGAAGTCACAGATGATAAACTAGGACCATCGAAGTAAAATAAACAAACAGTTAATTACTAATAACAAAACAAAACCAAGGTCAGCAAGACGACCAGTCACCACAAGCAGCACCCGCTCACGAGCATAACGCAAAGATCTACCCCCCTCGCCAAATAAAGCGGATTAGTTTTAGTGATTCAACGCATACAGACGTGCTCATCAATGCATAATATCAATAAAATAAATTAACGCTTGCATAAATAGTGACCTAGTTTTAGTGTATTACAGTGTTATACAAATAAACATTATAGTAATATGTTAAAAATGAACTGACTAGATTATATTTTATAAACTGATAAATGGAAGGCAGCCCCTTCAATCGGAGCACGATGATAAGACGCAGCCCTCCACCAACACCGACCCCGGTACCGACAGCGGCTCCTACTCGTACATCGCCCCAACAATCAAAACAAGACCAAGATGAGAAAGTTGAAGTTGTATCCACTCCTGAGATTCAGAACTGGATGGGGTCTATAGAGCAGTGCCTGAATGAGGTTTGTGCTATTGCTTCTGAGGGAAAGCTAAACGCTGAACAGAAGCTAAAAATAAGCAATCTTTGCCGGAAAGTTGGACATGGAGTTTCGCAAATGGCTGTGCAATACCAGTCACTAAAGCAAAAAGCCATACAAACTCATAACTCCCTTAAAAACATGACCGAAGCTCGAGACCTATCAGAGTGTCTAATGGAGATGAACCGGACGATCCAGGATTCCTGTACGAAGCAGGAATCCACTTCTACATCCTTTGCAGATATGGTAAAGAAGGGGTCCAAAACTTTTGTTCGTCCAAATACTGTTAGCTCCGTGGCCATTTATCCCAGTGACAACTCAAAGACCAGTGACGACACCAAGGACATGGTCCAAAAAATCATATGCCCTGGAGAAATGAAGCTGAAAGTACGAGGCGTACGTAAAATTGGCAAAGGAGGACTCATAATAAGTACTGAAACTAAAGATGACCTAGATAGACTCAAGCAGACTGTCCAACTCGCTTCGTCAGGGCTTACCGTCGACGAACCTAAAAAGCGCAAACCACGCATTATAGTTATAGGAGTTCCCACATCGATGGCTGAAAATGAGGTTTATAAATGTATTTATGAACAGAACTTGGCCGACAAACTGCCCTCTATATCCTTAGATACATTTTTGACTTCAGTAAAACTAAGCCACAAATCTGGCAGGAGAGATGCTGAGAATTGCAACTATATTATAGAAGTTCCAGCCGTCATACGTAAGGCCCTCATCACACAAGACCGATTATTCATAAACTGGTCGTCGTGCCCGGTACGAGACTTCACACTGGTAACGAGATGTTACAAATGTCAGCAGTACGGTCACGCAGCCAAAACATGCAAAATTGGTGCCCCTGCATGTGGACATTGCGGTGAAGAAGGACACGCAATTCAAGATTGCACAAAGAAAGCCGATGCGCCAAAATGTGCGACATGTTTACGCTTTAAAAAACAATCCAACCACAAGACGGGAGACGCAGATTGTCCTGCCAAAAAAGCTGCTGAATACAGGTATATCAACTCGATTGATTATGAAGGCGCCTAAGAGCGCCACATACTTGTTTATATTTTAGACGTACTTTGTTATTGTTATTTTTTAGTTTTAGTATGGATAATAACTTAATTACCGAAATAGATAACACATTTTTAAATGTGTCAAAGACATGTGACGTTGAGGATTGCAGACAATATCTTTCCAATTATCAAGAGTCACTAACCGTACTGACCCAAAATATTCGTAGTATTTATAAGAACATAGATAGCTTTAAAGTTTTCCTTCATAGACTTAACTTTGATTGTGATGTAATAGTACTAACCGAGTGCTGGCTAGTTAACCGCATCGATAACCTTCCAGTTATACCTGGGTACAACTTATTGCATACCACAATAAACCACAATCAAAATGATGGTGTAGTAGTCTTTGCTAAAGAATCATTAAAGGTCACTGTCGAGGAACCTACTCTGCAAGACTGTATGAGTAATTGCTCAGTTATCAAAATTGGTACAACCACAGCGATAATCGCTATGTATAGGTCGCCTTCCACTAGAAACTTGGATTCTTTTCACAATTCTTTAAACCAGATTTTTCAAGAGCTAAGCTCATTTAAGAATGTTATATTAACAGGTGATTTAAATATAAATATTGGCTCTGAAAACTACGATGCAGGGACCCAAGATTACCTTAATATCTGCTCATACCACGGATTTCTCCCCGCTCACACATTGCCTACTCATCAGAGTGGTTCCTGCCTCGATCATATGATGATCAAAACCAGCTTATCATATATTACGCTTGTTACTAACGCAACAATTACTGACCACCACGCTGTCCTACTTACCGTAAATTTAACGCTGCCTAAGCTAAATCGTCCCACGACCAAAACCAAATTAAACACAAATAAACTCGAATTTGATTTGTGCAACATTGATTTTAGCCTAGTTTATAATACTGCTGACGCTAATTTAGCTTTATCGTACTTAATAAAACGTGTCCAACAAGCAATATTACATAACACGACAGTTTATACAGTAAATAAGAAACTTTATAATATTAAACCTTGGATTACTCCAGGACTGATTCGGTGTATAAGACACACAGATAAACTACATCAGAGAAGTAAGAGATACCCTGATAATCTAATAATTCGAACCACCTATAAAAGATACAGGAATTTTTGCAATAATCTCTTAAAGAATTTAAAAAATAAATACGATAAATATGAATTAAATAGAGCAGGTAACAATAGTAAGCAGCTTTGGAAACATATTAAAAACGTCACCAATATGTCTAAACAGCATGAATCAAATTCAAGTTTACTGCTACCTAATACTTCACCAATCTTGTCAGCTAATAATGTAAATAACTTTTTTGTAAATGTTGGGAAAACTCTTGCTGAAAAAGTTCCGAAATGTTGCGACCAACCATTTTTCCAAAAATCAAGAAATAACTGTAACCCGAATTCTTTTGTTGTGCTGGACACTGATGAAGATGAAATAACCCGAATTATTTCTGGGTTAAAAGATGACTGTGCAGTTGGATGGGATAATATAAGCAATAAGATCCTTAAACTCTTTAAACATATTTTAGTGCCTCCCATAACGCATATATTTCGAATCTGTCTTTCCGAAGGGATTTTCCCTAGTTGTCTTAAAAAGGCAGTTGTAATCCCTATCTTTAAATCTGGAAGTAAAGACGTAGTAAATAATTATAGACCAATATCCTTACTACCATCGATATCAAAAATACTAGAGAAAATCATAAACAATAGACTAGTTAATTACCTAGAAAAAAACCACTTATTATCGCCTGCGCAATTTGGTTTCAGAGCCAAACTATCGACAGCCGATGCGGTGCATAGCTTGACTGATTATATTTCAGAAGAACTCGGCAAAGGAAACCAGACCCTGGGAGTCTTCCTTGATTTAGCCAAGGCCTTCGACACGGTGTCTGTTGGTGAGCGTGTGGACTGTATTTAAAGAGATGAAATCAAAACGATGTGATGGTGGTTATTAAAAGGATATTTAATTAAATTAAAGTAAAACTAAGAAAAATACAGCGAACACAAAGGACAGCACAGTGACATTACATAGAATTCAGCCAACAAAAGACAAAGCAAATCAATAAAAAAAATATGTATTTAAAAAAGGTTGTAGCTTTCCCAGCCAGTCACCAACATTCCGGGCCCCTAGTGGAACACTAAACCGTGGTGGCAACTGGCTGGGGTTCGGCTACTAGAGGTACGAGCTTGCGGACTGGTCGGCGCAAGGTTCCTCCTTTAGTGGCCACGTCTGCAACACGGACCAGCCCGTCAGGTCCCGTAAAAGTTTTGGTTACCCTGCCTAGAAGCCAAAAACCCCTTGGCAGAGAATTGTCCGCGACCACGACCACGTCACCTTCGCTTACATGCAAATTATTTCTGTTACTAGTGTAGCGTCCACGTGGAATTAATGTAGGCAGGTATTCCGTAAGCCACCTTTGCCAGAAGTGGTCAGCCAGCCTGAGAGCGTGTCTCCAGTTAGATTTTCGAAATAGGTCTGCATCCGAGAGCTTAACTGGCCATGGAGCCACCGATGAACAGCCAAGGATAAAATGAAATGGAGTTATAGCTTCTGGGGCGTCTGGTGAACTTGGAACGTAGGTGAGCGGTCGAGAATTAATTATAGATTCAGCTTCGATAAGCAAAGTGTTAAAAACTTCTTCGCGTGGGGCTCTGTTTTTTAATGTAGCGCGTAGGGCTGTTTTTACTGAACGCACCAATCTCTCCCACGCACCTCCCATAAATGGAGAGGCGGGTGGTATGAACCGCCACGATATTTTGCGGCTGGTCGCAAAGTTTTCGACATCTTGATGGTAGAGTGATGCTAGTTCGCGGCTAGCTCCAACGAAGTTGGTTCCGTTGTCGGAAAATATTGTTGACGGAGTCCCACGCCGAGCTATCAAACGTCTGAGGCTCATGATCGCCGAATCTGAGGCCAACGATGCAGCTATCTCCAGGTGTATGGCCCTTGTGACTAGACAGGTATATAGGGCTACGTATCGTTTTTCTCGTCGGCGACCCACTGCCACTTCTACGGGGCCGAAGTAATCTAGGCCCACATGCGTAAAGGGCCTCTTATGGTGATCGAGGCGCTCAACTGGTAAATCCCCTGTAGGTGGTGTCACAAGGCGGCCCTTTTGTCTCCTGCATAGTACACACCCCTTGACGACGCTGCGAATCGTTGCTCTTGCTGTCAAAACCCAAAATTGTTGACGAACTTCGTTCAGCACCATCTCATGGTTACCATGGCCAGCTTCGCAGTGCTTGTGTAGGATTAAAAGGTGTACAGTCCGATGACGGCCATCCAGAATGATGGGCGACTTCATACTCTCACTCACACCAGGAACGGATTTTATGCGTGAATTTAATCTTAACAAACCATCCTCGTGAAGGATCGGAGCCAGCGCGGCTATCCTGCTACTCTTAGGTACTGGCTGAGAGGCTCTCAGCGTCTTCAGTTCTTCCGCAAAACTGTCCATCTGAACTCTCAAGTAAAGCATCTTCTCTGCTCGGAATATGTCCTCGGTTGAAAGTTGCGAAGGTGACGCGGTTTCGTCTGAAAATTTTGCAATTAAACGCGGTGAACGAGACAAAGACATAAAAATTCTTACGGCTTGGAAAACGCGAGCCGATGCCCTTAATAATCGTAGCCAACTGCTAAAATGAGATGGATCTGGAACCGGTGGTGTAAGTAATGGAGTGTCCGTTAGAAGGCTCACGAACTCTGATTTTAACTCAGAAAATCCTGGAGCTTCATGGGTGCAGTCTGGTTCGCATGGCCATTCTGTAGAAGGGTAAAGTAAAAATGAAGGGCCAGCAAACCATCTGTGTGATGGAGTGAGTTCTACACGTTTTGGCTTCGTAGCATCGTCAGCGATATTAAGTTCGCTTGGAAGCCATCTCCAGTTTGATGGATTTGTAAATTCCAAAATTTCGCCTAACCTGTGAGCAACAAACGCTTTGAATGTACGTGCGTCGCTGCGGATCCATTTCAAAACCGTAGTGGAGTCAGTCCAGTAAAACACGGCGGAAGGTTGTGTCCGGTGCGCACTTATAATACTTTGCGCAAAACGCGTCGCGATAACAGCACCTTGCAATTCGAGACGCGGAATTGAAAGTGGCTTCAGGGGAGCAACACGCGCTTTGCTGCCTATTAAAGCAAGGCTGACTGAGCCATTATTAAAAATGTAGCGCCAATACGCAACACAAGCATATGCTTGTTCCCCCCCATCTGCTATGATATGAAGTTGAGTGTCACACTGGTCTGGTCTGCCCATATAACACCGCGGAATGCGGAGACTAGCTACTGATGCAAGTTGTGCAAACCAGGATTTACATTCGGCTTCGTACTTTGCGGGAATTGGTGAATCCCAGGCAGTACCCTCCCTCCAAAGTTTTTGAATTAAAATCCTGCCCTGAATCACTACTGGCATAAGCAAGCCTAAGGGATCATAAACGCTCATTACACTGGAGAGTAAACCTCGTTTAGTCAGTGGTGACTGTGAGCCTATCAATTTGTGGCCTGTGCGAAAACCTAGGGTGTCATTAAAAGGATTCCACTTTACTCCTAATGCGCCTACGTCACGATTTGGAGGTAAATCGATATCGGATCCTGAATTGTTATGCAGATCTTTAGGTACCAACGCAAGTGCCTCTGGTACATTTGATATCCAGGAACGCATTTCGAAACCACCCAATTTGTGAAGGTGACGCGGTTGACTGTGACTATATCGGAAGCCAAACGAGTGGCATCGCCGAGTTGAAACTCGCTTCCAATATAGTCATCCATATAATGGTCATGGATAATGGAGTGGGTGGCCTCAGGATATTTGCTTTCAAAATCTTTGGCATTTTTATTTTTAATAAACACGGCTATAAAAGGACTAGAGACCGCACCAAAAATTAAAGACGACATCCTATACTCTTTGACAACATCTTGAGAGTTGCCATCACGCCATAAAAACCTAAGTGCATCACGATCAGTTTCTTTTATCTTTATTTGAGGAAACATTTCTCTAATGTCAGCATTAAATGCTATAGGCCCCTCCCTAAAACGAAATAATATATTCAACAAAGATTGTAGTAAATCAGGGCCCTGCAGCAGCATATTGTTTAAGCTGACACCCCTAGTAGCGGCTGCAGCGTCATGTACAACTCTCAACTTGCGCTTCTGCGGATGGTATACACCAAAATGTGGTAAGTACCACCTTATAGATTCGCCGATTGAAGACCTTACATAATTTTGATGATACGATGATAATTCGCACTCTTCTGCGAATCCTTTTCGAATGACACCGAAATTTTTATCTTTAGCCAACTGTTTCTCTAGAGACTTAAGGCGAGATAAGGCTTGAGGGTAACTGTCAGGTACGTTAGTTGTTGCCTCTTTTTTCCAAGGTAATCCTACCTCAAAACGCCCTGTACTTAATCTCCGAGCTGAAGACTCAACTAAACTAACCGCTCGTGCATCATCACTGTTTTGCCTGGTCACATGCTTATGAATGCCTAAAGAATCTATTTCATACTATCTTTTTACCAGCGCCTCAAGAGAATCTAAAGTTCGCGATGCGTAATCGGTTTCAGAAATAGCGTGAATAAAATCTACAGGCTTAGAAACTGTAGAAATAGCGCCGTGCAGAACCCAGCCTAAAAGCGTTCTTGACGCTACAGGCTCGTTTTTTCTCCCTACGCGCATCTCACGGCTCAAAGACAGGTGCCAATCAGCGGCCCCAATAAGCACGGTCGGCACAGCGTTTTGGTATACTAGCATATTAGACAGATCTAATAGATGGTCGTATTTTGAAATTTCGTCAATATCTATAGTTTGCGGACTAAGGCGAAGAGGTGTGATGCTGCGTGCTCCCTGAATAAAGTGTTGTTCAGGTAAGTTCCGCCCCCATATGTGAAAGTTTACGTAGCACACCTCTGTATCGAGGAACATACCACCTACTCCTGTGACACGTAGTTGTTGTCGGTCGGTGATCTCTGCCCCGATACGTGTGGCTATGTCACCGTCGATAAGTGTAGCGGTACTGCCCTCATCAAGCAGCGCGAAGGTATTGATAGTGCCACGCGGTCCCTCTAAGGTGACTGGCAGGATCTTGAGTAGTCCTCGGATGCCCGTTGCAGGTACACCGCATATAGTGGCCACGACGTCACCAGCTTGATGAAGCTCAACGACATTATTAGTAGCGTTCTGTGATAAATTGGAAATATTAGTGGAGGCTTTATTTTTATCATTTTGCGATGGTGAATCTCCATGAAGTAGGGCATGATGACGCCTGGTACAATTATTAACGCCACAACGCTTAGCTCGGCAGTTGTTCCATGTATGCGTGTTAGATTTTAAGCACCTATAACAAGTTTTGGTTTTTTGCACCCAGTGCCATCTGTCGTCAACAGTAAGAAATGAAAATGCCTTACATTTATTTACTGCATGTGTACCTTGTTTACAGTACGTACATTCAGTATTCTTGTCTTTAGAATCGGTGGCATGGACATTTAAAAAGTTTTGGGTCTTACTGTATGAAGGGCTTGGAGCCTTACTCTGCGAAGAGCTTGCTGTTACGTCAATCAGAAAGTTGAAATTTAGTTGTCGCTCCGCTTCAATAACTAAAAACCTAGAAAGCAGCTCTAATTTAGTGAGTGTAGGCTCGAAAGGTTTGTGTGTGGCAGCATAGTCGGTAAAAGGATCTCTAGTGTTCTCGCTAAGCTTTGAAAGCACTGTGCGAAGAAGCTCGATAGAGGACAGGTACTCGGTTTGCTTTAGCCACTTAATGGTAGCAACACAGTTTCGGAGCTTGTTAGCCAGGGTATTTAAAAGTTCTGGGCTACTTATCTTTAAGCTCCGAAGTCCAGCAATCTCATGTGCGACCAACAGCTCAGGCCGCGCGTAGTTCTGCTCCAACGCAGACATTATCTCCTCCGGGTCTTGTGCTTCCCACAAAATAGATGAGATTGCAACCTGCGCCGCACCGCGTACATTGGTGATAAGACGCGCTAAATTCTCTGAAGGGGAAAAAAAGGTTTTAGTTCGCTCATAAGAACATTTAAAAGCTAACCATTCATTAATGTTTCCTGAAAAAGGAACTAGCTGAAGTCCTTTCTTGCGGTCGGGTAGTGAAGAAATGGCCTTCGCTAGTTGTGAAATGGGGTCAGGTGGAATGTCAGCTGACGTAAAAACCGGGTTGCCAACTTTTGGTGTGTGAACGTCGTATGTCGCTGCTTGTGGGGAATTATCAAGTTGAGGATTAGTTGTCTTTTGAATACCCACCCATGCTTTGACACGTTCTTTATGAGAACTACGAGAAGAGCTACTATACGACTTATCAGAATGTCCCTCCAAGGAGGCGAGTTTAGCACGTAACTCTAACTCGTCTGCTTCTTGTTGCAGACGTGAAAGTTCTCGTTCACGTTCGCGTTCACGTTCAAATAACTCACGTTGACGCTCTACGCGTCGTTGCTGAAGTTCGGCCTCAATGGCCAGTTTTTGTGCATGTACAGAAGAAGTGCGTGAATGTGTAGCGCTGTGTCTAGAGTGTCCTTTGTCGACTGGCTTGTTTCTGACACCGGAGCTCGTAGGGAGTACTGTTGTTTCTTGCTGGTGTGCAACGTTTGTAATACTTCCCTCTGGTTGTGAGTCCCTTGTCCTGGTGGCCGGTCGATTAGTTCCGTTCCCACACGGCGTTGGCTGGGCACAGTCGCGGAGAGAGGTCGGAGTATTTTCTTCGCGATGTGATTCAGCGGGATTTTGTGCCGTCGGGTTCACAGCTGATTTAGTTTGACTACGCGTAACCACCATCGTGTGAAATTGAAGTAATCAATGGAAATAATCGAAAAAATGAACACTAATGGTAAATTTAGGCGACGAATGGACCAAAAAATGTTGGTGAGCGTGTGGACTGTATTTAAAGAGATGAAATCAAAACGATGTGATGGTGGTTATTAAAAGGATATTTAATTAAATTAAAGTAAAACTAAGAAAAATACAGCGAACACAAAGGACAGCACAGTGACATTACATAGAATTCAGCCAACAAAAGACAAAGCAAATCAATAAAAAAAATATGTATTTAAAAAAGGTTGTAGCTTTCCCAGCCAGTCGCCAACAGTGTCTGTTTCTGTTCTGCTAGACAAATTAGAGACCATAGGAATAAGAGGAACGCCGCTGAAACTATTTGCCGACTATTTAGATGGTCGGTACCAATGTGTTCGAATAGATAATATTACGAGCGATGAACAGAAAAATACTGGTTTTGGTGTTCCTCAGGGAAGTATTCTGGGCCCCACGCTATTCCTGATTTATATTAACGACTTATGTAATCTGAATATTAAAGACGGCAAAATTATATCATATGCCGACGACACAGCATTATTATTTACCGCTAAAACCAGTAGCGAACTGTTCGAAATCGCTCAACTAGGCTTTAATACTGTGACTAATTGGCTTCAAAGCAATTTACTAACTTTAAATGCTGACAAGACAAAATACATTCAGTTCTCCATGCGCAAACCTCACATTAACACTACTAACCCTCATCTATATGCCCACCAATGTGGAAAACGTACAGTCAATATGTGTAATTGTCCTTTTATTCTCCAAACGAGCAACATAAAATACCTCGGAGTAATAATGGACGACACCCTCTCTTTTAAAAAACACACTGAAAGCCTAGTTAAAAGAGTGCGCAAACTAATATATGTTTTTAAAAAATTGCGAACATTAGCTGATTCAAAATTAATCACACAATTTTATTTGGCCCTAGGTCAATCTGTAATTCAATACTGTATCACTTCTTGGGGTGGCGCACCAAAAACTAATTTGCTTCCTCTTGAAAGAGCTCAGAGAGCAATTTTAAAGGTAGCAAACTTCCATCCCTTCTTCTTTCCTACAGATCTGCTTTATAAATCCTGCAACGTACTAACGGTTCGCCAGCTTTTCATTATGCACTTAGTATTAAAACAGCACACCTTGCTTACCTACGATGCTGACAATACTAATAAAAGACGGAATGATATAGTATGCCTATCCAATGCGACCTCAAAACATGTCTTTGTAGAAAGATTTTTTACATTCTTAGGCCCATTTCTGTACAATAGATTAAATAGGAAACTAAGTATCTATAAATTAAATTACTTTAGCTGTAAAAAAATTATACTTAAATATTTACTAACCATAGATTATGCCCAGACAGAAGATCTACTTGTTGTCTGCAAATAGAACCAGTAACATACTATTTTACTTCTATTTACCTAAGTTTTTAATTTAATTTTATACTTTATACTCTTTGTTAATTTATTATATACGTATTATAGCATACACTGCACTTTCTAGCCTGAAACACAGGTTCAACCTAGTTCAGGCAAATAAACAACTGTGTTCTAGTTTATTTGTTAAGCTAACCTTTTTATTGTAAATGTGACCTTTTTATAAATAAACAATTATTATTATTATTATTATTATTATTATTATATTTGAGGCAAGGAGCACTACTTTTGAATCGTCAGTCTAAACCCGACCCCGACCCGGTTTGACCGACTTTATAATTAAAAACATATTTTTATTGTGGCATTTATTTAATAAATCTCAAAAATTGATCATAATTCTCCTTTTGAGTGGATTAGATAACACAATAGAATAGTGTTTTTAATAATTACCTATTAAATTAATATTATTTAAATATTAGTTCGCCAACTGATTACCTTTTAAAAAAAATCATCTTTTCATTTAACGTTCTTAAAAATTTGGTCCCGTGTGTGCGAGAGAGGTCACAAAATGATTTGGTGCAGCAGTGGCACTTCAACATTCCTCGTCACTGCATAAACCCACCGCGAGCTGCCGCCTTAACTGTAAGCCAGCCAGTCACACCATACGCGGACATGTTTGGCAACCCGTCCATTATTGACAGATCATAATTAAGATACCAGAATGTATGTTAATTAATAATGAGCAGTATTGTTTATTGCATTTATATCGCGGTCAGCCCATTGGAGTCTCTCTTATGCGCATGATTAGACTATTGTGTGGAAATTGAACCAGGCGCCTCGTTGTTAGTGATGGTTGGTAGGGAATGATTTTGATGTCTAGTAATCTTGTATTTTGCCGTTGCCGGGGAAATATTGCTAAAAGATTGGCCAGCCAGCGAGTTGGACAGCTGGCCTGCCTCCCTAAAGATTGGTGGATGTTCTTACGTCCACCGCTTATGAGGCTGTTTAGGTTCCCCTCACACCCTACAATTAAGGTAATTATTTTAATGTTATAAGAAGGTAAAGAAGCCGACGGCTAACCTTATCATAAGTGCTCACCGCAGCCTATGTACACATCTGCACACCAGAGGCATCGTACCAGCTCAGGGACGGAACTGAAATGTCACATAATATGCAGCCTGACACCGCGGCATCCATACCAACCCACACTTGGCTCGCGGTGGAATACGGCCCCCTCCCTCTCACAAAAGAGGAGGCCTGTGTCCCACTATGGGAACATAGACTGATTGTTGTGATGTTTTTATCGATTCCCCTGAAACCAAGCCACAGTGCAGTAAATATTCTGCCCCCAAGCCACGTTACTGCCAGTGACGTCGCTTGGCGGCAGAATGTGAAGATTACTAAGAGCATGCTACATTCGTAGACAAAAGAGTGAGAACCTCACACATTAACAATGTATCGCCAGTTGATCAGTGGGACACAATCCCAACAAAGCTAATTCCATTAACTGCAGACGAGATGATCTCGCTATTAGCTGTACTTACACAAATACGATGCTATCTGCCGCCATAGAGTAAGGAATAGAAACGACTTCTCTTAGGGTACTACCATCTTCTCTATGAATCTATCCCAGTAGCTGCCACGCTGTTCTGTTTTTGTATCTAAAGCTCAGCTAAAAAGCAAGTTCGTTTCAGGAATTCAGAATCATTTTAATTTGAATTTATTAAAAGTTTTATCTGTTTTGCTTTTTGTCTTACCTTAGGTACTTCCTTCAAAGTCGAAGTCAAGTCAAATCTTTTATTTCAAATGGGCACATTACCCCAATATAGTCTAGCATAGTCAGGAATGTGCCTACGGTTTTCTTAAAATTTTAACATGTAGGTAATAAGTCAGTGTGTGAGTTAAAGTAATCACGGAATGAAAAACAAATGACATAAAAATTATAAATTATACAATTAAATTAGCAACCAGTTTGATTTTGTCTCGTCTCTAGATTGTCCTATGGAGCAGGACCAGCGTGTTTCCAAGCAATTTCCAATCTTGGATATAATCCTCTAATTTGTAATATTCTTAAGCTCCCAGCAACATTTCCATGCTTTCCCGATGCTTGTCTCCTACATAAATAGATTCAGTAAGTACAAAGGATTACATCAGACTCACAGTAGCAGTGTAGTTTGTGAGTAATCATCATCTGTCATCTGCCAGCCTTTTCCCATGTCGGGGTCGGCTTCCAGTCTAACCAGATGCAGCTGAATACCAGTATTTTACATGGAGCGACTGCTCATCTGACCTCCACATCCCAGTTACTGGGTAATACGATACCCCTTGGTAAGACTGGATGACTTCTGACGACCCGTAACGACTGTCAAAAATCCACGAATGACAGCCGGGACCAACGGCTGAATGTGCTTTCCCAGGCACGGAGGAGTATCGGTATAAGAAGATGGTCACCCATCCACGGACCAACCACGGTGCGGCTATTATTACTTAGCCACAAGCCCCATGTAAGTATTGTACTTTTTAATCTTTTTGTTTTCAAGAAAAACAGATTAACAACAAAAATAATAGTTGTTTAACACAGCCTTTCTAATCTTTTCTTAACTCTGCCACAGGTAAGCATTTCATCGATAACTAAATACAATATCCGACGATTATCTTTTGCCAATAACCCTTCCAGAAAACTTAATCTTATGAACTGAGTAATAGGGTTGAGTTTCGTGTTCAAATTTCAGGAAATACGTCACACGGTCCACGAAATGTTTCTAATAATTAGTTATCATTGATCATCTGAGCTCGACCACATTAATAAAGATATTAAATGCCTTCTTTATTTAATGAACAACACATTTTGAACGTTATTTTTCAAGCAGTAATGGCTGAAATGGTTCAATCGTAATGTGAGGAGGCGGTAAGTTCAAAGGCAGCGGCATCTGGCGACCGGCACGAGTAAAACCAATCATGTGACAGCGACACAGACTAAAAAGTAATGTTTGGCTAGTTTTTTTTTTTGTTGTTTATTCTGAAAGTGACCGCAGATAAAAATAAACGAGAGTGGGTGTGGCGGAGTGCAGGATAGGAATGAGGTCCTACGCTTATTTTCTGCCAGATTTGCCAAACATTCACATTGCATTTTCTTAAGATTCTTGTTTATGGTCCACTTTACTAGTAACGTAATGCTCAACAATGCTCATGATATGAGCAAGTTCAAGCTAACAAGTTAAAGCAACAATTTAAAGGTAGTTTAATCAAGTTCTATCAGTTATTACAGACGCAGACTGTCCAAGTTGGCCATGCTCATGCATGCATGATTCATGACCACCGGAACCAGAAGCATTTCACCATCAGGATGGCAGATCTATTTTCCAAACTGCCTCAAAACCTTTATTTATTTGAATAATTTCTTCTGCTATAATAACAGCATACATAACACGTCTCATGTCAAGCCATGTGGGTGAATACCCAGTAGTCTCATTTGATGTGTCACAGGGATACCACAGTATGAGCAGAGCATTAGAGTGCAGCTGCAGCTGAGCCACTAGGAAGTGGTGAGGTGCGGTCGTTTTGGGGAACTGTCTTATGTCATTTTGGTGTTAAAAAAAATGCTGATTCTCAGTGCAATTTGAATAATTTTTTTTTTTGGTGTAACCTATACCATAGTGCCACTAATTAGTGCTGTAACCTACCCTTAACAAAGTACCACGTAGCAAAGTGACCAACAGACAACACATTAGATTCCATTTTATTATAAGGTGACACAGCATGCAATTCTAAGCGTTTCAACACAAACATAAATAATGAAGAGTAGTTATCGATGCACCAAAATCGTTTAAACATCGATTAATAAATCATAGCACACTCCATGCGCGGGAGTGGACATGGAAACTGTATTAGTGTTCAGAGAGGCCGCCAGAGAGCCAGGCTAATCTCCACCACACCTCACTGGTTCCACATCAAAATTCGATTAAACTGACCCTCTCGACCGTCTTAATTTTAATCTGAACGTGAGTCACAAAGTCGGAATACTCAAATGCCTTAATCCTTAAAATTAAAAAAGACATGGTGACATGGTATTGGTCATCCTTGTTTCCTGATATCACAAGAGAAGATTCTCAGGAGATGAAATTAGCTGAATATGTGTATTTTATTTTAATCGAATGTTTTTAAAACAATAATCCATATAGTAAGTTGGGTCGGTGTAATGGTTATAATTCGTGCTAATGAATAAATGACAAATATTTCTTTAAAAATATAACTATTATTAGACATCCGGCCCGGATAATTATCTGAAAACACCGAAAGGCATCAAAAATCTTAAAATAACCCACTCACTTCCTTCTGACCACAAGATTTCCTAAACATTAGCCCTGACTAGACCCTCCATTGCTGCTCGCCGGCGCAAATAACCCCGTATAGGGTTACCCCAGTTAACACCTCCGCTGCAATATTTAATCCAAGCGTTGTATCGCGAAACTAAAGACACACGTAACCCGACGCGCGCCTGCGCAGTACAAAGCCTCCTTTAAATCAGCTCAGTCCATAAAGACCGCGTGTATTAGCTTTCGGCTCCTCTCTCGCCTTGTAGTGTTCAATTGCGGAATAATAATAAACCAGCCGAATGATGTGAGTTGTGCGCGTTTTGTTGTATTTGCAGGTAGTTTGTGTGAAACAAGTGTTCGCGTGTTAACCCTTAGAAAGTGAATAGTGTTGTCGGTAGTTCTCTTTGAGAGAGGTTGATTACACTTTCACACAACCAAGCCCCGACATTAGAATACACGCCGCAGGATATAATTATCTATATTGAGAGATAGGTGTCTAGTTTACAGGCAAAGACTAACTAATACTAATCATTCAAATGTTAAATTAATAAAGATTCAAGTCATATTTGAGATTCACTCTGAAATGAAGCAAGCGCTTGCTTGTGAACCTATATACATAATAACCTGGTGTTCCTGTCTGTATTGGCACAGCATACATAACAGCACAAGTGTGGTGGTAAGTGATGACACATGCGGGGCCACAAACAGCTGATACACCGATGTTTCCCAGTACAGGCCAACGGAAAATGAAACAAAATACGAAATAGAAGTAACAAAACAGATTTTTTCGCGACAAGCCTTATTTCTTTAACATCAAAGGTTTGCGGATTGACTGCATTGTGTGGATCCGTATCTTGTTTCTGCGATGGTGTGTCAAACGTGCCGAATATTGCCAGCACGTAGGCGTTCCTATGAGAAACGGGGGCAGGTGGGAACGGGTGAAGTTAATTCGCCAAAGTTACATTGTGTGGGTCTTGTTAACCCCGCGCGCGGTGTAGGGTTACAGATTTATTAGCTATTTGTGTAAATGTTGAAGCTAATAGTTTTTGATAGTTTTTGCTGTGCGATCTTTGTAACAGAATCTTGATAGTTCTGTAAAGAATTTATGAAGGTATCAAAGTGCGGTTATCATATTGCAATGCGGGCTTTTTTACTTTATTCAAGATTTCACTTCTCCTTTTTTTCTATCCTGAGTATGTAAATTTCGTTTTCCTTAGCCATGTCAAGGATGGATTTAGCCAGAACTAATAGTGGTGAGAGGAAAAGCGAAGAGCTTTCTTATTGAATGTTTAACGAGTTCCGGGTTCTACTTGAAGCTACTTTTATTGTACTTAACAGTGCAATATGTTAGCAGAGCCTCTGCCCTGCAGTGAGAAAATAATAGGCTCTATTATATTATGTTAAACTTAACTTGAACTCAGGTCACAATACAAATTGATAACTTAATCGCATTCCCTAATTCATCTACTTATAACTAATCCGGCACATCTCGATATTTTTTACCGCACCGAATCTTTAATGTATCGCAAAAACCCCACGATCCATCAACATGGATGCTTTTCAACAGCATAATCTAGTTTACCGTCCATTAATCAGAAACGTATCGATTCCCATACACTATCGAGAACTTTTTTAATAATATGACAGGTAAATGCTCGGCATTTAGTGAGTGCCTTTTCTTTTTTTATTAAATTGACAACCCTATTTTTGCTGACACAATAACGAAAGTAACTCTTATTTATCAAGCAATAAAGTTGAATTTCAAATGGTTGAAACTTCAAGGATGGCAGAATAAGTTGTCGGTATATTTTATTATCTCTTGTGCCGGCTGACTCAATTAGAGGCGGCATGTATCGATGCATCTCTCGAATCGGTATTCGATTTATTAATTAATCGATATACAAACATGGGCCCGTCATCATTCCGATATAATATTTTAGATAGATCGCTTTATGGTGTTCCGATACGGTACTTTAAGTACTAATAACACTTTATAACTTTTATTGTTATGTTTCACAATGGGGACAACTTTCTTTTTGCTGTATGACGATAATAGTTTTATATTAGAAAAGAAATATGAGAGGCTTTATGGGATCATTGAGCTGACTTTGAAAGAAACTTTTTTTATATAAATAAAAATCATCCAAATCATCACAATCTGAATGATTTTGAAGCATATTGCTAGTCTTTTACTTCATATGCTCGAAAAATTTGTCGCTTAACAACGTAAATAACGTAATGTATGTATGTGTATCACAGAACTGGTAATTTTATCTGTTCTGTGATGTGTATGTATGTGTACTGTCAAAATGAAACCGATTCCTACTGTAATGCTGTTTGTCCACCGCACCGCGAACGGGGCGTCAACGAGAAACAGCCGAAGTAGCGACAGTACATTTTTTACTATAGTCGAATATTCGAGATTAAGATTATTTATTTGTGGAACCATGAGTACACATACAGAGCATGCAAGTTATTAAATTACATTATAGTTGCAAGACCACTCATGTTTGGCCTTAGTGGCGTACAAATATTTAAATTTTAGTAATAAAAGTTATCGGATAAAATATTAGATTACATAAGAACAACATAGTAAATGTCAATTTTGAAAACAAATAAATTTAATATATGGTCATAGTTACGTAATAATTATGAAATGCCAATTAAAATTATCATCATAGCAATAATATGTTGCTTTATGTACAGATTATGTATAGATGTATTGATAATATTGGTTAGATGTTGTCATTAAGAAATTCTAGAATGCTGTAGTATGCTTTCCCTTCTAGCAGTATATTTAATTTATTTTTTAATTGACGTGCATTAAGCTCCTTCCAACTATTTGGGAGTTTATTGAAAATTTTAGGGGCCACACAGAAAACACTCTTGTGCATTAATGCTGTTTTCGATTTATGTAGACAAAGAATACTATCATTGCGTCTACTATGGTTGCGATCGACCACTGCTGATGACGTAGAAATAAATGTAGTTTTGATTTTACAAACATGACAATGTCTAATATATTGTAAAGGCAAGGCAAAGTTAATATTTTATATTTCTTAAAGTAGGGCTTACAAATTTCGGTTGACTGTAATTTAAACATAGTCCTGATACACATTTTTTTGGGCTTTAAAGGGTATGTCCTTGTCGGTTAAGTTGCCCCAGAAAATGATCCCATATATTAAATGAGAAGAAACCAATCCCGTGATAAGCCGTGAGCAATGATTCAGTGTTAAGCACTGGGACCAGTTTGAACAGCGCATAACAAGAACTACTAATTTTTTTACTGAGTTCTTCTATGTGTGCTTTCCAGTTTATCAATCTTTTTGTCAATCGTCACTCCAAGGAATTTAGTGTTGTCAACTTCTGTAATAATTCTATTATTGTATTGGACGTTTAGCCATAGTTGATAAACGTTGACTGAAGTGCATTACGTTAGTTTTATTAAGATTAATTTTTAGATTATTATTATTCATACAATTTATTATTGATGTCAGAGAATTATTAATGTCGTTATTGTAGCTATCTTTAGTATTACATTGAATTGTGAGAGTGCTATCATCAGCAAAGAGTGCAACTGGTTGGTCTATGTGTTTAGGTAAGTCATTTATATATACTATGAATAGTGGAGGACCCATCACACTACCCTGTGGGACTCCATACTTGACTACTTGTTCGTGCGAATGAAATATTTCTTCTCTTTTTCTAAAACTAAATAGTTTTAACGTTTATCCTAGATATGTTTTATTAATTTTAGAACATTACCTCTTATACCGTATACTTCCAAATTATTTATTAAAATATCATGTCTGACGTAACCAAACGCCTGCATCATATTACAGAATATGGTGCAGACGGGATTGGTTCAACATCAACATTTACCATAACCTTATGTAGGAAATCATAAAAAGCCATATTTATAGTCCGGTTTTCTCTGAATCCTTTTTGTTAGTTAACTAGTATGTTATGTTTTTTCTAAATAAACACTTAATTCTTTATATATATACTTTTCAAAAATTTTGGAAAAACATTAATAAATCGAAATAGGTCTGTAAAATTCCATGGATTCTCTATTTTCTTTTTTAAATATAGGTTTTACAATTGATTTTTAAAGCATCAGGGAATATGCCAGTACTTATATTTAAAATAATCAGATGCCTTAGATGAGCACAATTTTCTGGAGCCACCAACTTAACTATTTTTGTTAATATTCCGTCATGACCCACGCTGTTCGTATTGTTTAATAGTTTGATTATTCTTAACATGTCCTGCGGTATACAAGAATAATCTCGTTTCTCGGAGACATCCCGTCCCCGGTGAGGTGGACAAACAGCGTAAGTGTGTTACGCAATTGCTCCGCCGGCTTTTTGATTTTCAGATGACTGAGGGGTAGGGTTCATATAATTACTAAATGTTTGACGATATATCTTCAAATGTAGGATCAGCTTTTGACTTTATTGTAATGTTGAAACTGATTTCTGGAATTACATTATGTAAATCGCTACAAAAATCAAAATTCCTTTCACTATCTGTATTTATTTTCAAACATAACACATAACCCCAACAAACAACATCTATCCAATTCTACTTTTTTGGCAAAAAGGGTAAGATTACTTATCCGGATACCGCTAAAGCCGAACTTTTTTTTACCCTAAATACCACTTTTAAAAATGCGATTACTCAAAACATTTATTTTAACCCTACAAAGCTAATGTAGTGAAAAAAGACGATAATATTAATTTCATAAAGAGATGACACAAAAAAGATAACCTTTTCAAAAATACTACATTGTTGTAACAATCGTTTTTAATCCCAATATTCATAGTGCTTAGAAATATGAGGTGAAGTGTTTTTTTTTAATTTTCATAATGGAGTTTTAAAAAGTTTTAGCTGAGTAAAAAGGGTTTTATTTAATAGAGCGTGTTGAGTGGCGTATGTTTCTCATCTGAATCAGAATCTCATATAGGTACGTGTACATGCGTGTCTGTCGACTTAGACAATCGCTTGTTGCAATAATTGTAGGGTGGCGTTGCTAAAGAGGTTGCTAGGACATTCTTCCCAATTAATATTAAGATTGAAATTTTTGCGTGTTTTGGCCAAAGAATCAGCATTGCCATACATCGTGGCAATGCTGCCAGCGTTTTGGGCACTTTTCCTGTTGACAGCGATGTGGACGAATTTTTTAATGCCCTATGAGATTTTTTTTTATGTACCTACTTGTACTTACATGTTATTATTTTTATGTATTAAGGCATATTATAAGTACCTATGTGAAAAATTAACTACCTACAAATAAACATAACCATTGTATAATCGTTAAATAAAGAAGTATCACGATTGATATTCAAATTGAAAAGGGGTTTGGAGCTACGCTAGGCAAACATACCTAGTTCACATTTCAACTACATACATTGAATTATTTTCTTGGAAACGGACAGCGTCGCAGTTGAAAGCGTGTATTACATCTGAAGGCCAATTCTCGTAATTAAGGCTTAACAAGTGTATAGATAACATTATCAGTAATGTTACTAGTGCATCTGGTGAAACATACGAATGTCACTTATCTGATCATAACACTGCTCAAATTGTTACTATTGAACAAGAAATAATTAACAGATTAGATTATTACTTTATGTATATAAATGACTTAAATAAATGTAATATCAGGAGATTTGTTGAGTGTATAAGCTGCCTAAGTTTTAACGAAGTTTATGAAGCAGAAAATACTAATGAAGCATTTGATAAGTTCAATGAGCTATTAAATGTATTCTTTAAACTATGCTTCCCAATTATAAAAATTAAGAAGAAATATATTAATAATAAGCATAAATGGATAACAAAAGGGATTAAAAACAGCTGTGCTACTAAAAGATCGTTGAGACATAAATATTACTTAAATAGAAGTAGCGAAAATAAATTAAAATATAAAGCATATTCAAAATTACTAAGAAAGTGTATGAACAACTTACAGTCACTGTGTAATCAAAACCACATTACTCACTCTCAAAATAAAATTAAGGCCACGTGGGATGTTGTGAGGCGCAATATGGGAAATGAGGCAGTTAGAGAACACATCAATGAAATTGTTGACAATATCAATAGTATAACATTAACTTCAGGATACGACATCGCAAATAAATTT
This sequence comes from Dicycla oo, assembly GCA_948252095.1. NCBI lineage: Eukaryota > Metazoa > Arthropoda > Insecta > Lepidoptera > Noctuidae > Dicycla > Dicycla oo. The sequence continues at coordinate 1,069,091 of OX411713.1, forward strand.
AATAAATATTTCATTGATATAGCTAAAAATCAGTCTTCAACATGTATTGGAGATGCCAATAATATTTACAACATAAAAATTCATGACAACAGTTTATTCCTAGAACCTACAAATTCATTAGAAATTTATGGTATCATAATGTCGTTGAAAAACTCAAAGTCGGCAGGCTATGATAATATTTCAACAGAACTTCTTAAATATATGTAGGATTAATGTTACTAAAATATTTCTGAACGCTAAAGAAGTTTGTTTCAGAACGAATGAATGTGTGAGTGAAAGGGATGGAATGAATGAAAAGAAGATGGCGAACAACGAGGAATAAACGGTGTACGTTTTATGTCGAAGGTGAAAATTAAAAATAGTAATTAAAGTGCAAGATTGTTTTTATTCTGGATATCCCACTCTACAACTTGGGGGCTCGTCCGGGATACCAGAAAAAACAATAAATAAGATTGCCTTGTGTGTGCATCGCGGTAAGGTGAGCCGCGACCACGTGCGCCGGGCGGCAAATTAACGACGACGAAGATTCAAAGTTTTATTTTAAAATACGACGATGTCCGACGAGAAGAACCCCGCTCCGACATTCGACTACGCCGATATAATCCCAAAGTTTAACGGCGTCGACAAGACGTACTCGTCGGCAAAATGGGCGCAGGACATAGAAGACAACGCTGAGATATTCGGGTGGACGGCGCAGCAGAAGCTCATTCTAGCGAGAAGGTCATTAACGGGCACAGCAGAATTATGGCTCAAATCGGAAAAAGCCTTCAAAAGTTACGAAGAATTACGGACGGCATTACATAAAGAATTTCCGGAAACCGTCAACAGCAAAGAAATGCACGAGCTCATGGCGTCCCGCAAAAAGAAAAGCACTGAAACATATTACGAGTACATGTTAACTATGAAGGAGTTGGGTAAGCGTGCTAAATTCCCGGATTATGTGGCGATACAATATATCATAGACGGAATACAAGACTATGAATCGAATAAAACGATCCTGTACGGCGCGAACACATACTCGGTATTAAAAGAAAGAATCATCATCTACGAAACCATGAAGAGTAAAAATAAGAAAAGGCAAGATGATACGACGAAGCAGCAGAAGCAGGACCTGGAAAAGAAGGGTCATACGGAGAAGTCTAGTCGCCGGTGTTTTAAGTGTGGTGAGACAGATCACGTCGCCAACGCGTGCAAGAAAGGTGTAAAATGCTTCCGGTGCAACTCGTTCGGTCATATCGGACGAGAGTGCAAGGAGTCAATCTCAAATACAGATTCGCAGGGTAAGCATAAAGATGGCGGCGGAGGTCATAGTTCTCGTACTTCCATGTTGTGTACGAAGATTGCGCCGGAACTTGGCGATGGCATCGCGGATCCGGAAGGAAAACATGGCGGCCACGATGAAGATGAACGAGGAAAGAACGATCGAATGAAACATGTGAACGAGTCAGTGTTAACGTCAAACTTCTGTCAATCATGTCAGTGTCATAAGTGTCAAAGTGAAATGGTGTTAAGTGTAAACAAAGACTTAGCGAGTAACAAATCAGTTAAAAACATTAAGATTAGTGGAATAAATGTTGATAGCCTTGTAGATTCTGGTAGTGATTTGAATTTAGTAGCTTCTAACTTGTTTTTTGAGTTGAATGTAACATCCTACGAAAAGGTAAGAGTCACATTGTCAGGACTCGGTTCCGCAAGCGTGTTTTCTCTTGGAAAGTTCAATGTAAACATAGAAATTGATGGTTATTGTTTTGATGTGTGTTTTTACATTGTTCCACAAGAAGTAATGCCTTATAAAGTTATTTTAGGCCAACCATTCTTAGTAAATGTTACTGCTGTCATTGATAAAGGTTCAGTCACTGTTAAGCCTCACCATAATGATGTTTTGCTGCAGTGTATGCTTGCCGAGGTTCTAGAACCAGTGTGTTATGTACCTGATCCACAGATACGAGAGGTGGCTCAGAATTTGGTTGACAACTACCAACCTAAGAGGATAAAAGAGGCTCCGATAGAAATGAAGATTATATTGAAAGATGACATTCCTGTTGCACAGCGTCCACGAAGGTTGTCACTCGCTGAGCAGAGGGAAGTAGAGAAACAAGTAAGTGAATGGTTACGAGATGGTATTGTTAGGCCAAGTTTTTCTGAATATGCGAGTCCATTAGTACTTGTAAAGAAGAAAGATGGGTCTACAAGGGTATGTGTTGATTATCGAATGATTAATAAAAAGATGGTCAAGGACGAATTTCCACTTCCAGTCATAGAAGATCATATTGACAAGTTATCAGGGGCTAAGGTGTTCAGTAAATTAGATTTAAAAGATGCATTCTTTCATTTGAGTATAGAGGAAAGTTCAGTTGGATATACCTCTTTTGTAACACACCATGGTCAGTTTGAATTCCTGAGAGCACCATTTGGATTGTCAATTTGTCCTAAGTATTTCACAAGATTTATAACAATAATTTTCCGTGATCTTATAGCCAAAGGTCACATTCTTATATTCATTGATGATGCCATAATTCCAGCAAATGACTATAAAGAAGCAGTTGAGAGGTTACGAGAGGCACTCCAAGTAGCATCAGATTATGGACTTGAAATAAACTGGAAGAAGAGTGAAGTATTGACTACGAAAGTTGAGTATTTGGGTCACATGGTGCAAGATGGTGAAATCAAACCCTCCACTGAAAAAACTGAAGCGGTTGTCAAGTTCCCTGAACCCAAGACGGTGAAACAACTACAAAGCTTTATGGGGCTAGCATCATATTTCAGGAAGTACATACCTCATTTTGCTAAAATAGCTAGTCCATTGACTGACTTGCTAAAGAAGGATCAAAGTTTTACATTTGAAGATGAACACAGGTATGCATTTAATATTTTAAAAGAGAAATTAGGAAGTGGTCCGGTACTGAAGATTTTCAACCCAATAAGACGAACAGAACTACACACAGATGCCTCGAGTATGGCTTATGCAGCAGTATTAATGCAGTGGTGCGAAGACAGTGGCTTACATCCTGTATATTATATGAGCCGGAAGACCAGCGATGCAGAAAAGAAATATTCTAGTTACGAGTTGGAAGCTCTTGCTATAATAGAAGGAGTAAAGAAGTTTCGACACTATCTATACGGCATTCCATTTAAAATTGTAACAGATTGCCAAGCCTTTCAGATGACGCTACAAAAGAAAGATCTCTCAACTAGAGTTGCCAGGTGGGCATTGTTATTACAAGAATTTGATTTTCAGGTTGAACACCGGTCTGGTACAAGGATGAAACATGTAGATGCATTGAGCCGCAACCCATACATAGGATTAACTACTAATAGCCTACATGAACGAATAAAGAGGGCACAAGAACAAGATGAAGGATTGAAAGCTATCATGGAGGTACTCTCTGAGAAATCCTATCTCGACTACTACTTGGAAGGCGGTCTGCTGTATAAAGGCCTGGAAAGAAAACTGATGGTACCTAAGAACATGGAGATGGAGGTCATAAAAAGAGTGCACTCAAATGGACATTTTGGTAAAAAGAAGATGACGGAGCTTATAAATAAAGATTATTATATTAAAGATTTAACAAAGAAATTAGAAGATTTTATCATCACTTGTATCCCATGTATACTTGGCAGCAAAAAAGAGGGCAAGCAAGAGGGATTTTTACACCTTTTAGAGAAGGAAGATACACCCCTACATACTATCCACATTGACCACCTTGGGCCAATGACGGAGACAAAGAAGATGTACAATCATCTACTCACAATGGTGGATGCATTCACAAAGTTTGTGTGGATATTTCCCACAAGAAGTACTACAAGCAAGGAAACCATTGAGAAGTTGAGAATCCACCAGCAGCACTTTGGGAATCCCACTAGAATAATTAGTGACAGGGGAACAGCATTCACTAGTCAAGAATTTCAACAATATTGTGAAGAAGAAGGAATCAAACATGCCAAGATTACTACAGGAGTGCCTAGGGGAAATGGGCAGGTAGAAAGAATGCACAGAACCATAATATCAATCCTTACGAAGCTATGCATTGAAGACCCTACCCAATGGTACAAGCATGTTAGTCATGTGCAAAGAGCATTAAATAGTACTTGGCAGAGGAGCATAAATTGTACCCCATTTGAACTACTTGTAGGAATAACTATGAAAACCAAAGAAGACATTGAACTCTACGACTTACTAATGCAAGAGGGAAGAGATATCTTTGTTCAAGATAGAGAAGAAAACCGACGAAAGGCAAAAGAGCACATTTTGCAGGTGCAGGAAGAAAATATACAAGCTTTTAACAGAAAACGTAAAGAGAGTCCTAAGTATAAAGAAGGTGACCTAGTAGCAATCAAACGAACTCAGTTTGGGTCTGGGATGAAACTTAAGCCTAAATATCTTGGACCTTATAGCATCACTAAGGTCAAAGGGAATGACCGGTATGATGTACAGAAGGTGGACCCCACTGCAGAAGGACCAGGTAAGACATCCACTGTAGTTGACTTCATGAAGAAATGGCCCAATAACTGAACCATTATCATTTATGCTTAAAACTTTATTATTTTATTTTGTGAATTCAATATAATTTAAGTTGTTGAACCTGTAACAATGTGTAAGACTATTCTTGTCAGTATTAGTGTGTTATTAGGATAAGATGATGAACCTGTAACAATGTGTAAGACTGTATTCTAGTTAGTATCAGTATTTTGTTAAGCAGGCTAAGATTGTGTTCTGTTAGTGCTGTATCATTTCTGAGGCCAGAAATAGCGGCAGGATGGCCGAGTTGTAGGATTAATGTTACTAAAATATTTCTGAACGCTAAAGAAGTTTGTTTCAGAACGAATGAATGTGTGAGTGAAAGGGATGGAATGAATGAAAAGAAGATGGCGAACAACGAGGAATAAACGGTGTACGTTTTATGTCGAAGGTGAAAATTAAAAATAGTAATTAAAGTGCAAGATTGTTTTTATTCTGGATATCCCACTCTACATATATATCTAAACATATTTCTTCACCTCTAGCACATATTATTAATCTCTCCTTACAACAAGGATGTTTTCCAGAGAGTTTAAAAAAAACATTAATTAAACCACTACATAAAAAGGGTTCCAAACTTAACGTGGATAACTATAGACCGATAGCACTGACTCCTGTACTCTCGAAAATATTTGAAAAAATAATGTACAGGCGTGTACTAAAATTCCTAGATAAACACAATATACTAGCCAGCCAACAGTATGGTTTCAGGCAAAGTAAATCGACTATCCTAGCGATTTATACATTAGTTGAGGAAATTGTTGGCAATATTAATGATAAAATACCTTCTTGTGCTTTACTTCTAGACTTGAGTAAGGCTTTTGATTTAGTTGACCATGACATACTTATAGGAAAAATGGAAAATTATGGCATTAGAGGTCCAGCCAAGGAATGGTTCCAGTCATATCTATGTAACCGAAAACAGATAACAAGAATAACGAAATTCAATCAATCAACTAACACCCTAGAATGTTTTGATTCTAAACCGGATATTAACGGCTATGGCGTTCCGCAGGGCAGCATTGTGGGACCTTTGTTGTTCCTTCTGTATATTAACGACCTGCCGAAATCAATAAAGCATAAATGTGTCCTATTTGCTGATGACACTACAATAATAATTAAATGTAAAAACCCTCAAAACTTTGATATGGAAATTAATCAAACGTTGAACGATATAATACAGTGGCTAGATAATAATAAACTTAAAATAAACATTTCTAAAACTAATTTGTTATATTTTAAAACTTGGAAAAGTCAAAATATACGCTTTAATGTGGTCTATAATAATAGTAATATTAATCAAGTGTATACCACAAAATTTCTTGGAGTTACACTGGACGAGTGTCTTACTTGGAAGAAACACATTGACACAATCAGTAAAAAAATAAACCAATTCGTGTTTGCATTACGAAAAATAAAGGTTGTTACGTCTCAGCATACCTCCCTGATGGTGTATCACGCCTACATTTGCTCAGTGATTCGCTATGGTATCGTGGTTTGGGGAAACTCTTCCGATTTAGAAAGAATTTTCATTGCCCAAAAAAAATGTATTCGGACAATGTTTAATATCGGGTGGTCCGAATCCTGCAGGCCCGTATTCAAGGCGCATGGCCTTTTAACGGTGCCCTGTATTTACATCTATGAAGTTGCTAGGTTTTTAAGATCTCATCCTATGCTCTTCCAACGGAAAGACAATACAAATAAAAGGCAAGTTACACATCTAGCGTATGAAATGCCGATTCCTAGATTGCAAATCTTTCGGAAGAGCTGTGTCTACATGGCTCCTTTAATTTATAACGCGTTACCGGAGTCAATAACGAAACTTCCTTTTAAACAATTTTGTACCCAATTGCGAAAGTGGTTGTTACAGGAATGTTTTTATTCAATTAATGAATTTTTCCACAAATGTCCACGTAAATTTTGTTATTATTATGCCTAAATATTTTATGAAAAAGTGAAGCTCTCATTTATTGTTAACCATTTAATATTACATATTTGTTGTTAATTTAATTTGATTTTATTTGTAATTTAATTAAATTTTATTTTATTTGTAATTTAATTAAATTTTATTTTATTTGTAATTTAATTTAATTTGATTTTATCTGTAATTTATTTTAATTAAATAAATTTATATTTGCATGCCGCTGTGTCGGCGAGACATGATGATCCTGAATTACTTTATTACATCTTTGTTTGTACCGTGTTTCTGGCAAATAAACGAATTATTATTATTATTATTATTAAAAATGTTCAAAATCTAGTCGCAATCATTTCTTCTCAGCGACAATCTATTATATCAAAAACTTGTCAAAAATGTTGGGAAAACAGAGGTACCTATTTTTTTGACAGGCTGAGACTGAGATGCGTACCCAACTTCTGAAAAATACGGGAATTGCCACTCAGTTGTTTTGAATATAATTAAAGTGGAAAGACATTGCTTTTTCATGTTCCTCGGTGTTGTTGAAAAAATGATAGCGTGCAATAATTATCTTGCCTAACGTATGGCCCCACTATGAAACTAAACCGGGATTTGTGCGCACCGTTGCATCCTTGCACTTATTAAACATATCTTATATCAATAATAAATCCACTTAACTCCATACTCCTTACCCCTTTCACATACGGTTCAAATTCGCGTGTGTAACATTCAATTTCTTCAAGGATCGACATTGGATGCGCGGGCGCAGATGTGTTACGTCTTTGTTGTATAATTTGCGTTTTCCGGTTTAATGGTCGCGTCGAGAGGGATTATGAGCAGTGGAAGGGTTAAATGCTACAATGTGTCTCGAGTTGTGAGAGGGTTAAGTGTTGCGGTCTAAGAGACCGAACCGTTAAGTGGTATTGTGGTCTCTATGTGGCGTAATTTGCTTATAATTTTGAAGTAGTGGGATTTAGATCATAAATGGACCAATTCCAAATATTTTTTTACTATTGTGGGTACACAGGAAGTTCCTGTATGTGTGCGACTTAGCGCTAGTTTATGATCCGTAGTTAACTCAACCAATGGAATTTTGGCTAAATGTGAAAGCTAAACATGAATGAGTTAACATGAATACATTCGTGTTAAAAAATAGTAACTAATGGAATTTTGGCAAACACATTTAGCCAAAATTCAACCATTAGTTACTATGTTTAACCATTGGTTGAGTTAACTGTGGATCAAAAAACCGGCCGTTACTGTAAATCAGTTTAACTACGATATTTTTATTATTATTATTATTTAGTTTTTTGCCACATGTGCGGCCAGCCAATTTTTTGAACAATTTTTTGAAAAATTTTTTGGATTGTTCTCTGTTGCATTCGTTATTGCGTCTACTGTTTTGAATATCAAATATGAATTTTACTGTTTTTTCTTTTTTTTTACTTTAATCTTAATGCTTTAATTTTAATTCTAATGATAACTTTGATTTTAATTTATTGATTCTAATATCGATTATGATTTTGTTTTGTTTTTTGTTTCTAATTAATTTTTCTATTCTCACTACGAGCAAAAAATCTTGTTAAAACATATATTTAAGAGGCTATTTTTCATGTAAGTGCTGTGTACGCCTGTAAGTGACTAATTCACCATAACTTAATACATATGTTATTTATTATTATGTCAATATTCCTAGTGAATAGGTCGTTGGTGTACCTTTCAAATAAAATAAAATAAAATAAAATAAAATATCTTCCCACTAGACGATGGTTTAGCCATAATGTCAAACAAGGGAACAGTATCACCCCATATTTAGAAACTTATTTTTAATTTTAAACTGACAGTACCTAAGTAAGTAATCGACTCTTAAGCGGGTTGCAGACCGCAAACTAAGCTAAGTTAGATTCGCTTAGCTCACCTAGCTGGCGTAGTTTTTCATACCTGTGTGCAGAACTATGCCAACTAAGCTGTGTAAACTAACTGAAATACGTGAAGCTAAGTTAGTTGTGTAGGTATACCGATCCGGAGCTACGCGAGCTTTGCTAAGCACCCCCCGCCCGCCAGCTATGTGAGCTAAGCTAAACTAACTTAGCTTAGTTTTTGGCCTGCAACCCGCTTTAAAGATTTCAACAACACTTATTCGAACTTATTGAAGTATGCTGTTTCTTTTCTAAGTTTCCTTTTATTTAAAGATCAAAACCAGATGATACAGGAGTTTTTTAAACCCCCTAATTCCTTATTTGTATACTCTTGTCAATCAGAATATGGGAACTAATGATGACTTCAACATTTTGTTATCGTCGACATCTCGTCGACATCGGCAGTCCAACAAAGTCCCTTTATTTAACATTATTTAAGGTCACATAATTTCTTTACACAGAAAAGACCGCCACATTAGAACTTAAAAAAAGCATCCGTATTGTAGGAACAATACTCTGAAATTTATTTTTAATACATAACATGTTATATGCCAGCAAACATATTAAACAAAAACAAATCATGTATATTAAGTTACAGAGTTTAAATTAGCCTGTGGTGGATCGAGTAGGGTAAAGGGTACAATTATTGTCGTCACCGCATTAACCTTGTCAACGCTCATCCCTGATTTATTGTAAGCAGTTATTCTTGTAGGATATTTAAAAGAGCCGTGTCTCTAACATGTGTTATGTTGTTATACAAACATGGTTTAGATGCAAGCGAGGTGTTATTCTGTATATGTAACGATTGTAAAATGGTTTTGATTCGTTCCTTGAGGTTAAAAACCATACATTTAAAAAATATTTCTTTTCTGGTTCTTATTACCTATGTAATTAAAAATATTTTGCTGTCTATAATTTTTTCTACCTTCAGGATCAATCAAGCAGTAAGGTCGTAGGGAAATAGCTGAAGAGGCATAAATGTACCTCTAAATATTATAATAATAATCTAGTCTTTTGTTGTTAAAGTTTTAACTAAAGGTATATTTAATCATTTATGTCTTGAACATAAAGCTTTAGCTTGACCAATTTAATTCATCCGATAATGAAATCAATACTTTACATACGTGCTTTATTTTCCTTAAATATTACCACAAAAATTCCACCAGTAAGACATCATAACACTGAACAAAAGCTCACAAACAGAATACCCCCGTACGTGGGAGTGCGGCGCGTCGCGGGCGCAGCAAAAGCCTTCGATTGAGACATCCGACACGCCATCAAACGCGCCGCCTTTCTATAGCCCTTTACGTATCGACAACTGGAGGTCTCACCCTACGTTTTACGTCACACCTTTAGTATAACCCTTAAAATTACTACTTAAGGTTGTTTTTAGCATGTTTTATATTTTTGTTAGATTTTTGGATAGCAAAATTAATGTTGCCAGTCTTTATCCATTTAACCCTTATATCATTCATTGTTGTCTAAAATTTGTCAGTTGCGTGATGTAGAGGACATCTTTTGATGCTTTTTTTCATTCATTGTTGTATTAATGTTGATATCGGATCTCGGAGTGCTAATGTGGTGACGTCACAGAGTGCATTATGTGATACACTATACTTTAACTTTTTCTTCATAGAGACGCGACTTGATTGTTGTATGAATAAAAAACTTGTTTATCTGACATCTGGATAGCTTTCAGATAAACCCTTTTTAGTTATGTTGTAAAAGGTAAATTACCTATTTATTACAGTAGGTGTAATGCAGGCGAGAGTAACACAACCATAAGTAGAGTTGATAATGGCAGCTGGCAGTCGCGGGTTTGTACTAACATCGTACTTGGTGCATTTATTATAACTTATTTATAAATGATACTAAGTAGAAATAAGAAAAGTGAAGTGAATTTTTTATTGATAAAAACAGCGGGGCGATTGCGTAACACACTATCAATCGGAATCGGATTCATTTTGACAGTTCAACAACATTTAAGTTTTTGAGTAGATACATTTTTCGAACATATGAATCAATGGAGCAATTTGCTTCAAAATTATTCAGATAGTGATCGATAGTGTGTTACGCAATTAGGCTGCAGGTTTGCACTAGTGTTTTGTGACTCCTTTGATTAATTACGAGCTGACAGAGTCTGTCACAGAAATGGAACTTAACCGCAATGTTTAAGGGGACTTCGGACTCACAGACGACTAATCAGACTGGCCTGTTGGTCTAGTGGTTAGTGGCCCTGACTGCTATGCCGGAGGTCGTGGGTTCGATTCCCACCCAGGACAAATGTTTGTGTGATGAGCATGATCATTTGTTCTGTGTCTGGGTGTAATTTATCTATATATGTATGTATTTAGAAATATATAAGTATGTTTATCAGTTGTCTAGTACTCTTAACACAAGCTCTGCTTAGCTTGAGGCTAGACGGCGTTGTGTGATAGTTGTGGAATATTATTATATTATTATTATTATCAGGAAAAACACCTGGAAAAAATATTTGTTACCAGAATAGATCTTAAAGATGAAGAAGTAAAAAGTAAGTAAATTAGTAGTAGTAGTTTAGAGATTAGTTTGGAAAACTATATGAATGAACACCAACAAAAGGGATTCAGACGGTATTCGAATGTACTATTCCTATCTTTCACAGCCACCAATATCCATCAAAATGCAATTCTTCTTGAATGAACACTAGCACCCGTTTTCTGATTTGAGAATTTGTCAAACTTCACTTCTTGCTCGCGAAATTCATAATTTATTTGCAAACAACGTTTATTTGCAGGTGAACTTCGAGGGTTATAACCCGAAGAATTGAAGGGGTGATTCCTTCAATTCTTCAGGTCATTAACCCTCGAAGCTAAAGTAGAGTTTGACCAACTTTAAATTCTCATTCCGGAAACCGGGTGTCAGTACGGTTCAGTAGGCTTGAAAATCATTTCATTCCAGGAGCTTCTCCACTACGAATATGAAAATTGTTACTAATTTTCTAATTTATACTCTCCTCTTTACACCCTATAAAAGAGTACCTACAAAACTCTTCCACCGCAGGCACTGCACCATGTTTTATCCTCTGATCAATAAAGCGCTATAATTATAGAGAGTGTGGGCAGAGCGGTGCAACGCTTGTTAGTAAATGTTGTCGCAATGTGGGCAACGTCCCACGCTTGGGCAAAGCATGTCATTAACTGTACTTCCGTGTTTACGTACCTAGACATTAAAATTAAAGAGGGGTGGCTTGGCTTGCACTAGGGAAAACGTTTTTAGGTATCTAAGACACACACACACACACAACACATCGATGAAGGAAATCATGGTGAGGGCAACTGGACTTATAGTTAACTAGGCGTTGCTCGCGACATCGTCTGCGATCCTGGAAGAAAAGTAGTAGCCTATAACGCCCTTCTTTAGGTCAAGGTGCCAAATTTCATCCAAATCCGTAAAGCCGTTTTCAAACAACAACAAACTCGGTTTCGCTTTTATAATCTGTCTGTCTGTGTAGTCTGAAATCGGCAACCTGTCTTGAGCGAGCGCGGTGATCAATGTTCGTGCCTTCTCTATATGAGAAGAGGACTTTGCCCTGTCATGGGACAGTACGTAATATGCTTGTATTATTAGGTAACTAAGTGATCTTTGTGGTGTTAATTTTATTCATAATCGTGTATAGGTTACCATTAACGATGAATGCTTTATAATTTGCTGCCTAAATATAGCTCAGTCACCGCTAAGAAAACTGTTGCAGTGTATAACAAACAAACTTATTGCCTTAAAACAAAATGTAAGTACACAAAACATGCATTTCTCTGGCTCCTGCGGAAAAGGACTTAGTTATTAGGAATATAACGGATGGTTATCGATACATTCGGTATGGAACGTGACATACATAGGTATATGAACCGTAAAAGTACATACCTAGGTGAATGGCACATATTTAAAATAAGCACCAATTAAATTGTCTACCAAATTATTTTCGTCACTTTGATGAAAGTAATAACACGAATTATTCTCTAGTAGGTACGTAGGTACTAGAGAATAATTCGTATTATGTTCATCATCGTTATTGTAATGGGTTGGTTACATGGTACCATGTAACCAACCCATTGCAATAAAAATGTAATTATTCAAATTCTTAGCGAACTGTTGATTGCCGTGTAATGTATATGTACTCAAATACATATATAGAATGGTTATGTAGGTATGTATAGTAGTAACATAAATAACAGCTCACAAGAGGAAATTATTCGCTTTGTTAAGCCAAGCATCGTTATGTGTGAAGCTCAATCAGAGGCTAGGGATGTAGCGGTGGAATGTCGATAAAATATTGCTTTTTTTCAGCTGAACTTGTAAAGAGAAAGGAATCAATAACATTTTCGATACAAATAGAATATCTGAGCGTTCAGGCAACCTCCTTCTTTTTGGTTAATAAATAGTTGACAACCTCTAGGTACCTATTCTGGGAGTGGAAATCCATCTTTCAAACTTTTAGAACTCACTGATGGAGAACTGAAAAACTGATTTTAGAGGATAAATAGGATATAGTGACGTCTATCTATATAGGACTTTTTGTGTAACTACATGCCAGCTAAAACCTCGAGATGCCCCCTTAGATACACAAAAGTTTCCAAATTTCGCATGTTTATCGTTAAACTATCGATACCATCCCCTCGCTAGCAAGTAACCAGCATTAATCAAGTGCGCGCGCGCATAGCAGCGGTAATTAGATTGGGCGGCGCGTGCGTCGGTCGCGACGCGCAACCGCCACCATAGCACAGAATATTGAGGAGCAGAAGGCTCACGTTACTGCTGACGTCAGAAAGAAGCTTGTTCTGTTAGGTATCCTGAAAGATGTCGTAATGATGATGAGATGTCGTGATGTGTAAGACGTCGGACATGTGTGTAGCTCGCCTAATACGAACATGTGTGTAGCTCGCTTAAGTGACCTCCGAAGTATGCGTAGTTCATACAAACGAAATACCAGAATAATTTGTAAATCAAACATATTCTTAAGGTGTGTGAATTTATTCCGATTGGATTACAGATTTTTTTTTTTTTTTTGTCGCTGAGAAATGACATTACGCATCTCCATTCGTCGGGGGACGACACGGAGTATGTGGGACTCCCTGCCAAAGTGGCAGTATACCCACTAAAACTCAGCGGTGTTCCCTCATCGCCTTGATGGGGGTTCATGGGAATCCGGCGTCCACAACCCCCCGGCGCATGCCCGCCTAGCTGGCGGGCCCCGCATGTCCCCCCTGCTGGGGGGCTACGGGAATGGCTGGGAACACCTAGCCATTCCCGTCCGGCACTGGTGGAAGCCTGTGCAATACAGGCAAGGGTGCCCCCGCACCCGTTGCCTGCTGGCCTCCACCTGGGAGGAGTCGGAGATGACTGTCATACTGACGTCTTCTTCGACCCCTCCTCCGCCTTCGTTTGGATTACAGAATAACCTAACCTAACCTAACCTAGATATTATCTAGGTTCCCAAATATATATTTTGAAAGGACACAAGGAATTATAAATTTCTATAGAAAACTTTATTTTTTCATATTTCATGTTTAAATCAATTCTTATTTAATATATATATATTTGGGAACCTAGATATTCTGTAGTCCAATCGGAATAAATACACACTACCTTAAGAATATGTTTAATTTACAAATTATGTTGTCATTTCGTTTGTATGAACTACGCATGCTCCGGGGGCGTCTTAATACGAACATGTGTGTAGCTCGCCTAATACGAACATGTGTGTAGCTCGCTTAATACGAACATGTGTGTAGCTCGCCTAATACGAACATGTGTGTAGCTCGCCGAATACGAACATGTGTGTAGCTCGCCTAATACGAACATGTGTGTAGCTCGCCGAATACGAACATGTGTGTAGCTCGCCTAATACGAACATGTGTGTAGCTCGCCTAATACGAACATGTGTGTAGCTCGCCTAATACGAACATGTAATGACGTAACATTACGCCTGTATTGCCCGGCAGTTTAGGAGTAAATAGCAAGCGGTATTTAGAAACAATATGGAGCCAGACAAAAACGTAAATTAGAAGTGATGCCGCAAGGCACAGGAAATTCATTTAGCAAAATTCAAAAGAAATTAATTTCCTTGTGGTAAGAAATTGTTATTGTAGGGTTGCGGGTTGTTCGAAAGAGTTACCGTGGCCCTGGCACAGGCAACTGAAGGAACACGGGTGGGTGTTAGTCAGTAGAAGTCTGACACGCCCTCCCGCTCCACCCAGAGCGGGAGAAGTTATTTGATGATTTAACATCCACAAAAAAAAGGTACCGTTACCTACGAGAATGTTTAGAGTGAACCCACTGAAGCTGCCTCTCTGTTACTGTATTCTCCAGTTAATCAGTAACCGGCGACTTCTCGGTGCATTATAAGTAGTAATTGTTTCGTTAAATGTGATTCTCTTGCATGTCTGTATGTATACCTATAGTTAGTGTGTCTTGTCGAACGTGGCGACGTGGGGCACCTGCCCCTGCCAACCTCCTCCTCTCTGCCTACTGGGGCACCTGCCCCTGCCAACCTCCTCCTCTCTGCCAACTGGGGCACCTGCCCCTGCCAACCTCCTCCTCTCTGCCTACTGGGGCACCTGCCCCTGCCAACCTCCTCCTCTCTGCCAACTGGGGCACCTGCCCCTGCCAACCTCCTCCTCTCTGCCTACTGGGGCACCTGCCCCTGCCAACCTCCTCCTCTCTGCCTACTGGGGCACCTGCCCCTGCCAACCTCCTCCTCTCTGCCAACTGGGGCACCTGCCCCTGCCAACCTCCTCCTCTCTGCCTACTGGGGCACCTGCCCCTGCCAACCTCCTCCTCTCTGCCAACTGGGGCACCTGCCCCTGCCAACCTCCTCCTCTCTGCCTACTGGGGCACCTGCCCCTGCCAACCTCCTCCTCTCTGCCTACTGGGGCACCTGCCCCTGCCAACCTCCTCCTCTCTGCCTACTGGGGCACCTGCCTCTGCCAGCCTCCTCCTCTCTGCCTACTGGGGCACCTGCCCCTGCCAGCCTCCTCCTCTCTGCCTACTGGGGCACCTGCCCCTGCCAGCCTCCTCCTCTCTGCCTACTGGGGCACCTGCCCCTGCCAGCCTCCTCCTCTCTGCCTACTGGGGCACCTGCCCCTGCCAACCTCCTCCTCTCTGCCTACTGGGGCACCTGCCCCTGCCAACCTCCTCCTCTCTGCCTACTGGGGCACCTGCCTCTGCCAGCCTCCTCCTCTCTGCCTACTGGGGCACCTGCCCCTGCCAGCCTCCTCCTCTCTGCCTACTGGGGCGCCTGCCCCTGCCAGCCTCCTCCTCTCTGCCTACTGGGGCACCTGCCCCTGCCAGCCTCCTCCTCTCTGCCTACTGGGGCACCTGCCCCTGCCAGCCTCCTCCTCTCTGCCTACTGGGGCACCTGCCCCTGCCAGCCTCCTCCTCTCTGCCTACTGGGGCACCTGCCCCTGCCAGCCTCCTCCTCTCTGCCTACTGGGGCACCTGCCCCTGCCAGCCTCCTCCTCTCTGCCTACTGGGGCACCTGCTCCTGCCAGCCTCCTCCTCTCTGCCTACTGGGGCACCTGCCCCTGCCAGCCTCCTCCTCTCTGCCTACTGGGGCACCTGCTCCTGCCAGCCTCCTCCTCTCTGCCTACTGGGGCACCTGCCCCTGCCAGCCTCCTCCTCTCTGCCTACTGGGGCACCTGCCCCTGCCAGCCTCCTCCTCTCTGCCTACTGGGGCACCTGCTCCTGCCAGCCTCCTCCTCTCTGCCTACTGGGGCACCTGCCCCTGCCAGCCTCCTCCTCTCTGCCTACTGGGGCACCTGCTCCTGCCAGCCTCCTCCTCTCTGCCTACTGGGGCACCTGCTCCTGCCAGCCTCCTCCTCTCTGCCTACTGGGGCACCTGCCCCTGCCAGCCTCCTCCTCTCTGCCTACTGGGGCACCTGCCCCTGCCAGCCTCCTCCTCTCTGCCTACTGGGGCACCCTGATTCCCTGAATTTTGTTTAATTGTGTCTGCTATTTAACATCCTTCACAACCCTAAAACACCTTCCTATTTGCAGGTCGCATCTTAGAAACCTCCTAAAATTTCCTTCCCATTCCACTGACTTCTACTCCTACTCCTTCACACTGTGCACGCGGTTCGGTTGTGGAATTCACTTCCACCTGACATTAGGGACTGCCAAACTGTTGCAGTATTTAAATGAAGGGTGAAAGAACACTATCTTTCCATTTCGTCATAGTTATTTTAGTGATATTTATTCTAGAAGTATGTATGTATTTAAGTATTTATTATATGTTTTATTTGCTTAGTGAATTGTTTTTTTTAGATTTTATGTATTTTTATATTCTTTTTTATTCTTACACACGGTGTCTACTTCTCTTTTTATCCTCTGTCCTAACGCAGGTATGCTGGAAGAGATTTCTTTAGAAATAAGCATCACCTTTGTATGTAATTTTCTGTTCCTTTATTCTTGTCTGTTTATTTGTGTGTATATAAACGGTTAAATAAAATAAATAAATAAATAAAACTAAGAGGTTTTAGCAGATCACAGTTTTAATTCGAGTGTGCCTGAGATAACCGCCCATTGTAGTTTGAAAATATTTTGCAGAACTTATTTTGATAGCAGTCCAGCATAAAAATTGTGCACGTTTGTATATATGTAATAAATAGGTACGAAGGGTCAATTTACATACCGAGACCCCTCCGTGCCTCGGAGAGCACGTTAAGTCGTTGGTCCCGGCTGTCATTAGTGGATCTTTGACAGACATTACGGGTATCCCGAAAGTCTGACAACCAGTCTTACCAAGGGACCAGTATTGGGTAACCAGTATTACCCAATGGGTTGTAGAGGTCAGTTAGACAGGCGCTCCATGTAAAGTACTGGTATTCAGCTTCATCCGATTAAACTGGAAGCCGACCCTAACATAGTTGGAAATAGGCTAGCCAGATGATGAATGCACATAATATTTCTTATAGGGAGATAAAGCAGAGGTATGGCGATAGACATGAAGGAAGGCGTTCCTCATGCACAATTACCAGCAACAGGATTCTTTAGTATTTTTTGGATGGCTTTAGATATATTTTGGCAAACTGGTGGCTAAATCCAGATTAATTTCTGGATAGCAGCGCGTCTTATGTAGTGTATAAATAAGCGTGTGACGTGGTGCTCGCGAGCTAGTTGTGCTCGTTGGCGTCTATTAGCAAATTGTTGTCCACAACTGACCACTCCTGACTACAATACACAAGAGAGACTGATGTAACACTTCAAGACTGCTCACACTTCTACAGAGTGTGTGGAGCTACAAGCTACAAGTAAGTATTTGCATTTGGGGGTTTTGCTCATGGTCACATGGGGAATGGGATCGGAGCTTAGTTTGGGGTGGTTTAACTGCAATTCATAAGTGTTCTAGTCTAAACCAAATAAGTTATATTTACGTAATAGTTTTCGGAATTAAATGTGATTTATGGATCCTTAGCTATATCCATGGGATTAATAGCAGGTTTTCTGAAGTGTTTCTAAACACTTACAGAATCCCACTTGCAGTGACATTTTAAGAGGGTAGATTAAGTAGTCATTGTTGTTATTGACATGTCATTTTAAGATGAACTTTAAGCTAATTACAAATACAAATACAAACTAGTTTATTGTGACAAATAGGAACAAATTACATTCAAACGTGTTTGGAGCCTCCCTTTAAGCAAACAATGCCTGTATTAGAAGGCTCCGCTCTTTTTCATCGTAGTCGTACTAGCAGGAGTATTAACTGTACTGTGACATAGTCGTACTAGCAGGAGTATTAACTGTACTGTGACATAGTCGTACTAGCAGGAGTATTAACTGTACTGTGACATAGTCGTACTAGCAGGAGTATTAACTGTACTGTGACATAGTCGTACTAGCAGGAGTATTAACTGTACTGTGACATAGTCGTACTAGCAGGAGTATTAACTGTACTGTGACATAGTCGTACTAGCAGGAGTATTAACTGTACTGTGACATAGTCGTACTAGCAGGAGTATTAACTGTACTGTGACATAGTCGTACTAGCAAGAGTATTAACTGTACTGTGACATAGTCGTACTAGCAGGAGTATTAACTGTACTGTGACATAGTCGTACTAGCAGGAGTATTAACTGTACTGTGACATAGTCGTACTAGCAGGAGTATTAACTGTACTGTGACATAGTCGTACTAGCAGGAGTATTAACTGTACTGTGACATAGTCGTACTAGCAGGAGTATTAACTGTACTGTGACATAGTCGTACTAGCAGGAGTATTAACTGTACTGTGACATAGTCGTACTAGCAGGAGTATTAACTGTACTGTGACATAGTCGTACTAGCAGGAGTATTAACTGTACTGTGACATAGTCGTACTAGCAGGAGTATTAACTGTACTGTGACATAGTCGTACTAGCAGGAGTATTAACTGTACTGTGACATAGTCGTACTAGCAGGAGTATTAACTGTACTGTGACATAGTCGTACTAGCAGGAGTATTAACTGTACTGTGACATAGTCGTACTAGCAGGAGTATTAACTGTACTGTGACATAGTCGTACTAGCAGGAGTATTAACTGTACTGTGACATAGTCGTACTAGCAGGAGTATTAACTGTACTGTGACATAGTCGTACTAGCAGGAGTATTAACTGTACTGTGACATAGTCGTACTAGCAGGAGTATTAACTGTACTGTGACATAGTCGTACTAGCAGGAGTATTAACTGTACTGTGACATAGTCGTACTAGCAGGAGTCTTAACTGTACTGTGACATAGTCGTACTAGCAGGAGTATTAACTGTACTGTGACCTTAAAGGTAAACATGCAATGCAAGTACATTTTTCTGTATTTATTTACCTGCCAATATTCTCAAGAAACTAATAATACAAATCTATAAGTATAGTTGCAATTTAAATTATTAACTGTAATAATAAAACTTAAGATACTTAAAAAATAAAAATAAACTTATTCCCAGTGCATGTGACATAGGTATAGTGTGCTGTGGTAAGTAGTACGGTGTTATGTGTGGTATGTGATGAGGCGCGCAATCTGGTGTGATGTTTGGCATGGTGCGTGGTGTGTGGTAAGGTGTGTGGCATGGTGTGGTGTGATGTGGTGTGGTGTGTTGTGGTGTGTGTGATGAGGTGTGTGGTGTGGTATGGGTCGGTGTGTGGTGTTTCAAATTATATATCTGTGAAATATTTCGGCATCTCAGCATTCCAGGAGCGCCTCGGTTTCCTCATAGGTAAGTGGTTTTATCCAGTCTATTATACTTTTTTTACAGTCGTGGTAACCTTTATTATATACATAAACATATTTATTAATTTTGTTATAGAGCTGAGTAGAGAGAGCGTCTATTGAATTGCTTTCCTGCAAATCTTGTTTTGGTTTAATTTCCGCTCTAATTTGACATTTAGTTCTGTGAACAGTTTGTTTTGCCAAGTTAGTACCTAGTATATTATATACCTATCTATGTAGGTATACAGGGTTATTTGTAAAACACCAGCAACCTCTTAAGGGGTCATTGTACTCATCATTATGAACAACTTTTACTATGGGACCAAACCTGAAATCGCGAAAAAAAATCAGCTGTTCAGTACATTTATGTTCGCATAATTCGTCAAAATGTACTGAACAGCAGATTTTTTTTTTTGCGATTTCAGGTTTGGTCCCATAGTGAAAGTTGTTCATAATGATGAGTACAATGAATCCTTAAGAGGTTGCTGGGGTTTGCTTAAATGGATAACACATTGTCGAATTAACTGTTGTTGGGGACATCTAAGCAATTATCTATTCTGTGCCCATCAAATATGTGTTACAAATTTTAACCACTCGACGGCTGGAAACGCAGATCTACGCGAGACACAATGGCTGTTAAATTGTTTATGTAATAACGACATTCAACCGGTTAATGTGTGTCGCCCCTAACACGTTAGCCGGCCGTCGGTGCGCGGGCGCACATCGTCGTGAACACAAATTGTTGTCACATACCTTCATGTTTATTGTGCAGTGTGTCTCAAAGTTAGAGAAATACACGTTTTTTTAATGTTGGTTCTTGTCTTAGTTAATATACACAAGAATTAAAAAAAAATAAAAGTAGCTACTTATAGGTATGAGACATTTAAATAATGTTGGTATTTAGTCGATTTAAACTTGCAAAAATTAATCAATTCTTACTTTTGAGTAATAGCAACACTGTCACTAAATGATTTAATAAAACCAACAACTGCTGTCAGTTCGTCCCTTTTTCTCTATTCGCTGAGCTAGGAGACAGATATAACACCTTCCCTGTGTAACGTTAAATAAATTATAAAGATCGTTATTTAAATTCAAAGTCTCTCTTTTTAATTCACGCCCGTATCCTGATTTCCTACAAATAAAGTATAAACTCGCACATTGGTCTGTTATTTTTTTAAAGAAACTTTTTAAAGATATTTATAGAGATTTTTCCTTTTGTGCTTTATCGCTGATCAATTGCGATGTGCGTTACTTTACGTATAATACATAATATAATTAGTTACGACAAACATGAAAAGCCGCAGCAGCATAAACCTAACTCTGCAGGGTTCGCTATGGAAAGGAAAAAAACCAACGCTTTTTCTTAAATTTTGAGTTTTGATAATTATGTATTAAAATGATCTTTACGCAAAGATCGCAGTTTGTGATACAGATCTGTGTAATAAAACTACCTAATAATAGGTACGTACACATCTGTAAACAAATTTGTGAATAATGTAGGTACCTAACCTTTGACAAGTAACACATCTTATCAGTTTGTAACAAGCGATGAATATTATTAAAATAATGGAAGTAATGGATTTAATTTAAGTTTCCGTAATTCTACACAAGCTGAGCAATTGACAATGAGCACTATTTTTTCCCAAATGTATCTAAATATTTACACAAATTATCTAAAAAACAAACTAAACTATTTAGTTTATCTATAATTATGTAACACTCGATGTTCATAAATGTTGATGAAATTAATTAACATTATTCGCCAAATTAAACTAACCAAAGGAATCTATTGTAGTAAAACCAAATGTTTTTACATCCGCAAATGTGTGTTTTAGCAGTAGTGAACAGCCTTCGTTTTAATAGTATGTTCTTGCAAACATATTATTATATCATGTAGTTACACGTGCCACAGTTCAGTGTGTGTTCGCCCAACATATGTGCATACATAAGGATTCCGGTAATAACACATGCCATGTGTAACGACAATAGCGATAGTTTGTTTTCATGAAAACATGCGTAATGATATCAGAAAGGAAAACAGATAAATCGATTCTACATTTTACTTAGCTATCCATATTAATTGCATGTCTACAATACTGCCGTCATAAGGAAAAAAGACGTATCTGACATTTTTTTCGAAATAGAGTTACATATTTACATATTCGGAATCAACATAAAAAGACGCATCGACTTACTAGTATTTTCATATTGGCGTAAAATTAAAGAAAACCTAATAATTCTTACTATTAAAAGACGTATCTGCCTTTGTATGTTGTAATTTAAACAGGACAAAATATTTTTTTTTCCATTTCAATTTTTTGTAGATACGTCCTTTTTCCTTACGGCGGCAGAATAGTAAGTAGTAAAATAAAAGTACCCGTCCTAATCTACATGTCTGCTAAATTTTATCGAAATCCGTTCAGCCGTTAACTCGTGAAAATGTGACAGACAGATACCTAGACTGAGCAATAATATCCATAATATTATTAGTATGGACATCGATAGAGATCAAAATTTGACCTGGAAACTCGGTCAGTGTTCAGTATTACCTGACCCCTTTTACAAAGAAGTAGAGGGGAAGGGGGGTCGGGTTACACAGGGCATGTACTAGCTACACTAGTTATTTGCGTACATACATAATAAGTATTATGTACGAAAGTCGCTTTTCGTGTGTATCTGTGTGACCGCATTGTTCTCCTGAACTTCGCAACGGATTTTGTTGCGGTTTTCTAATTTAATCCGGAAGGTTGATTGAGAATTTGTGGACAATATATTTGTGGATAATTATTCACGCTTTCAAGGACACTGAACGAAACACAATAGAAGTTTTATCTTTATGACTGCTATAGCCGTGTAGTGCCCTTAAAAGTGAAGGCTTACTATAATAAAATGCTCCGTCTCCCAAAGTTTGAGCACCGCCGCGTGCACTATCTCGAAGGATGTCCTACAAGGAGTGCTAGCCAACAATTGCGGCCTAAGTGAGCACATCCTCATCAGCTTGAGAACTGCTTGACTGCTCGCGGCCATATAGCGCGATGTTTCACAATATTATTGTTTACTGTCCAGGTCTTTATGAGTCAGTAAGTACTTTGTCGGCGCAAGGAGTGTGACCTCATTTTGTTTTGTCATCGGGAACTTTTTGTGTATGATATTGAGGGTACCTACATGAATTAAGGGGTTGGAAATGGTTTGATGATTATCATGAGCTGCTCAGTGCTGAGCTGATGATGATGGAAAGTTTACTATCGCTGCTTGTGCCGTACGGGCGATGAGGAGTTACCGATCTTCCGGGTAGTCTTATGTTACCTACGTCTACAACCGATCAAACTTTATATATTTACCTATTTTATATAAAGAAAAAGTGTGCGAAGTAAACGCCTTTTAGGGCCGTAGCTACTCCCCCGGTGGGTTCCCGCATTGTCCAGGCTGGGGGCTCAGTAACCGTGGCTTCGTCACCCACGGTGAAGCGAAGAGGATCTCGAGGTGAGGCCGCTCGTCAGGGCTTTTTTCCAGGAAGTCGACGACGTAGCGGCCAACAGTTAGGTTGCGGTGCCGCTTGGGCGACATCGCAACTGAGGCGGGCCGCGATGTCGTATGTGAGGCGTTGCGGCTGATGGTTGGAGGTCGCCGCCGATTTGCTGGTTTGGTCCATGGGGTGGTCACGGCGCGCAATATGTTCTTGCGCGCTGGTGATGGGAGGTGTTCGCCAGAGGAGAGACCGGTGACGTGCAGCCGCGGCGGATTCGCGGTGAGTGCTAACGCGTGCCCGTGTTCCCGCCACAAGCAGCAGAGGAGGACACCGTGGAGTTTTAGTGGGTTGGAGTCCCACATAACTGTACTATCTCCCCGTGGTAGTACAGTATGCATGAGCATTTTTCCTCGGAAAATAAAGGGCCATAGCTATACATTATCTGTATAAACTTTGTCAATTTTATTTGTTCTGTGGGGCTTTCGGCAGCGGTGTGTGGCACAGCAGGCTCGATGCTGCTAATTCAAATCGGCTGCCACGTGGTGCTCGCTCATTTAAAGCCCATATCAGACGCTTCACTTTTCTTATATTTTCGCGTTTCATTCGGCTTCTTTCACACGTGATCCTACCGATGGTGAATATTGACACTCGACATCTTTGACAACCTACCGAATGGTCGCAAAATTAAATGAATGAAGCGGATGAACATTCATTCTTGTCGTTTGTCTGTGTCGTGTGAACGTGGAAAGAAACGTTAATGAACCATCACAGGAGTGACGTGTCTGATCTCGGCTTTATAGCGAAGCGTACAACACGAACGTTTGTTTGTTGGCCCCGCCGCCCGCAGCTGATTGCGTAAATACTCAGAATCAAATAATTGTTAATAAAATATGAGTGGTACCGTGTGGCCGCTCTTGATTTGTCACCCCGCTGCGCTTGTCGCCCCGCTACCGCTTATGAACCCGCTCCGCCTGTCACGCTAACACACCACAAAGCAGATTGTACGCAACAATTAATTCAGTAGGTACTTCCACGTGTAAGTCTGTTTATACTAAAACGTTAATTGTATATCTATAATAGCTTTGTTTTACTTCAGCTGTTTTCAGACAATATCGAGGGACCGACAAGCAGACTTGTGTAAACGTAGGTAGGCTATGTACGAGTACTGCGCCAGGATATTGTAATGTAGAATAGACAAGAATATAATAGAATAGATTTTATTTTTCCTACCACAAATCACAGCTTATAGTTAATAATCTATAGATACAATTGTGTACTTAATTTGTGGAAGACTGGTGCCTAAATTACGTTTATAAAAAAAAAAAAAAAAAAAACCTGTAAGTCAGGTCAGCAGGCCCTCTAACAATTCATATATTACAAGTAGGTATTGTACTGAAGACGTTTTGCTTGGAATCACAATTTTAAATTTCATTATTGTTATATATATATATATACTGTATATATATATATATATACGTCGTATATATATATATATATATATATACAGTATGTTAACCAACAGAGGACGTTCCCGTTAACCCGCAATAGTATAGCATCCATACATGCTAAAAAAAATATTACCATTCGAAATCAAATGGTTTTTATTTTTTTTTAATATTAAAATATTCACTAAAAATGTTAAATTGATACGTAAAAGAAACACTCTGTACACGCGTACTTGAAGGACGGAAACATCGCAATTTAGTTTTTATTTTTATATTTTTTTGAATATTTTAGTGAATATTTTTAGCATTTTTAGTGAATATTTTAATATTAAAAAAAAAATAAAAACCATTTTGTTTTCGAATGGTAATATTTTTTTTAGCATGTATGGATGCTATACTATTGCGGGTTAACGGGAACGCCCTCTGTTGGTTAACATACTGTATATATATATGTATATATATATATATATATATATATATACATATATATATACAGTATGTTAACCAACAGAGGGCGTTCCCGTTATATATATATATATATATATATATATATATATATATTATCTAAGAAACATGCAAAGGATGTATGAGAGTGTAACGTGTATGTATGTGTATGTGTTAGTGAGAGTGTGCGTATTAGTATGTGGAAGTAGGGTGTGTGTGTATGAGGTGGTGTGCGTTATTTTGGGAAACAGTAAAATTAGGACGTGGTAGTGAAAAGATCTTCAGTTTGTGCGTAATCTAACGAAAGTAGCCATGTAGTCAATGTGTTTTTAAACGTTGTTTTGCTTAGGATATGTGTTGAAAGAAGGTTATTTAGTTTATTGTATAGAAACGGCCCAAGAAATAGAATTCCGAGCAAATTTAGTTTTAACTGGCCTAGATGTGCATACGTTCCTTCTTCTTTTGCGCACATCAATGTTCTTATGGCAGTAGGTAACGTAGGGAGCTGTGTACTGCGCCAGGATATTGTAATGTAGGTAACGTAGGGAGCTGTGTACTGCGCCAGGATATTGTAATGTAGGTAACGTAGGGAGCTAAGTACTGCGGCAGGATATTGTAATGTAGGTAACGTAGGGAGCTATGTACTGCGCCAGGATATTGTAATGTAGGTAACGTAGGGAGCTATGTACTGCGCCAGGATATTGTAATGTAGGTAACGTAGGGAGATATGTACTGCGCCAGGATATTGTAATGTAGGTAACGTAGGGAGCTATGTACTGCGCCAGGATATTGTAATGTAGGTAACGTAGGGAGCTATGTACTGCGCCAGGATATTGTAATGTAGGTAACGTAGGGAGCTATGTACTGCGCCAGGATATTGTAATGTAGGTAACGTAGGGAGCTATGTACTGCGCCAGGATATTGTAATGTAGGTGACGTAGGGAGCTATGTACTGCGCCAGGATATTGTAATGTAGGTAACGTAGGGAGCTATGTACTGCGCCAGGATATTGTAATGTAGGTAACGTAGGGAGCTATGCACTGCGCCAGGATATTGTAATGTAGGTAACGTAGGGAGCTATGCACTGCGCCAGGATATTGTAATGTAGGTAACGTAGGGAGCTATGTACTGCGCCAGGATATTGTAATGTAGGTAACGTAGGGAGCTATGCACTGCGCCAGGATATTGTAATGTAGGTAACGTAGGGAGCTATGCACTGCGCCAGGATATTGTAAGGTAGGTAACGTAGGGAGCTATGCACTGCGCCAGGATATTGTAATGTAGGTAACGTAGGGAGCTATGTACTGCGCCAGGATATTGTAATGTAGGTAACGTAGGGAGCTATGTACTGCGCCAGGATATTGTAATGTAGGTAACGTAGTGAGCTATGCACTGCGCCAGGATATTGTAATGTAGGTAACGTAGGGAGCTATGTACTGCGCTAGGATATTGTAATGTAGGTAACGTAGGTAGCTATGTGTTACAAGCGATCATCATCATCATTCTCCTGCCCTTGTCCCAATTTATTTTGGGTCGGCGCAACATGTATTTTTCTTCCATACTTCTCTATTAGTCGTCATCTCAGTACTCTCTTTCTAGCCATATCTTCTTCCACACAGTCCATGCATAGTTTTTCTGGTCTCTGCTACTCGTATAGCGATCCACATTTATACTCAAAACATGACATCATACATGTTGCAAGAGATAAATAGGAAAAAGTACGGTAGGTACCTAAGTACAGGAAAATTTCCAAGCAAAGCTGAAAAAGCCTTGAAATATTAATAAGTATTGCATTTTGAATGGCAGGATTACAAAACTTTGAACATACCTTTTTTCAGTTCTTATTTTTGTTTCTTACGATACGATAATGCCCCTAGCTTGCTGCTTGCTATCTAGCTTGTATTATCAATAAGAGCTATACGATATTACGCCTAGCCTGCTATTTAGCTTGTATTATCGATAAGAGCTATACGATATTACGCCTAGCCTGCTATCTAGCCTGTATTATCGATAAGAGCTATACGATAGTGCCCCTAGCCTGCTATCTAGCCTGTAATATCGATATGAGCTATACGATAATGCCCCTAGCCTGCTATCTAGTCTGTATTATCGATAAGAGCTATACGATAATGCCCCTAGCCTGCTATCTATACGATAATGTCCGTAGCCTGCTATCTATACGATAATGTCCCTATCCTGCTATCTATACGATAATGTCCCTACCCTGCTATCTATACGATAATGTCCCTAGCCTGCTATCTATACGATAATGTATCTAGCCTGCTATCTATACGATAATGTCCCTAGCCTGCTATCTATACGATATGTCCCTAGCCTGCTATCTATACAATAATGTCCCTAGCCTGCCAACTATACGATAATGTCCCAGGCTGCTATCTATACAATAATGTCCCTAGCCTGCTCTCTATACGATAATGTCTCTAGCCCGCTATCTAGCCTGTACTATCACACTGCAGGGTAAAGTTCTCTCTTCCCCTTTTCAACATACTACTTCGGTTCACGTACAGTGGTCCACTTGAAGGACTAAGTGCGGAAACCAAACCCACCAACATAGAACATACTACATACTTCTGTTTTCTGCAAACGGGGACCAATCCTTTCGGTATAGGAGTCAAGCTCATCTCGCCTTCTTCGCTTGATAAATCTCTTACAGTAGTAAAAAGACTAAGCATAGCCATTCAGCAAGATTGGGTTCGAGGTTAACCTGACCAGACAACCTTTCAGTTGAACTAAAAGTAATGATTATTACAGTGTTACAGGATTGCCATAAGATTGGCAATAGGAGCATTTTCCTCCCCACCGCTGTCAACACTGATTCCAATTAAAAAATCGTTAATTACCCATTAGATGGACCTTCCATTAAAAATGTCATTGTACAGGCATTGAACAGAAGTTAGGCTACCACAAAAGCCTTTAAGATCCTATCTGCAACTATAAGTATTACAAATAGGGCTTCCTTAAAGTCTGCAGAGAAACTCAAAGTCAAAAGTTTCCCAGTCCTGATATGAAACTTTCTTATGAAGTAGAACTGACCAGAAACTCCTTGACTCCAGTACTTTCCAAACAAAATTCAAACCGTTTTCTTACCCGTAATATCGTCGGAATGTTTGACTTGGCTCAATACTCAATCCACGACAGAGGGTAGGCAACAAGATAATGTAGGTTATCTTCTTAGAAGAGGTGGTAGATCTTCTGCGATCTTCTGTTGTCGTCAGTAGGTTTGCGTACGTGACTGCGATCACATCGCCGCACCGCACGATCAAAACAAACGATTTTCTTCATAGAAATAGCGATTAATTTGACATTAAACTGCTATTAACTCGGCGCTAACTGACTCCATTCCAAATTCTCAATGATTGATTATTTTGATCATCAGAGTGTTTCCCGTGTGGGGAAGAAGGAAGGAAGGAAACATTCATTTTCCTGTCAAATAATGTCCAGTACTCTCAGACCAGTTGTTTTGTTGGTCTGAGGTTCAGTTACAGTTTCTCAATAGTAGCCTGGAGGCAATAGGCTCACCCCCACTCCCCCAGCCAGTTACAATAGCAGCCTGGAGGCAATAGGCTCAACCCCACTCCCCCAGCCAGTTACAATAGCAGCCTGGAGGCAATAGGCTCACCCCCACTCCCCCAGCCAGTTACAATAGCAGCCTGGAGGCAATAGGCTCACCCCCACTCCCCCAGCCAGTTACAATAGCAGCCTGGAGGCAATAGGCTCACCCCCACTCCCCCAGCCAGTTACATGGGATAGCTGGCGGAATGTGGGCACAAGTCTGCGTAATGCTTCGAGGAATACAGGCGTGCCGCGTGGTGTTATGGTTATGTGTATTTAAAACAGTGAAAGTTCTCGTAGCCTCACTCGGTATTATCTCATAGCCTCACTCGGTATTATCTCGAAACCTCACTCAGTATTATCTTGTAGCCTCACTCGGTATTATCTCTTAGCTTCACTCGGTATTATCTCGTAGCTTCACTCGGTATTATCTCATAGCCTCACTCGGTATTATCTCGTAGCCTCACTCGGTATTATCTGGTAGCCTCACTCGGTATTATCTCATAGCCTCACTCGGTATTATCTCGTAGCCTCACTCGGTACAGGACTAGGAGGCCCACCGTGGTTTCGAGCACGGACACAACTGGGAGTGTAACAACGCAGAGGTCATCGACACCGACAAGACAAGATTGTAGACGTATGTCAGATGTTTTGCGGGAAGGTTTGCAACACGGCGAGTGGAAAAATAAATCACCTAACGAAGGATGGGTTAAAGTACAGCGGAAAAGGTTGCAAAACCGTTTTATTGGGATGAAGGGGAAGGCGGAGGTAGGACCTCAGTCATCGTTTAGAGCAGCGGAGGTAAAGGTGCCTTTTTATATCTATAATGTGAACAGGGATACAAGCATGGACGATAATTATAGTGTCATACATAAAATCGAGAACTGATGTAGATGTGTCCCTGAACAAGATAGATATGAAGAGGAACAAGGGATACGCTGCATACAAGTTTTTAATACCAAAACAAAAATTGAATGTTTTTATGAGTGAGGACCTGTGGCCGGCGGGAGTGTCTTTCCGTAGGTTTGTGTATTATAACAGTACGACCGAACCGCGGCGTAGTGAAGTGAGATTGAGTGACAGAACAGATAATAATAAACCAAATTAATGGATAAGAAAGTTAATTTAGTTACTAAGATGATAAGTTTTAACTGTAAATCTTTAAAGAGGTCGGTCGAGTGTATAAAAAACCTGTGTAAATCTGTGGATATTATTGCGCTGCAAGAGACCTGGTTGCTGCCACATGAAATAACAATTCTAGGTAACGTAGACTTAGATTTCAGTTATGTTGGTAAATCAGCTGTGGATACGTCACTAGGGATATTAAAGGGAAGACCGTACGGAGGTGTGGCTCTTTTGTGGAGGAAATCGTTGTTTACGTGCGTAACTATTTTACCGTGCGCTAGCGATCGTATTGTGGCTATTAAAGCGACGACGTGCGACAGCCGTGAGTTGTTATTGTTTAGTGTTTACATGCCGACTAACTCTGTAGATAATTTAAGCGAGTTTTGTGAATGTCTTAGTGAAATAGCTGCTATCGTTGAGAGTGAGAATGTTGAGTATGTTTATATATTAGGGGATTTTAATGCCCACCCTGGGGAGTTGTTTAGCCAGGAAATGTTATCTTTTTGTGAAGAGCAGAGTTGGTGTTGTGTTGACTATAATAACCTAGGTATAGACTCGGACACTTTTACATTTGTGAGTGATGCTTGCGGCAGTAGACGTTGGCTTGACCATTGCCTGGTTTCTGATGCAGCGTGGAAATCAGTGGAGAAGGTGGAGGTGTACCATAACGCCTACTGGTCAGACCACTTCCCACTTTGCATCCAGGTTAACCTGGGGATGGTGAGGCAAACGGATGCCTCAGCAAATCTTGAAGGCAAAGTAGTAGATAAAGTGAGGTGGGGGGAAAGATGTACTGACCAAATAAATTGCTATTACCAACTATGTATGCAAAAGCTTAGACTGGTCGATTTCCCAGTAGAGTTAAGCAACTGCTGCGATAACTTCTGCTTGAATGAAGAGCACGCTGCAGTAATTGATAATCTGTACAAGAATATTGTTACGTCACTGCGAGAGGCGGCTTAGGGCAGTGCTGGTTATGTGAGAAAAGGTAATAAACGTACTGTGATAGGGTGGAATAGACACGTTAGGGACGCTCATAGGTGCGCTAGGGTGGCTTTTAAAAACTGGGTTTGGCACGGGAAATCACAATTTGGTCAGTTGTTTATAGATATGCTAGAAACGAGAAAAGTTTTTAAACAGAAACTTAAATATTGCCAGGACAACGAAGAACAAATTAAGTTGGACATTATAGCTTCAGAACATAAGAAAAAGCAGTTCAATAAATTTTGGAAGTCAACTCAGAAGTTAAACACTAGACCGGCTGTACCTTTGAGCGTTAATGGCGTGTCTGAACCAGACACAGCGGACATGTTTAGAGTGCATTTCTCTGTGACACCACGGTTGCAAGTCAATAAGCAGGAGGGGTGCGGTGAAGAGAGACTTGGGTTGTCTAGCCCGTTTTACATCTCGTCAAAGGAGATAGGGAAGGTTATAAAAACCATGACTAGGGGTAAGTCTCCTGGTCATGATAACCTTAGTATAGAACATTTCCAACATGCCGGTCCCCATCTTCCTAGGGTCCTATCTATGTTGTATAACTTTTGTATTAGGCACTCATACCTGCCTGCTGAGTTGATGAGGACGATTGTTGTACCTATAGTTAAAAATAAGACAGGCGACGTCTCAGATAAGGAGAACTATCGACCAATCTCATTGGCTACTATAACTGCAAAGGTGCTTGACAGTGTGCTCGAGCGTAGGATGTCTGGACAGCTCAATTTACATGACGCACAGTTCGGTTTTAGAGCTGGGCTGTCTACAGAAACAGCTATTCTGGCGCTCAAGCACACGGTCAGGTACTACACCAGCAGGAATACACCTGTATATGCTGTATTTTTAGACCTTTCGAAGGCATTTGACCTGGTTAATTATAATGTCCTATGGACTAAGTTGCGTGACCGGGAACAACCTGAGGAGATAGTTGAACTTCTCAGATTTTGGTATAATCATCAGATTAACCAGGTCAGATGGTCGGGTGCTGTCGGAGACGTATGGTCTGGAATGTGGTGTGAGGCAGGGTGGTCTGACCTCCCCAGCGCTGTTCAGCCTATATGTCGATCAGTTGATCGGGGAGCTCAGCAGCACAGGGGTTGGATGTTCGGTAGATGGTAAAATTATAAATAGCATATCTTACGCGGACGACATGGTGCTGCTGAGTCCCTCGATTGAGGCACTCAGACGATTACTTGAGGTTTGTGAGAGGTACGCCTTGACTCACGGCCTCTTGTACAACGTGAAGAAGAGTGTGTTCATGGTGTTTGGGGTTACTGCCAAGGGTCACAGGGCAGTGCCGCCTGTGTACCTATATGGTGTGGCTTTAAACAGAGTGCCTAGTTTTAGATACCTTGGACACATACTAGTCGAGGATCTAAATGATGACCAGGACATAGAACGGGAACGGAGGGCGTTGTCGGTCCGATGCAATATGTTGGCCCGTAGGTTTGCAAGATGTACGAGACCGGTCAAAATCACCCTTTTCAAGGCTTATTGTCAGTCATTTTACACATGCAGCCTGTGGGTCAAGCATACGCAGAGGGCCTACAACGCTCTTCGTGTCCAGTACAACAACGCCTTCCGGGTGCTGTTGGGGCTGCCGCGATTCTGTAGCGCGTCAACCATGTTTGCTGAATCTACCACTGATAGTTTTCCAGCAATCATGAGGAAAAGAACGGCATCATTGTTGCGCAGGATTCGTGGGAGTGCCAATGGCATCCTGAAGGTGATTGGGGATAGGCTGGATGGCGTTTTCCTGGAGTATTGGACCCGTATGCATAGCTATGGGTCTGATACTGCAGGAAAATACATGAATTGAAAAATTGTAGGTTGTATTTTGTTATTTGGTTTTTATTTTAAATGTAAGGTACTAACATAGTTACGTAAGTTGTATCACTAACAAACTATGGAGCAAGTTTCCGAAATAAACGTTTTATTATTATTATTATCTCGTAGCCTCACTCGGTATTATCTTTGGATCCTAGAATGCTTTTGGCATTAGTAAATTCTTGTCTCAGTTTTGTTATTCTGCACTCATGTGCAACAAGGGAACTGATAAGAGCTTATAAATCATGAATAAATAAATAAATGTTTGATACAAAATATTATATTATATTATCTGGTGTTAGCTTGTAAAATGTATTTAAGTAATATACCTACGTAGGGTGTTCTGAAAGTCTCGAGATACCTAATAATACTAAGGCGGATGGCCGACGCGAGCACGGAGTTTGATTGTCTATGTTATGTATGATATACGTTAGTGTCAGTTGTCATTTGATTGCATTCAGTATTGGATCGTGTTCGAACAAGTTCACTATAATGGCTTCGTGGACAACTATCGAATATCGCGCAATTTTGCGTTATAACTTTTTACGTGGATTAAGTCCAGAAAACTGTTTAGAAGACATTAAGCCTATAGGTACTTGACATTCCCTCTCGTGCAACCATGTACAGATGGTACAAACAGTTTGAGTGTGGCTGTGTTAACCTAGAAGACGACTCGCGTTCAGGACGACCGGCGGATGCGGTTACTCCAGAAAATATTTCTGCAGTTAAAAATTTTGTTGAAACTGACCGGCGAATAACCTACCGGCAAATAGAGTCCTTACTGCAGATTGGCTCAGCAGCGTTACATTCAATTATTCACCATCATTTAGGTTATAGAAAAGTTTGTACTCTTTGGATTCCACATAAACTTACCGAAGAGCAAAAGGAACAGCGAGTTAAATGGTGTAAAAAAACCGGCCAAGTGCGTGTCAGACTACGCACAAGGAAGGTTCCCGTAGTTGTGATGAATTTATCCCAAGAACAAGAACAAACTTAACATTGTAGTTGAAAAACATGTTCTCCCACACATTCCAACTGCAAATGTAAAAATTGAGAGATTTACCATGTTATGTTAAGACCATAGACTCCTTATAGTTTTTCCTGTAATCTATAGGTATAGAACTATTTTCTGTATTTTTTTCAAAATTTTAGGCTCAGTAGTTTCTGAAATAAGGGGGGGGGGATATAAAATGTACGTATATTTTCTTAAATAAGACCCCCACAGTAAGCCCTTTCATTTGGTATATCACACGGTATAGTTTGCAAAACTTTTTTTTAATTTTCTTATTTGTCCCCGAATATTTACCCCCTTATTTAAAATTCATTTATTTACGTTACACGTCCGTGTTTGGGTCACAGAAATTCATAAGTGTACCAAATTTCAACTTAATTGGTCCATTAGATTCGGACCAAATTGGCTGTGACAGACGGACAGACACACGAGTGATCCTATAAGGGTTCCGTTTTTCCTTTTGAGGTACGGAACCCTAAAAATGATTTCAATCGTCACGGGCGATAAAACGTGGCTTTATTATTATTACGACGTGCCACCAAAGCAGTAAAATAAAATATGAGTAAAAGAAGGCGAAGAAACTCCGACTGAAGTAAAAAAAATCTAAGTCGATAAAAAACAAAATGATCGTGGTTTTTTTTTTGGTATTCGGGGAATTATTGAACAAGTCCGTGAGCAAAAGACTGTAAACGCTGCTTGGTACACCACTGTCTGCCTTCCTCAACTTATTCAGGAATTCAAAAAGCTTCATCGACGAAGCTTTTTAAAACAAAACACTAAAATTGAAAATTAACTTTAATTTCGGAAGTCGGTGGCAAAAACTAAAATACAGATCCAAAGACTCCTTTAGAAATTAAAGTTATTTTTCAATTTGTAGAGTTTTTTTTTTGGAAGTCGGTTGTTTTATTTTTGTTAAAAAGTTTTTTTTGTCCGCATAATTTCTTCTAGCTTGTGGTTATCTTGCATATTTAAATAATATCGTTTTTTAATATGTAGTTCAACAATAAATGCTTTATCGCCAAATGATTAAAATGTAGGTCTCCAAAAGTTGCCGCCAACCGCAAGAGGGCAATTAGTTGATATCACGTGCACAAACTATTAATTATAATATTGTACAACAGTCTAATTAGTAATTAGGTATGGCATCGTTACAGTGTCGTTTGCGATCGTGTTGCTCAATGTAGTGGTCACAGAATGATTGCATTCATCAAATTCATCTTTGGTTGCGGTGCCCCTAATTCCGTGACGATATTGGTACATTGACTATACAAGCTGCAATAGGTACCCTATATGCTAATAATATAAGCTGCAATAGGTACCCTATATGCTAATAATATAAGCTGCAATAGGTACCCTATATGCTAATAATATAAGCTGCAATAGGTATATGGGCGTACCCTGGTCAGGAGAGGGTACCTGTCCCCCCTTGATTTTGTATGCCTAAGTACCTACCTGCTGTTGTCGATCAGTTATTTTGCATTCATTTGAGAAAAGACTGCGCTGCGCGGCCGATCATATTATTATAATTATGTTCGAAAAATTTATCTGCTCAAAAACGTAAATAACGCAATTAATGTTGTTGAACTGTTAAAATTAAACCGATTCCGATTGATGGTGTGTTACGCAATTAGTGTGCAGGTTACCTACCTCCTATAAGATAATTTTAAACTAATAACTGCCCAAATAAAATAAGTAAAAAAAAAATCAAATACATTTGTAAAAAAAAACAATATTTTTGTTTAACCTAAAACTTTGTCACAAAAAAAAAACGTCATTAGTCGCATCAATGTTCGCAAATATGTAGCGAGGTATATGCATAGGTAATATTGAATAATGCACCTTCAAGTTCATCCTGTCATAATTTTTTAGCAAAACAGTCTGTGTTTAATTTATTGTTTTCAGAAGTAAAAAATCATATGCCACTGATGATGGTCTTTATATATAAGCGAAAATATATATAATGTATAATATATACTTAAGCGAAAACGGAGAAACAGCCGGCCAACAGTTAGGTTGCGGTGCCACTTGGGCGACATCGCAACTGAGGCGGGCCGCGAAGTCGTACGGGAGGCATCGCGGCTGACGGTTGGAGGTCGCGGCGGGAGAGGAGTGCCGGTATTGCGGTGCGCCGCTCTCCCTACCTTCCGCGGTCTTGACGGAGTGGCCACTGACTGTTGGCGGACGCGGTGAGACAGCAGGGGAGGAGGAGTGTCGGTATATCGTGGGCCGCTCTCCCTATCCTCTGCTGCCGAAAAGTGGTAGGCAGCCGTGTCACTGACCTTACCGGTCGCAGGGGGACCAAGGGTGCCTAGACACGGGGTCGTCTAGCGCCCATGTGCTGGTTTGGTTCATGGAGTGGTCACGGCGCGCAATGTGTTCTTGTGCGCCGGTGATGAGGGTGTTCCCCAGAGGAGAGACCGGTGACGGACAGCCGCGGTGGGTTCGCGGTGAGTGCTAAAGCGTGCCCGTGTTCCCGCCACCAGCGGCAGAGTTTTAGTGAGTTGGAGTTCCACATAACTGCACTGTCTCCCGTGGTAGTGCGGTAGGTATGCATGAGCAATTCTCCACGGAAAAAAAAGGTACCCCACTGCAAAAATAGAAATAAATCATTTAATATCTACATAAACAAATTGAACGAACGAGAATTCCTACTGTGACGTCACACGAGAGACTCTAAAGTGAGATTTTTAGTGAAAGGAGAGAATTGACTACTGAGACATAATTTCAATAACAGATAGGCAGCACCTACCGACATGTCCTCATCAAATAATGAGAACTTTTTTTTCTCAAAGAGTTTAATCATGCTCAAAAAATGAGTCATCGACAGTAGTCCCCAGACGCCGATCGGTTCATACCTTCAAACCGACATATCTCCGTGGTGGGTAGCACTATTAGCATAGGTTTCGATACGCCTATCTTGAACGAGGAAGATTTAATGATTAATGTTATATTGATGAAAATAATAACGACTTTCCAAAACAAACCACAGTATTTTTCACCAATTCTTAGAAATGATAAGATTGTGTTATTTATAGGAACAGACAGTGAATGTTGTGTCTATGGATAGAATTAACCAACCGGGCCTAGTGATGGCATTTATTACAATACATCTTTAATTTGCGTCAATTGATAAAAACCATGTGTTTTATGAATTGATAATTATTTATTTAGCGGAGTGAAGGTCGCACGTGTAATTTATCTTGACGGAGTAACAAATAGGCGGAAAACCTCGGAGTATTAATGGAACGTTCTAATCTATATATATGTATATATATACATATATATAAAATGGTAAACGACTGGCTGACTGATTGGGTGATATTTATACACGCACAGCCCAAACCGCTGGACCTAGAGACTTGAAATTTTGTACATATTATAGTTACCTTATATACAGTGTAGGCATCCACTAAGAAAGGATTTTTGGAAATTCTACCCCTAACGGGGTAAAATAGGGGATGTAAGTTAAGATTTCAAAGTTAGGATCTTCAAATTTTGGGTTGCGGCTGACGATTGAAAATGAACTTTTACGTGTCTCAGCGTTTTTGATAATTCCATCCCCAAAGGAGTGAAAAGGGGTATAAAGTTGTGTATGGAAAGTCTTTCATTTACAAAGTAAAAATCACAACAGCCTAAACTGCTGGTCCTAGAGACATGGAATTTGGAGTAGGTATGTGGATACCTAAGAAAGGGTTTTTCGAAATTCCAGCCCGTTTTTTGGATGGGAAATTATCAAATAACTTCTCCCGCTCTGGGTGGAGCGGGAGGGCGTGTCAGACTTCTACTGACTAAAACCCACCCGTGTTCCTTCAGCTGCCTGTACCAGGGCCACGGTAACTCTTTCGAACAACCCGCAACCCTGGCGGGGAAATTCCAGCCCTAAGGGGGTAAAATAGGGGAAGAAAGATTCTATGAAAAATCTTATTCCTCGAGTTACTAGACTTGAAACTTGACACGAATACTGACCTAAGTAGATTATAAAGTTTGATATTTTTAGTTTTCCTTGAACTCCTGGTGGATTGGGGGGTGTCAAAGTTTGTATACCTAGAGGATCTATAACGCGCGACCCGATTAACTCGAAACTCAGTATTTATACTCGAGATCAAACACAAAAAATAATGTGTAACAGGGTTTTTCGAAAATCAACCCCTGACTGGGAGAAAAAGGGTTTTCAATTTTACAGGGAGGATTTTACTGCCGGGCTTCATTAACTCAAAAATTGGTATAAATAATCTTTCTTTATAAATTCCACCCCTGTTGGCACACAAGGGTGGAATTTTTAAAAATCGTTTGGATTTGGAAAACAGAAAACACAGTTTATAAGTAAAATCTTATTAATTTGGTTAATTAAGTTGAAACATGGCACAAATACTTGCCTAAGTAATAAAGTTTGTCATTATCACTTTTCAAAACTACCCCACAAAGGGGGGCTTAGGGATATTAAAGTTTGTATGGAAGAATTTTAAAGCGCGGTCCGATTAGCTCTCAACTCAGTAAGTACTATTATACTTTTGACCGAAAATAAACAATAATAAGTTTTTGGCTTTTTCGAAGGTTGACCCCTGAAGGGGCGAAATCGGGTAATTCAATTTTTAAGGGGGAGGATTTTACTGCATGGCTTTTTTAAGTCAAAAAACCGGCCAAGTGCGTGTCGGGCCACGCACAATGAAGGGTTCCGTAGTTGGGATGAATTTATCCAGAACAAACTTAACATTATAGTTGAAAAACATGTTCTACCATACATTGTTTTAAGAAAAAATACGAGATTTATTAACAGACAAGTGTTATTATAATTTGAATGACTTTTTGAATGACACTATTTGACATTTAAAATTTTTTTTTTATTTTTTTTTTTTTTTTATTTAGTCTTAAGTTTTGTGACATTTTATGATTAATTTGTTTTACTGACATCAATGATTATCACTGACTATAATCCAAGTAGGATTGAAGTGCCGATACTAATTCAGTCTTTATTTTGTGATCTAGTATTTTTATTATTATTTTTTTTTTTGTTTTTTGTAAATTTTATGAATTGGTACGCCTTACGGGTAAAAAATGTACGTACGAAATAATAATATTGTGCCATCCTGCATGCTTAATTTGCATGTAGGTATACGCATGTTTTTGACAAATAAAATTATCTTTATCTTTATTCCAACTGCAAATGTAAGTTTGTACGTACAATGTTGAGAGATTTACCATGTTATTTTAAGAACACAGACTTCTTATAGGTTTTCCTGTAATCTGTAGGTATAACTATTTTTTTTTTAATTTTAGGCTCAGTAGTTTTGGGGATGGGGGGGGGGGATGGTCAATTTTCGTCTATTTTCTTAAATAACTTTAAAACCGTTTATTTTAAAATTATACAAAAATATATTTGGGACCCTCACAGTGAGTCCTTTCATTTGATATGTCACACGGTACAGTTTGCAAAACTTGTTTATTTTATTTTCTTATTTGCTCCCCAAAAGTGACCCCCATATTCAAAATTTATTTGTTGGTCAACTCCGGAAACTTCCCAAACGAGTTTTAAAAATTCCACCCCTGTGGGGGTGAAAAGAGGGGATACAGTTTATAATTGTGAAAAATGTTATTTCTTTGGTTAATATAAAAACTTGAACATTGGCACAGTTAATAACAAAGATTCACACTAAGCTCTTTAAAACAACCCCTCACAGTGGATTTAGGGTGGAGTGGAGGGTGTCAAAGTGAGTAAGGAAAAATTTTAACGTACTGTCGGATTAACTTGAAACTTGGTACTAATATAGAAAGGCAGTTTGAGTACTTTATGCGGCCTACCCAAATGACCTTTCTTTGATATTGTTCATCGATTCGTTGAGCTCCTTAGGTACTGATTGGACAAATCCATTAAAATCAGTGTGATTTTTTTCTCAAAAGATCATTTCAGACGCTAATCTACATGATCTTCACATGATCTAACGAACATTATGTCTGGACTTTAAAAGAGACTTTGACCTCTTAGTTTGTTTCGCCATTTCTTCTCAGGCGTCTGATAGAAATGTCGACTTTTTAATAAGACGTTCAAAAAATTTAATTTAATTTCAATACTTAAAAGCAAAAATAAAAAGGTATGTGTTTCAAGGTTTTCCAAAAATCATCTCCAAACGGGGTGGTGGAAATAGGTAATAAAGGAATGGATTACTGCTTCCTCCAATTAACTCGAAAATATAATGTTTAAGTCATACAATGGAACACAACCTAATGCTTTTTAGGGTTCCGTATCTCAAAAGGAAAATCGGAACCCTTATG
Organism: Dicycla oo; assembly: GCA_948252095.1. NCBI lineage: Eukaryota > Metazoa > Arthropoda > Insecta > Lepidoptera > Noctuidae > Dicycla > Dicycla oo. Next base: position 1,108,821 of record OX411713.1, read on the forward strand.
GGATCATTGAAGTGCCCGTCTGTTTGTCCGTCTGTCACAGCCAATTTGCTCGGAATTTAATAGACAGATTTAGTTGAAATTTGATACACGTATTAATTTCTTTGACTCAAACACGGACGTGTAACGTAAATAAATGAATTTTGAATATGGGGCTCAATTTTGGAGGGCAAATAAGAAAATAAAAAAAGTTGCAAACTGTACCGTGTGAGATATCAAATAAAAGGGCTTACTGTGAAGGTCTCAACTTTTTTTATAATTTTAAAATAAATTGTTTTAAGGTAATTTAAGAAAATAACGAATATTGACTATTCCCTTCTTATCTCTGCAACTACTGAGCCTAAAATTTTGAAAAAATATTGAAAATAGTTCTATATCCATAGATTACAGGAAAACTTACAAGAAGTCTATGGTCTTAAAATAACATGGTAAATCTCTCAATATTGTGCGTACAAACTTACATTTGCAGTTGGAATGTATGGGAGAACATGTGTTCCAAGTGCAATGTTGAGTTTGTCCTTGGAATAAATTCATCCCAACACGGAACCCTTCATTGTGCGTGGACCGACACGCACTTGGCCGGTTATTTTTTTTTAAACAAGCTCTGTCGTTGTTAAGAGGACACAGTTTATTTGAAAAATCTTATTCCTTTGATCCATAAACTTAAAAATTGGCCTGAATATTTATTTATCTAAATCTATACAAATAATAAAGCTGAATTTGTTTTCTTTTTTTAAGTTTTTTGTTTGTTTGAGCGCGCTAATCTCTGAAACTGCCAGTCGGATTTGAAAAATTCTTTTTTGCATTTGATAGCCCTATTCTTAAGGAAGGCTATAAATGATAAATGATTTTTATTTCTGTAAGTAGGTTTGTACAAACACTTTTACAAGTACAATATTTTTTTTTTTTTTTAAACTAGGTGAGGTCGGCGTTTCCTATCTGACTACTCTGAGAAGAAAGGCCGAAACAAACTCTAAGGTCACAGTCTCTTATAAAGTCCAGACATAATCTTGGTCACTTCATGTGAAGACCATGCAGATTGGTGTCTGAAATGGTCTTTTGAGGAAAGAACCACACAGATTGAGAGGACCTGTCCAGTCAGTGCACGCATTTGTCAGTAAGGCATAGGCATTTAACATCATGCAAGGACCCTTAGGTGCCGATCAAAAAGAAAACAAAAACAGTCTGAAAGAACGCTAAAGGAAAACGTAGTAATAGCGTGGCCACTGGCAAGCAATGCGGAAGAACAAGAAATTTCACGCGGACGAAGTCACGGGCAGAAGCTAGTAATATCTATATTACGTGAATAGCGCTTTATTCTGGTCGGGACTGTTAGCAATCGTGACGTGGAAAACACTTCATTGAGAAATTAAATTAAAGGGTCTAAATTATTTACATTTTAACCACCGGCTTAACTTGTTTTTTCTTCAACCTGTATTTTGGTAGGTATAATATTTATATTCTCCTAAAATATTAAATTATTGACGTCACTTTCGGCGGTGATGATAGCTTACACGCGTTATATAGGTATTTTAAAACTTTTTACAAAAAAACAACCAACATCTAAACAAAAACACAACAAAGTGAAAATTGACTTTAATTTCGGAAGTCTTTGGTTCTGTATTTTAGTTTTTGCCACTGACTTCCGAAATTAAAGTTATTTTTCTTTTTGTAGTGTTTTTTTGGATGTCGAATTTTTTTTTTTGTAAAAATAAAATATTTTTTACTTTTTAGTGGGTCAGTTTGTAATGTATCAAAGTTACAATAGCCCAATTTCAACTGCTTACAACCTTTTTAAAAAAAATGATTTTCTCGATGCAGTTGTTGAGGAGTTCACCTAGTAAGAACCAGGAGAACTGGAGCTGATGGTGAAGTCATCATCACTATATGCATTGTGACGAGCATAAATTGCTTAGCAACCATATTAAAGTTGTAGAAACGCAACTCGTAAAATACTTAATTGAGTAGTTCCGGAGACCATCTGTGGTCTTCATCATCAGTTCCACTTCACCAAATGGTGCTTTCTGAGAGCAAGTGCACGCATCTACCCGGAGGAGAGTGACGTGGCGGCATCTACATCGCCACATGCGCACTACGCATCACACTGACGTCACGCAAAATCCTGCATCGCGCAATCAGAGTTTAGGTACTGCGTGACTTGCATATATACAATGTCCCGACGTCAATCGTGGGGCAGTAGCCCACCAGACACAACACCCGCCTGGTCGGAGGATCCTCCCTTTCTTATGGAGGATGAGTGAACTTTACACCCTGTTCCTCATACCTCTATACACGAGTTAAAAAACAAATATAAATATAAAAAATACCCAAATCGCTATAGGTGTGCCTAAGGATCCCCTCATCAGATTCCGACTTGGTGGCAATGGTACTTACCACCTCGAGAGCATATACCCATTCAAACAAAAAGGATTTTGCAAATCCGTCTACATATGACGGAGTTATGCCCTTTAGTTAAAAAAAAAAAATGTATAAACATCCGAATTGAGAACCTCCTCCTTTTTGGAAGTTGGAGACAAGTTTATAACTTGGTATATTTAGGTTCGTTCTGCCGATTCTTCCGGAAACGGTAGACAGTGTTTTTATCGAAATATTCCTTAAATTTTATTAAAAACGTCCCAAAAGTGCTATCAATACAACATTAATCATTCACCGTTGCTCATTCAAGACAACCGTAACAAAACCATATTGTGCTGCCCACCCTGAAGATACGTCAGCTTGAAGGTAGAGACCGATCGCTCTCAAGGGACGTCTGTCGATTGACTGTTCCTGTACCATACCTTTTCGGGAATTGCGTTAGGCTTTAATATCATACATTTAATGTTTAAGTTAGGTTTGCCTAGCCTTTTCTCAACTATGTTGGGGTCAGCTTTCAGTCTAACCGGATACAGTTGAACACCAGTATTTTACATAGAACGACTACCTATCTGCCCTCCACGACCCAGTTACTAGGTAACACGATACCCCTTGGAAAGACTATTTGTTTAAATTAGGCAATGTTAATGAAACTTTAATTAATGAACACATTTCCATTGACAAAGATTTACTTATCTACTAACTTAAAATGTTTTTTTATGACATTTAAGCGCCATTGATAAGTTTTCAACAGGTTATCAAGGAAAATTTTGTACAGTCAAAGGTTATTATACACGGTCGGCTAAATTCAAACGATTTTTTTTTAAGTGTTGACTAGAAATTTTTAATATTATTCTCAGCATAAAAATGGTTAGTGGGTATCTAATTCTGTTTTGGGCTGTTAATAGCGACCTTATGTTTATTATCTCGTACTTGTTTCGCTACCGCCACATGGGCGTACAGGGCCATTTAGATGGAGAGAGTTTCTCGACTCGAAGATACTATTATCGAAAGAACATTAGAAAAGTTTCTTCGTGTAGACATTTACGATTGTTGCCCTTCTCCCTGGGTGACAATTGCCTCGCAATAGAATATATCTGTCTCCGTGTAAACAACTACAAAGCGAGAATTGTATTTGGAGGTTTTGTGCCAGTCGCTACCATGAGTGCAGTACGCGAGGGTGTTTTAATTATAATCTGCTCTTCTAAAACAAGAATTAATAAAAACGAAAACGGAAAAAAGATGTTGGGTTAAAAAATGGAAAGCGAGAAGAAATACTTTTGGATCATCTAATAGGTACTTTGTGTCTTGAATTAGAATTGGAAGATGAAGAGATTTTCAAAAATATGTTTCGAGTTACGAAAGCCCAATTTTCATATTTACTTCAAGAAATTGGACCGTCTATACAAAAACAAGGTAAGCATTAAGAGCTGTATTTCTTGCATCACGATTTTTATAATGCACATTCTCTGTATTCCAAAAACTCGTAATTTCTATAAACAATGAACTTAACATTATCGGCAGTATCAAATTTGAATTATTTTTTTGTCATTTTGAAAACCATAGTAGTAATCACTGAACTCGAATGGCAAATCAAATTTCGCACTCAAAAACGGTTAAAACCCATTTGTATGATACTCGTATGAACTTGAAAAAACGTCACGAGATCGTGTTTATACAAGTCGAGAACTCGTAAGCAGGAATCTTCTTACTATATATTTCGCTATGTAAACAATCGCAGTAACTTATCGTTTACTTGCGAATCTCGTAGGACAAAATTGTAGGCGTGAATTTAGTTATTGCTTGTATACATTGTACATTATGATACGATAATCTTATGGCGATTATTGCTTGCGATAGTAGCATACGATTTGAGGAGCTCGTGACTAAGTAATAATATCCGCACGGTCGATCCATCAGGTTAAGTTACGCTTGCCGGGGTTGGTCTGTAGATGGTTGACCATCTTTTCAAACCGAGACTCCTCCGTGCCTCGGAATGCACGTTAAGCCGTTGGTCCCGGCTGTCAATCGAGGATCTTTGACAGTCGTTACGGGTCGTCAGAAGCCCGAAAGTCTGGCAACCAGTCTTACCAAGGGTATCGTATTACCCTGTAACTGGGTTGTGGAGGTCAGATAGGCAGTCGCTCCATGTAAAATACTGGTATTCAGCTGCATCCGGATAGACTGGAACCAACATAGTTGGGAAAAGGCTAGGCAGATTGATGTTGAGTAGCGTACGATTTCTCGCCAAGAAACGTTCGAGAAACTCTCTCCATCTAAAAATCTAAATGGCCCTTTAGGTGAAAAATTTATTCACTATTCACATTACTTTGCTGTTTTACAATAGTTTTTGTAGTAAGGAAACGGTCAAGCCTCATATTTTCACTAAGGTGTAGAGTTTGTGAAGTTAGGGCTTGTAGAGTTAGGGCGTGTAGAGTTAGACGCTTGGCTCTACATGAGATCTGATAACTTTTTGACAGTGCGAGCCATATGGTCTTGGCAACATTTTACATAAAAATGTTGGTGGAATTGAATTATCAAATTATCTGATACGTATGAATCAAAAAGATTATACGAAAAGGATTCCCACGACATTTTAATTTATTTTAAATTCATTAAAGATTGAATTTATTAGACTTCTGACCAGAATACTTCGGAAAAAATAACATGACGAAGTATCTAGGATGTTCAAATAATACCTAAGATGGGGTGCAACCGTGCAACTGGCACCTAATAATGTGTCAGAAGTACAAGCGACTGCAATCGCGGCCATGTTAGGGTTAAGTAAATGTGCAAATAAAATTGATAGGTGAACAGCAGGATGAATATTCGAGCGTTTTAACCGCCGTCATTACCATTCGCCAAAAGTTGATGAAAGAGAATATATTTAATGAAATATTTCATCAATTCCCAGAATCTGCTTAAGGACTAGAATAGGGAATTGCTGAAATATTTCATTAAATATATTCTCTTTCATCAACTTTTGGCGAATGGTAATGACAGCGGTTAAAACGCTCGTATATTCACCCAGCAGTGCTATTTTGTACAAATCTCACCGTGAAAACTTCGGTGAGGTGAGCGTGAAGAGAGATGTCAATAGTGTCAATCCCTAGCACCAGGTGGAATGACGGCTCACTTCAAGCTCACTTCACCTATGTTTTCACGGTGAGATATTTACAGAATAGACCGGCTGATGTCAACGTTATGCAGGTAGGTAACAAATGACAAAATCAATAAGAGTACAAACAGTGTACGATACAGAACCCTAAAAACAAATCTGTAACTACTAACAGCCGAAATACGAGCGCTCGGCCATTCGGTAATCTTTGTCCGTCGTCGGGCCGGACGCGGCAGCTAGCGAGCAAGCCTAGTGCTTGCTGCGTTCGCGTATGTTGCATGGTACAATAATATGAAGCAATGGATTAGCAATTTCCTTCAAAATGATTCAGATTCCGAGTGATAGTGCGTTACGCAATTAGGGTGCTGATTGATCCTTTTGTCATTATGCACTTGCAATGGCAATGCCATTCATTTTGGCACACCTGTAACATTCATTGCATTATTTACATTGTCGAGCAGACGAATTTTCCAAGTATATGAAGCAATGGATTAGGAATTTCCTTCAAAATCCCTCTGCTGCATATCTTGTTAAGCTGCGTCTACGCTAAAGGAGCCGAGCACGAGCAGAACGGCATCATAGCGTAGTCGTCTATACGCTCCTGACTGAGCCTCCCAAGCGCGTATCCTAAGTCCGTACTTAAGAGTTGGTCTGATTTCGGAAATCAGACGAATCCGGAGGAAATCTATCTTAGAGAGATGCATTGATGATTTTCATGGTTATCATTCTCCTGCCCTTATCCCAATCTATTTGGGGTCGGCACAACATATCCCTATTTCAATACTTCTCTATTAGTCGTCGTCTCGGTAGTCATCCCCTTCCTAGCCATCATCTTTCACACAGGCCATCCATCGCTTCTTTCGTCTTCCCCTACTCTTATAGCCATCGACATTCATACTCAAAACATTCCTGACAATATTTTCCTCATTCCTCCGCTTCACATGCCCATACCATGACAACCGATTTCCGCACAACTATTCAGTCACTGGTGTCACTTTCAAACTTCCTCTTAAGTACTCATTTCTAATTATATCTAGTCGTGTAACACCACACATTCCTCTTAGCATTCTCATCTCAGCTGCATGCAATTGCCTTTCATTCGTGCCTTTTGTGGCCGAACAGTCTGATCTATAGAATAGAAGACAGCAGTTCTAACCATTGTTTTATATATCTTTCCTTTAAGTTTAAGGGGTATGCGGGAGTCGCAGATAGTTCCCGTGACGTGCCGCCATTTCACCCATCCAATGTTAATTCTGTGCTTAACCGTCCGATCTACTTCGCCATCGACTTGCACAAGTGAACCGAGATATCGGAAGTAGGAGCAGACCGGGAGAAGCGCACCCTCAAGCGCTATTGCCCCAGAACTGGAGAGACCACCGAAATCGCAGAACATGTACTCGGTTTTGGTTCTGCTGATTTTCAAGGCAACATTCTCCAGCTTCCGTTGCCATTTCTCTAATCTGCTCTGGATCTCAGGTCCATCTTCACTGACAGGAACGATGTCGTCGGCAAATAGCATGCACCAGGGTGCCTCTTCCTCTATGTTCGATGTCAGAGCGCCTATAACCAACAGGAAGATGTAAAGACTTAAAGCCGACCCTTGGTGCAAGGCTACCGCCACACTGAACTCGTCGGTGTTGCCAGCAGCCGACCGGACGTAGGTACAAGATTGACTATACGTGCACATTGCACGAATTAACTCTACATACTTCCCGAGTAAACCTTTCTCTTTCAAGACATCCCTAGGTATACCTTATCATACGCTTTGTCCACGTTTTTTGTGTGCATGTCTGTACTTATCGCACAATTGACGGAATGCAAAAGTGGCGTCCACTTTTCCTCGACCTGGCATAAACCCAAACTTGGGGTAATCTCACTCTCCTCTCGCAATATTTTCTCCTATATCTTCATACTATGTGAGCTTTATTCCTCGATAGTTGTTGCAGTCCTGTACATAACCTTTATTCTTGAAGATGGGCACTAGCGAACTATTGCATCATTCTTGTGGAATCCCTTCTTCATTTAACATCTTATTAAAGAAATAAGTCAGCAAACATACATCCATCTTCTTTTAAACACTTCCATACTTCTACTAGTATATCATCTGGCATCTTGCCATTCGCTTTCACTCTTTATAAATCTTCTTCTTATCATTTTTCAAAATCATTGCCGTTTTCTACACCCTGTAATTCTTTAAATGCAATTTTCTTTCCTTTATGCATGTTTTGCACGTCTTCATTCCACCACCATGTATCTTGTTCTATCATACCTTTCCCTTTCGATTCTTCAAACACATCTTTTGCTACTCTGCTAAAGAATATATCCATTAGCCATGTGTCTTGGACAAATATTTGATGCCTTTTTCTGGCAGCAGTCTCTCACAAATGTTAAGCTTGTTCATTACTTGTCCAAAACATTTGCGATGAGAGTACGATAGAAAAAGATACATGATGGTGGAATGAAGACGTGCAAAACATGCTTAAAGAAAAGAAAATTGCGTTTAAAGAATATATCCATTGCGTCAGTCTTGGAGGGCCAGATATTTGATGCCTTTTTCGGGCAGCAGTCTCTCACAAATGTTAAGCTTGTTCATTACATATCCAAAACATTAGCGACGAGAAACATAAATTATTATTATTATTTCCAAGCCAGCATGCACCATAATGTAACACATAGTCTCAGATTAATACAGATAGGGCACTCCGCAAAATCATTTAAATAAAAAGCGATTCTTGCTACAATACAATAAAGTGCAATTCAGGTCGCACAACGCTTATTACCTACAAGTTATATTCACCTACAAGTTGCCTCTCTTTCTATCGCGTAACTCTTATACCTTCAGACCACGTTAGGGTTGCTGCTGCCGCCTGCGGACGGTACTTTAATTTTTTAGTCTTCATTATTTATTAATATGTACCTACGTAATTGGACAAATAAAAAAGTATGTACGAGTACCATGTTATCTACATAATCAAATCTTACTAAATAATATTTAGTTATGGTTATAGTCAGTCCGTGGTAGTTACCCACCAAAACATAATACTGTATAAGTAGGTACTTTCCTACCTATACTTATCAAAGCCTGAACCTGACCTTGTAAACAGAACATATCAAGTACCTAACCATACTATAATAATAATAATTTATACTCTAACTACGTAAATACGGGTGACATAAATAAGAATAACAAATATAAACATTTAGTAGGTAGGTGTAGTTACCTACCTAATCTGGGGACACGGAAGCACAGAATAAATAATAGTACTAACGTCTAGATTATTATACCTACTAATTTATTTTATTCATATACTCTACTATATATTGTACTCACAAACTCACAAACTCCCTGCTGACATTACTTATGTACGATTGTTTTTTATGCTATATAATGTAGGTACTGTATGTACATACAGTACAATATATAGCATAGGACTGTAGAGGTTTCATACTAGCCTGGGTAATTTATGTCAGGCCGGCAGATGTCTATGACATTCGGATCACTTGTAAAAAGAATAAGTAGGTTTGGGTAAGGAAACGTCAGCGAGACGTGCCCCCTGGGCGATAGATAGTCGCGTTGAAATAATTAAGATTTTACTTGAAAATAAAAAAGAGTGCAACGCGAGTTGGATTATTTATTTATTTAACTAGATGCCGATGATCCCTCCGGGAATCGGTAACTAATTATGGAATGGAATTAACTTACGTTTCACAATCATTTGTTAACTTATAAAAAGCGAGTTCTTCTGTTTATTATAACATCAGTACACACAACAATTTTATTGTTAGTATTACGCTTTTTATTGCCATTACAAAGGGTGCACAAAATCAAAAATATTATAAAAACACGTTCGTGTCTCGCTGAGCGCGCATAAAGCCTTGACTGACTATCATACTGTGTTGTCGCGAGCTGTAGGCACTTATCTCGAGCGGAATGTAGCAGTGCAATGCAACTGACTTCGTCGCTTAATATCAGGTGGGATAGTCGTCAAACGCAAGCCTGTTCATTCTCTATTAAAAAGTCGTTAACATTGTCCGGACATCTATGTATCATCTGGTACACTGTTTGTTTTGTTCTTTCTTTTGGGCGCACATCGCAGTATACAACATTCACACGTCTAATAATTAAATAGTGGATGCATTGATAATGACAGCAGGCTTAAGAATGGCCAATATACCACACTGGCTTTCTTCCATCTTGCAAAGTATGATTCCATTTTTAGTTTATTAGAAGAAACTGCCTTGCACCTAAATGCTCTGTAATATAGGTACTTCCCGCTCACGCTCGCGCTTTGCTCCACGCCACCAGCTAACAGTTCCGTACTTACCTGTATTTGAATACAATCAGAGTGGGACAACACAAACACACGCCACGCGACTGTCACAGCCGTCCCCGCTGCCGCTGTCAGCAGGAAGCTAGCATTAATCATCCATCACAACACACAACACACCGGCTACTTCTTAGAAGCTCGCGCCACTTTATTACTTTCAATAAGAAAGTTGATAATTTTGAAAGTTACCTGTAATAACTGAAGCATTGGGGTAACAAGGGCGTTACACAAAAAGTGAGTTTTGAGAAACTTGTAAAGTTTTAGATGTATTATAAATTCTACATAAATATGAATCTCTAGCACTTTTAAAATTTAAGGGTACCATGAGTCAGTTAAAAGATTAGAATCTTTTATTATTTTATTGTTTTTATTCTTTTATTATTTTTATTGTATCGTTATTATTTTAAGATAGAAACTAAAAAATAACATTATTTTTATACATGTTATCCGCCTTTGTTGCATCTAACCCGTAAATTAATTGGGCATTCATATTTTAAAAGGCTTTTAGGGCATAAATAATATCTTTGGGTGCCTAAAAGAATCATTTTTATTTAAAGGTAAATCACAGCAATAATTTGGTTTAATTATTTGAAGTTTAAACATATTTGTGTGTATGTTTCAATATTCCCCGAATTCGCTCGACCCAACAGAACCGCCAGACTCATCATCTGCAGGTCTCACTGGCCTCCTAGATGGTCCAGGTAGACGTTCCTCTCGGTCAACTTCGTTTTCCTCTGACCATCATCTGTACTAAAATCACTGACTTCACTGATTTCGGACATGTTTTGACTGCAGGTCGTGACGTGTTTGAAATTCAAACGCAATCCGTGCAACAACGGCGTAGCGAAACCCTCTCAATAAATACCTATCTCGCCATCTAGAATCAATTAATCAAAATTAGTTTTAGTCATATGAAACTAGATGGCGCAATTCTTAATTTGATGCAATTACGCTTTCAATGTAGCCCCCACGGTTTCATGTGACGTCTTGCTCTGCATTTCTGGCCTTAGTAGATTCATGTTCATCCAGAAGTACTCTGTTTACAGGTTAAGAAGATCATAATATATCATAAAGGGGTAGAAGTGTCTTTTATTCGCCCACAATGCACCAGTTATGACTTTATGAGTCTCATGTCCTAATAGGAAGCGAGTCCATTGCACAGAAATCTATAGTCTAGGCTGGCAGCCTAGACTATAGATTTCTTCCGGCTGCTAGAGTTAATATCAAAGTCCAAAGATTTAGTTGATAAGTTCAGATAGGAATTATAATGTTGTGTCATGATGAGTACCTAGGAGGTATGCGTAAGATAACAAGACTACTGATACCTAGGAACTGGTTACAAGGGAAGGATTTTTTATTTTCTTTTATTCAGCGGGACTGCTGAGCCAGGGGTGGGTTCAATTCCCAAGTCGGGCAAAATGTTATTGGGTTTTTCGTCAGGAATTTCTCAGTAGCAGCCCGAAGTCCAGATTTGTGCTCGGTTGATGGAAAGTTGCTCGCCCCCTGTTACCTACGTGGGACTTAGACATAACTGGTGTGTGTGATGTGTGGGTGCCTACTACCTAGGTACTACACACATCAAAAGTGTCTAGGGATCAAGTACATTTTTAACTACCTATAAAAAGTCCTTTATTCCCAGTAGTTCCGTACAGCAGGTTCCACATGGAACTACTGCCACTCACTAGTTCCGTGTATGGAACTAGTGGGAGTATTCAGTAGTTTAAAAAGTTATCCAATTAATATTTACCAAATGTCAGAAAATCCAGACTGGCTTCTTACTTTAATTCCTATGTTCAAGTTAACAACTTATCCCTATATTTTGTAAAAATTAAGCAATATTGCAATTTTTGCAAATTGTGGGAAATTAACCTAAGTTAATGTCGTCAATTAAATGGCAAAACAAGGATTACTAAAATTTTTGTTGTAAAGATAAAAAAAAAATCTATGTTTCCACAATTGACACGAATCACAAAATCACAGCGATTCGGCATGATTAAAATCAGTTCTTTCTAACAAGCCAAAAAGTTATTGTGGGGTAGGAATGTACGGTATGCATTCTTCTTTGGAGCATATCCCATGCGTGCTCAATTGGATTGAGGTCTGACGATTGACGATTGAGCAGACCAGGAAATTTTTGATGTGGGTATACTTATAAAGGCATGAAGGACCTTAAAACCCTCCGCACGCGGATCGTAAGCGTAGTCGTATCGGAAGCGTTTCGCAATACGCGCGTAGGACGAGAGCCATACGAGCACATGTTCAAACTTCTCCGCATACGTAGCGGTGCTGCAGCGAATCGCGCAAATGCGGCATGTGACGATACGCTCACGGGTCGACTACGCTTACGATCGTGTGTGAGTGTACGAAGGGCCTTACTTGGGACCGACAATAATTAAATAATAAACTACTCACGTTGAAGAACTCTGATATATTTTTATAACACTTTACAATATTTTATCTAGCTATAGCTTTTTTGGCGTGAGGCCGTCTCCCTGACATATCAAAATCAAGCAATTATTATTCTTTTCTCCTATGTTTGTCTCTAAGGGATGATTTTTCCGATTTTTAGGGTTCCGTACCTCAAAAGGAAAAATCGGAACCCTTATAGGATCATTCGTGTGTATGTCTGTCCGTCTGCCACAGCCAGTTTGCTCCGAATCTAATAGACCGATTAAGTTAAAATTTGATACACGTATGAATTTCTGTGACCCAAATACAAATGTGTAACGTAAATAAATTAATTTTGAAAATGAGAGTCTATTTTGGGGGCAAACAAGAAAAAAGAAAGTTTTGCAAACTGTACCGTGTGACATATCGAATAAAAGAGTCTCAAATATATATATTTTTTATAATTTTAAAATAAATTGTTTTAAAGTTATTTAAAAAATAGACAAAAATTGACCACCCCGCCCCCCCTTATTTCCAAAATTAGTGAGCCTAAAATTGTGAAAAAATAAAAATAAATCTCTCAGTATTGTGCGTCCAAACTTACATTTGCAGTTGGAATATATGGGAGAACATGTTTTTCAACTACGATGTTAAGTTTGTTCTTGAGATAAATTCATCCCAACTACGGAACCCTTTATTGTGCGTGGTCCGACACGCACTTGGCTTTTTTCAATAGTCAGATAACTTTTATCAGAAGAATAAGTATGACAGTTTGACATCCATCCATACTAATATCACAGTAATATTATAAATTCGAAAATAAGCGTCTGTCTGTCTGTCTGTATGTTACCTTTTCACGCCTAAACCACTGAACGGATTTCGATAAAATTTTTAGTCAGGGTTATAGATGGTGTCATGGGGAAGGAAATAGGCTACTTTTTGTCTCAAAATAATCCTACAGGGGATGAAATTCAGTATGGGAAACCCGGTATTTCTTAAGTTAGTGATAATTATGAAAATTCAAGTTTATGCTTTTGGAAGGAAATAAATAAATGTGTGGTTCAACGTTTTAGAAAAATCTTGCCTAAAATAGGGGATGATTTTCAAATTCAAAAAACGGCACGGATTTCGATAAAATTTGGCAAAGCTATAGATATCATCCTCGGGAAGGACATAGGCTACTTTTTGTCTTATAAAATAATCCTACAGGGGTAATATAGGGGTTGAAAGTTTGTATGGGAAACCCAGCATTTTAATTTAGTGATAATTATGAAAATTCTAGTTAATGCTTTCGATTGACAATAAAGAAATATGTGATATAAGTTTTTAAACCGACATACATGGTCACTAACATTATCATTAGAACTTAAAACGGGATATTTACCATTTCGAGTTTCCGATACTTCGCCACTGTTGCAAGTGCCACGATCACGGATAAACTGAAGTTATTGCGGGTGGATGTTTACGAGCAGACAAAACGGTCTACCCTCTTTCTTGTTCGTTTAGTGCGATTGACACCGCTACCATTGTCACTTGTTACACTCACAACTCGATTCTGTTCTCGACACACAAAACTCACTGTGTCCGCTCGCGAACTTTTTTCGGCACTCTTGCGGTCTTTACACAATTGGACCACTGGATTCCAGGCTCTCGACAGTTTAAACCCATCCTCACGGTTGAAGTTCTTATACACATATTTAGTCATCTCAATCGCTTCTCTCATATCGGAAACTCGAATCAATTAATATAAGTACATGGTAAATATCCCGTTTTAAGTTCTAAAAAATATGTGTTTCAAAGTTTTTGAAAAATCTTCTCTAATGAGTAAAATAGCGGTAGATTTCAAAATTCACAAAACTGCATGGGTTTCGATAAAATTTAGCAAGGCTAGATAGCATCTTGGGGAACGACGTAGACTACCATTTGTCTTCAAAAAAAAATCCTACAGCGTGATAAATCGATGTAAGTATGTATGGGAAAGCCAGCTAATCTTAAGTAAGGGATATGGCGCGGTTGATTGAGATACCTACCGTACCTATCCAGGACAAACATTTGTGTGCATGAAAATTAGTTTATTACTTTGGGATCAGATGACCGTGAGTGAATAAATGTCCCAGGGTATTCGAAAAATCAAAATCAAAAGTCATTTATTCAAACTATGCTGAGAATCAGCACTTTTGAACGTCAAAATTACATAAGACAGTCCCCCAAAACGTCCGCCCTTCACCACTTCCTAGTGCTTTAGTTGGGGAGAAGAAGTGGCGCAACAAACTCCCCAGCAGCACAGCTGTCTGTTCAGTTAAAAAAAATGAATCTATATAATACTGCGCATAATAATTTAGGTACATTACGCAACACAAAACATTAAATTAAATTATTTGCTTGAAGTAAGCTAGCACACGCCAATATACCAAAACAAAAAAAAATATCGAAAACTATACTCCAGCAGAAACAAAAGTAAAAACGTAAGCAGAACTTGATACCTAAATAAAAGCCTCCAGTGATAAAGGGCGTGCCCACTTACATATAGCCGTACATGTAGTCGTAACTCGAAGTCACAGATGATCAACTAGGACCATCGAAGTAAAATAAACAACGAGTTAAATTGAATTACATATGAAAATTCAAATGTATGCTTTTGGTACGAAATAAAGAAATTTGTGGTACAGGGTTTTGAAAAATCATCCCATAAGGGGGGTAACACAGAAGATGATTTTAAAATTTTAACTAAACCATGTCCCCCCGCCGCGTCTGTCTGTCTGTTGAACGCGATAAACTCAATAACTACCGAAATAAATTCTCATACGGTTTTCACCGATGGGCGAGGTGATTCATGAGGAAGGTTTCAGTGTATAATTAATAAAGGTTTTGTGTAAATTGGCTGAAATATGACATTGGTGATGTAAATTGGATGGTTGTTGAAGATGTGGGAAGAAATCATGCCGACTGGGAGCTTTAAGCCCACCAAACATGGCAACGATATATCGTAGCGATATGAGTTTGCACAGTTATATCGGACGGCCCTATGTTCTCCACATGTACGTTCCCGTGGGATATTTTCCGACAAGCCGCGGATAAAAGCTAGTATTTTATATACTTACAGAAGCTGTCAAACCGCCATATTTATTCCATAAATAAAAGTTATCTGACAACTTAAAAATTAGCCCTTAATCTATTGTTTGTACCCGAGGAGGTTTTATGCCACCCCTGGTGTTGGTGTTGAAGTCTCTTCAGTACTTACTACTTACTTATACAATAGGTAGGCACAACTCTGCCAAACTGTTCCTGACGTCACATAGGGCCACACACCACAACCCGATCGCGGGCTTCCCCCGCCACTCACTCGCTCGACCTTGATCGTGCGCACAACGATACAATTGTAATCTGTACCTACCCAAGAATTTAATATCATCGAAATCAAATAGTTTTATTAAGTCAAGACCACCAGCAGCACACCTGGAGCTTGGTACTCAACACTAACCCTTTATTAAGTCAAGACCACCAACAGCACACCTGGAGCTTGGTACTCAACACTAACCCTTTATTAAGTCAAGACCACCAGCAGCACACCTGGAGCTTGGTACTCAACACTAACCATTTATTAAGTCAAGACCACCAGCAGCACACCTGGAGCTTGGTACTCAACACTAACCCTTTATTAAGTCAAGACCACCAGCAGCACACCTGGAGCTTGGTACTCAACACTAACCCTTTATTAAGTCAAGACCACCAACAGCACACCTGGAGCTTGGTACTCAACACTAACCCTTTATTAAGTCAAGACCACCAGCAGCACACCTGGAGCTTGGTACTCAACACTAACCATTTATTAAGTCAAGACCACCAGCAGCACACCTGGAGCTTGGTACTCAACACTAACCCTTTATTAAGTCAAGACCACCAGCAGCACACCTGGAAATTGGTACTCAACACTAACCCTTTATTAAGTCAAGACCACCAACAGCACAGCTGGAGCTTGGTACTCAACACTAACCCTTTATTAAGTCAAGACCACCAACAGCACACCTGGAGCTTGGTACTCAACACTAACCCTTTATTAAGTCAAGACCACCAGCAACACACCTGGAGCTTGGTACTCAACACTAACCCTTTATTAAGTCAAGACCACCAACAGCACACCTGGAGCTTGGTACTCAACACTAACCCTTTATTAAGTCGAGACCACCAGCAACACACCTGGAGCTTGGTACTCAACACTAACCCTTTATTAAGTCGAGACCACCAGCAACACACCTGGAGCTTGGTACTCAACACTAACCCTTTATTAAGTCAAGACCACCAGCAGCACACCTGGAGCTTGGTACTCAACACTAACCCTTTATTAAGTCAAGACCACCAATAGCACACCTGGAGCTTGGTACTCAACACTAACCCTTTATTAAGTCAAGACCACCAGCAACACACCTGGAGCTTGGTACTCAACACTAACCCTTTATTAAGTCAAGACCACCAACAGCACACCTGGAGCTTGGTACTCAACACTAACCCTTTATTAAGTCAAGACCACCAACAGCACACCTGGAGCTTGGTACTCAACACTAACCCTTTATTAAGTCAAGACCACCAGCAACACACCTGGAGCTTGGTACTCAACACTAACCCTTTATTAAGTCAAGACCACCAACAGCACACCTGGAGCTTGGTACTCAACACTAACCCTTTATTAAGTCAAGACCACCAACAGCACACCTGGAGCTTGGTACTCAACACTAACCCTTTATTAAGTCAAGACCACCAGCAGCACACCTGGAGCTTGGTACTCAACACTAACCATTTATTAAGTCAAGACCACCAGCAGCACACCTGGAGCTTGGTACTCAACACTAACCCTTTATTAAGTCAAGACCACCAACAGCACACCTGGAGCTTGGTACTCAACACTAACCCTTTATTAAGTCAAGACCACCAGCAGCACACCTGGAGCTTGGTACTCAACACTAACCTTTTATTAAGTCAAGACCACCAACAGCACACTTGGAGCTTGGTACTCAACACTAACCCTTTATTAAGTCAAGACCACCAACAGCACACCTGGAGCTTGGTACTCAACACTAACCCTTTATTAAGTCAAGACCACCAACAGCACACCTGGAGCTTGGTACTCAACACTAACCCTTTATTAAGTCAAGACCACCAACAGCACACCTGGAGCTTGGTACTCAACACTAACCCTTTATTAAGTCAAGACCACCAGCAGCACACCTGGAGCTTGGTACTCAAAACTAACCCTTTATTAAGTCAAGACCACCAGCAGCACACCTGGAGCTTGGTACTAAACACTAACCATTTATTAAGTCAAGACCACCAGCAGCACACCTGGAGCTTGGTACTCAACACTAATCATTTATTAAGTCAAGACCACCAGCAGCACACCTGGAGCTTGGTACTCAACACTAACCATTTATTAAGTCAAGACCACCAGCAGCACCCCTGGAGCTTGGTACTCAACACTAACCTTTTATTAAGTCAAGACCACCAACAGCACACCTGGAGCTTGGTACTCAACACTAATCATTTATTAAGTCAAAACCACCAGCAGCACACCTGGAGCTTGGTACTCAACACTAACCATTTATTAAGTCAAGACCACCAGCAGCACACCTGGAGCTTGGTACTCAACACTAACCCTTTATTAAGTCAAGACCACCAGCAGCACACCTGGAGCTTGGTACTCAACACTAATCATTTATTAAGTCAAGACCACCAGCAGCACACCTGGAGCTTGGTACTCAACACTAACCATTTATTAAGTCAAGACCACCAGCAGCGCACCTGGAGCTTGGTACTCAACACTAACCATTTATTAAGTCAAGACCACCAGCAGCACACCTGGAGCTTGGTACTCAACACTAATCATTTATTAAGTCAAGACCACCAGCAGCACACCTGGAGCTTGGTATTCAACACTAACCCTTTATTAAGTCAAGACCACCAGCAGCACACCTGGAGCTTGATACTCAACACTAACCATTTATTAAGTCAAGACCACCAGCAGCACACCTGGAGCTTGGTACTCAACACTAATCATTTATTAAGTCAAAACCACCAGCAGCACACCTGGAGCTTGGTACTCAACACTAATCATTTATTAAGTCAAAACCACCAGCAGCACACCTGGAGCTTGGTACTCAACACTAACCATTTATTAAGTCAAGACCACCAGCAGCACACCTGGAGCTTGGTACTCAACACTAACCCTTTATTAAGTCAAGACCACCAGCAGCACACCTGCAGCTTGGTACTCAACACTAATCATTTATTAAGTCAAGACCACCAGCAGCACACCTGGAGCTTGGTATTCAACACTAACCCTTTATTAAGTCAAGACCACCAGCAGCACACCTGGAGCTTGACACTCAACACTAACCCTTTATTAAGTCAAGACCACCAGCAGCACACCTGGAGCTTGGTACTCAACACTAACCATTTATTAAGTCAAGACCACCAGCAGTACACCTGGAGCTTGGTACTCAACACTAACCCTTTATTAAGTCAAGACCACCAGCAGCACACCTGGAGCTTGATACTCAACACTAACCCTTTATTAAGTCAAGACCACCAGCAGCACACCTGGAGCTTGGTACTCAACACTAACCATTTATTAAGTCAAGACCACCAGCAGTACACCTGGAGCTTGGTACTCAACACTAACCCTTTATTAAGTCAAGACCACCAGCAGCACACCTGGAGCTTAGTACTCAACACTAACCATTTATTAAGTCAAGACCACCAGCAGCACACCTGGAGCTTGGTACTCAACACTAACCATTTATTAAGTCAAGACCACCAGCAACACACCTGGAGCTTGGTACTCAACACTAACCATTTATTAAGTCAAGACCACCAGCAGCACACCTGGAGCTTGGTACTCAACACTAACCATTTATTAAGTCAAGACCACCAGCAGCACACCTGGAGCTTGGTACTCAACACTAATCATTTATTAAGTCAAGACCACCAGCAGCACACCTGGAGCATGATACTCAACACTAACCCTTTATTAAGTCACGACCACCAGCAGCACACCTGGAGCTTGGTACTCAACACTAACCATTTATTAAGTCAAGACCACCAGCAGCACACCTGGAGCTTGGTACTCAACACCACACCTGGAGCTTTTAAGGCAAGACCAGACCAAAATTATTTAATATAATTATTGTTGGGCCGAATGTTTATAAGTCCGAATTACAATGGCATACTTTTAAGATTGCAGAATTTTATTTGACATACTACAAAGTAAAATTCCGCATAATTTCGTTTTGCATAACTTGCAATTTCACTTGGCATATTATGAAGATGGCAGAATTTCATTTGGAATAATTTTATTTGACATATTTATATAAAATAGCATTTTTAACCTAAATTAAAATTTAAATATTGTCTTAAAAATTCAATGCGTGCTACTAAATTTAGTGGCAGAAACGAATTGCTGCAAAACCGACTCCACGTAGTCTGTCTGCCCTACCCCTAGCGCGGAGGGGCGAGGCGGCCAGCGAGCTGAGGAGCGGGTGGTTTCAACGGGCGCCGCCGTGGCTGAGGCTGGCCGGCGTGGTTACCTATCAAAAGTTCGAGAAATATTTTACCGAATTTCATTTCACCAAAACTTTTCAGCTACCTATTTATCGTTACGTTTTTTTTTTTTAATTACGGAACATTAAACAAAGTAATTAAAACATTAAAAAAATGTTGAATAAAACAGTTGATTATGAACAAAAGTGGTTTTAAGTGGTCCCAGGAAGAAGCATGCAAAGAAGGATGCATGCTTTAAGCATGCAACATGCAAGCAGGCATGGAGCATGCAAGCAGGCATGCAGCGTGCAGGCAGGCATGCAGCATTCAAGCAGGCCTGCAGCATGCAAGGAGGCATGCAGCGTGCAAACAAGCATGCAGCATGCAAGCAGGCCTGCAGCATGCAAGGAGGCATGCAGCGTGCAAACAAGCATGCAGCATGCAAGCAGGCCTGCAGCATGCAAGGAGGCATGCAGCGTGCAAACAAGCATGCAACATGCAGCAAGCATTGTTTCTGTCATGGCTCCGGCGCAGCGGCGCTGCGGGGTGTATGCGGCCCCACGCGAGCTTATCGTCGCAGATGGTTACCTTAGCTTCGGTACCGCAGCTCCGCGCCTAGGTGGACTTAAATTACACTTTACTACACTAAATTACTAAATTACGATCTAGGAGTAGGGCAGACAAGACTGCATAAAGTCGATTTTGCAGCAATTCGTTTCCCGTCACATTTCGTAGCACAACATAATTACTTTTTATGACACTATTTTAATTTAATATTGAAAATGCTACCAAGTAACCGGCTATACCTATACATATAATATTATATTTGTGACCAAATAATATTCCTTAAAATTATGGCAAATAAATCTTTAGGCAAATGAAAAAAGTTCAAAAGAGGCTTCGGCCACTAGCGAAAAGTTAAATATGTAAATCGTCGAAATATAGTTCGTCGATGACCTAAAAATATGTCAAATAATGCATATAGCAAAAAAGACGTCGGTCAATGGTTTTCGGTAAAATTAAATTCGAACAAAAAATATTCGGAAAAGTGATCAGTTCCCGGCTGGCGTAGCCGGCCAGCAAGCCGAAGCTGCGGTGGTGAGCGTTAAAACCATCAGCGACGATAAGCTCGCGTGGGACCGCCGGAGTCCTACAGCGTTGGAGCCTTGACAGAAACCATGCCTGCTGCACGTTGCATGCTCGCCTGCATGCTTGCTGCATGCATGGTGTATGCTTGTTTGCATGTTTGCATGCTTAAGTGTAAGAAATACAAAATTATTCTAAATATGAATTTTCTGTAATGTGATAGATGAGTCTTTCAACAACTATGGATAGGAAATTAATAAAAAAGATGATTCTAATTATACTTTTTGAGATATGCTTGCCTTTTAATGATATGAAATGTATGCCAAAAGACGATTTTGACAGCGAACTTTCTGCGATATGATGGTTCTACTTTTAAAATATGGATATCAAATATTAGGTTGGGGAAAAAGTCTTTTCGCATTTATAGTATGTATGAACTTGTAATAAAATCTCTTTGGCTATACTATTTGTATCTGGCTGGTTTTGGTATCATTGAAAGTTTAAATTTTAAAGAACATAATTCCAAATTCAAATTAGGAAAATGTGTGATATTCATTTGTTTTTCGTACCGTCAAGATGAGTGAATCTAATGAAGAAATTCGATACATTTTAAAATTTTACTACAAAAAAGGTAAAAATGCAACGCCAGCCGCGAAAAAAATTTGCGATGTTTATGGACCTAGTGTAGTGTCTGTGAGAGTAGCACAAATTTGGTTTAAGCGTTTTCAATCCGGAAATTTTGATGTCAAAGATGCACGTCGCTCTGGTCGCCCTATTACGGATAAAATGGATGCCATTTTTGAAAAAGTGGAGCAAGATCGGCAGATCAGTAGTTACGACGTAGCTGAAGAACTGGAAATTGACCACAAAACAGTTTTGGCGCATTTGAAAAAAACTGGGTACACAAAAAAGCTCGACATTTGGGTACCTCACGAGCTCACTGAAAGAAACCTAATGAACCGTGTACTCATTTGTGATTCTTTATTACGACGTAATGAAATCGAACCATTTTTGAAGAAGCTGATAACTGGTGATGGAAAGTGGATCACGTATGACAAGAACGTGCGAAAAAGGTCGTGGTCAAAGGCCGGTCAGGCTTCACAGACTGTGGCGAAACCCGGGTTAACTCGCAACAAGGTGATGCTGTGTGTGTGGTGGGATTGGAAGAGCATTATTCATTATGAGCTGTTACCACCAGGCAGGACCATCGATTCTGAACTGTGTGGTTTTTCATCATGATAACGCTAGACCTCACACATCTTTAGCCACTCAGCAAAAATTAAGAGAGTTTGGCTGGGAGGTGTTAATGCATCCGCCGTATAGTCCTGACCTTGCACCTTCAGATTTCCACCTGTTTCGGTGTCTTCAGAATTCTTTAGGCAGTGTCAGGTTAACATCACGAGAGGACTGCCAAAACCACTTGTCGCGGTATTTTGACCAGAAGTCCCAAAATTTCTATAGCAATGGGATCATGTCCCTACCTACAAGATGGCAAAAAGTTATTGAACAAAATGGTACCTACATACTTTACTTAAATGTAAATAAACTATATTAAAAAATGTTTTGAATTTTCTTAAAAAATGCGAAGAAACTTAAACCAACCTATTATATGCCTAAAGATGATTCCGACTTACAACATTATACGTTTTGTATGTAAGTATCATAAATGAATGCTTGCCAAACGATGTTCTGCGAAATGAAGTTTGTGCTATCCGCTGTTATACAAAATAATATTATGACATAAAAAGTTCTGCTATAAAGGATAGACTCTTTCCAAAGTTTTTAAATATTGGATTTAAAGTTTTAATAGCAAAATAAGCAAATATACTAAAAGCAACAAATTGATGGGTCATTTAAGTTCTTAGCATCAAACAGATATTAAGTAAGTAGGTACTTGCTTTAGTTTCTTAAAATATTTCGACAAGCATTCCTGCCAAGTTTCCGGTAAACACTCGTTCTTTGTTACAGTGTCCAGCCTGCTTGCTACTACAGAACGGTTTTCAGCAAAACAGCTGATCATTAATGCAAACGACAGTAATTAGAAACACTCAATATTTAGCTCAAAGAGAACCTATCAGCAGTTTAGGTAAAGCACCGTGAGTATTACACGTTTAGCTTAGACATTATTTTGTATTGCCTACTAAGCTGGTCGTTCACATAATATACGGTCGTTTTTGAAGCACTGTTCAGGAATATTTAAGTTTTGATGGAATTTAATTTTTAATTCTTTCATTTCTTTAATTTTGATGGAATTTAATTTTTAATTCTTTCATTTCTTTAATTTTGATGGAATTTAATTTTTAATTCTTTCATTTCTTTAATTTTGATGGAATTTAATTTTTAATTCTTTCATTTCTTTAATTTTGATGGAATTTAATTTTTAATTCTTTCATTTCTTTAATTTTGATGGAATTTAATTTTTAATTCTTTCATTTCTTTAATTTTGATGGAATTTAATTTTTAATTCTTTCATTTCTTTAATTTTGATGGAATTTAATTCTGTTACTTATGTGTAATTATAGATAAGAACCACTTTATTTATATCTGTACGCCGGCAGCGGCAAAACATAGTGTAAGTACCCGGACATAAGGTCCTACCCTAAGGGTAGTATTTAAACGCAAATCAAAAACATTACTTTTTGTATCCAAAAATAATCCAAATTCCAATCAAAATTACTAATTGCACAGCAAAACACAACAATTTATATTCGTAGCGCACCGCTATTTATCTTAAAGTTTTATTTTTATTTTTATTAATGCATAGCTAATAATGTCTAGCACACATTAAAGCCTTTTACCATTCTTGAGAAAAAACAATTATTGTAACTTACCCTTCGTGCCCTTCGCTCGCTCTTGCATCCTATGTCGACGGAGCTCCGCTTTGCGGGGCTCCTATTTCTGTATAAAGGTTTTAAAATAACCTAACCAAACCTAACCTCGGGGTTAATATTAGTCGCCATGTTATTTTGCTATGAGTGTGAGTATTATGTATACGTACGCTCTGGTTGATTTGCTGTGCAGTCAGTATTTTTGATGTAAAAAAGTATATAATTGATGAAAATAAATTGATATGTGATTATTTATTTGATGTGCAATTAATAATATCCCCT
The DNA here is from genome assembly GCA_948252095.1 of Dicycla oo. NCBI lineage: Eukaryota > Metazoa > Arthropoda > Insecta > Lepidoptera > Noctuidae > Dicycla > Dicycla oo. The sequence continues at coordinate 1,132,751 of OX411713.1, forward strand.
ACCCTAATCTGTTTCCTCGCGTGGCGAAGGTGTTTCCACGCAACCGTACAGTATAATAATAGTCTTTGCACGCAACAGACGTGACGACACTTAGTTTTGCTTACAACAAGCCAGAACTACTCTTATGTGGAAGAGCGTATTTTGCATGGTTCTTGTAATTTATAATAAATTGCCAAAAAGTTGGAAGCTTTTATGTGACGTGCAGTTTAAATTGAAAGTTATAAAAATTTTAGCAGAAGGAACTTATTACACCATTAATTATACGATTTTGTGTGTGATGTGTTACATATTTTGAATGATTATTATAATTTTGAGCTATTTATTTTGACTACTGCTTTAGACGTATTATCATCTCCTTTATTTAACTTCTTTACACATAAATTATATTTTTAAATATTAGAATAAAAAAATAAAAATAATATATAAAAAATAGAAATCCACAGGCATGGGGAACAGGGTCCAAGCTACCGGTGGTCAGGGTCCCAGAGACAGGAACCTCCTCACAATACGCGCCGTATTAAGGATGACTGCCTTCTGAATCAGGCCCTTCACCCAGCCACCCAACGAGAGCCTCTTGAGATGTTGGTCGAGGCTCTTAGCGATAAGGCCATTGACCGTAACGACTATCGGCACAATGATTGCCGAGTCCACATTCCACATAGCGACCACCTCGTGGGCTAAGTCGAGATATTACAATTGTTTCTCCTTCTCAGCCTTCACGAGGTTCTCGTCATGCGGGATAGTGACATCGATTATCATCGTGCGGCGCACTGATCGATCTATTACCACTATATCAAGCTTATTGGCTACAACAGTCCTGTCAGTGATAATAGATCGATCCCAGTATAACGTGACATGGTCATTCTCGAGAACTGGGTCGGGCACATACCTGTAATACGGTACCTCAGAGTCCACAAAGCAGTATTTCAGAGCAAGTTGCTGATGTATAATTCTGGCCACTTGGTTATGCCTGTGCAAATACTCGCCGTTAGCCAAACGAGAATACCCAGAAGTAATATGTCTGATAGACTCACCGGGACAATGGTATGCTCAACATAATTATGTCGATCGTCCCGTCTTTCATTATATATAATACTTCCGGTAGTTATTCGTTAGCATAACTTCACCCATAGTCGCACAGGCCGAACCTTCAATTTCCCCAAAGAGGTCATCGAAGCGTAGCCAGGCCACGGACGCTAAGAAATCTTCGTCGGGCCCATGAAGGGCCCGGAAAAAGTGACCGTGAAGCTCCTTGCTTTACCATACTTCCTTGCGGTCGTTGGTACTAAGCACCACAGGTTTGCGCCAGTTCTCTTTAGCCAAGGACAACGGGGTGAGTCCCTTGTCCACTGCAACCACATCTCGGTGCATACCCACGTCAGCCTTGAGAAAATTTTCTCTGAGACTGCCTACCTCGCGGTTGTGGAGGCTTAGCATTTAAAAAACCTCGACACCCGCACTTCCGCGGCAGCCTCATGACAGACGAACCGGACTCTCCTATCCAGGGCGTCTAGTTCCGTCTGGGTCCACTTGAGTATGCCAAAGGAGTACATCAGGACCGGCATGACCCAACCGTCAAAGACGCGCACCTTGTTGCCGCCTGACAAATAATAATAATAATAATAACTCTTTAATTCAGATTACAGGATCCATAATGTGTTAGTATTGTCTTAACCTATTGTTAGTGAAAATTAAAAATAAATTAAAATAAAAGTGATATGACAATTAATTTTGCACATGTCTCCCAGCCCAGAGTCTAATAAACGGCTCATCTATTTTTTCCGCCAGTGTTCCCAAAATATTGTTCGGACTACCTCGGAATCGCCGCAGCACAGATGCACTTCGCTTGCGCATGATGGCATAAACGTCGTCCAGTCTCGCTTCAGCAAACATGCTTGATGTGCTGCAAAACCGAGGCAGTCCCAACAACATCCTGAGTCCGTTATTATATTGGACATAACTATTAAGTACCTTTTTCATGCGACCGAAGAAGCGCTCCTGCAACGATTGTTTCATGTCAGGCCCGTTAATGCCTAACCCCTCTGACATACCCAGGTATTTGTAGATATGAGTTGCGGAGAGTGATCTCAGGTTATTGGAATCTGAGAGTTGTAGTTCCTCAGATTCCACAATCCCGCCCCGCTTTACATGCATGACTGCACATTTATCTACACCAAATTCCATCCTGATGGAATCACTAAATGTTTTAGTTACTTTTAGTGACTCCAGCAGTCGCAATATTTTGTTGGCAAACAGTTTCAGATCATCCATATAAAGCAGGTGGGATATTACGCAAAGGATAGCTCAGTATTATTATCTTTATTCAACTTTTTTACATATAAGTTATATTTTTAAATATTAGAATTAAAAAAAAAACATTTAAAATATAAAAAATAGAAATCCACCGGCATGGGGAACAGGGTCCAAGCTACCGGTGGTTAGGGCCCCAGAGACAGGACCTACTCACAATACGCGCCGTATTATTATTATTATTATTTTATGTGTACTATGACTATTATATTTTAATTTGAATAATTGAATTGTGGTTATATTACTATTTAAATAGTTTTATTCGCTATATAATTTTAAAACCAAATTTAAAAAAAAGAAATAAAAACATTTTTTTTGCTTATTATATAAACTTACCTACTTAAATATTTGTATGCCATTTATAGAGCAAGCATGATGACCTGTTTAGAATACTTTTAACAACTTGCATGCTGACTTTTTGTACGATACGTATATATACTCATGTTTGAACAAATACAATTATACTATCTTATCTTATCATGTTATATTTACAACACCTGTTTTAGGTACAAAAACAAAATCTTTCCTTCATAATTTTGTAATCTTGTACTAAGTAGCTAGTATAGTAAGGTCGTTTCATCAAAACCTTTTTGCACAAACAGTTCAGTTTTGGTCATAGATCGTATAGGTAATGAGGTATACCTACAAGCAATCAGTAGGTAGTACCCACCATCGGTAGCAGGGGATGAGACGTTAACGTGAAATAAACAAATAATCATATTATTCATATTTATTTTGGTTCTGTTTGTTTGAGTCGTTGTTCATTAGGAATTTCCCTAGTTTAGTGAGCAATGTTTTGTTGTATCAAAGCATTCAGCTGTAGTCAGACATAGTCCAACTCAGTGCACACACACGGACTTCATTAAAGTTATGTGATGATAATTATCCGGATAGTAGATATCTTTATAATCTGGCAATCAGCTCATACAAATTAACATTTAACATACAATGTACGACCTGTTATCTACATGATATAAATAAATAAATACAATGGAATGTTGCCAATTAGGTAATTGTCAACAAGACGTTCTTCGGTCGACGTGGATGTTCCCGCGCGCGCCAACTCACTTGACGGGAAATCTTCGAGGTATAAATTTCACACCAGAAACATAACGGACAAAAAAGTCTGGGGTAATTTTTCATACCAAAATCGGGTGCGCGGTTAGGTATCAAATGTAAATAAATAAATACAAAGAAGACGTTCTAAGGTATAAATTATAGACAAGTCAGATAGAACGGCACCCTAATTGCGTAACACGCTATCGATCGGAATTAAAATCATTTTGAAGCAAATTGCAAATTTTCATATGTTTGAAAAATTTGTGTTCTCAACAACGTAAATAACGCAACCTGAATGTTGTTGAACTGTCAAAATGAAACCGATTCCGATTGATAGTGTGTTACGCAGTTAGGGTGACCTACAATTTGTCAAGAGGGAAAATTAATTAACTCTTACTAATAGGTACCTACATTCCTTACTAAAAGGCTATTTTCATGATAAGAACAACATTATTTTGCTTTTCCAAAAACCCCAGCAATTAAAAGACGAGTTAAAAGATTTGCATTGCTCTCTAGCTACCAAACATCCTTTATTATCCAACTAAACGCGGAATACTCAAAATGTAAAGATAAGATACTCAAGTATTAGATAATCATCATTATGATGAAAATATTTGTAAAGATACATTATCCCTCAATAAATAGATACTGTAATGATGTGCTACAATATCAAATGAGTAATGTTTTGAACACAATACCTACTTATTCGCACTCCGTTCCGGATCCAGCGATAACATATGGAGGATTATATTATCTTTTTATCGCAAAATCAGCGATTTCTTTGTGTATCTTTATAATAATTTGTATAAATATTGCGTAAAATGTGAAACATTAAGTAGTAATCATCACGGTTGACCGAAGGATTCCTGTATTTTATGCCCTGTCTTACCAAGCAGAGTAACCCAGTAACTGGTTTGTGGAGTTCAGATAGATAGTCGCTATATGTAAAATAGTATATTGTTCTGGTATTCAGCTGCTTCCGGTTAGACTGGAAGCTGACCCCAACATAGTTGCGGAAAGGCAGGCAGATTGGCTGTATTACCAAGCAGAGCCCTTATGTACGATGTATACCGGGTGATATTTTTACCGTCTGGAAAAAAAATAGGGTACAATAGGTGAACAGAGTAGAAACCTATGGCATACTTAGTTTTTTTTTTTTTGTTTTTTCAATAGCTTAGACAGAAATAGCTCTGTCAATAAACACTACACATTTGAAGTAAACTATACTCCATTTGTTATAAACATTAGAAAAAAGAGGCTCGCAGAAGCAGGAGTACGAAACCTTTTATTTGTAAGTTAAGTTCAAACAATTTTAATAAATAATGTATATGCTTTTTTGTAAGTAACAATGTATGGCGTACAAGAAAGCATATTCTATCTATCTACTCGTCACGATGCTTGGATAGGTACATGAAATTAACCAATTTTTAGTAACAATCAGTTTATTAAAAACAACTTTACTTATCACAATGGCATGTCCCTATTATGTTTTCAACAAACCAAATCAATACGACACAAAACACCACTTAATCAGTCATCACAAATGATAATAATTAATTGACATTGGTGGTAAGAAAAGTCATAATTTTAACTATAATTTAGAATGCCAGATTAACAAAAGTACACTTTCGCAAGCTAAATACCAACTATAAAAACATTTTCCAGTGCCATAGAAGTGTGAGATGATATTTATTGCTATTAAAGAAGAGAAAAGGTTTTCCACCACCTTAATGATATAATGGAGATGAAACTTCTTCATCATCATCAGAGGATGATGAACAATCATAATTATTCATCATCCTCTGATGATGATGAAGAAGTTTCACCAACATTAATAATAAATCTTTCTACAACATTATCCATTATACCATCAAGTTGGCAAAACCTTTCCTCTTCTTTAATTGTATAAGCAATGCAAGATTGCCATTTCTCTGCAGTTATGTTTATGAGTGCTTGAGGGAGCAACCGCTTCACTTCTTCTAATTTAAAACTTTTATTGTTTTGGGCTACATACCCCTTCCTTTGAGCCCATACCAATTCTATTGAGTTGAGCTCGCAGTTGTAAGGTGGGAGGCGCAATACTAATACATCTTTTTCTTTAGCCATCTCATCTACAGCAAACTTTTGGTACAAATGCTTTATTTGTTTTACTTTTTCTAATAAAGTGGTCCTAAGGTCTTTTTCCTCATAAGGAATATTTTTGTGTTTTAGCCACTCCTGAATATCTGCCTTTCGTGTGGCTGTAGTTGGCAGCTTCTCCACTTTCCTCGAATGATATGGCGCATTATCCATAACAGCACCACTTTCAAATTTTGACAATATTAACTTGAATCAATTTTCAAAATTGTGTGCATCCATTTGACAGACCAGACAGGCCAGTTGGCGTGGTTGGTTAAGATACCGTCTATCACGCCGCAGGTCGTGGGTTCGATTCCCATCCAGGACAAACATTTGTGTGCATGAACATGTCTGTTTGTTCTGAGTCTGGGTGTAATTATCTATATAAGTATGTATTTACAAAAAAAAGGTAGTGTATGTAGTATATCAGTTATCTGGTTTCCATAGTACAAGCTCTGCTTAGTTTGGGACCAGATGACCGTGTGTGAAAAATGTCCCAGGATATTATTATTATTTCAGAATGGAAGTCTCCATCACCCTTTTTGGCTTCAAATATTAATTCACCATCCATTAAAAACCTTTCTGTTGATCCTGTGAAATGAAATAAAAGCAAATCGATTAGGTACTTGACCGCTGGAACTAAACCTTAACCTTTAAATAGCAACCGAAATTGACTGCATCATTACTGTCCTTGAACAGGTTACAACCGTTAACCCATAATCTACCCATAAACATCTTTCTCCGAGGGGAGGCATTACGACTTAACCAGTTTTCAGTGACAATGGAGTGATCATTTTATTCATGATTTGTAAAGTATGACATGTAAATTAATTTCAAAAGAAATACACTGAAATCTAAAGTAAAGTTTTACCAATATGGCCAATGAAAAGCCGTTTTCCTTTTCCGGTTGCGTTCTTTAAACCAGTTGATTAAAATAATATCATCATAATCGTCAGATTTTGAGTAATTCCGTTGGCGAGGAGGGGGTGATTGTATTCTTTGAGTACATTATAGACTGTTGCACGAGATATGCCTATAAAATAAGATTAGTAATGTATTACCTCACAATACATGTTACTTTCAAATACATTTATTTTTTATGGTAATCATTTTATGATCCTTACCTGCAATTTCTGCAGTTTTGTTAACTAACTGCGTTCTATGTGCAGGAGTATCTTCGGGCCAGGACCCGTTAACTTCTTTATTATTAAATATTTATCACTGTTCTTTTTTCTGTAGAACGAAGCGGTGTTTGCTTTATTCTTTTTTCTTGGGAGATAATATTTAAGCCTCGTGATCAACGTTGGGGCCACGTTATTTTCGCTGTTGTCGTACATGTTGCGCTTGCAAGCCACTTGGGCCTGCACCGGGCTCGTCCCTGTCCATAGTTCAACAAAACGTACGGTTTTGTACAAACAACACAAAACTAACACTAATAACGATAACAAAACAACAACAAAACAATAACAACAGAAAAACAGTAACAAATAACAACTAAACCACGAAAATTCTGCAATAACAACGAGAAAAGGCGTAGCATTCACAAGTGAATGACAATTGACAACTGCAGATTATTTACGCAATTTGACGGATGGATGATTATCATAAACGGACAAAATAAAATAACATGTGCTGCCACAACTTATGAAGGGAATAGGTAACATTTTAGATTTGGTAGAGTTATAATGACAAGAAAAACGTTCCCGGTACTGACCGCTACTGCTTCTTTTAGATTTTAAACATTGACACAACAATATTTTATGTAAAAAATAAATAATATTAAATGAAAGCTTTGTAATTTCAGAAGGAAGATAGGTTAAATAAGTACAATGAAGTGTGACAGCTGTTATTTGAATTGATTATATTTAACTCCGCATCAATCTTGACTGTAATAATGTTTGTTGCACTTTTATTACTAAGTGTGCACCTAAAAAAAGAGGCTTTTTTAACTTCTGTCTAATGCTATAGTAAATGGAGTATAGAACAATAAAAGGGTCATTCTAAGTTAAAAGGTACTAAGTTATTAGGAAAGGCGGCACGACAGAAATGATAGATTTTTTATGTGATGGCAGTAGGTTGGTACGTTTTTATCGAATTAGTTAATATCTTCATACCCGAAAAGCAGCCAGTCAGTTTTTTATGTGATGGCAGTAGGTAGGTATGTTTTTATCGAATTAGTTAATATCTTCATACCCGAAAAGCAGCCAGTCAGTTTTTTTATTTATTTAAGATGGGTTTGCTCTTGACTCTTGTCTACGTCGGAGGACAAAGACCGACTCGACGATGGAGTGAGCTTACCCAGAAGAAGCCTGTTGACTCTCACTTTGAAGAGATTAGCGTTGTATGCGCTCGGAAACACAGACGCAGGTAGTGAGTTCCACTCTTTTGCTGAGCGCATTATAAAAGACATTTGGAAACGCTTAGTGCGAATTCGTGGAATAGCAACTAGGTAGGGATGGTAACTGGCAGTGCGTCTAGATGTCCGATGGTAAAAGCGGGACGGGGGGTATTTATTTTTTATTATTTTATAACTTTCCAGGGGAGATACAGGGCGTGCAGAGTAGGATACTTTATGAACAGGGGAGTGACATTAATATTTTTTTATGAAAGAAATCATAGTGGCAGCTTAGCAATCAACTTTATTTTTATTGTTAATTAATAATGATCAGACTTTTCAGTTTCCAACAGCCATAATTCATAATAAAAGTAACTTAAAAACTTTAATTCTCATTTGAGTACCTAACAGTTTTGTTATTTAGACTTGAAAATATCTCTTATCATTACAACAAAAAAAGGTAAAACTCTTTAAACTTTAAAAAAATCAACAAAATAGTTATTATGCTACAAGTGCGGAAAGTAGGTGATTTCCGCCTCGTGTCGACATACACTCGCTCGCCTCGTGTCGACATACACTCGCTCGCCTCGTGTCGACATACACTCGCTCGCCTCGTGTCGACATACACTCGCTCGCCTCGTGTCGACATACACTCGCTCGCCTCGTGTCGACATACACTCGCTCGCCTCGTGTCGACATACACTCGCTCGCCTCGTGTCGACATACACTCGCTCGCCTCGTGTCGACATACACTCGCTCGCCTCGTGTCGACATACACTCGCTCGCCTCGTGTCGACATACACTCGCTCGCCTCGTGTCGACATACACTCGCTCTCCTCGTGTCGACATACACTCGCTCGCCTCGTGTCGACATACACTCGCTCGCCTCGTGTCGACATACACTCGCTCGCCTCGTGTCGACATACACTCGCTCGCCTCGTGTCGACATACACTCGCTCGCCTCGTGTCGACATACACTCGCTCGCCTCGTGTCGACATACACTCGCTCGCCTCGTGTCGACATACACTCGCTCGCCTCGTGTCGACATACACTCGCTCGCCTCGTGTCGACATACACTCGCTCGCCTCGTGTCGACATACACTCGCTCTCCTCGTGTCGACATACACTCGCTCGCCTCGTGTCGACATACACTCGCTCGCCTCGTGTCGACATACACTCGCTCGCCTCGTGTCGACATACACTCGCTCGCCTCGTGTCGACATACACTCGCTCGCCTCGTGTCGACATACACTCGCTCGCCTCGTGTCGACATACACTCGCTCGCCTCGTGTCGACATACACTCGCTCGCCTCGTGTCGACATACACTCGCTCGCCTCGTGTCGACATACACTCGCTCGCCTCGTGTCGACATACACTCGCTCGCCTCGTGTCGACATACACTCGCTCGCCTCGTGTCGACATACACTCGCTCGCCTCGTGTCGACATACACTCGCTCGCCTCGTGTCGACATACACTCGCTCGCCTCGTGTCGACATACACTCGCTCGCCTCGTGTCGACATACACTCGCTCGCCTCGTGTCGACATGCACTCGCTCGCCTCGTGTCGACATACACTCGCTCGCCTCGTGTCGACATACACTCGCTCGCTTCGTTCGCTCATGATTAAAAATGCCGCTCGTCAGAAATCATCCTTTGGAAGTGTATCATACAGCGTTTTACTTTGTTCATGTAAAACGTACGTGTATGTACAGATGCCAGCAGGTCAAGCTACCCGAAACTGTCAAATTTTCCCATTCAACCTTGAACCTAATGCTTTAGCAATAAAGTTGAAAATCTATTAAAGAAATTTCACAGATTGTAGTAGCTTGATGTTCTGGCGTCTGTACGTTTTACGTTGTGCGAGGAAAAAAATATAGGTATATATTGCAAAAGTATTTTTCTTTTGATTTAGCCGGTAAGGGGCTGTTGCAGGCATATAAATACAACTGCGGAAGCGAGCTCGTAGCGCCGGAGAAGATGCGATTCTCAACGTGTTGTTTTAAGGAATATATTGAATTTTTCACTTTTTGTATGGAAAATATGAAAAACCGGCCAAGTGCGTGTCGGACTACGCACAATGAAGGGTTCCGTAATTGGAATGAATTTATCTCAAGAACAAACATAACATTGTAGTTGAAATACTTGTTTCCCATAAATTCCAACTGTAAATATAAGTTTGTACGCACATTATTGAGAGATTTACCACATTATTTTAAGACCATAGACTTCTTATAAGTTTTCCTGTAATCTACATGTAAAACTATTGTCTATAGAACTATTTTCTGTGTTTTTTCAAAATTTAGAGATAAGGGGGAAATGGTCAATTTTCGTCTATTTTCTTAAATAACTTTAAAATAATTTATTTTAAAATTACTTAAAATATATATTTGAGACTCTCACAGTAAACCCTTTCATTTAATATGTCATACGGTAAAGTTTGCAAAACTTTTTTTATTTTTTTATTTGCCCCCCATAATTGACCCCCTTATTCAAAATTCATTTATTTACGTTACACGTCCGTGTTTGGGTCACATAAATTTATACGTGTACCAAATTTTAACTTAACCGGTCTAGTAGATTCCGGAGCAAATCGGCTGTGACAAACGGACAGACAGAGGGATTCCGTTTTTTCCTTTTGAGGTACGGAACCCTAAAAATTATTACCTACGTGTAGAGTTTTAGGGGTTAAGGGCTGTATAAAGGGGGGCAAAAATTTCATTATTTTTGCAATAGGACATACCGTTTTCGAGATATAAGCAAAAGAAGAGAAAAAACAACGATTTTGAGATAACCGTAAATACTTTGCGGCCGTCGAGTAGAAAGTTTTCTACTACCTTTAGCATGTCTTTAACATGGCGTTTACAAAATCCCTCACAGTAAGCCCTTTGATTCGATATGTCACACGGTACAGTTTGCAAAACTTTGTTTTTATTTTGTTATTTGCCCCCCAAAATTGACTCACAGAAATTCATACGTGTACCAAATTTCAACATAATCAGTCCATAATATTCGGAGCAAATTGGCTGTGACAGACAGACACACGAGTGATCCAATAAGGGTTCCGTTTTTTTTTCTTTTGAGGTACGGAACCCTAAAAACATCTAGAAGACTATGATTAAGTATATTATATTCAAGTATTACTATACAATATTTAACTCATCACATCAATATTGTTTTAAACAGTGCATGCAAAATCTGTTCAGTAGTTTAGGAGCCACAGACTGACATATACATGTATTTTATTACATTAGTAGTTTGTATAGCTCATCCTGACAGCTAGTTACAGCTGTGTCAATGCGCAGAAGAGCACTGATTGGCTGTGACGTCAATACCTCGTTTTGACTGTTTCCTTTGTAAAGTAATTTGTTTGCTTGAAATGTAAGCTTTATAATCGAATGTTTATTTTCACCTCTGTTCGATGAAGACGCTTGTTAGTATATTTGGAGAGAAGCAATATAACTGTCCAACTAAATGAAAGGTTTGTTTGGGTATTCACAGGTTATCGAAGGCTTTGGTAGAAGGTAGGTAGGCACCTACTTTGCCGTCTCAAAGTTTGAGACTTTGACAAACAACGATTTGAAAGTACAACCTTAAAAATTTATGTTAAATTATTTTTAGAAAATTTAAACCTCCTCTTAAGAAAACTTATGAATAGAAATAATAAAAATATCATATTATGTGGCGACTGGAACATACTCGTAGACGCTATAAAAGCAGATAAACATTTCAAAGAGCTAGAATTTATTTAAAAAAACATCCAATCCAATCCAACAAGAAAACTCTCCTGTATCGATTGAATTACGAGTAATATACCAAATGTTAAGCCCCAAATACACTACGTAGCTCTATCTGATCACGAAACAGGACAATCTTTATGTTTTGAGCTAACGGTAGACACGAATATTAAAAGACTATTTCATTTTGAACAAAGAGGCGTTTTTAATAAAAAAATATAGATAAGTTTGTAAACTGCCTATCTTTATTGTCTTTCTCAGATATTTACCAGATTGAAGATACTGACATTGCATTTAATTATTTCCGCGACATGCTACTATTATTTTAAAATGTATATTTCCCCAAAATCAAGTTTAAAATAACTATTAAGCCCTTAAAACACAATTGGATGACAAAAGGCATAAAACATGTTTGCATAAACAAACGGCGTCTGTATCTAAAATATCGTCTCTCAACAGCAAATAAAAAATATCATAAAAACACCTTCACCACAAAAAGGCAAGAACACGCGTTATTTGTCTCAATCCAACAACAAATGTAAGGCTGCCTGGAAAGTAATAAAAAGTATTACCAGCGAAAAACAAAAATTTTCATGACATAAATAAAATTCAATTAGACAATCAAACTTACACTCAACCTGAAAAGATAGCTGACATTATTTTTTTAGTGACATAAGAGTGGCACCATTAACCCATCTATTGACTACACACCACCGATGACTCATCATCCAAATACTATCTATGTATTTGACCCCAAATGACACCAATGTATATAAAATAATAATCTCTTTAAAATCAACAAACTCTACAGGCTACGATACTACGGCTACACAAATATCCTTAAATTATACTCTACATTTATATCAATTCATATTAGCCATATTGTTAATTTGTCATTTATGCAAGGTCTATTCGCTTCACGGTTATAATTCTCAATTGTTAAACCAATCCACAAGAAAGGTGATAGAAGTGATATTACCGCCCCATAACACTCATACTTACATATAATATCAAAGATCTTTGAAAAGGTCATGCATGAAAAACTCTCCGGTTTTTTGTCCAGATACAAAATTCTAAGTGAAGATCAATTTGGTTTCAGAAAAATAAGTCGATAACAACAAAAATAAAATATTGCTCAATTAAAATTAATAACGAAAAGCCTTAATGATAAACTACCAATTGCCTCCATTTTTCTAGATATGTCCAAGGCTTTTCATTTCGTGAACCATAGATTGTTAATTTATAAATTAGACCGATATGGCATAAGGGGAAACACGTTGAAATGGCTCGAAAGCTATCCTTACACATCGACAGCAATGTGTTGAGATTTCAGGACAAACAAGAGAACAAAAGCTCGCATATAGTTCTCAGTATCGTGAAAATAACTGCGGTGTTCCCCAAGGGACCATAATAGGGCCGCTTTTATTCTTGCTATATTCTATTACGATTTTCTTTTTAGAGTTCTGTACCCAAAGGGTGCCCAACGGAACCCTATTAATATGCCTCCGCTGTCCGTCGGTCCGTCTGTCTGTCAGCGACTGTATCTCATTAACCGTAATAGGTAGACATTTGAAATTTTCATAGATTATGTATTTATGTTGCCGCTATAACAACAAATAATAAAAAATAAATAAAGTTAAAAACTAAAGGAGGTCGCCATACAATAAACTTATTTACTGATAAGGCTAAAACTTACTCACTAAAACATACACAAACAAAAATAACATACAGTTTTAGGTACTATTGTTAATTCGTCACTTACAGAAGTGCACAGCACTAGCATAGACATGATTACAGGACGTCTAAGATTCTGTTACTTGAAATGATTACAAGTAACAAAAAATATGTTCACAAATACATACAATGGGAAATATTTAACAGAAATATTAACAAAATAAAATAGTTCGAGTAGATGTCGATGCTATTAGTTCGTCAAAGATAACTTATTTTTCTTTTTATCTTCAAAAATGAAGAAATAGGAGGCCGCAAAAGTTATTAGTTTTAGACCATTTTTGTACGAGCTCTATCGCAAGAATTAGAACAAGTTAGGAATTTGAAACTTCTGTTTCAAATCAACAAATACTAAAAACGCCGATACACAAAGTATTTCGTTTAAATATGGGTATTTTTCAGCCAAAAATAACAGTAACATTATGAAACACAAAGTTAGCTTTGCGATTGTAAAAATTTAAGATAAAAAAAAAAAAAATAATAATATAATAATAATAATTTATTTAATAAAAATATTTCAAAAAGTGTACATTTAGTCAGTTATTAGTAAATTTCCAAATATTCTTCGTTTAGTTTTTTTTTTTAATATGAGTGTTAAATACTGTACGGTACTACGGAACCCACACTGTGCGAGGCCGACTCGCACTTGGCTGGTTTTATAATGTGCTCGTTTCGTTCCTGTAGGTGAAGTAAATTGAGTAGGTAACAGTTTTTTTTTTTTTCTTAGCGTTTTTAATGGTCTTTGATGATTGTTTTAACATTTTATTATGTAATACTACAATTACATAATTTAACAGTCTTAAAATAGTAATAAAATTATGTAGTACAAGTATATAAAAAAGGAGGGAAAATAATCATAGGGCATTAAAAAAGTCCGCATCGTTGTCAACAGGAAAAGTTCCCATAAATTAATAAATTGAGTACAAAGAGTCAAGTTCCAAAAGTTGTTTAAAATTGTGGTTACATCGAAACAAAATATATTTCTACTAAAGAGCCAATCATCGACAGTTTAGTGATATCATCATCATTCTCCTGCCCTTGTCCCAATTTAGCTGCGGTCGGCGCAACACTTCCCTTTCTTCCATACTTCTCTATTAGTCGTCATCTCGGTAGTCACTCCCTTTCTAGCCCTATCATCTTCCACACAGTCCATGCATCGTTTCTTCGGTTTTCCTCTCTCGTATAACATCCACATTCATACTCAACACTTTCCTGACGACATTTAATGATAATTAACATTTAACGATAATTCCTATCAAAATGTTACTCGCAAACTCACCTACGTATCGTATCCTAATTCCTGTAATATTCGTAGACATCACGTGTAATCGGAACGGATACCTCACGTTTTTCTATTAACTTACCTAATAATTATAATTCCTTTCCACTCCCAATTATCTAAATCACTAAAACTCGGCCATAAATGTCATCCAGTCTTTATGAATATATTTAAATACTTAAGTATAGGTAAATCGTAACCACTAATAATCACGAGGACCTAGGGACGAGGAGATAAAAGTTATCTTTCAGAACTTCCACACGTTTAGGCCTAACTGACATTTTCAATTTAATCAAGGATTTATCGCTGTCGCGATTGCACTTCTTTCCTTGCGATGTTTTATGTAAATAATTCCAAGACAATGTGTGGTCTATCTGAACGAATACCTACAGGTGAGGTCAAAAACTACACATGTGGATAAAAACTGAAAAAATGCTTGTTACTTGAAACTTTAGCTGAAAACTGTATACCTATTCGGTTGCTTGCTAATTCAAAAGTACAAAAAGAACCTTACCTATATGCTACCAAAACTAGCCAACGAGCAGCACACCTGACGGATTGTGAAAGATAAAATATAATATTTTATTTGCTGTCATTACAAGGCAGCATATTTATACTTACACTAGATATGACTTGGATTCATGTCATATCAAAAAGCGAATTATTTGACAAATCATCACAATGTCTATGTTTTATATACCTAATCATCACGTCGATAAAGTAAGGATACGTGAGCAATGTCGGAGAATTATTTGCAAAATTTCAAGTGCCTTGTAGATAAATAGACAGGGACTTAGGTAGGTACTATAGCTGTATGAAAAATGTTGGTCTAAATATAAAACGGTGGAGATTTACTTAAGGTTAACTGCTGTGTAGCTCATTTCATGATATTGTTGATTGAGTGGACAGTACAACTACATAGTAGTACACTAGAGCATTTACAACAAAATACCCTGACAAACCCATGGCGACTTTTTCCCATAATTCACTTCAAAGTGGGAGTGAACAGGCTTCTTCTGGGTAAGCTCACACCATCGTAGACTTTGTCTCTATCGCCTCCGACCTAGACTAGAGTCAAGAGCAAACCCATCTCAAATAAATAAATAAAAAATTAAGATTTTGTCATTTAACACAAAACTTTGTAATGAAGAGTTTGTTAGTTGAAATCGCAAGTTGTTTGGTGACTAAGCAAATACTTCACTGTAGAGTGGCAATGATTATCTGGGAGCACGGTAGAGCTTCCGCCTAGACGAACCAAAAACAAAAGGCAGGGGGCACCTTACCTACCTTTTTTCGTCTGGCCTAACTCTACAAACCTTAGGTATTATATAATACATCTAGATTAAAATGTATGGCTTGCCCGTGTCGCGGCCGCCGCCACTCTTTGGGCGTAACGTAAGAAATTAAGTCACTGGTCTTTAATGTTGTCGTGCTCTTCAATAGTTCAATGGAATGGCCAAGTCATACATTTTGATCAAGATTAGGCCTTGTAGAGTTAGAGACTTGGCTCTACATTCATTAGATCTGAGAAGCGTTGAGTCTTGGCAACCTACTTTATGTGAAATATTTTTGGTGGGTTGCTCAGAACAACTAGCGAAAGTTAGGTTCATTGACTTTTTGTTAATGTTGGTAGGAAAAACAAGCTCATGGATTGGTGTAGCCTACTTGCTCAGTTTTGAACTTTGTGTGTTTTTATACTGTCAAAATGTCAAGCGCTTTCATTACAACCTCATGTGTATAATGATGACGTCGAAAACGCCATTTCTGATATAGCCTAAGCAATATACCTACAGCTACAGTGTCCCAAGAGTATGATGAACTGCATCCATTCCTTGCTTAACCCGTATTGTTATATCTCCAAATTCTGAAATAAGAATAGACTGAAACAGTATTTTGGATTTGTTTAAATGGCCGCAACCTCACTTAACCACTGCGTTTAAAAGTACTTGTGTGAATTATTTTTAATATTTTTACAGGTTCCTATAATACCTAGCAGGTAATCAAATATTTTTGTTTTTACAGAAAATTTTAATCACAATATATTTTTAGGCAACTATTGGGATAATTCCAAATTGAAAAAATAGCAAACTATTAACTCTCCAAGTCTGTGCTATAAATCGCGTGATTCCAAAGTATCGCATATAGTTCATCTATTACCTATAGCAATAAATTGACGATCTCTCATTATCTAGAAACTAGAATCAAGATCATGTTCATAGAAATGCTTTCAAGTGTGTGTTCAACAAGTGAACAGTCAAGTTTACAGGATGCCAGACGGATACAGCGGCGAATTAATCTCATCTTTATCGTTAATCTGTTGCTGAAAAACACACGCTATGCTGCTGGGGTTAGAGCTGCAAGCTCCTTTCGTTAAGTATTTTTCTGTTCAAAAGAAAGTCAAACTCCTAAATCCGGAGAATGTTCATTATAATCTCTTTTTGTTTGCGGATTGCAATAGATCTGAATCCCAATTCGCAGTATGAAGCTCAGGTAAATAAAATAAAGTTTTAAATGTGAACAATACTTTAGTTTTATTCATTATAGTTCTTTATCTTAATCCTATAATCTAAGTCAATAAATATACAACTTTGGAAATATTTACACTTAATGACAATACAACGGCGGAATGCTACGAGAGCGCGCGGGGCGCCACCAGCTGCTAGTGCGAACTACGGATAGCTCTCAAGCGCACTGCTCCATTGGCTACACTAAAACTAAATCACAGATAAATAATAACGTCTTCCGACCTTTTAGTTCAGTCAGTCTATTTGGTAAAGCCTCTATGAGATTATGATTAGATCAATGTCGCGTGAGCACCGTGACAGGCTTGTAGATGTGAGGCGTTAGTGGGTGGTGCGAGGGCGAGGGCAGCTCGGGGCTGGACGCGCCCGAGTGCGGCGGCGAGTGCAGCGTGGGCGGCGACGGCGGCAGCAGCGGGGACGTCTGCGCCAACATCGCCGACTGCTGCGCCAGCTGGGAGCTCTGCAGCAGCGGCGACTGGCCGAGGAAGGCCCCCGTCGGCAGGCGGTCGTACAGCGCAGGCGAGTAGGGCAGGCTGCCGTAGCCCATCGCGTCGCCGCGGAAGGCCGGGTGCACGGCGCTCGGCGCCACGGGAGGAGTCTTCATTTGCATCGGAGCGTACCTTTGATACAACAGCTGCGAGTACAAGCCCACGAGCTGCGAGTAGGTGGCGGGCGGGTAGGCGCCGGGCAGGCCCGCGCCCGGGAACAGCGGCCGCTTGAAGCAGGCCAGGCGCGAGCGGCCGGTGAGCGCGGACCGGCGGCGCAGCTTGCCCGTGCTGCCGCCGATGAACACGTCCTCGGCCGACGCGTCCAGCATCCAGTAGTTGCCCTTCCCGGGGTCGTCGTAGTGGCGCGGCACTTTCACGAAGCACTTGTTCAGGCTGAGGTTGTGGCGGATGGAGTTCTGCCAACCTTGCCTGTTCTCGCGGTAGTACGGGAAGTTTGTCATGATGTACTCGTAGATGCCGTTCAACGTGAGCCGCTTCTCAGGACTGTTGCGGATGGCCATCATGATGAGCGCGTTGTAGCTGTACGCGGGTTTCTCGTGCTTTTTGTCTTTCTTGTCATCGTCGTGTTTAGGTTTGGTGCAGTCGACGGGCTCGGTGCCCGTCACGTCCAGCTCGGAGTCGCTGAGGTCGGCCTCGGAGGGCGAGGCGCCCGTCGACGAGGCCGTGGGTGACGGCGGCGGAGCCGGCTTGTTCATCAGTATGGAATTAATACTGAAATCTCCTTCGAACTTCACCATTTTGAAAACACTTGTGACACACTAGTTAAACACGTTATGCGTGCGCTTACACTGCGAGCGGCGAGTGAACTGACGAGCGCGGAGGCGGCGCGCGCTTTTATACGGCGCGTCAGCAGCCCCGCCTCCACAGCTTTGTGAGTGCGGCGCGACCAACCGGCTTGCGAGCTTTTTAATACATAGAGCCACGCCCTCCATCCCGTAAGCTCTCCCTCCGCACAAGCTCCGCTGTCGTTTTGTTTGAGTTGCGCGCGCGCAGTGACGAGTTTATTTATTATCTGGTATATCTTTTATTGGTACTGTAGCTACGATTATAAATCGATTGTGGTTTGTTAGGTAGGTACCTATGTGATTAATGAGTATTGTAAAATATTTCTCCAAAGTGTACTCTAGTATGTTTTAAGACGGTCAATTTATGTTGATTGATATTTGATGCTCGTAGTAACATACCGTGGCTAAGTAATAACAGCCGCACGGGTCGATCCATCAGGTTAAGTTACGTTTGCCGGGGTTGGTCCGTAGATGGGTGATCATCTTTACATACCGAGACTCCTCCGTGCCTCGGAAAGCACGTTAAGCCGTTGCGTTGGTCCCGGCTGTCATCCGTGGATCTTTGACAGTCGTTACGGATCGTCAGCAGCCCGAAAGTCTGACAACCAGTCTTACCAAGGGGTCTTACCAATATTACCCAATAACTGGGTTGTGGAGGTCAGATAGGCAGTCGCTCCATGTTAAATACTGGTATTCAGCTGCATCCGGTTAGATTGGAAGCCGACCCCAACATAGTTGGGAAAAGGCTAGGCAGATTGATTGATTGATTGAGTAACATACCGTGGTGGTGTCTTTAATTACTTGAATTACCTTGTATTAGGAGTTTGTGCGCACGCGGCGTCGTGGGTCTCGGTGTGATGACAGACGGACAACTTTCTCGAACCATTAAAGATGTGAAGGTGTATGTACTTACCGACAGCTATTAACATTGTTTGTAAAATAGTTTCATAATTTCGGTGTTAGCTAAATAGCTAATTGACTAATGACCTAAGTAAGTACTGATTTATTAACAATATGTTGTAATAAATAGCAAGTGCCTTTGTCGGATAAGTTGTTTCAACTCACCGACCTACCAAAATTAGTTCGTTACCTTTGCAATAAAAATATTTTTAACCGACTTCAAAAAAGGAGGTTCTGTATTCGACCCGTATGTAATTATGTGTAGATAGGTAGGTATCTATGTTTGTATGTCCACGATTTTCTCAACAACTAAAGAACCAATTTTGATGTATCTTTCACTAACGTGATCCTTACAGTAAGGTTTTAGTATATAATACATTAGGTAATTATTCTTATGTACGAAGCTATATGCATAAATGTAGATACTTATCTCCGGCATTTCTTAGCGGATTTTAATGATTCTCCTTTTCGTTCGTCTTGGGCTTAGGTATGCAGGTAGGTAGGTAGGTACTATAATCAACTAAAAATTGAAAAATAAATTTACTTAAAAAAAGTAAAAACCGAATTCAAAACCTAAAACGAATAAAATAACTTTCATAAAAAACTTAACAGATATAAATAGTAGGTACCTACCTATTGGTTTCCTAAGTTTTCTTAACTTGTCAGTGGATCAGAACTACCTACTTATCAGACAATGGCAGTTAGGTATGGTTAATGGTAGATACCTACAGCTGCACCTGCCTACCTAGGTAGTACCTAGGCATAATTGTGTCATATGTACTTGGTATTGCCACCCTATGACATAATCATGTGCACCGATTTCAAAGGTAAAACCCCGAAGAACCTTTACTTCTTTGGGACCGATACCTGCCTACTCAAATGATAAACAAACTCGCATAGAACTCCGATATATTTTAAAGACTTTACAATATTTCTAATTGAAAGTAGGTAACTACCTATCCAGCACGATCGCTGGGGGGGCGAGCCCAGACGGCTCCCTAGAAGCAACTCGAAACGCCTTTTATAAAAACATTTAACAAAAAAAAAACCACCAACTTAAAAACAAAAAAACACTGACTTCCAAATAAAACACTACAAAGTGAAAAATAACTATAATTTCAGAATTCACCGACTTCCAAAATTAAAGTTATTTTTCACTTTGTAGTGTTTTATTTGGAAGTCAGTGTTTTTTTTTTTTGTTACAAGTTTTTATTTTTCACTTTGTAGTCGGTTTTGTAATTTGTCTAAGTTACAATAGCCTTATGTCAATTGCTCATCACCTTTTACAAAATATTGTTTTCCCGATGCAGATACGTTAATTGTTTAGGAGTTCTCCTGGTAAGAACCAGGAGACTATTACCTAAGCTCCACCATATACATTGTGACGAGCATAATTTGCTTATAGCAATAACCATATAACTTAGTACCTACTTAATCGAATCGCAACCCGTGAAATACTTATTATTGAGTAGGTAGTTCCAATGGCGATCTGGTCTTCATCATTAGTTCAATAGTTCCACTTCACCAAATGGTGTTTTCCGAGAGTAGGTAAATGCACGAGTAGGTACTATTAAAAAAATATCCAAGTTGTTATAGGTGCGCCTGTGAAATTTGAGGGTTGCCCTTGATTTCCATGGGATTCCCATATCAGATTCTGACTTGGTGACAATGGGACCACCTCGAGAGCATACCCTTTCAAACAAAAAAAGAATTTTTGAAATCAGTCCACAATTGACGGAGAAATCGGTGTAGGTAACATACATAAGAAAATATATACTTATAGGTACCTATATATGTACGCGACGATTTGATAACCTCATCCTTTTTTTCAAAGTCTGTTAAAAAGTGACCGTTCAAATGTCAAAGATACTGCCAGCCTGATTTAGATCAATAGACAGGAGCTTGAATGAAACCTCTACCTGAGCTACGCCCACCCTTGAATGAAGGAATCCTAGTCTATTTCCAAATAAGACTTCTATTTCATAACATGACATTCGAGCGCTCAGACTAATCCTATATAAGCCTATAAGAACAATTACCTAACGTTAGGAATAAAATTCACAATCTGAGGTCATATCCTTACAAGAGCAGGCTTAACTCAGGACGAACGAAACGCGAAGACCTGACACTCCGCTAAGTGTCCGTCAAATTATACACAATGTGCAATCACACATACTGCGTTGTCCTGGTTGAACCTCGTCAACTAAAACCTCCTATGAGCGAACAATATGATGTGACAATTCACATCAACCCAGAAGAATCTTTCTTCGCAGTCTTTTCCCTCATCGGACAGGATAGAGCCTTGACTGAGGGAAAAGGCCAAATGTGTCATATACCTACATAGGTACTTACTGGATAATGATACCTAGCATGCTGTTCATTTGTAGCTTATCAGTCAGATGACATGGCGCGCAATTAGGTATTACCTATAGGTACCTACCTAATCAGTTAATCAGCAGCGCAATGACTGTTATAAAACTTGATTACCAAAATATTTGTAAATACAGGTTACAGATAAGCCCTGGCTTATGGTAGACAATTAACACGTATACCTACCTATGTGCATTATAATTTCAAACAAGTACATGTACTCACCTACTAGGTAAGTATACTTAAACAATTTTATGAACAATTTCAAACTAAAAATAAACAGAGTTTTCACGTTTTTAACCGACTTTTTATAATTGCATCTGTCTGCAATTTTTGCAATAAATACTTGACTACTGATAGGTTTTACTTTTACAGATTTAACTATCAACAACTAACAAGACGAAGCACACGACGCAACAAGACGAAGCACACGACGCAACAAGACGAAACACAAGACGAAGCACACGACGCAACAAGACGAAGCACACGACGCAACAAGACGAAACACAAGACGAAGCACACGACGCAACAAGACGAAACACAAGACGAACGAAACACAAGACGAAGCACACGACGCAACAAGACGAAGCACACGACGCAACAAGACGAAGCACACGACGCAACAAGACGAAGCACACGACGCAACAAGACGAAGCTCACGACGCAACAAGACGAAGCTCACGACGCAACAGGGTTTCTTCCTTCACTAATTTACAAAGTGATAAAAAACAATAAAGAAATCATCCATTTTGAATGTTGACAAATAGGGCAACTTTGCCAATAAACGATTTAAATCAACTCGATAGCAGTGTTGACGCAAATCATTTTGTGAATTAACGAGATGTTTATTAAACCTGTAGGTACCTACCTTATGATAACAAATATTTTAATACGATTATTTATTCTATTATTATTGATACTTCTATGGCAATCATAATATTGGATCATATTTAGTAACTGGAGAAGTATCAAGTAAGAGAACGTCCAAAAGTGCCTTTGGACGTTCTCTTGATACTTCTCCATCCTAGAACTAACAAATGAATACTTAAAACTTTACAGGTAAGCTTGATTTAGTGTTAAGGTAAAACTGACATAATTATCAAATTGAGTTTATTTTAATATTTATCAGAGTTTACGATCTAAATGAGGCACGTGCATTAATGTGAACTTAAACAACGCAATTATTTTAATTTGTTTGTGCAAAAGATTAGATTAGGTATGAAATTGAATGGTTACTACAGCGCTAAGTATCTACTAACTATATACATAAAAAATATTCAAACACTTTGGAAATCTTGTCAAGAAATAGAAACCTACCACAAAAACGTCTTCCTATGGCCAACTAGACAACTGTTGTTAGTCAGGATTACAGAATATTTTAATAATGTAGGTATCTGAGTATGCAGGAACTAGGACTGAATCATACTTGAAACTTGAAGCGCATGCACAGCAGACTATAGGGAAAAAATTGTATGCTCGGAGGGGTAGTAGCACAAAAATAATAATTGAAAGTATTAGCAGATATAGTCTGATTAATTTTACATCTAATTATCTACCTACTTACTAAAATGTTTAAATGTATAAGTAGGTAGGTATATCTAAGACATATCCTGCATACACTAACACGGCGTACCAAACAACTCCAACACAAGATATTCATACTCGACTATCGATCGACTGAATACGACAGAGTGCGACAACAGCGACATAATCGAGACGAGACACAAAGAGCACACCTGTGTCTACTCGGCAAAGGGCAGGCGTGCTGCGAGGAACGATGTGCGAAGGCGGTGGATAAGGCTGTGTGCCGAGA
This sequence comes from Dicycla oo, assembly GCA_948252095.1. Classification (NCBI taxonomy): domain Eukaryota; kingdom Metazoa; phylum Arthropoda; class Insecta; order Lepidoptera; family Noctuidae; genus Dicycla; species Dicycla oo. Next base: position 1,156,219 of record OX411713.1, read on the forward strand.
ATGAAGAGGGAAGCTGTCACCAGTCCAGTGCAGGACATGTGCAATTATACCAATAACTGAGTTATTTTAATATAGTTGGCATAAGAATGTTACATTGAATTTTGGGGAGAGATAGATAGATATGATGATAAGTTCACAAGTTTGCTGGTATAAATAATATTACTATAATGATATACAGGGTGTAAGGTACAGCGCTCAGCAGACTATTGGGTGAATTTAAATATCATACTAAGATGACCGGTACCTATATGAAATTATTTCAGGAACGTTATTGGGATCCAATAAACCTGAAGTGTTTGTGTTTTTGTGCACAAATCGAAGCGTCTGTTACTGGTTGGGAGAGGTGGGTAATATGGTATGCGGTGAGTTCGATGAACTCTCTAGCTAGGCAGAAAGTGAACAGCTGATTTCACGTATCGTTCGTTAGAGTATTCAACATTCATTGCAGATGTATTCTTTTTATTTATTTATAACCTGGGACATTATTCACACACGGTTATCTGCCGGAACACAGAATAGACTCTGTAAAAATCTCACCGTGGAGACGTATGTGAAGTGAGCTGTCATTCCACCTGATGCTAGGGATTGACGCTATTGACAGCTCACTCCACGCTCACCTCACCGAAGTTTTCACGGTGAGATTTGTACAAAATAGCACTGCAAATCCTAAACTAAGCGGAGCTTGTACTATGGAAACCAGATAGGTTTCCATAGTACAAGATATACTACATATACTACTTTTTTTTTGTAAATACATACTTATATAGATAATTACACCCAGACTCAAGACAAACAGACATGTTCATGTGTGATGTTTCTTTATTTTAGCTTTTTATTTACATAAATGGAGTACTGCGTATAGAGAATGTAATTTTACATTGAAATAAAGGTAGATAACTGAAAAACGATTTTAAAAAATCCTGAGAAAATTTCCGGTGAAAGATTCAAAATAAGGAGCTGAATGCACCCTGTTAGTGTGCGGAGGGTTGTCCCTTACACCCTGCATGTCGCAGCCAACACTTTAATTAGTCGTTTAGTCAACAGCCTAGCCTTTGGAAGTATCGCTCGCCGGCCGCTACCGCGGCGCCGCTAGCTTTGCTCGCTCGGCTCACTCGTGGTTGGTCACAGTTCCAACATAACCTAAAATTGTATATATCATTCTGGCCGCTAATTGAATGGCGCCGTTTAGTTAAAAGGCTAGGCGGTTGGTGACTGAAAGGCTAATTAATCTAGTTGGGTGCGACATATATACAGATCATTCAAAAATAGAATGTGATACATTACTATTTCAAGGGGATCGCCATTTAATTCGCAAAATAATTTAAAGTGACCGATATAAAACGCCTCAGGAAATCGCTGCTTGAGTTGCCGCATCCATTTTTTATAACTTCTGCGTGTTGCGATTCGGTACTATCCTACACAATATAGTGTCGGATTTGTGTCGGTGGCGTACGTACTGATCACTGATCGATTGATCAGCTGAACGACTGATCAACTGCTCAACTCGGTCAGATCACGGTCATCGCTAACATTGTCATAGGATTACATTGTCGTTTATTAGGTTTTCTGGTATGTGATCAACACGTGTCTATCTAATGTGTGTTGTCCGCGATGTGTAATGCTCGGTCATCTCCGTAGGTAATAATTACTTATGTTTCAGTGTTTGTTTTGTCATTTATAATCCATGATAGCCTTGAATTGTCACTTGGTAATTTATTGATATAATCGAACGTAACTGACGTCACAACAAAGAGATAACAAATATGTATAACCATTTTAGTATGACACAAATATTATATTTAATTATTTTGTAATAAATTGGTTCGTTATTGAAAGATCCTGAACCAGCTCTAGGCTGAGGGAGCCGATGAAAAAGAATGTTGTTCTAAAAAGATATTTATTTTTTATTTCATAAAGAAGAGTTTCATTTAAAATAACAGAACTTCACGCCTGTATATCCCCGAAGGATAAGTAGACAGAGGTGCAGGTACCTATTATACTTAGTACATTTCGGTAGTTTCATTTACATAATGTTCTCTTTTTGTATGTGCTGAATAGATAGAGCGTATCCGGGCAATGTGAAACACATCTTAATAATACATATACATTTATACTCAATAAAAATCTCAATCCTTTCGGCTCTCGTGTCGTCGTCAAAGGAAGTGAAGTCCGCTATCGGGTCCTACATCAGAGAGATCAAACCGGCCGCGATGTTCGGCCATGTCTTGTGACGTCATACGGTCCACTGCACGCGGGGGTATGGGACAGAAGTACCACTCCTACTATTATTGAGAAATTAGTAGTATATAGAAGCAACAAGAATAATGTACCCACGATTTTATAATACGTACCTAACTTGATTTAAAAGAGTTTCCATGGAGTTATTTGCCCGTTGTTCTCCAAAGAGATCTACGTTATGGAACGGACCACTGAGTAGCTTTGTTTCTTGCTAACTGGCTGACTCCTTGGCAATTTAAAAGTGCCGTAAATGGTTTAATTGAAATTGATGTTTTGTGTTTGAGTCTGAAACTGTACCTGTGCAAGTCAACAGGCGTACGCGTCAATACGAAACTGTTCCAGTGCAAGTCAACAGGCGCACGCGCCGATGCGAAACGAGCAAAAATTTAAATCCAATACGCAATATTAACATACGGTTTTGAAGTCATCATACTTGCTTAGAGAGTCTCATTGGGCAGTTTTTGCTTAGTATAATTTTTGTATGCCTATTTATTCGTGCATTCTTTAATGGCTTTGGTGTCTATAAAACAGCGATCTGTATCTATAGGTAGTACCTAGGCATTGCGACTTTTGCGACATTGCATGAAGTCAAATAAAATATGGGTAATACTGTAAAGTACCTATAACAGATGCTAAAAGTTTTTTTTTTGTTGTTATTAAATTTCTATTGAATGTCACGAGTGTGGTTTTCTTTGGATTAAGTGTATGAACCTTCTGCCAATTACTTTGTGGTTGGGTAGCAGTGCCTTGCTATCAAGAGATAACAGCAGACTAAGTGGCTCCGGGTGTAATAGTTGTATTAGAGACGCATCGCTGACTCAGATTCAGAGATCCCACAGATTTGGGCTTTTGTTTGTTGGTTTTGTATGGGTAAATTAAATTAAAATTAGTATTCAATCAAAACTACTTATTTATAATGTGGGATTGCGTTTATTTATTTGGTACTTAGGTCTTTTAAAGCTAAATTTAAGTAACCAACCAGTGGCCTAAACATGCAAACTATTGATCATTCAATAATGCTACCTACGTATATGTAAGTTTGTAGCAAGCAAACAAGCAGACATATTTACCTACCTTTAGTAACAATTTTCCTATGACTATAACCATTTTCCTGCTTTATTTTTCCGAATTATCTTTAAAACAGTGCCGTAGTTTCAAAAAGGATTTCTAACAAACATTTAAAATATTTGCTGTTTATTTTGCAAAATCGTTACCATTCTTTTCATATTAATTTTCCCAACTGAACAAACATCATGTAGGTATACACATCACGTTCTTATACATTGAACTACAGCTGAGTAAATACTGGGTGTGTCTGGAATGTTAGTTCAATAATATTCCATGTTAGAAATACCTAACTAAGAGTACCTACTTAAATGAAAATCATTTTAATGATTCCCATTTTATCTGTATAAGCTATTATCAATTTATCAGAAATGACACCAACGTGTTGCCTGGCTAGGTATTGTTACTACATAAGCAGTCTGTAACGTTCCCACTGCTCGCAGCCAGGTCTCCTCTGTGAGAGACACCCCCCGGGTGTAACCCACCACGCGAGCCTAGTTCGGGTTGGTAGATGTCACATGTCTTCGAATTTTTGTGGTTCTAGGACATGCTGGTTTCCTCACGATGTTTTGTTTCACCGTTTTGAGAACAGTGGGGATGAAATTATTTACACAAAGTAAAGCGCCTGCCAGGGTTCGAACCCACGACCTGCAACTCGTAAGTCAGCCTTTACCAATACGCCACCACTGTTCCAACATATTTTTACTACTTTTTGTGTAAATAACTGATGAACCAAAAATTCGAAGACATGTGACATTCAACAACCCGCACTGGGCCCGCGTGGTAGATACAGCCCACTATCTCTCGTAGAGAGGAGGCCTGTGTCCTGTCACTGATAACATGTTATAGGCTGATTATGTTATGATATATTTTCGTTTATTTATACAGGTACAGTCGATCGCATAACATTGGTAAAACTAGCACTTCGAAAACCAACATACTGCTACGACATAAAGGCGCTATCAATGTGAAGTGATGTGACTGTACCTACATTGTGCAGACTGCAGAGAAAGGTACAACAACATCTTCCGAACCAAAACCCAACCTAGAACCTACCAACTATAATGAGTTAGATCTCAAACATTACGTCCACGAGTGAGTCACAACTGAGATCACGACATTAGGCGCGTCCACCTCCACTTGCCGGCGCGGCGTTGTTTGTGACCCGCACCTTAAGTAAGGTTAACTAATTGATGCGGACACTCCCAGCTCCGGCCGCGCGTAGGGATGCGCCCGCGCCGGTATCTGTGTAGTGGAGCAAGTGTCACAAAAAGTGTGACAACTCAATTTAATTTAGTTGTTTTACCCTTTTTGAGCTGTAATATTAGGAGGATATGGAATTAAATGAGCTTGATTAAAAAATAACATTATGTTTCGAAGCATTCTGTCTGTCCTGCCCTAGTCACGTCCAATTCGTTAGTGAGACCGCTTTATGTATTGCGTTTAACTCATCTGAAGGCTGGTCTAACACTAGCTCCTTAGAGTAAGGTTATCTTAGTGTTCCACCTAGTCCTTCGGATGCAGAAACCGAACTACCTACCCAAATAGCTACAATTTGTATGTTATCGTTTTACTTTCTTTTCGACATCTTTAATCACCTAGAGCCTAGACAACAATTCCGGTCCCACTGAAGATTTCAGACTTGTCTAGTATTCTGTAGTGTACGTTATCTTGTACTGGGTACTAGTATGATGGAGTCACAACATCCCTAGGGTTATGATCATGAAGTATGCGTATGTATGCGCTGGAATTAAATTAGTCGCGAGATGTGAGGGGTCAGGCGTGGGCGCTGTTGTGCTCATACACGTTGACAACAGCCGGTACCAGGCACCCAGAACTGTGGTGAGTATGGAAACTCTGAACCTCGTAAACTCTTACCAAATGCTTCGAGCGTAGAAGCTACGACTAGGTAGGAAGTGGGACAGACCAATATACTGCTGTGTCTGGGGCATGACTGGACTTACGTATAGCAATTATATACGTTGTCTAAGACGGCAGGATTAAATACGGAAGAGAAGAAAAGTTAATGATTCCAAACGCGTTAGATTGACGAATGGTAGATCGAGATTTTTAATGCCACTCCTTGTTCTCTTGAACACTACCAATTTAATAAAAACCGAACTGAAAAGATACAATTTTAAGCACAAATAACTCCTTTTTTTGAAGTCGTTAATAAGTGAGGTCTCTTCGACATCGTCTCGAGATTCATTCCACTAGTACCTCAGTGATGATTGAAATAATTAGATCATGGCATCACACGGATCAACTGTGTGCTTACAACAAGATGTGCGCGTATTGTTCACTTCCTTATTCCGACGCTAATTGGTACGACAACACTTTACATTCGGAGAAGCTCTGCGTCAGGTTTGGAGGTTAACGACGGATAAAAGAAATAATAAAATTATGATGAATTTTAAGTAGGTAAAGACGAACTTTTGAGTTGATTTTCTGAAAGGTCTGAGTTGTGCTGTAGAAATCTAGAGTTCTATCTTTTTATTGACTAATTTATGAAGTAGGTACCTTTTCCGGTATATGTCATAAAACTTTGTCCAGATTTATTTCATCCTTTCTATGTTTCCTCCTTTTGCTTCGTCATTCATTATTAAGAAAACGTAGATGATAACAGCTAATGTTTATATCTGAAGCGTGTCACCTCCGCCTTGTGACATTATTAACAAGCCAGCATGAATGTTATATGCAGCGCTTGAGGCATTTGTCCTAGCTTCGCCAAGCTACTGGGATCCGCTTTCTAACGTCTCCAAGTTTCCTACATGTGCACAAACTAAGATTTTGTTTAAATAAATATTTGTAAACAAAATAATCTTTTAATTTTAAAAAGTTCATAAGGGTCAGGGAATCATTCTGAAACCACCACACACACATACCATTGCCGCCGCAACGTTGATGGGTTCCAGTTTGAACTTCATTGTGTTTAATTTAAAACTCGGCAAATGACACACCTAAGTATTGATTGGCTGTACCACATCGGCAACGCCAATGGTTTTGCTTGTGTACCTTCTTTCCATCAGTTGAGTCATCGCTTTTACTCATAACCTAATCAAAAAACAATAATCGGCAAATGTTTTACAATCTCTTTGCATACAATAACACCCTAGAATGTATAATAAACACACGCCCATAACATGTTAATTGCTACCGATGCCTGGTCCCTAGCTGCGTGCTCGTAATCATATTTCTAACGAGCTGCGCGAGACTCCCCGGTGTGACTGCAAACTGACATAACCACCAACATATTTTACACCCCCAGAAATACATTATCAACCTTAGCTACTAAGCAATATGGGTAGACTAAAAGTTTGGTGGTGGTAAATAAAAGTAGGTAAATCATAGAAGTAGAATTATCTGGTAGTAATTTAATTTAATATAAACTAGCGTTCTTTATTATATTTGGTATACATTGACGGTTTCATTCCAATCTGTTACATTTGTTCTGAATATAAACGTTCATGTATGTAGCGCAACTTGCGATCATCCAACAAATACCCAATTTTATATGAAAATACTTATAATTAAAAAAATAATAATGAAATGATAAAAACTTTTATTAGATAAAGCTCAATGTATCGCGCCCAGTGGTCTGAGCTAATGATTTCTGGACCAAATAATTTTATGCATGAATGTGTCGTAGCGCATGCGCAGCCTCGACAGCAATCCGCGATATATAGCCTGTGGACATTAAACACGGAGCTAAAGAAGGGCCATTGGATGCGAGCCTAGTGGCATAACGGCAAAATCATACATTACAGAAATGCCCGAAGGTAGGATCCGAATAAAGGACTCAGCACCGGAAACTGATCTTAACATAGAGAGAATGATAGGCTGACGAGGAAATGTACTCTACTATACCTTGGAGCAACTTGGGAGTTGGGGAACGTACTCTACTATACCTTGGAGCAACTTGGGAGTTGGGGAACGTACTCTACTATACCATGGAGCAACTTGGGAGTTGGGGAACGTTTTCACTAGAAAGTGGAACTTCTGCAAGTATTTATTAAGTGATTTTCCTTATTAATTTTATACAAGAAAATATCGTAAAGAGGTGTGAAGTTCTACACAGAAACATTACGTTCATTTTGTGAAGGCAAACAGTTCTTGATAAGGGCGTTTGTACACCATGCCACTAGTTACCTGTCTATGTTTTCCAATTATTTTATTCTAGGAGTTTCCAAAATGTAAAGGAATAAATGATAAATGATTTTTATTTCTGTAAGTAGGTTTGTATTGTACACTTTTACAAGTCAATATTTTTTTTTTAAACTAGATGAGGTCGGCGTTTCCTATCTGACTACTCTGAGAAGAAAGGCCGAAACAAACTCAGAGGTCACAGTCTCTTATAAAGTCCAGACATAATCTTGGTCACTTCATGTGAAGACCATGTAGATTGGTGTCTGAAATGGTCTTTTGAGTAAAGAACCACACAGATTGAGAGGACCTGTCCAGTCAGTGCACGCATTTGTCAGTAATCGCGCAGCTCAACTCAGAACTTAAGGAGCTCAACGATTCGACGAACAATACCAAAGAAAGGACATTGGGGTAGGCCGCATAGATTACTCAAACTGCCAGACCATGATTAAAAATAACTGAGAGAAAAAATAAAAGAAACAAAAAAAAAAGCAATGACCTACATAGTCTTCACATTCACAATAAAGTAAAATAATATAATACTTACAAAGTAAATATTCATGTCAACATTCATGTCAGTATGCAAAAATAAAAATAATATAAAATAAAATTGGAGCAGTTCAATCCCAAGCCTTTTTGTCCTCAATATAATCTTTAACGGTGTAAAAAGCTTTCTGACACAACTTGCGTTTAATGAATAATTTGAATTTGTTAAGGCTCAGATCTTGAACGTGGCTTGGAAGTTTATTATAAAAGCGTATACATTGACACCTGAATGACCCACCTATTTTCTTGAGCCTTGTTGAAGGTACAACAAATTTGTGTTTGTTCCTAGTATTTATATTGTGGATATCACTGTATTTTTTAAACAATTTAATGTTTTTATGGGCATATAAAAGATTTTCAAAAATGTACTGATGATATAATAAAGTATATATAGGGTAGCTCTCCTAGACAAACATCCAGTTCAAGATGACCGCAGCGATACTTCACATCAACTGACACAACAGTCCCACGCAAGCTCATCTGGACAAAAATCTAGTAAATATTATTTGCCGAAACAACCGGCGTGCGTGTATGTCCAGAATTCCAAATGTATGAACGTGAACGAGGCAAATGGAGCACGTAAGAATCGTAGCAGGTGGCGTTCTGTAGTTCCTGCCTACCGCCGGGAATAAAGCGTGAGTTTATGTAGGAATGTATGTATATATATACATACATGTCTATTTACCAAATAATCTTACTCGTATAAATACGGTCACTTTGTACTTATGTGTTACTTGTATGATACTAATGTAATTCACAAGTGAACAACATGACTTGTCGCTACGTTTGCAGACAACCTTAAGCACATCTTTTACAAAAGTGTGACATTTAATTTTTTACACAGTGAAAGGAGAAATTAAAATTGTCTAAAGGACTCGTTATGATCCGTGAACTTACAGGTTTATATGCTTCGAATCGTTTACTAAACCTTTTACGACTTGACACCTTATTTTTTGAAGGTTAGAGTTTGTTTTTGGTTGGTTAGTTTGTGATGTGACCACATTTTGTAGTAGAAAAGGTGTTTGAATCAAGTTATGCGCCTCGATAACGCGAGCGCTGCACACTGTGCAGTTAATTCAGAATAATATTAAGTATAAAAACAATAATAAATGTGTTTTGCTGAAGTTATTGTAGTGCTGTTAATATACTTAGCTGTTTGGAGACTCATTTCTGCAACGTGTTTCGAGTTTTATTTAAAAAAATGATCAGTGTATTTTCGTCTTGGAGCTTTTATAATGTCGTTTTGAGCCTTACACTTCTTAAAACTGTCTTATAATGGTTTGATGTTATGAAGGATTGAGTTTTTCTTTCCCTGAAAGCAGCCATCAAAGACTTGAAAAGAAATTATAGTTACATCTTTATTAGGATGAATAATACCTTCATAAGTGATAAATGATTTTTATTTCTGTAAGTAGGTTTGTACAAACACTTTTACAAGTCAATCATGTTTTTTTTTTAACTAGATGAGGTCGGCGTTTCCTATCTGACTACTCTGAGAAGAAAGGCCGAAACAAACTCAGAGGTCACAGTCTCTTATAAAGTCCAGACATAATCTTGGTCACTTCATGTGAAGACCATGTAGATTGGTGTCTGAAATGGTCTTTTGAGGAAAGAACCACATACAGAGAGGATTCGTCATACAGAAGTGGTATAAGTAAATAAGGCGGAATGCCTTAATTAGTTCCTATTTGTGTATCCGTCTGTAGCTCCATACTTACTAATCTACACTATGATTCACTGAATCTTGCTCACAATTTTATTGACAAAGTCTTTGAAAATACTTGTAATCTGAATAAGCTTAAAAATACTGGTATAATATCTGGTACGTTATAATATCGTACCTACCCACTATTGTGCCATTCGGGTGGTTAATATGAATGTGTATCGTTGTGTACCTTCGGTCGGCATATTTAATCCCACAGTCACGATTTGCTGTAATCAAACATCAAGCATGTTTTGTAAAACTATTAAAAATATCACAAAAAAGAGATATATCGTTTGACACATCTGTATTAGACATTACCTTACTATCTTATTATTTCACTCAAGAAATCTCATTTCAACACATGCCAAACAGAAACAAACCTTACAAAGTGAGAAATAAGAGTCTTTTGTATCAATTGTTAATTGTATTGATATATTTTTACATTGGTTTTCGAGATAGGCGTCACACAACGGACAGTTGGACGCGTAAGTCACGTGATGGTCAGTTTAGATTAAATATGTATATATAAATAAGATACGTCCATCTTTTTGAACAGAATCGTCATAAGTTTGACTACTGGAGAATTTAGATGTTTGTCGGTATACCGAATGAGTAGTTTATCAGGGAAGTATTTAGGACAGTTTATTTATTTACGGCGAGGGGGTAATGGCTGATCTTTGCGTTATAGGTACTCGTGAACGGGTGCTGCTTGTGGTGACTGGTCGTCTTGCTGACCTTGGTTTTGTTTTGTTATTAGTAGTTAACTCTTTATTTATTTTACTTCGATGGTCCTAGTTTATCATTTGAGACTTCGAGTTACTACTACATATAGCTAGTATATACCTTACATATGTAAGTGGACACGCCCTTTATGCCTGGAGGGTTTTATTTAGGTAGGTATAACGATCTGTTTCCGTTTTTAGTTTTTATTTTTATTTCTGCTTGAGTATACCTAGTTTCGATGTTTTTTTTTTTTTTTGTATATTGGCGTGTGCTAGCTGACTTTGGTAAATAATTTAATTTAATTTAAAGTTTTGTGTTGCGTAATATAAATTATTTTGGCGTACTATTGTAAAGAATCAGATTTTTTAACTGAACAGACAGCTGTGCTGCTGGGAAGTTTATTGCTTTTTCTCCTCAACTAAAGCACTAGGAAGTGGTGAAGGGCGCGCGTTTTGGGGGACTGTCTTATGTGATATTGATGTTCAAAAATGCTAATTCTCAGCCTAGTTAAAATAGAAAAAAATAAAATCAAAAGTCATTTAACTTTTGATTTTGATTTTTTTATTTTATTGATTTTTTATCCAGATACTAAACTGAAGAGTAATCAACCAGTCCACTTCTCTTATTATTGAGGTTGTGGTGAAGACTCCTCCAGCGTGGCAAGTAAGCCTATTGCAGCTAACCTGACCAATTATTGAGGTAACTAATGTTACCTCGATAATAGATCGCCCAATGACACAAACATTAGTCGCTACTTTAACAGTTGAACACAAATCTTCTAAGATCTCTAGCCCTGGCCCCGTCAAGTCCGCTCTGTCTGAAAGTCTCCCGCAAACGATACGCTACATATGCCTCAAACGACACGCTACATATGCCACAATCGATACGATACATATACTTTAATCTCAAACAGAAAGCATTTATTTCAATTAAACCATTTGCGGCACTTTTGATTTATCAAAGATTCAGTCAGAAAGTTAGGCTACACTCGAGAGCAATGAATTAGGGTCACATAAAGATACTTGAACGTATCGGAAACTAAGAATGCTAGCTGAATGAAATAAATTGTGATTGATAGACAATTAAATGTTTAAAAAAAAATATTAAAAAAAAAATATTTAAAAAAAATTACAAAATAAAAAAATGGGACTTCTGTAATTGGAACTACGAATTTTCTGCATCTGTTTTTGCTTTTGTTTCTATTCTGTCATATAAAAACAGCGTTTCTGATGTTCAATATTCATTATTGAAGCTGTTATAATGTCGCTTAAACCTGAAGAAAGCATCAGAATTCTCATAATGCTGAAAATCGGCCGGAGTCAGCGTGATACAGCAAGGACAGTTGGGGTGTCGTTGTCAACTGTACAACGAGTTCTCCGACGTTACGAGGAAACCGGCTCTAGCCTACGCAGACCAGGAACAGGCAGGGCCAGGTGTACCACAGCACGAGAAGATCGATACTTGGACAACACAATGCTGCGAAACCGCTTTCTCACAGGAATTGCACTTACATATCAGTTCCGACGCCTCGGAGGAAGTAACCGAAGTGCATGGACTGTAAGACGACGACTTGCTGAAACAAAAAAAATTGGAGCGTGGTCATCGTATTTCGAGATTAATATAAGTATGCCCGAAACCACTTAAATTGGAGTACTGAAGATTGATCAAGAGTTAAACATAACTCTGACCCTAACACTGTTATCTAACTCTAACTCTGTTATCTGAGAACACTCAGATGAATCTAGATTTAGGCATGCTCTATAAGAACGACGAAAGAACAAGAGTGTATAGAAGACCAGGGGAGCGATTCAAGCAAGCATGCATTGAAGAGAAAGTGCGGCCTGTGGCGGGGATCCGTATATGGGCCGGAATTTTTGCAGAGTCGAACAGAGCTGGTGGTTATAGAAAACGGTACTAACACAAACTAGCGAAAGATACGTGGAAGAAATCCTAAACGAATACGTTGATCCATTTATGGTCAATTTGGGAGAGGATGCTATCTTTATGCATGGCAGTGCTGGCGAAATTGTGAATGACTACATTCAAGAGGTGAACATTAACTGTACAATCCAATCGAGCATGCTTGGGACGAGTTCGGACGTTGTGTGAGACACCGAAACCCTTCCCCGATCACGCTTCAAGAGCTCAAAGTTTCGCTCGTAGAGGAATGGGAGAATATTCCCCAACATCGTATAAGAAGCTTGGTGTACAGCGTGCCAAACCGCATAACTGCAGTAATGGCAGCACGTGGGGGTAATACAAAGTACTAAAACTCAGTGCTAGAAAAAAAAATTGGTTTTCTACTTTTGTTATAACATGAGATTGGTTACTTTTTTGTTTATATATATTTTTTTTATGAATATACTACAAAGTGACATACATTTTATTAATTTAATTTAAGGAACATTTTATTGTCTATCAAACACAATTTATTTCATTAAGTTAGCATTCTTAGTTTCCGAGACCTATTTCTTTATGTGACCCTAATTCATTGCTCTCGAGTGTAGTTGCCCATTTCAAACCATAGATCTCTATGGAGAAGAACGGGCAAGAAACCCCATGGACGCTCTTTTAAATCAAGTCAGGTATTACAAAATCCTGGGTACATTTACACCCAACCTTTTGTATAGTTTTGCCAAGGTCTAGTCTACCTACCCTCCAACGTAGCACCTTGAACCCCCCTTACGCCCCGCTCAAGGCATCGCGGTTAGCCCCATAGATAGCCCAGGTGTTCCTTCCCATAGCCACCCTCCACGAGGCTTCGGCCACTTTCATTAAACATTCGATAATAAGTGGCCACTTCTATTTAATTATAAATACGTAATTGACGGAGGGGAAGTCACGCTTTGATTCTGTGTTTAGGAATATTTTGATGTGGAAGTTGGAATAGTTTTGATGTGGTTTATTAAATTGTTTTTAGCTGACGTTGGTCGTGACTTTTGCTACTCCTGAACTAGGGTTGAAAGATATCATCACTTTTCAGTCTATTATTGACAACATCAGTCTGCTTAGTTGGTTTTCGGAAGACTCTTCAAAAATCACGCCTACTGCCAAGAGAGGTTTTCTAGTTTTTGATCTGACAACCAAAATAAAACATCGCAAAACATGGTTCCACTCTCCCTTCTGGGTCTAGTTTATATGCCCTAGCTGTTCTCTTCAACTTTCAATTTTCTATGAAGGACGTGCCTACCGAATACCAAAAAATGACGGTTCGGTAGCTTTGCCGCTAAAGTCTCGTATACAGATAGACTTACTTCCAACTTCCAAACCAATAAATACTTCTCAAGTAACTACTGAAATAACTGTTGCCATTTTCTCATAAAACATCTTTATAAAGATTGCTCACACTTACTTAAACGCTCAATAGGGTGAGTACGCGTCGCGGGGGGCGGTGGGAACTTGCAAGGAAATCTCCGATAACCACTCGATATGGGTGGATACACTAGCAAGTGGCTCTCGGCGACTTTGTATAGTGTAATATGGAATTAAGTAGGTGATTTCGATTTAGGATTAGGAAAAAATATGTGAGAAAATGTGTAAGTGATTTGAAATGGAAACAAAATACTCTCTGGCTTAACATTTATTAGTATTTATGAGTATTTTTTCCCATTGCCATGCCATTCTATTTGCATTGGTGCAAAACTCCCATAGGGGAAAACCCTATAAGACTCGTGACTCGGTTTAATTTCTTTTATTACGACATCGCTTCTTATCGCCAGACTAAACAAAACGAATAGTAGGCACTTACGATAAAAATAATCAACATCATCGAACCGTGGGATGAGTATGCTAAAAACGGAGCTGATACAGTACATGGAAGTGCACGTAGTTCTTTAGCAGATTTGATCGTAATACTAGCCGTAATTTTTTAAGAATAACAAAAAAATACTAATGTCAACTACCCACATTAAAAAAAAAACTTTAAAAACATAACCACAAATTAGAGCGTTCCTAAATAATGAATAAGCTCTGTCCCCAACAAGAATAAATAACAGTTTTGTACAGTCGGCCACAAAATTACCGAACGTAAACGGGACGTCGTTTAATCGCTTGCATATTGTATTAGATCATTTTATTATGGAAACAAGCGTATTGTGTGGGGGCGGGGGAATGGGGGATGGATCGTGTACATTACCGGTTTAAGCCTAGTATAGTACACATAAATACAATATCGTTAAAGCTAACTAAATCTATTTTTGATGTAAACTTTTGCCTGAAGTTGCTTTCAAGGTGGAAGTAGGTAATAGTACCAGTACCTAAAATATTTATGAATGACATTGGCGTGAAATGATAAAAATAATCACAGCAGATAAAAAGAGAAACAGATAAAATAAGACAAGTCATTTGAATGCAAATGACTTATCTTATCTTTTGTAGGATCTGTCAAACTGGCGGCTGATCTGTCAATGACTTCCATCTTTTCGAAAAACAACACTAAGCAGAGAATACATGCATGTTTCACGGCGCCTACCTCTTTGATAGGAGTCTTTGGCTAATGCGTGGGCGGAACACTGCTGCTAGTGGTGCCATCAATGTACACGAAACACCTCAATTCCCTCACTGCCACCACAAGGAAGGTGTCCGTGGGAGCTGTGCCAGCTGTGAGGACGGCGCGACTGGAATGAGCGGTGTTTTGCCGCGATCATAGTTTACTTCATTACCTTACTTAGTTATGTGCGCCGCGCGCGGGGGTCCAATTAAATATTGTTAGCTTTTAACTAGGGGTTTGGGCAGACATTTCTGTCGTTGAGTGTATTTTAGGTTCTAAGTATTGTTTAGAAGTGTAGAAGAGAAACATTATTAATAAATTTTGAAATTAGAGCTAACCAAGATGGCCTTGTTAACAGATTTATTATCATTGGCATCATGGTCTTCATTTAGGGGTGGGAGCTCATCAATCAGGACATCTAGTTAGCCAACGTAATTACTATGAGCTGCAACATGACCGTCAAATCGTGTCCTTTTGGTGTAGGTACTCCCATTTCACTAAACTTTATATCTGGCAGAAGAACTTCTGGGTTCGGAGTCTATCTCGAGATGTTCAAATGTGTGACTTTGTCATTTATAATAAATAAAAAATAACTCCAACGAAATCTATGCTATGCTATTTGATAAAAATAGCCAAATCACAGAATAATTATACTGTAACCAATTCTTGTAATAATATTCACTTTACTGTTATTAAACTCTTTGCCATTATGCCATTTAATATTAAATACACAAAAGCTAATCAAATTAATCATCATTTTCAATTAAATGCACAAAGAAAACTGTTTAGTCAACCGAACCTTCAAGAACCAATGACAAATAAAATGGAAAACGAAGCTATTAAAAATTGCTCGGTAATTTCCCGGAGTGTGCAATTACATCGTGTGTAATGCCAGCTGCGGCCGCCTGCGCCGAGCGACGCGCCGTAAGCGCACCACTCCGCACGACCGCTGCACCCGACTTACTTCATATTGACTCCACCCTCCGTTACGTGACGGGAGGTTAAATATGAATGGAGGATTAAGGTCAAGATGTGATACTATGAGTTCTTAGGAATATTTTTTAAGATATTATTTATAATTTAGCAGGTTAGAATACTTAGATAGATGGCTAGAAGTTTTAAACGATGAGCTTCAGACTGAAAGAAATATTAGATTGTGAAATCAGAAAAAAATCCATAAAAACCGGAACTTGTGGTCACCACATCTTTCTGTGACTGTTTCTGGCACTTAATAAATCGAATTTTGTAAAAAACAAAACGGATTTAGTTTGATACACATGTTATGCAGACAAGGAATAATTCAGAGGACTTGTTAAAAACGCCGTAGTGTAAGGTGTTGAAGTGAAGAATAGAACTTTGTAGTTAATTTTTTCTTTATATTTCACTAGATACTTGACTTCGTCTGCGATCCAGGTTGAACAGTAGCCTCGATGTCCTTTTAAACCGACTTCCAAAAAGGAGGAGGTTCTCAATTCGGATGTTTATATTTTTTATGTACTTACGAATAGGGCACTCCGTCATAATTATATAGGGTGACTGGTAATTAGTGACCGATACTTTAAGTTTTCAATTTTTTTCTTTTTTGTTTTGGTATATTGGCGTGGCTAGCTGACTTATAGCAAATAATTTAATTTAATGATTGTGTGGCGTAATGTACGTATATTATTTTGCGCAGTGTTGTGGAGAATATTTTTTTTTTTAACCGAATAGACAGCTGTTTTGCTGGGGAGTTTGTTGCGCCACTTCTTCTCCCCAGCTAAAGCACTAGGAAGTGGTGAAGGGCGGGCGTTTAGGGGGACTGTCTTATGTAATTTTGACGTTCGAAAACTGCTGATTCTCAGCCTAGTTTAAATAAATGACTTATGATTTTGATTTTGTAAAAGTTTTTTCATGCTCATGGTGTACCCATGTGTGCCAAATTTCATTTTAGCGTGAAAGAAACAAACAAACAAACTTACTTTCGCATTTATAATACAATAGGCATTATAAATGCGAAAGTTTGCTTTATTTAGTTATCACGGGTATTCAATATTTAATTTTCTAACTGCCCCTTAAGCACAATACATATCTGTAAGCATATTTAATACAATTTGGAGGGAAATATTATGTAATGTTGGCTGAAAGTGTTTCAGGCTACACTCATGTAATATTCAGGCCGTAATGACCGTCATGGCGGCCGTCCTGTGCCGACATTTTGTTACAATTGACAATTTTACGTTTATTATGTGTTTAAAAGCAATTTTGTTGGGAAAATTAAGGATTTATGTGATGGTATGTTGACGTATTTGTTTTGTTATGTAAAAAGTAATTAAAGTAAGTCATAGGTACCTTCCTCAACCAGTTTTATTTCGTTTTAGAAATAAAAATAAAAATCTGTTTTGTCATGCCAAAAATTACACATGCTGCCTTAAACGTAGTGCTCCAGAGGCAAATGAGGTATAGCGGAGGTCGGCGGCCACTTATCATATAAAAATTTAAACGTTGGGATATTCTGAACTTTTTTGTTTGATCTGTGTTAAGAAAGTTACGCTAAAATTTAACAAAAAGTTAGAAAGACAAGAAAAAATAAAATCTGAAGCGTTGCAGAGCCACACTGAACGTAAATAGTAACATGATCTTGTATCTACACTATCAATGCATCTTCCAGCCAGATTTAAACTCGCTACGTCAAAATTTTGTTCACAGGGTCGAAAAATACAAATAAAAGTGTAAAATCTTTTAAATTATAGGTGGCCACCTCCAATTTACTCTATTTGCCTTTGGTCCACTACGTTTGAGACACTTGTACCTATAGAGAAAAATTAGTTTTGTAATTTTGTGTATGGATTGTCGCACGCATCCAGGTCGTCGATAATAGATAGTAATCAGCTAAAAAAAAAAGTGAAAAATCTTTTGGCTTACAATTATTGTCTTTTCTTTCTACTTTATATTTTCACCTGCTAAAACATTTTGAGAGTCAAACAGTAAATATTTCGCCATATTACATATTACATCTTCCTGAAGTTCCTGATTAGATTAGGTCTCATTCTAGTCTCTTCTGAAGATAATCTAGGTGACAAGTAGATTTTTAATTTTGTTTTATCATGAAATCTGCCATTAATATATTAGGTGCTGAACTTGCTTTGAGCGTATAGCCATTTTCCTAGTTTTTAATTAATGATTGAACCTTCACTGTCTAACATTTTTTTTTAATAGATTTATTATTAAAGCGCAGGCCGATCCTGCATGGAGTATTGCAGCCACCTTTGGGATGGATCAGCTAAGTACTCGTACCAACTAGCTACGCTTGACTCGTGGAACGCAGAGCTAAGAAGCTCATTGGCGACGTAAAACTGGTGGATGCCAAGCTTCACAGTTTGGCTGATCGCCGCAAGGTTGCCTGCTTGTCGGTCTTCTACAGATTGTACTTCGGAGAGTGTGCCCGAGAACTCCACGACCTGATTCCGCCGGCCCCCTTCTACCATCGGACATCTAGACGTACTGCCAGTTACCATCCCTACCTAGTTGCTATTCCACAAATTCGCACTAAGTGCTTCCAAATGTATTTTATAATGCGCACAGCAAAAGAGTGGAACTCACTACCAGCGTCTGTGTTCCCGAGGTCATACAACCCTAATCTCTTCAATGTGAGAGTGAACAGGCTTCTTCTGGGTAAGCTCACTCCATCGCCGATCTTGTCTCTGTCGCCCCCGACCTAGACTAGAGTCAAGAGCAATCCCATCTTAAATAAATAAAAATTAACAATATAAATGTTGAACGAACTAGCTTCTACTTTGTCAGTTTTCATTACTTATATTTTATCATTGACATCCTAAGTGCTTATTACCTACATAGACTGTTTTAAATGAAATATTTTTATGGTGTTTCTGCTTTTCGCCTTTGCCTCGGAAAGCACTGGTCCCGGCTGTCATACTGTAGATCTTTGATAGTGGTTGCAGGTAGTCAGATACCCAAAAGAAGACAACCAGACTTACCACGGGGTGTATCATGTTACCCATTAACTAGGTTGTGGAGGTCAGATAGGCAGTCGCTCCATGTAAAATACTGGGTATTTCAGCTGCACCCGGTTAGACTGGAAGCCTGACTGGAATGATGATGTTTCTGCTTTTCCCCGCCTACGCTATGATAATGTTGTAGTTACTCACCTGCATGACCTGCATGACCTAGCCGTACACTCACTGCGAGGTGGCACAGCATTCTTGTATATAACACAAGATGATATCTGCTAAGTTTATCTAAATATGTCATACATGATCAGCATATGATGTTCCCACCGCTGGGAAACAGGCCTCTCCGCGAGAGAGAGTGGGCCGTAGTCCACCACGCGGGCCCTTTGCGGGTTGGTAGACGTCACATATCTTCGAGTGTTTGGTTCTAGGACATGCCGGTTTTCTCGCGATGTTTTCCTTCACCGTTTTGAGAGTAGCGGTTACGAAATAATGTATACAAAGTAATGCGCCGGTCAGGGTTCGAACCTACGACCTACAACTCGTAAGTCGGCCTTTAACAGTGCGCCACCACTGTTCCAGCTTACCTACTTAATAATACTTACCTTCTTAATTTAAAATAGAAAACAATGGCCTTTTCTTCCAGATATGACACTATAGCTGATATAGTTTATGTATAGTATCACGTAGATACGAGATTCAGATAAACCAGCAGCTCGGTAAGTGTTCCCGACAGTTTTCATTCATCTTCTTTTCTCTAAACTTTATTCTAAAAAAAGTGAAACCGCTCTATTTTACTGTTCTGCTTTTCAGGACCAAATGCAGAATCGATTTGGATGTTTAGTAGTGAGTGAGGTAGTTTAATATCTAGGCAACGATAGGAACGGAAACAAAAAATTCAAAGGCATAGTCTCGAGATACATAATTCCTTCCAATGTTAATTGAACAACAATTTTATCCTAGCAACAACATCATCAACATCTTACCTAAACTTGTAAGTAGGTACCCAAGAAACCACCGTGAACATATGTAACACAGCATAATATTAAAATGAACCATTACAATATTACGTGACACACAATCTCCCCACAATCGTACGGAGGTGTCAAGGTAACCGAACACCTCACAAAACACCCACATACCGACAGAAACAGTGATTGGCAGCTCCTGAGCAGCCTGACACAACGCACATACATGGTCAGAACAACCAGTCTGGGTGAAGCTTGGAATTACTGTAGAAGAATTCCCTGAAGTGCTTGCATTCAGCTACTGCAGTACTTATAGCTTGTCAAGAAAAAGACAGAGCTGACAGATAAAATTAGCAAGCTGCCAGTTGGTGTCTATGTGACTACAAACAGAGAGGTTGCTCGTTGGCCGGAGTACCGATTGGCCGGGTTTTTGGATGCAAAGCCTTAAATATATTCGAGCCATACTTAACTTAAACGAAGTATGTATTTTTAATTTTAATTGCAAACTTTAGTATTTTTCTAGATTTTTTTTTCAATAACAGGATATTTGGACCTTGGTTTATTACATTAGGTACACATCAGACAAACCACAAAACAGAAAAAATAACATCCAACTTTAACTGGGTCACTGTTGGCAATTAACTGTCAGAAATTGGGTTATTAAAAAAATAATTAGTTATTTTTTTTAAATCTTTTAATTCATGCCTACCTATAGCTCAAAGTGATTTAAAAAGAGTCAACTATCACCCCCCTTAAGGCTTTGCACCCAGCTTCCAAACACCCTGTATAATTGAGCAAAAAAAAGTGTTATTTATTTGCTGGTACCATTAATGGTAAAGATTACGAACCAAGCAAAACTTATGAAGACTGCAACCGTATCAGCGGATAATAGAGCATATCCCCTGGAAACGACGTAAACTCATAACTTGTATGCTTTTAACACCCAGAGACCTTCTGTCTCACTTATGACGTGGCCATCCCGAAACCATGATTGGCAGCGCCTGCGCAGCGCGTCGGTAGCGCGAGAGAACTGTCAAAATGATCTAGAAAACTTGACAGGACTATATGAAAGCTGCTGCGGGACTATGACCCTTATTATATAGGGTTTAGGACGGGGGTTAGGGCTAGATTCGTCTGTTTGTTTGTTTGTTTGCGGTGAGGCGTAAGTTCACTTTGATTTGCCGAAGCGGTAGGTCAGTAGGGGAAGTATGGTTTATTGGAAATGTGAGATATGTTCCAAATTGTTTGTTTACCGCATTTGTTGTACCTAGGTAATATATTCTACGACCTTCTCTACAAATCATATGGATGGAGAAAGAAACACTTGACTGATAACACATTCACAGTTCCTTCCTTCGTTATTCATGCAGTAAACTTATTTAAATACAATTTCATATGTTCTTACTTTTACACAAACTTATTCAAAGATTTTTAATATATTTATACCTTTAAATCTACACTTTGGAAAAACGTATATTCATCGTTAATTTCGTCAATCGTTTCATTATCTGCCATTAAAATCAAACCTCTAAAACCATGGTCACCATAGGTCAAGTGTCAAGCCGAAACTTGTCTGACATCATAATACAGCCGGTATCTCCGCACATCGGCGCACGCGCAGCTTGGCTGTAACCCGGCGAGCGTAGCACCTATGTCATAGTGGCACGATGTTTTTTTGAAAAACAAGCATTAAATGTAGAGATTTTTATTATATTGTGGATGTCACTAATAAAGAACGTTTTTAGTTCCACAAGCGTAGAAAAATGAGAAAAAAGACACAAAAACATAAAATAGGTAGGTATCTAGATAGTGGGCATTATAATATTAATAATGAATAAACCAGCAGATTTCATAGTAGGTATCTACTTTATGAAAATCAGTGATTAGATAGTAAATCTATAAAAATAAATGAATGTTTTGTTGCAAATAGCAACAATTCTGTTATTTACAAGTGATGCATTTTCTTGTTTAATGAACGCACAATAAAACGTAGTTTCTATTCTTCATAAAATCAACAATACGCCATTATAATCGAATGAATAACGTGCGTTATTACAATAACAATATTGTTGTTATTCACAACTCCACACAAAACATATTTACTTATTTACGCCATTATTCATTATGCACGACACACAGATGCAAAATAACAAACAACTAGTAAAGTAAAGAAATAATTATTTAAAGCTGAACAATAAAATTACGTATATTTGCTTCATTGCAACATACGAGAACCATGTCTTCAATCTATTATAGTCTGTGGGTAGGTAAAGTAAATTCTTAGCTTATAAAATCTTTTTTTTTTTATCTTATCTTTCGTCATATTACATTAAATAAAATTATTGGGTTGGCTAATAAGTAATGAGCGACATACAACTATTTTATTTGTATTTATTTATTAAATGAATAATTGTTAATCATTAATAATATATTCACCGTCGTTTTCTACTGCCATTCGCCATCGATCTGGCAAAGAGTGAATGGCGTCCGCATAGAACTTCGTTGGTTTTGAATTGAAGAAGTCATCTATGTATTGTTTCAAGTGTGGTTCATCGTCAAAGCTTTTTTCCCGTAAATTATTACTAAGTGATCGGAACAAGCTGAAATCAGTTGGTGCTAAGTCCGGCGAATATGGGTGGGGTATTATTTCCCAATTAAGCTCCAATAGTTTTAGCCTGGTACTCTTAGCAATATGCGGCCGGGCATTGTCGTGCAGGAAAAATATTTTGTCGTGTTGTGGACGTTTGCGATGGATGTCAAGCTTCAGTTTTTCGAGTTGATCACAATATACGGTTGCTATAATCGTAGTATTAGTAGGAAGGAATTCCCAGCTTATTACTCCATGTATATCCCACCAGACAGAAAGCATTACCTTGCGAGGATGAAGATCACCTTTTGACGTTGGTTTTCCCTGTTCTTTTCATCCCAGCCACTGGCGCTTGCGTGTGTTATTAACATAGAGAACCCACTTTTAATCTCCAGTGACAAGATGATCTAAACAATTAAATGTGCGGCGGAAAGATAAAAGTTGTACACAAATCTCAGCTCGGTAGGTCAGCTGATCTTTACTTAATTGATAGGGTACCCAAACACTATATTTGTAAGTCTTTCCCAAACCAAGTAAATGATTTTCTATGGTGCCATGAGAGCACTCAAGATGAACAGCCAAATCGCGTGTAGTTCTTCGAGGATCTTCTTCGATCAATAGTTTTCATTTATCGATATCTATTTCCCCGGGGCGCCCAGACCTTGGTTGATCGGTTAAGGAAAAATTGTTATTGCGGAACCGTTGGAACCAACGCTTTGCTGTTGCTTCGGAGACTGCATCGTGAGCTATCCTTTGACATATATTACGTGTAGCTTCTGCAGCAGAATGCCCAGATTGAAACTCATATAATAAACAATGTCGTACGTGGGTTTTAATATTACTCATTTCTTTGTTAACTTTAACACACTAACAGCCAAACTATCAATACCTAACGCGCATGATTTTTTTTTTTAACAAGGACCTATCGCAGTTTGCTCCGGGAGCATGGACTGCTTAACCGAGCGTTGGCGGGGCCAGAAGGGCCTCTCGCCGGGTTAGAAATTAAACTCTAAGTAGCACACCTAAGGGCGTCCCATAGTGGGACTCGAACTTAGGCTTAGGGCGCTACTGTCTACTGAGCAAGTGGAGACTTGTTCCATCGGTATGTAATTATTATTAGGGGCGTTTAAAGCTACTTGCTCCGCACGGGCGGGCGGGTGCAAGGGTCGGGGGGATTGACATACTACTCGATGCCGCGGTGGTACTCGCCGGCGGATACGGAAGTTAGAACGTCTGTCATGTGTAGTGTTTAGAGTTTTACGGACCGACTTCATACTCTCTTGGTAGAGAGTGATGTCGTCGTCTGGATCTAACATAGCGTGTTTGAGGCGCCGTATGCGGGAGATGCATGACGGTGTGTATCGAGTGGCTGCTGTCACTAGTGGGTTAGTGTGTGTAGTAGCTGAATCGAAGAAGCGTTTGCTCGCTTTTTTGAAATATTGCCCGATGGTCGACAGATTTAAATCGACGTGGAGTTGGTCATTGCGTACGTACCAGGGGCAGCCCGTGGCTCGTCGCATGAATCGATTTTGGAGGGTTTGTAGTTTTTTAAAACGTGACGGCTTAACGTGTGCGAACACGACGCTAGCGTATGTCATAATGGTAGCGCGCATGAGCACGACTCGCTCTGTTATACCCTCTGCTACAGAACGTTCTCGAACCTTTCCGAAAATTCTAGAAATTATAAACTAAAACGCTCATTACTTATTAGCCAACCCGATAAATAGTATTAGTTGGATGTAGTTCCAACCCACTCGCGTTTGAATTTTATTTGGATTGTTTTCGTGATAATACAGTGAAAATAAACTACAGTGCTATGATATACGCAACTCATTTTCGGTCATATTGTGGGTTGGATCCTTTTCGTTTAACTTCGTCCAATTAATACTATTTAATTTTATTTTACGTATATGGGTTTGGCCTAAATTACATGAATTTTATTTATTTATTATTATAAGCCCCTAAGGTTTTACCTATGTTGAAGATATCTGAAAAGTGGTAAAAAACAAAACTTTTTTTTCCTTAACATAATATATGATAGAAACTGCCTCGTTGCTGTAGTAGTCGCTAGTGCCTAGTGCGGAGCATGAGGGCCTCGGTTCGATTCCCGAGTCAGGCTGTGTTATTACGTTTTTCTGGAATTTGTCAGTAGCAGCCTGGAGTCTGGATTTGTGCCGGTTGATAGCAGTAAGCTCGCCCCCTTAGTACATGGGACTTAACTGGTGAAATGTGGGTGTACTCAGATCTACCCTGCGGGGACACAAGGTGTGATGTTCTGTTATGTATGTACTACAGCCCCCACCACTGCTGGTCGTACCATCAGCCAGGACCAACTTGCTAGCCAAAACCCCTCTGAATTGAGCAATTCGCACCATCAATTATATTCAGGTCGAAATAGATCTATTTAGATATCACTGGAGTGAATTCGTAAAAGTACTATTGTTTACACTATGTTACAACAATGATCTTTAAGAACTTGAAATGTATTTTGTGCTTTAATTTTAATTTTGTGTGTGTGACTGGCTATCGCATTAGGTTACGACCTGTAAGGATAGTTTTAAGGCATTTAAATAAATAAATAATTTGTATCAAGCTGTTAGATTATTTTATTATTATTACAGCACCCACTCTTTAGAATATATGTAGATTAGCATACAAAGAAGCAATTTGATAAAAGACATCAAATCATTTTAAAACTTTACACAATTAAGACCTTAAAGCTACTTCAGTGACTCACGCTCAATATATAAAATCAAATTCACCTCACTTCATAGACGTAATACAATTTAACATCTTTTAGAAACAGACCATTAGCCCGTAACTTGACACCATACAGTAGCGACAAAAGATTAAGATCTAAAAACATATTAGTTTTCACTAAACTAAGCACCGCTGTGCGATGCATTGTATGTGTACGTAGATTTGTATCTTTTTGTGCAATATTGGCGTGAGATAGTGCATCGGCTTTTATTGAAGTTACAATTATATTTAATGCCCTTTCATATTATTAGCTGGGCTTCCAAACAGTGACCCTCGGGAATTTAGACCTGTAAATATTGTTTAACTATGACAACGTAATTTAAAACAGTCAAAAAATGTTTTCTGTTGACTCTTATAAACAAAGAATAATTTAAACATAAAAACCACGTGTGTGTCGCACCACGCATAATGAAGGGTTCCGTAGTTGAGATGAATTAATCCCGAGAACAAACTTAACATTGTAGTTGATAAACATGTTCTCCAATACATTCCAACTGCAAATGTAAGATTGTAATAATAATATGCATAAACCCGCAGGGCAGCATGTGGCGAGCTGTTGGGCAGTAGCGACCCCACGGACCCTACCACCCGAGAGAAGTCTTGTTCTTCATCCCTGGCTTGCCTTTATTTGCCGGCTTGAGTGGAGATTCGCAAGAGCAAACGTGCTGGGAGGAAGAAAGTATTCCAGTAATGTGCTGGTACGGATCTTGACCGTATTTCCGGGATTGTCCTGATAACCGTCGAATTCCTCTCTACTTTTCAAGTACCTCAGAAAGTGTTGCCCCCTTGTCATGTGCTAGCGACCGTTTCCAAAGGTCCATTATTGAATGTGCAAGTCACCCCCTGCCATTTTATCCGTGTATAATATATAACATTGGTCAGGCAGGGGACATAGTTCTTCCATAGTTCAAGTTACCACAATCCACTTTAGCCACCCAAACCCATAGCCCAACATGTTTTGTTTCCACGTTCTGCAATAGTCCTGCACCAAGAGGTTGTCCTTGGGTGCACTTGCATAGTGCACATAGGGATAATCGTCGGTCGGTGTCTCTTCATCATTTAAAATTATCCAAGGGGCCTCTGCCTGTTGGCTTCGGCTCCTCGTACGCCTTCCAAAGGTCCGGGATCCCAGCGTCCCGAGAAATGTCAAAAATAATAATAAATAACTTTATTTTCCAAAAACACAGATATTTGTGTTTTAAGTTTACATTTTTTGAATTAATGATTGAGAACATTTACATTAAACATTTGGATGCTGCAAAAATCACAATAGATGAAACTCTATCTCTTAACTAGGATTTTACGACCATAGACTTCTTTTGAATTTTCCTGTAATCTGTAAGTACCTATAGAACTATTAAATAGTTCTATAGGTACTAAAAAAAATACATAAAATTTTTATGTATTTTTTTTTTCAAAATTTTATACTCAGTAGTTTCTGTAATATGGACATAATGGACAAGTTTCGTCTATTTTCTTAAATAATTGTAAAACAATTTATTTTAAAAATATTTCAAAAAAATTTAAGACATTCACAGTAAGCCCTTTCATTTCATATGTCACACGGTACAGTTTGCTAAACTTTTTTTAAATTTTCTTATTTGCCCCAAAATTTACTCCCATATTCAAAATTTATTTATTTACGTTACAAATCCGTGTTTGGAGCATAGAAATTCATACGTGTACCAAATTTCAACTTAATCGGTCCATTAGATTCGGAGCAAATTGCCTGTGAGAGACGGACAGACAGACAGACACACGAATGATCCAATAAGGGATCCGTTTTTTCCCGATAAAGGTCGTGACGACAAATGAAGAAGGACGCTCATCAAAAATTTACTTAAATAAATATTTGTATGGTAATTAGAAGCGACTATTTATTGAAAACAAAAATAATTAATTAAAGAGGTATACGAAATTTGGTCGATTTAGATGATTTACGTGATTTTGCTGTTAAGAGCGTTAACGCCAAATCCGCGGCACCAAGTTTAGGTAATTGCAGTGCTCTTTGCACTCACACAGATGCGCGCGTGTCTGTGTGCGTAGAGTTGGTGCGCTCTCTGTCATTATAGTCAAACTAACCCATGTTGATCCGTTGAGTTATGTATAATTATACTTATTTAATCGTTAGTTATAATAATAATAATAATATTCCACAACTATCACACAACGCCGTCTAGCCTCAAGCTAAGCAGAGCTTCTGTTATGAGTACTAGACAACTGATAAACATACTTATATATTTCTAAATACATACATATATAGATAAATTACACCCAGACACAGAACAAATGATCATGCTCATCACACAAACATTTGTCCTGGGTGGGAATTGATTTGTATTTACTATTCTTATTTGTATTACAACCTTGTGAAATAAACAGGCAATTTTGGATACTTTATAAAGTATAGAACTAATCAGGGGTGAAAAGCTAGAAATGTAGTACAAATGTAAAATCCTACAACGATTAATACTATAAATACGAAAGTTTGTGATGATGTATAGATGGATGTTTTTAATTCTTTCCCGTAAGAACTACTGAACGGATTTTGATGAAACTATACTTATATACCTAGTCTTGCCATAAATATTGTCACGAAGAAAAAATGTTTCTTTATTACAAATAATATTTATTACTGTAAAAGTGTGTTAGTTTAATACATAAATATAAAACAATTTAAAATATAAAAAGCTTATTCGAAGTGGTCTCCATTGGCTGCAATACAGTCCTTTAAACGTTGAGGCTAGTTATCACGCACCCTTTCCATGGGGAAATTCTTCACTGCCAATCGTATGGATTGTTTTAGGGACTCTAAATTATCATGGCTAGATCGGGACTAGACGACGGCCAGTCGGCCAGACGGCTCTGATGAAGTCCGAAACGTTCACTTCCAACCAAGACTGCGTGGACCGAGCTTTATAACCCGGCGCCGAGTCTTGTTGGAAGGACCATACTTGGTTATTGAACATGGTGTTGTTAAGGGGCTTAACTACCTTCTCAAGAATGGTATCTTGATACACTTGTGCCGATGTTTTGATACCTTTTTCACAAAAATGTGGCTCAGTCACTCCTTCATAGCTAACACCCCACCAAACCATCACTGAAGTCGGATAATGCCCACGTTGCACTCTGTCGACTAATTGGGAAGCTTCCTTAGATCTTTGAGCATAAATATGGTCATTTTATATAATACTGTAGTCTACAAGTTTTAATGCACAATATGAAAGATCATCTCAATTATGATCTAATGAATGAGCTACTTTTTTATTTTGCGTTTAGTTTATAATGCGAGATTTTTCTTTTTAATTTTTTGCATTAATTAGGGTTCCGTACCTCAAAAGGAAAAAACGGAACCCTTATAGGATCGATCGTCCGTCTGTCACAGCCAACTAGCTCCGAATCTAATGCACCGAATAAGTTTTTTGGTACACGTATGTATTCCTGTGAACCAAACACGGATATTGTAACGCAAATATATGAATTTTGAATATGGGGTTTAATTTTGGGGGCAAATAAGAAAATATAATTTTAAAATAAATTGTTTTAAAAAGTTATTTGAGAAAGTAGACGAAAATTTACCATTCCCTACTGTCTCCGAATCTAATAGATTACAGAAAAGTTATTAGAAGTCTATGGTTGTAAAATATGGTAAATGTCTCAATACTGTGCATACAAAATTACATTTGCAGTTGGAATGTATGGGGGAACAGGTTTTTTCAACAACAATGTTAAGTTTCTTCTGGGGATAAAATCCCAACTACCCTTCATTGTGCGTGGTCACACACGCACTTAGCCGGTTTTTTTTTTATTCAGTAAATGGATTGATTGAACTGAAGTTTATTTTCGTTGTTTTAATTTTATATATGAACGAGAGTTAGAAGTAGCTGAATTCAAAAGCAATTATTTGCCCATTTCCTCTAAAATTTTACTAAGTTACATATATTTTACTCCAAAATTATAAAATAATTTTATTCAATAAATTTTTATAATTTTTAATAATATTAAAAAAAAAATATTTGTATTCATAATTTTTTTTTTAGAAATTACCATGCTTTTGAAAGTCATCTAAGACTTTCACAAGAATACATTGTAATTTCTTCTAACGCTTTAGACGTCAAAACGATTCGTAAATATGTGATTTCTTACAGTAAAAATTCACAATACAGTCACCATTTTAGGTCGATTATACATAATCGACCTAAAATGGTGATCAAAATGAAATAATAAAAATAAAAAAGTAGCTCGTACATTAGATTATAATTGAAATGATATTTCATATTGTGCATTAAGACACATAAAAATACATTATTTTAACTATAAAATCACGTAAATCAGCGAAATCGGCAAAATTTCTTATACGGACTCTTACGAGTAACTGCACCGATTTATATAAAACCGAGCAAGAATAAAATAAATCTATGGAAATTTAAGTATAGTCTTGATATACAAAGTATGATATAAAAGCAGAAAAAACTAATTTCATCATTTCAAATATTATATTTAATTAAATGAAGCTATTGACCGCTACTAATATAACATGTTTACACTGAAGTAGTTTGCAAGGGGCAATGGCTACTTTATTTGCTAATCATCTCATTTAGACATCATTTCTTATTCAAAATGATACAATCGATGCTTTTTATATCTACGCCGAAGCCTATTAGAATAACACGATAACGACTACCGAAAACAGAATTATTCTTAGCCACAGTCACACTCATCTGTGGTCCAAATCGCTAGATTTTTGTGACTTTTGTTACAAAAATCTTGTCTCGAATTTCGAAACCGCCTCAGACCGGACATATAACCACAAACTAGGAAGACAACACGACTAAACAGAAATTCCCAAAAAAAAACCATTGTCACTTTCCGAAACACTGAATAGGATTATCAATTATTTGGTCACCCTAAATAGATGCGTATCTACATTCATCGAAATATGATCGGCTTATTATAACTATATTTGCTAGTTTTCGGCCTTTGTTGGTCCAAACAGTAGATGGAGGCCGATAAGGAGGACTATTGTAACTCTGTGGACCCAATATTAAGTTTCGGCAGTTTGTTTTCGATGGGAGATATGTAACTGTCATTTTATTCAAATTTTATTGTTATTGTGTAGGATCTGGTTTTGTTATCAGGCGCTAATAATGTGACGCATATAATGTTAAAATGGTCGAATTATAGAGTATTATTATAACTTCATAATGCTTTTATATCATCCGGGAGTTGAATAATTAAGTGCAGTGAATCCTCGTCTGCCTTCTTTACTTATTCAGATTCCTGACTGAAATCACTCTAATTCGTAAGCTAATGTGGAAGTCCAATTTAACTTAGACAATTGGTAAAGTTAATTATGGAGTCTCGCCTAACCATGTTAGTACCCATACAGGTACCGATAAACAACCACTGATTGATTTTCTTGTAGGAATAAACAAAATTACTCCTAGCTAGGGCTAATCTAGAGAGTATTGTCTCTAGCTCTAATTACTTAGCTACTCTACGAATTCGCCTAGTTTCGATCTTACCTATGCTCTTTTAGAAATTACAATTCATTTGTAGGGAAAAAGAAAATGACTATTCAGTATATCTCAAACGTAGTGGTACAAAGGAAAATGGGGTAAAGTGGAGGTCTATCATTTAAAGATTTTAAAGTTGGGATAATGGTAGTACCTACCTATATATATATATATATATATATATATATATATATATATAGAAAGTATCGATAAAGTTTAATAAAAAGTTAGAAAGACAAGTAAAAATAAAATCTGAAGCGTTGCATGGCCACACTGAACGTAAATAGGAACATGATCTTGTACCTACACTATCAAGGCATCTTCCAGCCAGACTTGAACTCGTTTCGTCGAAAATTTTGTTCACAAGGTCGAGAAATCAAGTGAAACGGAAAAATTAAACAAAATTTTCTGATCTGTCGAGAATATCCCAACTTTTCCCAAATGATTAAATGATAGGTGGCCGCCTCCATCTCCACCTCATTTGCCTTTGGATAACTACGTTTGAGACACTCTGTATATGCCAAGATATTATGTAGCATATTTTTTCTCTCCATTGCCATGTGATTGTGAATGTTGCACACATTTGTAACAACAAATCCTTATTATTTAAGCATTGTTGATTATCACTAAGTCTTATCTAATAGAGAACTCGGAAATATTAACCTGACTGTGTGAAAAATATTTACCTTTTTATCTGTAATATTATTTTGTTCAGTGATAATATTTTGATCTTAGTACAATGATACTGTTAATAGGGAGTCATTCTGATACGATGTAACCTATCATGTGTGACATTGTCCCTGATTATGTTGTGCAGCCATGTGTACTATACACATTGATGAATTTCTCTGATATGACTCGCATGAAAGAAAGTAATAATAAAGTAAATAGGAGCATTAAAACTGTGACGATCTGAAACCATACAAGTTAACATGATATTGTTGAAATTTAAAAAGGCTCCTACAAGCAGGCGCGACACGGGACACGCATTGATATTGTATATCAATGGGGACACGAATCGCACGCGACACAAATGCACG
The DNA here is from genome assembly GCA_948252095.1 of Dicycla oo. Taxonomy (NCBI): domain Eukaryota; kingdom Metazoa; phylum Arthropoda; class Insecta; order Lepidoptera; family Noctuidae; genus Dicycla; species Dicycla oo. Next base: position 1,187,946 of record OX411713.1, read on the forward strand.
GCGTGTCGCGTGACGAGCGGTGCATTTGTGTCGCGTGCGATTCGCGTCGTGTGTCACCTCTAAGCGTACTTGCTTAACAAAAGTTTGGAAATTCAAAACTATAGCTAAGCAGAAGATGTAAAGTACGTAACTAAGCCGTCCAAACGTCCAAAACTAAACCGTCACCGACCCTTTCACAATGACAAAAAAAAAGAAAAAAGATAGGAAAACACTTAACTCAGTGCTAAAATGGACTGTATTTTTGATACTGCCTCACCAAGAGTGTAAAAGTAAGTGAAGAGTTTTCACAATAGGTACCGGTAGGTTCTGAAATATTTCAGTAAAGTAGAAATCAGTCAATTAAATCTGAGTAGATGATGACCGCAGTTTCAGACAAAAAGCTTTTGCAGTATTTCTATACGCCTTATAAAAGGAGTGAAGAGAAAACCACCCGGAACCAGTTATCTTGAAAGTGATTAATAAACTTATCTACATTTTTTTTAAACGTAAATCTAAGCAATCGTCCACACGTTACGTCTCTGTAATCAGATAATACGAATTAAACATTTACACGTGAAGCTAATCATGCTAATCGTGCAACAGAAGCTGTGACACAAAGTCACGGAGCGACCTTCATACTCGTAGATTACAGTCTGCCAGTCTGGGGGTTTGCACGTGAGTTCAGACATGTTTTATAATGCAATAGACTGTTGAAAGAAAAACATCTATACAAGTATACATACATAATTATAATAAAAACGTAACAAAAATTTTTGTCTGGATGTATGTTCCGGATTGACGTAAAAACGGCTGAACGGATTTGGATGAAATGCCCACCCACACGACAGAAACTGCAGGCAAAAGCTAGTATAATAGAGACATAGTCCAATGAAAATGGTGTTTACTGAATCTGAAATTCTTTTTCGTGTGGGTAGTAACTAACCTGGTGTCAGAGTATATATGCCGCCCATGGGCCTCTGACTTGGCTTCACATGCCGTCGAGAAATATCTCTCAGGCATGCTTTCCTCACGATGTTTTCCTTCACCGTTTTTTAGGCAAGTGATAAAGGTGATAATTATCTTTATTATTTTATACTTTGTTTGTTTCTTTACCTTTATTGATGTGATGTTTTTTATACGTATAATGGAATAAATTGTGTAATATTTTACTTTATTTTTTTATTAAAATTTTTGGCCGAAATGGAGGAAACAGCTGTTTTTCCGAGCCAGTCTCTGGGCTGCAAACCTGGTAAGTATGTTCCTATGGCAGTGTCTGGGTATACTTATGACTAGTAGTTCTGCGAACAGTGGACCTCGAGAGCACAAACTTTTTTGCAACAATTCATGTGTCAATATGGGACATTTTTTTTTTATCAGATCTATGAGACCAACTTTATAGTTACTTACTACCTTTCAAATAAAAAAGAACCATCGAATTCGGATCTCATAAGGCGGAGATATCTAGTAGCCCCCTTTTTGCCCCTTTTTGGTGGAAGTACACCTCCAATCAAAAATCCCCGACGACAAACAAAATTCTATAAGGTCGTAAAACCTGTATATCAAGTTTCATCTCGATCGGTTGTAAAATACGACCTGTAGAAGAGTAGCAACAAACTGACAGACGAAAGCAAATTTTGCCAGACTAGAAGTAGAGGCGATTCACTTACTTCGCTCGCTCGGTCAATGACAGAAAAACATTTTTTTCATGTAACCTGAATTTCAATGCTCCTTCCTTGAAAAGCTCTGGGATATTTCAAACAGATCGGAAATCAAAATGTGGTGACATACTCGACAATAATTTTTATTTAAAAGTGAACCAAATTTAAAATAATAATTATTACTTTCACACCTGCTATATAACATTCATGGTTCGTACCGCATTGAATCCAATTCTAAGCAAATAATAGAAAGGTATAACATGAGTCATTAAGTTAAATAGCAGCATGACTGTTTGAAATACGGTAATGTATTGTGTGTATGCAAATATACGGCTATTGTGACGAGCGGGGCGTGGCGATGGCGTGGCGTGGCGGCGGCGTGGCGTGACGGTGACGTAACGGCGACGGGGACGCGCCGGTTCGTGGGTGCCCCACACACACCTTTTAAGATTTGCAATTACTTTGATGGTATTTGTTCAGGTATTGTGACTTTAGCTTTATAAGCAAACATACCTATAGGCTGAATGTCGTGGTAAATAATATAATAATAATAATAATAATAATAATCTTTTATTTCTCTCGTAATCACAAACACAGTACAAAGTCAAGGTAACACTTAATAGAGACTGGTGTCTGTTGTAGGTAAAACCTGTATTACAGATCACCAGGCTTACCGCCATCGGACAACTCATGAATGACCTATGACTGTATTAACCTAACATACAGGTTGTACATAATAAAACACTATTACAAATTAATAACAAAAGTGAAGTGTAACTATATGGGAAATTAAAAACTAAAGTAAAAATGGCTTAACGTTTGATTTGGGAATGAGTGAGTGTGTGTGTGTGTGTGTGTGTGTGTGTGTGTGTGTGGTGTGTGTGTATGGGAGATGGTGTGATGGGTAAGTGTGTGTTAATTGTATATCGTTCCATGCTGGCAAACGTTACCTTAATGGTTTTAATAAACGTTCTGTTGCACTGTAATCAATGCCTTGAAGCCACGAGCAAACTTTTTTCTTGCACTCTGACCTAGAAAGAGGATAAATTAACAGCTGCTTGTTCATTTTATTATATAAATATGGACCCAGGAAACCGTAAAAATTATGTGCGAGACTGAACCCATATCTATTTGTAGTGCAGACATCGGTGGTTCTTCTCTTACCAGATATTGTTTCGGGGTCGTAAGAAAGTTCTGAGTGCTTTTTAGTAACTGTCAGTAGAATAAAAAGTTGTCTAACAGTCAGCACCTTATAGCGCTGATAAAGATCAAACGTAGGGTGTCGTATTGGAAGGAAAGAACTTACTTTTAATACGGCTCTTTGGGCTCTCTCAAGTTTTAGTAGGTGAGTTTTAGCGGCTCCACCCCAAGAAGTTATACAATAAGACAATATAGATTGACACAATGCGAGATAAACCGTTTTAATTAAGAAAGAGTCAGCAACATGACGAAGAGATTTAAATATATAAATAAGTTTTCGAATTCTAGGAACCAAGGCATCGATGTGGTGTTGGAAATTTAGTTGGTTATCTATTACTATACCTAAATACTTGATGGTGTTAGTTTTTGACAAATGCGGACAATTACATGAATTGTTGGATGGAAATTTGCAATTGTGTGAGATGATGGTAAGGTTAGGTAGGTCTTGATTTCTGAGTGTATAGGTCATAAATTTAGTTTTGTCTACATTTAAGGTGAGGATGTTTTCTTCAAGCCACTTAGACACTTGGTTGAACCCATTTTGGGCGTATTTATACACTTCTTCCCATGTATCACCATAAAAAAGTAAAGCAGTATCATCGGCGAATGTAATTATTTTCCCATTGGTCAATTCTGTGTTACATAGGTTGTTTATATAAACTAAAAACAAGGTCGGGCCGAGGATACTGCCTTGTGGGACGCCATATTCAATAGGTAGTTCATCACTGACCCAACCATCCACTCTAACAACCTGTGTTCTACCCATAAGGTAATTTGCAAATAAATCTAGTGGTAAACCTCTAATTCCCAAGTGTTCAAGTTTGTTGATTAAGATGGGGACAGACACTGTGTCAAATGCTTTGGCTAAATCGAGATAGATGGCCAAGGTCTTTTTTTTATTATCTAGCTTTGACACTATAAATTCTGTTAATTGATGAACAGCATCTGACGTGGATTTATGTGCGCGGAAACCAAATTGAGATGGAGACAATAGTTGATTTGTTTCCAGAAACCTAACTAGTCTGATGTTCATTAGGCGTTCCAATATTTTAGATAGTGCTGGAAGGATAGAAATAGGTCTATAATTGTTGACGCAGCATCTATCCCCACTTTTAAAAATGGGAACTATTTGGGATTGTTTAAAAGCAGAAGGGAATACACCCGTATTAAATGATAAATTACATATAAATGTTAGAGGAGGAACAATGACGTCTGAGAATTGTTTTAAGAAGTTTCCTGAGATTTTATCTACTCCTACAGCACAATCATTCCTGAGGTTATATATTAATGATTTTACTTCGAATTCGTCTGTAGGTAATAGTACTATTGAATTAACGAAAGCATTCTTTGATTGAGATGAACTAGTGTTGTATGGCGTATTAGTTTTATTAGTCGTAATTTTTTCTGCCAATGATTTACCAACACCTGCGAAAAATGAGTTTATATCATTGACCGAAACTGACGGATTATTGGGGCAAATTAATTGTATTGGTTTGTCCTTTTTCTTTGAGGTGTATGTAATGTTTTTAATGGTTTCCCACAACTTCTTCTTATTATTTCCGGCTTTCCTAATCAAATCTTTTTCATAGTCAATCTTAGCTTTCTTTAAAATATTATTACAAAAATTCCTGTATCTCCGGTATGTGCATTGAATAATTTCATTTCCAGGTTTTTTCTTTGATTTTACATAAAGTTTGTCACGGTTTCGCATACATTTTAAAAGTCCCTTCGTTATCCAGGGCTTAAGAATTCTTTTGCGTCCGGTACTTGTTATGCTGTGCGTGTTATTATCTATGGCTTTAGAGAGCGATCGTGTGAAAAAATCTGTTGCTAAGTTAACATCAGTCATGTTATATATAGAACCAAAATCAATACATCTCACACTTTTGTCTAATCCTTCGTAATTAATGCGACCGTATGTATTTATAATTGGTTGCTTAGATTTAGTGTTCATAAACAGTATGACGGAATCATGGTCAGTAATAGATGTCTGTGCAACGTAGCAATAAGCAGTCAGTCTTGTTTTCAACATCATGTGATCTAAACATGTACGACTGTGAGTAGGGATTGTGTGGGCTGGAAGCATGCCATGAAACGCAATCATATCAAGATAGTCGGAGGATCTTTGATCTTGGGTACCAAGTGCAATATCAATATTGATATCACCAACTAAGATAACATTCTTAAACGATGAATATTTACGAAGGCATTCATTGAGCGAGATTAAGAAATTGTCAATATTTCTATTGCTTGGTGGACGATAAATGGCAATTAAAATGGTGTCCGAATTGACTTTTAATACAAGAATGTTCGCATCAGGGAATTCTGGTTCATCAATCGAATACATGTTCTTACAGTAAATCACCACACCTTCATTTTGCGTATGGTTGTTAGTAGTGGAAAAAGATGTGTACCCGTCAATAAAAGGAATGCTAGGATTACGTGTCAGCCAACACTCAGTTAACACAATAATATCCCACTCGACATTAGATCTAGATAATAACGTTTGAAAACTCTGCAGATTGCGGTGAATACTGCGTATATTTTGAGTAATAATCTTTAGTGAAGTTTTAGGATTTTGTAACAGGCTCTTGCAGTCCTCTATTTCACACGTCGCCGATTGCGCAACAGCAACAGAGTCTAAATCATTATTAAAATTCATAGTAAATTCAGCCATAATTTAATGTAGGGTATTTTGATGCGCACATCAGTATTCGCAAGTATAAAATTGTTGATTTATTAAAAAGGGTCTCGATTACGAACATTATAGGAACAGTTAATTTTAATGATATGGAACGATATACTATATAACAAGCATAGCAAGTGTCATACTGTAGTTTCTGCCTACCCCCATAGGAAGATGGCGTGTGTTTATGTATGTATATGAGTTTGTTAGGATGTAAGTATTTTGTGTTTTTGTAAATAAATGAGAGTTGTGAGTGAACAATAAGTGTGTCTAACATGATTACAGTAAAGTGACACCATACACAAAGCCACATAGCGAAACAAGTAAACATAGGTAAAATTATAGTAATAACTTCGAGCTTATGGCAAAAAAATGAAAACATGCAATAAGTACAAGTACCAGTAACAATACAAATTAATAGGCAGAATAGTCATATTTGGGCATTAAATTGATCCAGCTGCGTTATGGATTTAAGGACTATTGTTGATTCACCGTCTCCTTTCTTTATTAAAACCTTCCCGTCCGAAGTCCAGCAGTATTTAATTTTGTTACACTTTCTTAGTTCACGTGCATGATAGAAAAGCATCCTTGCGTTGTCAGTCAAGTTCTCGGCCAAGTAAATAGGATCACTACCCGCAAGACCTACGTGACACAGGCAAATTATCATCATCTAATTTTACCGTCCGATCCAAGTTGCTTTTGATGAAACACTGTCCTATTTCTACCAAAGCCAGCTCAACTCAATGCCTACCAAAACCAGCTCACCTCAATGCCTACCAAAGCCAGCTCACCTCAATGCCTACCGAAGCCAGCTCACCTCAATGCCTACCAAAGCCAGCTCACCTCAATGCCCACCAGAGTCAGCTCACCTCAATGCCTACTAAAGCCAGCTCACCTCAATGCCTACCAAAGCCAGCTCACCTCAATGCCTACAAGCCAGCTCACCTCAATGCCCACCAGAGCCAGCTCACCTCAATGCCTACAAGCCAGCTCACCTCAATGCCTACCGAAGCCAGCTCACCTCAATGCCTACTAAAGCCAGCTCACCTCTAGTACCAATAAGTCTAGGCCACAAAAGTAACTAAAAAGCGCACTTCCTTCAAGTGCTCACTTACCTTACATAGCCATGTATTTACTTCCCGTACAGCCAAACATCACATATCAAACGTCACGCACCTGCCTCGACCAATTGGGGCGTGTTAATAACGCTGTAATGAGCGTGACTTGCGCGGGCGCAGCTCCAGCACCCTGTGATTGTGCTACCGCGTCAGTTATCTCCGATGAGAGCGCTATTTCCAGCAATAGTTTGCGTAATTAGCAGTTTTGGGTTAGAAATTATTTGGTTACAAATAATAGTTGGTGTTATTATAGTGTTGGTTCGTTTTCACGCCTTTTCTCGTGAAGGGTGGGAATGGCCGGTGTTGTGTGTCGGCGTATCAAACGCTGGTAGTGACTGCGTTTCTTTGCTTGAGATAATATCTTGAACTAACTGTCATTAGTTTTGTTAGTTTAACACCTGCTAAGAAGAGGTGGTTCGTGGTTGCCTGCTTGGACTACTGGTAGTCAGCTCACTATGGTTATAAGTCCGGTTTTCAGATGGGGCTAATTTAATTCACAGTAAGTAGGTATTTATAGTCTTCTGAACTCGTCTCGTCGCTCTAACTATTGTATAGCTTAATTTTATCAATATTAGCAAAAACATTTTATTGATTCATTCATATCCGGTACACTTTCTTCTAATTATAAGCAATGGTTTCAGATCCTACTAACTCGAAAAAGAAACTGTCCTCAACAAGTAATTTCCCTATTTTAAGATAACGTAACTGTTCTCCATCCGATTCCCCAAACAAGTAAGCACGTTATCAGCGTCAATAAGGCGATTTGTACCCAAACACCTGACCAGTAAGAGGTAGGACCAATAAAAATACTTGTGGCTCAATAGTACCGGCGCGGCGCGTACCGTTTTGGTACTTTGGTGCCATTAGTGGCGTAATGAAGCAGTCGGACTGCTACCAAATGTATCGCGTACGTTATTTGTGTTATTATTAGTGTACACGGTTGTACGGTACGGGAAATTGGCTCTAGAACTAAAAGTAGCCGAGCTTTGTCGTCTTGTTCTCTTCGCATCATCAATATCATTCTCCTAATCCCATCATCAGCCCATCGTCTAACTAGCCTTTTCCCACTTATGTAGGGGTCGGCTTCCAGTCTAACCGGATGCAACTGAATACCAGTATTTTACATGGAGCGACTGCCTATCTGACCTCCACATCCCACTTACTGGGTAATACCTTACCCCATGGTAGGTAAGACTCTGATGTCCCGTAACAACTGTCAAAAATCCACGAATGACAGCCGCGACAAACGGCTTAACGTGCTCTCCGAGGCACGGAGGAGTCTCGGTATGTAAAGACGGCAATCCTCGGGCCAACCGCGGCAACCGTAGCTCAACCTAATCGATTGATCCGTGTGACTATTATTACTTAGCCACAAGCCCCTCAGCTACTGGCACGAAATATCTTATACTATGAAATGAGCAATATTTGTATATTTATAATCATGTTCTCGAAAACGGCTCTACCGATTCCGGTGAAAGTTGCAAATAGGAATTTACGGGGGCGAAAAATCGATCTAGCTAGTACTCATATCATATATAGTATCATATCTGGGAAAAGTCATCCTCTCTATCTTAACCCGAGCAGAGCTCGGTCGACCGGGTACTTTGGTATAACAGTGGTAACGAAGCTGGCTGTCCAGGGTACATTTCAGTGTCGCGATTCCCGGAAGCTATTTCCATAAGAGCACGTATATACGTACATATATCTTCAAATGTTCGCTGTTTCCTATCTCACTGAAACTTATCTTACCAAACATCGAAACAAGTTCGAAGGTCATTTCAAGTCTAGACACTTTACACAGTGCACTTATTATACATATATACCTACTAGTGATAAGATAAAGGTATATATAATATATAGATGCAATTTTTTTTTTTTTTACTGAACAGACAGCTGTGCTGCTGGGGAGTTTGTTGCGCCACTTCTTCTCCCCAGCTAAAGCACTAGGAAGTGGTGAAGGTCGGGCGTAGGGACTGTCTTATGAAATTTTGACGTCCAAAAAGTGCTGATTCTCAGCCTAGTTTGAATAAATGACTTTTGATTTTGATTTTGTATATGTGCCCATTTTCACAAACTCTAGGTGTCACCTAAATTAATGCCATAATAAAATCCAGCAGTATATAACATTTAGGCGTTCATTTAGTGAATACGGGCACTACCTATCTATATATATTTATCTTAGGTGTTTCTTAAATAGGTATTACCTACCTAAGTTATTAGGTATTAGGATTCCGTACCTCAAAAGGTAATAATGGAATCCTTATAGGATCACTTCGTAGTCCGTCTGCCAGTGTGTCAATCAGTCTCTTAAGACCCTTTTTCTCATGAACACATGAAGGTATCAAGTTGAAATTAATACCAAAAACGTAGGTACATGGTCCCATTAATCTCTAAAAAAAACAAGCTTATAAGATGACGCAATAAAAAAATACGGCCAGTTATGCGACATATTTTGATACTCGCAAGTAAAAACAAAACCTATAAGGTACTTCTCGTTGACCTAGAATCATGAAATTTGACAAGAAGCAAGCTATCACAGCACAAGTAAAGGAAAATGGCCGAAAATTGTTAATTTGTAGTTTTATCACTTATAGAAATAGTTTTAAGTTTTTTTTTACTGGCGAAATGTAGGTGTAGGTACTATAGGTACGTACTTACAGCTCTGCCCAACCCTCCGGGGAATCAAGGCGTGATCATATGTTTAAAAATAGGTTTTTGCGAATACAAACTTAAAGCAGTTGGAGAATTGGCCGTGACGTATATAATGTGTACAATGTATGGGAGAACATGTTTTTCAACTACAATGTTATGTTTGTTTTTGGGATAAATTCTTTCAACTACGGAACCTTCATTGTGCTTGGTCCGACAAGCACTTGGCCTGTTTTTTTTATAATTTTCCAGTGTAGTAGTGGTGTGGAAACAGTTCCCCGACAGTGGACGGCACAGCTCCAGTGCTCCCGGCACCCGCTGCCGACGTCACTCCTATTAATATTCAAATTAATATGTATTTGAGACGATATACTACATACTGCTGTTTTCCATTGGTGTCCATGTGTCGGGATACCACTGTTCGACACAGCATGTTGTTTAATTGTAACGTCACGAAACAAACTACCACAACAAACTAATATTCTTGAAGAAATCAGTGTTGGCAACAAACTTTATGACGTGAAAAGGTCTTTTTGCTCGGTGTACTGGTAGTAAGTTCAATATTTCTGACCGACAAAAAGGCGCAAGATTTCAACCGCTAATAACTACGAGACGTTCAATGATAAAGTAATAATTGAGCGTTCAAAAGATCATATTTATCATAGGTCATATTTATAACTTTATTAACTTTATTTATAGAGACTCACTTGTGCCGCGTTCTGATGCGCACGCGTTTGCATATTCTTTATATCGAGGAGCGCGGCGCAAGCTGTCGCTCGTAATTTACTCGCCATGAGTAGTGAACTTGTGGTGAATGAGCTGCTGGCGTTCCTGCAGCAGAAGCTGGATGTGATGGATGAGGTGTCTGCTGTCCAGATCTGCGCAACGAACTTCAGCGAGGATGACATAGCTGTTGCCAAGCTGTTGTTGTTTAGTGTGCTGAACAAGCGCGACCAGATGGTGTCCCGCCGGCGTGACGGGACTAAGAAGAGCCTGCAGGATATCATCACGCTGTTCAAGGAGACCGACCCGGACGACATGCCGACGTTTGTGGCGAAGGAGCTACACAAGCTTCCTCCCGTCACCTTCGACCACGTCGATGTAACGAGCCTTCTGAAGGACATTGTTTTTCTGAAGGCCCGCCTCGTGGATGTGCTAACGAAATTAGATGCATCCCAGAACACCGTCACTGATTTGCGCAAAGAAGTTAGCGAGTTGCGCAACAGTGTGGCGGTAATTAGGTCACCTGTCGATGCGTCAAACGTAAACACATGTCGCGGAGCCGGCCTCGATATATCGTCGTCGAATTCCGAGTCAGCAGTTTCGTCGCCAGCGCATCCGTCGTTTGCTGAGCTTGCAGAGCGTCCCGCCGGCGCGCCCCGCAGCCCCGCGCTCGTCACCGCGGCTCCTCCATGCAGCGCCGCACGAGCGCCTCGCCCCATCCCGCAGTGATGCTAGCAAAATCCCTTTGCAGAGGTTTCGGCAGGGCTTCAAGTACTGGCTGTACTTGAAGCCCTGCCGAAACCTCTGCAAAGGGATTTTGCTAGCATCACTGCGAGTGCTCCTGGCGCTCCTAGTATCAAGCCCTTGCCAGAAAAAGCGCTGAATAGGGCTGATAAAGATGATGGTTTTGTGACGGTGCAAAGGAGGAAGCGCCTATCGCGACCAAACAAGAACCGCTGCGGCAAAGCTCCTACAGTGCCCGAAGTGAGCCTGCGTGCCGCAAAGCCGAATACACCGGTGTACATCTCCCGCCTGCACTACACCACTAAGGCGGAGGACATTCTAGAGTACGTGCGACAACAGACGAGGTACACGCCGAGGGTGCAGTCACTGGAATCACGCCGGAACGTCAACTTCAAGGCGTTCGTCGTGCGTGTACCGAACTGTTATCTGCCCCTCGTCATGGAAGAAGACTTTTGGCCCCAGGACGTGGTGTTCCGTCGCTTCCGCGGACAAGTTCCACAGGACAGCACAAAGTCAAGCTAGTGCAAAGTGAAGTGCTACTAACATAGCTTTATAAAAATATGTATGTTTAGGTTAAGTTATTTTTCTATGGGCCTATGTCGCCTGAAATAAATGGTATTATTATTATTTTTTGATATTTCTCGGGAACCTGGGGTCCCGGACCTTTGGAAGGCGTACGAGGAGCCGAAGCCAACTCGCAGAGGCCCCGTAGATAATTTTAAATGATGAGGAGGCACCAACCGACGATTATCCCTGTATGCACTATGCAAGTGCACCCAAGGACAACCGCCGGTTAGTACAGGACTATTGTTGTACGTGGAAACAAAACATATTGGGCTATGGGTTTGGGTGGCTAAAGTGGATTGGGTAACTTGAACTCTGGAAGAACTATGTCCCCTGCCTGACCAATGTTATATATTATACACGGATAAAATGGCAGGGGGTGACTTGCACACTCAATAATGGGCCCCCTGAGACGGCCGCTAGCACATAATGACGTAGCGACAAGGGGGCAACACTTCCTGAGGTGCTTGAGGAGTGGAGAAGTATTCCACGGCTATCAGGACAATCCCGGAAGTACGGTCAAGATCCCTACCAGCACCTTACTTCCTTCCTCCGAGCACGTTAGCTCTTGCGAATCTCCACTCAAGCCGGCCAATAAAGGCAAGAAAGAGGTGGGAGCTCTGTTCCTCGTCAGTGTTCACTCCAGCCGGCCAATAAAGGCAAGCCAGAGATGAGGACAAGATTTCTCCCGGGAGATAGGGTCCATGGGGTCGCTACTGCCCATCAGCTCGCCACATGCAGCCCTGCGGGTTTTTGTATCTCTCTTGGTCTGGCTCCTCATCCTAGACCCGTTCCGGTAAACTCTACCGGCACAGACCTAAAGTTTGGAGCACGCAAGCCCTACCACGACGTCAACGTAGAGATAATAATAATAATAATAATATTCCACAAATATCACACAACGCCGTCTAGCCTCAAGCTAAGCAGAGCTTGTGTTATGAGTACTAGACAACTGATAAACATACTTATATATTTCTAAATACATACATATATAGATAAATTACACCCAGACACAGAACAAATGATCATGCTCATCACACAAACATTTGTCCTGGGTGGGAATCGAACCCACGACCTCCGGCATAGCAGTCAGGGCCACTAACCACTAGACCAACAGGCCAGTCAAGTCAGATACAGCGGTGAGGTATCGCTATTATTATTATTATAACAATTTTAAGGCCGGATGACGTCACACTGCGAGTGCACGCGCATGCGCGCGACCCTCTCTTGTCACTTTGTGTCGTAATATCAATACGTACCTATAGCGCAAAAACTTGTTTAGCTAGATCAGGTATACTGGTGGCTCTGTCAAGAGTTAACAAAGCGTTACCCTAACTTAAAGAGAAAAAAAAAAAAACCTAATAAGAAACAACAAATATTGGTCAAAATATGGTTAAAAAATAATATGAAGTTGACAATAGCAAAATAATGTCAGATGTCGTATATCGGCCGTAAATCTGCTCAGAACTGAAAAATAACATGATCGCTGAAAGCTTACTTTATAAGTAATGCAATGAGCCTGCTAAGTCTATTGTCGAGCAAATACAATGGCTACGGCAGTATCGGCGACCGTAGTAAAATTTCAATCTGTTTTCACGAAAACATTCGGCAGCGGCGCGGACTCGAACTGCGCCTACAAATTTTTTTAGAGATGATACTTGTTTTGAAGAAACAACATCGATGGGGGAATTACTTAATTAAAATTCATATTAGCTATAGCATATAGCTCAGCGCTCGGTCTCTTCACAGCAGCTTCAACAAAAATTATAAAGTAGTTCAGCTTTGGACCACAGGACCAAGTGGAAAACAACACAACGACACAGATAGCCCGCGTTTCCCAAGAGCAAAATATTTACGACACAGTTTCTTAACGATCTGTTAATATGTGCTTCATGCAAATCATACGCGTTTGTTTTCAAATAAAAACGGTGAGATAAGACGAGACGAACTGACCTGAGGATGCAAGGGATGAGAGGACTGAGATGTTTTGAAACATTAGGTTTCCTAAACCTACAGCATAATATTATAGGCATAGTCAATTGCAAGGAACAACGAATAAGCGATAGTGTACAGGCATCAGAATAATAAAAAAAACACTTTGGCAAATTGCAATAGGACCTTCGGTAAGCAACAAGCATACCTAACACATATCCCACGGCAAATTAAACACCACTAAGAGGAGTATCGAAGCAAATCTTTTGCGTAGACCTCAAGATACATTCAACAGTGCTCTTCATAACCGAGTCATATTTAAAACCCCGCAGTCTCCTCATACTTAAATTGAACTTAAAACCAAAACATTTTTGTCGATCGCGCTCGTTACGTCGATAACCACCTCTATTAAGAATATTAAGATATACTCGGTAGTGATGTTCCAACAGCCAAGCAGCCATGCCGCTATGTTGTCATTCCAATCGAATTAGGCAGGAATTCGGCCGATCAACAACTTGATGGGGTAAACAGAAGTGTATGTTGTAATTAAAAGACGGGTAACGGGTATATAGAACCATAAGATAATTTCTTTGAAGTATCGTGAGATTTTGATGACCGAATGACGTATACAACTCACTTTTAATTTTGTTTGGTTCCAAAAAGTAGCTGTCTAAATCAATCAAACAATCTGCCTAGCCATTTCCTAAATATGTTGGGGTCAGCTTCCAGTTAAACCGGATGCAGCTGAATATCAGTATTTTACATGGAGCGACTGCTTATCTGACCTCACAACCCAGTTACTGGGTAATACTACTCGTAGTTGTCAGACTTTCGGGGTTCTGACGACCCGTAACGACTGTCAAAGATCCACGAATGACAGCCACGACTTAACGTGCTTTCAGAGGCACGGAGGGGCCTTGGTATGAAAAGATGGTCACCCATCCACAGAACAACCGCGGCAAGCGTAGCTTAACCTGGTCGATCGACTCGTGCGGCATTTAAGTAGCTGTCAAAGTCGAAGTGATTTTCATTTCATATATAAATTATGACGACATAAAGTTATGTTTAGGCAAATAAGATTAAGGAAAAAAAGGCCGAGAAAAGAGGGGAACTCCCCCAAGCACCACCACTTCGACCGGTTCTGTAGTTCCCGCATTAAGCGAATTCCTGCGGCCTTCACAATGCCATCGGTCCGCCTTATGGGAGGCCTTCCAACGTTACGTCTTCCGGTAGGTACTCGGTCGCCACTCGAATCTTTTGGCTCCACCGGCCTGTTCTGCGAGCAAGGTGTCCTGCCCACTGCGACATAGGTTTGGCAAATCTTCGTGCAAAGAGGATATGGTTCAGGTGAATGACGCCAAGGCTACGGAAGAAGAATTTAATCAGCATCTCAGGAGATAATGAAAACGATTTTTAAATTGAAACACATGTAGATAGTTGTAAACAACAAACATAACGATGATAGCATCGTTATGTTTGCTTCAACGGTTTACTCAATTCCCGAGGAGCACACCGAACAACTAACCTAAAAATTAAAGAATTACATTTCCAACATTGTCCCCCAAACACAACGTATTTGTAGAACAACAAACGGCTCAATAAATCGTCACTCATTTATATCTATTGTAATGTAACGTTACTAACATGGCGGGAGAGCAGCCATTACGGAGCTTCCGACTTCAATAAATATGTGGTCTTGGATGACGTTGCTTTGTTACATATTGATATCAAGGAGGGCGGGATATTGCTTGTGACGCCGCTGGAGATCGTTCCCATGGATGATAACCGTTCAATGATAATTTGGATGTTATTGAATTATCTCCAAATAGAATAAAACCCTTATGCTGCTTGTGCACTTGGAAATAACTATCTCGAAGGATCAGTAACTTAATGGAAGGAATGACCAGTTTTTGTGTTTTGGCCGATTGACGATTTTGGTCATCCATCTCACATTGGAGGTTCTCGAAATTCTTACTCAAAAATAAAAGCGAATCGATGTTGACTGTTTAGATCTTTATGCTTAGATCCACACCGAAACGAATTACCAAAGATACCCTATCAAATTGAACCAAATTTCGTCCGTATAAAAGAAAACAACAGTGAGGCCATTACCAGACAACTGAATATACAGGAAATAATCGGCACATAACACACACACATACATTCATTGTACACAGACAATAACTCCAAATTGAGAGCTCACATTCGCCACGCTGCGCTAGTCCGCTCAAATCTGCCGCCGAACTGTGGGAGCGGCGACAAAGCCCATAATAATAGATAAATAAAGTCAAATACCGCATGCAAACTTGCATGTTCAACCCCAAAAAACCAAATTCAACCCTATGTCAAATATACAGCGATGAAAGTGATATACAAAATCGGTAAATTCTAATTTTGTTTTGGAAATCGTAAATCATGCCGCGTTTCGTTAAGGGTTGCCGACAATACCTGGTCGCGTTCGCGTAATAAATTATGTTTTATGTTTATAAAAACATCAAAATGTATATTAGAGGTTTTATTTGTTTGGTGATTACAAAAATGCCGCCTTTGACTAGGGATGAAAGAAGGGTGTTTCGATTTCACGGCTTCGTCGCAAAATTTGGAATTTAACTTTTATGCGGTTCGGGAAGCACACTCATTCCACTAACATCTTGATTCTGTTTTAAGTAGGTAGGTATATATGGGAATGAGGCAGTAAAGGACATCATTATTTAAAAGTAGTAAAAAGGTCAATAAATTGAAATCAAAAACCTCAAGGAGCAAACAGCATCGAAAAACAATATTCCTTTTCTGTCAAACAAAACAAACTCTTCGACGGAAATATTCCTAATCTAACCAAGTTGATAGCTCCATACAAACTAGGTGTAATCTCCGGTAATCCGGATCTAATCTCCACAACTTGGCTCTCACGAGTGTGTTTTAAATAGACTAAATCAACAAACAGAACACGACAAGGATTTGTCTCAAAACGCTTGAGAATAGAATCTAAATATGGAGTTCATTACGGAATTTGGAGCTTCAAAATATTTTCTAAATACTATAGAAATACTGGTTTAATGTCCATCTTGAAATAGAGTTTACGTTAAGTAACACCTGCGAGGTACACACATAAAATGACAATTGATCGTATTTTCTTTCATTTTGACAGTTCAGCGACATTCATTGCGTTATTTACTATTTTTATTAGTTACTGAGCAGACGCATTTATTAAACCTATGAGCAAGGAATTACAAATATCCTTCAAAAGTCTCGGATTGTAATTGAAACAGTGTTACGCAATTAGGGTGCTTGTCATTTATTTAGTCTCTAAAATTTTCCAGTCAGTAGTACCTACGTATTACTGCAGCTGAATAGCCCTTTTTCTGGAAATCTCACTATCGAGTTAACGTTTATGTCTACAATGTTAATGTTTCTGTCGAAATTCTTTGTTTATTGTGCGGAAATTGCTGAAATGCGAGTTATCGAAAATTTGTGTTTTTTTTTTTTACAGAAAAGCAGAATTTGAATTTCCACCATCTTTTACATTGTAGGTCTTTGTTTACGACTACTTACACTACTTACTTTGTTTTCGAAACATACCTTCAATTTCGATGCAAAAGATTCGTTTTGTTTGCAGTCGAAACCTTTTTGTTATTATTTGGTCTTTACAATTTTATATTAAACATTGACCTACAAATCAACAATAATTACGATACCTTCAAACACGAAGTTAGTCACGCTGGTAATGTTAGCCAACATGGCTGCATGGCCACACAACAAAACAGTAAGAAGGGAGGCAACCCCACATAGTTACACTTTTGAATTATTTTTATTTCATTAATAACAAAAGATTTCACCCGTTTTGAAATATGATTTGGTCGCCATCTTGTCCCCGCATGCGCGCGCAGAATTTTCTACACAATCGACTCACGCACACATTCATACTATGTTTTTATTATGTTTTTTTTTTTAACAATAACCGTGTCCAACGTCAGAAATATGGTGTACGTGGTTATTTTAATTTTATAGAACTAATGCTATGGCGTGTCTAATGAATAAAATGTAGAAACCTCCGGCGTTTTTTATAAATATGTTTTGACATGTTGTAATATGTCTGAATTTAGTTGGAACTTGTTTTAGATAGAATATTTGAAATGGTAAGTCTGTATTCCAATTTTATGTTTGTTATTGCCAATAACTAAGTTTAAATTATACCCAAACATACCTTCACCTTATAAAATACAGACTCAGACTCATCTTTTTACAAGCAATTTATTTAAATAATATTTTTCTTAAAACCTGTTAGCCTGGGAGTCGACCCCAACATAGTTGGGAACAGACTAGGAAGGTGCTGATGATGATGATGATATTCTTAAACAAATGTACAGTAGCCATAAATAATAATCTGTCCGGGACATTGATTTAACGTCGAAACAAACTATAAAATATCGAAACCGATCTCGACTAACTAAAACTATAAATGTAACTCGTTTATTTAATTAATTCAATTAAATTGATCGACAAAAACTGTCAAAATCGATTGGTAAAACATTAAACGGAATCATTTCATAAATTCTTCGTTGATTGCCTTTCATTAGTAATTTTATCCAAAACAGTTTTGATTGAGACATTCAGATGATGATATAAGAATGTGGGATGAAATGGCTCCTGCGCTAAGTTTGATGTTTTTATGAAGATTCATTTCATATTTAAGTACTTATATCTTTTATTTTTCATAAAAAAATTTGAGTGGAATATTTGTAATTTCGATGAAATAATTTGGTTTGAAGATGTAAGTAGTAGTTATTTTAATGGACCTTCTTATTACAGTTGTTTCTTGAATATAAGAGTTGGTTGACACAATCAAGTACCACCGACACAAAATTAAAAATTAAATTAATAATAATAAAATTAATCGTAATTTAGCACAATACAAACAATAACAACGTTGTTGCAATAAAATAAATAAAAAAGATACTCGACTCCAAAATTTTTAAATCGACCATAAACAAAACAGCATCAGGTTTTTCCTACATAAAACCTTTCTAAAAAACCACCACACTAAATTCTCTTACAAAATAATACAATAGAAACATAATAGTAAAAATAATATCAATCTAAAGCGGACATAAATTACAACATTAGTACGGGACATAGTGATTTGAGCTGCGTCTGCGCACCCCGCGTCAACTGAGACGTCAGAGACCCGCCAATAATAAAGCAGCAAATATTTATAAATGTTTTATTTGAGCCGCGAGGGATCATGTAGCCGAATTCTGGTAGGGTGTAAGGGAGAAGAATCAGCGATTGGTGACTAAAAGAATATTTTTGTCACACCACTCATAGAAAACACGCAAGCCAATGTGATAATACCAAGGTATTGAAATTAATTGCGATTATATCCAATATTTTTACTTAATGCTGTGAAGGACACTATACGCCCATCAGTAATAATAATAAAACTTCTATTTTGTCTCGTTTTTGTCTTTCAACGCGTTAATGAATGAAGAGTAAAACGAAAGAATAACATTTTAGATAAGTACAACATCAATTTAGGTAGTTGCTAAACTCACTTGGCTTTACCATAAGTCCATGTTTTATTTTTATTTTTTTTTTAATAAAGATAAAACCAAATCGCTCTCGCCCCCTCTTCAACTTGCATCTCACCCATCAACAATTAGCCCTATTGTACTCTCCCTACGTCGGGAGAAGCAACGCGGCGCGACTAGTTTGTGCCCGAGCCCCGAATGTAGATCGAATTATGTTTGTACACATGCTTAGCCAGAAGAGCTTAAATGGATTTAATGTTATGGAACACATTTTAGAAAACGTTTCTGTTGGATATTGTTTTAAATTATGGAAATAAGGATAAAGCAAAATTCATAAGAAAAAATGTGATGCAGACAGAACTTGTAAAAGATACGTTCTTATTTTATTCTTATTAACGTTGTAACTACTATTAAGATTTTGAAAATCACATGCGATATGCAATAAAGATTTGAATTTGAAACCGCTTGAAGTCGCTTGAAGCACGACTAGTAAGTAATTATGATAAATAATAAGATAGTAGAGGGCAAAAGACCTAGAGTCAAAAAGACAGTATGATGAAATATCCGAGCATTTGACGATACCTATCAGCGCCGCACTCCAGAAGGCCACCGATCGTAACAGATGGAGATAGACCGTTGACAATTTTGTACGGAGTCACGATTCTCAACAGTGAGAGAGCGATTGAAAAGAGAAGATAATAACACTTCATCATTAAATTATCCCAAATGCACCAACTCTTGACAACATTAAGGAAATATTCTGAGATTTGACCACAAACTCATTAACATTGCATAAGCATGATCAGTCTATAATGTTCCCACTGCTGGGACACAGGTCTCCGCTGTGAGAGAGCGCGGGGCTGTAATGCACGCGGGCCCATTGCGCGTCGCATGTCTTCGCATTTCGACGATGTTCTCCTTCACCGTTTTGAGTTGAGAGTGATGAAATTATTTACACAAGGTACAGCGCCTGCTCGGGTTCAAACCCAGGACCTACAACTCATCGTCCTACAAGTCGGGCCGGTACCACTAGTCCACCACTGCTCTCTTTAATACTGAAAGTAGAACAAAACAAAACGTCTTTTAGCTTTGATCGCTTCAATCAAATCAATCAAAAACTGTTTCTCGTAAAACCTATGAAAGTAATAAAACCATTTCATTTTACGAACCGATAGATTAATGCCACAATATCATCAGAATGTTACCTAAGCAAAAGCATACAGAAATGAAGCATTCTTCATGCGAATCTACATGATAATATTATGGTTATAATTTAAAGCAATTGTCGCAGTTATTGTTACCTTGAACTATATAATCGATATTGCAACGGTTAAACCAATGCTAAATATTATAAATGCGAAAGTAAGTTTGTTTGTTTGTTTGTTTGTTACGTTTTCACGCCTAAACCACCGAACCGATCGACCGAAATATTGCATATACGTTGTCACGTGTACCTACAGAAACGGGCATAGGGTATCTTTCATCCAAAAAAAAGTACTATTCCCGAGGAAAACCACAATAACGTTCTTATGATAATAGATGGCGCCCTTAATAAAGTTTATTAAGGGTTTTATTCCGACAACCACGCGGGCGAAGCCGCGAGCAAAAGCTAGTATTTAATAAATTTAAATATCAAACTTTATCAAACGACGAATTTCAATAGTGTTATCAATCATTTCAGCCCTTGGAAATCGAAATCGAAATACCGACTATGGTACCCATCTCTCAAATTGCGAGCCTTTGGCGATCTACCATTCTTTAGTAAACACTTTCTTATTACTGCTACTCTTCATCGTCATGATCCACAGCCCGACTTCACCCACGGCTGGCCATAGGCCTTTCTTTCCTTGTGCTAATCCCCACGCTCCTGTACCAGCCTCATCCAAGTTTTGCTCGCGATGACAACGATTTCGTCCGCCCATCTCATCGTCTGATGACCGACATCTCGTCTTCCAGTCCTTGGACGCCACTCTCTCACAGAAGAGCAAGTATGATTAATTTATTAAGTAGGTAGTTACAATATTTTGTTATCCCTAAAGAGTTTAGGTATATGTAGGTATCTTATCTTACATTATTGCACAGATTAAAACAAAATATGAGAATGACTGACTCAACCATAAAGAAAAAGAAACAAAAAATAAAAAGTGTTGAGTTCCTTTTACATATGAATGTCCCGCTAAAAAACGTGTCATATCGACCAAGAATAACAAAAACCAGCTCTAGGTGCATCAGAAACATCCAAAAATAAAACCCAAACTCAACCACTTAATACAATTTATTTTTAAACAAAAATTAACATTTAAAATCAAGTCGACCCTTATCAAGCGCGCAATAACTCCTTCCTAACATAATGTACTTAAATCTCATTCAGAATATTCGCTACACCGCTAATGTGTGGGTAAATCTGTCCGTGCGGAAGTCAAAATTATTGTCACCCTACATACTTTCGCACCATTTAAAACTCAACCTTATTTTTTCGTAATTACTGTTCAAAATTAACTTTTCGGATTATTTGATATTATACAGAATGATATAGATTTTTATAATAAGTAGTCCCATTGAATAAACGCGATGCACCGTAAGAAATTAGTTGTCATTGATGTGCGACTATTGTCGCGTGATGGGTGAACGGAGTGTCACTGCGCATGTCACGTCACTATTGTCGACTCGTCGGGACATTTTTGTATCGCGTCGTATTGTTGGTAAAAAAGTGTGAGAGACCAGGAAACTGCTCGAGCGGACAATATTAGTTCATAAAGCTACGATGTGACGTTTGGAAAAATAAAAGCGGAAAGGAAATTGTGTGTTGTGCATTTGGGTTTAATTGAATTCAGTTGCGACTGCTTATGGTATATCACATTTACATGAATATTAATTGGTTGTCCTCGCATAGTTACAGACTTTCAGACTCTCATAATTTTAAACAAACACCAACTTCATCAAGTTTGAGTTAAGCTATAAAAGGTATTTTATTCAGAATTAAAATGAAATATAGATACGTTATAAAGAACTGATTAATTTTTTTTTTTTTTTTACTAATGGCCGTTTTCTGAAGAATTCTTAAGCAGAGTTTATACTCTTAATAGCTATTGATTCGACAAAATTATGTATTTAAGTGAATTCCTTCCTTATGCTCGGTTTTTGAGGTCTTCGGATAAACCCTCGATAGTAATTCATTCGACATTTAAACTAAATTATTCCGAAGTGTTCAGAAACACGATATCGTACCAATAATCACTATCGAATGGATAAACTCCGTTTAAAAACCTCAGAAACCGGGCCTAGGCAATGTCGTAAAATAGACGAGCTATTGAAGAAGTAGGTAGGTATACAACGCTGGCCACTCAGAAAAACATAAGCCAATGGTATATTAGCTTAAAAAACCGGTCAAGTGCGTGTCGGACCACGCACAATGAAAGGTTCCGTATTTGGGATGAATTTATCCGAAGAACAAACTTAACATTGTAGTTGAAATACATGTTCTCCAATACATTCCAACTACAAATGTCCATAGTTAAACGAAAAAGATCCAACCCACATTACACCTAATGTGGGTTGGATCTTTTTCGTTTAACTTTGGACAAATTTAAGTTTGTACGCACAATATTGAGATATTTACCATGTTGTTTTAAGACCATTGACTTCTCTCTAAAGACTCTTCTTATAGGTTTTCCTGTAATCTATAACTAAAGAATTATTTTCTGTATTTTTTTTCAAAATTTTAAGGTCAGTAGTTTCGGAGATAAAGGGCTTTCGTCTATTTTCTTAAATAACTTTAAAACAGTTTATTTTAAAATTATAAAAAGTATATATATTTGAGACCCTCAAAGTAAGCCCTTTTATTTGATATATCGCACGGTACCTACAATTTGCAATTATTTTTTTTTCTTATTTGCCCCAAATTTTGACCCCCAAATTTCAACTTAATCGGTCCATTAGATTCGGAGCAAATTGGCTGTGACAGACGGACAGACAGACATATGAGTGATCCTATAAATAAGGGTTCCGTTTTTTCCTTTTGAGGTACGGAACCCTAAAAAGAACCAGACTTAACGGGACTAAAATGAAATTACTAATTTAACTTCTTTACTTTTGCACCGAACAATCTAATCAACAAGATCCAAATAATAATGACAATCCACAGCGATATCTCCCGACGTTTCCATCAACATCGACCGAGTTCCGAGTTCCCAGGTAAATAACGGCAACACTATCCCACACATTAACATTATTCCAAATATTCTGAAAGTAAAGAAATCTACCATACATCTAATAAGTTCCACTCAACGACTAATATATCAGAGAAAAATGTATTACTATTGAAACGATCGATTGGTTAGAAGTGGAGTAACTACTGGCAAATATACCTTGACACATCAGGGGGGCGCCACTTGCGAAGAGATCTGTCAACTTTACGTCAAACAGTATACATTTCTAGTTAGTTCCTAATTTCATCACGCGCTAAGATATGCTGGTCATATACCGTGTAATAATTATCGGTTTGAAAACTGGTAACATTTTAAGTAGGTGTGTGCAATGAAGATAATCCGATGGTCCATGGCCCAGCTTCACATTAGAACATCTTAATTTCAATCGCCATAAAACGCATAAAGAACAGTTTTATAAAAGCCTCATCATGGATTGTAAAGCGGGCTGTTCACGGTGCGACGAGCGTTCAAAATAATATTAATTTTACGATTTTGTTTTTGTGATACTTCTTTCAAAAAACAAAATCATCAAATTGGTTCTTGGTGGTGTGTGATTTTTTGTAGCAAGAGCTTTCATCAAATGAACTTTCGTGAAACTTTCTTATCAATCACTTTGGTAGGTTTCCAAACAATTTGCAATAGCAAATGTTTTTTTTTTAATGTTCAACGAACTGTTTATCGACAGGATTCTTCTGTTAATTTTCACTGAATTTATTCAATTAAAAAAAGCGACTATATCACATAAACCTACATGGGCACGTAAGAAACGTTAGAAGCTAGGTGTACGGTTCCAGTTGGTAGTTTCCTATGGAGAAGAGGCGACAAGAAACTCCACGGTTTCTTTTTTAATAAAATGCTATAACTGTCTTTCCGTGAATGTCCAGGCTTTAGTAAATTTATATAAGGGACCCAGGCGAGGACAGCGCGGACAGCGCGGACAGCGCGGCGCGATTATCGTAATCATGTTGTGTCGCCCGCGCCTGCGCCGCTTTGATGTGCCGCCGGCGGTGACCACGCGGTGAAGAGGTAAGCTTTTCAATAATTCCTTCCTACGGTAGAAAATATAATCGCTGCGTTATCACTAATTTATATCAACTACCACAGGAATCTGAAAAACGTTTCAGAACTGTCTGCATTTTAAATATGTAGTTCGATCGCTTAATTTACCGTCAAGAAGTATTGACGTAT
Organism: Dicycla oo; assembly: GCA_948252095.1. Lineage (NCBI taxonomy): Eukaryota > Metazoa > Arthropoda > Insecta > Lepidoptera > Noctuidae > Dicycla > Dicycla oo. The sequence continues at coordinate 1,212,123 of OX411713.1, forward strand.
TTTCTATCACTACATATTACAAAACCAAGTCCCCCGCCGCGTCTGTCTGTATGTTCGCGATGATCTCAAAAACTACTGAACGGATTTTAATGCGGTTTTCATCAATAGATAGTGTTTCAACAGGAAGGTTTATACGTATAGTTTTCCGACATCCACGCGGACAAAGCCCCGGGCAGAAGCTAGTGTAATAATAATAATCTAATTTTCGAAGTTGGTGACGCGGCTCTATGTAAAACAAAAAGTTACTTAAACGAGCAGCTTTTTGCTAACAGCTTCAGAATCCTAACTGCGGAACACACTTTCAATCAACCTTACTGATTTTGAAGCATATTGCTAATTCAATGCGGAAGAAACTTGTCTCCTCTACAACGTCAATACTAACACAATTAATGTTGTTGAACTGTCAAAATTGCAGCCATTGTATGCTACACCTAGGCGTAATCACCGCAGGCCAACTGTCGTAAATATAAGAACGTTCAAAATCTAGTCTCAATCAATAACTTGTCAAAAATGTTGGGAAATGTATTTTTGACAGACTGAGACTTTTATTGCGAACATTCTTATAAATCCTACGGGAATTGCCGCTCAGATCCTTGTAGATGCTAATAATGAATTTGTTGGCGGACCAATGTTATGATGTTGATCAACCTAAAAGTGTATATCACTACATATTCCCAAAACAATCATGTGACCTACAGAATGCATGATATCAAGATTAAAAAGCAAAAGAATTTAAACAAATTACCGAACAGTTCCACTTAGTTTCACTGCGTAGTATTTCTAGAGACTGGTATTACTATAATTTAATAATATTTATCTCGTAATCCTTTTTAATCTATTTGACTTTTAAATGTCTACTTTGTCACACTTTAGAGCTTTTTTTTATTAATCTGCTTTAAATTTTAATCCACTGCTGTCGAAAAATTAGTATACACCTACTTATGTAGGATTTGTGGACACACCGCGTAATCTTTTCATAAAGTATGAAAATAACCGTTTTAATCTAAACTACTAATCGAGTGCTGCATTAAATCCAGAGTATAACCAAATAGAAATCAATAGGTGAAATACCTATTGATGTAAATAAAGCCCAAGAAAAGACGCAAATCATACGGAAATTCCCAAAGACATACATTATGATCTTTGATTCAAGCTAACAGTGCCAAAGTTACTCAAAAACCTTTAATTAATACATTCGATACTAAAGTTCCCGCCTTCGTCCTCACCCAGGCACAATCATGGCCCCCGCCTCACACCCACGGCCCAAGATTATCATCTCGCGTTACATTTGACAAGAAAAATTAATATGTTATTGTGCTTATTATTAAAATTTAAACGCATACCCACTGTCGCTTCCAATTATACCGTGGAACGTTAAAACTTATTTATAAATAATGGTGTTCTTCATCTCTCGCTGGAACGTAGGTACTCTACTGATTTTTATAGCAAATGAACGTAAGTTATGGAGCTGACATTCATTAGACGGTGTTCGAATAGAATTATCGATTGGTATAAAGAAACAAGAGTATTGAGAACTTGTCTTAATCTATAATAAAAATCGAAATATGTTATTGATGACGTAGAGTCAGCTCTAGGTGCTCCAATATACCTATTGTACTGCAACAACAACTGCAACTGCTGCTGGGTGGAAACTAAGACGAAACCAACAACAGAGGGCGACACTTGCAGTCATTATGTAAATAGCAGTACAGGAAATCAAAGCGAGTTCCGGTAAATAACCCGGAAAAACCTTACGGCAAAATTATCAAAAGACATCTTAGAAAGATATCATACGCCAGCTGAAGACATCCAAGCAGAAGATATCTCCAACTGTACTGTTGCTAACCGCACACGTCCCATTAACACATTCATACATTTGTATTGCCGACAGCTGAAAGTTGTTAGTGTAGATTGTAGAACCTCCACATTTCATGGTGGTCTTAAATCTCAAGTGCTTACAACAAATCTATTCAGGACAAAATCAATCTGCATGAACCATTTACATTACAACAATTATCCAAGTTAAACGAATCGAGATCATCCGGAACACAAAGTGGACCCCAAATAATGTCTTGGAGAGTCCGTGTTTGCCGACTTTGTCCTTTCCATGCCCAAATAATCCTGCTGAATAATCTGCTATGAATAAATAAGCAGTCGCTTTGTCAATGTGACGTATATTGACAAGCATTCGATGGAAGAACTGTCCCTTTTTATAATAGAGACGAAATTTGATCTTAGGGCTTTGGGAATAGAACTGTATGACGATTTCAAGAGTCGCAAAATTTATGTTACCCAGATTTGCATTCTTATTTTTTGATATTCAACTCTGTGGTCTTGTCTAAAGGTTCAGAATTGTATGTTAAGGTTTCGTGAATTGAATTTCGGAAATCCATGTCCTCTAATCTGTCGGCGATTAGTTTTGATGTCTTCAAGGATAGTTTTTTCAGCAAATTCACTTTCAGACAGATGTGTCGGTGTTGAGACGCGCGGGTGGGCCGCGCCTGTGGTCTCACAAATCTATTATCTATTATTGTTCATAATAACCAGCTATTGTGCATATTGTCAACGCTGTTTTCACTTTCTTTTAATCCTTTAACACGTAAACAGATATATTATAGACATATTTGGAAAGGTTCTAAGTGATGCCCATCTTGCTGTCGACGGGACTAGCTCAGAATTTAGATATATTGGTTTAGTAATTATGGGGTACGACGTTTTGAAATAATAACAAAAGCTATAAGAACTTCATAAGCTTTAAACAATACCATAACAAAATGATTGGTGGATTATTCCGAACTGTCACCCTGCTTTGTCCCCTTAGGTGGACAAATCGGAAAAAAGTTTGACCTGTCCCCCTGTTTGCAACTTTATTCACTCCTATCTGTGCCAAATAGGAGTGAATAAATTTCGAACTGTCCAATTTTTTTTTCCGATCCGTCGCTCTAAGGGGACAAAGCAGGGTGACAGATTGGAATAATCCCGATAAGTATCAGCTCGGCACTACGACTAAAATTTTGAATGGTAAATTTTCATATATTTTCTTAAATAACTTTAAAACTATTTATTTCAAAATTATAAAGAGATATGCTTGAGACCCTCTGACAGCCTTTTTATTTGGTATGTCACACTGTAAGTGCAAAACTTTTTATTATTTGTCTTCACATATTCACAATTCCTTTACGTCCACGTCCGTGTCTGGGACACAGGAATTCATATGCGTACCCAACTTAATCGGTCCATTAGATATGGAGCAAATTGGATGTGACAAACGGACAGACAGTCAGACACAAGAGTCATCCTATAAAGGTCCCATTTTTTCATTCGGACATACGGAACGCTAAAAACTTAAGCTACTTGACTTATTGGTAGGACCTAAGCGCCAATGCACATTTTTTATGAGAGTTCTCCAATACCAAAAATAAGTAAGAAATATGTCTAATATTTTAAATAATAGGTTGGGGAAAAAGTTTCTTCGTATTTTTTATGAAAATTCAAAACATTTTTTAATATAGTTTATTTACATTTGACTAAAGTATGTAGGTACCATTTTGTTCGATAACTTTTTGCCATCTTGTAGGTAGGGACATGATCCCATTGCTATAGAAATTTTGGGACTTCTGGGCAAAATACCGCGACAAGTGGTTTTGGCAGTCCTCTCGTGATGTTAACCTGACACTGCCTAAAGAATTCTGAAGAGACCGAAACAGGTGGAAATCTGAAGGTGCAAGGTCAGGACTATACGGCGGATGCATTAACACCTCCCAGCCAAACTCTCTTAATTTTTGCTGAGTGGCTAAAGATGTGTGAGGTCTAGCGTTATCATGATGAAAAACCACACCCCTTCTGTTGATTAATTCCGGCCGCTTTCTCTCAACTTCTTGCTTTAATCTCATCAATTGTTCGCAGTGAAGTTCAGAATCGACGGTCCTGCCTGGTGGTAACAGCTCATAATGAATAATGCCCTTCCAATCCCACCACACACACAGCATCACCTTGTTGCGAGTTAACCCGGGTTTCGCCACAGTCTGTGAAGCCTGACCGGCCTTTGACCACGTCCTTTTTCGCACGTTCTTGTCATACGTGATCCACTTTTCATCACCACTTATCAGCTTCTTCAAAAATGGTTCGGTTTCATTACGTCGTAATAAAGAATCACAAATGAGTACACGGTTCATTAGGTTTCTTTCAGTGAGCTCGTGAGGTACCCAAATGTCGAGCTTTTTTGTGTACTCAGTTTTTTTCAAATGCGCCAAAACTGTTTTGTGGTCAATTTCCAGTTCTTCAGCTACGTCGTAACTACTGATATGCCGATCTTGCTCCACTTTTTCAAAAATGGCATCCATTTTATCCGTAATAGGGCGACCAGAGCGACGTGCATCTTTGACATCAAAATTTCCGGATTGAAAACGCTTAAACCAAATTTGTGCTACTCTCACAGACACTACACTAGGTCCATAAACATCGCAAATTTTTTTCGCGGCTTGCGTTGCATTTTTACCTTTTTTGTAGTCAAATTTTAAAATGCATCGAATTTCTTCATTAGATTCACTCATCTTGACGGTACGAAAAACAAATGAAAATCACACATTTTCCTAATTTGAATTTGGAACTATGTTCTTTAAAATTTGAACTTTCAATGATACCAAAACCAGCCAGATACAAATAGTATAGCCTAAGGGTGCGTCCACATCTGGCGAATGTGCCGCGAATGTGCAGCTCCCGAGCCGTTTGCGAGCTGCCCGCGAGCTGCGCGCGTGCATTTTTGTTCGTGCTCCGCTCCTGCGCCGCCCGCGCGCAATTCGCGCGCGACCTAAGCGCCGTACGCAATCAGCGCGCGGGCGGCGCGCTAGCGGCTCGCGGCTTCCTTCCGCAAAACAAACATAACTTACCCGCTCAGTTCGTTTCTGATTACTGGAGGCTAACTACGTGTTGTCATGGAGTGGACGGAGGAGAATTGTTTACGCTTAATTGAAACATATAAGTATTGTGAGCCAGTAAACGGAACTGTATGTGCGAGAATTGAATGCGCGCAGATCGCGCGCCGCGCGCACGCCTTTTACGAGCCTTGCATGAGTTGCGCTAAAGAGCGAACCAAACCATTGCCGTGACTGCACGCGTGCAGCTCGCGGGCAGCTCGCAAACGGCTCGCAAGCTGCACATTCGTGGCACATTCGCCAGATGTGGACGCACCCTAAGAGATTTTATTACAAGTTCATACATACTATAATGCGAAAAGACTTTTTCCCCAACCTAATATGTCTAGATAGACAAAGCTGTGAAGTCGTCGAAAAATATTTTGCGTCTATGTGTTCGCCGCAATTCGCACTCACACCATACCAGCATAAGAAAGTTGCCTGTTTGCTTTAGTTATTTTGCAGCACGACACTATCTAGACATACTTATATTCAAAGTCCAATCTAAAAGAAGTACATATAAGAGAATCCAAAGACCACTCTGTTTTACTAAAACCAGATGATCCTAAAGAAGTAAAGAGCGTCATTGGATGGCTTGCACAAGTAACTATAAGAAGAAAACTTTGGCCCTAGAAGGAACAACAACGTACCATCATCCTGCATAGCCGTGAAGTTCGTTGGTTAGTGTACTATCACTAATCAACAAACTTTACGGCTATATCTATATATCTATATCTATGGCGTATGTCATGTCCACTGATGGTGGCGCGTGTGTCGGATCATCTAGTCCCCTTCAAAACGGTTGAGCTGAATGGTGCTAATACATGCGTCAGGTTCGTGAACGGGCGCTGTCAATGGAGGCTGGTCAATGAGGCTGGGTATCTTGGCTTATTTTAATTTAATTTAATTTTTGAATAGATTTTATATATTTTTATTACGGACACTTTCAACGTTCTGCATCGTTCTCACGTGTATAATTTGAATATGAATGATGTAACTATATTTTGATTTAAATAAAAGAGTGTCCGTGGAGGATCTGGCCCGTTCTTCTCCATAGAGTACTTACATACTACGCTTTGGAATGAGCCACTAGCTTTATTTTTCTGACTGACCGACCCCTTGTCAATTCAAACGTGTCTGTAATTGTTTTATTATCTACAACCTACCTCTGTATGTCTGTATTGCAGACACAAGTTGTCGTATGCCTATCCAAGACAAAAGGAAGCTTCTAATAACACACAAACCAAAATGTCCTTCTACAAAATCTCCGCCAACACCTCCTTCAGAACACCCCACCACCACATATAAAGCCATAGCTACCGTCACGTCAGTATTGAGAATGACTACCGCGTTATTATTGAACAAAACGCCATTGTTTCGCGGCTATTGTGCGGTCCGTGTGAAGTTGATACGTGTATTATAAGCGGCCGGTGCGTAATCACAGGGTGCGGGACACGGAGGAATAATACGAGGTGAAGGGAGGTTTGAATGTGCCTACGGAGGTGGGAATTCGTGGAGGTTTTCAAATACAAATACAAAAAAATACAAAAAAGTTTATTTCTATACGTATATTTGTTTGTTTACCCTATTATATAGTTGAGCAGATCGATGTTGACGATGACGATGATGTATAGTCGCGTATTTCGTTTTAGTCGGTTGTACATGTGCAATCATGTCATTTCGTCTTTTCGACATTACTTTCGGATCGTATGAAAGAGTTTTATGTTTTTCTAGAACAGCGGACATGATATATAATTTCCTAATTGAAAGTAGATCGCTAATTTCGTATAGCTTTTCAGTAGAATATCTCATCCTTTTAAAATACATTGTTTTCATTAAGGATCGCTGTCCCCGTTCTAGATTGATAAACTATTTATTAATTATTTATTTATTTGTTTTTTTTTTGTATTTCTGTATGTATATTGTAGACAATTGTCAATGCTTAGCATATTTAAAATAAAGGATCGGTCCTAAGACTTTGTAGCAGTGAAAAATCCGGGATCAGTCTGAAATCCTGATGGAATATGGTAAAATGTTGTGGCACAAAGCAATCAGAAAATATATAAATTTTATTATCAGACAAATGACTTCTTAAATGATATTTTTTGATTTTTTAATATTGGTTTGGACACAATAATTTAATTTCATTGTAATTTAATTATAATTTAAGTTTATAAACATGCTATTGTTTGACATATTCCTTTGCTTTGTTGATTTCTCCAAAGCATTCGACTCGGTGAAATGGCCGGTTTTGTGGAAGACCTTGCTATACATGGGCACACCAAAACATCTTGTACACCTTTTGAGACGTCTATATGAAGAGGGCACAGCCTCAGTTCGCCCAGATGATGTCCTGTCAAGTGACTTCCATCCTAGTGCCGGAGTACGCCAGGGGTGCATTATATCACCGCTCTTATTCAATGCGTACACAGAGATAATAATGCGTATCACTTTGGAAGACTGGACGGATGGTGTAACAATTGGTGGATACAGGATTGCAAACTTGCGTTACGCAGATGACACCACCTTATTTGCAACCAGTTCGCAACACTTGGAAGAGCTACTGTCAAAGATGGAACGAGTAAGCCATGAGTTTGGACTAAAAATTAATCGCAGCAAGACCCAGGTGATGATTGTTGACCGTGCCAGGAATAATTCGCCTGAAGTGACCCAAATCGCGAATTGCAACGTGGTCCAATCTTATATCTATCTTGGGGCTCTAATTTCCAACAATGGCGGGTGCATCGATGAGTTCAAACGACGTATGGGCATCACAAGAGCAGCGATGGACAAGATGCGGAAAATATGGAGCAATAGAAACATAACTAAAGCCACAAAGACCAAGCTCGTGAGGACGCTTATATTCCCCATATTTCTTTACGCAGCTGAAACCTGGACCTTGCGAGATGTGGAAAGGCAGAAAATAGATGCTCTGGAAATGTGGTGCTGGAGAAGAATGCTTGGGGTTTCGTGGACCGAGTTTCGCACGAACGTCTCTATACTTCGAGAACTCGGTATCAGGCAGCGTCTGTTCTCGATAGTACAATCTCGCATCCTGACATTTTTCGGACATGTTTCCCGGCGTGATAATCAGTCCATAGAACGCCTTGTCGTCCAAGGGAAAGTAGAAGGCACTAGACCGCGCGGAAGGTCACCCACGCGTTGGACTGACCAGATCAAGTCTGCCATTGGGGGTTCAGTTAACGAATGCAGTAGGATGACCTCTAACAGGCAGCGGTGGCGAAATGTCGTGAAGTGCATCACGTCTGCCCCATCCAATACTGCTACGAGTAGGTACTTAACGATCACGACCGCTCTGTCAAGAGCGTACCGGATAAGAAGAAGATTGTTTGACATTTTACTCAGACATTGTATTTTGTATTTCAATTTGTACGCCATAGTTGGCAAAACATGTACGTAAGTACATTTTTAAAATCTAAATACCCTGCATGCCTGACTAGTCGGTATGTAAACGCATGTTTTTTGGCAAATAAATTATCTCTTATCTCAGATGGTGACAATCAACGATATGTCACTTGTAACTATAAACGAATTAAAAAGATCCTTTTCATTCCTACTTATAACGCTCTATACAGTGTAGGCATCAGTGTCTCAGTGTAGCAGTGTCTGCTCTGTGGCTCCCTGCTCTCTGTACTATGACCACGTCATCGGCACTAATAAGCCGGTAGCGGCGTAATAGTGTAATCTGTTGATAATTGCCGCGCGCACAACTATTCGCGCTGCGTCCGCGTCCACCACCAACTTGCGCTGGGCCCGCGTGCTGGATTATGGGCCACTCCCTCTCTCAGAGAGGAGGCCGGTATCCCAGCAGTGGGTAAACGTTATAGGACGATTATGTTTATGCTAAAATGCGCCCGCGCACCTGTGTTTCACAAGGAGTGAGAAGGGGATATGGGTTCCAGTAACTTTTTGATTAGAGTTAGGTAACTCTTAGTTTAAATTAAGGTCACATAAATCGAGAATGCGTATTGCAAAAGCGTATTGCAAAAATCACTGTAACAATGCAAGACTTTCATGAAATTTCGACAAAATCGATAAGAAATTTACGTAACAAGAATGGACCAAGCTGCATGTAATGTAAGGTTTGCTGTAAACTACCTTTACCACAATAATTTCCACAGTTCTCTATTAACACAATTCCTCAATATAAACCTTCTGACTTCCCCGCAGAATATAAAAGTAAATAATTTGGTAACACAGCTATTTCTATGTCGGAATTAATTAAACAAATACACGGTCGTGGACAAGATAATGGCGGCGCCCGCAGCAGAGGCTCCGTACAATAATATTATATTATAATATGCCTGCTTTGTTACACGTTAAGGCTATAATTTTGGGTGTTACTGGCATTTTTCGGCGCTTTTGAGGGCGTCGGCTTTATTGTGTTAGTTCTTTATCAAAAGGCGTCATATTGCTAGGTGTTTTTATTCTCAGCTTTCCTATGGTGGTTTGGGTTGGGGGTAAAGCGGGGAAAAATATCATCGGTAACTATCAAGTGCGATAGCAAGCAAACGCGAAACTGTCTATAATTAAAAAAAAACTGCTATAAATGATAAATGATAAATGATTTTTATTTCTGTAAGTAGGTTTGTACAAACACTTTTACAAGTCAATATTTTTTTTTTAAACTAGATGAGGTCGGCGTTTCCTATCTGACTACTCTGAGAAGAAAGGCCGAAACAAACTCAGAGGTCACAGTCTCTTATAAAGTCCAGCCATAATCTTGGTCACTTCATGTGAAGTCCATGTAGATTGGTGTCTGAAATGGTCTTTTGAGGAAAGAACCACACAGATTGAGAGGACCTGTCCAGTCAGTGCACGCATTTGTCAGTAATCGAGCAGCTCAACTCAGAACTTAAGGAGCTCAACGATTCGACGAACAATACCAAAGAAAGGACATTGGGGTAGGCCGCATAGATTACTCAAACTGCCAGACCATGATTAAAAATAACTGAGAGAAAAAATAAAACAAAAAAAAAGCAATGACCTACATAGTCTTCACATTCACAATAAAGTAAAATAATATAATACTTACAAAGTAAATGTTCATGTCAACATTCAGTATGCAAAAATAAAAATAATATAAAATAAAATTTGGAGCAGTTCAAACCCAAGCCTTTTTGTCCTCAATATAATCTTTAACGGTATAAAAAGCTTTCTGACACAACTTGCGTTTAATGAATGATTTGAATTTATTGAGGCTCAGATCTTGAACGTGGCTTGGAAGTTTATTATAAAAGCGTATACATTGACACCTGAAAGACCCACCTATTTTCTTGAGCCTTGTTGAAGGTACAACAAATTTGTGTTTGTTCCTAGTATTTATATTGTGGATATCACTGTATTTTTTAAACAATTTAATGTTTTTATGGGCATATAAAAGATTTTAAAAAATGTACTGAGAAGGCAAAGTCATTATATTAATCTCCTTAAATTTCTCTCTGAGAGATTGTCTCGGACTTAATTTATAAATGCATCGAACAGCTCTTTTCTGCAAAACAAAGATAGTCTGAATGTCGGCTGCATTTCCCCACAACAGAATACCGTACGACATTATACTATGAAAATAGCTAAAGTACAGACGCCAGCAGGTCAACCTACCCGAAACTGTCATATTTTCCCAATCAACCTTGAACCTAATGCTTTAGCAATAAAGTCGAAAATCTATTAAAGAAATCTGACAGATTGTAGTAGCTTGATGTGCTGGCGTCTGTACACTAAACGGGCTGTCTCTATGTTGGTTAAATTACGAATTTTCCTAACAGCGTATGCTGCAGAGCTTAGCTTTTTTGACAATTTATCTATATGTGGGCCCCACTGAAGCTTAGCATCCAAAGTTAAGCCCAAGAATACTGTGCTATCTTCAGGATTCAACTCTTCGCCCTTTATCAACACGTTAGTTTTCACCTGCCTAACGTGAGGTAGCGTAAACTTAATGCATTTGGTTTTTTTTCATTAAGGAGTAAATTATTAACACTGAACCAGTGAACTACTTTTGAGATCGCTCTGTTTACATCGTCAGTAACCAGCTGCTGACGTTTAAGTTTAAACAAAAGTGAAGTATCATCCGCAAACAAAACTATATCATGATTATCCTTAATGAGGTAGGGCAAATCGTTAATATAAATAAGAAACAAGAAAGGACCAAGAATCGAGCCCTGTGGGACCCCCATTGTTACTATATATATATGCTTATTCAAAACAGAAGAAAGGAGTAAAATGTAGCTGCTTTTGGTTTCATCAGAAGTTCACGAAATGAGGGTCAGTTTAATTATTAGAGGAACATTTGTGTCTTTTTAATATAATTAGGTAAATAATTAGGTTTGAGGCTCGATCAAATAAACGTCTTACAATGTCTACAAGATGACACGACGGTGACGTGACATTTACGTATGCCTAGGTAAAATGTAGATCATGCAATAAAAACCCACAAACAAATAAACTGATCCCATCAAATGTGATATTTATAAAACAGAGTATAAATAAGACAAAACACAAACATTCGATATATGTTAATTAAGTCGCGTCCACACCGACGGATTATCTCGCGAGCGCGATTGGCGTGCCGAATCGCACTCGATTGAAATGTTTTCATTCAAGCCAACTTTATTAACATATCTGTGCTTTAAATTAAATATTTTATTTAAAAGTTGGTTGGGATTGAGTGATGAAGTTAATTGATTTGATTGTTAGTTGATTGAAATATGGAATATTAATTCAGAAAGTTATTTGGCAATCCATTCAAGGAGAGATGGGTTCGTTTTCTAACAATTTATTGTTTTTTTTCTAATTAAATAAAACTTTAGATGTCGTGCTTCTACTTCACTGATTGAATGTATTTCCAATTTCAAAATCGGGTGCAACCTAATTCTTATCTGGTCTAAAAAAAAACTTCAAAATGAATATGCCTTAATTGAGCCTGCGCAAGTGATGATATTTAGTAGATCAGGCACATCCTCGGCTCTCGCACAAATCGGCGGCACATCCCGGATCAGGCTCAGGCGGTCATCTTCACAACTAAACTTCCTAAGTTGTCTTTGCAATGCATTACGAGCTATTCTCGTTTCTCGATGTCGGTCGACAGAAGACGACCGAATAACTGAACCTCTTTCATGACCTAGCTCGCTAATCCAAAACAAAAAAAAAACGAAAATCAATACCTGCGTGTCAAACTGTAACAAATGTCAAAACTAATACAGAACACGTGTTGACATGATACATACATACATGTCATGTGGCGCGGCGCCTGCGCATCTGACAACACTTCACGATCAATGGCGGAACGGTTTACGGGAAATTTTGAAACATTCGCTTTTATACAGTCGTCTGAACGCAGCTTTATTTTATGATGTTCTCGTGGGTATTTTATGGATTTTTTAAGAGTTAATTATGAAGTTGTACGACAAAAAGGCTGCATATTGACACGTCCTTTACGATCTTTAGAAGTTACTTGGTGTCGTCCCCATTATCAACTCCAGCTTTGTTACCATAGGTTAACTAATAAGAAATGTTCAACATCCCTTCCTTAAGGTCATTAAATTGCGTTTTGATGAACCTGCTCTCTAGTTACAGAACTTTTTACTAATAACTGTAGTTAATTGTAACTTTCACTTCCTTGCTTGTCAATCCTTTGTGCGCAGGATATCATTGTCCTTTTCAAAACAGATCAGTAACTATTTAGTTAATTAACAAATTAATTATAAAGGAATTTGGTCGTATTTTTAAAGAACAATTTGTTACGAATCCACGGACAAGTGTGTCATCAAGGTAAACCTTGATGACACACTTGTCCAGCGTGCAGCATCTCTGGTGCGCCGAGTACCTGCCAACTCCAACAGTCTCCTGGGTTTCATTGCTAAGAGACTGAATGGTCCTATCTTTCACCATTTAAGCCACTTAGTTATTTGTCATAATGTTTTGTAAACACTGTACTTAAACAGTCATGTAAGTAATTTGTCGTTAGGAGTCCATGTTACTTGAAAATAAATGTTTTATTATTAGCGTCCCCATTAATCAAGTTATAGATTTTCTTTGCAATGTATTCTATATTCGTATATAATACGACAGTAGACTGGCGTCGCATCTGTTACAAAAATATTATCAACAATATGATATTCAGAGTAGGTACCTACGAGTATCCCCTTCAAAATGAATACAAATAAACTCCATTCAAAACATATCGGTCCTCGAAAAATATCTCTTGCAGATAAAATTGGTACAATATTTAAGAAGTGCCTTTGAGAATTGGCATACCTAATATTGCCGACACCTGAGCCCTCTGAACGTAGGCGCCCTTGTGACTTATTTGTGAGGATCGTATCAATTAGGGGATCCCACTGATTCCTCTGAATGAGGCGAGATTATGAGGGAGGGCGCCGAGTTCTCACGATACAGGCTTTATTAAAACATCTTGAGATTTAACAGTTCATAAATGGAGCCCGATTTCTTTTAATTCTAGTCTTGCACACTGATTTGTTTGACGTTTGAAATTATCCGTTGGTTGTACTTGACTGCGTATCTGCGACTCTATAACAATATGTCCTTTACTACCTACAGTAGGTAGGTACCTAGCTGTAAAGGTTTCATGCAATGCAATGGACTTTAACTTTATGTTGTACTGGCTGACATTCGATTACTTGCGCCAGTATATAGCTATCTCTCTTTAAATATTTAAAAAGAGATGGTTCGGAGGTTTTGCCTGACGGCACTTCGGTGGTAGCTAGGGGACAAGTCGGGATAATTTTAAGAAGTATGAAATTGTATTATTATTATTATTGTATTATCGCATCAGGTATGTTTGCTGACGCAAATATAGATGGGTTTGCAGCGATTATTCGCAAGAGAGTTGTGTCCCTGATGCGCCGCATACGAGGCAGTTCCAACAGCTACCTACAGCTGTTCGCGTGGAGGATGGATCTGGATCTGGATTGCCCAATAATGCGATATTGGACCAGGCTTCATGATGAGCACTCCGGATCCAAACCAAAATTTAGACTAAGATGAAATATGTTTATTGTGTATCTTTTTGTTATCGGCAAATTGTAATTTATGTTTATTTTTATTATTATTCTTATTTATTTATTTTTTGTTTTGACATTTCTCGGTTATTATTATTTTAATTTTATTGATGACTTGTAATGTGTAATTGTAATATTTTAATTAATTAATTCCTTATGTATCAAATATTTTATAATTACACATGTATGCATATGGACTGGTTCCGAAATAAATGAATTATTATTATTATTATTAGGCTGAGCTGATCAAATATAAGTACCTCTCGTTGTGTTTCGCCCGAGTGTCTCTTTTATCATCTGTCTACACCCTGTAGAAACTTGGAGGTTCCACATAATTGCTCTCCGGCCTTCTGCAGTACCTACCTACCTATCACCTGATCTTGATGACTTCATCCAGTCTATAGGGAGATAAGTAGGATCCCAACTAGTGAAAAGTTTTACCCAATAATATTATCCTTTGCAAGCAGTACTTATTTGAAAACAAACTATGTCTCAACAAAAAAGCAACTTACTCGATTACGTTTGATGAAAAAAGGCAGAGATTTTAAAAGATAGCAAAATAAACAGTGTGTAACGTACCATGAAGTCCACTGTTATCTCTGTAAAGAGGGATGGTGTCCGTTTTCACCCCTCACTGACCCTCAAAGGAGTGTCGACTGAGACGGAGAGCCTCTCGAGTTTAGGATTACCGCAGATAATATGACATAAAGGAACACTTAAGAAGTAATTATAGGTAAACTAAGTAATCTTTGGGATTATCTAGACGATAGCAAGAAAGAACTTGACCTAATTGTTCGGAAATAAAGAATTTGTGAACACGATACTCTGTTAGCTGTAGGTATACACTCCGCTCGTTCGTCTGGTACTGTCCGTAGGTACAGCACTCCTTAAGAAAGAAGAAATTGGAGCTGTGTGTCAATCGGCCGATTAAGAAATTACAAAAGACATTTACTTGCAACAATTACCTGTCTTTATTAAAGATACCAAACATGATGAGGTGCGATTACTTTAAGCACTCAAAGGACTAATATGTATCTAACTCTTGGCTATTATATAACACTGATTTTGCAACAACAAAATTGATTGTCTTAATGGCCATCTCATCCCTTCCCTTCCCTCGTTCTTTCCAATACAATACAACCCATCCCTTGACGACATCTCCTAATTGGGTTGCCGACGGCCACCCACGACGAGACTTTAATTACCTCGTCACTTTGTCCCAGCACCGACTGTCATCGAGCCTATCAAAGTGTGCAGATATGTGGTCCTGTCCCGTTCAGATGTCTGCCGGGTTGGAGGCACTTGCCATCTCGTTTGGAGATGAGTGATATCTTTACTTTATTTTAAGTTAGCGATAACTGTGTCCCATAAGATATATCGGCGTCTTGTTCTTGTCAGCAACATTATTTTCAGTGTTATGAGTATCGTGTATGATGTTTACTGCTTGAGAATTACCTATGGGACTGTTTTTATTGATACAAAAACACGTGATTATTTATTGTATATCGAATGGCTTGTCTATTCAAAAGTAACACACTTGTCTTATCTCTCTTTATACAAATTGTCTTTCCCAGGTTTACCTCATGCTATTAACCATATCAATGCATTTCGGAAACAGCTCCTGTGCAAGCCAGTCCCCGCCATTATTAGTATCGTTATTGCACAAAAACTCTCTAGCACAGCTACCGGCGTGAACTGTGACATTCTTCCTCCACCCCTCATGGCGGCTCGTCTCATCTCTAATATTTATTAATCGCAGGCTCGTGAGGCATGCGACAGTCCCACCCAGGGTTGCCATATTAGATAACGAAGTTCCCGAAGTATTGGAACAAGGAGGTCCTATCTTAAATCTGTGAAACTAATGTTATTTTATTTAGCATTAAGTAATAAATATTTAGCATGACGAATTGAAAATTATTCTGCATTGTTGAAGTGATGTATATACTCACTAAGTTACTTTGGTAAGCAATAATTAATGACTGTTGGTACCCATTTCTTATTTTGAAGTTACACTTAATTCAGACTTAGATCTGTACCAAAGAAGTTAGAAGATAAAAACCTAATGATATGATTCTAAAATGCCTTACCTACAGATTTTTTTCTGAATCTTTTCATTAATAAGAAAATAATTAACGACGATTTGCTGAAATTTCCAGCTAACTATGAGTTCTGTTCGCCGCCTACCACCAGTCGACAATACCCCACATTCTTGACACATAGCGACATATCCCGCATAGTAACCACTTCACTAATGAGTCGGTGAACGCTCCGCCAGCTCGGAGGAATTGCGCCCAATTTGTTCCTCCTTACTTCAAGGACCACCTGATACTGATATTGGTTTAGTGGAAAAGTCTGTTGGAGTTTGTGTTAATGATTAGCGCAGTGCTCTAGGTATACGTTAGTACTGTTCGTATAGTTACGTGGAATTAATTTTGATTTGCATATGTTTATTAGGAGCTCGTGGCTGAGTAATAAAAGCCGCACGGGTCGATCCATCAGGATGAGCTACGCTTGCCGGGGTTGGCCCGTGGATGGGTGGCCATCTTTACATACCGAGACTTCTCCGTGTCTCGGAAAGCACATTAAGCTGTTGGTCCTGGCTGTCATTCGTGGATCTTTGACAGTCGTGACAGGTCGTCAGAAGCCCGAAAGTCTGACAACCAGTCTTATCAAGGGGTGTCGTATTACCCAGTTACTGGGTTGTGGAGGTCAGAGAGGCAGTCGCGCCGCGTTATAAAATACTGGTATTCAGCTGCATCCGGTTAGACTGGAAGGCGACCCCAACATAGTTGGGGGCAGGCTAGACAGATTGATTGCATAATATGGTTATTGCATTTTTAGATGAGATTTATTGCACAATATACTGTGAAATACATGTAGGTAAACTGAATCGATAGCGAAAAGTGAAAAAACGATATCTTGCATGTTTTTGTTGATTTCTGTTAGCACTGCAGCAAATGACTTAGGTATGTACTCTAGCTACAACAAATTAATATAAATTATTAAGGAATGCCAAATCTAATCTACTAAAATAAATACTTACAGTATCACAATTATAAATATTATCACATTCGAAAATTGATATGGCTGGTTATTTTTAGGTAGATTAGATATCTTTCATAAGTAAAAATAGCCATCCATATCTTAGACAAAGACAATCAACATTCCTGTGTATAACGTGCGGTAGGTGGGGACAGGGTTCGTTTGCTCAATGCGCGTGCGCAGCTCCGGATAATTAGTGCGCACGCCGTGGTGGCACTTCCGAGGGGAAACTGATTGTAAAATGATCGTAGGAACAGTACCTATAAAGTAAAATATACTGTAAGTAATACTACTTACAGTTAAAATAACTTATGTAGGTGGTTTAAATAAACTAGATATATGGAATATCGCTGCTGCGACTACTTTTCAATTTTGTTTTCTCACATAACCCTTCTAATTCTTTCATTGATTTGGATTATTTGCTGGAAATCTGAAATTCTGACAAGACAGCAAAATTATTATGAAAACATAATAAAAAATTTTGCGCTGTTTTATGCTAAAAGTTTCAGTTACGACTACGTCTACTAACTGCTCACATTACCCCCCATAATTTTATTACCTTCCCAAACCAGAAAATAAAACGCCACTAAAAATATCGAAACAAAGTCAAGATCGGAACAAACGACATCCCCACCTCGTTCAGCAACATCAGCAACACGTGTATGATAAATATACCAAACAGAAAAGACACGTGTTAATATTTTCATGTCATTTGTCACCGCCACTTTGATCCTGGGACCTCCCGCGCCGGCTGGAGGGAAATATTTGGAGCCATTAGTCCTCTGATCACTCTCCGTGCTAATGAGGGTAAATCATCATTTTGGGTAGTATATCATGTTAATTATTTCGTGATAGGTTTGACAGATCTGTTGAATTAGTGATGGTACATATTAAGTAGGTGAGACTTTCCTTTTGATGTAATAAACAGTACTTTATAATTGACAAATAAAACTTAATACGTACATTTTATTTGTCTTCTAAATAAACAGCATTTTAACTCAGTCTATGTAAGTGTGTCTGTGTGTGTGTGTATGTATGTAAATTTGCTTGACTATGTTATACAGTGTGTCTTTATATTGTGCACATATCGAAATGAGGGAAACTTAGCTTAATATTATTGACGTAATTTTTTTTTTATTTTTATAAAATATTTTTTCCAGCTACACACTGCCACCAAATACTGGTTATATTCTCTATGGCTACGTACGATAGCTATTCATAGAGACAACCATATCCTTTTTTTTTAGATTAAAAAAATCCTTCGACAAAATTAAGCTAAGTTTCCCTCATTCCGATATGTGCACTTTTAAAGACACACTGTATAACATAGTCAAGCCAATTTTATATACATACACACACATATACACACAGACACACATACATAGACTGAGTTAAAATGCTGTTTATTTATAAGACAAATAAAATGTAGGTATTAAGTTTTATTTGTCAATTATAAAGTACTCTTTAGTTTAGTTTGGACACAATGAGAGCCTCTAGCAGTAGTTAGCATCTTTTAATCTGGAATCTTTTGCCATAACTGCAAATACTAATTGTAAGCCGCATTGGGTGCACACGACCAATGAACATGACTATCTAACCATCTCATGATTTACAACCACACTTGTGAGTGGTGGTGCCACTCGAGCACCACCCACCACCCAGGTCGCGGAGTGGCGGCAGATAACGTGGTCGGGCCGTTTTGCCAAGTGTCGCCTGGGTTAGACGCACCTTTGGGGATCGTTGGGCTAGAGAGTTTCGTTGTCACACTATTATAAAGGCGAAAGTTTGTGAGTATGTGTGTTTGTATGTTTGTGACTCTTTCACGCAAAAACTATTGACCGGATTTTTATGAAATTTGGCACACAGATAGCTTATAACCCGGAATAGAATAGAATAGGTACTTTTTATCTCGATATACTTACGGGTTCTGGACTTGCGCGGGCGCTGCTAGTTTGGTATAAATCGAGCCTGGTTGTTTCTAAAACAAAGAAATAAAACATCTTCCAAGTATCTGCATTTTAGGCCATAAGTATACATAAGTATGTATATATTTTAGGTCATAAGTATATATATTTTAACTTTTTGCCATCGTTACGCTTGTCGCTAAGTAATAACAGCCGCATGATTCGATCGATCAGGTTAAACTACGCTTGCTTAACTTTGCTTGTGGATGGGTGACCCTATTTACATACCGAGCCTCCTCCGTGACTCGGAGAGCATAATGTTAAGCCGTTGGTTCCGGCTGTCATTCGTGAATCTTTGACAGTCGTTACGGGTCGTCAGAAGCCCGAAAGTCTGACAACCAGTCTTACTAACGGGATACTCCGTTATAACGGGGTATCGTGTTACCCAGTTACTGGGTTTTCGAGGTCAGATAGACAGTCGCTCCATGTAAAATACTGGTATTCAGCTGCATCCGGTTAGACTGGAAGCCGACCCCAACATTGTTGGGAAAAGGCTAGGCAGATGATGACGCTAAGAAAAAGTCTGTGTTAAAATTGAGATTTTTTGTGTTCTTGTGCATACTTCTTTTCATTATTAATATGGAAATGGTTTCTTGCTAAGCAAAAAAAAAATGTTTTTCTTATATTCTGTTATTTATTTGTGTAATAAACGGAACCACCTCAACTTTCTGTTTTATTTTTTTTCTGTCATAGGTGCTCGCGTGGGTGGCGGTCCCATTTTTTAGCCATCGCCGATTTTTACCAAAACACGGCGCCAATCATCGCCCCATGTTTATCCCTTATCGATGGCGGTTAATTGGTGTTTTTACCCCAAATTGATGAGTCTATTTTTTGTGATGCACACGAGATTTGCGTAAGATGGTAGCCGAGGGTTCAAATAGCCCAAGTGTACCCCTATCCTTATCCCAAGGATGAAATACTGAGGTCTCTACATATTTTTTGTAGAACGTGGATTTAGTTTGGTTATTTATTAGTTTTATTTTTGTCTGTGGGTAATATGATCTCTGTTTTCAAAGTTTAAGTTAAAATTATGCACTAAGCACTTAAGATAAAATCTGAAAAAAAAAACTACAATTACCAAATTACTTTTTCTGGTTTTTGGTCGTGTGTTGCAAAAAAAATTGAAAACATTTCTACAACAATGCTAATGGAAAAGTTAGCACACTTCATTGCAACTTTAGCACAAACAAGATGCATTATTACAAAGATACATAAAAACAAACTAATCGGCAGTTTTTGCGTCGGCGTCTGAACTCTCAAACAGTCACTTTGTCGATGCCGATGTTTTGAAAGCACCAAGTGTTTCAACTTGGATGGAGATGAACAAAATCCGCTGTTTTACCAAAAGATTAGATGAGATTCTCTGGGGTGGCCCACGATGGACGATTTACTAAAATAACAGTGTTATACAATGTGATGTGTTACGGTACTTGTAGGTAATTGAAAAAAGTTTCGTTTGCAGATTTGAATGTGTTGTCGATAAAATCGAAATATCGAAGCTTTTTTTTTTGGCGTTTGCCGCCCTACTTTTATCAAAGAAAACTTTTTACTATTTATGAAGAACATCTTTGATTTGTGTTATTTACAAGTTTTTCTCTAAACTTGTTTGACATAATTAGGACTTTTACGAATTATTTTTCCATTATTTATTTGATCAAAATCAAACTAAGGGATAGTTTGATTCTCCGTCCAATTCTAGGAAATAAGCCTTGATCAATTTGCGGGCACAAATTCAATAATCGCGTCATCGTCAGTACATTGCAGTTTGCGCCCCATAGCCCATAGCCCCATCGCCCCATATGTGCAGATGTTTATTGACACCGCCCTATATAAAATGAGCACAACTCTCCCCAGTGTTGTAACAATATTATCTACAAATATTAGGCACGATTGTGTTCAATAAGGGTCCTTTTATTCGACCCACTGTGCGGTTCAAACACAAACATGACACTTACACTTTGCCGCACGATTTTCAACACTATTTTTAACGTCACACGATTGATAAAAAATACTAGTTTTGAGATAAGTTTGTATTTAACGTGGTGACATTTAAAACAGCGTGATCGTGTTTACAATTCACAGGACATGTGGGAACAAGGTTTTACAAATCAATCGAGATTTATGTTTGTGTTACAGAGCCAATTTTACGTTCGGGTTTTTCGAAATATTTTGTGCCTTAACTTATTTTGATATAGGAGGAAGCTAGTTTAATATTTCTGTCTATAAATAAAAGAAAAAGATTTTTAAAGATTGCATCTTTAATATTATCGAACAAAGTGAATTGTAGCCGGAAGCTATTTGTATTTATGATCCAGCAGCTTATAATAATATGTAATTATTAAGTTGCAACTTGAGCTTTTCAAGTACCGTAACTTTTTGTACTGTTACCTTTATAATTATAAATAGACTCAGGTAGGTATGCGGGCTTCTTTAATAGTTACAATCTAAAAAAGCATCGTTTTTACATTATGTTCCCATATTTAATACCAACACAACGTGTAAACTATTCTTTACGATTCACATAAACCAAAGTCCACACTCGAGTGAGTTTTGAAAAAGGCCTCAAACGTGCGTGTACGCGGCCGCACAGTGTGCCGAGCGGTGCCACGTCTGGACAAAAACGCGCCGCTAATGACTCGAGCGAATATCGACAATTTGCTACGTGCGATTGAACAACATCAATGCGATTTACACACCCCACGTTCGATTCAGGCCAAGTTACATAGTCTTGCAAAATCAACATAAACTGTGAGATTTTACGGTTTAATTTCGAGTGGCAATGTTATGGAGTGAAAATAGAGATGCAAGCGTCACATATCGAGGGCGAACGCCATAAAATATAATCATTTATCACATAGATGTGTTTATTATTGCATAGCGGTTGCTGCGGTAAACGTCGGCGTTACCATTATTAATAATCAACGGATGACATCTGCGATGCAGTTTTATTGTTTGCATGTCATAAATCTTCAAAGAAAAAAAGGACATGTGCGTAAACTTATCTAGTTGTTTGAGATGAAAGTACAACGCGATTCAGGTACCTTCGAACTGTGCCCCTGTCGGGCAATGTGGATAAAATAAATAGGACAAACTTGTGTTTCTTCAGGCAGAGATGATAAAGGCAGTATAAAAACCAGATTCAATACATACATCGGTACTGTAATTGCTAGTGGAGTTATAAACTAGAACTTTATATGCAATTTATTTGTAGATAATCGTGAGCTTCTGAAAACCGAATGTTAAACTGTAAAGACACGTCTGCTACAAGATTGTTCAGACACTGAATTACTGGTTTGGAAGTTAGATATAATCTAATATGGCATGAATGAATTAATGAATCATACAATACCTTGTCCTCGTCGATCTAAACCTTCTGATCGTTTTATGAAAAAGACATTATCTCTGCATTTTGTGTTGCCTATCACAAAATCCATAAGTCAACAAGATTTACAATTAGACGCGTTTACGAACAAAACCAAACCAGTCAATCTATCAAAGTCAACAAATAAGTTTGACAAACACATTTAATCTAATGTTTGTACAATCAGACTGCGTATGCGCAGCTTTTGGGAAATGGCCGGCTAATGTTGCGAAACATTCGTTTAAACAGGGGACCGCTGTTTATCGTTATTATTAAGTTGTAAGGGATTTAAATGTGACTTCCGCACATTCATCACGCGTGTAAAGCCGATTCACTCACTCGCTCCGAGCGTGCCGAATCTATTCAAACCGCACATTGCGCTTTTTTGTCCACCGTCACCTCGGCCAACTCACTGTCCATGATGGTTTTATTGCGGGTGCATTTCACAACTTATTGGCCTCTTATTCTTTAGTGACGAAGTTATATAGCCGCTGTAAAATAATAAATAAGTCGATTGTTTACAGTTTTCGTGGTTTTGGTGTTTTGTTGGGACCCCATGTGAAGCATTAGTCACACTGTGTGGTTGTAAACCAGTGATGGTCTATTAAATGTCATTGAAATTGTGTTTTGGATGCGATGACGAGACCATGGTCATGGTGTTCTGTGGTAATGAGAGCTTCTATTGAAACAAATGAAAGGAGTTCGTGTCCGAGTGCTGCGGCTGCTCCGTGGGGCGTTTGTGGTGTAGTCAGTGGCTAAAGAAATTTGGTGAAACCTCATTATCGCATTTTAATTTTTTTATGCGTGTAACAGACAAGATATCTCAGCCGCTAATGTCACAGTATTATTAAACAATTCATCCATAATGTTGTGGGTTTTGAAAAAAATAGTAGCGCAAGATATATTAAATAGTAGCGCATCATATTTTAAGCGAACATCAGTTTAACAAACTGAAAGACAAGGAAGTGCGAGTGTTTCGTCAGTACCTAACTGAAGACAGTTACATCTCCAAATACTCCACCTAACTTATTGTTCCAATGTGACTTCAAGTGTTGACTGGACAATTTTCTAAGCTATTTGTAAGGTTCTAAATCGACCCATAACAAACTTTTTCTCCTGCAGTTGAGTTGAGGTCTGTAATGTAATACGTTTGTACCTACATAAAGACAGAAAGCTTTAAATGATATATAGCATTAGGAGCTTAACATCATCAATGTCATGCTGAGCTGATATTCAATAAAAATGCTTTACAATAATACCTATAATATCCTACAACGCCCTAGGAAGACATATACCTACTTAGTGACCTTATATTGGTGAAGTTCTTCAGAAAGGTCAGGTGCGTAGTACTCGCGACCGGCGTCCGTGTGTGACTAGAATCTAGTCACACACGCACACCAGGTGCGTAGTACTCGCGACCGGCGTCCGTGTGTGACTAGAATCTAGTCACACACGCACACCAGGTGCGTAGTACTCGCGACCGGCGTCCGTGTGTGACTAGAATCTAGTCACACACGCACACCAGGTGCGTAGTACTCGCGACCGGCGTCCGTGTGTGACTAGAATCTAGTCACACACGCACACCAGGTGCGTAGTACTCGCGACCGGCGTCCGTGTGTGACTAGAATCTAGTCACACACGCACACCAGGTGCGTAGTACTCGCGACCGGCGTCCGTGTGTGACTAGAATCTAGTCACACACGCACACCAGGTGCGTAGTACTCGCGACCGGCGTCCGTGTGTGACTAGAATCTAGTCACACACGCACACCAGGTGCGTAGTACTCGCGACCGGCGTCCGTGTGTGACTAGAATCTAGTCACACACGCACACCAGGTGCGTAGTACTCGCGACCGGCGTCCGTGTGTGACTAGAATCTAGTCACACACGCACACCAGGTGCGTAGTACTCGCGACCGGCGTCCGTGTGTGACTAGAATCTAGTCACACACGCACACCAGGTGCGTAGTACTCGCGACCGGCGTCCGTGTGTGACTAGAATCTAGTCACACACGCACACCAGGTGCGTAGTACTCGCGACCGGCGTCCGTGTGTGACTAGAATCTAGTCACACACGCACACCAGGTGCGTAGTACTCGCGACCGGCGTCCGTGTGTGACTAGAATCTAGTCACACACGCACACCAGGTGCGTAGTACTCGCGACCGGCGTCCGTGTGTGACTAGAATCTAGTCACACACGAACACCAGGTGCGTAGTACTCGCGACCGGCGTCCGTGTGTGACTAGAATCTAGTCACACACGCACACCAGGTGCGTAGTACTCGCGACCGGCGTCCGTGTGTGACTAGAATCTAGTCACACACGCACACCAGGTGCGTAGTACTCGCGACCGGCGTCCGTGTGTGACTAGAATCTAGTCACACACGCACACCAGGTGCGTAGTACTCGCGACCGGCGTCCGTGTGTGACTAGAATCTAGTCACACACGAACACCAGGTGCGTAGTACTCGCAACCGGCGTCCGTGTGTGACTAGAATCTAGTCACACACGCACACCGGTTGCGAGTCGGTTCACACGTCTAGTCACTAGATGTGTGAACGTAAACAAGGCAGAAGCAGAACGCGAGTGAATTTCAAAACTATGATTTATTACCTAATTTTGGTGGAACATTTTGTATCTGAATTTTTTTAAATGTTCCACCAAAATTAGGTTATAAATCATAGTTTTGAAATTCATTCATGTAAGTATCGTAGCAGGTGGCGTTCTTTAGTTTCTGCCTACCCCCATGGGAAGAAGGCGAGAGTTTATGCATGTATCTTAAAATAGCTTCTACGCCCGCATATAAACTGTCCACTGCTACAAATCCCAAAAAGAGTGAACAAAAAACTTTTTGTTTACTGTCATCGCTACTGCTTTGAAACAAAATGATTTGCAGAATTGTGACTCGTTATAAGATGTTGACAAATGGCGAAATCTCTAGAGGTTTCAACAACTAGTGATAATCCCTGAGGAGTAGTGATGCAACAAATACTACTTTTATGAATACGAATACCGATTGTACTGTTCGCCGAATACGAATACAAATACTTACCTAATTCTACTACTTATAGCTGCATGCAATTATTAGTCAAAGAAGGTGAAAGGAAACTAAACACGCTAAGCAATATAAATTTTTCCGATTTAAGCTCCACTGCAGTTGGTAAGCCGTGCCTCGGAAAGCACGTTAAGCCGTTGGTTCCGGCTATCATTCGTGGATCTTTGACTGTCGTTACGGGTCGTCAGAAGCCCGAGAGTCTGACAACCAGTCTTACCAAGGAGTATTGTATTACCCAGTAATTGGGTTGTGAAGGTATGATAGACAAACGATTCCTTCTTTCTGCCTATACGTATATTTCCTGCTGTTGAAACTAGCCTAATATCGTTTCTCACGTTTTCGGGACGAAATTATCTAATAAATTTAAAACCACTAGGCTTAAGTCACTAGGCTTAAGGCAGTGTCCGAACGAGCGCTGCTCCGATCAGACGTCCAAGCGAGAACGCGTCGCGCGTCTATCATTTGCTGCCGGCGGTCGTTCGCAATATTATCAATTATCGTTGCGAAGTGGTATAAACTTATTAACTATGGTAATCTGTGGAAGGTGTGGTGAAGAAGTCGCAGAAGCGATTCAGTGTTCGGTGTGTTGCAAACACTTTGACTTTCCTTGTTCTGGAATCACGGAGAAGGGCTATCACAAGCTCGGGGAGCGTCAGGCAACCTGGAGATGTGCTAATTGCAAGAATCCAGGTTATACAAGCACTCAATCACTTTCAAGCACAGCCTCGCCAGTGGTTCTTGCTCCGGTTACACTGGATACATTAATGCGTGAACTGTCCAGTATCCGTCAAGACCTTATTCCTCTCTCCAGCTTAGCAACTGAAGTGCAACTCCTACGGCAGGAGCTGACTAATCTCAAGGATCTTCCTGGGAAGGTTGTAGCTTTGGGCGAGAGACTAACCAAGGTAGAAGCGGTGGAGATGGACGTATCATACACCAAGTCAGCGATTGTCAAACTTGAGGACGGGCATCAGGACATGGATCAGTGGCTCCGCAGCAATAATGTGAAAATTAAGGGGGTTCCGATGAAGGATAGAGAAAACCTCTTCGATATAGTGAAGAAAATTGGGGACAAAGTTTCCTACCCCATTTTGAAGACTCAAATTAATTTTTTGCACAGAGTACCGACTAACGTATCAACCAGTGAGAATATCATTGTTTCCTTTATGAACAGATATGTGAAAGAGGATTTCATCGCGGCTGCCCGTTCCTACAAGGATCCCCTACTCCCCGATCATATTGGAATCACTGGTTCAGGAAGAGTTTTTGTCAATGATCATCTTACTATTAAGAACAAAATGTTACTTTCGCAAACTAAATCCCTTGCCAAGGAAAAAAACTTCCAGTATGTGTGGGTGAAACACATGAAGATTTTTGTAAAACGAGATGCCACCTCCAAGACTTTCATCGTGGCAACGGAACGGGACCTACAGAAAATGCATTAGTCTATTTCTACAGCTATGTCTATTTTTATTTAATGCCTAATTTCAACGGTGCCGGTGCATATCTTATGGTTAAATTCATCTCATCTTTGCTATGCCTTATAAACAATACTCTAAAACTAGTGCGATTATTGGAAGTGTCACTAATTAGCAGCGTGCGAAACATTGAATGCGCCAACTCGCTTATCTCAGTCCAAAGTCCATTTGACCATACTCGCTTTGTTTACGTTCCGATTTCTTCTGTACCGGAATTTGTAATAACTTGCTATTATAGGTATGCTCTCTGGCTTGCTAACAAATATGTTTTGATGGGTGTTGAAATGTTTTCTGTTCATTTGAAATACTTCTTGTTCAAGCTTTGTGTTTTGAGTTTGGAGATAAATACTAACTGTCTTGGACTTTATATTATTATGAACATACTTTTAAAGATTTATTCTGACCTACCCGTAATAACGAACACTTACGTATGTACCAATTGTTTACATAAAATAAAACGTGAGTTATTCATAATGTGTGTGTTTCTGAGCTGTAGAAATTGTTGTATGGATGTTGTATGGAGCTTAGATTATTTATTTTATGTTGAGAATCGGAATTCTATCATATTATTCGGATTTGTCATGCATATACTCACTTTTGTAATAAACTACTTATTTGTAGGTATTGCGTTCTATAATGTATGAATTAAACATCTATCATCAGAATGTTCGAGGACTGCGGACGAAGTCGATCAACTTTTACAGGAATTTAACTAAATGTAACTATGATTTAATCACTTTAACTGAGACCTGGCTCGTTGATGGGATATTGGACAGTGAACTTTTTGATGATAGGTACCTAGTGTGGCGGCGCGACCGTGACTACGCAGCCACAGCGCAGGTGCGTGGTGGCGGCGTGCTGGTGGCTGTTCGTCGTGAACTTGCTGTAGTTGAGAATGTGGACTGGCAATCCAGTGCTGAAGACATCTGGATTTCTATTCAATTGAGAACCTGTGATAAACGTACCTACCGACTTAACATATGTACTCTCTATCTGTGTGAACAGAATTCGGGCAATAGCTTTGCTAATCAGTTACATACTTATTTAGACAATCTCTCGGACGTAGTGAATAACCACCCTGTAGATAAATTTATTATTCTCGGAGACTTTAATATGAGCTCGATAACTTGGACGGCCTCAAATGATGGAATTAGACCTATCGTGCCCCAAACTAGCTTGTTTACCCATTTCGTTGATACGATTGATTTTTGTAGCTTACAGCAGTTTAATCTTGTTAATAACAGACACGGCAGAATTCTAGACCTGGTCCTCGCAAATACTCCCGTCACCGTCTCGGCATGTCTAGAACCCCTAACTATCGAGGATTCATATCACCCTGCATTATTAATCCAGTTTGTTACTGAACAACCTCAGTCACTAAATGCCAGTGCGCGCATGGCGCTTCAATACAGCAAAGGCAACTATGAACTTATCCGATCTGAGCTACGAGGCACTAACTGGGACGACATATTATTGAAAGGTACTGTTGATGAAGCTGTCGGTAGTTTTTATTCAACATTATACGAAATCAGAGATAAACACGTCCCTCAGCGCCTATGTAAACTCTTTAAATATCCGCCTTGGTATAACTCGGCGCTCATTAAGATACTTAAAGAAAAGTTTAAATACTATAGGAAACTTAAAGTCTACGGTAACATTTCTGATCGCTTAACATATCATTTACTTCGTGATAGAGCCAATGATATTGAACAGCTTTGTTATAAGGCCTACATGACTAAAATCGAGTCCTCAATAGGTAATAGTCCAAAACTATTCTGGTCATATGTCAAAAGCAGACGGATGAACAGCAATTTCCCGTCGAGTATGTCATATGGTGACAGTAGAAGTGACTCGGGGGAAGGAATTTGTGAACTTTTTGCTAATTACTTTCAAACAACCTTCCTAGATGCTTCCTCTGCAAGTCGCAACTGTGGCTCGACTGGCTGTGCTTCCAACTGTGATCTAACTACAATTGAAATTGACATAGTGACTGTTCATAAATATTTAAAATCTCTCGACTTAACTAAATCCGCTGGCCCAGATGCTTTGCCTGCCGTGTTTATTGTTAAGTGCGCTGAGGAACTAGCTTTGCCTGTATCACTTTTATTTAAAAGGTCAATATCTGAAGGCATTGTACCTTCTGTCTGGAAATCAGCATTTATATCACCCATCCATAAAAAGGGAGCTAAAGATAAAATTGAAAATTATAGGCCAATCTCAAAACTTTGTCTACTAGCTAAAGTATTAGAGCGCATAGTCTATAATCAATTGTACAGCAGTGTAGTTTCTAGCTTGAGTCCTGAACAACACGGGTTTCTGAAAGGAAGGTCCACAGTATCTAACCTGGTCCTGTTCACAGATTTTATTTCAGAGCATATGGATAATGGATCCCAGGTCGATACAATCTATACCGATTACAGCAAGGCGTTCGATAGAATCGATCATGACATTCTGCTGAGGAAGCTTTTTGACTTGGGCATTAGGGGTGACCTATACCGATGGTTCCCGTCCTATGTACAAAATAGGACTCAAGCAGTGGTCCTCAGTGGCTTTATATCCTCCTGGTCAACCATCCCCTCTGGTGTACCGCAGGGGTCCCTATTGGGGCCATTATTATTTGTTCTTTTTATTAACGACATCGGCGAGTGTTTCAAATATTCTAAACACTTAATGTTTGCAGACGACATGAAAATCTTTACATCAGTTAAGAGTATAAATGACGCTATACGTTTGCAGGCAGACATATCTAGATTAGTTGATTATTGTAGAATAAATAAATTAGATCTTAATATTTCTAAATGCTTAGTTATCACCTTTACCCGGAAGAACCTATCAATAATATTTAACTATTCAATCGCAAATCAGCCTTTATCTCGAACTCGTGTCATCAGAGACCTTGGTATTCTTCTGGACAGTAAGCTCACCTTTGAGTGTCATGTTGACCATATTGCCAAAAAAGCGTCCAAAGCCTTGGGATTCATTATCCGTAACGCGAGTTCGTTTAAAAGAATGAAAACCTTGAAAATTTTGTATTGTGCTTACGTCCGCAGTCATCTCGATTATGGTAGTCAAATTTGGAATCCGAATTTTGCAGTGCATTCAGACAGATTGGAACGAATACAAAGGAAATTCACGCGATACTTAGGTTATAAATTTAAAATTCCTTATCTGAGTTACAAGAAACGATGCGTACGATTCCACTTACTTCCACTTGTAACTCGGAGAAATATATCTGATATACGGTTCCTAGTGAAAATAGCACAATCAAAGATCGAGTGTCCTGAACTTCTTTCTAAGCTGTCCCTGAATGTTCCACCTCGCCATTCTCGCTTAAGAAATCTTCTTCGTGCTCCTTACGCTGGCACAGTATACCGTAGCAATTCTTTTCTGCTCCGTTCAATCAAAGCATTTAACCAAATGGTAATGAACGAACACCCATCAATCGATTTGTTTGCAAGCAGCTTAGCGACAATTAGTACTGCCCTGTCTAAAAGCTGTGTTGTTTGTGATGGATTTTAATTGTTATTACGTTATGCTTAGTTATATAATTAATATTATGCTTAGTTATTAGTTTGTGCAACAATAGTGTATTGCTAACTGTGGAGGCTTGTAAATGGCTTTTCGTTGATTGCATCACTACAAATTTTTGTATTGTTAGCTGTAAGCCACCCAAACACAATAAAATAAAATAAAATAAAATTAACTTTTAGAACCAAATCGATAAAACACCGTTAACACACATAAAATTTCTTTGTAACTGATCCTTTTTTGCTAAATACGTGCTCACTCCTACTAACTTAACAAACAAAAACTAAAAGGTCGCCACAATTGCTGACCATCTCAATCAATCTGCCTAGCCTTTTCCTAACTATGTTGGGGACGGCTTCCAGTCGAACCAGATGCACCTGAATACCAGTATTTTACATGGAGCGACTGCTTATCTGACCTCCACTACCCACTTACTGGGTAATACGATACCCCTTGGTAAGACTGGTTGTCCGACTGTCAAAGATCCACGAATGACTGCCGGGACCAACGGCTTAACGTGCTTTCCGAGGCACGGAGGAGTCTCGGTATGAAAGATGGTCACCCATCCACAGACCAACCCCGGCAAGCGTAGCTTAACCTTATGGATCGACCCGTGCGGCTGTTATTACTTAGCCACGAGCTCCTCTTGCTGATTTGCTGACCATCTGTGGATGTAAATAAAAGATACGAAAATTTTATGATTTTATAAATGAATCTTTGCGTCTATAGACTTGGTCGCAACGCAATATCTATATGGGATTTCTGGGAAGTCACTTACGAATGTCAAGTATTTGACGAATACAAATTTTACGAATATTTGTATTCGTTGCATCACTACTGAGGACAACAACTAATGTTTATTTATTCATTAGTTTGCATTTTCAAATGGCTTCTGGGGTTTAGTTTTGCTTTGTTAAAATACCTAGTTTGTGTAAAAATTAGCTTTCGGATTAAATGTTTGTTTCAAGCATTTTCTGTCAGTACTTAACACCGCTTTATGTTATTTTTAAGGAAAATATTTATGTCGGTGCAATTTTTAAATACAAGTATCATCAAATTCTTGAAATAACACATGGCATACGTATTAGGTACGTAGTAAGTAGGTATGGTCACAGCTTACATTATATCATCGATCGTCCAAACTTCCTTAACTAATCCTGAAATTAGTATTTATGAGCCGTAACGGACATCAAAACTAATCTAATGCGCCAACAATCATAATCTATTCAGTTTGAACTTTGAATACAACTTTGAACCAAAGATTTAGTTAGCTATTTAAGTTAAATCATTAGAGTGAACAGGCGGCGGTCGGCTTGCACAATACCGACGGATCACTTACCGTCACTTTAATGCCTTTGTCGTAAACACGAATCTACTGTCAAACGGTCACCAATCACCAAACGATGCAAGTCCATAAAAACGTAGAATCAAAAATAATCTCCGTCCAACGCTAATAAGATCGATTTCAAATCTCAAAATTCAAAAAAGTCGGTCTTCTTTATGCCAAAGGGATAAATGAGATGTCGGTACCACACTGAGCAAAGCGGCCGACGCAAAAAATATCACAAAGGCACAAAGTTTTGGACACAAAGCGACATAGGGAAATAAATTATTTTATCTGTTCAGACCTTTCACGATAATATTGGCAAATGTTTCCATTCGGGACGGGCCACGCCCTTGTTCGAATCCAACAGGAAAAAAATATTTGACGCCTCGGTTTTGTCAGCGAAAAATAAACTCTAATCCATTACACTAAACGTGAAATTAGTATCAAAAGAAAGTGGACAGTGGTCCGCGGTGCGTCACAAAGTAGACAAAGTCAACATCTCTTTTACATTTTTTTTTTTCAATAACGCCAACATATATTTTGACTGTGATGTTTTTATTATTTTTGTTCGTGATGCCGTTCAGCGTGCAAGGCTAACTATCAGCGGATTTTTTCTTAAAGGCGGCGTCTGCGCATGCCTAATGTATGGCCGTCGCACTCACAGCGGCCGGTGCATATGATATCGCTTCCTAGAACTGCCGACAAAGTCACAAGTAATTATATAATGGTGGCAATGTTGACTTTTTGGAGTATTTTGGCTTCCGTTCATGGGGTTTCCAATTAATCAATGATAAAACGGGGGTCATTTGGATGTGTAGACAATGCATTTGTGTAAAGTCGCCATGTGCATTAATAGTCGTTTAGATAAGGGCTTCTAAAACAACAGAAGCTTTTAAGCTCGAGATTTACTGTATTGGCAGAAAGAGATACATAATTATAATTGCTATACTTACAGTGGCAGTAACTTTTCTTTTTTCCGTAGTTAGTGGCGCTCTAGATTCAATAGCTTCAAGCTGATCACCTACAAATGTACTGATTGTACCTGTAAATATGCACAGAACAAATTCCCATCCCCAAATCGATTGGTCTACAGAAACTAATGAAAAAGAAAAACGTAGAGATAAAGAAGTATTAAGTATCGTATCAGTCGCAAACAACACGCACATTTAAATACCTATTTTCTTGCAAAACATTTGACAACAAACAGTAAGTTGCTACTTCTGTCAGAAGCTCACACCTTTCAACCATCAATCAGGAGTCAAAGCCTGTCGTACACAATAGATGTTCCACGAACGATTCAATGCTCCCAGAGTCCCGGAAACAGAGCAATGCACCAGAACAGTGTTCCGAAAGGCCGAAAGGGCCAAACGTACCAATGTCTTGCACAATGTTCGAACCTCGTTATGAGAGCAAGCAGGGGGCCACGTAAATCACGGAGACAGACCTTTTTTGCTGATTTTGTTTTCGCATCTGCATACTCAAATTGGAAATTATTATATTGTGTGTATAAATATAGCGGTAGTTAGCTGCAGGCCTGGTTAGTACTGGTGAGTGTTGAGTCATGTGGCTAGTGGCTAGTGAAAGTTAGCTGCAGGCCTGGTTAGTACTGGTGAGTGTTGAGTCATGTAGCTAGTGGCTAGTGGAAGTTAGCTGCAGGCCTGGTTAGTACTGGTGAGTGTTGAGTCATGTGGCTAGTGGCTAGTGAAAGTTAGCTGCAGGCCTGGTTAGTACTGGTGAGTGTTGAGTTATGTGGCTAGTGGCTAGTGAAAGTTAGCTGCAGGGCTGGTTAGTACTGGTGAGTGTTGAGTCATGTAGCTTGTGGTTAGTGGAAGTTAGCTGCAGGCCTGGTTAGTACTGTTGAGTGTTGAGTCATGTAGCTAGTGGCTAGTGGAAGTTAGCTGCAGGCCTGGTTAGTACTGGTGAGTGTTGAGTCATGTAGCTAGTGACTAGTGGAAGTTAGCTGCAGGCCTGGTTAGTACTGGTGAGTGTTGAGTCATGTAGCTTGTGGTTAGTGGAAGTTAGCTGCAGGCCTGGTTAGTACTGTTGAGTGTTGAGTCATGTAGCTAGTGGCTAGTGGAAGTTAGCTGCAGGCCTGGTTAGTACTGGTGAGTGTTGAGTCATGTAGCTTGTGGTTAGTGGAAGTTAGCTGCAGGCCTGGTTAGTACTTTTGAGTGTTGAGTCATGTAGCTAGTGGCTAGTGGAAGTTAGCTGCAGGCCTGGTAGTACTGGTGAGTGTTGAGTCATGTGGCTAGTGGCTAGTGGTAGTTAGCTGATGGCCTAGTTAGTACTGTTGAGTGTTGAGTCATGCGGCTAGTGGCTAGTGGTAGTTAGCTGAAGGCCTGGTAGTACTGTTGAGTGTTGAGTCATGCGGCTAGTGGCTAGTGGTAGTTAGCTGAAGGCCTGGTAGTACTGGTGAGTGTTGAGTCATGTGGCTAGCGGCTAGTGGTAGTTAGCTGCAGGCCTGGTTAGTACTGTTGAGTGTTGAGTCATGCGGCTAGTGGCTAGTGGTAGTTAGCTGAAGGCCTGGTTAGTACTGGTGAGTGTTGAGTCATGTGGCTAGTGGCTAGTGGTAGTTAGCTGCAGGCCTGGTTAGTACTGGTGAGTGTTGAGTCATGTGGCTAGTGGCTAGTGGTAGTTAGCTGCAGGCCTGGTTAGTACTGGTGAGTGTTGAGTCATGTGACTAGTGGCTAGTGGTAGTTAGCTGCAGGCCTGGTTAGTACTGGTGAGTGTTGAGTCATGCGGCTAGTGGCTAGTGGTAGTTAGCTGCAGGCCTGGTTAGTACTGGTGAGTGTTGAGTCATGTGGCTAGTGGTAGTTAACTGAAGGCCTGGTTAGTACTGGTGAGTGTTGAGTCATGTAGCTAGTGGCTAGTGGAAGTTAGCTGCAGGCCGGGTTAGTACTGGTGAGTGTTGAGTCATGTAGCTTGTGGCTAGTGGAAGTTAGCTGCAGGCCTGGTTAGTACTGGTGAGTGTTGAGTCATGTGGCTAGTGGCTAGTGGTAGTTAACTGAAGGCCTGGTTAGTACTGGTGAGTGTTGAGTCATGTAGCTAGTGGCTAGTGGAAGTTAGCTGCAGGCCTGGTTAGTACTGGTGAGTGTTGAGTCATGTAGCTAGTGGCTAGTGGAAGTTAGCTGCAGGCCTGGTTAGTACTGGTGAGTGTTGAGTCATGTAGCTAGTGACTAGTGGAAGTTAGCTGCAGGCCTGGTTAGTACTGGTGAGTATTGAGTCATGTAGCTTGTGGTTAGTGGAAGTTAGCTGCAGGCCTGGTTAGTACTGTTGAGTGTTGATTCATGTAGCTAGTGGCTAGTGGAAGTTAGCTGCAGGCCTGGTTAGTACTGGTGAGTGTTGAGTCATGTAGCTTGTGGTTAGTGGAAGTTAGCTGCAGGCCTGGTTAGTACTTTTGAGTGTTGAGTCATGTAGCTAGTGGCTAGTGGAAGTTAGCTGCAGGCCTGGTAGTACTGGTGAGTGTTGAGTCATGTGGCTTGTGGCTAGTGGTAGTTAGCTGAAGGCCTGGTAGTACTGTTGAGTGTTGAGTCATGTAGCTAGTGGCTAGTGGAAGTTAGCTGCAGGCCTGGTTAGTACTTTTGAGTGTTGAGTCATGTAGCTAGTGGCTAGTGGAAGTTAGCTGCAGGCCTGGTTAGTACTGGTGAGTGTTGAGTCATGTAGCTTGTGGTTAGTGGAAGTTAGCTGCAGGCCTGGTTAGTACTTTTGAGTGTTGAGTCATGTAGCTAGTGGCTAGTGGAAGTTAGCTGCAGGCCTGGTTAGTACTGGTGAGTGTTGAGTCATGTGGCTAGTGGCTAGTGGTAGTTAGCTGAAGGCCTGGTAGTACTGGTGAGTGTTGAGTCATGTGGCTAGTGGTAGTTAACTGAAGGCCTGGTTAGTACTGGTGAGTGTTGAGTCATGTAGCTAGTGGCTAGTGGAAGTTAGCTGCAGGCCTGGTAGTACTGTTGAGTGTTGAGTCATGCGGCTAGTGGCTAGTGGTAGTTAGCTGAAGGCCTGGTAGTACTGGTGAGTGTTGAGTCATGTGGCTAGCGGCTAGTGGTAGTTAGCTGCAGGCCTGGTTAGTACTGGTGAGTGTTGAGTCATGTAGCTAGTGACTAGTGGAAGTTAGCTGCAGGCCTGGTTAGTACTGGTGAGTATTGAGTCATATAGCTTGTGGTTAGTGGAAGTTAGCTGCAGGCCTGGTTAGTACTGGTGAGTGTTGAGTCATGTGGCTAGTGGTAGTTAACTGAAGGCCTGGTTAGTACTGGTGAGTGTTGAGTCATGTGGCTAGTGGTAGTTAGCTGCAGGCCTGGTTAGTACTGGTGAGTGTTTAGTCATGTGACTAGTGGTAGTTAGCTGCAGGCCTGGTTAGTACTGGTGAGTGTTGAGTCATGTGGCTAGTGGTAGTTAGCTGCAGGCCTGGTTAGTACTGGTGAGTGTTGAGTCATGTGGCTAGTGGCTAGTGGTAGTTAGCTGCAGGCCTGGTTAGTACTGGTGAGTGTTGAGTCATGTGGCTAGTGGCTAGTGGTAGTTAGCTGCAGGCCTGGTTAGTACTGGTGAGTGTTGAGTCATGCGGCTAGTGGCTGGTGGTAGTTAGCTGCAGGCCTGGTTAGTACTGGTGAGTGTTGAGTCATGTGGCTAGTGGTAGTTAACTGAAGGCCTGGTTAGTACTGGTGAGTGTTGAGTCATGTGGCTAGTGGTAGTTAGCTGCAGGCCTGGTTAGTACTGGTGAGTGTTGAGTCATGCGGCTAGTGGCTAGTGGTAGTTAGCTGCAGGCCTGGTTAGTACTGCTGAGTGTTGAGTCATGTAGCTTGTGGTTAGTGGAAGTTAGCTGCAGGCCTGGTTAGTACTTTTGAGTGTTGAGTCATGTAGCTAGTGGCTAGTGGAAGTTAGCTGCAGGCCTGGTTAGTACTGGTGAGTGTTGAGTCATGTGGCTAGTGGTAGTTAACTGAAGGCCTGGTTAGTACTGGTGAGTGTTGAGTCATGTAGCTAGTGGCTAGTGGAAGTTAGCTGCAGGCCTGGTAGTACTGTTGAGTGTTGAGTCATGCGGCTAGTGGCTAGTGGTAGTTAGCTGAAGGCCTGGTAGTACTGGTGAGTGTTGAGTCATGTGGCTAGTGGTAGTTAACTGAAGGCCTGGTTAGTACTGGTGAGTGTTGAGTCATGTAGCTAGTGGCTAGTGGAAGTTAGCTGCAGGCCTGGTAGTACTGTTGAGTGTTGAGTCATGCGGCTAGTGGCTAGTGGTAGTTAGCTGAAGGCCTGGTAGTACTGGTGAGTGTTGAGTCATGTGGCTAGCGGCTAGTGGTAGTTAGCTGCAGGCCTGGTTAGTACTGGTGAGTGTTGAGTCATGTAGCTAGTGACTAGTGGAAGTTAGCTGCAGGCCTGGTTAGTACTGGTGAGTATTGAGTCATATAGCTTGTGGTTAGTGGAAGTTAGCTGCAGGCCTGGTTAGTACTGGTGAGTGTTGAGTCATGCGGCTAGTGGCTAGTGGTAGTTAGCTGCAGGCCTGGTTAGTACTGGTGAGTGTTGAGTCATGTGGCTAGTGGTAGTTAACTGAAGGCCTGGTTAGTACTGGTGAGTGTTGAGTCATGTGGCTAGTGGTAGTTAGCTGCAGGCCTGGTAGTACTGTTGAGTGTTGAGTCATGCGGCTAGTGGCTAGTGGTAGTTAGCTGAAGGCCTGGTAGTACTGGTGAGTGTTGAG
Source organism: Dicycla oo (assembly GCA_948252095.1). Taxonomy (NCBI): domain Eukaryota; kingdom Metazoa; phylum Arthropoda; class Insecta; order Lepidoptera; family Noctuidae; genus Dicycla; species Dicycla oo. The sequence continues at coordinate 1,249,504 of OX411713.1, forward strand.
TCATGTGGCTAGCGGCTAGTGGTAGTTAGCTGCAGGCCTGGTTAGTACTGGTGAGTGTTGAGTCATGTAGCTAGTGACTAGTGGAAGTTAGCTGCAGGCCTGGTTAGTACTGGTGAGTATTGAGTCATATAGCTTGTGGTTAGTGGAAGTTAGCTGCAGGCCTGGTTAGTACTGGTGAGTGTTGAGTCATATGGCTAGTGGTAGTTAACTGAAGGCCTGGTTAGTACTGGTGAGTGTTGAGTCATGTGGCTAGTGGTAGTTAGCTGCAGGCCTGGTTAGTACTGGTGAGTGTTTAGTCATGTGACTAGTGGTAGTTAGCTGCAGGCCTGGTTAGTACTGGTGAGTGTTGAGTCATGTGGCTAGTGGTAGTTAGCTGCAGGCCTGGTTAGTACTGGTGAGTGTTGAGTCATGTGGCTAGTGGCTAGTGGTAGTTAGCTGCAGGCCTGGTTAGTACTGGTGAGTGTTGAGTCATGTGGCTAGTGGCTAGTGGTAGTTAGCTGCAGGCCTGGTTAGTACTGGTGAGTGTTGAGTCATGCGGCTAGTGGCTAGTGGTAGTTAGCTGCAGGCCTGGTTAGTACTGGTGAGTGTTGAGTCATGTGGCTAGTGGTAGTTAACTGAAGGCCTGGTTAGTACTGGTGAGTGTTGAGTCATGTGGCTAGTGGTAGTTAGCTGCAGGCCTGGTTAGTACTGGTGAGTGTTGAGTCATGCGGCTAGTGGCTAGTGGTAGTTAGCTGCAGGCCTGGTTAGTACTGGTGAGTGTTGAGTCATGTAGCTTGTGGTTAGTGGAAGTTAGCTGCAGGCCTGGTTAGTACTTTTGAGTGTTGAGTCATGTAGCTAGTGGCTAGTGGAAGTTAGCTGCAGGCCTGGTTAGTACTGGTGAGTGTTGAGTCATGTGGCTAGTGGCTAGTGGTAGTTAGCTGAAGGCCTGGTAGTACTGGTGAGTGTTGAGTCATGTGGCTAGTGGTAGTTAACTGAAGGCCTGGTTAGTACTGGTGAGTGTTGAGTCATGTAGCTAGTGGCTAGTGGAAGTTAGCTGCAGGCCTGGTAGTACTGTTGAGTGTTGAGTCATGCGGCTAGTGGCTAGTGGTAGTTAGCTGAAGGCCTGGTAGTACTGGTGAGTGTTGAGTCATGTGGCTAGCGGCTAGTGGTAGTTAGCTGCAGGCCTGGTTAGTACTGGTGAGTGTTGAGTCATGTAGCTAGTGACTAGTGGAAGTTAGCTGCAGGCCTGGTTAGTACTGGTGAGTATTGAGTCATATAGCTTGTGGTTAGTGGAAGTTAGCTGCAGGCCTGGTAGTACTGTTGAGTGTTGAGTCATGCGGCTAGTGGCTAGTGGTAGTTAGCTAAAGGCCTGGTAGTACTGGTGAGTGTTGAGTCATGTGGCTAGCGGCTAGTGGTAGTTAGCTGCAGGCCTGGTTAGTACTGGTGAGTATTGAGTCATATAGCTTGTGGTTAGTGGAAGTTAGCTGCAGGCCTGGTTAGTACTGGTGAGTGTTGAGTCATGCGGCTAGTGGCTAGTGGTAGTTAGCTGCAGGCCTGGTTAGTACTGGTGAGTGTTGAGTCATGTGGCTAGTGGTAGTTAACTGAAGGCCTGGTTAGTACTGGTGAGTGTTGAGTCATGTGGCTAGTGGTAGTTAGCTGCAGGCCTGGTTAGTACTGGTGAGTGTTGAGTCATGTGGCTAGTGGTAAGTGGTGAGTTATGGGGCTAGTGGCTAGTGGCTGGTGGTAAGCGTGATCAAACGCTAATTTACGAATGAGGTGCGAGGAACTCGGCTGATTACAGTTTCTATTAAATTTTTAGACAAAGATATTCCGGTTATTGCCAAAGACAAACTTAAAAACAGGCCAAGTGCGTGTCGGACTTCGCACAATGAAGGGTTCCGTAGTCGGGATGAATCCCAAGAACAAACTTAACATTGTAGTTGAAAAACATGTTCTCCCATACATTCTAACTGCAAATGTAAGTTTGTACACACAATTTTAAGAGATGTACCATGTTGTTTTTAGACCATAGAATTATTATAAGTTTTCCTGTAATCAATAGGTATTGAACTATTTTCTGTATTTTTTTTCAAAATTTTTGGCTTAGTACTTTCGGAGATAAGGGGTGATGGTCTATTTTCGTCTATTTTCTTAAATAAATTTAAAATTATGTATTTTAAAATTATAAAAATGTATATTTGAGACTCTCACAGTAAGCCCTATCATTTGATATGACACACGGTACAGTTTGCAAAACTTTTTTTTTTAATTTTCTTATTTGCCCTCCAAAATTGACCCCCATATTCAAAATTCATTTATTTACGTTACACTTTCGTGTTTGGGTCACAGAAATACAAACGTGTTCCAAATTTCAACTTAATCGGTCCATTATATTCGGAGCAAATTGGCTGTGACAGACGGACAGACAGACTCACGAGTGATCCTAATAAGGGTTCCGTTTTAAACTAGATGAGGTCTGCATTTCCTATCTGACTACTCTGGAAAGAAAGGCTGAAACAAAATCAGAGATCACAGTCTCTTATAAAGTCCAGACATAATCTTAGTTCATGTGAAAACCATGTAGTGTCTGAAATGGTCTTTTGAGGAAAGAACCACACAGATTGAGAGGACCTGTCCAGTCAGTGCACGCATTCGTCAGTAACGCGCAGCTCAACTCAGAACCGGTGATACAACAATTGCAAGCTCGTCTAGGTATTAAATCGTTGTACTGAAATACAAGTTTTCTCTAGCAAATGAAAAAAGAATTTTCAAAATCGGTCCACAATTGACGAAAATATTGATAAATATACATAAAAACCGGTCAAGTGCGTGTCGGACCAAGCACAATGAAGGGTTCCGTAGTTGGGATGCATCCCAATAACAAACTTGACATTGTAGTTGAAAAACATGTTCTCCCATACATTCCAACTGCAAATGTAAGTTTGTATGCACAATATTGAGAGATTTACCATGTTGCTTTTAGACCATAGACTTCTTTTAAGTTTCCTGTAATCTATGAATTATTATGTATTGAATTATTTTGTTTTTTTTTTTTCAAAATTTTAGGTTCGGTACGGTCGGAGATAAGCGGGAATGGTAAGTTTTCGTCTATTTTCTTAAATAACTTTAAAATTGTTAAAAATATATATTTGAGACCCTCGCAGTAAGCCCTTTCATTTGGTATGTCAAACAGTACAGTTTGCCAAACTTTTTTTTAATTTTCTTAATTGCCCCCATATTCAAAATTCATTTATTTACGTTTCACGTCCGTGTTTGGGTCACAGAAATACATACGTGTACCAAATTTCAACTTAAGCGATCCATTAGATTCGGAGAAAATTGGCTGTGACAGACGGACAGACAGACAAGATCCTATAAGGGTTCCGTTGTTTTTTATTTTGAGGTAAGGAACCCTAAAAATTAAGAAAACAACAAACAATTGTTATTTATTACGTTTCTATTCAATCTAGTTGGTGAGAAGATACGCAATTAAGTGTGAATTTCAGCAATTGAAACTGAACGCGATCAGCACGTAAACCACGCTTAAGATCTGTCACTGTCAATATTCCAAAGAAAATAATGACAGTGACAGATCTTAAACGCGGTTCACGTGCTGATCACGTTCAGTTTCATTGGTGAAATCCGCACTAAGTTTGAAAATCGAAGTTAAGCACTGAGGTACTACTACTACGTAGTAATATAGTTCAATGAAGTTAACACTTGTTTCTTTAACTTAACACTAAAAATACTATTTCTGCGCATGGCTTCTGTACGTTTTTAGACACGCTTTACTAATAATTGATAAGCAATTTAAATACTTAGTTACATAAAAATAAAAATGCTTTAAATCCATATTCTATACACCGAACGCTTTGTACTACACAAGAGCATGACATTTTTTAATCACGAGTTTTTGTAGCAAAAAGTTTCTTAGACAAAAGAATCTTAATGCTCCGATTTCTCCTGTGACAATACCCACCGCTTCCATCAGCTACCATTCCATTTACAAAGCTACTGATGAAGGCACACAGTGCACTAACGTGCTCCACGCCAATTATGCATTCAATGTGTCAAAGAAAAGTCGTAAACGTCGCACAATGAAGCGGAACGCGCGCGCTCATGACCAAAATCTAAAAAAAAATGTAATGCTGATTAGTTGCATGAAATTCATTAAGCTAGACACCCAAGTAGCGGTGGCATGACTAATTGAGAATGTGTTGCTGATTTGGAGTGAGTTATGTAAAGTTGCACGGGGATCATGATATGTTTCTAAATGAGTGAAAACTTTGGGAAAAAATGTTCCGAAATGAAGGTAAAAGTTTTTGTGTAGCATTTGTTAAGCTCTACGTTTACTGCTAATCAGTATAAAAACATCTACATACACACTATAAGGACGTACAGTTGCGGATCTATATATTAACATAGCAGTGGCACGCATAGCAAAATTACGTATTTCGCTTATCGGGGTGCCCTACTATATGTACCTACTTAATTGTATATCTTTTAAAATTGCCCTTTTTCTGCTTGCCTTTTATTATTTATTAAAACTTTATTATGCACAAGTAACAAAAAATCTGTATAAAGGCGGACTTAATGGCTGAGGCATTTTCTACCGGACAACCTTAGGGTGATGCAGAGAGAAAACATGGCAGGTGCAACATTGGGGATAGATAACTCGAAAAATAATAAATTTTAATACATAGATACATATAAAAAGAATATAGTTTATCAGGAGAAATAACGATAGGTAGAGTAGAAAACGAATCCAGCAATTCAGCCCTGGGATGATCTTCGTTTGCTTTTTCCTTAACTTTCATCAAGACCAAGTAATTAAAATAGTAACTACTACCTACTCTTTAAATGCAATTACCTTCTTCCGTCTCGTCAAAAATCTGGAATGATAAAAACCAAATCTATAGAGCACGACTCTATGAAACTCCCACATACTGGAAGCTGAACATTACCTAATAAACTACTTTCAAAAAGAAAAATATCAACAACTAGCTTTTTTCACGGCTTCGCCCGTGTGGAGGTTGGAAATTGTCCCACGCGAACGTATTACCAGGATAAAAGTATTCTATGTCCTTATAATCCAGGTCATGGTCTACCCATGAGCCAAATTTCATCAAAATCCGTTTAGCCGTTTTAGCGTGAAAGCGTAACAAACAAACAAACTCACTGTCGCATTTATAATATTAAGTTAGGATTTAAGGTAATCAGCGCCATCTTGCGTTTAAATAAAGGCACAGTGTTACAAAAGAGCTGTCACTGCGCAAAAGAATCGTCAGCAGTAAATCAACAGCATTTGCTCCGGATCACTGAATGCAGCGGTCGCTCCCGTGAGTCCGCTGCATGGCGAATTGATGGCGCGATGGCGCAGTGAGGAGTGCGGGCGGTCTGGCTGGAGGCAGATGACAAAGTCCAGGAGATGTGTTGATGTGCAGTTATTGTGTTTACTTCAGATGTCTACTAGATATCTGTCTATTTCTAACTTATACAGTTTGTCAGGATCGACGACGGACATACTTTGAGCTGTGCTTTGAGGGAGTACTTATGCATGAAAATGAACAGCTTTTGCGATGAGAACAACTCTGTGAAAATCAGCTGTTGCTGAACATTTTGATCGAGTAGGCACCTTGTAGGTAACTGCTGATTTTTTTTTAAGATTTCTGATAGGTTCCCATAAATGATAAATGATTTTATTTCTCTAACGGCCGGTTTTTTGATCCGTAGTTAACTCAACCAATGGTTAAACATAGCAACGAATGGTTACATTTTTAAATTCATGTTAACACATTCATATTAAAAAATAGTAAATAATGGCATTTTGGCAAACATATTTAGCCAGAATTCAACCATTAGTTACTATGTTTAACCTTTGGTTGAGTTAACTACGGATCAAGAAACCGGCCCTTAGTAGGTTTGTAGTACAAACACTTTTACACGTCATTCATTTTTTTTAAAAACCGGCCAAGTGCGTGTCGGACTACACACAATGAAGGGTTCCATAGTTGGCATGAATCCCAAGAACAAACTTAACATTGTAGTTGAAAAACATGTTCTCCCATACATTCCAACTGCAAATGTAAGTTTGTACGCACAATATTGAGAGATTTGCCACGTTGTTTTAAGACTATAGACTTCTTATGGGTTTTCCTGTAATCTCTATAGATTACAGGAAAACCACAAAAAATAAAAAAAAAATACAAAAAATAGTTCAATACCATAGATATTGAACTATTTTTTGTATTTTTTTTCAAAATTTTAGAATCAGTACTTTCGGAGATTAGGGGGGAATGGTCAATTTTCGTCTATTTTCTTAAACAACTTTAAAATTATGTATTTTAAGATTATAAAAAAAAAATATATATTTGAGACCCCTACAGTAAGCCCTTTCATTTGATATGTCACACGGTACAGTTTGCAAAACTTTTTTTTAAATTTTCTTATTTGCCCCCAATATTGACCCCCATATTCAAAATTCATTTATTTACGTTACACGTCCGTGTTTGGGTCACAGAAATACAAACGTGTACCTTTCAACTTAATCGGTCCATTACATTCGGAGCAAATTGGCTGCGACAGACGGACAGACAGACACACGAGTGGTCCTATAAGGGTTCCGCTTTTTCCTTTTAAGGGACGGAACCCTAAAAAATATAATTATACAGACGAATTGAGAACCTCCTCCTTTTTAAGAAGTCGGTTAAAAATACTCTATGTGTTGTGATTACACTCTACCGTTGCATATAGCTCTTCATAAAACAGAACTGAATGGATATAGTTAAAGAACTTTTATACCTGAAATACGATTATCTAAATCCCGTAGCGTGCCTACGGCGTAGCACAAAATAGTACTACGCCGTAGGCACGAATGACCTATTCCCCAATTTTGCAAAAATATGTGAATATAATTTTTGAATGGTGTCATTCCGTAATGAATCTGAAGCTCACTACAGAAGTATTTAGCTTTCTGTAAAGATCCTTTACAAACGTCCGACGTCAACAACATCGCTTACAAACACTTAATTAAAATTAAAACAACACAATAATTAATCCAATCCCAAACACAATTATAGAGGCTTTGCATCATTGTCTGAAAACGAAAAAGGTCCTAAACAGTTATTACCTAAAACATCGGGTCTGATTACATTCGATTGCGGGACGAGGTATTCGCAACCGGCCCGCTCCGTAAATCTCGAGTAATGAACGGCGCCGCGTGTGTTCGCTAACTTATTTTGCCGCGCGATTTGTTGCTGCCAGGCACGACATCGAACGAGTGTGAAATTACCTTTATTCCGTTTTACTGTTAGCGGAAAATGCCATGGGATATTAAACCTAAAACATATGAAAATAGAGATGGATCTTAAGACGTGTTGTAAGGTTGTCAAATGAGTAATTGCGTTCAGATATTATATTGGGTGTGAATTGATTACGTTTAATGTTTTATTAAAATGCATGTGATGTGTAGTTTCGTTATTTCCAATTAATAACGAGGTTGATTGGAAAATTATGCGCTCTATGAAAAAATTTTGCTACTGTGTGTTTAATAAACTGTAATACTGAGATGGAAATATTGTACGTATACACACCTACAGAGTCCATAACTTGTGGATTTATTCTATTATGTGTATTTCCTCAGGTAGCTTAAAACTGAGTCCAGTCAAATAATCTATGCTCACAGTTAAAATAAATTAAAGCACATTATTATTCAAATAACACATAAATAAAAAGGTAATAAAACACTTAAAAACTAAGTGAAACATCGCCATGAATCACGTAAGTTTGTAATAAGTATGTGTCAAGAACAATAAACGCGTCCACACGCGTCTCCGGGCCACTCCACCACATATTTGGTTTCAGACAACACCTTACCGTATTAACTTAGTATTGACATTCAAATCAGTAGCTCCGCTCATTTATTTTGAATTCCTAACGTGTTAGGGACAAAAGTAGAACAATATGGGTTGGAGCAACACTGAGTGTACGCAACAGTGGCGCCGTGGAAGCGCGCGCCATCTGTCAAAATTACCTGCCATATTTATTAGGCAGAGACAATGAGTGACGCGAGTCGCGACACTTTGAATATGGAATTGAATTTTGTTTTTTTCTCTCAAGAGAGTTTTGTTCGTGTACTGGTAGTGTGCAGCCACGTATGATGCAATGGTTACATAATGCATATGAGTGAAACACAACGTGAGAATTTGAAAAGACTTCCGAACTTCTCACAAGAAAGTACAATTCAAAAATTAATATGGAGGAGTTGACCTACATGTGAAAGTGGCTCTTGTTTGCCCTTTAGGAAACATATTAATGAGTAAGTTATAGAGTTGCAGGTGCAACTGCATGGCAAGCGGGAACCACAATAACATGTCGTCGCCTCTGTGGAACACAGGTAACAACGAGCAACACTGTGATCATCATTCCAGTTATTATCTTCACTTGACTCACCTTTTATAAATAACGAGACATAATTCTTCACTAACAGAGTAGAAACAATATATTTTTCTTTCATAACAAGACTGGCGTGAAGATCAACCTACTTGTGACGAAGTTGTACCTGCAGGGAAACAATGGCGGACACAGCAACAAATAACATGAAATATTCTACAAAATACATCAACATTAACAACTTGTAATTAGTTAGTTTATTTTTCACAAAACCCTTGTCTTGCTCGGACAAGAATGAATGTTAAATATGTAAACTCCAGGGTACGCTTCGGACAATCTTCTCACAGTTTAGTGTTCCGAAGTTCACAGCGAGAAAATTTAGTCATAAAGAACAAAGAGGGATATCGTCTGTCCTTTGTTTTGTTTTTAAACAATCGACACGTAATTTGTGATATGCAAAATAGTTTGAAGTTACAATAACAAGATGTTATAGTTAACCCAAATAAATAATCTTATGGCGAGATATCGAAATATGAATATGTAGATCAACAATAACTAAGTGCATATTTTCCTCCAAAACCACGATTTTGGCCAATAGCGGTATTTTAATCCTAAGGACTAGACTAGTTGACATGGCTACCAGTAATAAAAAAATATGTTACCAATTATAAGAACTTAATAAGTTATGACAACTAGTTGCCCCATGCCGTCATCTGCGCGGCTACCATGAATATCTCTCCATCGACACTAATACATAACCCATGGAACAGGCAGCCCCATGACCCACGGGCCATGGTCCATCACTAGCGACATCTATCCGTCATGGCGATAGCCATCAGAAGTCGATTCATCATAAAGTAACGTTTTTGGGGAACCAGGTTATCATTTGCAGTTCCTAAAAAGTTTGTTGATGGAATTTGAACTTTATGCTACAGTGTTAGGATAGTAGATGGAGTTTGTGAGGTGAAGTAGGTGGTGGTTTTAATTCAAAAATGTCTTTTGAAAAGTTGACAAGCGAAAAAAAATAGTTTTCTGTTAATATTTTTAATTTAGATTAGTCGATAACTTTGTTGGTGTTCAACATTAATGTCCACTACATTAATGTTGAACACACTACATTCTAGAACATTACTTCAAAGTTTCATAACACTCGAATAAACGGCCTCTACCTCAAAAGTATTGAACATGAACATGGACACGGACCTCCGAGGCTCTCCGAGGCACCGCAAAAAAGAACGATCAATGGAGAGATCACTCCATCAAACTTACATTAGAGTAGAATCAGTGATTGCAATTTGTCGTTATTAGCAGATAGGACAACGCTGGTGCCTATCATCAGGATGTGATTCCTATTAAGTGACTTAACGTCTACAGCATCCATCGAACATTGATGGGGAACGTGCCCTTTCTTTACCAGGAACCACAACAGGGCAGAAGCAAATTCCTGCAATCACTAACATGACTGATCGATCTGAATTAAATGTAATTACATAAATACCTACTTAGGCAACAAGGTAAGGAATAAGGAAAGGAAATAATAATATAATAATATCCTAGGACATTGTTCACACACGCTCATCTGAACCCAAACTAAGCAGAGCTGTACTCTGAAACCAGATAACTAATACCACATGCACTACTTTTTTTTTGTATATAATACTTATATAGGTATTATAAAAGACAGTGTTATGGTTTTCCCAAATGTAGAACGTCATTCGATAAATTGTAGATAGCAGGATATAGTTCTTTCATTAATTGATTGATTGACATTATATCACTCTTTTTGCGAAAGCGCATAATTATGACGATTAAGTATCGTCATAATTATGCGCTTTCACAAAAAGACGGGGCAAATACAATTGGAGGAGCTACTGTATCCATAGATATCACAACACTCACCAACAGCGCCCATAGCTGACGTTAATTTTCACAAAGTTCCAATTAGATTTCCATGTTAAATTCACACCGAGCGAGCGAGAGAGAAAACATCCCCTTTCCATAAAGTAGGTCACCCGCGCCTCCTGAAACACTGCCTGATATAGAGCCTTCCTTCATGTGACCGTGTGGCCTAATGGATAAGGCGTCGGACTTCGGATCCGAAGACTGCAGGTTCGAGTCCTGTCACGGTCGGAAAATTCTCTTTTTTAATGTTTTGGGAAATATTTTTTTGTTTAGTAAATGTGATTTTGTGGTTTCAGGTAATATTTCCTGTAATGATAATTTCAGTTCGATTAAAGATAAATTTTGAATTTTCATGTGTAGGTAGTTTTAGTTTTATAATAAATAAGTTTGGATTATAATATCACATTTTGTGGAAAAGTCCAAACCATTTATCATGCCATTCATGATTACGTAGGTACCTACTTCTACGATCAGAGAACCTAAATACATAATGTTAAAAGGGCTAAGCAATGAAAGTGTGCTTGTTCAATAGTCAGATTTTATTATTCTTGTTTACCTAATACAAATTGCAGTTACTTATGTAGCGTCTCAGTCTGAATTTAAGGCAGTATTTAGTTAAAAAAATATAAATTGCTAGGCAGGAAATATTTCCCACATCAAACATTATAACTTATTATATTACAAAAAAATAGTGAAAATATAATACGAAATAACACAATAATATTGATAAACAGCAAGATTAGCCCGACTTGGGAAGCGAATCGACGACCGATCCATCAAGCCGCCACGAAAATATTTATATTCTGAAATAACGGACGCGGCTTCCGTCCGTTTATCACGACACATCTGCTAAATGCCTTGTTAATAATACGCTATTGTTAAAATAAAAGAATTTAGGCCGAATTTCTGAGATTGAAAAGGTACCTACCAAAGATTGATACAAATATTTTAGTTATTTGACATAATAGCTTTACGTACAGTACAACCCTCTAGCGAATCAAAGCAAATAGAATCGTATGACAACTTTGTTTAAAGCTCAATTTACATTGTGCAATTTAATTGTCTGTGGCATACTTATGTACCATAAGAATAATAACATAAAAAATTTCATTGTATGCCATAGTCAAGAAACTGCATCTTGAAAATTGCAGAACAAATGTAACAGCCTTCGTTATTGATCGAAGGTAACAGCAGTATCTGGGTTGCGACGATTTGATTGCTAGCAGCATCTACTCGTATGTCGTAAGAGACATGGTGCTTTTACGACATCAGTTAAATAAATAGTGATATTCACAATGTTAACACCATAAATAAGGACAACTTAAAACGTGCTCCATTTCACCGGCTTTATAAGGTTCATAATTCATTTGTTGGGCTTGGTATATGCTTTTATAACAAGCTACCCTCTTCTTTGCTAGATTTGCCCTACAATGCGTACGTACTACAAGCTAAAGTAAAATCTAACCTTTGTTCAAAGGCATCTATCAACGACTACTAAAACGATAAGAATATATATGCATAGTAATCTGTGGAAACTGTTTCTGGATTGTGTTGAACTATTTGTATACATATATTTGTTATTGCATCTGTTTGTTTCCCAAATAAAATAAAAAATAAAATAAGAATAGTTGGTCGCTGTGATCAACTCAAGACAATGTTTATGTTCTTTCTCCAGAATTAGTTTACTTTCTGACAGGGTATATGAGTTTATAAAATTATTTATTTTCTTTGACTGTAAAGGTCAATTTATTTTAATTTTACTTTTATTTATCATTGACATAATCTACTCATTTCAATGTTTTTTTTTATGAGTGGTATTGCAATATGTGGTTAGCTAGTGACCTCGACAACTGATCATAGTATTCTTGCCTGAGCAACCGGCAGCAAGTTCGTCATGCTCCCTTAGATGTCACTGCTTGCGGTAGCGTCGGGGGTCAGGTTGTCTCCTTCCCTCAAATATGGCGAGGGGGGTAATGACTGATCTTTGCGTTATGCTCGTGAATGGGTGCTGCTTGTGGTGACTGGTCGTCTTGCTGACTTTGGTTTTGTTATTGTTATTAGTAATTAACTCTTTTATTTATTTTACTTCGATGGTCCCAGTGTATCATTTGTGACTACGAGTTACTACTACATATACGGCTATATGTAAGTGGGCACGCCCTTTATGCCTGGAGGGTTTTATTTAATTATAAAGTTATGTTTACTTTTCTAGTTTTGTGTTTTTATTTCTGCTTGAGTATGGTTTTCGATTTTTTTTCTTTGGTATGTTAGCGTGTGCTAGCTCACTTATGGCAATGAATTTAATTTAATTTAATGTTTTGTTGCGTAATACCTAAATTATTTTTCGCAGTGCTGTATAAAATCAAATTTTTTAACAGTACAGACAGCTGTGCTGCTGGGGAGCTTGTTGCGCCACTTCTTCTCCCCAGCTAAAGCACTAGGAAGTGGTGAAGGGCGGGCGTTTTGGGGGACCGTCTTATGTAATTTTGCCGTTCGAAAAGTGCTGATTCTCAGCCTTTGATTATTTACATTTTATTGACTTGTAAATAACCAAAGTTCTCAGCCTAACTTGAAAAAATGATTTCTGGTTTTGATTTATGTATTATAGGTATTGGTATAATATTGGGTTAGTAGGAAAGTCTTGCGACACTTTAGCGCTCAACTAAATTGCAGTTCGAGATTATTTGACCTTGGGGAATGTTTGAATATTCCAGAAGCTTCCATGTCAAAGGGTATATAAAGCGCCCGTTCGTTTCGATCAGGCAGTGTTAGAAAAGATGGATCAGAGTGCACTTCGAGTGATCGCCTTCTACGAATTTCTACAGGGACGTTCTGCAAGATCTGCTGCTACTAATATGTGCAGTGTATTTAACAGTAATGTGGTTCTTCATTCGACAATAGCACGTTGGTTTGAACGTTGCGGTTCTGGTGATATAACCTTCGAAGACAAACCTAGGTCCGGCCGGCCAACAGACGTTAACGACGAAGAACTGCGATCTCCTCTACGAATGAAACCCAATGCATCGTCACGACAGTTAGCAGATGAACTCGGCTGTAGTCACCCCACCATCCAAGAACACTTTAAGAAATATGGATACATAAAAGTCTTATCATCTTGGATACCCCACGAACTCAGTAAGTCCAACAAGGCAACGGGAGTTTCTATTTGCCTTTCATTGTTGCTTCATCCACACAGAAAGGATTTTCTTAGCGAAATAGTTACTGGAGATGAAAGCTGGGTATTGTATATTAACCTTTGATTATATATTAACCATACACGGAACTCCCAAACCAACCCATACTGAGAAAAAAAAAATTCTGTTGTTGGCATGCTGTTTTACGAGCTTCTTCCGCCTAACACCACAATAAAAGCAGAGACCTACTCGTCACAACTACGAAATCTGTCTCCAATTATTAAACAAAAACGACGAAAACGTTTACATGTTCATCTTCTTCATGATAACGCTCATCCACCATACTCACCAGACTTAGACATAGCTCCGTCTGATTACCATTTGTTTGAGGCTTTGAAAAATTATTTACGCGATAAACAGTTTGATGACCAAACATATCTTCAAAATACCCTCGAAGAGTTTTTTGATTCAAAACCAAAGGATTTTTGAAGGATAGGATTCAAAGTTTACCGGGGCGTTGGGCAAGAGTTGTAGACGAAGAAGGAGAGTAGGTATATCAGTAATTAATACGATTTAAATAAAATATTATGTTGTTTGTGTCGCAAGACTTTCCTACCAGCCCAATATGTCTATCCAGCCCAATATATGTAGTTAAGATGTCACGAAGTTTACAAAGAACAAAACCATTTCGATTACGCAAAAATATTAAACCATAGAAAAAACACGTTCGATATAATTTTTTTTTTTCTAATACTTTTGTTTTCACAATGGCCCAACAGTTGTCAGATCAGCAGATCAGCATACTTACCGTATGTTTCTGCTTCAAGATCAATCAGTCCTGCCTACCCTCGTCAGGTTTTTAATAGCATCATACGCGTGACATGCTGACGCAGCCGCGCGGGAACTGACTGACGGTCTGATTTGATAGGGTTTTTTGTAGATATAAATAAATACAGAAATATTTTCTTGTGATGAATTCCGATGAGAATTGCCTGACTGTTTCGATTAAGTTCTTCTAAGCTTTATGACGTTAAAACTATTTACTACAGGTAGGAAGTCATTTGTGATCCACGGTATCCAGCAGTGGACGTCTTTCTGCTGAAAAATACGCAATTACTAATTTACTTTAGATATTCAGTTTTGGACATCTTGATGCTATCATTGTTGCGCCACTTCTTCTTCCCAGCTACAACACTAGGAAGTGATGAAAGGCAGGCGTTTTGGGGGACTGACTTTTGTAATTTTGACCTTTTAAAAAATGTTGATTCACAGACTAATTTGAAAAATGATGTTTACTTCTGTAATTCATCTTCTACGTACACGTATCTCTTCTACAGCCCTATTTATAAGTCCTCCAACCACGTAGGTTAGTCCATAAAACCATAGTTAAATTAAAAAGTAATACGTATGATCAAACGGCGCCGTCAAAGGACGGTAACGTAAACAAGTAAACACTGCGGGTGTGGGTACTTCCTGTAACGATTTAATTACACCTGTGTCATGTAAACAACGACGTCCGCCCGATCTACGAACTTTATGATTTTTATATCCAAACGTGAAAATTGTTGGAATGACTTTGAGGATTGAAGGGATGTTTCTGTGAGTCTTTCAGTGTGAAAGAAAGAAGAAAGAAGAAAAATAAAATACGTTTATTTGCGATAAACATGGCGCAAAGAAATAAAATAACAAAATAAAATAATTAAAGAACAAGTTTGGGGAAAATATGCGTCACATTCGCGTGTGATCGACGGTTAAATAATTATGGATTTTTACGGTGATTTTGGTGAAAGATGACTCAAGAGTTTATGTTACGAGATTGTAACATACAATTATTTTGATAGTATTTACTTTAACAAGTAAATTAAGTAAATTCATCACTTCAGCATGTGAAACAAAACTAGATTCGCACTTCCAATTCAATGAATCGGAATATAAATACCTACAATTAAATACCTATATCTATTAAGTATTGTAGCATATCAATGCACTTTACCACTTAGTATTCGACTAAGTACATATTAATTATCTGTAGGATTTGCTAAATTAGTCTGTGACATTACTACTTTCACCTCCCTATAGTACTTGCTAGAAACTCAGAGGTTATAAATAAGACAGGACGAGGGGACTCCGTCCTTTTTCTACGACAGTCACTGAAGCCTGTATAGCTCGCCGAAATTGGGTGAGTACTCATAGTGTCCTTAAGAGAATCTGCTGGATACAGAAGACAGGAGGCCCAAATCCAGCCGTGGAACGCAATAGGCTAAGTTGATTGATCGGCTGGCTGAAAATACTTAATTACATTCATGGTGTCTATGCCACATACCTAAATAAATATATTCTTTCACATTTCGCTAGCAGATGACCAAAACAAGTCTAATTATAAAACCGCATAAAAACAGGCGGATTGCTAAACTTCTCGTCGTCAAATACATAGTTTGTATATTCTGCACATAGACCGCAGGCCACAAATCATGGTGTGCTGGAAGCAACTGTAGCTGACGCTATGCCAGTAGATTACGTCACACGAACTTGTGATTAGGTGGCGTTTAATATTATTATAGATGTGGTCCTTTTAAACCTGTGTTGTTCCAAACTTTGGAAAGTTCTCCCCTGTTTTTTCTTCACTTGTTTGAATGTTTTTCGCTTGTGTTGCGAAATCAAAATCAAAAGTCATTTATTCAAACTAGGCTGAGAATCAGCACTTTTCGAACGTCAAAATTACATAAGACAGTCCCACGAAACGCACGCCCTTCACCACTTCCTAGCGCTTTAGCTGGGGAGAAGAAGTGGCGCAACAAACTCCGCAGCAGGACAGCTGTCAGTTCAGTTAAAAAAAAAAATATTTTATACAACACTGCGCAAAATAATATAAATATATTACGCAAAACAAAACATTAAATTAACGTAATTGCTATAAGTCAGCTAGCACACGCCAATATACAAAAAAAAATCGAAAACTATACTCAAGCAGAAATAAAAATGCAAAACTAAAAACGTAAGCAAAACTTTATATCTAAATAAAAGTCTCCAGTAACAAAGGGCGTGCCCACTTACATATAGCCGTACATGTAGCCGTAACTCGAAGTCACAATTAATGATAAACTAGGACCATCGAAGTAAAATAAACAAAGAGCTGACTCTAGTCAGTCGTTGTCGTAGCCCTCATTATCGCAGTATGGTTACCTTTTACACCAAAATCGCTTGATTGGATTGCAGTGACTGTCTTTTCTTAAAGCAACTCAGTTTTTTTGTGTCTCAGTAGACACAGTTGTCTAGTGAATGTCAATTAAGTCAAATCCTATTTCACCCAACATAACCTAATTCTGCTCCACTCGGTCATCCTTTGATTCAGTATCTGCGCCCGCGCTTCCGGCCTCAAACGTCCCTTTGATCGCTGGAAACATTCATCATTACACGCTGAAATCCTCCTCTGTATTGACAGATTTACGACGCAAAAGCGTGTGCATTTGAAAAAATATTCATTCAAATACATTATTATGATTTTTTGGTTTCCATAAACAATTTTTGTTTATGATTAATGCGATATCAAAAGTCTCTTTGATGGTCTGCTATTGGTTTTGGTGGTTTCTGTTTCGTATTTGATGTAAATAGTGGCTTTTAGTGATGATATAATAATATTGGTATAAAATCTAAAAATATAAAGAACAAGGAGACCAATTAAAATCTTAACATTTATTAGGTAAGTCCACAGTTTTTCCAAAAAATAACTTTTATATAAGTGATTCCAGACTCACAGCAAAGAAACTTGAAACACCTCACCCACCATACCAAGACAACACACCAACCATATGACCATCAAGCTTATGATAATGAGTCCTGCAAGGTTTCCGACACCGCACCACCGCTGCGTGTGAGCAATATTCAATTAATTCCCATCAAACCTTACAACGGAATACTAACGGGATTAGAACGCGTACGATATTATAATTGAGATCACACGCGTGTCGTGAGTCAGTGTCGAATATATGGATTCAATCGCATGTCTTTTGCAGGTCTTGGAGCTACCTTGATATGACGCAATGTTATTCAAGTAAGGAAGTCCGGATGATAGAATCAACTTTTAGTCAAAATGCAACTGAAGGTGGGAACATATTTTGTAAGGACGAATGAAGAAAAGATCAAACATAGAGCCTAGTATCACGTATCAATAGACCCATTGACAGGGGAATTACCAATACATACGAAGCTCGTTTGATAAAGGCACTGACTCCTATTAAGATTTGCAGCAGCCTTTGTAGGAGACCGGGAATTCGTAAAACCATCTTAGATGACGCTGATGAAATCAGCAATACCAGTAAAATCACTCGACAACAAGCCAGTGAAAAACAACGCAATTCCAAGTCTTCTAAGAACTCAAACAGCCATAAAAAGAATCCTAAATCAAAAAATATAAAGCTTGTTGTCTGTAGTCGGCAGTCGGTCGATAGGTAATGATACATGCGAGGCAACAGCTCACAGTTCATTGTGGCGATGGGCTCGCTCGCTGGGGATGTGCTGGCCGCGAATATGAAAATATACAAACAGTTCGTAAATAACGCGAGGGCACTTCAAAGTAAAGTGCGCGGTGCCGACGTGCCACAAGTTGGAGACGATAGCGAGGTAACCAGGAGTGAGGAAGTTGGAAGAATCCCTGGTCAGTTGGAAATATGTAGAGCTGTAGATTAAACACCTCCAGATAATGTCGTCATTGATATGATTATAGAAAGAGAAGCAGATTGTAAAGAAATTTTAAATATGAAATTTAACAATATATGTTAGGCTGCAAGATGACATGACTGTATGCTGCAAACCAGAACCTAACCAGTGTTGGTTCGGTGGACAGAAAGGATTCTTGATTTGATGACATGTATATCAGTCACCTTACTGCAGTATTGTGACGTCATTTATTTTATGTTGACTGCCTCATTACTCGTAACCGTGCATTTAGTAGTTGTACAATATTAATTCTGCTGAAAAAATCCATGTAGCATTAGGTCAATATATAGGTATAGGGAAGATTTCAAAGAAACATAATTGAACCAACTAAACATCATTCTTAGGTTAACATAGTAGTTCTTGCTATGGCCTCTACCTTGTGGCACCCCCAACATGGAAGCAGAACGGTGTTGTTTACACACAATATCGCTCATTGGGCCAAACCGAACGAATGCTGTAATAAACACCAAGCTCACATTACCAACATCCAACGCCGATGTTGGAAGCCAACGTTTGCTGACAGAGCTGACCGCTTTTCTTATGTCGCTTTGTATTCGACCAGACTATTTTGGATTAATATGGTTAAATGTTTCATTAAGGTTGTCTTGATTTTGTCTTAATTTTTACCCATGCACATTCCAATCGACCTGAACAAGGGATGAGGGTAGACTGCAAAATATGGACACCCAAGAACCGGGTGTTGAAGAACTTAGAAAAGGATTATATCAAGTGAGTTGATTAACTGTAATTCCAGACAGTAACCAAGTTTCTTTAGGATAAAGTTATGGAATGAGGCATTACTTTGCGGAAATCCATGACACTAAAATGTTTAGTTCTAATTCCGCAATCACTAGATTCAGGCAAACATTATATGCACATGCAGAAGATGCAGTTATTGTGGTATTCTATATGTATAATTATCATCATCTGCCTAGCCTTTTCCCAACTATGTTGGGGTCGGCTTCCAGTCCGGCTGTGTATAAGTAATAATATTTCTACGCATACATAACACCTATGCTTTTTATTTCTAGGATAATGTTCAGCTCCTGTCGTAACTAGAACTCAGTTTATATTCGAGTGCATGCGAATTTTCATCCAGCAACTTGTTACAGGTAATCTGTGTAAAGTTGTATTAAAGTTACTGAAATTACAACGTCTTTCAACGAATTATAGGTACATATTTGACTCGAACCATAACTCGTTGTAAGACATTTTCTTAGAGATTATTTCTGTTTAATCAATCAATATCTCTGAGACACAGTAACTACTTCTGAAACCCAAGTTCAATCTCACCATTTCTCCCCAAGAGAGCATTGGGCCAACATCTCGGTCACTGTTGGGTGTTGGCCGACACGAGTGGGTTTGTTTAATAGCAAACACAGGCCCGCCGCCCGCGTAAACATCGGCCACATCAAAGCGATCGGGGGCATGCGCGCGCGCACGTACTTGATCGTTTTACACATGTTTCAGGAGCTGGAAATGCATAGTAGATTCTTTTTATGTAGGATTTCTTTAAACACTAAGCGACGTTGTTACTGAGTTTCATTTCTGCAAAATATTTTTTTGTGTTCAGTTATTCGTTTCCGAATACTGATGCACAAAAACATTTCTTGTTGTGCCACTACTGCCAATCCTCCGTGTTCCATATGCTAACGTATCGCTGACTGCACTTAAGGAGTTGTCGTTTCCAATGGCAACCGAAAAAATATAAAATAAACTAATGTTATTTGACATTATACCAAAACTAAATGAGTCTATTAACCACTCAGTTTATCAGCAAAACGACATCTTTAATATCCGTTGAATCATAACTTTAATGCGATATGACGTAATCGGCTAGATCAAAAGCGAAACGATCAAGACCATCCACGCGCACTCCCGCGCACATCGGCGGATTGATCACAACCGCTTTGATCTCACAGATCACGCGCCCTTTACTTATATTACTTACATTTTTACTAACATCTAATCGTATGATAACAATTCCTTCTGCTCTATTATCAATCTTAACTTCATCGTCACAGATTTCAAAATCAACCTTTTCTACATAAAACCTAATACTATTTAGAATAAACTAATTTACAACGAAGCCATTTCCAAAACAGTCTAACTCCCAAATTCTAGGTATTAAATTCTGAACTATAACCTCAACTACTTCAAGACCAATTTCAACTGGCATGTCCCGCTCACTTACACCATCTGGTGGATGCAGATAGTCCGTGTGATGTGTCAAAACCGTGATGAGTAGCAGGCGCGCGGTGTAAACACGTACACGTGGTGGTCTCCTCTCGATTACCTAGAACCACTCGGATTGACCTGGAAACTCATTATTTGACATGGACCAAGATCACAGCAGCCTGTGGGTAAATGGCGGTGGTGACGACTGATGAATGACGAGTTTTGGAAAAAATATGATGAGTCAAAAGTGCTAATGGCGGAGGCCTAATCTTAGTGGTTTTGATGAACAAGAGTGCTAATTTAGAAGGCCAATACTTAGTGCCTTTGGTGAACAAAGGTGTTAATGGAGGAGGTAACGGTCACCTTGGGGGGCGCTCAGCTGTCCAGGGTCACGAAGTTCAAGTACCTGGGGCATTGGGTCACCGATAGTCTGTCCGACGATGTGGATGTGGAGAGGGAACGCAGAGCATTGGCAGTTCGTTGTAACATGCTGGCTCGTAGGTTTGCACGTTGTACTAGGGAGGTGAAAATTACACTCTTTAGAGCGTATTGCCAATCTATGTACACGTGTGCCCTATGGGTCAGCTATACAAAGAGCTCGTACAATGCTCTGCGAGTCCAATACAATAACGCTTTCAGAGTTATGTTGGGGCTGCCGCGCTTTTGTAGTGCATCGGGGATGTTCGCGGAGAATGGCGTGCCAGATTTTTACGCACTGATGCGGACACGAATAGCATCCCTGATGCGGCGAGTGCGTGACAGCTCCAACAGCTTGGTGGCTATAGTAGCCGACAGGATGGACAGTCCAATGATGTGGCAATGGATGACCAGTCATCGTGCGTCATTCTGTTATGTAAAATAAGTTGTTCTAGTGTATTTTTTGTGTAGTAGGTATGTGTTTTCATGTATGTATGTATTTTGTGTATAAAATTATAATGTGTGTTTGTTTATGGACTTATGGTCTGAAATAAATTTATTATTATTATTATTATTATTATTATTAGTGGTTTTGGTGAACAAGAGTCCTAATGGAGGAGGCCTAAACATAGTGGTGTTGGTGAACAAGAGTGCTAATGGATGAGGCCTAAACTTAGTGGTTTTGGTGAACAAGCTTGCTGACCTTGATTTTGTTTTGTTATTAGCAATTAATTCTTTGTTTATTTTACTTCGATGGTTCTAGTTTATCATTTGTGCTTCGAGTTACCGCTACATATAATATGTAAGTGGGCACGCCCTTTTTACTGGAAGCTTTTATTTAGATATAAAGTTCTGCTTACGCTTTTAGTTTTGCATTTTTATTTCTGCTTGAGTATAGGTTTCGATTTTTTTTTGACGCTAAAACGTCTTTTTCCTCGGTGTACTGGTAGTAAGTTCAATATTTCTGACCGACAAAAATATGTAAGATTTCAACCGCTAATACCTACCGATACTTTTAATCCTAGAGTTATGGTTGAGCATTCAAAAGATAAGCCATATTTATAACAATTTTAAGGCCAGATAAAGTTTGCCTATGACGTCACACTAGGAGTGCACGCACTTACGCGCGACCCCCTATTTTTCACCGTGTGTCGAAATATCAATTCGTATAGCGCAAAAACGTGTTTAGTTAGATTAGTTATTCTGGTGTCTTTGTCAAGAGTTGACAAAGCACTACCAGGACCTAAAGAGAGACAACAGAAGTATTGGCCAAAACAGGGATAAAAATTAATGTGAAGTAGACAATAGCAAAATAATGTCAGATGTGGTCTCATATCGGCCGTCAATCTGCTCAGAAATGAAAAAACCCCAATCGAAGAAAGCTTGCATCAAAAGGAATGCAATGAGCTTAAATAGTCTAGTGCCGAGCAAATAGCTATAATAGCTACGGCAGTGTCAGTAACCGTAAGAAAATCTGTTGCAAACAGCAAAAACTTTAGGATGTCGTTTCATATCTTCTCAGAACTGAAAAGCTTACTTTATAACGAATACAGTGAGCGTATTAAGTCTAGTGTCAAGTGTAGTAAAATTTGTTTTCACGAAAACAAACGGCGTGGGCTCTAACTGGCGCCTACTAATTTCTTTTTTTTCTTTTTGTATATTGGCGTGTGCTAGCTGACTTATAGTAAATGATTACTTACTTATTTATAATAAATACTTTAATTTAATGTTTTGTGTTGCGTAATGTACTTATATTATTTTGCGCAGTGTTGTATAAAATCAATTTATTTAACTGAACAGACAGCTGTGCTGCTGGGGAGTTTGTTGCGCCACTTCTTCTCCCCAGCTAAAGCACTAGGAAGTGGTGAAGGGCGGGCGTTTTGGGGGACTGTCTTATGTAATTTTGACGTTCGAAAAGTGCTGATTCTCAGACTTGACTTTTGATTTCAAGAGTGCTAATGAAGGAGACCTAAACTTAGTGGTGTTGATGAACAAGAGTGCTAATGGAGGAGGCCTAAACTTAGTGGTGTTGGTGACCAAGAGTGCTAATGGAGGAGGCCTAAACTTAGTGGTGTTGGTGAACAAGAGTGCTAATGGTGGAGGCCTAATTTTAGTGGTGTTGGTGAACAAGACTGCTTATGGAGGAGGCCTTAACTTAGTGGTATTGGTGAACAAGAGTGCTTATGGAGGAGGCCTAAACTTAGTGGTGTTGGTGAACAAAAGTGCTTATGGGCTTATTTGTATTGGCAAAACTAGAGTGATAATGTAGGAGGCCTAAACTTAGTGGTTTTGGTGAACACGAGTGCTTATGGAGGAGGCCAAAACTTAGGGGTGTTGGTGAACAGAAGTCAGAAATTTAAGAAAAAGAACTAGTAGTTTACGCGCTTTATCACTATCACTACATATTATAAAACAAAATCCTTCGCCGCATCTGTCTGTCTGTTTGTTCGCGATGATCTCAAAAACTACTGAACGGATTTTTCATCAATAGATAGAGTAAAGCAAGAGGAAGGTTTTTACGTATAGTTTCCCGACATGCACGCGAGCGAAGCCACGGGCAAAAGCTAGTACTTAAATAAATAATAGATAGACAAATCTCTGTCTCGGATAGCAAGTTAAGCCGTTTGTAGTGTCTATGAATTTCTACGCTCATCATTTACGAAGACTCCAGAAAACTGAAAGAAGGAAGTTCTACCGTACATAGGTAATTATGTAAATACCTAGGGTCGGTCGAGCCGGAAACAAAAATTCTAGGATATCAGAACCTTCCCACAAAAGTATCAGGGTACTGAGGTGAGGATTATGTGGAGACGTTCACCCCACAATCCTCACCAATATATATAGCTATAACTTCGGAATCTTAATGCGACTATTTTTTAACCTTCGTGACTATTTATGACTATTTATTGACTATTTTTTCGGCGTAATCAATATTTTCATGAAGTTTTCAAAGGTGAGGATTGTATGGTGAAGGACACGATTTTAGCCGCATGTGCATGATAATCTCGGATTCTTGGAAGAGGACCCAATCAGACTAGACCCAGTCATCATTATATCATACACCCCTAATTTAATTTCTCCTAGATCATTGGATGTAAACAATAACTTGAACTTCCACCATGCACCCACAAAGTTCAAGAACCCCAACGACCCATAATTAACGTTGTCGTACCCGGGAACCGAACCAACGCACCACGCGTGCGGTCCGGTGTAGGCTTACTAAACTTGTTTCCAGCGACCCACTTGGCGTAATTACGACAATTACACTAATTTCCTTGTTAAGTCTTAGAGGAAATGTTTATAAACTGTAGGTGAGGTTAGGTTGGGAGAAAGGACTCGTTACTGTAAGGTCTATTAGAGAATTGTTTAATAAGTTTAGTGACGCTTGCACACCAATGCAAAACTATGCGCCACATTGTCTTATACGTCATTATCACTCCCGAAGCTTCCAGATTTATTGTCGAGCTAATCAATAACGGTGGCAGAGTCAAAAAAAAATCAAAATCAAAAGTCATTTATTCAAACTAGGCTGAGAATCAGCACTTTTCGAACGTCAAAATTACATAAGACAGTCCCCCAAAACGCCCGCCCTTCACCACTTCCTAGTGCTTTAACTGGGGAGAAGAAGTGGCGCAACAAACTCCCCAGCAGCACAGCTGTCTGTTCAGTTAAAAAATTTGATTGTATACAGCACTGCGCAAAATAATTTAAGTATTACGCAACAAAACATGAAATTAAATTAAATTCATATTAATATGTCTTATAATAAAAATGGAAGTTTCCTTGAATACGAGGAAATCTTCAGAAATGGACGAATTATCTGGTAGCAGTCACCACTGAGTCACACGAATAACAAAACCTAGTCGGTAACTTCGTAATGTTTTTCTATCGAGAAAGTTTTACTATTTCATGTTTCTGTTTTACAAAAAGTTTCGAAATATCATGCAGTTACTCATAATATTTTCATTGTATACCTCAGTCTTGTCAGTTTAATGAAAAATCGAATTTACGATTAGGAATTTAGGCCTCTTAACAAAATCAGACTTCAAAATAACATATACATAAGAATTGTGCAGCATAATTACTGAATGTCGACACTGGCCGTTTATTTGTTATTATATTTTGAGTTTGATCTGAAATCTTAAAATTTTACCCACATCACAAGTACCTATACAACCCTAAAACCTTGTAGCCAAAAGCTCATACCATAAAATAATGTCTGATATCTGGCATGTTAAAAAATCATATGTATCGGCTGCTATCTAACGAGCCTGGGAACAAGAAAAACGCGTATGAATACACCAACATGAACACAAAATCATAACCACTTACAAAATAAGTCCAAATCAAGTAAATTGTACACAAACACCCCGCATAATAACGTCAAATGGCCCACAGTTATAATTGTTTGGAAATGTTACTAAATCGGGAATCGACCCGCCACCATTTGTCGCTATCTGACGATTTCACTTTGTGTCAATAGATTTTATTGTGTTAGGGATGGTGCACACAGATTTGCTGTAAGTGATTTCAAATTTTGTTTAGAGTTCATATCGTAACACGTTTAATTATATCTTATTTAGTACAAGCGCAGTGCAGCCACATGGGACATTCACAACGTTGTCTCTAGGACAGCCACGAGCCTGCGGTCTCTAGTATTGCTTAATGACTGGATAGTTTAATTGGCATCCAAAACAACGTTTATTTATAGTTATATTGTAGTCGTAATGTTTTGGATATATTGCTTGATTTGCATAATCATGCAATATATCCAAAACTAAACTCATTGCCTACTCAAAACTACTCCTAACACCAATCTCATGTGTGCATCCCTGAACAATACCTAACCCTAGAGCGACAAAAGTAACAATAATATCTTCCACATTCTTGTGAAGTGCTCCATGCGGGAGGGCAGAGGGCGGAGGGACATAAATACTAATTATTTTATTGTATGAATCAACTCCGATCTAATAGATACTAATAGACACAATATTGGTACATTTTCTTGTTATAATTTTGGGGTATTTTTGAGGAATCGTCGTTCAGTTAATATGGGGGATAAATGGAAAGAGTCCTCAATATTGGGAGTCCATTTTATATGATCAGCTTGCAGAGGGCTTTCCTTTACATCATAAGTTGAGCTTGATATTAGCCGCATGAGAATACATGTTTTAGTAGTGTTACTCGCTCATCTTTATCGGATGTTTGTAGCGAGCCAGCCACAATATATTTCTGAGGGGGAATTTAAAAATATATAAATTTCCCTTTTTATATAAGTCTTCAACATATAAGGACCCCTCATTGAGTGCTGAACACAGGGCTTTTGTTTGGATCAAAGGAAACACCAATCTGGAGGACTTCCTGCGTCATCTTAGCGGGTGCCACATCAATACTTGCCGGTCCCGAAATCTACTCAACGATGTTCAGTTCACAAATCTATCCATCATATTCATCAAAGCATTTCTCAACAAACATGTCCAAGACACGCAACAAACAACAAGATGTCTCATACGGGCGCATTGCCGTCCAATTGCCGACCGGCCGACAACGCGTCCGCTGCCATCGTTCGCTCACAATACCGGCCTTTGTCGAGTAATTGTAATAAGACGATTAAGCTATTGTATGGCAACTGTGCTGGATCAAGTTGGTATGTATTTGTTGTGGATTCGTTATAACTTCCCGTTTATGATTGTTGTAAAGCTAATGGCGACGCGGGCGCAGGAATATTCCTACGGTAGCAAACCGTTACTGAGCCTGTAACTGCAGCAGCAGCTATGTAACGCAAATGCTTCCTCAAGATCAAAAAGATCTGGTGAGAATGTTTTCATTTCTATCTTTTTTTTATGCAGATACTATGGAGATATTGTCGAGCCGTTTGGGGTTGATACCCTCGGGCCGTGGGGTCCGAATGCTCATGGCCTTTTTAAGGAAATCTCGAAACGGCTGATTGAAACTTCCCCTGACCCAAGTGCTGGCTTTTACCTTGGCCACAGCTTAAGCATTGCCATACAACGTGGCAATGCCGCCAGTCTCTTGGGTACATTACCAGTCGACAGCGAGTGAATAGTTTTAGTTAAGATAGGATATAATTTTGTTATTTACCTATACTTCGTTAATTTAACGGACGAAAAATAAATAATCCTGCAGATACTCCGATCTTAATATAAATAGAGAAAAAAGTTTTTGCCCATTCTTTTCGATACAAAACTACCCTTTGGAAGGGGCAACTAGAATCAATTATTTCTTTTTTCTTGTAATTTGTGACGTTCACAAGTTGTTGCATGACTTTATACTACTTTTTTTATGTTTGTTACTTGCCTTTACTTCAAATTGTACACGAGCTTTAAAACTCCAATAATAAAAGTCAACCGTCGACTTTTTAAAATCAATAACGAGACCAACAGCAATATATCCCAAAAAAACTTTAAAATTAATAATTTAATGTTGATTTATGTGATAAACATTACTTTGATTGTTATTAATTGCAGGACAGACACACGGCGCTCCATGACCCGCGAGATATAAACCATTTAGCTGAAATACCGTGACTATTGACCCTACAGGACTAAAGGGGTAACATTGGTGTGTGGTACAAGTCACGACCTCCACGCTGACAGCGAAATAAGTAAGATGGTCACTGCACGAGTTCCGGAAGGAATTACTTTATTTCTGTGAAACATGGTTTCAGAATGTGTATCCCTATTCTTCACTATCAGTCAAAATCGACCAGCGTGTTGCTATATCGGTTTATGTCATAAATAACCTCCATTTATGTAATAGATTAACAGGGCCTTGCGAATGGCCCATTATAGACGGAATAACCATAAAAACAGAGATGTAACAGAGGACTGACCAGCAAATGCCTGTCGCCCCCTCCTTAGAAAAGACTATCTGTTAATTAATACGTATATGTAAATCCAACTTAGTGTGATCAGCAAAAGAGAGATATTAATTCTTCATCATATGGTACTAGTCTATCCTCAGTAGCTTAGTCCGCTTATACTTGCTTACTTGTACCACATCCTAGCTAGTGGTATGACGGTTTGTTAGCAACCCGCGCTTTAAAGCGATTCGTTCCGCTGATGACCGCTGTGACGAGCGATGTAGGGTTAGATAGTAGTCGTAAATAACTTTAAGTACGTGATAACGACGCTAATTAAATTTTAAATGATAAATGATTTTATTTCTGTAAGTCTTTATAGCTTCTTTTTATTTTATGTAATACGTATTAATTTTATGAAATGACTAAATCAGCGTCTATGCTGAGGGTACTCCGCGCGCTGTCACGTAAACATCGAATCCGCGTTATGTATCGTTGTAAAAATATAAAAAAAAAACTGTGTTAATAAGAGATGTTGTGGACTAATATATCTGCAAAAAACCGTAAAGTTTTAGTGACATCCAACCGTTTTTCATTTCAATGTTTCACAATCCAGTGGATTGTGAAACATTGAAATCAATAAAAACGTTTTAAATACTACAAAAGATTGATAAAACTATTCGAAGCGCGTGATCTAAGCGGCATTGTGGCATAAAACAGTGAAACAAATAAATAATATTTTCAAAAAACATCATTACTTACAGTCAAAGTGCGAAATATTTGCTGCATGAATCATAGTAAAGACATTATCGGATTCAAAATGAAAACCAGCCACAAGTAGTAGTTAGCAAATGTTCGAATGGCACAGTTTGTAACGAGTCAAGTAATAGCTGATTTATAATGAGTGTAGACTTGACGAGTCGTAGGTTCGCATCCAATTGAAACATTGACTTTTGTTTCATTTTTGCTGATTTTCTGGGATATATTACTGATTTTAGTCACACAAATATTGACAAGATATTTTATTTTTACGTTCATATATAATATTAACCTGCTAGACAAGATGGAAAATATAACTATACGAAATAAACTGCTAAGGCCACAATCAGAAATGTGTTATAATATCTCATATACATAACCAAGATTTATTAAACTCAACCATGTTAGACTCCACTATTATGAACACACAGAGTGTTGTACAAAATATTGATCAATCATTTACTGAGGAATCAAAGAGAGAAATAAACAATTGTGTTTATTTCTCTCTTTGATTTTCAAACAAAAATTAAAATGTGTGGATAATGAAATTGAAAATCTAATAAGTGAAAATAGTCAGATAAATGATAAATGATTTTTATTTCTGTAAGTAGGTTTGTACAAACACTTTTAAAAGTCAATCATGTTTTTTTTTTAAACTAGATGAGGTGGGCGTTTCCTATCTGACTACTCTGAGAAGAAAGGCCGAAACAAACTCAGAGGTCGCAGTCTCTTATAAAGTCCAGACATAATCTTGGTCACTTCATGTGAAGACCATGTAGATTGGTGTCTGAAATGGCCTTTTGAGGAAATAACCACACAGATTGAGAGGACCTGTCCAGTCAGTGCACGCATTTGTCAGTAATCGCACAGCTCAACTCAGAACTTAAGGAGCTCAACGATTCGACGAACAATGCCAAAGAAAGGACATTGGGGTAGGCCGCATAAATTACTCAAACTGCCAGACCATTATTAAAAATAACCGAGAGAAAAAATAAACAAACAAAAAAAGCAATGACCTACATAGTCTTCACATTCACAATAAATTAAAATAATATAATACTTTACAAAGTAAATAGTCATGTCAACATTCAGTATGCAAAAAAAATAAAATAAAATAAAATTTGGAGCAGTTCAATCCCAGGCCTTTTTGTCCTCAATATAATCTGTAACGGTATAAAAAGCTTTCTGGCGTTTAATGAATGATTTGAATTTATTAAGGCTCAGATCTTGAACGTGACTTGGAAGTTTATTATAAAAGCGTATACATTGACACCTGAATGAGCGACCTATTTTCTTGAGCCTTGTTGGAGGTACAACAAATTTGTGTTTGTTCCGTATTTATATTGTGGATATCACTGTATTTTTTAAACAATTTAATGTTTTTTATGGGCATATAAAAGATTTTCAAAAATGTACTGAGAAGGCAAAGTCATTATATTAATCTCCTTAAATTTCTCTCTGAGAAATTATCTCGGACTTGATTTATAAATGCATCGAACAGCTCTTTTCTGCAAAACAAAGATAGTCTGAATGTTGGCTGCATTTCCCCACAACAGAATACCGTACGACATTACACTATGATAATAGCTAAAGTACACTAAACGGGCTGTCTCTATGTTAGTTAAATTACGAATTTTCCTAACAGCGTATGCTGCGGAGCTTAGCTTTTTTGACAATTTCAAAAAAAGGCGAAGAAAATGTATCATGTCTATCCATAGTATGAATAATAAATTGAAATGCTCTCGAAGGGCGAAAAGGTACCGTTATCTGTCACATTAGGGATAAATTGCTGGAGTAACATGGGTTCATCAAGTGCCTAAAATGATATGTGGACCCCACTGAAGCTTAGCATCCAAAGTTAAGCCCAAGAATACTGTGCTATCTTCAGGATTCAATTTTTCGCCCTTTATCAACACGTTAGTTTTCACCTGCCTAACGTGAGGTAGCGTAAACTTAATGCATTTGGTTTTTTTTTCATTAAGGAGTAAATTATTAACATTGAACCAGTGAACTACTTTTGAGGTCACTCTGTTTACAACGTCAGTAACCAGCTGCTGACGTTTAAGTTTAAACAAACGTGAAGTATCATCCGCAAACAAAACTATATCATGATTATCCTTTATGAGGTAGGGAAAATCGTTAATATAAATAAGAAACAAGAAAGGACCAAGAATCGAGCCCTGTGGGACCCCATTGTTACTATAGATCCGGGCGATCTTTTTCCATTAACGTCAACGCTCTGAATCCTATTACTCAAGTATGAAGTAAGAAGATCCAGAGCGGTGTTCCGGATCCCGTACCTAATGGCGGAGTTTCCTGATTAACGTTTCATGAAGAACGCAATCGAATGCCTTGGGCAAATCACAAAAGATGCCCAAGGCATCGCATTTGTCTTCCAATGCATTATAAATATGTCCTATTTCAGTAATAGGTCTATAATTTGTGGGGTCTGATTACTACCTGTCACACCCCGCCTTGGGCAGCATAATGACGCGCCCTTCCTTCCACGAAGCGGGAAAGGTCCCCGTGCGCAGTATCGCCGTAAACAGGCGCGCCAGCGCCGCTACCGTGCGGAACGGCAGGTGGCGCAGCACTGTGTTGGTGATACCGTCAGCACCGGGGGCCTTCTTGGGCTTCGTCCTTAGGATGGCGCGTCTGACTGCCCCAGGCGAGAAAAAGATGGGGTCCTCCTCGGGAGCTATCGGCATGGCGAAGTAGTCCCCAAGGTGTTTCTCAACCGCTGCGACATGCTCGGTGTCGCTGGTCGGGTTCGAGCAGAACTGACGCTCCAGGTGCTCGGCGAAGACCTCCGCCCGGTCCTCCGCTACATAGTTAAGCGCCCCGTCGCTGTTTAGCAGCGGTCGCACCGAAGCTGTGGTATTCGTCAGTTGACGGCATAGTCTGTGTACTGACGGCCAGCTGCCTGTCGTGGCGTCAATACGTTCCTCCCAGCTCGCGGCGGTGTGACTACCTGATTTAAACAAAGGTATTATTTTACTATATTTCATAAGGTCAGGAAACTCCCCACAGTCGATACAGTTATTAAAGATAACAGCTAAAGTAGGTGCTACAATGTCAATAATAGACTTAGCAACTTCTACAGAATTACCCCACAGATCTGCTGTCTTTTTTACATTTAAAGTGTGAAAGGTTTTAATTATATCTCTACAGGTAATATGTTCAAAATTAAATTCCGAATCGCAAGCATTAAGATTTTCCTTAAGCAAAGACTCAGCAACAGAAGTTGATGAATTTAGGGATTTAGTAGATGAAACGGGAATATCTGAAAATAAATTTTCAAAGGCCGCGGCGACTTGTGAGTCTGATTTTATTATGTTGTCATTAATAGACAGGCTGTAGTCAGCACTTCGGTTATTAGACCTTCCCGTTTCACTATTAATAATATTCCAAGTCGTTTTAATTACATTACTACTGTTTTTAATCTTCGAACTCAAATAACGCGACTTGGCCATACAACAAACTTTTTTAAATAATTTTGAATAATTTCTAACATATAAATTAAATTCAGCAGTGTTTACAAAAGACCTTTCAACTTACTTTTATGAATACCAATGGTAGCCCAATCACTGAAAGACGCGTTACTACTCGTATTAACCGAGATAGTCTTGGGAATAAAGATGAGATTAAATTGTTGACAGTACATATTAAAAAAATCATCATATAGATCATTAGGATCAGTATGATTAGCCAAAACTGTTAATTTATTAATGAGTTTAACTTTAAAAGCTTCCAAGCGACTTGTAGTTTTGGGGTTCACAATGATATCCTTTTTAGCCACTTTGTTGTTTTGGTTTTGGATAGTAATCCTTTGCCCGCAATGATCAGAATCTAGTCAATTTATAATTTCTTTATAGCTTGGAATAACATTTGTATAAATATTATCTAGGCATGTGGCACTAGTAGGGGTTATTCTTGTGGGCTCCAAAAATAGGTTTACAAGATTGTATGACTGAAACAGATTTATTATGTTACTACAAGAACCTGACTTTTCTAATAAATTAACATTAAAATCACCGCAAATGATAATAGATTTATTCGAGTTACATATCTTGTGTAACACTTCATCCATTACCTTTTCAAAGCAGTCATACAATCCTGAAGGGAGGCCCCCTTCAGGATTGTATGACTGCTTTGACACACTTAATACAATAAATTGCTCCAATTCTATACAAGCTATTTCAACTGTCCGCTCAACAGATAGGCTCACAATATCCTTACGGTCTTTAAATTTCAGCTGGTTACTTACTAACAGATAAAGAGGGAGGATCAACAGCGACAAATATAACTACTAAAAAATCTCTTCTAACGCCTCACTAAATAAAAATAATAAGTCAACGCCTATCTCGAGAATAATGCTGAATATGAGGATAAATACTTCACTTTTATCTTGATAAAAGTGTGTGCATAAATAGTATATCTCAACGACCTAGTACAAAGACAACAAATCAGGGGAAATTTGATCAGAATAGTACGACCCAAGCTGGTACACTGAGATATTGTAGCGAAAGCAAAATGAAGAATTTCAGAGTCCGGCTATAAAAAGCAGACCAATTACATCATGTAGTGATAGTGACAAACACAGTGTGGGTATAAAGCGAAATAAAGTAACTATTCTAGGTGAACGGACAAGGTGACAGACAAGGCCAGGGATTGTGATATGCATTATAAAAACTACTTGAATTGGAGTACATGGTAGTCTCCTATATAAGGCCAGGTGCTACCCTAAATGATATACTTAGGTGCCCGAAAAGCGACCCTGACTAAGAGTGACTACGACATTCTATTGGGAGGATGCTCGGAAAAAAAATCCAAATGATATTGTTATAAATCTACATCGTTCGTTGGCACTAGCCGCTAATACGAATGTGATCATAAGTGAAGTTACGAAGAACAGGTACCTCAAGGAATCAAAAATAAATTATTTGTTAAGGTTTATTTGTAGCAAATATAAAAATGTAGTGTACATGGACCTGAACTATGGTTCTAAATCTAGCGAGCGCATTATTAAAGTAATGATTATGTTTAAATTACCATTTTAAAGTATTACAATATTGTTCATATTAAAAATTAAAAATCCGTTAAAGACAAACGTATACAAGTTAGTACGTATGGACGTTGATCAAAATGTATTAGCTAAAAGTGATGATAATGTAAGGGTTGAATTAAATAGCGTTTCAGACGAGCCTTGCCTGACTGAGGCAATACCAAATAATTTATTTCGTGTGCACATTACTGTTCTCCATTAAAATGTCAATGGATTACTAAATAAATCTGACTTGATAACTGTTTGCATAGAGGAGCTAGCTCCTCAGCATGGTTTACATAACACAATATGGCTGGTGGTTATGAAAGGTATCTTAATATTCCAAATTATAAACTAGTGTCTTATTTTATGTGAGATATCAGACATAGAGGTTCTTGTATATTGATTAAAAACACATTGAAATTCAGGCATCTCCATGACATCACAAAACTCTCAACTCCCAATATAATAGAATGCTCAGCGATTGAACTCCTGGAACATCAAATAATTATGTTATGTATTTACATGCGCAAAGGGAAAGAAAATCATGGTATGTGGAGATTTTCAAATTGATACCTTAAAACAAACTAAACTCTCAAGAGATTTCAAAGAACTTTTATATAGTTACAACTTGACACTATAATTTGAGCGAATAACAAGATTCGCTAGTAAAACCTGTATAGACAATATAGCTCATAATATCAAAGGCTGTAAGGGAATAAAGAATTAGCAATATCAGATCATAGTGCTCAAATTATTAAAATACCGGTTTTTAAAACATGCACTATAAAATATTGATACATACTAAAACGTGACTACTCTAAAGATAGTAATAGGGCAGTATTTGTAAAATATTTAAAACAACTTACCAATAGTGATGTATACGAATATACAGATCTAAATAGAGCTTTTAATATATTCCATGA
Source organism: Dicycla oo (assembly GCA_948252095.1). Taxonomy (NCBI): domain Eukaryota; kingdom Metazoa; phylum Arthropoda; class Insecta; order Lepidoptera; family Noctuidae; genus Dicycla; species Dicycla oo. The sequence goes on from OX411713.1 coordinate 1,283,770, forward strand.
CAATTTTGTGTTGCTCTATTATCTATGCTTTCCTGTAGTAAAAATTAAAATATACAACAGGCCAAGACCAAAATGAATCTCGCGAGGGATAAAGTTATGTACTCGTAGTAAGCGTAAACGTGAACTTTTATGGCAATATTACGAGTACGTAGAAGGAAACCGAGCCAAACAAGCAAAACCAAGTTTAAATCATCAAAAATTCATCAAATCATTAAATCATCAAAAAGGCACAAAACTATAATCGGACTAACTCAAAAAGCACAAAATGAATACTACATTGAGACTGCTGCAAATAAATGTAAAGCGACATGGAAAGTAATAAATGATACGAAACGTAAATACCCTAGATAGATAGCGTCAATCAATTAATCAACAATAAATAATCAAAATATGTATTTATAAATAATCCTAAAGATATCGCACAATCCCTTAATGACTTCTTCCTCAACATCAATATTAATAATAAAACACTAAACATGAATACATATTAACTTTCCAAGGTGACATATAATTCAACAATTTTTTTTATGAAACCGGTGGGTTCTGATGACATATATAAAATTGTAAAAACTTTAAAAATACTAACAGTTCGGGCTATGATAAAATAGTAAAAAGTATAATTAAAAATGTATCTGGAATTATCTCTGAGCCCATAACCTACGTTATTCCTTTATATATTGAAGAGGGTGTCTTGCCTGACAAATTAAAAATATTGCTTGGGGAAAAAGTTTCTTCGCATTTTTTTAAGAAAATTCAAAACATTTTTTTAATATAGTTTATTTACATTTAACTCAAGTATGTAGGTACCATTTTGTTCGATAACTTTTTGCCATCTTGTAGGTAGGGACATGATCCCAATGCTATAGAAATTTTGGGACTTCTGGTCAAAATACTGCGACAAGTGGTTTTGACAGTCCTCTCGTGATGTTAACCTGACACTGCCTAAAGAATTCTGAAGAAACCGAAACAGGTGGAAATCTGAAGGTGCAAGGTCAGGACTATACGGCGGATGCATTAACACCTCCTAGCCAAACTCTCTTAATTTTTGCTGAGTGGCTAAAGATGTGTGAGGTCTAGCGTTATCATGATGAAAAACCACACCCCTTCTGTTGATTAATTCCGGCCGCTTTCTCTCAACTTCTTGCTTTAATCTCATCAGTTGTTCGCAGTAGAGTTCAGAATCGATGGTCCTGCCTGGTGGTAACAGCTCATAATGAATAATGCCCTTCCAATCCCACCACACACACAGCATCACCTTGTTGCGAGTTAACCCGGATTTCGCCACAGTATGTGAAGCCTGACCGGCCTTTGACCACGACCTTTTTCGCACATTCTTGTCATACGTGATCCACTTTTTATCACCAGTTATCAGCTTCTTCAAAAATGGTTCGGTTTCATTACGTCGTAATAAAGAATCACAAATGAGTACACGGTTCATTAGGTTTCTTTCAGTGAGCTCGTGAGGTACCCAAATGTCGAGCTTTTTTGTGTACCCAGTTTTTTTCAAATGCGCCAAAACTGTTTTGTGGTCAATTTCCAGTTCTTCAGCTACGTCGTAACTACTGATATGCCGATCTTGCTCCACTTTTTCAAAAATGGCATCCATTTTATCCGTAATAGGGCGACCAGAGCGACGTGCATCTTTGACATCAAAATTTCCGGATTGAAAACGCTTAAACCAAATTTGTGCTACTCTCACAGACACTACACTAGGTCCATAAACATCACAAATTTTTTTCGCGGCTTGCGTTGCATTTTTACCTTTTTTGTAGTAAAATTTTAAAATGTATCGAATTTCTTCATTAGATTCACTCATCTTGACGGTACGAAAAACAAATGAAAATCACAAATTTTTCTAATTTGAATTTGGAATTTAAAATTTCTTTAAAATTTAAACTTTCAATGATACCAAAACCAGCCAGATACAAATAGTATAGCCAAAGAGATTTTATTACAAGTTCATACATACTATAATGTGAAAAGACTTTTTCCCCAACCTAATATGTAATAAAACCAGTATTTAAAAAAGGTGAGAAATCAAATATGAATAATTGGATTAACATGTGCCCATTGCACTGATAAGTATTTTTGCTAAAATATTTGAAAATATAATATTTAAATGCTTGTACACATTTTTTGAGAGTCATAATATATTAACGCCTTGTCAATATGGCTTTAGAAAAAACAAAACAATAAATATAGCGATATATAACTTTCTGAATAAAGTAATCAACTTGGGACAAAGGGCTCCCTGCTGTAGCATTATACAGGGTTATTGGTAAAACACCAACAACCTCTTAAGGGGTAATTGTACTCATCATTATGAACAACTTTTACTATGGAACCAAACAAGAAATCGCGAAAAAAAATCAGCTGTTCAGTACATTTATGTTCGCATAATTCGTCAAAATGTACTGAACAGTTGATTTTTTTTCGTGATTTCAGGTTTGGTCTCATACTAAAAGTTGTTCATAATGATGAGTACAATGACCCCTTAAGAGGTTGTTGGTGTTTTACCAATAACCCTGTATATGGATATGTCGAAGGCTTTTGACCATGTTAATCACAGTATTTTCACAAATTGTACGCATACGGTGTAAGAAGAAATGTGTACAATCTAGTAAAATAATACCTCTCCAACAAAAAACAGTATACTGAGGTCAAAAATAAAAATAATGGAAGATGTGTATGCATCGGAAAATGGAACTGTTTTCCTTGGTGTTCCACAGGGGAGTATTGTAGGCGGATTGTTTTTCCTTATTTATATTAATGACATGCCTTTGGTTACGGATAATGGCATGACACTATTTGCGGATGACAGCACTGTTTTATTTACAAATAACAATAACATTAATTTTGAAGCTGACATTAATCAATCTTTAGTATTAATTATAGACTGGCTGATTTTTGACTGACAAGACTAAAATTATGAATTTTAAAATAAGAACTAATCGTATTGTTCGTTACTTAGACAGTAATATAGAAGAAACTGATGTAACCAAATTCCTAGAGTTGACAGCAACCTTAAGTGGAAATCACATATTGACCATTTATGTATTGGGTTGGCTAATAGGTAATGAGCGACATACAACTATTTTATTTGTATTTATTTATTAAATGAATAATTGATAATTATTAATAATATATTCACCATCGTTTTCTACTACCATTCGCCATCGATCTGGCAAAGAGTGAATGGCGTCCGCATAGAACTTCGTTGGTTTTGAATTGAAGAAGTCATCTATGTATTGTTTCAATTGTGGTTCATCGTCAAAGCTTTTTTCCCGTAAATTATTACTAAGTGATCGGAACAAGCTGAAATCAGTTGGTGCTAAGTCCGTCGAATATGGAGGGTGGGGTATTATTTTCCAATTAAGCTCTAATAGTTTTAGCCTGGTACTCTTAGCAATATGCGGCCGGGCATTGTCGTGCAGGAAAAATATTTTGTCGTGTTGTGGACGTTTGCGATGGATGTCAAGCTTCAGTTTTTCGAGTTGATCACAATATACTGTTACTGTAATCGTAGTATTAGTAGGAAGGAATTCCCAGCTTATTACTCCATGCATATCCCACCAGACAGAAAGCATAACCATGCGAGGATGAAGATCACCTTTTGACGTTGGTTTTCCCTGTTCTTTACATCCCAGCCACTGGCGCTTGTGTGTGTGGTTAACATAGAGAACCCACTTTTCATCTCCAGTGACAAGATGATCTAACCAATTAAATGTGCGGCGGAAAGATAAAAGTTGTACACAAATCTCAGGTCGGTAGGTCAGCTGATCTTTACTTAATTGATGGGGTTCCCAAACACTATATTTGTAAGTCTTTCGCAAACCATGTAAATGATTTTCTATGGTGCCATGAGAGCACTCGAGCTGAACAGCCAAATCGCGTGTAGTTCTTCGAGGATCTTCTTCGATTAATAGTTTTAATTTATCGATATCTATTTCCACGGGGCGCCCATACCTCGGTTGATCGGTTAAGGAAAAATCGTTATTGCGGAACCGTTGGAACCAGCGCTTTGCTGTTGCTTCGGAGACTGCATCGTGAGCTATCCTTTGACATATATTACGTGTAGCTTCTGCAGCAGAATGCCCAGATTGAAACTCATATAATAAACAATGTCGTACGTGGGTTTTAATATCACTCATTTCTTTGTGAACTTTAACGCACTAACAGCCAAACTATCAATAACGCGCATGAGCGCGACTCGCTCTTTATATACTCTCTGCTACAGAACGTTCTCGAACCTTTCCCAAAATTCTAGAAATTATAAACTAAAACGCTCAGCCAACCCGATAAAACACTAAGGAAGTTCTCAAATGCACTCTACAGATTGAGAAAAGTTGCGAACATCTCGGCTGTCTTAATCTATTTATTTATTTATTTATTTATTTATTGACACACCAACGACTTATTCACTAAATCATTACATTAAATATATTCTATTTTAACAGCTTTGTGGTGAATTCGTCACTTATAGGTGTGCACAGCACTTGTATAATCAATTATAAAAATTAAAATGGAAATATATGATAATATTGATAATAACAAAATAAAAATTAAAAAAATTTACATTGAATTTAAAATGTCAGGTAGTTAAATTAAATTACAGTATATTCGAAAATTTAAAAACCATCAATTAAATTGGAATAGAAAAACAATTATGTATTAAAACTATAAAAATAACAAATAAATTAGGACATAAATATTACATTAATTAAATTAAATTAAATTGTACAGTATTAAATACATTGAGTGGAGTCACACAAATACACAAATTAACATTTTGTATAAGAGAAATAAACAAACAAATCGATCAAGAACTGAGGACGTATCGTCTGAATTCGTTCAGACTGTTCGAAAATATATCCAAGTCATTAGTACGCGTGCTCAACTTATTGTAGCTAGACAAAAACCGGTATAAAGGAGCTGAACGACCAAGATTAGTTCTAGTTTTAGGCATTTGAAATGTTTCTGTTTTAAAATTGGATCTGTATGAGGTACGACGGGACACCTTTAAACTGATCTCCGAAACCAACTCCGGTACATTCGCCAAATTGTGGAGGGTCTTATAGAGGAAAATTAAATCTGAGCAACTTCTTCGTTGCTCCAAGGAGCTCATCTTGAAATGACAGAGCCTTTGAGGGTAATCAGCTTCGCGATCACACGTCTGTGATCTGTAGCGGAGGTATCTCGTAAACTTTTTTTGGATGGCCTCTATTCTGTCGATGTGGACCCGATACACGGGATTCCATACAGGAGATGCATATTCCAGTATACTCCTCACCAGAGAGTTATAGAGAACCTTTAGGGTGCCACATGACCGGAATTCCTTGCAAGTTCTTTTTACGAATCCCGACATTTTATTTGCTTTGGCTACAATAGTGTCAAAGTGATTTATAAAGGATAGTTGACTATCAAGTTGGACTCCCAAATCACGAATGGTATCGACTTTCTGAAGAGTTATGCCGTTTAAGTGATATGCTGAAGGCTGAATCAACTTTTTCCGTGTAAATGTTATATGATAACACTTTACGGCATTGAGAGTCATCATGTTACTATGACACCACTCATGAAGTGCGTCCAAATCTTTCTGAAGCAAAGCAATGTCGGTACTTGATTCAATTTCCTTGTATGGTTTTAGGTCATCCGCGAACATAGAGCATTTTGAGTTTTTAATGGAGTGAATGATGTCGTTCACAAATACCAGGAAAAGAATAGGGCCAAGATGCGATCCCTGTGGCACCCCAGATGTTGAGTAATAAAGGGGTGACTGATAACCCTTTATAATAACTCTCTGTTGTCGTTCTGAAAGATATGATTCGAACCAGCGCAGCAAATGACCATGCATACCATAGTTCTCAAGTTTTTGAAGTAGAAGCACATGATTAACTATAATGTAGAAGCACATGAAAACTATAATCTATCATGCTTATGTTAGTTCAACTCTACAGTACGTTGTAATATTTTGGGGCAATATTACAGACATTGTACGGGTTGTAGTAGTTAACTCCGTACACCGATTTGTCGTGAAGGTTGGTGAGTTCAGTTAGTATAGAGAAACACGTTCCACTGAGATGCACTAAGTAGTTAAGTTTATTTAAGTTAAGAGTAAGTAACAGTACTAGAGTGGAAGGCGATTATTTCTCTCAGTTGTTGATAGCTACTCAGTTATAAGTTCACTACATTTTAATTCGTTAGTCATGTCATTTTATTACGCTAACTTATGACGCGCATCGTTGGTTTAAAGTAGGTTACAGAGTAAGCAGAAAAAAATGTACGGCGATGAGACCGTACATATTGGCAACCCCCTAAAGAAGCCAAGATGAGTAGAAAGAGAGAAAGAAACGCCTGTACAAAGTCAAACATTAAATAAAGTAAAAGTAAATAGGTAAACAATTAATCAAAAGTAAAGACTATATTGTCACGGTATCCTTGAGGTTGGTCGTGGCAGTCGTCCGTGGGTGCCTGCTGGTTTTCATCTCTGGTAGTCTGCTGTCGAGATCCCATTGGTTGAAGTTCGATGTCTTCATGCGTTTGCTTTCTATTTGTGTTCCTAGGAAGTCGCTTCTTGAGCAGGTTGCAGTATTTCCTGGTTACGATCCACAGGAAAGTGATGACAGCAATTGTTAGCAAAAAATAACAAATTGCATATTGGTGAATGTCATGATCCGTGATAGTGGATGGTAGTTTCGGCTCGTTCTCTTGTTGGAACCGCAGCTTTTTGTCAAGCTCCTCGAAGTCGTTTTTCTTGAGAGTGAAAAGTTCGTGTGGTGCGCTATGAAGTGTAGCGTTGACAATGTTGTTTATCGGCGAATTCAGGTTCGGTACATGCATGTCATAGTTCACGTTGAGGTTGCTGTTGTACTGATTGTGCGAAGTGATGGTGAGTTCTTTTGACCGCAGTACGCATCCTTGACTCAAAGTAACTATAGCCGCCGATGTGATAGTTTGCGATATTACATCGTTTTCACAAACAGTACGTAATTCGCACCTTCCGCAACAAACAACCAGCCAGCTGTTTGGTTCTTGTAACTTGATCCATGCCTCCTCGCATGACACGCTGTGTACGTCACACGGTGACGTAGTTGTACGATGACCCAGTAGTTTTGCTTCGCAAGGCGCATTCTTGTTTTGTAAGGTGAACACTGGTACGTTTGCGTTACAAATGAAGTTATCCTTATGTCTTTTAATGCATTGCTTGAAGTCCTTATCTTTTAGTGAGATGTAAGAATTCTTCTCAAAGTTCACGGCAATGTACTCCGAAGATATCTGCATCAGTTTGTAATCTGACTCCGCCTTGAATGGTATAGCGATAGCCCGGTAGTAGGTGAAGTCCTCATTCGAAGTTAGAGGAATGTGAACTTCGAACATGAAGTAGTTCTTTGTTATTCGTGCTTTCACGTACAGCAACTTGTAAACTTCCTTGATATCTTCTCTGATATCTTCTGTCGGCAATGACAGAGTCCTCGGCAGTCGGCCGGATATGTCTTCCAGTTGCTTTATTAGACTGACTGGTGATATCAGGTGCACGTCCATGTGTCCACTGTAGACATTAGTGAGAGTGTTCAGGAGCATAGTTTGTATTTCCTTAAGATTTCGCAATAGTAGCGAGGCTGTGAGTGAAGCGGAGTTGAAGTAACTTGTGGCCATCATTATCTGCATTTCTGTTTCAATGCTATCCAGATTTTTCTTTGTTTCTTCCATGAAATGTTCTATCATCTTGCATTGAAGCTTGATATTTTCATCGTTTTTCTTCAAAACATCATTTTGTAGTTGCATGTTTGATTTTTTGCGAGTTCACGCAAATAGTTTTCGTTATGTTGTATGGCATCAATGTCTTTGTGGTATTTGTCAGCAAACTTCTGGTCTAAGACGCCGAATAAGCTGTTTGCTACCATGCCTACTCCGTCAATTAAGCCGCGCTTCTTGCGCTTAGATAAATGCTTGTGGGGAGCCAGCAGGATTGTGTTGTAGAAGTTTAGTAGTTCCATCTCGTGGCAAAGTTGATCCGTCGTAGCTTGACAATAACTTTGATGGATTTTCCGGCAAAGGTCATTTACACCGTTTATGTATTTTTCAATATGTTGAACGCCCTGCCAGTAGTTTGTTAAGTTGTAGTACGTAAGCAAAGTCCATTCATCATGAATGAGTTCAATTTTGCCTATGGTATCATAATAAATCGGTCGCTCGGTTTCCAGGTTGGTAATTTGAGTGCCTGACCTTACTTGCGAACCATATGATCCATTCACAAGTATCAACATTGTGAAAAGAAACATTAAGATGTTTGTTAGACATTTTCTTTCAGACTGTTTTGTTGTGGTAGTTTTCCCTGTTATATCAGCCTTTTGTAAGTCCGTTTTGAATTCTTCATATTTTTCGTTGCAGGTAGTGTCGATGGGTAGAGCTGATAGTTTTATTATAGGCCGTTTAATGACACCAGTTTGAGTTTTTATGGTTGTCACTCGTACGTATCCATCCGCTCCAGGGTGAAGTTCTAGCACCCGTCCCATCGCCCATTTTCCTGGCGGCAAATTGTTGTCCCGGACTAAAACGATGTCCCCCTCACTGAGGTTTTTCTTGGGATTGTTCCATTTGCTGCGCGTTTGTAGTTGGGTAAGATAGTCGCTTGACCAATTCTTCCAAAATTGTTGGTACATATGTTCAGTTAACTGCCATCGTCGGCGTAAGTCAAAGTACTTTTCATCAGTGTAGTCAGCTCGCGGTAAAGACATTGTTGGTCCCCCCGTTAGAAAGTGTCCTGGTGTCAGGTAGTTATAAAATTCTTCGGGGTCTTCAGTGAGCTGGCAAAGTGGCCTGGAGTTCATGCACGCCTCTATCTTTGCAAGCAAGGTAGTGAATTCCTCGTACGTCAGTTTTTGGTCTCCTAGCACCCGACGAAGGTGATACTTCATCGATTTGACCGCTGCTTCCCATAGTCCACCAGCAGTTGGCCAGGCGGGTGCGTTAAAATGCCATTGTACTCCCATGTCTGCGATATTATTGAAGAAGTTTGGCGACAAGATTTGCTTGAACTCTTCAAACTCTTTCTGGAGCAACCTTGATGCGCCTATAAAGTTCGTACCACAGTCCGAGTAGACGTGACCTGGTGTCCCGCGCCTGGAGCACATTCTCTGGAAAGCTGCTATGAAAGTTTCAGTGCTTAAGTCCGATGCAAGTTCGATGTGCACAGCCTTTGTCACCATGCATACGAATATGCATATGTAACCCTTTGAAGTTCGAACCCCTCTTCCTTTGTTGAGTCTGACTTCGACGTGTCCTGTGAAGTCAACTCCAGTGTGAGTAAACGGACGCGAAGGTATAACTCGTTGTGGTGGCAGTTCTCCCATTAGTTGGTTCAACTCCGACGGGTTGTAGCGGTGGCAGCGCACACAACGCCGTAATTCAGCTTTCACCGCTCTGTTACCGCCAACGATCCAGTACCGTTGCCGGATGTATGCTAAAGTTAGTCTGGCTCCCCCGTGTAAAGTCGCTAGGTGAGCTTGATGGATCACCAACTCAGTAAGGCGTCCACCCTTAGGTAGAATGAGTGGATTTTTCATCTCAAAGGGTAAACTGGAATAGTTTAGTCGACCCCCGACTCGGATTAAGCCGTTGTTGTCCAAGTATGGTTTAAGTTTGAATATGTTACTTTTCGTAGAAATAGTTTCTTTCTTCATAAGTTGTTTATATTCTTGGGTAATTTCCGTTTGTTGCACATATTTTATTATTTGTTCATTTGCATTGTTTAATTCGCATAAAGTGAGGCATCCGGTGTCACGTTTCGTGTTATTACGTGCGTTTCGAATAAATCGTAGTATCCATGCTACAATTCTGATCGCTTTGGTCAATGAACTGCAATTTGTTAATAAGTTATGAATACAATTATTGATCTCTTTGTTTATAGAGTTCGATTTCGCTTGGTAAATGCTGCCAATGTTAGTTGTAAATGTGCATGTTATGTTTTCTTCACGATTTTCTTCTTTGAAGGTATTCAGAAATGCAGGACCTTCCCACCATAGACCGAATGTTACTAGCTTGGTTGGCAGCAAGCCTCTTGATGCACAGTCTGCAGGGTTATCTTGCGACTTCACATAACGCCATTGCTCGGCTGGTATGATTTGTCTTATTTTTGCAACTCGATTGGCGACGTATTTTTCTCTTTTAGATGTATCCCCCTGTATCCATGCCAGGACCACTTGGGAATCACACCAAACGCTCGTGGTTATTTCGAACCCAGTTAGAGCTTCTTTGAGTTTTTCGATGAGTTGCGATAGTAAGAGTGCGCCGCAAAGTTCAAGTTTCGGTAATGTGATAGTTTGTGATAACGGTGCTACTCTTGTTTTAGCAGCAAGTAATGTTATTGGTGGCTTGTTATGTTCATCTCTGACGCAGCTGTAAACCACGCAGGAGTAAGCCTTTTCACTGGCGTCGCAGAATCCAAATAGTTCTATCTTCTGCTTCGTTGAACCGATCCAGCGCTTGATTTTCATGTGTTTTACATTGGGTATGTCTGTTCTTAGTTTTAGCCACTTATCTGCTATATGTGACGGTAACAGATCATCCCAATCAAGTTTGTTGACCCATACTTCTTGAAATATAATTTTTGCCGAAATAGTTACGGGTGATAGCCAACCCAGCGGATCATAAAGTTGTGAAATTTCTGAAAGCAGCCGCCTTTTTGTTATTTCCGGTCGACATTTTTCTTCATATTTCCAGTTAAACACAAATGTGTCAGAATGTGGATTCCAACCTAGTCCTAGGGTTTTCATGGATTCCTCTTGCTTGAAGTCAAAAGTGATTCTGCGTGAAATCTGATCATCACTTAAGTTCTCTAACAATGCTGTATCATTGCTGGACCACTTGCGTAAGTTCATCCCGGCTCCCTTTAACATATCGATAAGCGATGTCTGGAGTTCCTGGGCCGCTTCTAGTGTGTTATGGCCGCTTATGACGTCGTCGACGTATGTTTCGTTCAGTAGTACTTTGGCTGCCGTGGGGTATTTGTAGCCATCATCGTATGCAAGTTGTTTGATGGTTCTCATGGCTAGCCACGGTGCACACTTAGTGCCATAAGTGACGGTGCAAAGTTGATATTCTTGCAGCTTCTCTGACGGCGTAGTTCGCCAGATAATTTTCTGCAAATGTTGTTGTTCCTCAGACAGCCAGATGCATCGGTACATTTTCTCGATGTCAGCTGTAAAGGCGTACTTGTAGCTTCTCCATTTAATGATAAGTTCTTGGATATCTTTTTGTAGGTTGGGGCCCTTTTCTTGTAGGCCGTTCAGGCTGTATCCCGTTTTAGTTTTCTGAGATGCATTGAAGACAACTCTGAGTTTTGTGGTAGTCGATTCTTCACGAAGTACTCCGTGATGTGGTAAGAAACATTCAGTAGTTGAAGATGTCATAGGTTTTGCTGGTTTCATATGGCCTAACTCCAGGTATTCCCTAAGGAATTCTTTGTATAGCATTTCAAGTCGGCCATTTCTTTGAAACCTTTTTTCTAGTTGCAGCAATTGTGATACTGCGATCGTTTTCGATGTTCCAATCTTATTTTCATAACCCGGACATAAAGGCATCTTCACAATGTATCTCCCATCTGAACCACGGCGAGTAGTTTCCTTGTAGTGAGTTTCACATTGATCCTCCTGACATTGGTCAGTGTGTGTTTTGGAAACGTCTTCACACTCCCAAAATTTTGTTATTTCCGCCAAGTCTAGCAGTGTGACGTGACAGTTAAAAGTTTCTAGTTTTCCACACAAAATCCATCCCAGGTGTGTTTGTTGCGCAACGGGTGACTTTGGTGCGCCTTTTAGTATTCCGTCTTGTATAATTTCAGCGTATACATCAGCTCCAAGCAGTATGTCAACAGGCCTTGAAATGTTAAAATCAGGGTCCGCTAGTTTTAAGTTTTGCAAATGTGACCACTCTGGTCGTTCAAATGTGTTGTTCGGTAGTTTATTGATCAGTTTCTTCATAATCAATGCTTCAGTTGTGAAAGTATATTCGGAGTGGATTGATTTGCAAGTTAGTTTAAGGCGTCCTTTACAGTCGCTTGATACAGTTCCAACTCCAGATATCTTCGCTGTTAGTTTGTTTCTTGGTAGCCTTAGAAGCTGTGCTGCATTCTCAGTTATGATGTTAACTTGTGAGCCCTGATCTACGAGCGCACGAAGAGTTACGTAAGTTCCATCTATCGATTTGACCTTAACTTGGACAGTTGTCAGTAATACTTCCATCTCGTTGGCTGATAGATGATTTGAACTCGGCGTTTCAGTTTCCTTCGAAGATCGTTGACCTGTGCGTTGGTGTTCATTGCTCGTCGAAGGTGTATTTTTGTTCGAATTGTTGTAATGTAAGAGCGTATGATGCTTCATATTACATTCCTTACAAGTTTTCGTTGAGTTGCAAGTTTGGTCTTCGTGACTAAACAAACAGTTTTTGCATAGACGCAATTTTGCAACTATGCTGTTTCGTTGCTTTGTATCCGAGTCAATAAATTGCTGACATCGCATCAAAACATGATTGTTTTTGCAAAGAGGGCATTGCCCGTATGAAGCGTGATACGTTTTTGAAATCCACTTCTTATGGTCGAAACTTTTCCGATGTATTTGTTTTTCAGGCCCAGCTGACTTCTCTGAACTTTGTATGTCCTTCTTTGAAGTCTTCATGGTTTCAAACGCCATAAACTGGTTTTCTAAGTACATCAAAAATTCCTGTAGTGTTGGCACGTCTCTGTTATCGTGCAAGTTTTTTATATATTCATTGTAAGTCCCACAGTCTAGTTTTTGTGACATCAGATGTACAATCATAGGGTCCCAACTGGATATATCAAAACCAATGTTTGTTAAACCGTTTAGACATTCCGTTGTTACGTCATGCAGCTTCTTCAAGTTGTAACCGTCTGGCTTCTGTATGACAGGCAACTGCAGCATAGTGTTCATGTATGATGAGAATTGTAGTCGACGGTTGTTGTACCGTTGATTTAATAGATCCCAACACGAAGTGTAGTTATCAGCACTGATGCTCAAGTGTTGTACCAGTCTTTCTGCTTCACCTTTCAGCCTGGTCTTCAGATGCTGCATTTTTTGAGCTTTATTCAAAGTCGGGTTTTTGTGTATGGTTTCCAGGAACAGATCTTTGAAAGATATCCATTTGCTGTAGTGTCCTGAAAACTCTGGGATCTCGATTCTCGGTGTTAAATGTTGGTGATGAGCGGTGGCCCACATCTTGCTTTTCAGTCGTTTCCTTGTTTCGTCATACTTGGCTTCCATACTGTTGAACTTGTCATAGTACGTATGTTTCGAACCTTTCAGTAAGGCTTCCAGTTCCCAATGAGTGTTGTCCACAGGTTCCCACTTCGACTTCAAGATTGACAAGTGATCGTCAAATTCCCATTTTTCAGTTAAACCTTCAAAATCAATTTTTGCCATAACCCGTTCGATGGCCTTGAAGTTACATTCCTGACGAATCAGCAAAGTTTTTGTTTTCTCATCAGGTTCTCCTCTCGAAAAGTCTGTCCAGTCAAATTTGACATTTTCTTCAGTAGTTTGTAACATTTTTATAATGTCTGCTTTAGTTGTTTCGTACATGGTCTTTGTCTTACCGTAGACATCTTCCACAAAATAGTTTATGTTCCTGTCTTCAATTTCTTGCAACAGCAATGTATGGCGTTCATCGAAATCCATCCATTGAGCTTCTAACGAGGACAGCCGCTTGTTCAAGTATTCCTTTGTTTTTCTGGTCTTGCTGTCCTTGCTATAGTTGGTGCATAATGTTTTGATATTTTCAAAACATGTTGATTGTAGCGATAGCTTATTCATCTTGATAGACAATAGCTTTCTTGTAGTTCCCAAAGTACCTTTTTTGGAAAGGTCTCGAAGATTCTCCTTGTAATTCAAGACTCTTGTAGTTATCGTCGAAGGCTCTTCTAGTAGTTCCAGTTAGCTCCAGTAGTTGAAGGCTCTTCTAGTAGTCGAAGGCTCTTCCAGTAATTGTAGTTAGCTTCAGTAGTTGAAGGCTCTTCCAGTAGTCGAAGGCTCTTCCAGTAATTGTAGGTAATTTCAGTACTCAATGTGCCTGTAGTCTTGCTAGGTATTTGCGCCTTCTCAATCCAACTGGGGCGACCCTCTTCTGGGAGACCAGCTGAACCGATTCGCTACCGTAACAATAGACACAAACACACTAAGATACACTAAGGCTCGAAGGACCATAAATGTACGGGTTGTAGTAGTTAACTCCGTACACCGATTTGTCGTGAAGGTTGGTGAGTTCAGTTAGTATAGAGAAACACGTTCCACTGAGATGCACTAAGTAGTTAAGTTTATTTAAGTTAAGAGTAAGTAACAGTACTAGAGTGGAAGGCGATTATTTCTCTCAGTTGTTGATAGCTACTCAGTTATAAGTTCACTCCATTTTAATTCGTTAGTCATGTCATTTTATTACGCTAACTTATGACGCGCATCGTTGGTTTAAAGTAGGTTACAGAGTAAGCAGAAAAAAATGTACGGCGATGAGACCGTACAGACATACAACGTGCATATATTGCTCAAAAACGCTGTGTCAGGTCTATGTGTAATCTGCAACAAAGTGACTCCTGTAAACAATTTTTTAAGAACATGAAAATATTGACATTACCTACTAAGCCTATATATATTTGAAAGCGAAGTATTTATAAAATTAAACTTTAATCTGTTTGAATTTTGTACCCGAATACGGCATCGCGATAAGATAAACATAGTTGCTAGCAAGACACATTTCTTCTACGAAAGTATATGTTGTGCGGCTCCACTTATATTTAATAAAATCCCGGGTATTATAAGAAATATCCAAGAAATAAAAATATTTAATAAAAAGAAACTGCACGACATGTTAGTGGACAAATGTTACTACTCCGTGAAAGATTTCTTAACTGACAAATCACTTGCTCAGTATAGTCTATAGTCTACCTCAACCATGATGCGTACAGTAACTATAAAGCCACTATTGGATATCTACTAGTATCCTTTGTGACATTCAATTGATTAATCTATGGATAATAATAATTGTCTAAGTTTACTTCTGAAATTTATTGGAATTTGTGTATGTTGACTTATTTAAATTCATTTTAACCACAATTACTATGTGATTGTTATTGTATGCCTAAGCGGCGGGACATAGCTGATCCTATTTTAACGTATAACGTATGATCCACAATAAGGAATATGAATATGAAAATGTGAATATCATTAGATGGAAGTTTGCAATTAAAATAAGGAGCACGCATAACAGCAAACATAAGGTCTTCAAGGGATAAGTAGGTACAGCCCGCGGCACGTAAGTTGGCAAGGTTTTGACGTAGTGGGGGTAAGTTCGCGCATGCTACACTTATTGCAACAAAAAAATGGTCACTTTTATTGCTTGTCATTATTCTGTGGTTATTACCATCATTTATTTTTAAACATAACTATTTAGAAGAAAGTTGTAGAAAGGAGAAGGATTCGTGAAGTATATTAGGAGTAATAAATAAAATATACAGGGTTATTTGTAAAACACCAACAACCTCTTAAGGGATCATTGTACTCATCATTATGAACAACTTTTACTATGGGACCAAACCTGAAATCGCGAAAAAAAATCAGCTGTTCAGTACAATCAGTAGTTCATTCGCGCGCGCGCAGCGCTCCCGTGAGGATGTTTTTCTGACGAACGAAGCGTGGAGTGTGAAAGACGAGAAATGTCGACTGTGGTTAAATGTGTTTCCTGTAACGTGGTTATAGATGAATTGCTGGCGTATATGCAAAACAAAATATCAGTGGTCGATGAAGACACGTTAGTGCGGTTGTGTACATCTACGTTTACAAGTGAAGATATCGAAAAATCTAAAACACTGCTGTACGAATCGGTCCCTGTGGAGAAGGCAAAAATAAAGAGGAAAAACAAAGGCAAGGAACAACGAGATCTAGTGGACATAATTAATGTTTTTAAGTCAGTGGAGCCAGATCAATTCCCAATTTTCGTTGCAAGGGACTTGGAAAAGCTACCTCCAATATTGTTTGACCACCTCGATTGCACGAAACTTCTAAAGGACTTGCTTCGAATTCAGAATGAAGTCAAAGAAATTAAAGAAGTGTATGTGACGCAGACACAATTGAAAGATTTTAAAACAGATATTTTGAAATTACAAAATGACTCATTAATACCGACATCTGTTTGTAAAGTGAACATGAAGCGAGGCGGATGGCTTATGGAAAGCGGTCCCATTGGATTATCCCACGTCAATATTTCATCAGATAACTGCAATAATAGTATCGATGACGAATCCTCGTTAAAAATACTCGACAATAACGAACCTTCATTTAGAAAAATAAAGGAGGTAGACGCAGAAACTTCCGACCGCAGTATTCAGTCGGCTGTCTTGTCGCAGCGAGTGACCGAGTGCGGCCCCTCCCCTCGCATTGAAACCGCCACCGCAGGCGTCCGTGTAGACTCCGCTGGCTCAACTACTTCGAGGAAGAAGGCTATGACGTCACCGCACCGACAAACGGTCGTGCATACGACAGTGGAACCGACTGAGCCTATTCTACATCAGCCGGTGCTAAACAATAATAATGACGGATGGGAAAAAGTTTCATACCGCAAAAAGTGAAATCTAAGCTACCGATACCTGGGCACTGCTGGTACCGCCAGGGACAATGAAGGGAATTTCAAAGCTGCAATAAAAACAGTGCCAATCTTCATTACTAAAGTGCATAAAGACACGACGGAGAGTGATATTGCTGGTTATGTGTATCATAAAACGGGCGAGGCGATCACGCTTGAAAGGATATCGTTTAAATATCCTAAAGAATACACCGCATACAAATTCTTTGTTTCCGAAACTAAAATGGAGAAATTTCTTGATAGTAAACTATGGCCCGAGGGAATTATTTTTAGGAGATTCGTTAATTTTAAAGTGAGAAATTACACGAACGGTGCAAACATCGGTACTGTGAACGGCATAAAATAAATATTAATGTATAACCTAATAAGCTACAATTGTAAGAGTATAAAACGCTCGGTGGAGAGTGTCAGGCAACTATGTAGCACGTCAGACATAATTGCCTTGCAGGAGACATGGTTGCTGCCCCATGATATCTCATTCTTGAGCGAAATTGACGCTGAATTCGGATGCACCGGGACGTCGGCGGTGGACACCACGGCCGGCATGTTACGAGGACGGCCCTACGGCGGGGTTGCATTGCTGTGGCGGAAGAGTGTTTTTGAGAAGGTTTCGGTAGTGCAGTGCGATAACCCACGAGTGTGTGCCATTAAAGTATGCATGAAATCAAGGTCATTTCTAGTGTTCAGTGTATACATGCCGACGGATACTAGTGCGAACTTAACGGATTTTACGGACTGCCTCAGCCTGGTGAGTGCTATAATTAATGATAACGATATTGAAACTGCTTTTATACTCGGAGACTTTAATTCGCATCCCAAAGAACAATTTTATATTGAATTGTTTTCTTTTTGTCGGGAATCTGACTTATTATGTGCTGATGTTGAACTGTTAGGAGTAAACTCTAACACTTATACTTTTATAAGCGATGCGAATGGCTCGAGACGTTGGCTGGATCACTGTGTTGCCACGAAAGCAGCTATGTGCACTATTGTTGACGTAAATGTTAAATATGATGTACTTTGGTCTGACCACTTCCCTCTTATAATACAATGCAACTTCGATGAAATAAAACCAAAATTGTACAACTCAAATGATAATAGAAATCTGACATGTAATAAAATAAAATGGGGTGATAGAAAACCTAAGCAAATTGACATTTATACTAAATTTTGTAATGATAATTTAAAATATATTGACTTTCCAATTGAATTGAGTGCATGTTGTGACTATGTTTGTAATAATTTGGACCACAGAATTATTATTGATAAAATGTATAATGACATTGTTAATATTTTATGTCAAGCAGCTTCTGAAGGCTACGAAATAAATCATGTGCGAAGGAGGAAGCCAGTAATAGGGTGGAATAGGCACGTGGGTGATGCTCACAGGCAGGCCAGGCTAAAGTTTGAGCAGTGGGTGTCTTATGGTAGACCGCGAGAGGGTCGTGCTTGGATTGATATGCAAACAAGTCGAAAAATTTTTAAGTCGCGCTTACGATGGTGCCAGAATAATAGTGACCAAATTAAAATGGACATGTTAGCGTCGCATCATTCTAGGGGCGACTTCCGCAGTTTTTGGAAGTCCACCGATAAACTCAATAGTAGGCCGGGCCTGCCGGTGAGTGTCAGCGGCGCGACCGATGTCACAGGGATTGCCGAGTTGTTTAGGCAACATTTCACTGTTTCGTCACCGTTGGGACCGTCACAGTTTACAAGCAGTGCTGGTTGTAGTGGTCAGGAGTGCAGTGTCCGGTTTACGGCAAAGGAGGTAAGACATGTCATTATGTCTATGTCGAGGGGCAAGTCTCCAGGCCATGATGACTTAAGTATTGAACACCTTAAGCATGCTGGTCATCATCTGCCCAGAGTCTTAGCGATGCTCTACTCATTGTGTATGGGACATTCCTATCTGCCTGAACGGATGATGAGAACTGTGGTGGTGCCAATTATTAAGAATAAAACCGGTGATGTTAGTGATAAGAACAACTATAGGCCCATTTCATTGGCCACTGTTATTGCAAAAGTGCTTGTCGGTTTGCTGAACACTCAGCTGGATAAATATCTGAATTTACATGATAACCAATTTGGTTTCAAAGCCGGTCTCTCTACAGAAACAGCTATATTGTGTTTAAAGCAGACCGTCAAGTACTACACTGACAGAAGTACACCTGTTTTTGCTTGCTTCCTCGACTTGTCGAAGGCATTTGACCTGGTTTGCTATGATCTGCTGTGGCAAAAACTGCAGCAAGCAGCAGTGCCAGACGGACTGATCCGTATCTTTCAATACTGGTATGGCAATCAGGTCAATGTTGTTCGATGGTCGGGGGCTTACTCGGCCCCATACAGGTTGGAGTGTGGCGTGAGACAAGGGGGGCTAACCTCACCGAAGCTCTTTAACCTGTATGTTAATGCGCTGATAGAGAGGCTCAGCAGCACGCATGTCGGTTGCCATATTGGAGGTATGTGCCTGAACAATATCAGTTACGCTGATGATATGGTGCTGTTGAGCGCCTCTGTCTGTGGTGTGTCAAGGCTGATTGGCATTTGTGAAAAGTATGCTGAAGAACATGGTTTGTTGTATAACACCAATAAGAGTGAGTGCATGGTCTTTCGGGCCAGAGGAGGGTGTCCTGGTTACCTGCCGGCAATTAAGCTCAACGGATGCCGACTTAATAGAGTTGATACGTTTAAGTATCTTGGACATTTATTAACCTCTGATCTGAAAGACGATGCTGATATTGAAAGGGAGCGTAGGGCGCTGTCTGTTCGTGCGAATATGATTGCCCGCAGATTTGCTCGGTGTTCGAGGGGCGTCAAAATAGCACTATTCAGGGCATTTTGTACGTCCTTTTATACTGGCAGTCTGTGGATGGATTACACGCAGAAACAGTACAGTGCTCTACGCGTCCAATACAACAACGCGTTTAGGGTACTCTTGGGGCTGCCTCGCTTCTGTAGCGCGTCGGGGATGTTTGCCGAGGCGCGTGTGGATTGTTTCCACACAATCATGCGCAAGCGGTGCACATCCCTGATGCGTAGGGTGCGGAGCAGCGGCAACAATATCCTGAGCGCTTTTGCGGAACGTTTCGACTGTCAGTACGTGAACCACTGTTGTATGGTTCACGTACTGACTAATGTTAAGATATTATTTTGATTATGTTTTAAATATTTTGACATTTTAGGATTTTATTATTTGAATTTTATTTTGAGAGGTTGAATGTTTTTTGGTATTAATTAACATAATTTTAAGATCTTTATTACTAACAACTATGGACATGTAATATTTAGTCTGCAATAAATTGAATTATTATTATTATTATAGTACATTTATGTTCGCATAATTCGTCAAAATGTACTGAACAGCTGATTTTTTTTCGCGATTTCAGGTTTGGTCCCATAGTAAAAGTTGTTCATAATGATGACTCCTTAAGAGGTGGTTGGTGTTATACCAATAACCCTGTATATACAGTAATTATAGGTTAAGAAATTTATAATAAAACAAAATATTGTAATATCGTTAACAATCATAATTATGCCGTCGTCGTCACTATCGTTTTATAAAAGTGTTACCCCTGGCATGAAATCAATGTTAGCAGTAAATGAGCTGGTGGAAGGAGTTGGCTCCCATCCTCAATATTATTTTCCTCACTTCCACTGTCCGAGGAGTCTCTTTCTCAGTTTTCGTTTCTTTTTCTATGTAACAGTACACATCATAAACCATTTTTCTGGCATGTCTACGTAAAATGGTATTTGTTTGTGGCACTATCTAACTTTAAAAATTCAAACAAATCAATAACAAGAACTTGTAACAAAAGCTCAACAAAAACAAATGTTAAAATTTTAGTGCACGCAAGTGTACTCGGGAGCGAATGGAACGTGGAAGCGACGCGAGAGACAAGGGTTGACTGACCAACCAATCGCGCGCTCGGAACGATGCTACCGCGTTCCCCGCGTCCCGCTCGCGACCAGAGAGATCTAAAAAATGACTTCTGCGCATCTAACGACTCTTGCCAACTTACGTGCCGCGGGCTGTACGGAAAGGTGGTATTTTTTCCGAAAATAATTGGCTTTAATTTAATAATTGGCCGAAAATAATAACTAGTGTCTTCACCAGCACCTGCTAACATTCTTAGGTCCTAGGCTCGTGGCTAAACAATAATAGCCGCACGCGTCGATCGAAGGTTAATAAGCCTACGCTTGCCGCGGTCAGTTCGCGGATAGGTGACCATCCATTATATATTGAGACCACTCCGTGCCTCGGAAAAGTCGTGAAGCCGTTGCCATGATCGCGGCTGTAGATCTTTGACAGGTGTTAAGGGTAGTCAAAAGCCCAAAATTCTGACAACCAGTCTTACCAAGGGGTATCATGTTACCCTCTTACCCAGTAACTGAGTTATACAGGTCAGATAGGCAATCGCTCCATGTAAACATACTGGTATACAGCAGCAAGCGGTAAGACGGGAAGCCGATCCCAACATAGTTGGGAAAAGACTAGGCAGATTGATTGTTAGGTCTTATGTCTTTCTTCCTAAAATCAGACCATACTAAGTAGAACCTATGTGTCAAAATCTCAGCTTACAAAATTCTAGCTAACCACTATATTTCCCAACCATTGCGAGGGGTGAGCATCAGCATTGATGAATGGGGATGACAGAGCGCGGTGTGGACAGTTATGGAGGTAATGGCCGCCAAACGGATGGCGTGGCGAGTTATTATAATTGCCGAGTGACTGAGCAACATCATGCGGGCGACTGTCGGTCAGCGGAGGGGTGGACAACATTTTAGATAGGTGTTATGCATAGTTTGCGTACCTATGTAGGTAAATGTTTGAATCGCAACTTAATGGTTCTTGGTATTCTGCAGAGAAAACTTTTAGAAAGTCACATCTTGACTTCGTATTTTCCTCCAAACTGCACTGAACGCCCTGTGACACCAGTTTCACCACCAGTTTCATCAAATTAGTAGAATCTGAGGAATGTGGTACCTTCTAAGCCTTTTACTGAATAATTTTACAGCTAAATCTATGAAAAACCATTCGTATTGAGTAACCCAATCCCATCCAATCTGCCTGCCTTTACTTATTCCTATGGGGTCGGCTTCCAGTCTAACCGGATACAGCTGAACACCAGTATTTTACATGGAGTAACACATAGAATAAAAAGATTCTTAAATATAGTTAAAGAAATAAATATTTTACTGCATTACTTGGATGGCCCCATAGTTGTTCATCCCTGCTGTCGCCAACTTGCTACGGGGGCGACACAACTAATCGCTATGAGTGCTTTTTGAAATCATTCAATTATGAATATTGACCAACAAAGAAATTCTCGTTTACACTCATTTACTTCGTGGGGAGATGCAAGCTTGCCAGTTGAGCGTTGCATAACTTTTGGGGGAAAATGAAGAGCGACCGCGAAATACTCGTAGCTTGTTTTTATGCACACAATAATGCACTTTTGCTTCTAGTGCAAACTGAAATGAACAGTAAAAGAGTTCGAAGTTAATATAATATTAGGTCTTTACTTATGAATTGCTGTTTAGTATGCAGAAAGTTAAAGTCATTTTTATATAAATACTAGCTTTGGCCCGCGGCTTCGCTCACGTTAATTTAGAATAGCGGTTTAGGGTGTGAAAAGGTATCAAGCAAACAAACTAACTTTCGCATCTATAATATGATAGCTAGGAGGATGAAAAACCGGTCTATCGATACTCTACGACTCACAAAATGTATTAGATACTTAAATAAAAAAAAAACCTCTTAACACACTACTACAGTTTCTATCCTAACTAATATTACCTATAAATGCGAAAGTAAGTTTATTTGTTTATTTGTTACCTATTCACGCCTAAACCACTGAACCGAACATCCTGAAATTTTGCATTATACGTTGTCAGGTGTATAGACACGGGCATAGGGTACCTTTCATCCCGAATAAAAGTACTGTTCCTGAGGAAAACACAATAACGTTCTTATGATAATAGATGGCGCCACGTGTCTTTCAAATCAAGATTGAATTATATTATCAAAGAAAATAGAAACTTTAGTAGTGTGCTAAGAGTTATTCTTTCTAAGCAGGGAACTAATACATTTTGTGAGTCTAGAGTGTCGATAGACCGGTGTTTCATCCTCCTAACTATCCTAACTAATGTTATAAATGCGAATGTGTTTTTCTTTGTTTGTAGATTACGCTTTCACGATAAAACGGCTTAACGGATTTGGATGAAATTTGGCACATGGCTACCCATGAGCTGGAGAAGGACATAGGCTACTATTCATCCTGGATCGCAGACGAAGTCCCGGGCAACAGCTAGTAATATTATAGATGCGAAAGTAAGTTTGTTTGCTGGATACCTTTTCACGCCCTAAACCGCTACTCTAAATTAACGCGAGTGAAGCCGCGGGCAATAGCTAGTAGTAATATAATTCAATCATGATTCGAAACACACGTGGCGCCATCTATTATCATAAGAATGTTATTGCTGTTTTCATCGAGAACAGTAGTTTTTATAGGGATAAAAGGTACCCCATGCCCGTTTCTGTACACCTGACAACGTATATGCAAAATTTCAGGATGATCAGTTCAGTGGTTTAGGCGTGAAAAGGTAACAAACAAACAAACAAACAAACTTACTTTCGCATTTATAATAATATTAAAGAAAGGATATTAAGTTAGGATTTTTTATTTCTATCAATCAAAATATGCACCCATGCTATGGATGCATCTCTGACAGCGTAGTGGTAATTTTTCAATGCCCTTCTTGAAGAAGTCTTGAAGAAGGTGTACGGGAGCC
The DNA here is from genome assembly GCA_948252095.1 of Dicycla oo. Taxonomy (NCBI): domain Eukaryota; kingdom Metazoa; phylum Arthropoda; class Insecta; order Lepidoptera; family Noctuidae; genus Dicycla; species Dicycla oo. The sequence goes on from OX411713.1 coordinate 1,307,206, forward strand.
AACGAACACTTCAAAGGCATATTGTACTGCTTCTCGGGTATTGATTTTTTTCCCTGCCAAGGAGTTGTCCAAATTTTGGAAAAAGTAGAAGTCTGTCGGCATAAGGTCTGGTGAGTACGCTGGATGATGCAAAACTTCCAGCCCTAGCTCTTGTAGCTTAGAAATCGTCTGTTGTGCCATATGAGGTCGAGTGTTGTCGTGTAGGAGTAGCGGGGACGAGGGAATAACCAAGGCTGGCCGGAGATTTGCGAGCTTCTCCATCATTGTGTCCAGTTCCTCACAGTACACATCCGCAGTAATGCTGGTGCCGTTTGGTAAGAAGTTGTGATGAATTAATTGTACTAGACCACCAAACAGCGACCATGACTTTTTTTGGGGTAAGTTTTCGGGCATTGCCTAGGCGCTGCAGCAGGGTCTAACCGCTTACGATTATCAAAAAGAATCCATTTTTCATCGCAATTAACAACGCGGTTCAAAATCCTTTCATTTCTGTGTCTGTTAAGCAACACAAGGCATACCTCTACGCGTTCGTCGCGTTGGCGATCGTTCAGTTCATGCGGCACCCACTTATCAAGTTTTTTTACCTTGCCAATTTGACGCAAATGGACCAGTATTTCGGCCACATAGTACGCAGAGGCGATGAAAGTTTGGAAAAACTGATTGTGGTTGGGAACACCGAAGGCAAAAGATCGCGCGGTCGTTCACCAACACGATGGAGCGATCAGGTGAAGGAATCATCGTCCTCAAAATTCTACACGGGGGTAAGGGATGCGCTGGACAGAAACCGGTGGAGGCGGATCATCCGCTCCAGATGCAACTCCGAAGCTGACCACGATCCTCAGATATGAGGGACCGACTGCAGAGAGAGGACCAGTATTGGTTTGATGCTAGCGTTAAAAGCTGCTGCTAACTCAGCTGTAGATTGAGTATCGTCAGCTTCCACTATCGCCTTTAATTCGTCGTTCCTGACTTTAGTTTTTGGGTGACCACGGGGTTCATTTTTTAGATCAAAATTTCCATGTCGGAAGCGTTCAAACGAATAGCGTAACGAGTCATGCGTTCGTTTCTAGTGTTCACTAATGTTGCGAGCCGTTTGTGCGGCATTGCTACCGCGACGGAACTCGTATTCCATATACTCGTATATAATCGTATTTTTATCGTGTCCATATTGTTGAAAAAGATACAAATGTAGTAACAACAAAACACTAATCAATAAAAAAAATTACTGAATTTGAAAATAGAATTCCATGTTTTTAAAATAAAATTCATTTGAATATAGAATTTATTACCAGCCATACATAAGTTACGTTTCAAATGGCCAGTATTGTAAAACGGCAACTTCATAGGTAAATTATTAAGTTTTATCTCTTCGTCGAGTTGTACAAGTTTGAAAATAGAACAGAAAAAAGGTATTTCCGAAGGATTTACTCGTGGTGCAATGTCATGGACGCAGATTTTTAATAAAAATGTAAATTTTATAATATCTCGAGACTGAGGAAAGGCAATCTTAACTATATTTCCCGAGAAATAGAATCAGACATTCGAAACCGTGTATAAAGCAGTCCTAGAAAATCACAGAAAAATCAGTCATTTTCTGTCACAATAAACATATTTTGCTATGATTCATGCTCAATATGAATCTGACGACTGACTAGATAGCCAGACAGTGTGATAGTAAATTGCCCGGGCCATCGCGAGCAATAACAATCAGGCCGGCTAGAGGTCCAATTACAGGAGTTAACCTCCGCGCAGGGGTCACAATATAATTTAATAACCTCGTATTGTTGTACTGCTGTAGTGTGTGTGTCTGTGGGAGGACGGAATGCAACTGAGTCTAGATATTTAGCGTGATTTGGATTGTATTGGGGGTGAGCAGCATGAGACCACTTTCAACACCATGACTCATAATTTTTGCCAAGGATCTTGACTAATATAGGTTACAGCACATCCTACAACAGTTATAGCACAGCAGTAGGTACGTCAGAAAAGGCGAAAACATAGCACTATTTTCCTGCTCTAACTATGTTGTAATACTACTAACCACCTTCAAATAAATCAAGCAATTTTACATAACAAAGAGATTCTTGTATACACAGTCTGGCCATAAATACTATTACAATTAAAACTAAGAAAGATATTACATTTGAATTTGGAATCTGTCATTTTTATACGATTGTTCATTGAGTTTTCTAATTTTGGCGCCAATACATTGTACAATATTTTGCGATATTAAAATGGAGTGGGGTGATAAAGAGAACCGAATCGCTGTGATTGCATTACACAAAGTTGGTATGGAGCCAAATGCAATTTTTAAAACTCTCCATACGCTTGGTATTAGTCAAATGTTTTTGTACCGGGCTATTAATAGGTACAATGAGACCTCCTCTGTTTGTGACAGAAAAAGATCTGGCCGTCCACGTAGTGTTCGTACGAAAAAGGTGGTCAAAGCAGTAAGGGAAAGAATTCGAAGAAATCCTGTCCGAAAGCAAAAGATTTTATCTCGGGAGATGAAGAACCATGAACCACCCAGAACCATGTCGCGTATTTTAAAAGATGACTTAGGACTTGCAGCCTATAAGAGATGATAATTTAAAAAAGAATAGGGTGGTAAAATCGAAACAACTACTGAAGCGGTACGCAAAGGGAGGTCACAGAAAAATTTTGTTTACGGATGAGATCTTTACAATTGAGCAACATTTTAACAAACAAAATGACCGTATTTATGCTCAAAGCTGTGAGGAAGCTTCCCAATTAGTCGACAGAGTGCAACGTGGGCATTATCCGACTTCAGTGATGGTTTGGTGGGGTGTTAGCTATGAAGGAGTGACTGAGCCATATTTTTTCGTGAAAAAGGTATCAAAACATTGGCACAAGTGTATCAAGATACCATTCTTAAGAATGGTAGTTAAGCCCCTTAACAACACCATGTTCAATAACCAAGTGTGGTCCTTCCAACAAGACTCGGCGCCGGGTCATAAAGCTCGGTCCACGCAGTCTTGGTTGGAAGTGAACGTTTCGGACTTCATCAGAGCTGAAGACTGGCCGTCGTCTAGTCCCGATCTTAATCCGCTGGATCATGATTTATGGTCAGTTTTAGAGAGTACGGCTTGCTCTAAACGCCATGATAATTTGGAGTCCCTAAAACAATCCATACGATTGGCAGTGAAGAATTTTCCCATGGAAAGAGTGCGTGCTTCTATTGATAACTGGCTGCAACGTTTAAAGGACTGTATTATAGCCAATGGAGACCACTTCTAATAAATTGTTTTATATTTATGTATTAAACTAACACACTGTAAAAGTAATATATATTATTTGCAATATTTTTTTTTTTTTCTTCATGACAATATTTATGGCAAGACTAGGTATATAGGACATATTTTTAACTAAAAAAAATCAGCTGTTCAGTACATTTACGATCGCATAACTCATCAAAATGTACTGAACAGTTGATTTTTTTTTCACGATCTCAGGGTTGGTTCCATAGTGAAAGTTGTTCATATTCATGGGTAGAATAACTTGTGAAATTTTGCGCACTGCTTAAAAAATTAAATATATCGTTAGCTGTTGCTCGCGGCTTTGCTTGCATGCACCTGATAATTAGGAATAATTTCTAAAATCACGCCTCCGATGTGACCTAAACGTATTATTTTCTCTGCAAACCTACCGAAAATACATTTATCTAATAATTATTCTTCTTTAAAATATAACCTTACACCTATTGCTTGCACCAATCATAACCTCACGCATACACTCTGATTCATTCACATTCACATCACACACCCTCGCACTCACACTCATACACACACACTCGCATGCCTGCAAATAGGCTGCGTTTTTAGTTTATTTTTTATGGTTATTTTTAATTCTCATTTTTTATATTGAGTAATTATTATTTCAAATGTATAGAATCAAAAATAAAACAAGTAAATCGTACTTATTGATTTTGGAAAAGCAGAGTCTCGTAACACATGCTAAGGAGGCTCCGACCATTAGTTGTTACGATATTTACTTGTAGTAATAATAAACCTTTTTCATTTTCAATTTTTCGTATGTAAAAAATGTAAAGACAAATTTTCCTTGGTGTTCTCCACAAAATTTTCATGTGACCCAGACCCGGAAAGCTGATTGAGAAAACAATAATATGTTTAGGTGAAACAAAACCCTTAGGCCGCTACCTCTACCTGACAACGAATGTAGCGTGAATACTAGAATTACGCAATCATTTACGTGAATTTTTAATTACAAAAAAAGAGCAGATATGTCATATTCATATAAACAAGCATGAAGAGCGCGTACTCGCACGACAGTCGCTTCGGTTAGGACGTGTGAGGATAGAAGACAGACTCTCTCTTCTTCACTCGTATTTAAAAACAACATTCTGCCTCTGTCATCCTCAAATGATTGACAATAATAGAACGATGTTTTAAATGCGTTTAGCACTAAATGCACCAAGTGATTTGTGACGCAAGTGGGCCTGTCAGTCCTCAGCTTTGTCCTCATTCTTTAACATACGCTTGTCATCACACTCATATCCTCATAGTATTAGTAACAAGTACATAGACACCTAACTCACTCTAGATCTTGGTGTATAACAAATGACACAGTTAACCCCGGTGCAGGGGTCACAATATAATTTAATAATCTCCGATGGTTAGGAGTGTTTGTGAAGAATGATGTGTGTGTGTCTTGTGTGGGCAGAACCCCGAGCCACTGTAGAGAAATGACAGATATGTATGATAGGTATTGGAACGGTCCTCATAAATAGACTGTTTGTATGGTACCCACTGTATAAGTGCTTTGATGTCATTCGTTTCCTTTCGCCTCTAGTTAAAGGTAAGTTAAACAGTAATGCATACACAGCTTTGGCTCAGCAGTCTGCGCATGTCGGATATGCAATAAGGAACTAACGCTTATAAATTTGAGCTTTTATAGAGAGGGCTAAACATCAAACGTGCCAGAGTTCCGCACTTTAAAAATAACAAAGCGAAAGCCATACTTTCACCCTCAGTAAAATCGAAATCTCTATGTTTTTTTTTTTTTCCACAAACATATTTTTTACGTCATTCGACAACCAAAACGAAATAACCTGTATTTACCCGCCCTCCAGTAATTACACAAAATAGATGCACAAAATATCGGATTACCCTCCTTTGTACTGTGTACAAATATTTGAGTAATGCCAGTAATACGATATCGATACGATACGATAATTACTGCAAACAATGTCACTATCAGATGGTCTGTTCAAGCGCAGAGTTTCATCGTTAACGGTCTAGCAGTTTTGGAGGTAAGAGCAATCGGCGCTAGGTACAAATGCGGATTGCATAAAAAACTATGTAGTGTTTACTGCTTTGTTTGGGTTCTGCCGTAAACAGAAGAAATAATAGTGATTAAGAAGACGGGCATTAAAGGTCCCCGAAACGATCAATTTCAATTGTCAATTTAACTGATTGACACACATTGATGCACAAATTGATCGTCTACCAAATGCAGTTGAAGCGATTGACAATAATACTACTTTAAAAATTGATGACAATTGATCAATTGCAATTGATCGTTTCGAAGACCCTTTTGATGTCTATTCGTCGACGTCATTCGACTAAAACCCCTTTGAACAGTTTCTAAAGTGATTTTTCACTAAAATCGACTGTTTATCATAGCAAGATACATGCAGGCTTTTTCTTTCTTTAGCTGTTCCTGAATCTATTCAAGCTAATAACTAAGCCAATTATGAAGAAACAACGTAACACCAGTCTGAAACAATGAATGGTAGCCGGAACTAAGTTATGAAATCAATTGTTATCGATTTAAAAGTGAAATCGATTAACACTTAAATCTCTACTGCAATGATTCAATTAATGTAACTACTTATTTTTGTGATGGATAAGAGTGTTAATTAGTTATCATTAGATCAATGATAGTAGGATGGTAAACTTGAAACGACATTTGTGCGCATTACAAAGTTTAAAACATACCTATACTTTAAGCCCGTCACACACCTAGATATAATATATATAATAATAATAATAATATAATATCCTGGGACATTTTCACACACGGTCATCTGGTCCCAAACTAAGCAGAGCTTGTACTATGGAAACCAGATAACTGATATACTACATATACTACTTTTTTTTTGTAAATACATACTTATATAGATAATTACACCCAGACTCAGAACAAACAGACATATTCATGCACACAAATGTTTGTCCTGGATGGGAATCGAACCCACGACCTGCGGCGTGATAGGTGGAATCTTAACCAACCACGCCAACTGGCTTATATATAATATGGCTTAATTATAGCTAGGCATCTTATATATATCTATATAAGTATGTATTTACAAAAAAAAAAGTAGTGTATGTAGTATATCAGTTATCTGGTTTCCATAGTACAAGCTCTGCTTAGTTTGGGATCAGATGACCGTGTGTGAACAATGTCCTAGGATATTATTATTATTATTATTATGGTATAGCAAGACATATACAATGAAATGAAGGCAAAATATATATTATAGCATTGTCTCCGTGTGTGGTAGCTTGCTATAATATATATTATAGCTAGGTATATGACGGGCTTTATATAGAAATAATTTTAGGAGGGAATACTGATCTTCATTTCCACCACCATTTCTGATTAATTTCGTTGTAGAGATCCAAAATAAAGTTCTTAGTCAATCAATCTGCCTAGCTTTTCCCAAATATGTTGGGGTCGGCTTTCAGTCTAACCGGATGCAGCTGAATACCAGTATTTTACATGGAGTGACTGCCTATCTCCACAACCCAGTTACTGGGTAACACGATACCCCTTCTTCAGACTGGTTATCAGACTTTCGGGCTTCTGACGACCCGTAACGACTGTCAAAGATCCACGAATGACAGCCGAGACCAGCGGCTTAACGTGCTTTCCGAGGCACGGAGGAGTCTCGGTATGTAAAGATGGTCACCCATCCACAGACCAATCCCGGCAAGCGTAGCTTGACCTGATGAATCGACCCGTGCGGCTGTTATTACTTAACCACGAGCTCCTCTCCAGTTTTTGGTAGGATTAAGTTAACTCTAAACGTCAACTACGTATTACGTGTCGCAATTTCAAAAGTGAGTTAAAATGAGTTACATATCAGAACTTTAAATATATTTTCCAGGTATATATTGTATTTTTACCAATTAGGTGCAAAAAAATACCGAATAGGCTGAATAATCACTGCATCCACTTAATATCTCTACTGCCCTCACAACACGTGCCTGAATGTCTGCCTGAAGCTTTCTTTCATTTCCAGTCCCGCACGTCCCCACGCGGCCCCTTATTCTCATGCGGCCCCATGTTCCCACGTGGCCCCTTGTTAGCAAACTATTCAGTTTATTTTCAGTTTGGCCAGTCTACAACACTTCTAAGAATTAACTATTAAAACTCCACGTTGTTTGAATGACGTCTTAATTTCATGCGCGCGCGCAGGTGTCTCGCGCACCTTAGGCTGGGTGTATATGAACGAACGATTCGAAGTTACTTAAAGTTACGAAATGCAAATTTTAATACAGATAAACATATGAAAATGTTATTGAGTAGGTAAGTACTATTTTATCTTTAATAGTTAAAACAACGTCTCATTTTACCCAATTTTTCATTTAAATTTTTGGTTACAATTACCAATTGGAAATGGCCTGAATAATATTTATTTCATATACAATAAATGCTTAATAACAATATATAACACAACTAACTAATTACACCATGCACAAATTTAAATGACTAACTAACTATATACCTTAACAAATAAATACAAAAACTAGGAAATTTAGGCGTCGAAGTACTCGGCCGCATCGCTGTCGTCCGGAAACGTGCCCAAAATACTAGCAGCATTGCCACATTGAATGGCAATGCTAATTCTTTGGCCAAAGAACGAGCCAGCCCTCTGGTTACGTAAAGTGTCGACCAGTCGGTGAGAAATTTGCTTAAAAAGAAGACGCGCACTCGGGCCCCATGACCCGAGCGTTTCTATGCCAAACGGCTCAAAACTGTAGTTATAAATATATTGACAATGACAACAATACAGGGTCAAAATATTTGCGCCGCTTGAGGGTCTCAGTAGCCGCTGCAGCGGCGCCAGCGCAGCACGCCGAGCTTGGAACATAGATGGCGCAAGAGTGTCGACAAAGGTTGCGTCCCACACCTTCCAAGACAACAACGTGATGCCGTCAAACCGTTTGGTTCTAACACCGCTGGTACGCCGGCGGTGACAAAAGCTCGACGAATAATATCGTTGATGCTGGCGTGCCGTGCTATGCGACCTGCACTCCTGCAGCAGGACAGGCCGTGGTGCCTGAGACTGTCGACTGGCTCTAGAATAGTATTTTGGAAGGTTGATAAATAAAATGTCTGTTGAAAACCCTAAGAGACCCTCTAAATATAAATAATACATTAAACAAGAACCCTTACGTCATCCATCTCACATCCTATCTAGACAAAACTGTATCTGCAACATGGATGACTCATTCTATCAAATCTTTACTAATATCTTTCTCAAATAAAAGCGAAGACACTTCTTTTTATTAACTTCTAACAATATAAAACTAATCGCCTAAATTCAACCAAAGAGTTGTAATATCTACAAATTGATCAGCTAATCTGTGAGCATACAAATAGCGATCTTCTTTCGCTACCCACCTTTACGCGGCGATGCCTTTGATCTCGGCAATTGTTGCCTTTGATGTAGCCGCCGTTACTGGTTCGTGTTAACTGTTACAAATATTACTGTACACGTCCGATGTTGGTACATTAGTCGGAAACTTGTTGGAAAATTCTGGAAATAGTCTTGGGAAAAACAAAAAAAAAAAACAAAAACATTGGTCTTTTATTTTAAACCGTTTTCATTTAGTTAATGGGTAGTTCTTAGATTCGCATCTCCGGTGTGTCTGAGATTTTCGGAAACGTCACTCACTCCTGTATTCTACCCAACTGAGTTCTATGGCGGACAGTACCTACGCGTGAACCTAGGGATCGCTTATGTATGCAAACATCAAAGAAAGCGCTCATCATTCTGTACAAGAAGTCATATTAAACTAATAGCATGTCATGAGCGACCCTTTGTTGTTTTACTTTAGTCTACGTCTGGAAACGTGAAAACTCTTTTCCCACAGTGAACCGCCTGTCGAATGTATGTACTTATTTCTAGGTATAACTTGCGGAAATAGACACTTTTTGGATTTACACGGTGCAAGTTTCTGGAACGTTCAATAGCAATAATCGCATGCCATAAAGCACATTCAATTTTATTGCCATTCAATAAAATCGCGTAGGTACATCAAGGCAATAAAATTGTAGGGCGATTTTCGCAAGCAAGTTGTGCCTCGTCTAAACAAGTTGCACGTCCTTGTATAATTGATTCAAGTAATACCAACCCGTATTTGCGCTCACAAATATTTCATAAAATTTTATTGAACGTCTTGTTTTGATGCCAGAATAATTGAAAGCGATCTTATTGTATGTATCTACTGTTTACAACTATAAATACTAGTTTTGACCGGCAACTAATTTGCCCATGTCGTGCGACAATATTGTACTAACGTACTTACGTGTGGTTTATACGGTGCCAGATATTTGCCCTTCAATTTTATCGTATGCCGCAGGCAATAAACTTGCGCCGTGTAAATGGAGCTAGATTACTTATGTAATATTAGAGATCAAAACTTTTCACGATAAATAAAGTAATTAACTATCACACGATTCTGGGTGCTTCACATGTATTGTCTACGTTTTGAAAGTGCTAATTGGCTTGAGCCTATGTGACATGAAAATGACAATTGAAAAGTGATCTAACTCAAGAAACATTCGCTCAAACAGTCCAGGAAATCTACAAACAAATACTCAAAACCGAGTATTTCTGAGTACATTCAAAAAACTAATTTGTTATGAAACACTGGGAAGAGTTCATAACTGGTTTGTTTGATAAACAGCCAGCGATTGTGTACGACCACATTAGAGGTGGATCGCTTGATCTCGAATGAAAGCCAAACGACTTCAAAAACTTGTGTACTCTAACTCTGAAATGAAATGATAAACAAATATCTGGCACTGTGATCGCTAATTGCTTTACGATTACTTACGATAAACGTCAAAGTAGGTAGTTGTTGAAACTGCGAAATAGTTTATGCAATGGCTGCACTTATGTTTAAGGACATTGTCAGTTGGGCGAGTTTTTGGTTAGTGCATGACCGAGTGTTCTTCTCACATAAAGAGCCGTAAGATTGTAATGCTTCTTGATTTTCCTCTTTAGAATTTTACTACATCTACAGGACATTGTAGTTTCTTCCAAATAGACAAATATCATAAGTCAATAAGTCATATTTGGCAACTGTATTGTATTCGATTCTTTATATTCCTTTAGTAATTTTAGAATGATAGGTAGTCCCTAATTTGGTTGACTTTATTTCTCTAAAACATTAAAAGTTTTGTTAGTGTAGTGATAACGTCCTTGGTTCTGCTATTTGACGATAAAATAAAAGTCTTTTCTTTACTTCTTTGAACACCATCTGTTAAATGAAGTAAAGAAAAGATTTTTATTTTTAAGTTAGTAAATTAATTTTTACTTTATTGTTAAGTAAGTTAAGCTTCTCTTTTACAAAAATTCACACCTCGCCGCTGTGTTTTATTTATGTAACAGTTAATGTACCTATATTATATACCTATATTAGATATACATAGATACATACCTATAAACAGACAAGAATGAAAGGAACAAAAAAAAACTTACAAAGGTGATTTACTGACGTTACTAATAATAACTCTATTACCTACCAATGATTTGACACCAGTATTGTTGAAATATCTCAGTGCATTGTACATTTCACAATATAAACTCACCAGTGTGGAATATAGAAATAAATTGTCCATCACAATCTTCAAAATTGAGACGATATAAAATGACTGAATAAATATTAGAACAGCATACTACATTCATCTATTCACGATTCCTGACCATAGAAAAGAGATTATTACGACCGTTTCAAAAGAGCAAAGCGATTATCCAAGAATCGATTCATACACCCCAAAATATTCGGACATATCATCAATGGAGAACGCCAATCACAATAATTATAAGTTTTTGTCGTAAAATTTCATAAAATCATACACAAATCCTATTTTGGGAACACAGTTTGACAAGAATAACATCCGTTTGAAAGGGTACGGAGGATTTAAATATAGCAATGTGTGCAAAACACGTAGTTTGAATAAATATAATGTGTATAAACAATTTCTACAAAAGAATCGCAAATATGAAAATATCCGGATTGTGTCGGCGTTTGTCCGAATAAACCCTTTCTTACAAGATTAGCCGATGACAATGTGGTGAAGGATTCCACGATACAGTTTTCGAATTCATGAATGTTCTGTCATAGCAATTTTTGTCATACGCTGTCATCTTGAGTTTAAACACCGTGTGACGACCGTGCTACCTATAGTTAAGATTCAGAAGAAGGTTCGTCTATAGTGGATTTAATTTATGTATGGTGGAAGTGGAGATATTTAAGGAAAGAAATTAATGTCAAAGAAATGGCATGTCTTTTCTTCAACATGATTATTATTTTCATTTCGATTCCGGTTAAAAATCTCATTAACTGAAAGTATTCTTCGGTGTTTAACATTTTTGTTTTTGTATAAATATTTCGTCCATTTGCGACGACAGTGTGACATCTAAAAAACCCTAATTTTACAGAAAACGACTTTTGAACTTTTAGATGTTCTCTCTCTCTAAACTCATAAGTTATTGTATTATTAGATAGCTTTATTATGTATGAAGTGATTAGAGTATAACTAATCATTAAATGAAATAAACAAAAACAAAAACGAATCAGTAAAACGAAAAGTCGAAATTAGAGATGTCACACTTTCGTCGCAAATGAGCGATTTAAGCTTCATTACACAAAATAAATTAGGGGCTTTTTTGTAAAAATGTATTTCACTATTGGCATGCTATATATGTATGTATGTACTATGTGTGTGTATGTATGTATATACTACAGCATGTATGTATTTAATTTTTGGATAAACAGCCAATAAACTATTTGAATAAATAATCTGACTGAAGGAAAACGCAATTAGGTTTTTACTCGATAGAATTTATTTCCGAAAAGACCTCTACTTTTTGATATGTTTTTCTGAAATTCTAAAATCCTAAGTAATTTCATGCTATTGAAGCAATTGATTGCATTTAATCGAAAACTCTGGATGTACTTATTTCTGATAGAAACCTAATTATACTTTTAAACAATTTTTTGGTTTGGCGCTTTTATTTTGGTTCCAATGCATGGTTGTGCTCTCTTTTTCGCGTGTGGAAGTAATTGACTACTTTCTTATTCCCTGGATGGGAATCCAGTTCACCTTTTACATATTACCTTAAGTCCTAATTATGACAGGCTTATTAAAAACCTCCGAAATCGGCACGTCAATATGGAAATCGTCATTTTTCATATTGAAACAGTCATCTTTTTTGGAGTTTACAAAAACAATCCGTATTTAGAGCTCGTTTCCCGAAACCGTACCACGAGAAGACGTTACCATATTTAACTAGAGATTAACACTACCATTTTGGCGGGAAGTCGTCAGTTACCGAACACAGTCGAACCGAACGCGACGCATAAAACAGCATAAAACGGGTTAATCTCCGCCCCGTAATCCTCTAACATATGTATCTGTCGTTGCGTTTTGACGTAGATTTACAATTATTTACAAGAAATACTCGCTGCACGCCGGTTGTGTGCGCTCACGATAATCCGCGGATTAACTCGCGTCTTGTTTATGGTGCGCTGTCACCCGCCTAATTGTCTGTGGTCGGGAAAAAGCGCGGGAACGATGGGACAAAATGGCGACCGTGATTTATTTGGGGTTGCTGGTTTTCACAATATTTCTAGAGCAAGATGTTTTGTGTCGAATGAGAGATGGTCCGTGCGGTCGGATTATATCAGTTTCGAGTTACCTACTTGTTTTTGTTGGCAGCGTTTAGCGTGCCTTCCACTGTTAGCACCGGTGTCATTTGATTTGCTGCTCGTAGACGGCAGAATGGCTGTCCGTACGTCGTCTGTCGACACAATATATTAGTCATTGTCTTGTCGCGTTGATCGTACGTTATTTTAAGATTTATCAGCGTCTAAGAGAATTTGCATCAAATAAAAATGTCAACAATGTATTACCTTGTGAAGTAAAAGTGAATTATTGTGTTGTTATCTCTGTTTACTTCGGAAGGGATAAACTGGGCAGATTAAATTAAGCGTTTAGTCATTATGGTCACTGCCAGTATTGGCAGCGCCAGTTAGCGTAAATCAGGATGAAATATTAAAACAGGTTTCATGGCATATAGACCTACGTTAAACTAAATCGAAGCTCCTTTCGGCTGAACATAGATCCAACTACTTAACTAGTCTCCATACAGCTACTAGCTATCGCTACAATAAAATATATAGTATTACATGTAAGCTCAACAAAAGATAAAAAAAACTAACAACTAACAAATCACTTCCCTCTCGAAGTGTGGCGGCCTGTGTGCAGCGGGAACATTATAGGCGAATTACGCTTTAACAATTGACTTATGTATTTAAAATGTTTACAACCTTACGGAGCAGCCTATTGGAAAATGAAAATCCAGAGTAAAAAAGTTCGGGAAAATCATCCGCAGGTAACACGAAATTAAACCGACCGAATGATAATGATTTCAATATAGGTAAAGTACGTAAGTATGTTGGTCGTGATGTTATTCATGAGGACATGATATAGGAGTACCTACTTTTAAGTCCGATGCACATTAGAGTGAGCCGCGGGCCGCACCGCGCTTATAGAAATGTGATGCGCTATTACGGCCCGCTGTGGCTGTAATGTGCGCTTGCCTTTATTTTACATTTACGGCGACTGAGTTCCAGGGGCTCGTGGCTAAGTAATAACAGCCGCACGGGTCGATCGATTAGATTAAGCTGCGCTTGCCGCGTTTGGTCCGTGGATCGGTGACCATCTTTACATACCAAGACCCCTGCGTGCCTCGAAAAGCACGTTAAGCCGTTGGTCTCAGCCGTCATTCGTGGATCTTTGACAGTCGTTACGGGTCGTCAGAAGCCCGAAAGTCTCAAAAGCCTGACAACCAGTATTCATCACCATACCAAGGGGTATCGTGTTACCAAGTAGATAACCGGGTTATGGAGGTCAGATGAAAGTCATTCCATGTAAAATACTGGTATTCAGCTGAATCCGGATAGACTGGAAACTGACCCCAACTTGTTGGGAAAAAGCTAAACAAATGATGAGTTTCAGCCACTTACATAATCACAGAAATGACAACTCCATTCAAAGAAAATCACCACGAAATCTTGACAATAAATAACTATCAAATTCCCGGATTAATCAACATAACAAACCGACCAGCGATAATAAAGTTATTTCGCCGTTATAATTTTGATGACATCAAAGCAAGTGACAGCTATTTCAACATGGCGGAATCGGTCACCATTGACAACGGGAACTGGAAATCACATCATTAAACTATGTTTACTGTGACGGGGCGGAACTTACAGTGATTATGGATGACGTGATTTGGCGGAATATTAAAAGTTAGGCGGATGACTCGGTTTTACCTGTGACTTTGCTTGTGGAATATTGATAAAGAGCAAATAAATTCTCAATATTTTATTCGGCTTCTAGGTTATGATTTAGATAGATTTGTCATATTTTAGTTAAGTAAGTAAGATGTTTTCTATAGTCTTATATTTTCACTTTTCAAATCGATTTGTATGTAGTACGATAAGTTTGGAATTTTACCATGCCGTGCTGAGGAGATGCATAATCTCCGATTAAACACTTTTCGGGGTTTCGGCGTACCTACTTATTATTGTTAATATTTACGTAAATGACTAACTAATATCATCAACTAACATACATACTACTAGCGTTAATAACCTGGGACATTATTCACACACGGTCATCTGATCCCAAACTAAGCAGAGCTTGTACTATGGAAACCAGATAACTGACATACACTACTTTTTTTTGTAAATACATGCTTATATAGATAATTACACCCAGACTCAGGACAAACAGACATGTTCATGCATACAAATGTTTGTCCTGGATGGGAACCGAACCCACGACCTGCGGCATGATAATTGGTATCTTAACCAACCACGCCATCTGGGCTGTCAAAATATATTCGTACAATTTTCGTCAGTAAAAATGTTTGGTAGCAACACAATTACACAAACTATCATTATCAGACATTACCAACGATTAATATAAGCCGCAGTCGCCAATTCGCATAGTTATAAATAAAACTTGAGAAAAACAAACTACGGCGGTATTTAATTGTCAAATATTTTCGCGATACTTGTCGTTAGACAAAATACTTTTTAAATAAAATTGTGAAATTTTAGTGGGTTAGGGAGAAGTGAATAAAGAATATCTAGCCACGTATTGTGCTCGTCATCCATCTGTAATGGAACTAGTGTTCCTGTTCAGTATTCAGCAGGAGTTATAATCGATTTCACAGAATTCGTAATCCAATTCAGTCCACACACACATCACAGACATAACATTTAGTAAGTACAAATAAATGTTTTTTCATCCTCTTTTTAGACAGACGCACGAGTGATCCTATACGAAGGGTTCTTTCGGACGTACAGAACCCTTGTAGGTTCACTCGTGTGTCTTTCTGTATGCCTACCCGTTTGTCACCGCTAATTTGCTCAGAATCTAATGAACCGATTAATTTTGAATATGGGTTCACTTTTGGGTTAGGCAAATAAGAAAATTAAAAAAAAAACGTTTTGCAAACTGTATCGTGTGACATAATCAAATGAAAGGGCTTACTATGACGGTTTCAAATTATTATTTTTTTCATAATTTTAAAATAAAATGTTTTTAAAGTTATTTAAGAAAATAGATGAAATTTGACCATTCCCCTTATCTCCGAAACTACTGAGCTTAAAATTGTAAAAAAACAATAGGTACATATTATTGTTTTTTCAGGAAAACCTAAAAAAGTCTATGATCTTGAAATAGTATGGTATATCTCTCTATACTGTGCGTACAAACTTCCATTTGCAGTTGGGTTGTATGGGAGAACATGTTTGTCAACTACAATGTTAAGTTTGTTCTTGGAAATAAATAAATTCACTACGGAACCCTTCATTGTACCTGGTCCGACACGCACTTAACCGGCTTTCTCTTTATTTGCTTTTCTTGACGCACGATGCGACGTCTCCGACGATGCTTAGCTCAGCCGCTGAAATATCAAAATATTTGAGGGTGGATTTCGTTAGGAAAAATTGCATGTAGGTACCTACCCTATACTGATTTTGTTATTTATTCTTCAACAAGCTATATAGCTATATACATGCTGTATCAACCCCTAATATTATAATCGGCCCACGCTGTACGTATAGCATTCGCGATTCGAGCTTGAGTCGCGGGATGTGACGGCTAGCGCCCGGCGACACGCAGCCGTAGAGAACCTAGTATTAAGAACAGTATATTAGGTTTAGCTTTTTATACTAGTTAGTCTGTATTAAAACGTCTTCGTGACTCATTATTTTCTTTTTAAAAAACCTTCGGCAGTGTTTCCGGTAGTTTACTCGTAATAGCTATATATTCCTGTGTATTACTTTACTTTGTTTGTACATAAACCTATATAGTTCTTCTATATCTTGTCTACCCGCACATAGTTTTCACGCTATTATGCAAAAGAAAGCGGCCTCCTTACTACAGCGTCTGCATGGTAGTGACAACACCATTTTGAAAATGATCGCTGCCAGACCGGACTGCCCCTTCCAGAGTCACTGGGTGGGGAGGGCAGTCTTAGGTCTGAAATAACAATAAATTAAGTAGTTAAGGGTTTTTTTAGTTCACTTTAGACACTGGCAGAATAGTCGACATCGGCTTTACTTGCCATTTATTAAAAATAGAAGAAGAAGTAGTTAAGGGGGAAGCGTCAAGGTAGCCCGCGAAATTCAAATTTTCTTACGTTGTATGCAATTTAAAAGTCGGTATTATATTGTACGTTGATCAAATTATAATTTGCGGCCGTAACAAGTATCTATTTACATAATTAGAATCATTAAAGTGACCAATACAACTCTTTAAGACCAGGTAATCCTAATGAATGACTATTTCATGAAATCTTGACATTTCAGGATTATACTAACTTAAGGAGTTGTATTACTGATTCTAATGTATATAATTCTGTAAATACATATTTGTTACGGCCGCAAATCATACTTTATTTAACATACAACTTAATACTGACTTGCAAATTACAAAAAACGTAAGTAAATTTGAATTTCTGACGCTTCCTCCTTGAGAAATTATAAAAACTAACAATACTAACCTAGTTACTTAAGGAATATTGTTACTAACACCAAATACTAACACAACTATGGACTTTAGTCTGAAATAAAGTTTTATTTATTTATTTATAGTATAAACAAAGTCACTGCGTGTCGCGACTGTTGACCGCTTAGTTCTTCTAAACGGCACGGTGGATATTGTTCTGGCTCTCATGAAAAGGTTTGTCTAGCACAGGAATGTCGAAGTTTCTACGTCTGTATATAGATTGCAAATAATAAATTATTTATACTTAAGTCTATTTTGTGTGCCGCTGGTATTTCGAACCCTAGACCCCACTCCAGCAGCTGCGTTCGCAATCACAAAGCCACTGAAGCAGTTTTATAAGCTGTTATATTTTACAATATTGCTCTCTGCTGCAAGTTAGTACTTAGTTTTCGATAACGAAACCAACTCAACGGCATAAAAGTCCTTTTAGGTTCGAAACTAAATGTTGTTGGCACGCTACTTTTTGTTATCACATCACAGTTCTCGCTCCGATAAATAATATTCTTTAAACCGAGGAACATCGCGCCAAAACTGATAATATTTAAATTCGAAACCAAAAAAACGTGGCCAGTTTGAGTACTGAAGTGTTAATTGACATTTAAGCTTTCACTTTTTAACGTTCCGTGATGAAATTAGCAAAACGGCAAATTTGGACTAAGGGTCTGCGCCCACTGGCGGCACGGCAAGGATTTATATTATTATGTGACGTATAGTACAATAAAATTGAAATTTCAATGATGCGGCATGCCTAAGCATACCTACCGTAGCTTTGTTTTTGTACCTACGATGATTATCATTGTAATTTCCATTTTATTGTCATACTATTAAAAGTTAGATTCCTATACGTGGAATAAAAATCTCTTGCCGTGCCGTGTCGTCGAAAGAAAGAGAAGAGAGCAAGAAGTGAATTATAAAATTTAAAGTTGGATTTTCAGTCTACGTGTCAAAGTTCAAAGGGAAAATTATCCTCATGTATTATCCATATTCAAGCAAAAAACGTATTTGATTTGATTTGAATTAGGTACCTACATACATTACCTACGCAAAATAGTTTTTTTAAATTTACTTAAGTTTCGTTTGATAATTATTTATCTGTAAGATTTTCACTGTATAAAAAAAACTTTTCCAATAAAAGCACTCGACTTCAAGAAAAAAACACTATAAAGCGAAAAATAACTTTAATTTGGGAAGTCAGTGTCTTTGGATCTGTATTTTAATTTTTTGCCACCGACTTCCGAAATTAAAATTATTTTTCGCTTTGTGGTGGGGTTTGTAATTTATCTATGTTGCAATAGCCAAAATAAATGTCAACTGCTCATCACCTTTAACAAAATATTTCTTTTCCCGATGCAGATACGTTAATTGTTGAGGAGTTCTTCTGGTACCAGGACCAGGAGAACTACATCGCCATTTATGCATCGTGACGAGCATAAATTGCTTAGCAACCTTTATTAAAGTAGCTAACTAATCGAATCGCAACTCGTTGAAATACTTATTATTGAGCAGTTCTGGTGGCCATCTGTGATCTTCATCATCAGTTCCACTTCACCAAATGGTGCTTTCTAAGAACAAATGCTCGAGTTACTTACTATAAAAAATACCCAAATCACTATAAGTGTGCCTATAATATTTGAATAGTTCCGTCGATTTCTCCAGGATCCCATCATAAAGATCCTGACCTGATGACCATGGGACCAACTGGAAAGTATACCTTTTTAAACAAAAAAGAATTTTCAAAATAGGTCCAGTCGTCTTTGAGTAATCGGAGAACATAGGTAAATAAAAAAAAGGATTCCGACGATCTGAGAACGTTATCCTATTTTTGAAGTCGGTTAAAAACACCAATAACTATTATTGTGCAAGCAAGACTGGCACATGGCCGGTTTATGATAAATAAATAAAAAAAAAAAAAACAAATATTTACGAGTGGTTGTAGATAAATATGCAAAGAGGTGCAAGCAATCAAGAAATGTCCTGAGGCGATATTCATAAATAACACATTATATTTTGTTGATAATAATAATCTAGTTTTCCACCAATGACACCAGCTAAAAATAACTTCAGACTGGTCTAGCTGCTGAGTCACTTGGCAACTTCATCATACCATCAAGTTTATGATCATAAAGACGTTACAATATTTAGAATTAGTTCACCAATTACTACTGTTGCTAGGATCGAACTATTCCGACACAGTTGCGTATATAAGATTATAAGGTGTTAAATTGTTAACTTTACAAACTTTAAAAGGTGCTTTAGACCATCGAACTGATTAACCAACATTGAAACCCAAAAAAAAAAACAGCTGTCATCCGTTTAGAGCAGTACGATTTCAAAGTTGGTTCCATAGACAGGCCAGTTGGCGTGGTTGGTTAAGATGCCATGCCGCTGGTCGTGGGTTCGATGCCCATCCAGGACAAACATTTGTGTGCATGAACATGTCTGTTTGACCTGAGTCTGGGTGTAATTATCTATATAAGTATGTATTTACAAAAAAAAAAGTAGTATATGTAGTATATCAGTTATCTGGTTTCCATAGTACAAGCTCTGCTTAATTTGGGATCAGATGACCGTGTGTGAACAATGTCCTAGGATATTATTATATTATTATCGTATATATCTCGGGACCCTGGGGTCCCGGACCTTTGGAAGGCGTACGAGGAGCCGAAGCCAACTCGCAGAGGCCCCTTAGATAATTTTAAATGATGAGGAGGCACCAACCGACGATTATCCCTGTATGCACTATGCAAGTACACCCAAGGACAACCCCCGGTTGGGACAGGACTATTGTTGTACGTGGAAATATTTATAGAAATATTATTATTATTATTATAGTAAAATTTATTCAGTTCGATATTACATAAATGACGCCACTTATTTATAATTCAATTCCAAATTTTATAACTGACCTTCCTTGCAGACAATTCTACGTAGAACTAAAGAAATGGCTCATTCAACATAGTTTTTATACAATAGGTGGATTTTTTTTTAAGTTGTGGTCGGTCCTGGTCCTATCATTACAGGAATGCATTGCACTAGACATACTTAGATAATTGAAATCTGTGATTGTAGATTATAATTTAGTTCAGTTATTTTTTATGTTGTGCCAAATACATATTTTTTTTTTTATTAGCTGTGTAAATTTAAGGTTGGTTTACTTTAAATAATTTCAAATTTAAAATAAAAAAAATAAGCACCTACCGCATTTAAAACAAATAAATGACTTTGAGTTTTACTAAAATTGCCACCTAGTTTCCGTAGCTTTTACTATGGAAAGAGTATTGTGGGCAATTGTTTATACTTACTGATGATAAAATAAGAACTAAAGCCTGATTTACACGGTGCAATTTAATAGCCCGTAGGATACCTACCATAAGTTGAAGCAATAATACAAGTTGCACCGGCTAAATAGTATTTAGATGACGCAAATAATTCGTTGCTCTAATATTATTGTTTGCCACAGGCAAGACACTTGCATCCTGTAAATGGGGCTTTAAAACCGTAGTTCGCAGGGTAGTAAGGTAACTGTGGTAAGTCCCTGCACATAAAAGTTGGTGCACATTGCAGATAGAACCTGAAAAGAGTCAGGCACAGGAGAGTGGAACTTAGTGCAAGCAAAGAGAGTGTGTCAGGCTGTGGATGATGATAGGTTCTTCAAAGCAGTAGACGATTACTATCATTTTGTTTCGCCATTAAACTGTAATGGTGTGTAGGCAGGGCTGCAGGGTACCGCTGTGAAGGGTAGGTACTCGTATATGCCGGTAGAATTCAAAGTGCGTAAAATTAACCTAGTGTCCTCCGAGACGTAGTTATAATGTGACAAGTGTCTCCATCTGTCGAACATTGCAGGACATTCAAGCGACAAGTGAGATTCCCTGATAAGAATGTAGTTTGGTATGCAATGATCCAGTAGGAATTGTGCTTTAAAAATGGCGAATTCTGGATCGGGGCATAGGTAAGTACTTATAGAGCATTGAAGTCGATCACTAAGGTTTTTAGATAGGTTTAAGGTTGCTTGAGATCTCCCCTAAAAACTTGTGTTTTTGCTGCGGTGGACCGTATACCAAAGGAGTTATTTTCAACAGCTGAATATAGCACAATCCTTTTCACCGTCTTAATTGTACCTAAGTAGTGCAGTATTACGTATCCACTTTTAATTTTGTTTCTCTGATTGCCGCATAACATGTTCATGCCCTTCACTCATTTATTTTCTTATATTAAAGTTATCTTTGTTAAAAAAATTGCTTTTAGTTTATAAACACCTTCTGTTCATATATTAGCAGTATTCCTTTCCTAAATACTCATGTAAACCTCATGTAATGTTGAATTGCCGTTGGTGTTCTTTAATAAATAAACACCTATTAATGTGTGTATGCATCAGCAGTAACAGCTTTCTTAAATAACTATTAAATTACCATAGACATGACGTGAACTACCAGGTAGGTCGCCTGCACGCTATCAAATCGTGCTTTAACAAAATACTGAAATCACCAATCCTTTCTCCGTGTGTGTAAGTCATGTCTTTCTCCCATATACTTATTGTAGGTAGGTAGACGTCGATATTGGTGTAGCGGTCGCAAGCGCATCTGCTGAGCATGAGGTCCTGAGTTCGATTCACAGTTCGAGCAGTGTTATTGGGTTATCTGGAATTTCTTAGTAGCAGCTCGGAGTCTGGATTTATGCCTGGGTCCTGGCAACAAGCTCGCCCCCTATTACATGCAACTCAAACACAACTGGCGAAATGTGGATGTATTTACAGATACAGCTCTGCCTAACCCTTCGGGGAAGACAGCCGTGATATTATGTTACTTTTACTTCCACGTGTACTGTCCTGGATTTCCGCAAAGTACCTATACGTAACGCTTAGTTCCATAACTTACCTTTGAAGGTAACTGTCGTATCTATATTATCTTTGAAGATGTCAGTCAGGAATGCCCGTTTACGCTCTGCTTTAGTTCCACTGGTAGGTAAAGAACTTACTAAGTTCTGGGCTGACAGAATATAAGTAGATTGCGGGCGACTCAGTAAGAACAACAAGAAAATCACAAACATTAGGTTAAGTTATGGAGTCAGGCGTTATATACTATGTGGTAAACAATCGGACAATCAATGTTCATGCTATTTAATTTTCATTCTGTCAAAAAAATCTGCAATTATAAAAACTAAAAATTGATATTGCATGACAACATTTGATCAGAAACGTTGCTTCTTTGACTTCGGTCATTGGTGCTGGTGTCAAAGATTTTTGATGGCATGTGATTAGTTAAAATAGAATCACAATTTTTAACAAATAAACTATTGATAAGGTTTTAAATTGGACCTTTCTTTACTTAATTCTTGTAGGTAAAACCTCTAATTAAACTAATATTATGACAAGAATGGGCGCACATATCGGTTACCAACTTGAAATGACAAATTGAAGACAACATTATATGTTTTAATCACCAATCAAGTATATATAACTAGGCATATCGTCCATTGGATATCTTTTCAATAAATACTTTCGACAGCCACATGACAAATGAATTATTACTAGCCTGTCTCATTAAATAATGACCTGCATTAATAACTTAGAAGACAAAGTTATTAATCACTGCAATATCGGTAGGTATTATGTTAATGAACTGTGTTAAGTTCAAGCGTAACTTAGACTTAATCTATTCAATAAAACATGAGGTGGTAATGAGTCTTCATTAATTGGAGATGTAAGAACCATAACGTTCCGGTCGAAAGTTGTTGCTTACTATTTGTGGAAACTTGATTATAAACAAAACCTATAGCTTGTCTCATAACTTTCACAATTAATGGATTGTTAAGTCAATGCGTTTTTCTTCACAAAAGTAAAAAACAGCTGCCTGTACCTAATCATTTGCAAAATATAAGTAGGTACTTGTCTGGAGTTGAACTTCGCAAGAAACCCGCTACACAGTGTAGGCCTAACCTGACACGATTAAAACATATTAAATGCACCAACATAATGAATAAATACCACACAATAATACACTTCGCTCGTTTCGGAAACATCGTTTATTGCTTCATAACTTAAATTAAGCCTCTTATTAAGTTAAAATGTTAATATAAGTCTTACATTAATAATAAATAGCGTCACCATTACTGTACACTGTCCACATATCACAGACACTTTGCCTTTACCAAGGTATCTACGAATATCTTGTAAAAGCCCTTTCTCTTGCCTCACTAATCAACTGTGTTTCACTAAATGATCTGGCTCTGGGTTTGGGGGGCTCATGGGGGGCGCGATCCCATGTATCCTTCTATATAACTGATGGTATGACGAGGGCGGGGGCGGCGGGAGCCTGAGTAAGGGGCTCGGCAGCGCATACCTTCCGTAAACTGACAGCAAAGGGGGGTACAGTCCCACCAGCGACGCGTATGGGTTCCCGAACATGGGGTGCAACAGTGCTCCTCGTTTGAACGCCGCAAGTCGGGACCTGGATGCCGCCGTCGACCTCCTCCTCAGCTTCCCCGTTGTGCCCCCAATAAACACGTCATCCGAGGAAGGGTCCAGCATCCAGTAGTTCCCTTTCCCCGGGTCGTCGTAATGGCGCGGCACTTTCACGAAGCATTTGTTCAAGCTGAGGTTGTGTCGGATAGAGTTCTGCCAGCCCTGTTTGTTCTCCTTGTAGTACGGAAAGTTCTTCATTATGTACTCGTATATGCCGTTTAGTGTCAGTCTTTTTTCAGGGCTGGAGCGAATCGCCATCATGATGAGAGCATTGTAGCTGTACGCCGGCTTCTCATTTTTCTTTTCTTCTGTGACTGTGGAGGATCCTGGCGGTGGTGTTTCTGTTCCTGTGACGTCGAGCTCAGTGTCTGACGGTGAGGGGGAGCGTGACGATGCTTCGGGGAGCAGGTTTCGGATGTTGAAACTGTGTGGCGCTGTCATAGTGGTGCGACATCTCGGGCGGCCGGCACTCGACTGGCGCGCTGCACGCCGCCACCGGGCCCCGCCTATCGGTGGCGGCGCCTCCTATCGAGGACCCTCCCACCTTTTGTATGCTCACTACTCCTCGCACTGTGAGGGACGGCGACTCTATTTCTAATGAGATAAGGCTGATTTTCCTTTGAGTGAAGTTCAGTTGGCTTACTCGTGTTCAGTAAGGGAATGCCCATAGGGTTGTCGGGGTTAAAACATTATAGAAATTAAAATGATCCGTCATGGATTTGTAAACAGTTTTTTCTTGAATATTTCACGCGTTGTTTAGCGGTTTATTTAGTGCGTTATTATTTGTTGTTAACTGTTAATGCAGCAGATGTTGCTAGTGTTAATGGTTATAATTTGACAAATTGTTTGTTGCGTCATCTTAATAACGTGTGACAATACGTTTGTTAGTTTAATGTATTGTAGTAAAAAAGGAAAATGTTGGGTTCCTAATTAATTGTCACCTCTTTGTTAAACATTGGACAATGGTTTTATATTTAATGCGGTGAAAGTAAACCTACAGTAGGTAATTACTCGAAAAGCGTCGTAGCAAAGGTCTACGGCCGTAGACCCCGGCGTAGCGGGGTCGTAGACCCTGGCGTAGCGGTAGGTAGGTATTGAGATGTTTATTTCTTTTCGTTCTTATAGGTAATGATGAGGCAAGTAATGTATGCTCATATGCCACTATCTCACTAAACGGTATTTATCAGAAAACCGCTGGTATGCTGGTATAATACAGGGCATTTTTTTTTATCACTAGCCAAATTTTCACAGGCTGTTTTTTATTTATCACTAGCCAAATTTTCACAGGATGTTTTTTTTATCACTACCCAAATTTTCACAGGCTGTTTTTTATTTATCACTAGCCAAATTTTCACAGGATGTTTTTTTTATCACTACCCAAATTTTCACAGGCTGTTTTTTATTTATCACTAGCCAAATTTTCACAGGATGTTTTTTTTATCACTAGCCAAATTTTCACAGGCTGTTTTTTATTTATCACTAGCCAAATTTTCACAGGATGTTTTTTTTATCACTACCCAAATTTTCACAGGCTGTTTTTTTTATCACTAGCCAAATTTTCACAGGGTGTTTTTTTATCACTACCCAAATTTTCACAGGCTGTTTTTTTATCACTAGCCAAATTTTCACAGGATGTTTTTTATTTATCACTAGCCAAATTTTCACAGGGTGTTTTTTTATCACTAGCCAAATTTTCACAGGGTGTTTTTTTATCACTAGCCAAATTTTCACAGGGTGTTTTTTTTTATCACTAGCCAAATTTTCACAGGGTGTTTTTTTATCACTAGCCAAATTTTCACAGGGTGTTTTTTTATCACTAGCCAAATTTTCACAGGGTGTTTTTTTATGATTTCACAGTTGGTTCCATAGTGAAAGTTGTTCATATTCATGGGTAGAACACCCTGTGATTTGGCTAATGATAAAAAAGGTCCTGTATAAAGCCGTAGGTACATAGACGGAATGGCATCCTTTAAGAGTATGTAGGTTGTGTACTTACCTACCTGGCTTAGTCATGGATTAAACGAAGCGTAGTCAGTCAGTGTTCCCACAACTGGGACTTAGGTCTCCTCTCTCCAAGTGAGAGTGGGCTAGCTGTAACCCACCACACGGGCCCAGTGCGGGTTGGTGGATATCACTTGTCTTAAAATTTCTATATTATTAGGTATTTAGGAATTTCTAGGACATGCCGGTTTCCTTACAACTTTCCTTCACTGATTTGAGAGCAATGGTGATACAATTATTTACACAAAATAAAGCGTCTGCTTGGATTCGAACCCCCGACCTGCAACTCGTAAGTCGGGGCCGGTACCACTGGACCACCACTGCTCTAAGCAAAAGAAGATAAAACCAAAGTTATAGTTGGTATACTGGATGTTGCTACAAATGTTGCAAAAAAAAAAACACTTTTAGGCGCAGCTTTAAGTTACTAAAAAACTTTTTAGCAAAAAATAAAACCGACTTCTAAAACAAAACACTACAAAGTGAAAAATAACTTTAAATTTCGGAAGTCGGTGTCTTTCGTTTTGTATTTTCGTTTTTTGCCACCGACTTCCGAAATTAAAGTTATTTTTCACTTTGTAGTGTTTTGTTTTAGAAGTCGGTTTTATTTTTTGCTAAAAAGTTTATATTTTTCACTTTTTAGTTGTGGAACCTACCCCACACAAATTCGAATACATAATTGAGCACAATAATTGTAGATATAGCCATGTAAATAACAGTGATAGGAAGTTATTAAAACACCATCACATCATCCACATAAAATAAGTGGGAAATATACGCATTATTGAAGCTAACTCAAAAACTTCCCAAGCAAAGTTAATAAAATTTATATGGGACCACCTCGGAAGTATACCCTATCAAACAAAAAAATAATTTTCTAAATCGGTCCATCCGTCTTTGAGTAATCGCGTAACAAACATACAAAAAAAAAAAAAACATACAGACGAATTGAGAACTTCCTCCTTTTGGAAGTCGGTTAAAAATATAATTAGGTATATTATCATAACTGATGTTTGATTCAAACAAAAGTTTATGTTGAAATATTTAGTTACATTACTTGACGACTTTTTCAGCCAACAGTTCGTATTGTTGTTCAAGAACCGGGCCGGCGCCAGCTGGCGTGGTGTATGTGCCCCAAGTACTGAGTGTGAACAATTCCTCTCTGCTTAACCCTTTTATAATTACCGATAGGTACTGAGAGGGATGTATTGTTTAAAGTTACTACATTATGGTGTTATTAACTCGTTTCTATGTCTAATATGTTGATCTTACATTTTCAGGTAAAAGTAAAAGCTATTGCAGTATAGTGCTGAAAATACGTAATCTGCCGGCCACATGAAATACGATGAAGAGCCTTAAATTAAGTTTGTCATCTTCAGTGCATTCAGTTTGAGCCCTGCTTTGCCTGAACCCTACCTATATTTGCCCATTTCCATATTTAGGTCGACCGGCTCGGACTGTGTTCAGCTCCATGTTTCTATAAAAACTTAATTAAAATTAGTTACCCTTACAATGTATTCTTAACTACCTAAATACATCGCACAAATAATCGCCAACTTCTGGGAACGTATCCGATCTGATACTGATCATATTTATAATAACCAGTTCAGAAACTGAACATTCTCTCTACGTGCTACATATAGGACGTGATCTATAACAGAATATTCAACTCCAGTCTACTCGTACAGCTACAGAGTCGCAGAGATTTTCCGGGAACAGCGGCCGCCCCGCCCCCGCCCCGCCCCCGCGCCACGCCCCCTCATGTCTGTGTGTTTGTTTTGTTGCTCGCCTCCACACTCCACACCGTGAAGGTGTTAGATCTAGACCAGTATAGGTAGCCTGGGTGCTTCTGAACTCAGCTTAGGATGTACATTCATATAGGTTAGCTTTGGGGTGTCTGAACTAAGGCTTATTTTGTAGATACTTAGTTGTTAGTTTAGGAAACGGTTTTAGATAGGTAACCGTAAGAGGTGATCGCTATGTTGATGAAAACAAGGAATTCTATGTTTTACAATGGGTTGATACGATCTTTGATAAATATAAACTTTTATAAGGTAAAAAAGGCGAAGAAAAAGAACGTATCATGTTGTTCACTGAGGTCAGGAGGTCTTCTTATTGGGATGACGAAACTAATTAACATGTCATCTTTCAGCTTATAAGTATCTTTTATTAAATACCTAACCAAAAAGTAACAAAACAAATCACGTGAATTATTTTTAAATAAAAAACACTGAAACAGTAAAAAATATACTCGCTACCGTACCTACACGTAGGTATGACTCAATCGTTTAATAAACAAAACGCTTGGGTAGTCTGATGTCAGTTGGTTGGTCTGTTGTCTGATCTCAGTTGTCATGGTGGTTGGTCTGGTTGTTGTCTGATGTCAGTTGGCATGGGATACCTTGGTTGGTCTGATGTCAGTTGGCATGGGATACCTTGGTTGGTCTGATGTCAGTTGGCATGGGATACCTTGGTTGGTCTGATGTCAGTTGGCGTGGGATACCTTGGTTGGTCTGATGTCAGTTGGCGTGGGATACCTTGGTAGGTCTGTTGTCAGTTGGCGTAGGATACCTTGGTTGGTCTGATGTCAGTTGGCATGGGATACCTTGGTTGGTCTGATGTCAGTTGGCGTGGGATACCTTGGTTGGTCTGATGTCAGTTGGCGTGGGATACCTTGGTTGGTCTGATGTCAGTTGGCATGGGATACCTTGGTTGGTC
Organism: Dicycla oo; assembly: GCA_948252095.1. Taxonomy (NCBI): domain Eukaryota; kingdom Metazoa; phylum Arthropoda; class Insecta; order Lepidoptera; family Noctuidae; genus Dicycla; species Dicycla oo. The sequence goes on from OX411713.1 coordinate 1,335,755, forward strand.
TGATGTCAGTTGGCGTGGGATACCTTGGTTGGTCTGATGTCAGTTGGCGTGGCATACCTTGGTTGGTCTGATGTCAGTTGGCGTGGGATACCTTGGTTGGTCTGATGTCAGATGGCGTGGGATACCTTGGTTGGTCTGATGTCAGTTGGCGTGGGATACCTTGGTTGGTCTGATGTCAGTTGGCGTGGGATACCTTGGTTGGTCTGATGTCAGTTGGCGTGGGATACCTTGGTTGGTCTGATGTCAGTTGGCGTGGGATACCTTGGTTGGTCTGATGTCAGTTGGCGTGGGATACCTTGGTTGGTCTGATGTCAGTTGGCGTGGGATACCTTGGTTGGTCTGATGTCAGTTGGCGTGGGATACCTTGGTTAGTCTGTTGTCAGTTGGCGTGGGATACCTTGGTTGGTCTGATGTCAGTTGGCGTGGCATACCTTGGTTGGTCTGATGTCAGTTGGCGTGGTTTACCTTGGTTAGTCTGATGTCAGTTGGCGTGGAATACCTTGGTTGGTCTGATGTCAGTTGGCGTGGGATACCTTGGTTGGTCTGTGGTCTGTTGTCAGTTGGCGTGGGATACCTTGGTTGGTCTGTGGTCTGTTGTCAGTTGGCGTGGGATACCTTGGTTGGTCTGATGTCAGTTGGCGTGGGATACCTTGGTTGGTCTGTTGTCAGTTGGCGTGGGATACCTTGGTTGGTCTGATGTCAGTTGGCATGGGATACCTTGGTTGGTCTGATGTCAGTTGGCATGGGATACCTTGGTTGGTCTGATGTCAGTTGGCGTGGGATACCTTGGTTGGTCTGTTGTCAGTTGGCGTGGCATACTTTGGTTGGTCTGATGTCAGTTGGCGTGGCATACCTTGGTTGGTCTGATGTCAGTTGGCGTGGGATACCTTGGTTGGTCTGTTGTCAGTTGGCGTGGGATACCTTGGTTGGTCTGATGTCAGTTGGCATGGGATACCTTGGTTGGTCTGATGTCAGTTGGAGTGGGATACCTTGGTTGGTCTGTTGTCAGTTGGCGTGGCATACTTTGGTTGGTCTGATGTCAGTTGGCGTGGCATACCTTGGTTGGTCTGATGTCAGTTGGCGTGGGATACCTTGGTTGGTCTGATGTCAGTTGGCGTGGTTTACCTTGGTTAGTCTGATGTCAGTTGGCGTGGAATACCTTGGTTGGTCTGATGTCAGTTGGCGTGGGATACCTTGGTTGGTCTGATGTCAGTTGGCGTGGGATACCTTGGTTGGTCTGATGTCAGTTGGCGTGGGATACCTTGGTTGGTCTGATGTCAGTTGGCGTGGGATACCTTGGTTGGTCTGTTGTCAGTTGGCGTGGGATACCTTGGTTGGTCTGATGTCAGTTGGCATGGGATACCTTGGTTGGTCTGTTGTCAGTTGGCGTGGCATATTTTGGTTGGTCTGATGTCAGTTGGCGTGGCATACCTTGGTTGGTCTGATGTCAGTTGGCGTGGGATACCTTGGTTGGTCTGATGTCAGTTGGCGTGGTTTACCTTGGTTAGTCTGATGTCAGTTGGCGTGGAATACCTTGGTTGGTCTGATGTCAGTTGGCGTGGGATACCTTGGTTGGTCTGTGGTCTGTTGTCAGTTGGCGTGGGATACCTTGGTTGGTCTGTGGTCTGTTGTCAGTTGGCGTGGGATACCTTGGTTGGTCTGATGTCAGTTGGCATGGGATACCTTGGTTGGTCTGATGTCAGTTGGCGTGGGATACCTTGGTTGGTCTGATGTCAGTTGGCGTGGTTTACCTTGGTTGGTCTGATGTCAGTTACCTATACACCATACCTTTGCAACAAAAAAAAACCTCATCAAGTTTACATCATTTTCAGTAAGTATTTATTTGCACAGATTGTAGGTAAAGTAAATAAGGTGACAATTAAAATATGGTGCAACATTATAGTAGAATTATGACTGAATATAAAATTTGTATTAGACTGAGATGCAAATGTTAACCTCTTTATATTACTGTTGAGGTATTACCTACATTTGAACAACAGTCAGTATGGTGAAGTCATATAAAAAAATCCTAACTAATATTATATAAATGCAATAGTAAGTTTGTTTGTTTGTTTGTTACCTTTTCACGCCTAAACCACTAAACGGATCATCCTGAAATTTCGCATATACGTTGTCACGTGTACAGACACGGACATAGGGTACCTTTTATTCCGAAAAAATGTTCTGTTCCCGAGGAAAACAACAATAGCGTTAAAATGATAATAGATGGCGCCACGTGTCTTTCGAATTATGATTGAATTATATTATTTAAAAAAATTCAGTAGTGTGTTAAGAGTTTTTTTTTTATGTATTTCTAAAACACTTAGCCTAATACATATTTTTGGTTTCAGCCACGCAACGCAAACCTCTCAAGGGTTTATCTGTGTGTTGGCGAGCCGTTCATTTATTTATTTTTTTTTTTACAATGTTACATTAGAATGGTGATAAATTCATACCTAATAAACAATACATACTTTAGGAGAAATTTTGTGTAAAGAAACGTTTTGATTTGTACTTATAACTTTACGAACTCGATTTGTATAACGTTTGCAAGTCTTCTGGAAGTTTATTAAGAAAAAAAGGTACTAAATATTCTGCAACCCTGATCCCGTACATATTATTGAATTTTGGTAGGATGTATTTATTTTTAAGTTGTATCGTTCTAAGAAAGTCAGGTCTTCTTTTTTCGGTTAGCAGTTCAGGTCTATTGACTTCCGCAAGAGTAGAAAATTCAACTTTATTGAACACATTCATAACTTTGCAATATTTAAAGATGTCGTCGTCACTGTTTTTGAATTTTTTGTTTATATGTTTTGGCGTAATTACTTTTAATATTCTTGGTTGTAATTTATAAATATCTGCCAGGTATGTATGATAAGTTCTCCCATAGCTACTGAGTCCATAATTGATAACCGAGTCTGCTAGGGCCATATATAAAATTCTAAGCGTTTCGTAAGGCAGTTTATATTTAAGTATGCTAAGCTTACCTAGAATAGACCTCAGTTTGTTGCATACGTAATCTTTGTGCGGTCCCCAACAGAATCGGCTATCAACCAATATACATGTGTTTATCGACTACTTCTAACAATGGGCATTTGCAAGTCTATCTAATACATTTCGTGAGTCGTAGTGTCGATAGACCGGTTTTTCATCCTATACTATTATAATTATTATAGATGCATGTGCATGCGTCAAAATGTTATGACTTAAATAATTAGATTTAATCCTACTTAATGATAGAAGGTAATTATGAATTTCATTGTGTCGTTATAGTTTGAATGTTTGCTAGTTAGCCCTCAAGTTTGCGATGCCTGGAAAAGGCCGCTAAGTTGTAAGTACCTGCATTTGTAAACAACACCAAACTTAACCAACACTTAGTATGCAAATAAATCTTTGACTTATTATAGATCCAAAAGTAAGTTTGTGTGCTTGATACCTTTCACGCCCTAAACCGCTATTCTAAATTAACGCGAGCAAAAGCTACTATTCATATAAATATAGCTGATATTTGAATAAAAATGGTCACAAATACTGAATATTAACAAAAACGACCAACGGTTCGGTATACCTAGACACCTGAAGATCACGGTTTGTACAACCTTCAAAACGAAACAGCAATGTATGTACTTGGTTATAAATATAATGGTTTGGCCTCTCTTCTCTTGGGTGCCTTAAAAGGTAAGATGTCAGAAGAATAGGTAAATAGCAGCCACAGTCTTTGTCTAATAACAACGCATAGGCAATTTTTCGCGATGACCAATCAGTGTCATAACTAATCATTTGTAGCGATTACGGCAATATATCGCCGTCGCCTGCTCACAGCGAATCTCAATCTCGTTTCAGATCCTTTATCATCGACCATAATAATGTAGGTACTCTTAAGCTACGAATATTCGAGATCAGCATCCAAATCTCTTGAACAAACATTACATAAAATTTACCAAAACTCTTTCTCCAAACACATCCCTGTAGCTACGCCAAGTGTAAAATATTTTTTATTTTCAGCTAACAGGCGTCTGCTCCGTACATGAGGGGGTGAGCAGAGTGATAGCCGTCGTAGGACGGGCGCGACCACGGCGCGTGTTTGTGCCTCGATTGAGGCAATTGATACGAGGCAGTAGGGAGTCCCCATACAAGTGAGATTGTGGGATAGTAGATATTTGTAAGGAGATGGAAAAAGTAAAATATTCTTTGAAAAGTCGTATTATGTTGGGCAATAAAGTTTTTTTTCAATAAGGGCTAATTTGACCAAAGCCGGATATCTTTTATCCGTGAAATAAAATTGACGACTGACAGTTTTTGTATGAAGAACCGGTCAAAATTCAAAATATATGCGATGGGGAAGATCTATACTTATTTTATAAAAGTAGGTGAACAACATAATTTATTATAAATAAATATAAATTCTGTCAATCCGTGAATTCGTTATAACATTTCCATGATCTCACTTAAACTTCTTATTTTTAAAGTACCTAAACCTGCCCAAAGCCTGAAATCCTGCCTAATTCCCGCAAAGTTTCAAACATAAAATCGATGATATTTTTATTTTCTTCACTAACCTATCCCTTACCTCGACTTTAAAGAATCCTCAAGTACTTGGGATATCTCAGTTGTTCCTAAAGCCATGTGCACAAGACGGCCGCGGCAGTAGAGAGCGAGCTGGCGGCCTCGTCGTGTTTAGTGGCGCGCGACAAATATTTAACAACCGATACAAGTAACGCACGGAACCCACTACAAATATACCTAACATTAGTGACAAGCTGTATAAATCTATACCTATACATATAAAACATATCTGACTGACATAATAAGTAGGTATTTTCCATATTGTTTACAGACTTCAGTTCTTACATTTGTGTCGCACTGTGTTACTAGCAAAGCTCATTTAAATTGTCTTTAAATAAAACACGTTAAATCTGTATTTTTATGAAATAAAGTTTTTTTTTTTTTTTATATATGTCGGGACCTTGGGGTCGACCTTTGGAAGGCGTAAGAGGGGCCGAAGCCAACTCGCAGAAGCCCCTTAGACAATTTTAAATGATGAGAAGGGACCAACCGACGATTATCCCTATACACTATGCAAGTGCTCCCAAAGACAAGGTTGGTGCAGGACTATTGCAGAACGTGGAAACTAAACATATTGGGCTAGGGGTTTGGGTGGCTAAAGTGGATTGGGTGACTTGAACTATGGAAGATGTATGTGACCCTGACCAATGTTATATAATTATACACGGATAAAATGGCAGGGGGTGACTTGCACACTCAATAATGGGCCCCCGGAAACGGCCGCTAGCACATAATGACGTAGCGACAAGGGGGCAGCACTTCCTGAGGTGCTTGAGGAGTGGAGAGGTATTCCACGGCTATCAGGACAATCCCGAATGTACGGTCGAGATCCCTACCAGCACCTTACTGGAATACTTCCTTCCTCTGAGAACTTCTGCTCTTGCGAATCATCACTCAAGCCAGAGGTGAAGAACAAGACTTCTCCCGAGAGATAAGGTCCGTGGGGTCGCTACTGCCCAACAGCTCGCAACATGCCCTGCAGATTTCTGTATCTCTCTTGGTCTGGCTCCTCACCCTAGACCTGTTTCGGCAAAGTAAACTCTACCGGCACAGACCCAGAGTTTGGGAGTGCGTAAGCCCCACCACGACGTCAACGTAGGATACGGCGGTGAGGTTATTATTGTTATTATTATAGCGAAAGCCATTGAAAATATAAACAGCTTAGAATACATAGAAAATATATTCTTAAGAGGAGCAAGTGTGGTTGCTAATCTCTAAATTTAAAGCTCATTAGAGGTTCCAACTCACTGTGCTAAAGTGAATATTGGTATTGTTTTGTATTCTTAACAGTTAAATTGATCACTATACCTACTTAATCATTGGTTAAGACATAGACGATATAGAGGCAAAAACACAGAGTCCAAAAGATTAATCTCTAGTAGTCAGTTTCTGAAACTTAGATGTTTTGGTGGTCCTGAGAGTTGACAGCAGTTGACTTGCCTTCTTCTAGGTATTCTAATGACACAGCACCAGTAACTTCTTCCCAAACTTCATTAAAACGAAGTCACGAAATCATAATTAAAACAAAAAACAGCCCGCTGCGCCAAACCGACACAAAGCTGCCAAAAAACTGTTGGGAATTGTTTGAAGCTCGGAGCAACGGCACTCGTTACTGTTTCCCAGTAAATACTAAGTAAATAAATAAATACGACGAGTCGCGCGTGTTTTTGCCCAGATTGGAGCAATTACTCGTCCCACTGTGCGACTGCGAGAACGTGCGAAACAATGTTTCAAATTGTTGGTTGAATTGTCAAAATCGCTTCCAAATGTTTTTTTGCGCTTTTTGGATTTAAGTTTTTAGGTAGGTATAAGGAATAGTACCTACCTACCTACTTTTTAATAATCTTGTATCTTTTAGCTTTAATTAAGAAAAGTAATTTATCTTCAAAGTAAACGAATCCTTAGTGGATTGGAACTAAAAATATATCACTCACGCTTTCTTCCGCTAGACAAAGAATTTTCCACATTTAAGGAAATTAAAAATGTCAAATTCACTTGACTATTCAGTTCTATTTACCACCAATTAAAAACTGTGGTGAAGTACCTAAAGCTACCAGGGAAATTGTATCAAGGGGGTTTCAATCGTAATGAAGCTTTAATTCATATCAAAATGGATGGATCTCTAATAAACCTTGCCTACACATTTTGGACTTGTCTCAGTACTGGTTCACGCTTATAAATGGCAATTTCAACCAGTTCAGCATTCAACTTTGGCCCTCATCATTTAAAAGAGCGTACATAATCAGAATTACACGCAAAAGGGTTGGAACTCGCCCCTAACTTAAACAAATACAATTGTTTTTAGAACAGAGCTGGGTGTTTGTCGTTTATACAGCTTCCATTGATTGAGAGATGGCAGGGCTTCCGTAGTGATCCACAATGTTGATATTGATGGAGAGTGGGGCTTCTTATTGGCCTTGTTGTTAAATATAGATGGTTTACGTAAATAGAAGAGATAACCTCAAGTTTAGATGACATCTAGGAAATATAGCAATAAGTATCATCTCTTAAAATTCATATACATATTACTATTATAAAAGGAACTGATCATAAACATCATGCTATGGAACGACCGACATGTGACCTTTGAGGTGGCAGATTTAGGAAGAAGATAGTTGAGATGATCAATCAGTGTTAAAAGAGCTTGACTTCTTTTAAAATACCTAATTTAAGTACTATAAATGGACATTAACTAACTTTTACCTAAAATGTAGAAACTAAAAATTTTAATTTAAATAAAAACAGTCCACAAGCAGGAACAAACAAAGGACCACACCTATTAACACCCAGACCCTCACTTCTGTCTACCCTCATTAGCTTATATTTAGCCACAATGCATACACAGCACAGAAGCTCCACGGATGTCACTGAGGAATACCAAGCACACATACCTACAACTAGGGGAAAGCACATGCAGTTTGCACATACCTAACAAACGTGGTTTTCTTAACATTATCAAAATAATCTGACTAATATCAGTTTACCGCATAATCACACAATCCAAAAGTGCTTC